>QXEO01000464.1:4331558-5643316 GCA_007115705.1 Dactylis glomerata | reverse complement strand
GCCACCAAATATGTGTCATTTGCCAGTACATCATTGTACTGACCCCTCTGGGGCTGCATATTCAAACGTGCAGGTTTTATTTCGAGTAAGGAACCAGGAGTAGGATCTCGAGCTTACATTCCAACATGTCTGCCTGTGGCACTTGATGAAGATGGAAGCTCACTGCAACTATGCTTTATGCTGTGTACTCATAAGGTAGAAGACCTATGTAACTGGATTTACGTTGTAATATTGATGCTATTGCAATGATTACTATATTTTGTACTGTGGTGCTATCTACTGATCCAGGGAATGGCACAATACACAGGAGTTCTGCCTTTAGCAAAAGGCAGGGTGTTACAGAATGGTATCAGAGCATAGTGTTGCCTGTAGGATCGAGACCCTAGGTTTGGAATAGACTAGGAAACCCTAGGATTTTTTTTTCTCACCTTCACCAGAAAATCAATTCAGTTTTCTAAAATGAAATCTATCTACTTCTCAGTTTGAAATTTTCTTGTAAGAACTTACCCCATTCATTTGTTTTACACTACTCTTCTTTCTAGATGACCAGCCTCATTGGATCACTGAAGAAAGGACCTGTGATGATCATGACCCTGAAGTGTGAGACTGAGTTTCCCAAAGCCTTGAAGAACCTCATGTTAAGTATGGGAATGCAAGGAGAAGCAGTTTACAAAGGATTTCCCGTGATTGAGGAAGGTGAAGAATATTGGTGGGTGCAGCTTCACTTATACAAGAATAAAGAAGATGACCACAAGAAGATCGGACTTTGGATGTTCACCAACTCTGAGATGTATCCATCATTCCTTGATTCAGTAAGATGTGCTGCTTGGTCAGCAATAAAGGAGCTTGGAGAAAGACTCAAGTGGAGACTTCATAATACTCAGCAAGACCTCCAAGAAGAAAAGAAAGACACTACTACATTGAAGGAAACCATAAACCAACTTCAAGGTGACAAGGAAAAATTGGTTTCTGAACTTAGTGTTCAAGGAGACCTCATCAAAACCAAGGACGAGCAAATTACCAATCTACTGAAGCAGCTAGACCAGAACAATGGATCTGCTTAGAAGAGTACCAAGAAGCCTTAGTTTGACCTCCATTTAGGAAATTTTAATAAGCAATGACGTGTAATAAATGTTATGGTCATACCGACTTGTGGATGATCGTACCTTCCCGTTTGTTTGAAAACTAGTTTGCTTGATTTGATGAATGTCTGTTAGATATTGCTTGTAGGATAAATTGTTTTGATCTGTTATTTTGGGTAGGAAATTTTCTTCTTTAGATCCCTTCTATCTAAATTCTCATCTATGCTAATACCTAAACTTGTCCCAAAACCCAAACCAAAGTTTTCTCCACGACAGAACAACCACAATGACCCTCAGTTGGAGATAAGGATACAGAGTACAACAACAAGAGGTAGTGTTGCAAGTAGAAGAGACTAGAACATTACGCAAGAGACTGCACAAAGAATGATAATCCAAGACTCCAGTAAGCTAGAATAGCTGAAGGATACCACGCAAACAATAAGAAGACACCCCAAGGTGTAGCTAATGTGGAAGTAATAATAATCAACCACATCATGCAAGAAAGGTGGAAAAGAGCAAACAGAGCAATGGAAAGAGCAAACAGAGCAATGGAAAGGATTTTAATTCCTCTTAAAATGGCAAACCAAAGGATCTGCAACTTAAGGATTATTGCCATGAGCTTTGTTAAAAACCTCTAGCTAGGAACGATAGATTTTGTTTTTCAAATTCAAAATAGAATTTGGGAACTTGGTTCCAATTTCAACAAAACTTTTGTTTAAAAGCTAGTGAGGTTGACCAAGAGTTAGAATGCGAGATGCACCAAACCAAATACGAGATAATGATTGAGTGCGACATGGATTCGCGCCCATGACGACTACTCATATTGTTCGCTCTTGTATGAGGAATGGTGAATCTAGAGAGACATACCCATGAGAGACGACGTTGTTAAACCATAACCTTAGGAGGATAATATGTTACACCCTTATAGTGAGCCAGTGTGGCCAAAACGTAGGAATACGGTGAGAACTTGGACTTTTGAACGGCTACATGAATCAGAAACGTTTTTCTCAGTAGGCTTTGAATACGAAGACTGTTCAGTTTTGGCTGCTGCCTATTCAGTTCACCTTCCCCGACCCTTCGTTTCGACTCCCCACGTGGTCTTTTCGACTACCTCCCTGAACCTATAAAAGAGAGATCACTCCACTCCAGAGAGACACAATAGAGACAACCACCACTACCTATGAGATTGCCCCCGGATTTCAAAAACTATACGCCACTGAAGTCTACCCCATCCTGACCTGCAACGATATGAGACAACTCTCCGAATCCCTGAAACTACTTTCCTGCCCATGAGAGCTTCGTTAGATCCCTTTTTCTTGCAAAGGAGTTCACCTCCGAGATATGATCAAGTTGTCCAGTGTCATCCAATGACTATGAAGACGGTTGCTAAAGGAATTCTTAAGGACCATCCGGTACTAGTGGCAGATAGCATGATAAACACCGGTACCATGAAAAGATTCAACAATGCTGGTTATAAGGCGACCTTCCGTCCCTTAAAAGTGCAAGTACCTCTTACAGAGTCCACCTTGTTTACCCCTACGAAATGCTTGAGAAGACTGCAAAGAGATGCCATCCTAATCCATTGTGATGTGTGGTCTCATCATGTTCGTGGGGCAAGCATGCAGTACTTGGCACTGAGTTATCTTTTGAGATTCTGTAATGAAAATCAGCTAAAAGGCAACAAGGAGTATGGTGATGGCCTATATGCTGAATTGACCTTGGTGAGGACCGACCAAGAAAAGGCTAGATACACATTCTTGGAAGATGTACAACAACCAGGAAGATTACCAGAACAGAACGGTATCGCGGAAAATTGAAGAGCAGAATGGTATAAGGAAGCAACCATAAGATGAAGAACCTCTAAGGATGATGATAAGAAAGTTGAGATGATGAGAGGATACCCTCTCAGCTTGGTCTTCTGAATGACCCAAAGAGGAAACAATTCAGCTTGGTCCTCTAATTGAACCAAAGAGTGACTCCTCAGTGTCCAAAGTAGTTCAACAACTACCCCGTTGATAGAAAGCTCTACAATAGAGTAAGGTTACCTCAAGCAGTCCCACAAGGAAGGTTGGTGCCTGGATTTGTGAATAGACAACCACCGATTGTAAATGAAGATGTGGACTACCTTGTTGAAGACAACGCAATGGATGATATCTGCTTATCACCAAAATTGGATGGAACCCTTGGTGTGCCCACTTTGAACATAGTTGTGGATATCAAAACTTCTGAGAAGAGCAATTCAGAGAAAATGGCACAACAGTGAATGCAAGCTGGGAACAAAATGCAAGTGCCTAAGGAAGCATCAAGACACCACCAAGAGGAATTTTCTTTTAAGGGTGGTAGCCGCCCAGATACCTAAACCTAGATAACCTAATACCTACTTTCTTTCTAGCCTCTCCAATCTCGAGGACGAGATTTCTTTTAAGGGTGGTAGTCTGTAACGACCCAAGATTTTATCAAATTTTGGGGGAAAATTTTCGTTTTTGTTTTGCTTGAGATGATTGGAAATTCACTGGGATTTAAAACTTTTGAGTCTATTTGAAAGATTTAGTAGAAAACTATTTTAAACCTTCTATTATCTTCTCAATACCGAAGTATTATTTTCTTTCCTTTTTCTTTCTCAAACCTATGCAAGCTACTTGCAAAGGATACCTCTTAAAATGTTTTCTCCTGTCTCAAAGGTTTGCATTGCAAAAGGTGATTTGAAAGCAATTCATAAATAATATTTTATATAGTGTTATCCCCTTATTTTAAAAGGATTATTTCCAAATCCTATTTCTACTTTGGTTTATGCAAATAAACCCTTTGTCCAAATTATAGAGCTTTATTAGGAAATTTGTTTTAATTATAAAAACATGTTTGTTACTGTTATGGATTGTTGTTTTGAATTTTAGAAACTTTACAAAGATGGTTTGATGCCATTTGAATTTAAAATGCAAAATCTATGGAAAAAAAAGGAAAACAGAGAAAAGAGAAAAGAGAAAAGAAAATTAAAAATAGAAAAGGGCCTCGGGGAACCCATCCGGCCCAGCATCAGAATCGGCCCACGGCCCAGCAGGAACCAATCCCGAATCGATATCCCCTCTCCCACGTTTCCCCACCGACAGGGGGGCCCCACCTGCCAGTCGTCATCCTCCTCCGCCCGTTACCCCCGCCGGCGAGATTTCCTCCCCCCCTCTTCATTTCTCTTTACTCCCCTGCCTTAATCAATGAATAACTGCAGCTATATAACCCCCCCTCTCCTCTCCTTCCTCCCTCTGTTTCCAGACCGATTGCGCCGCCAGGCTGTCGGAATCTTTCGCTGGAGATCCGCAGTACTGCCGTCGCGCGAGCTCGTTTCCGATGACCACGAGGTACCATTCCGCCTGTTCTCAGCTCTAACCGACTAACCTCGACCGCCCTCTCCTCCCTGACCATTCTCCCGATTTTTCCCCGTAGCCAAACGTCGCGCCCGACCTCGACTGACGCCACCCGGCGCCTGGAGCTTCTCCGGCCGCTCCTCGTCGTTGTTCCAGGGATCTATCCAGGACAGAGACCACGCACCCAAATCCACCGTGCTCCGCAGCACCTTGTACAAGTCTCCACCATCCACGGGAACCGCCAAAACCTCGCCGGAGTCACCTACCTGGCCGCCTCACCGGCGAACCTCGCTGGAAACCTAGGTGAGCTCCTCTCCTTCTTTTCTCGCCGTCCGATCTCGATCCAATGGATCGGACATATCACTTAACTGAAGAGGTACCGGTCCATCCGGGACGTCCAGATCACTTAAGATCTAATGGCACACAACCTTGATCCAGCCGAATCGGTATCGCCCTACCAGAACACGCCACGTGTCGGCCTCCAAATCAAACAGAGTTCAAAAACAGAATTTGAAACCAGATTTAGTCCAAATCTTTGGAAATGCATATCCTTTGATCCATAAGCCCAAAATTAACAAATTATATACCGTTGGAATCCTTGAGACTTCTAGAATCCAGCAGTACCATAAAATCTTATATTTTATGGGTTCAATTTGAAACTATTTTCAAATTGGAATCAAACCTTCTGTTAACTTAATCAATTCATAACTTTTGTTCTGGATGTCCAAAAATTACAAATTTGTAGTCTCTGGAATCCTTTCAACTTGTAGAACATCATAGAATCAAGAAAACCCAAAGTTGATACGTGCACACACTTTGTGCATTCAAATCTATCCAAATCACTAATTTGACCATATCTTGATTTCTAAAATTTAGTTTAGAATGATTCCAATTGCAGTAACTTTGTATTACTGCAAGCTATCCAATAACATCACTCCCATAATTTCTTGAACCATGTCACAATTATTCAAATTCTAATATGAGAATTTGAGTATTCCTATATGGATTAATTCTATTTTTATTTCATTTAATAATTCCTTCTACCATAGCAAATCTCATAATCATACCTAGTCATCAATGTTATCTAAACAACATCTTGATCAAGATCATATTCACTTAGACCAATCTTGCATAGTACCCACTTATTCAAATTACAAATGTGTCATTTGAGTAAAGTGTGATACATCTCAATCTTAGATTCTATGCTTGCTATCCTTGTGGTGTTGATCAAATCAACATGATAACATCTATCCAATACTCCATGTACCCAATAGAAACCTTAAACCATAATCTCAAATGTTATCTACCCATACTCAATTCTCTGCCCACTTGATCCTGATTTCATGTGTAGAACTATTCAATTAACAAATGAGTTAATTGAGTAACTCAATGCTTCACGAATCCTAGCCCATTGCCTAAGTGTAATATATACTATTTAAGAATAATTGTTGTTACACTTATTCAATAGTATTGTTACTGCACTATTTTGTCTCTTATGTGATTTACCCACATGAGATATTCCAAGATTCAATATGCTTTAATAAAGCATAAAGATCTCACTCATTATACTTTGTCTAATTCATAAATATTCAAATTGCAATTGTGCTACTTGAGTAGAATATGAATTCATCTCAAACCTAGATCCTATTAATGTGGAGTTGTTATAATCCATACCATAGTATGTGTTATACACCATGTTGAACAATGAACCATTGAGCCATGTCCTCAAATATCAATCATTCATACCCAATCCAATGCCTACTTAGCTTTGATCACATGTATTGAACTATTCAACTTGCAAATGTGCTAATTGAGTACTTCAAGCAATTCCTAAAACCTAGCCTAGTGCCCAAGTGTGATATATGCTATTTAAAGAATAAATGTTGATACACTTATTCAAATAGCATTGCGGTCACACTATTTGCCACTTATGTGATCAAATTCACATGAGTAATGCAAAGTTTCATTCATGCTTTAATAAAGCATAGAACCTTCATCAATTATATTTGCCTAATCCAATTCTCTCTCAAATCATATTGATCTTCCCCAACTAAGCTCTCAAATTCATATCTCACAAATCATGATCCTTTACCATATCTTTCTATCATGACATCTCAATAAATCTAAATTGTTAAACCAATACCTTTCAATTGTTTGAATTGTTTGATTGTATTTGTATGGATTGTTTATGGTATGTTATTTCTTGTACTATAGTTTTTGCGAAGAACTACGTGCTTAGTTGGGAGAAGTGGAAAGATCATATTCTTCAAAAGGCAAGTGACACACATGTCCCTTACCCATTTTACTTATGCATTAGTATATTCACCTCTTGTAGTATGCATGATAGGTGAATTATTTCAACTGTTTTATCAAATGCTTAGATCCTAGTAGTGTGTAGCAATCCCTCAAACCCCACCTGATAGGATGCTAAATACTTTGAAAAATATTGATGCCATGCTTTAATCACTTGTTAAAAGTGTTTTGTGAACAAATTAAGAACTTCAACTAAAATGAAACACCTGGGTGGATTGGTTTGATGATGGAGGCGATGTTGAGTGGCGACCTGGGGCTGCCCAATGTGTAGTTGTTGCCTGGGCATGACCTGGGGCTACGCATTGTGTAGTTGCTGCCTAGGCGTTCACTTGTGGTTTGCCACCCAGGAACAAAGAGATGGCTATGTCTTCCATGCTTAGTGTACTTCCAGTGCAGCCTTATGACATTATGGGCTCTGTCTTGATTGATTAGATGTGGGAGTGCAACTTGTGTGCAAGAAGACGGTGGTAGATGAATTATAGGTTGGGAGCGGTTCTTGCCAGTTAGTTGTCCTCTCCTCTAAAAGGTCTCGTTTCATTTTATGTATGGGCATAAAATGAATCGTAAGGTGAAAGTGCACAACCCTTGCAAGGTGTTTAAACTAATCGATTAGCCGTGTCCTCGGTTATGGACAATTGAGTCTCTAGACATGGAATGTACGGAAGAATCTCATCACCAATTCTGAATGACTAAAATCTGTCTAGAAACCCTTAGGCAGGAACTAAGGACCATACACTCCGAGGGGTGGTGGTGCCTGAGGTTCCAAACTTTGTTGAGTTTTGCCCAGAACTACATACCGGCCAGTATGTAATGTATGGGGGATGTCTTGACCCTTGAAAAATAAAATTTGTTGAAAAAAAGTTTTAAAATGGATTTTAGGACAAAATTGGCTTTATGCAAATCAGCCTTTGAGATCCACCAGCCAAATGTCATGTAGTATAGTCTTTCCACAAAATGCCACCAAATATGTGTCATTTGCCAGTACATCATTGTACTGACCCCTCTGGGGCTGCATATTCAAATGTGCAGGTTTTATTTCGAGTAAGGAACCAGGAGTAGGATATCGAGCTTACATTCCAACACGTCTGCCTGTGGCACTTGATGAAGCTGGAAGCTCACTGCAATCTATGCTTTATGCTGTGTACTCGTAAGGTTGAATACCTATGTAACTGGATTTACGCTGTAATATTGACGCTATTGCAATGATTACTTATTTTGTACTGTGGTGCTATCTACTGATCCAGGGAATGGCACAGATACACAGGAGTTCTGCCTTTAGTAAAAGGCGGGGCGCTACATTCTTCCTCATTTGGAAGTTGGCTCTTCCATTTCTCTCTCCTCCATTGTTGACCTTGAAGAGCTTGCCCTTCCTCCCCATCCCTCCCATAATTCTTGCATCTTTTTGAGGGAAAAGAGAGAGGAGATCTAGATCTACTTTTCCACCAATCATTATCTCCTCTATGTGAGGGGAACCTATTGGATCTAGATCTTGGATTTCTTTGTAGATTTCCTCCTTGTTCTTCCTCTCATATCCCTCCATAGCATTTGTTGCTTTGGTAGGATTTGGGAGAGAAAGATTTGAGCACTTCGTGTGTTCTTGCCATTGCATTTGGTGCATCGGTTTGAGTTCTCCTCGGAGATTCGGTAGTGAAAGTTCATTGAGCTTTTTACTCTTGGGTTCTTGGAACCCTAGACGGCTTAGTGGCTTAGTGGTTACTTGGGGACCTCCAATTAAGTTGTGGAGATCTTCCCAAGCTTTGTGGTGCCTCCATGGCAATTCCTTGGGGACCTCCAATTAAGTTGTGGAGATCTTCTCAAGCTTTGTGGTGCCTCAGTGGCGATTCTTGGGAGCCTCCAATTGAGTTGTGGAGATTGCCCCAAGCTTGTACGGGTTCGGTGACTGCCCTCAAGTGTCCCATAGTGGTCGGGTCTTCCATCTTGGTGGGAGGGCTCGAGGAGATTACGGTGAGCCTCCGTGGCGTTTGGGGAGCCTTGTGCCTCCACACCGCTCCAACGGAGATTAGCACTCGCAAGGGTGTGAACTTCGGGATACATCATTGTCTCCGCGTCCCTCGGTTATTTCTACACCCGAGCTCCTTTACTTATGCAATTTACTTTGTGATAGCCTTCGTGCTTGAAGTTATATATATCTTGCTATCACATAGTTGCTTATCTTGTTTAGCATAAGTTGTTGATGCACATAGGTGAACCTAGTTTATTTAGGTTTTGTATGCTTGGCAATTTAAACGTTAGTTTTATTCCGCATTTGTCAAGCCACTCGTAAAAGTTTTTTAAATCGCCTATTCACCCCCCTCTAGGCGACATCCTTGTACTTTCAGGGTGAACATGGAGGAGCGATCCAGGACGGTGATAGCATGAGTTTACCTAGCTTCAGATCCCGCGACAGTGGCGAGATCCTACGTGCTGCTATAATTTACTATATGGCAACGAGTGCTCGATTACAATGATGAGGTTGGCTATTTCGCTATGCGATTGGCCGTATGACTAGAACGTGCCTCAAGGGCTACTCCACGCCGGGCTTATAAAGGCGCCTTGCATGGGCTACACGTTGGTACCGGAGCGGATACAACTTGGAGTCCTAGACTAAGTCCTATGCGTGTACTACAAGGTAACCCGCCATGGGCCTGTCTCCGGATCCGGCATGGACTTGTCTAAGGATCCGCCATAAGCGCCTGCGTCTAGTACCGCCGTGGCAACTTTAGCAACTGGGCCGCCCGGTATGGCGAATCCGCTATACCACCCCTGATGGGCCACCCTGGCTTGCTGATTTAGGACTACGTCGCTGGTATACCTATTTGGTATATCCCCAACAGTCTTCTTCATCGCCATGCTTGCCTCCGGAGCAATGAGTGAGTAGTCTACCTTGGACTATGGGTCCATAGCAGTAGCTAGATGGTTGTCTTCTCCACCATGTGCTTCATGTTTAGATCTCATGAGCTGCCCTACATGATTGAGATCACCGTTATGTAATTCTACATGTTTGGTTTGTTGGGATCTGATGAATATTGGTGTTATGATTAAGTTGCTGTACTAAATTATATGTTTTGTTATCTCTATGTTGTTTATGATCTTGCATGCTCTCCGTTGTTAGTAGCTATCTTGGCCGAGTAGTTGCTAGTGACTCCAAGAGGGGGTATTTATGCTCGATAGTGGGTTCATGCCTCTATTTAACCCAGGGGAGTGATAGAAACCTCTAAGGTTGTAGATGTGTTGTTGCTACTAGGGAGAAAACAACATTCATATGCTCAAGGGCATATGCTTTATTTACATTACACACTTTGCTTAATGCAATTATCTGTTGTTCGCAACTTAATACTTGTGGAGTTCTCGGATTGATTCGCCACAAGTGGATTATTAGTCATAGATGCAGTTGGATGGCGGTCTATGTATTTTGTTGTAATGCCCAGAGTAAATCTCGTAGTGATCTTCTTGACATATCACGTTTATCTTTATTCTATCAATTGCCCAACTGTAATTTGTTTACCCAGCATGTGTTATTTATCTTATGGAGAGACACCACTAGTGAACTGTGGACCCCGGTCCTATTTCCATCATATTGCTATCACCTGTTTACTTTACTCGCACTGTTTACTTTACTCGCATACTTCTACTGTTTTCCACTCGATACGCTCATAACCTTTGTTTCAAGCAAACCGGTGAGATTGACAACCTCAACACAAGTTGGGAACAAAGTACTTGGTTGTGTTGTGTGCAGGTTCCACGTTGCTACTGGCCGAAGATGAGTCAACAAGTATCGTTAAACGACGCCCTTGTTGGAGTGTTACTAAGCCAGTCCGCAGCACCTTCAGTCATTATTGTCTGCTTTTCTCCTGATCGATATAAACCTTGGTTTCTTAACTGAGGGAAAACTTGCTGCTATATTCATCAAAACCTTCTCTTGGGGTTTCCAACTGGCCGGTCATTTACTTCATCAACTACACGCCAACAAGTTTTCTGGCACCATCATCACCGCGCCATCAATCCTCAATCTCTGCATCGTCCTCCACATCGACCGTAGGAACGATCTGGCTACCACCAGCACTGGGGACAGATGGTGCTGCTGTGGACCTACAAGGAGCGGAGCGGCGTACATGATTAGCAGAGGCAGCAACACTAGAGAGACATGATGCCCGACCACTTGATGATGCCCCAACACCAGATGATGCCTGGACCCTATCCACATGGATACGAATTTTACCGACACAGCAAGAATCATTTAAAGCAAAAAGAATTCCCAGATCATCGTCGAAAATTAGTGGAACATATCTTCCCTCCGTGCTGTTGAAATATTGGAAATCAACTGAATCGCCAGTGCCCCAGGGGTACTGAGCGCAGATGTCATCTTTTAAATCCCTCAATGAGATGGTAGTTGCAACCACCGCTGGATGTAATGGTTATGGTTATGGTAATTCTTATGGTAATGGTTATGGTAATTCTTATGGTAATTCCTACAACAGCACTAGGGCCGCGCCCTCCGAGCTTGAGGTAATGCTCAAGGACTTCATCGGTAAGCAAACTGCTTTTAACAAGTCTGTTGAGGAAAAGTTAGGCAAAATTGATATTCTTGCTTTTAAAGTTGATAGCCTTGCTCATGATGTTGAAATTCTGAAATTAAAAGTGGTGCCTAATGATGTGAAAGAGAACAATGTTTTGCTACCGCTAATACTATTCAAGTTGGAATTGATGAAAATATTAGATTGTTAGCGGAATTGCATGCCAGGTGGGAAAGAGAAGATGAGATGGCTAGAGAGATAAAGCTATGTACCATTACTACCTCTAATGATGTTGCTCCTAATGCTAGCAATCCTCTTACTTTGATTGGTGTAGAGAAAACTCCCACTCCTTGTGTTAAAAAGCCTAAAACTGCCAAAACTTTTTCTCAAAAGAGTGCTGAAATTTTTCGGAGTGTGGGAGATGATAGCTCTATTTGTTTTAATGATTTTGATGTTGATGGCTGCAATATATCTGAAGTTATTTTGTTCTTGCAAAAGCTTGCTTTGACTCCCAATGCTAGTTCTTTAAATGTTGCTTTTACTAAGCATATTACCAATGCTCTCATAAAAATTAGGGATGAAAAGTTGAAGCAAAAAGCCTCTGTTCCCAAGAAGTTAGAAGATGGTTGGGAACCCATCATTGATATGCATGTTAATGGTTTTGATTGCCATGCTTTATGTGATCTAGGTGCTAGTATTTCTATCATGCCTAGAAAGATTTATGACAAGCTTGATTTACCACCGCTTGAAAAATGTTACTTTGATGTTCCTATTGCTGATGTTGCTAAGAAGAAACCTTTGGGAATGATTAATGATGTTCTTATTGTGGTTAACAATAACCTTGTTCCCGTTGATTTTCTTGTTATGGACGTTGAATGCCATGCTTCATGTCCTATTATTTTGGGAAGACCCTTTCTTCGAACTGTAGGTGCCATCATTGATATGAGGGAAGGCACTATCAAATATCAATTCGCACTCAAGAAAGGTATGGAGCACTTCCCTAGGGAAAGGAAGAAATTACTTTTTGACTCTATTCTTAGAGCAAATTATGAGCTTGATGCTTCATCACTTGATGTTACTTGATTCGCAATTTTCTGCGCCTAGCTCAAAGGCGTTAAAGAAAAGCACTCTTGGGAGATAACCCAATGTTTTATTTTCAGTAATTTTTCTTTTATTTGAGTCTTGTAAGTCATTACTACTGTAATGACTGCTTCTTATCTTGTTTATTTCGTTTTGTGCCAAGAGAAGCCTCTAATTTGAGTGAGGTAAAGATTTGGAGATGTTGCTGTCCTGAAACTATCTTCGGTACTGCACCGTAAAAATTCATATAAATTCTCTGTATATCTTTTGGACCTGCGATTTCTTGTGCATATGCCCCAGGTTATATCCAAACTTTCGTTAGTTGAACACTTTTTGATTTGAGCAACAGAAAACCCCTCAAAAATTCGTCCTTTGTCAGTTGTTCTGTTTGACAGATTTCTGCCAATATTTGTGTTTGCCACTTTATCGCTTTCTTTTGAGTTCTTTTGATCACGGAACTTTTGGGGAAGTTGCTACAGTAGTATTTTCTATATATGTGGTAGTTTTGAGTTGAAACCTGAAGCAAAAAGAGGTTGATTATATGTTATGCTACACTAATGTTGCTAATAGATTTGTGTTTAGTTTTGTATGAAGGAAGTTTTCAAGTGTAGGGATTGGAGAATGATGAGATGAGTTGAAGATTGGACAAAAGCTCAAGATTGGGTATGCCCATGCATCACCCCAAGAAATATCCAAGAAGTACAAGCGTCAAAGCTTGGGGATGCCCTCGAGGCACCCCTTCTTCATCGGCAAAAATCAGGTCACCTTTTAAGACACTATATTTTTATTGCTTCATGCACTATGTGTTTTTCTTGGAGCATCAGTTATTTTAGTTTTCTTTGTTAGTTTAGTTTGTTTTCTGCAATAAATGGTTAGACCCTAACAAATTTCCTTTGGAGGAGATGTACTCGTTTTCATTTGCCAAGAACACTCCGTTTTTCATTCTTACAATTTCACTGGGTGTTCTTCTTTTTCCGCTACTGCTTTTGGTATTCGTTTTCGCCTTGATTTGCGTTCAGACCTTGTCATATCTTTTCATCAAGGTGTATTTTTGACTCTGATCTTTATTGGTTTTCATCAAAAGAGGTGTTTATAAAATTTTCAAATGGTGTTGGAAAAGAGAAAAAGCTTTATGCAAAATAGTGGTACAAGAAGGAGCATGCGTAGACTGCGGCTTAGGCTTTTTCATGTCATGCTTAATGTCTTTTTGATAGTATGCTTAGTGGTTTTGCTGTAGCATGACTTGTCTCAAATAACTGAGATTGCTTAATGAGCCTTTGAAAAAATCATGCGTTGTTTTTATTGTATGGAAGCATTATTTTGGTTTTCTCCTTGATGCTTTATTTGGGTTGACTTGGCGTATGCTCACACATGTTAGACTCTTACAAAGTCACCAATAGCCTCTATGATCATTTAGTTTTTGACTTTTGATGCCATCTTATGCTTCTTTTAATGTCGATTTGTCGCTTTGCATGATTATGGCCATTATTGCTCTCTTAGTTGGTCGCTCCCAGTCTTTTGCTAGCCCTCGCCTTGTACTGAGTATGAGCTCTACTCGTGCATCCAACTCCTAAAAGCCAAAGTCTTCCAAAGTGTCCACCATACATACCTACTAGCAATTTGCTATTCCAAGTAAATTTGACTTGCTTTTATTTTCTCTTCAAATTAAACTCTTACCAGTGTTATGCGAAATTCGGTCAGTAAAGCTCTCACGAACCGGAAGGCACACTTTACTTTTTCCTGTTCTTAAAAATTTGACATTGTGGTCTCTTATGTTGAGGTGTTATGCTTGCAAGTTGTAAGTTGGAGACTAACCCAGCCATGCAGTCATGGGCAAGCTTTCAACATTGCACTTCTTATTTGAGTTGATATCGTGATCTTTTGTTTATGGATGCCCACGGTGTGAAATGAATTGGGAATCTTGTGGGGATCATGGAGTTTGTATATGTGTTAGGGAAACGCTGGGCCGCTAACCTAAGCCATGCATAATTCATGGTGGAAATTTGCAGCATACCCATGGTGAACATTCGATGACGCATCTCACAATAAAAAGCTAAACAAATGGCAAATAAAAGAGATGTCGAGGTGTTCATTGTCTGCTTGTCCTGTCATTTTGATTTGGGCTTGTTCCATGTCATCGGGCACGGAGGTATCCCATTGGCGGTTCTCAATGATATGCATATACTTACAATGACAAGAGCCTTGCTTGGGACACTACGTAAAGTAGCATGAGGTTTGGGTACTCGTATTCACGGGACATGAGGTTTTCAACTTATGATTTGTCAAGCATATGCATCATAATTGTTCTCGCATTAACTTTAACCATTCAAGATGCTTATGATGGGGGCAATGAGAGCTCAAAGCCGGTAAGTACCATAATTTTTGAAGGTTATAAAACTTGCAATCACTGCTTCCCTCTGCGAAGGGCCTTTCTTTTACTTTTATGTTGAGTCACCACCTTCTATCTTTATGCACCATTAAGAGAGCATAGTTGTCATTCTTAGTATAATGTGCATTGTCCCAAAGTTTTCATTGATTGATTCATATTGTTGGTTTCACTTGTTCTCAAATTATTTGTATCTAGTCGCCCTCTTAAACTTGAACGTGTCCTATGCATTTATGTTTTGCTCTCTTTGAAGGACAAGCTGAAAACCATTTGTATGTTTTTCCTTATGATTTGAACACATGTTTTACTTTCATTGTTTCATTTTCATGATCTTTTGTTTGTGTTCATTTGCATGTTTACAACATGGTTGCTAAGTTTTTATTGTCAAGATTATATCTTCATGCCCATGTTTTAAGTTCTTATGATCCCAGCTCACAAATGCTTACATATATGATCAAGATTGTGTAGGTGCATGTCACCTCAAAAATTATTCTTTTGTTATCACTTACCTACTCGAGGACGAGCAGGAGTTAAGCTTGGGGATGCTTGATACGTCTCCAACGTATCTAGAATTTTTGATGCTCCATGCTTGTTTTTACACCATTTTCCTAATGTTTCGTTACACTTCGTGGCACTTTTATGCATTTTCTGGAACTAACCTACTAACAAGTTGCCACAGTGCCAGTTCCCTGTTTTCTGCTATTTTTGTGTTTCAGAAGTGATACACAGGAAATATTCTCGGAATTGGACGAAACAAGTTCCTGAAGTCTTATTTTGTCCGGGATCTTCCAGTCATCCGAAGGAAAGAAGGAGAGGGGCCACCAGGGGCCCTCACGCCAGGCTGGCGCGGCCCAGGGCCTGGCCATGCCGCCATGGTGTGAGACCACTTGGCTCCACCTCTGACATCGCTCCTTCGCCTATAAAGACCCCCGATGGAAAAAACCTAAGTACCCGATCACTTTTCCAGAACACATCGCGATCCGCCGCCGCCATCGACCCGAAGATCGGGAGGGTCCAGAAGCTCTTCCCGGCACCCTGCCGGAGAGGGGAATCGCCACCGGAGGTCTTCTTCATCGCCATGCTTGCCTCCGGAGCGATGAGTGAGTAGTCTACCTTGGACTATG
The DNA here is from genome assembly GCA_007115705.1 of Dactylis glomerata. NCBI lineage: Eukaryota > Viridiplantae > Streptophyta > Magnoliopsida > Poales > Poaceae > Dactylis > Dactylis glomerata. Next base: position 5,627,458 of record QXEO01000464.1, on the reverse strand, counting down.
GGTCCATAGCAGTAGTTAGATGGTTGTCTTCTCCACTATGTGCTTCATGTTTAGATCTCATGAGCTGCCCTACATGATTGAGATCACCGTTATGTAATTCTACATGTTTGGTTTGTTGGGATCCAATTAATATTGGTGTTATGATTAAGTTGTTGTACTGAATTATATCTTTTGTTATCTCTATGTTGTTTATGATCTTGCATGCTCTCCGTTGTTAGTAGCTATCTTGGCCGAGTAGTTGCTAGTGACTCCAAGAGGGGGTATTTATGCTCGATAGTGGGTTCATGCCTCTATTTAACCCGGGGGAGTGAAAGAAATCTCTAAGGTTGTAGATGTGCTGTTGCTACTAGGGAGAAAACAACATTCATATGCTCAAGGGCATATGCTTTGTTTACATTACACACTTTGCTTAATGCAATTATCTGTTGTTCGCAACTTAATACTTGTGGAGTTCTCGGATTGATTCGCCACAAGTGGATTATTAGTCATAGATGCAGTTGGATGGCGGTCTATGTATTTTGTTGTAATGCCCAGAGTAAATCTCGTAGTGATGTTCTTGACATATCACGTTTATCTTTATTCTATCAATTGCCCAACTATAATTTGTTTACCCAGCATGTGTTATTTATCTTATGGAGAGACACCACTAGTGAACTGTGGACCCCGGTCCTATTTCCATCATATTGCTATCACCTGTTTACTTTACTCGCACTGTTTACTTTACTCGCATACTTCTACTGTTTTCCACTCGATATGCTCATAACCTTTGTTTCAAGCAAACCGGTGAGATTGACAACCTCATCGCAAGTTGGGAACAAAGTACTTGGTTGTGTTATGTGCAGGTTCCGCGTTGCTACTGGCCGAAGACGAGTCAACAAGTATCGTTAAACGGCGCCCTTGTTGGAGTGTTACTAAGCCAGTCCGCATCACCTTCAGTCATTATTGTCTGCTTTTCTCCTGATCGATATAAACCTTGGTTTCTTAACTGAGGGAAAACTTGCTGCTATATTCATCAAAACCTTCTCTTGGGGTTTCCAACTGGCCGGTCATTTACTTCATCAACTACACGCCAACAAGTTTTCTGGCACCATCATCACCGCGCCATCAATCCTCAATCTCTACATCGTCCTCCACATCGACCGCAGGAACTATCTGGCTACCACGAGCACTGGGGACAGATGGTGCTGCTGTGGACCTACAAGGAGCGGGGCGGTGTACACGATTAGCAGAGACAGCAACACTAGAGAGACATGATGCCCGACCACTTGATGATGCCCCAACACCAGATGATGCCTGGACCCTGTCCACATGGATACACATTTTACCGACACAGCAAGAATCATTTAAAGCAAAAAGAATTCTCAGATCGTCGTCAAAAATTAGTGGAACATATCTTCCCTCCGTGCTGTTGAAATATTGGAAATCAACTAAATTGCCAGTGCCCCAGGGGTACTGAGCGCAGATGTCATCTTTTAAATCCCTCAATGAGATGGTAGTTGCAACCACCGCTGGATGTAAAATCCTCTCACATTGCGTTCAGAATCATGCAAAAAGCTAGTATCCAGCCTAACCACCAGCCAAAAAGCCAGCGCTGGATCAACCCTATTCGAAAAGCAACACAGTTAGTTGAGTAACAATGATTCACGCTCAAAAACTGCCTACTGTTAATTCACATAGGCAGACGACGCTTACCCAGATGGAATCCATGCGTTAGATCCCTCCGATTCCCAATATTCTCCACTATTGAGGGGCATAATCGGCACACCCGACGGCTGTACAAACTCTACCGCGATAGGGGTAGATCTAGTGGAGGCGGAGCCCTCTCCGCCTCCCGGGGGTGGTGGTGGGGGCGGGGGCGGACGACGCCATAAGGTAGGAGGGCAGGACGGCGTGGCGGCGGAGGGGCGGTGTGTGAGCTCTTCCAGTCTCGGCGGAGGGGAAAGCTTTGGGTGAGTGACAGACCGCCAGTCCGATGTGTCTCATTGGTTCAATAGTCAACACCATTCAAAAACAATGGTCCATTCACAACCACCGCGGCTCCCTAGCCGTCACCGGTAACGGTCTAAGACCTCTAACTAGATAGCAACCCTCCCGTCCGAGCGTCTGCGAGGGGTTTCAAACTAGAGGGAGGGGAAAACTGAGGAAAAGTTAAGCGGCTGGGGAAAACTGAGCACAACTAAGGACCCGAGGGCACGAAAATAGAAATCCCTAAGATAAAATAACACATGCTGGGTAACAAATTACAGTTGGGCAATTGATAGAATAAAGACAACGTGCATATGTCGAGAGGATCACTATGAGATTTACTCTGGGCATTACAACAAGATATATAGACTTCCATCCAACTGCATCTATGACTAATAATCCACTTGTGGCGAGTCAATCCGAGAACTCCACAAGTATTAAGTTGTGAACAACAGATAATTGCATTAAGCAAAGTGTGTAATGTAAACAAAGCATATGCCCTCGAGCATATGAATGTTGTTTTCCCCCTAGTAGCAACAACACATCTATAACCTTAGAGGTTTCTGTCACTCCCCCAGATTAAATAGAGGCATGAACCCACTATCGAGCATAAATACCCCATCTTGGAGTCACTACCAACAACTCGGCCAAGATAGCTACTAACAATGGAGAGCATGCAAGATCATAAACAATATAGAGATAACATAAGATAAAATTCAGTACATCAACTCAATCATAACACCAATATTCATCGGATCCCAACAAACACAACATGTAGAATTACATAACGGTGATCTCGATCATGTAAGGCAGCTCACGAGATCTAAACATGAAGCACATGGTGGAGAAGACAACCATCTAGCTACTGCTATGGACCCATAGTCCAAGGTAGACTACCCACTCATCGCGTCGGAGGCAAGCATGGCGATGAAGAAGACCTCCGGTGGTGATTCCCCTCTCCGGCAGGGTGCCGAGAAGAGGTTCTGGACCCTCCCGATCTTTGGGTCGACGGCGGCGGCTGATCATGATGTGTTCTAGAAAAGTGATCGGGTATTTAGGTTTTTCCCGTCGGGGGGTCTTTATAGGCAAAGGAGTGATCCCTTTGATGACGTGTGGTTGACGTGGGAGCAGACTGTCCTTGTGCGTGGTGGATAACCAGCCAGTTGGGAACCCCAAGAGGAAGGTATGATGAGTATAGCAGCTAGTCTTCCCTCAGTTAAGAAACCAAGGTTTAATATCGATCAGGAGAGGAGATACAATGACGACTGAAGGTGTCGCGGAACCTGCACATACACAAACAAATACTTTGTTCCCAACTTGCGATGAGGTTGTCAATCTCACCGGTTAGCTTGAAACAAAGGTTATGAGCGTATCGAGTGGAAAACAGTATAGTATGCGAGTAAAGTAAACAGTACGAGTAAAGTAAATAGGTGATAGCAATATGATGGAAATAGGACCGGGGTCCACAGTTCACTAGTGGTGTCTCTCCATAGATAAAATAACACATGCTGGGTAAACAAATTACAGTTGGGCAATTGATAGAATAGAGATAACGTGATATGTCAAGAAGATCACTATGAGATTTACTCTGGGCATTACAACAAAATACATAGACCACCATCCAACTGCATCTATGACTAATAATCCACTCCCTGGGATATCAATCCGAACACCCTAGAAGTATTAAGTTGCGAACAACAGATAATTGCATTAAGCAAAGTGTGTAATGTAAACAAAGCATATGCCCTTGAGCATATGAATGTTGTTTTCTCCCTAGTAGCAACAGCACATCTACCACCTTAGAGGTTTCTGTCACTCCCCCAGGTGAAATAGAGGCATGAACCCACTATCGAGCATAAATACCCCCTCTTGGAGTCACTAGCAACTACTCGGCCAAGATAGCTACTAACAACGGAGAGCATGCAAGATCATAAACAACATAGAGATAACAAAAGATATAATTCAGTACAGCAACTTAATCATAAACACCAATATTCATCGGATCCCAACAAACCAAACATGTAGAATTACATAACGGTGATCTCAATCATGTAGGGCAGCTCATGAGATCTAAACATGAAGCACATGGTGGAGAAGACAACCATCTAGCTACTGCTATGGACCCATAGTCCAAGGTAGACTACTCACTCATCGCTCCGGAGGCAAGCATGGAAATGAAGAAGACCTCCGGTGGCGATTCCCCTCTCCAGCAGGGTGCCAGGAAGAGCTTCTGGACCCTCCCGATCTTCGGGTCAACGGTGGCGGCGGATCGCGATGTGTTCTGGAAAACTGATCGGGTACTTAGGTTTTTTCCGTCGGGGGGTCTTTATAGGCGAAGGGGCGATGTCAGAGGAGGGGCCAGGTGGCCTCACACGGTGGTGGCGCGGGCCAGGTGCTGGCCGCGCCACCCCTGTGTGTGGGCCCCTGGTCCCTCGCCTCCTACTCTCCTTCGGATCTCTGGAAGCTTCCGGGTAAAATAAGACTTCAGGAACTTGTTTCGTCCAATTCCGAGAATATTTCCTGTGTATCACTTCTGAAACACAAAAATAGCAGAAAACAGGAAACTGGCACTGTGGCACTTCGTTAATAGGTTAGTTCCGGAAAATGCATAAAAGTACCACTAAGTGTAACGAAACAATAGGCAAATGGTGTAAAAACAAGCATGGAGCATCAAAAATTATAGATACGTTTGAGACGTATCAAGCATCCCCAAGCTTAACTCCTGCTCGTCCTCGAGTAGGTAAGTGATAACAAAAGAATAATTTTTGAGGTGACATGCACCTACACAATCTTGATCATATATGTAAGCATTGGTGAGCTGGGATCATTAGAACTTAAAATATGGGCATGAAGATATAATCATGACAATTAGAACTTAGCAACCATGTTGTAAACATGCAAATGAACACAAACAAAAGATCATGAAAATGAAACAATGAAAGTCAAACGTGTGTTCAAATCATAAGGAAAAACATACAAATAGTTTTCAGCTTGTCCTTCTAAGAGAGCAAAACATAAATGCATAGGACACCTTCAAGTTTAAGAGGGCGACTAGATACAAATAATTTAAGAACAAGTGAAACCAACAATATGAATCAATCAGTGAACTTTGGGACAATGCATATCACACTAAGAATGACAACTATGCTCTCTTAATGGTGCATAAAGAAAGAAAGTGGTGACTCAACATAAAAGTAAAAGAAAGACCCTTCGCAGAGGGAAGCAGTGATTAAACATGTGCTAGAGCTTTTCATTTGTAAAACAGAGAGATAAAAATTGGTTTTGAGAAGTGGTTGTCTTTGTCAACGACTGGCAATGGGGTTCTTACTATCTTCCATACAAAAATGAAGCAAGTTTTTGAGAGGGAGATTGGCACTTTTGTGCTCTTTTTATAAAGCTTGGCACTTCTCCCCACCTTTTTCCTTTCACATACCATGGCTAACCGATTCCATCGGGTGCCCACCAACATTCACATTCTTTGGAGGAGTGCCTTTTTTTCTTTCTTTTTTTCTTTTTTTTTCTTTTTGGAATAAGCAATATGGAAGATAGCAAATCCGACCACTACGTCCCCATGAGCTGAAAACAGTGTCACAAAACGAGAAGTGTTTTGAAGGTTTTTTGAAAGGTAGCACACGAAAATTTTACTTTGGAATGGCTTACAAATACCATGCATAGGAATTTATAGTGGACACAATGGCAAACTTGGTTTTTGGGAGTTGGATGCACGAGTAGAGCTCATACTCAGTACAAGGCGAGGGCTAGCAAAAGACTGGGAGCGACCAACTAAGAGAGCAATAATGGCCATAATCATGCAAAGCGACATTAAAAGAATCATAAGATGGCATCAAAAGTCAAAAACTAAATGATCATGAAGGCTATTGGCGACTTTGTAAGAGTCTAACATGTGTGAGCATGCGCCAAGTCAACCCAAATAAAGCATCAAGGAGAAAACCAAAATAATGCTTCCATACAATAAAAACAACGCATGATTTTTTCAAAGACTCATTAAGCAATCTCAGTTATTTGAGACAAGTCATGCTACAGCAAAACCACTAAGCATATTATCAAAAAGACATCAAGCATGACATGAAAAAGCCTAAGCCGCAGTCTACACAAGCTCCTTCTTGTACCACTATTTTGCACAAAGCTTTTTCTCTTTTCCAACACCATTTGAAATTTTTATAAACACCTCTTTTGATGAAAACCAGAGGCAAAAATACACCTTGATGAAAAGATATGACAAGATCTGAACGCATATCAAGGCGAAAACGAAAACCAAAAGCAATAGCAGAAAAAGAAGAACGCATCGATGAACGATAAGAGTGAAAAAATGAGCGTTCTTTGCAAATGAAAACAAGCAACTTCTCCAAAAGAAATTTGTTGGGGTCCAACCATTTATTGCAGCAAACAAACAAACTAAACCAACTAAGAAAACTAAAACAACTGACGCTCCAAGAAAAACACATAGTGGATGAAGCAATAAAAATATAGTGTTTTAAAAGGTGACCTAATTTTTGCCGATGAAGAAGGGGTGCCTCGGGGGCATCCCCAAGCTTTAACGCTTGTACTTCTTGGATATTTCTTGGGGTGACGCATGGGCATCCCCAAGCTTGAGATTTTGTCCATTTTTCAACTCATCTCATCATTCTCCAATCCCTACACTTGAAAACTTCCTTCATACAAAACTAAACACAATTCTATTAGCAACATTAGTGCAAGCATAACATATAAACAATCCTCTATTTGCTTCAGGTTTCAACTCAAAACCACCACATATATAGCAAATACTACTGTAGCAACCTCCCCAAAAGTTCCGTGATCAAAAGAACTCAAAAGAAAGCGATAAAGTGGCAAACACAAATATTGGCAGAAATCTGTCAAAACTGAACAGCTGACAAAGGTCGAATTTTTGAGGGATTTTCTGTTGCTCAAATCAAAAAGTGTTCATCTAAGAAAAGTTTGGATATAACCTGGGGCATATGCACAAGAAATCGCAGGTCCAAAAGATAAACAGAGAATTTTCACGAATTTTTACGGTGCCGCACCGAAAATAGTTTCAGGACAGCAACATCCCCAAATCTTTACCTCACTCAAATTAGAGGCTTCTCTTGGCACAAAAACAAAATAAACAAGATAAGGAGCGGTCATTACTGTAGTAATGACTTCCAAGACTCAAATCTATACCTAATAATAAAGGACGTAACGTTTCTGTGGTTGGTTCGTTCGTTCGTCCGTCCATCCGTGTAATTTCATGGTTCATTGTTTGCTATAGGCCTGGCCCATACAGACTCGTGTAATAGTTCGTCCGTCCATCCGTGTAATTTCATGGTTCTTTGTTTGCTATCTGTGATTATACAGGCCTGGCCCATACAAACTCGTGTAAGTGCACAGATCCTAATCGAATAAACACCATAAAAGGCATCGCTGATGAGAGAAAACCCCACAAACGCATCTCATCAGCCTTGGCGGTAACAAGATGATGCCGAACAACTCATCTGTCTAAATTGGGCTGGTCGTCGGCCACCTTAAAGAATTTGGTGGGCGCAGCGGGCTGCTCCGACGCCACCGCCATGACAGGGCACGCGGGCCTCCCCTACTCCTCCCACACAATTGGGAGGCGACACGTGCGGCGGCGGAACTCGGAAGCAGCAGCAACCATGGAAGATCAAACACGTTAGGGACGACGACAGTGGAATTTGGAATCAGCGGCTGCCGTGGAAGGTCAGCGGCGACCTGCCATCCCTGATGGCCTCATCTCTGCATCAACAAGAGAAGAAACTGAAGCAACAAATCGGCGAAGAAAAGCGACAGATTCCCAAACCAATCCGCAGATAACTTGTAAAGATCAACCAAGAAGAACCAAAGAAAGGTCGCTCGAGAAGATGATGTGTAAAAAAAAGCACGACTCCAAGCCAGCAAAGGTTATCAAATGCGGAAATCCTGTTCTAATGGACTCATCTCGTTCCCGATCCAATACAACAGAAGTGCCCGGGTGCTTGACAGCCCATGCCATGAGAAATTAGGTTGTCGTACCGGTGATGACAGAGGCTGGAGCTAGCGAAGGTGGTGGCAGGTCTGAAATCCAAACAGCCCAACCACATGAGCCTCAATATCTGTTGGTTGCTGCAGTTCCAGACCAGTCCGTGAGGACCAAGGACATCCATATGAGCTGAGCACAATGACTGCGACGCGATATGCTTCGGGCGGCTGGAGCGGCGATGTGCACGTGGGCAAGGGAGCAAAGCAAGCAGCTTCGCTGGTGCCCACGCATCCGAGGCGCACAGCGACCTAGGTCGACCAAGCATGCGCGGCCGTGGCAGGGTGCTGGCGACATGCGGCGCTGCAGGGACGGAGCGATACGGGAGGGAGCGCGTGGCGACGGGCTTAACGTGCACGCCAGCCAAGGCGGAAGGCTGGCGGCAGCGCGAGCGAGCTAAGCCGAGACGAACGCGCATCTTCTGTTGACGGTGAGCGTCGACATGGACTCGGTGTGCTGCTTCCAGCCAGCCATCTTTGAAGCCTACGCTCAGGATGGTGTCGCGCGTCGCGAGTTGTAGCCACCTGACCACGATGGTGGCGGTGCCCTGCTGCCGACCCGCCGTGCATCTTCGAAGCTGAAACCCGGGATGGGGTCGCACACTGCGAGCTGCAGCTTCCGGGCTACGATGGTGGCGGTGTCGCGCTGCCGTCAGGTTGACAAAGTGGGGCGGTTTAGTGGCGCCTATGCCCAATGCGTATTGCTGTCTGTCGTGTCCTGGCTGCTCCGGACTCGTACGAGAGGAAAACTCTTCTACCATCTATGAATGAGGTTGATCGAGGCCATGGAGGATGGAGCGCCCATATATATAAATGTCTCAAATCCCTTGATCGAAACCCCAGATTAATATTTCCTCGCTTGAAGTTTCACCTCAGCTCCGACATTGGCATGCCCCAAGATTTGTTCCAGCTTGACTTTGCCACCGTCGCCGCCACAGAAGCAGCAACTCAACGACATGCATGGTTGATAATTTATTGCAAACTCTCATTCCAAATTGGAGATTCCTAATTCTGGGTTGAGATAGGTTCCACATAGTATCTATAGTTGGTTCTACGTAGCAACATAATTACAGTATGGTAGATTCAGTTAGTATAGGTGCAGTTAACTCCAATGTAGATTGAAGAATTTATTCAGATTGACGACTAACTTCACTGCACATAATGATTACTCTATGTATCTGTTAGTATAAATTCGTATTTTCACATTGTTTTCCTCCCTCTTTTCATGCCAAAGTTTTTTGGCACCTCTCTGTTTATTTGCTCAGAGTCAGCCACTGAATCTTACAGTGTTTGTTTGTTTCAAAGAAGTCAGGTAGTAGAAGGAGCAGGAGAGAAGGTGGCAGGCCGCAAGGAAGCCGCCAGTTCATCTGTTCATATGGATGAGGTAAATTGCAATTATGCTTGATTGGTTAATTTTTTATAAAAAAATGTTGGTCTGATCATAAGTGTTGGAATTAGCTGTTGGCAATTTTTTGGTAAAATTGCATTGGTTCATGCTGAATAATTTTAGAATTAGCAGTGGAAGACGTTTGAATCAGTAGTGTTACACTGTTATGTCATCCAACTTAATTATGGACAAATTATAAGTTGTAAGGAAACACCACATCATGCAGATTTCTAGAAATTCATCTGTTTCTATAAATGAGGAGGTAAGAACCATATGTGGTGCAGTGTTAGAATAGATGAATTTGACTAATTATGTGGCTTGCTCCAAATTCCCCAAACAAATATGGCTTTTTATAATTCTAACTGCGCCTCATGACTTTGATCATTTCCAGTGTTGCTTTACATGCTCTAAGCACTGAAGTAGTAGCTGAAATAGTAAGCCGGAATCTTGATTCTCAAGATGGGAATGATGCTTCTCTTCTTGCTGTAATATATTGCCTCTATATTATGCTGGTCCAAGCTATCAACTATTTTCTTTCATTCTTTGTGAATTGTAATATCTAAAATAGGTATGTAGTGATTTGATCATTGTAGAAATTGTTTAACAAAAGTAAAACAAGCACATAAGAAATCAGCTCCTGATACAAAAAGAAGTAAGAATAGCTGCAATATTAGTTTTGTTTCTTACTAGGTATAGATATCATGCTGTTATATTGCTTCTATATGTTTTTTGTTTATCTTGTTGCACATTGAGAATTAAATTATAGCTTGTACATAGCTTACTCTCAGTTCTTTATTTCCTCCAAAACCACTGTTCTCGATGGTGGCACCCAAAAAATGTAATCACATGATTCCCTAGAATGTTTTGAGTTTTATTTTCTCTCGGTGCAACGCACGGACATATTTGCTAGTAAAAGAAAAAGTACTGAAAAGAAAACAATGGGTTATCTCCCAAGAGTGCTTTTCTTTAACGCCTTTGAGCTAGGCGCAGAAAATTGCGAATCAAGTATTATCAAGAGATGAAGCATCAAGCTCATAATTTGCTCTAAGAATAGAGTCAAAAAGCAATTTCTTTCTTTTCCTAGGGAAGTGTTCCATACCTTTCTTAAGTGGGAATTGATATTTGATAGTGCCTTCCCTCATATCAATGATAACACCTATAGTTCGAAGAAAGGGTCTTCCCAAAATAATAGGACATGAAGCATGGCATTCAACGTCCATAACAAGAAACTCAACAGGAACAAGGTTATTGTTAACCACAATAAGAACATCATTAATCCTTCCCAAAGGTTTCTTCTTAGCAACATCAGCAATAGGAACATCAAAATAACATTTTTCAAGCGGTGGTAAATCAAGCATGTCATAAATCTTTCTAGGCATGATAGAAATACTAGCACCTAGATCACATAAAGCATGGCAATCATAACCATTAACATGCATATCAATGATGGGTTCCCAACCATCTTCTAACTTCTTGGGAACAGAGGCTTTTTGCTTCAACTTTTCATCCCTAATCTTTATGAGAGCATTGGTAATATGCTTAGTAAAAGCAATATTTAAAGAACTAGCATTGGGAGTCAAAGCAAGCTTTTGCAAGAACAAAATTACTTCAGATATATTGCAGCCATTAACATCAAAATCATTAAAAGAAGTAGATCTATCATCTCCCACACTCCAAAAAATTTCAGCACTCTTTTGAGAAAAAGTTTTGGCAGTTTTAGGATTTTAACACAAGGAGTGGAAGTTTTCTCTACACCAATCAAAGTAAGAGGATTGCTACCAGTAGGAGCAACATCATTAGAGGTAGTAATAGTACATACCTTCATCTTTCTAGCCATCTCATCTTCTCTTTCCCACCTGGCATGCAATTCCGCTAACAATCTAATATTTTCATCAATTCCAACTTGGATAGCATTAGCGGTAGCAATAACATTGTTCTCTTTCACATCATTAGGAAACACTTTTAATTTCAGAAGTTTAACATCATGAGCAAGGCTATCAACTTTAGAAGCAAGAATATCAATTTTGCCTAACTTTTCCTCAACAGACTTGTTAAAAGCAGTTTGCTTACCGATGAAGTCCTTGAGCATTACCTCAAGCTCGGAGGGCGCGGCCCTAATGTTGTTGTAGGAATTACCATAAGAGTTACCATAACCATTACCATTGGTAGAAGGATACGGCCTATAATTGTTACTAGCAAAATTGTTCCTATAAGCATTGTTGTTAAAATTATTGTTTCTAATGAAATTCACATCAACTTGCTCTTCTGGAGCAACCAGAGAGGCCAAAGGAACATTATTAGGATCAACATGAGTCCTATCATTAGCAAGCATAGCCATAATGGTATCAATCTTATCACTTAAGGAAGAGGATTCCTCAACAGAATTTACCTTCTTACCTTGTGGAGCTCTCTCGGTGTGCCATTCAGAATAATTTACCATCATGTTGTCGAGTAGCTTTGATGCGGCGCCCAAGGTAAGGGACATAAAAGTGCCTCCAGCAGCTGAATCAAGTAGGTTCCTTGAAGAAAAATTCAGTCCTGCATAAAAAGTTTGGATAATCATCCAAGTAGTCATTCCATGAGTGGGGCAATTCTTTATCATAGATTTCATTCTTTCCCAAGCTTGAGCAACATGTTCATTATCAAACTGAGTAAACTTCATAATATTGCTACGCAAAGCTATAATCTTAGCAGGAGGATAGTATCTACCAATAAAAGCATCCTTACACTTAGCCCATGAATCAATACTATTCTTAGTCAAAGACATCAACCAATCTTTAGCTTTTCCTCTCAAAGAAAAAGGAAACAACTTGAGCTTAATAATATCACTATCAACATCCTTATATTTCTGCATCTCACATAGCTCAACAAAATTGTTGAGATGAGCTGCAGCATCTTCAGTACTAGCACCAGAAAATTGCTCTTTCATAACAAGGTTCAATAAAGCAGGCTTAATCTCATAAAAGTTTGTAGCAGTAGCAGGTGGTGCAATAGGAGTGCAGACAAAATCACTATTGTTCGTGCTAGTGAAGTCACACAACTTGGTGTTTTCAGGATTGGCCATTTCAGCAAAACGAAGGTAAACAAGTAAAAACAACTACCAAGGATTCTAAATTTTTTTTTGGGTTTTCGATATAAAGCAATGCAGGTAAAATAAATAAAGTAAAGCAAAACAATAACAAAGTAAAGAATATGTGTGCGAAGAACTCCCCTCGCAGAAGTCTTCTCTCCTCCCCGGCAACGGCGCCAGAAAACTAGCTGATCCCTTTGATGACGTGTGGTTGACGTGGGAGCAGACTGTCCTTGTGCGTGGTGGATAACCAGCCCGTTGGGAACCCCAAGAGGAAGGTATGATGAGTATAGCAGCTAGTCTTCCCTCAGTTAAGAAACCAAGGTTTAATATCGATCAGGAGAGGAGATACAATGATGACTGAAGGTGTCGCGGAACCTGCACACACACAAACAAATACTTTGTTCCCAACTTGCGATGAGGTTGTCAATCTCACCGGTTTGCTTGAAACAAAGGTTATGAGCGTATCGAGTGGAAAACAGTATAGTATGCGAGTAAAGTAAACAGTACGAGTAAAGTAAACAGGTGATAGCAATATGATGGAAATAGGACCGGGGTCCACAGTTCACTAGTGGTGTCTCTCCATAGATAAAATAACACATGCTGGGTAAACAAATTACAGTTGGGCAATTGATAGAATAGAGATAACGTGATATGTCAAGAAGATCACTATGAGATTTACTCTGGGCATTACAGCAAAATACATAGACCACCATCCAACTGCATCTATGACTAATAATCCACTCCCTGGGATATCAATCCGAACACCCTAGAAGTATTAAGTTGCGAACAACAGATAATTGCATTAAGCAAAGTGTGTAATGTAAACAAAGCATATGCCCTTGAGCATATGAATGTTGTTTTCTCCCTAGTAGCAACATCACATCTACCACCTTAGAGGTTTCTGTCACTCCCCCAGGTGAAATAGAGGCATGAACCCACTATCGAGCATAAATACCCCCTCTTGGAGTCACTAGCAACTACTCGGCCAAGATAGCTACTAACAACGGAGAGCATGCAAGATCATAAACAACATAGAGATAACAAAAGATATAATTCAGTACAGCAACTTAATCATAAACACCAATATTCATCGGATCCCAACAAACCAAACATGTAGAATTACATAACGGTGATCTCAATCATGTAGGGCAGCTCATGAGATCTAAACATGAAGCACATGGTGGAGAAGACAACCATCTAGCTACTGCTATGGACCCATAGTCCAAGGTAGACTACTCACTCATCGCTCCGGAGGCAAGCATGGTGATGAAGAAGACCTCCGGTGGCGATTCCCCTCTCCGGCAGGGTGCCGGGAAGAGCTTCTGGACCCTCCCGATCTTGGGTCGACGGCGGCGGCGGATCGCGATGTGTTCTGGAAAACTAATCGGGTACTTAGGTTTTTTCCGTCGGGGGGTCTTTATAGGCGAAGGGGCGATGTCAGAGGAGGGGCCAGGTGGCCTCACACGGTGGTGGCGCGGGCCAGGGGCTGGCCGCGCCACCCCTGTGTGTGGGCCCCTAGTCCCTCGCCTCCTACTCTCCTTCGGATCTCTGGAAGCTTCCGGGTAAAATAAGACTTTAGGAACTTGTTTCGTCCAATTCCGAGAATATTTCCTGTGTATCACTTCTGAAACACAAAAACAGCAGAAAACAGGAAACTGGCACTGTGGCACTTCGTTAATAGGTTAGTTCCGGAAAATGCATAAAAGTACCACTAAGTGTAACGAAACAATAGGCAAATGGTGTAAAAACAAGCATGGAGCATCAAAAATGATAGATACGTTTGAGACGTATCAAGGAGCGGCGTCAGAAGTGGACCAGGGGGCCCACACCACAGGCCAGCGTGGGCCAGGGGTGGGCCGCACCCCCTGGTGGTGTGGCCACCCTCTGGTCCGGCTCCATCTCCTCTTCGGTGTTCTAGGAGCTCCGTGAAATATCTGGACGACTGGCTTTGGTTTCGTCCAATTCTGAGAATATTTCCTGTGTAACTTTTCTGAAACACAAAAACAGCAGAAAACAGGGAAATGACACTGTGGCATCTCGTTAATAGGTTAGTTCCAGAAAATGCATAAAAATGCCACGAAGTGTAACAAAACACTAAACAAATGGTATAAAAACAAGCATGGAGCATCGAAAATTATGGATACGTTGGAGACGTATCAGCGGATCGCGATGTATTCTGGAAAAGTGATTGAGTATTTAGGTTTTTCCGTCGGGGGGTCTTTATAGGCAAAGGGGCAGCATCAGAGATGGACCAGGGGGCCCTCACCACAGGTGGGCGTGGGCCAGGGGCAGGCCGCGCCCCTGGTGGTGTGGCCGCCCCGTGGCCCTTATCCGTCTCCTCTTCGGTTCTCTGGAAGCTTCGGTAAATTTCTGGATGTTCGCTTTTGTTTCGTCCAATTTTGAGAATATTTCCTGTGTAACTTTTTTGAAACACAAAAATAGCAGAAAACAGTGAACTGGCACTGTGGCATCTCGTTAATAGGTTAGTTCCAGAAAATGCATAAAAATGCCATGAAGTGTAACGAAACACTAAGCAAATGGTGTAAAAACAAGCATGGAGCATCAAAAATTATAGATACGTTAGAGACGTATCACTAATTTAAAACTTTGACAGTACACACAGTGCCATCACCATCACAATATTTAGGAAGAAAAAAACCCAGTAATTGTGATACCTACTCTAGTAGTAATATAAGGCCAATGAATGAATAATATACACATATACCAGTAAGTAGTAGTAATATAAGGCCAATGAATTAATAATATATGCATATAGAAGTGAGTGGAGAAACAAAGTAGAAGGTGGTATCACAAGTTGTAACGGTGGTTTGGTACCTTACCTATATGTCATCACTGGGTTCCACCCCAATTGCAGAGCTCTGGCGAGGGCATTGGGGCATTGCTGGTGCCTCAACCTCCCAGAACCTTGACCGAGTCCACGGATTATGTTGCTTGGGACGAATCTAGGGCAGAGATGATCGTAAGAAATGGAAACAATCAAGAGAAGTGAGAAGACAAATAAATTCATGAGCTCTTTCATTGGATTTTTATAAAAACAGAAGAAGATGCAAACTTCCTTCATTTAGAGAGGCTGAAATAAACCATAAAATTAATCTCCAATGCAACCCGTAACCACAAACCAAGGAAAAATGTCAATTACACTTATATAAAAGACATCAATGATTCGAAAAATGAGATCACAACTCCGAGAGAGAGGGTATAACATGGGATTCTCATAGTACTGAAACAATTTCCAACAACTACAACTCTGCATTGCCACTTGGCCAACAAGGTGACAGAGCAACTCTAGTTTCTTCATGTGTACTACAACCACGATTTGTCAAATTGTTAATCTCAGCATCGAAATCACAAACAAAGCATGTCTGCTTTCAGTAGAAGAAGAATGCATTTTTATAATAGTTTTAGAGGAATGAATAGAGTAGATCTTGCAAAAACAAAAGGATATTACAGTCAATCTTGGGCCAACACATCTGAATGCTCTTCAATTAGTATTCACCAGAGATATCTTTCCCTAAATATAAAACAAAAATAATCATAGAATTAGTCCACACATACCCTGTAGTTTTAGAAATAAATCTGTAAATGGCAAAAAATGCACAACTAAGCACTCACCATGAAATTCTTTGGGAGAGAAGCTAGCGGTTGCACCAAGGAGATAAATCTAAGATCCTCTCATTCTTGTTCCCTTGCAACGTCTGTGGGCTCTCAATAGTCCAGCACCAGCATGTCAGGAGAGTGAGGAAGAACACAGGGAGCAAATCCGCATCTTGTCTGTTCCCCCCCAAAAAAGCAAAGAACAAAATTAATCAAATCCGCATCTTGTCTGCTCCCCCAAAAAGCAAACAACAAAATTAATCTTGTAACAGTGGCCATGGCCACGAAGCCCGTTGACCTGCAACGACAGCGGATCTGGGCTCAGCCCACCTAATCTTCGTACGGCGGCACCCGCGACCGGCAGTGATGGTGGCCTCCTGGCGCTCGATGCAGACGGTGGCCATGGCCTGCAGCGGCGGCGGATGCAGGCTCAACCCACCTAATCTTTGTATGGGGATGCCCGCGATTGTCGGCGATGGCGGCCTCCTGGTGCTCGATGTAGCAGCATCCAACGTGGCTGTCCTTGTCCCCGCTCCTCCTAGACCACCGCCAAGATGCCGCAGCCAAGAGGCTGCTCCCGTCCACCGGAGAGGTAGCAGAGAGCGCAGCAAGAGCACGACCAGCATATGACGCCAAGACTGCAGGGAGGAGACAAGTTGGTGAGCAGCAAGGAGGGTGACGCGGGCGAGCTCGGAGGCAGCGAGCTTGACGCGACTGTCCGGCTCCAGCGCCGCCGTAGCCCACAGTCGCCTCCCAGCAGTGGGACGCCGCAGATCCCACAGCCCCCACCACTGCGCCACCTCCCGCCGGTGAGCCTGCCTCCTTCCACAGCGTGCCGCCAAGAATTCTGCTCATGGAGAGAAGATTTTTTGGGGGAGAGGCGGCTGGGCAGATGGGAGAGGGAGAGGAATGATTAGAGGAGAGAGATGGGGAATGATTGGGGGTGGGAGAGAGACAGTGAGATCTAGATTTTACCCAACCTTTGTGCGAAAATATAGTGCGACGCTGGCAAGGCCGAACTGCTTCATGATAAACGGCCCCCACGCGCAACCGGACCCAGCCATCAGCGAACCATACGGAAGAAAAAAAGGTGACAAATGAAATAACTGCATCCAACGGCTGAAGTAAAAAAGGGTGGTGTAGAACTTACTGTGCAGGGACCATCCAACGACCCAGCGCCATGCGGCAAGCGCGGATAGCGTGAAACGGCGGGTAGTCTAGGCGGAATTAAGGGTAGAATGAGCCAGATAATTGGGGGTTCTTTTTTTTGAAACCCGGATAATTGGGGGTTCTTTTTACATGGTGAATACTAAAAGAAGTAAAACAACTACCTAGCTCTCCAATTTCTCACAACCGAGCGAGAGTTGTGGCGATTGTTTTAGAGTTGTATAAACTTCAGATAGTCCATCTCTATAATCACATGCGTGATTCCTCGAATCTTCGCGAAGAGAACACCTTCACGCACTGATTAACTTTTCGCAATCAGCGGATCTGTAATCCCCAACAAACAGAGGTTTACCCCATGCACCAAGAAGATGACACGAGGTATCCCGCCCGCCCCTCCTTTGCTTTTTGCAAGATTTACAGAGCCATCCATGTTGATCTTGATACATTCCCCATCCCGTGGCTACCATCCATGTAACCATATTTTGCCTCGTGAACTCTAGAAGGGCAAGAGCTTCCTGAGTAGTTTTCAAAGAAGCAACCAGATCAATATGTTCTTCATCATATTTTCAGAGACTACATGAGTGCCAGATAGACCACATAACTATAATTATTTTTGCCCTCTCTTGATCCGTGAACTATTGGTCACAAAGGATATCCTTTGCCCAAGTTTGTGGGTGTAGCTGAGGTAGATTGATATCTAACCACACTGCTGCTTCCTCCCAGAAATGTCTGGTGTGTGAGCATTTGATAACCCCCAAGGGAAGGAGATTACTGTAGCATCTCTCAATGTGGAAGTATGAGTATCGATCCATAGGAGTAAGAAGGAAAATTTATTACTCACTTCAACTAGAGTGTCATAATTCTAGTTGTTTATGCATTAAATAATTTAAAGTAATAAAGGAGATTGATTTAATACAATAAAGTAAAAGGTAACAAAATAATAATAAATGTGTCTCAATTGTCTAAAAGCAAGAGGACAAGACAAAGAGTTTGCGCTAATGGAAACAGTGGACCTGGATTCATGGTTCACTCAATCTCATCTCTCTATCTATAGTGATGATCACGTAGTAGATGATAAAGTTAAGGGATTTCTATTTTCGTGCCCTCAGGTCGTTAGTTGTACTCAGTTTTCCCCAGCTCCTTAGTTTTTCCTCAGTTTTCCCCAAGCCGTTGTCTGAAACCCTCAAGGAGCTCGGACGTGAGGATTCCCGTTAAGTTGACCGTTTCCGTGCTGACGTGTGGGGCCGCGTCGTGTGGGGCCGCGTCGCGTGGGGCTGGTAGAAAGGGACCGCGTGGGACAGGACGAGACCAGGTTTGGTTGTACCTGAGAGCTCGGTTCTGTCTCTCTCGGGCCAAATTGGCATTGACTTTTCAGAGCACCTTTTTCCCCTCTCTCTCTCTATAAACAGTTCTCTCTCTTTTCACCAAATTAGTATCAAATCTAGAGAAGCTTCTATTTCTGTCTTTCTTCAATGATTGCTGCCTTTTGGCCCTCGTTTTTTGCCCAATATGGTAACAAATCTAGAAGCTAATCTAGAAGCTAGTATAGTATAATACATAAAATGCATACAACAGCCAAAAGAAGCCAATAACGATGTTAATATTCACGACAAACTAAGCTAAAAATAATATAAGACGCAATGTATGCCCAACATGAAGGTTCTTCATTCTTCATCATATATTTCGGAGTCGCTATATTCCATGAGACGAAAAAAATATTGACTGAACTCCTTCCATCTGCAGTGTGCAGCCAATAGATCCTCCAAACGGTATGGCCTTTGTTCTATTTTCATACCGTCGGAATCTAATCTATCCACAAGTCGTGGCCACTCATCCCAGGCCTTTCTATCATCAAAGTACTGTCTGATATAACCGCCCTCGTAGTAGATGCAGCCAGGTCGAACTGTCGGGTGCACTCTGGTGTCGACGGAGATACACCGTTTATAACTGACGAAGAAGGCACGACTGCCAATGTTGATGGCATGGAAAGAGTGGCTCTCAGTGTCCACATGGTACACCAATGGTTGACCTTCCTCCAAATACCTGTTGCCAGGGCTGCCGCCGAACAACACAAGCAGCAGATCACCATCAGACTCCACAAGGTAGAACTTGTCATTTCCAAGTCCTGGAAATGAAAATAGTGTGTCCATGTTGATAGTGCTAGCGCGCTTCTCCAACTGGACATTCTTGGTGCACACTAATATTCCGAACTCAAAATTGTTCACAGCTATTGCATACAATTCACCATTGAACGGGGTAAGGCAACGTAGAGAATGGTCCTCGATCAAAAATCTTCCTTCTCCCCAATCTTCTATATCTATATCCTTAGTAGGAGAGCTCTTATCAACCCAAGCAATTTTATTGGGGTAACCTGTGCAAATGAAGACCATAGTCGGGGAGTTCATTACAGCGACTGACTCCACAATCATAGATGGCATCTGCGCCTCAAACGTAGCGTTCAATGTCTTTGTGAGTGGGTTCAGAAGCCGTATCTTGTGCGGCTGGTTCCTCTGGGCAAGCACGATGACGCCACGGTAAAAGCCGATGAAGTAGTATCTAAAAGGGAGTTGATGAAGATAACATTCAGCACTAAGATGTTTACGATTGAAAATAAAAATATATTAACTCTATAGATATGGAGGAATTTGAACCTTGCATGAACTTCCGTTAGATCGATGGTGACGTAGCGGGATGTGCGGAGGTTGAGGAAGGAGAACTCAGCGGCGCGTGGAAGGGCGTGTTTGTCGATGGATTTCGTGTCGCAAGAACACGGGGTACCACGCGACGGACCCAAGGGATTCGAACGCAGGGGGCTGAACGTGTGAGATCTTGGATCGCAACAAAACACGGTGACGGAAGCCTCGAGTGTCGACCGCGCTACGCACTGCAGAGAGAGAGACCGAGCTTTACCCAGGTTCAGGGCCCTCGTGGTAAGGTAAAACCCCTACTTCCTGCCTTCTTGTATTGCAACGCGACACCTCGCGAGGAGTACAAGGTCTTGGTTACAAAGCTCTAGCTGGCCAGAGGTTGAAGAACCTGCGTGCCCAGCTAGCAACTTGGAGAAGATCAGATCCCATCTAAGGAGTGGCCTCCCTTCCTTTTATAGCGCCAAGGTCCTCCTTCCCCTTATCTTCTTGGGGAAGGGGTTGCCACACATATGGCCAAGGAAGGGTGGACAGCTGTAGACTACGCTCTTCTATAGACATGGTCTTTGTAGGGTAGTGGCGCCGGTCCACAGGAGTGGGTGGAGGAAGCTGACGTCCTCCTCTGGCGCCCTGCACCGTCCACGCTATTTTTAGGGGGGTGGCCAACAACCACTGTGCCGCTTTGAGCAGGCACGGCGAAAGTTGGTCTCCTCCCTGTCGGGGGTAGCGTGGGTGGTACGCGGTCTTCTGCCCGTTATCTTCTTGCTCTGCATGCAAACGTGTCGAGCTGACGTGGGCGTACTTCCTCTCCTCACCAGCGGGGGCTCGTGAGGAGGTCTTCTGGTCCTTAGCCGTTTGTGTCGTCGTTCTCCTCACGAGGCGCCTCCTCGTGAGGGTCTTCTCCGTATCTTGGGTCGTTGATTCTGAAGATGTGCCGATGACGTGGCCCAGGAGCAGGTGGACCGGGATACCCCGGTATCCATAACACCGATAGTAGCCCCCGGGAGCCCGGCCTGCGAACGCGCCCTCTCGAGGGAGTGAAGGGCCGGGGGCCCCAGAAGCTGCTGGGCCCTCCACTGGCACGCGTCAACCGTGCGGTCAGTGTACCATGTGAAGAGGCAGACGCTGCGGACACGTGGCGCGGCCGCAACTGGCAAGACGAAACGGCGGGTGACGTTACAGTCTCCGAGGCGTCAAACCCTCATAATGACGCGTCGCTTGACTGCGGAGCACTGCGCCAATGCTTCGATTCCCGCGCAGGGATTTGACGCATCGACGCCGGACGCCCCCCTTAAATAGATCCTCCTCGAGACCTCCGGCACTTCACCTCCTTCCTCCAGTGCCACTTCTGCTTCTGCGCCCCCTGAGCTCATGGATCCCTCCAACTCCTCCGTCGCCGCCGGATCAAGCTCTGGGGCGAAACGCCGCAGACGCCCCCCGGGCAGCGGGAACAAGGCGAAGGTCCCCGCCCGGTGGATGCCCGGTGCCGGCGGCCTCCTCCGCATTGGTGTGCCGAGGCAGGGCGAGGCGCACCGCACTGCCTCAGGGGCCTTCGGCGCCCTGGCCCTCGGGGGTCCTGTGCGAGGGGATGCCCTGAATTCGCCGTCACCGCTGGCGGCGGCGCCTGCTCCCCGCGCCTCGGGGAGCGTCGATCGGGCCTTCCAGGAGGTGCTGGCCGCCCTGGGCCCGCCTCCCCTTGGAGTAGATCCTCCGGCCCCGCCGGCGAATGGAGTGGTTGCCACTCCACGGCCCCTAGCGGCGGCGATGCTGGGACCCCTCACCGGCCCAGGGTCCCGCTTCCTGGAGCTTCTCGTCGTCGTCGACGCCCCGGGCTTCAACTCCCTCTGGCTGCCCGACGCCGTCTGGAGGGTGATTTATGCCCTCGGCGCGGCCGTCGGGGAGATTGCCCTGGGGGAACAGAGCAGGCCAGACCTCTTCTGGCCTGTGGACATCCTCCTTGGGGACGGCGGCAACGCCGTCCTCTCCGGCCACTGGAGGGCATTCACCCTCGGCCATCGCCTCCGCGTCGGCGACCACCTCATCTTCCACTTTAAGCTGGGGACGCTGGAGGCTTTGGTGCGGATCTTCACCGCCAGCGGCGTCCGCCGCACCTACCCCCAGCCCGCGGTGCAGTGAAGAGGAGGCCCCGGCGCGGTAGTCCTCTGGGGAGGGGAGCTACTCTCCTTCCCTCTTTTGTCGCGTAGTTCTTGCCGGCGGGGTATGCCCCTCCGTGCTTTTGCTCCTTCCCCCACTGGGGGCATTTTAATGAAATCCGCTTGTTAATCACCTTGCTGTTCTTCATTGTCCTGGTCGTTTGCTCGCTCGAGAGCCCTAGTGAGCTGTTGGCATTGGCGGGAAGCCTCCCTTCGCCTCAGAGCTCGAGAAGGGGTCGGCGTCGACGACACATTGGACGATTCCTGAGACAAGAAGTTGAGGAAAAAGTTGGAAAACAAAAAACCCCAAATCCCCAAAAACAGAAAAACAAATCGACAAAACAAACGAAAAAAGAAGTCGAATAAGATGCCCCTGTGACCGGCACAGGGACCTTCTCCGTCGTGGAGGAGCGCGGCACTATCTGTGCCAGCAGCTAAGAGCAAATTGCCGCGTGTGGCAGTTCATGGGGCCTTCCTCGTGAAAATGTCGATGCTTAAGAGAGCCCAGAGACCGTCGACACCTCACAAGGGTTGCTCATGAGGTGAAGGGCCTGGCGCGGACCTCCGGATCTGCGTCTCCTTCGCAAGATGATCGGAGCGGCCTTGGTCTTCAATAATCCTGCCACGTTAGGCCTTCCTCGGCAGAGAGAATCTTTCTGCGGATGCTGGTGCATCAACGCGTCCTTGCTCCCTCGTGAGGGTTGCTCACAAGGGGTAGGTCCTTAGCGGGTGCCTTGGGGCACACCTTGGACTTTTCCTCGAAGATTTTTTATTTTCCGATGTACTTCGCGAGGAACTAAGCACCATGGGTATTTGGAGGTGATCGATAATAGGGCCGTCGCCCCCGACCAGAGCTCATTCCCTTCGGGTTTTTCGGGCTCGCTATTTTCCGGGCAAAAGCCCCAGCATAGACACCGTGCCTAGCTCCCTTCCGCGTGGAGTACAATCAGAAAATAAATGGACTTCATGCCATTTGATGTCATGCCGAAGCAGAGGCGCTATAACGCGCTTTAACTTAATATCAGTGCTTAAGAGCAGGTTGAGCTGATACAAGTGCCGTGAAAACGGTCTTTTCCTCGTGAGGAACCTAAGGGTAGAACTTTCGCAGATGAGCTATGTTCCACGGGTTCCCCACCGGCATGCCTTCTGCGGTTTCCAGCCGCGCCGAGCCTGGCCTAGCGATGTGCGTCACCTTGAAGGGTCCTTCCCACATTGGAGATAGCTTGTGCAGGCCCTCGCGAGAGAGTATCCTCCTCAGCACCAGGTCGCCAACCTCTAGAGTCCTTGCTCGAACATGGCGGCTATGGTAGCGGCGTAGTCCTTGTTGGTACCTCACGGCGCGGAGCGCGGCTTGGCACCGAGCTTCTTCGAGCAGGAGGAGGCGATCCTTGATGAGGTCCTCTTGGCGAATTTTGTCGAAGGCGAGCACTCTTGGCGATCCGAACTTGACATCGGTGGGAAGAACAGCCTCCGCCCCATAGACCAGGAAGAAAGGGGTTTCTCCAGTGGGTTTGGTGGCGGTAGCCCTGATGGATCACAAGATGGATTGGAGGTTGTCTAACCATTTTTTGCCGCAGGCTTCGAGCTTGGCGTTGAAGCTTTTTTTCCTGAGTCCTTTGAGGACCTCGGCGTTAGCACGCTCAGCTTGGCCATTGCTCCGGGGGTAGGCGACAGAGGCAAAGCAGATCTTGATGCCGACCGATGCACAGTACTCCCGGAACAGTCCGCTGGTGAACTGGCTGCCATTGTCGGTGATTATGTGGTTAGACACACCAAAACGACAGACCAGCCCACGGATGAACTTGACTGCGGACCTCGCCGGGATTGTGCACACCAGTTCCACCTCCACCCACTTGGTGAACTTGTCGATGGCAACGTAGAGGTAGCGATAGCCCCCTTGCGCTCTGGGGAATGGACCGAGGATGTCCAGCCCCCAAACTGCAAAGGGCCAAGTGAGTGGGATGGTTTGCAGCTCTTGCGCCGGCTGATGTATCTGCTTGGCGTGGAATTGGCACGCCTCGCACCTCTTGACCATCTCCACCGCGTCTCCGAGCGCCGAAGGCCAGTAGAACCCGCTTCGGTATGCCTTTGCGGCTAGAGTTGCCGCAGAAGCGTGATGCCCGCATTCGCCGGCGTGGATGTCCTTGAGAAGCTCTTGGCCTTGGTGAGTAGAAATGCACTTCAGAGCGACGCCATTTGGGCGACGCCGGTACAAGTGACCATCCTTGACACAGTAGCCCGAAGCTTGGCGTACGATCCTTTCGGCCTCCTCTTCATCCTCAGGGAGCCTGCTGCTGGTGAGGAAAGCCTTGAGCTCGAGGATCTAGTCTACTCCCTCCTGCCGTGCCAATGCCAGAAGGACGCGGTCACCCGAAGGAGGCCCGCAGTCTGGAGCCCCCTGCTCCGGCGGCGGCGGCAAGGCAGGCGGAGGGTCTGATCCTGATGACGGCGGAGAAGCGGACGGCTTGAAGAGACGCTCCTCGAAGATGCCGGCCGGTTGTGCCAGGCGGTGAGAGGCGCGCTTGGCGATCTCGTCAGCTTCCACATTTTCTCCTCTCGGGATGTGTCTCAGCTCCAGGCACTGGAAACGCTTCTCCATCTTTCGATGCTCCTCGAGATAGGCCGCCATGTGCTCGTCCTTTGGAGTGTAGCTCTTGTTCGAGAAGTTCACAACCAGCTGTGAATCTCCCTTGACGATGAGGCGCTTGATGCCCAACGCGTTCGCCGCCCTTAAGCCGGCGAGTAGTCCTTCGTATTCCGCGATATTGTTGGAGACCTTGCTCTCAGGCTTGAAGCAGAGCTGCACAGCATAGAAGAGCTTGTCTCCAGAGGGAGAGGTTAGGACAGCACCAGCTCCCGCGCCGGGGAGGTTGAAGGCGCCGTCAAAGTGCATGACCCAGAGGCCTGGGGCCTCCTCTCCTGGGAGAGTTGACTCCTCCTCCGGAGGCTCGTCGGCGAACGGATCGGTCCACTCCGCAGTGAACTCGGCCAGAGCCTTGCTCTTGATTACCTTTGTAGTTTCAAAGGAGATCTCGAAGGGTTGAAGCTCTACGGCCCACTCTGCCACCCGCCCGGTGACGTTGGGATTGCGCAGGATGGTCTCTAGAGGACGATCGGTTACCACCTTGATCGGATGACCCTGGAAGTAGTGACGCAACTTCCGCGAAGCGATGAGCAGGGTGTAGAGCAGCTTTTGCTGCATGGTGTAGCGCTCTCGCGCGTCGCGCAGCACCGTGCTGACGAAGTACACAGGCTTTTGCACCTTGATGATACCCCCGGAGGGCTCCTCCTCGGGGGGCTTTTGAGCATTGCTCTGGGAGAGCGGCTCGGTCAGTGAAGATGCCGCGAGTGGTTCCTCTCGAGGGTCAGGAGATGGAGTGGTCTCTTCCTCGCGAGGAGCCCCCAAGCTTAGAGAGTTGACCTCCTCTTTGGCGATCACCTTGGCGTCTCGCTCCGCGACAAGGATGGCACTTGCAGTCCTTGGAGTTGCCGCGATGTAGAGTAGCAAGGGCTCACGGGTGGTTGGGGCAACCATGATCGGTGGGCTCGTGAGGTACCTTTTCAATTCAGCGAAGGCCTTGTCGGCTTCCGGAGTCCACTCGAACTTCCCAGCGCGCTTCATGAGCTTGAAGAAGGGCAAGGCTTTTTCCCCACTCCTTGCGATGAAGCGCCCCAGGGCCGCCATGCACCCCACGAGGCGTTGCATCTCCTTGAGATTGTGCGGTGGACGCATTTCTTCGATGGCCTTGACCTTGTTAGGGTTCGCCTCTATCCCACGATGGGACACGAGGAACCCTAACAGTTTTCCCGATGGTACGCCGAAGGCGCACTTGGCGGGGTTGAGCTTGATGTTTACCTTTCTCAGGTTGACGAATGTTTCCTCCAGATCCTCGATGAAGGTGTGACCCTCGCGAGTTTTGACGACGATGTCGTCGACGTAGGCCCCCGCGTTCCTTCCCATCTGAGCCCCCAAGGCCTTGCGCATGAGCCTTTGGAAGGTGGCTCCTGTGTTCTTCAGACCAAAGGGCATGCAGACATAGCAGTACACGCCACAAGGCGTGATGAAGGCGGTCTTCTCCTCGTCCTCCTTTGCCATCTTGATCTAATGATAGCTAGAGAAAGCATCCAAGAAGCAAAGGAGGTCGCAGCCGGCGGTGGAGTCGACGATTTGATCTATCCTCGGGAGCGGATAAGGATCCTTGGGGCAGGCCTTGTTGAGACTTGTGAAGTCCACGCAGAGGCGCCCACTGCCGTTAGCCTTTGGGACGACCACTGGATTAGCAATCCAGGTGGGGTGGGCTACCTCGCGTATCAGCTTGGCCTTCTTCAGCTTCTCTATCTCCTTGACAATGAAATCCTGCTTCTCTTGCGCTTGCTTCCTAGTCTTCTGCTTCACGGGGTGTGCCTGAGGGCACACGGCTAAGTGGTGCTCAATCACCTCCCTGGGAACGCCGGGCATATCTGACGGAGTCCAAGCGAACATGTCAGAGTTTGCCCACAGGAAGGTGACGAGCGTGCTTTCCTATTTGGGGGAAAGCTCTGCCCCAATGGTGATGAAGTTTTCGCAGCCCCCAGCCTGAAGAGGGACCTTCTTAGTTGCTGAGCGCTCTTGGGTAAACTGGGGCCTCCTGCCTGAGGGTACCGCAGCTTCCCCAATGCTCATGTCCAGCATTGGATGGACCAGGTCCTCGCTCGGAGTAGGCGATGTAGAGGCAGCGAACTTCTTCCCTGTCGCTCAGAGAGAGGCCTTCTTCGCAGCAGAGGGTGGGGCTCGAGAGAGGCCTTCTTCGCAGCAGCCCGAGAGAGGGTGGGGCTCGAGAGAGGGTGGGGCTCGAGAGAGGCCTTCTTCGCAGCAGCCCGCTCTTGGGATACGAGCTGCTTCTTCCTTGTGAGGTCGCCGGAGTGTTCCAACAGATCTTCGTCGGCGGGGAACATGGTGGCGGCCTCATGGTAGACGTGCTCCACTGACCGGAGAGCATCCTTTTCATTGAGCGCACGGTGATTGTGCCGTTGGCGCCCAGAATCTTAAGGACATTAAAGCCATGGTGTGTTGCTGCCATGAACCTCGCCAGGGCTGGGTAGCCGAGGATGGCATTGTATGGCAGGGCGATGTAGGCGATGTCGAAGTCGAGGCTTTCTGTCCTGTAGTTGTCCCGGGTGTCGAAGGTGATGGGCAGGCTTACCTGCCCAATTGGCGTTGTAGACCCCTCGGTTACCCCGAAGAATGGTCGAGTTGGCATGAGCTGGTGGTACGGCACCTGCATCTTTTCGAAGATCTCGACCGAGATGATGTTGAGGCCCGCCCCTCCGTCGATGAGAGTGCGATTGACGGCGATGTTGTTGATGGTTGGCGTGCACAAGAGAGGAATTGTGCCCACGCCCCTGGTGGAAGCCGGATGATCCTCCTCGTCGAAGCCGATCTTGCACGTCGACCACTTCATTAGGCGATTACCGACGTTGGGCTGCGCCGCCGCGATTTCTCGCGACAGCTGCTTGAAGTGTCGATTTGACAGAGGAGCCTGAGCTCCACCCAGGAGGCAAGCGGCGAAGTCTCGCGGCTCTTGATAGCCCCCCTGGGCCTCCTCCCAATGATCGTTTGCTGGTGGGGGCAGCGGCAGTGGCTCGGGATTGGCTCGAGACAGACCCCCGCGGCGGCGACCTTCCTCGCGGTCGTCGTCGCGGAGATCGCCCCGGGATCCACTCTTGCCATGGCTGCGGCCGCCCCCGCGACGTTTGGCGACGCCGTTTTCCTCGTGAAACTTCCGGACAATCCAACAATCTTCGGTATTGTGGGTGTCCTTCTTGTGGATAAGGCAGTAGCGGCGACGTCGACCTTTATCACGATCGGAGCGGTCCCCGCGGCGTTGCTTATGATCTGGCTCTGCCGCGAGGACAGCAGCCTCCTTTCGCTTGGGGTCCTTGGACTTCGGCTTTGGGGGAGGCGCCTCCGGCAGATTGTGCACGAAAAGCCTCCCCTCCTCAGCCTTGGCGCAGCGGTCGGCGATCTCGAAGAGCCTGACGACGGAAGTCAGCTCATCATTCACGGACAGCTTCTCCCGCATCTTGACGTCGGAGATGCCCGTGGAGAACGCGGAGATGACCTCCTCGTTGGAGATCCTGGGGATCTTGTTCCTCATCTGACTGAAGCACTGGATGTACTGACGAAGCGTCTCGCCCTTGTACTGACGCACCGCCTTAAGATCGTTCTTGGTAGCGGGGCGCTCGTACGTGGGCATGAAGTTGGCAACGAACTGACGACATAAATCCTTCCACGAAGTCATGGATTCGTGAGGAAGATTCATGAGCCAAGTTCGCGGAGCGTCCTTGAGGGCCATGGGGAACCAATTGGCCATGGCACGCTGATCTCCACGCGCAGCCTGGACGGCGACGACGTAGAGTTGGAGGAATTCGACAGGGTTTGTGGTCCCGTCATAGCGCGTGGCGATGTCCAGCTTGAACTTGTCAGGCCAGACCACGTAGCGCTGCTGGCGAGTGAGGGCGAGACACCCGAGGTTGTAGATTGGTTCGCCGGGGGTCCTGACGTTCTTGCCAGCTTCACCGATGTCATCGATGGCGCGGTCATGATTTTCGCGGCGGCACTCGAGGGAGATGTGTGCGTCTTCCGGAGCGCGTTGGACGATTTGACAGCTGGGCTCCCCGCGCGGCGAAGATGCGGCGCGGGAAACCACCTTCTTGGCCTTGTTGGCCTTCCCATCTCCGGCGCGACGCCCCGCCGCCGGATCTGGATCTCCCGCGCCCTGGGCTCCTCCCTGGGCCGGGTCTTCGTTGGCGATGGCGAGGAGCTCGGCGATTCGAGCGCGCCACCCCTCACGCCCGTCATCGGTGGGTTGATAGCGCAGCAGCTCCTGCGCCATGGCAAGAGCCTACGCAGGAGACAGCTGACTCCCAGAACGAGCGCGAGAAGTGGCGGTGGCGGTGAAGGAGAGCGAAGGCTTCGTACGCCCGGACGGGAGGTAGGAAGACTCCAGATCTTCCTCCTCTTCTTCCTCGGCCGAAGCTTCACGACGACGGAAGATGGGCTCGGTTTGCCCCCGAGCAGCGTTGCGACGGCGAAGACGCTCGAGCCTTGCGTTGGCGTCGGCCATGTCGAAGCAGATCTAGGAGAAAACACACCACAGCCCCCTACCTGGCGCGCCAAATGTCAATGGATTTCATGTCGCAAGAACATGGGGTACCACACGACGGACCCAAGGGATTCGAACGTAGGGGGCTGAATGTGTGAGATCTTGGATCGCAACGAAACACGGTGACGGAAGCCTCGAGTGTCGACCGCGCTACGCAATGCAGAGAAAGAGAGACCGAGCTTTACCCAGGTTCAGGGCCCTCGTGGTGAGGTAAAACCCCTACTTCCTGCCTTCTTGTATTGCAACGCGACACCTCGCGAGGAGTACAAGGTCTTGGTTACAAAGCTCTAGCTGGCCAGAGGTTGAAGAACCTGCGTGCCCAGCTAGCAACTTGGAGAAGATCAGATCCCATCTAAGGAGTGGCCTCCCTTCCTTTTATAGCGCCAAGGTCCTCCTTCCCCTTATCTTCTTGGGGAAGGGGTTGCCACACATATGGCCAAGGAAGGGTGGACAGCTGTAGACTACACTCTTCTGTAGACATGGTCTTCGTAGGGTAGTGGCGCCGGTCCACAGGAGTGGGTGGAGGAAGCTGACGTCCTCCTCTGGCGCCCTGCACCGTCCACGCTATTTTTAGGGGGGGTGGCCAACAACCACTGTGCCGCTTTGAGCAGGCACGGCGAAAGTTGGTCTCCTCCCTGTCGGGGGTAGCGTGGGTGGTACGCGGTCTTCTGCCCGTTATCTTCTTGCTCTGCATGCAAACATGCCGAGCTGACGTGGGCGTACTTCCTCTCCTCACCAGCGGGGGCTCGTGAGGAGGTTTTCTGGTCCTTAGCCGTTTGTGTCGTCGTTCTCCTCACGAGGCGCCTCCTCATGAGGGTCTTCTCCGTAGCTGGGGTCGTTGATTCTGAAGATGGGCCGATGACGTGGCCCAGGAGCAGGTGGACCGGGATACCCCAATATCCATAACACCGACAGTGTTCTACCATGATCCATTCGTGCAGGTGCACGTCGGGCTCAGGTAGATCTGAGCGCCAATTTGTACAAACTTGCCTCAAAGCAGCGTAGGTGTCCACGTACTCCTCGTTCGCCAGTAAGCAGTCGCCGATCTTGTGAAGTGGTCCGTCACCCTTAAGAGAGGCCCAGTTCACAGAGGCGCCGCGCTTGGATGCGCCGCCCTCGGATGCGACGGGCTCGGAGGCGATGGGCTCGGAGGCGACGGGCTCGGGGGCGACGGCCGCCGGCGCATTCTTCTTCTCCATCGCCGGTAGGGGAGCGCGCGTAGGGCGGCTGGGGTTTTTTTGAGAAGGTGATGGGACGTGAGAGGCGTGGTTGCGTGCGTGAGTTATGATGAGACTGTGTGCAGAGGGAGGGAGAGGGGCTCTGTACTGGCAAAGTGACGGTTCGTCTCAGTAGTTGACGTTTTGGTCTCAACACGCGCACCGCGCGGCTAACCGCTGCTCACCGCGACACGCGTCCGTGGGACTACACGTCAGCACCGTTACGTGTACTCAGTTCTACCCTCGAATCTTACACTGGAAAAATATGTGTACTCAGTTTTCCCCTCGAGTACTAATACTGCCTAGTGCAATATACTCAGTTTTACCCTCAAGTGGCTGGTCAACAGAGAGTCAACAGATGGGATTAAGCCATCTAATTGAGTCATTTCATGCGCAAAAAAATCAAAAAATAAAATCATAGTGCCTCCAACTCATGCGCAAAATAAAATCATAACAAACATATATAAATCAAGTTTTCACACAAATGGCCACTTCTGAAATCACTAGTAGCTATGAAGGTTCATGGCTTTCCACTCAAACCCCTTCTCAAAACATCTATACCCAAAACATAGTTTGTCTGAATGAGGCCATAATTTTTACACTCATGTATATTTGAATTGCTAATACTTTGAGGTAGGCCAACATGGGTTTCATTGTACAAAACATGTGTTTTTCTTTTTCTAAATCTCTTATTTGAATTCCTTAGCCTGTTTACTATTTACTTGCCCTTGTATCCTTGATACTACTCAGTTTTACCCTCTCCCTTCTCACAGAAGCCCAAACTTGGTCTGATTGGTCGAGCTATTGTCACACGGATCGTGCCCACCTACCGTCGATCCTATGATCCAACGGGCAGGATCGTGCCACCCTCTCTCTATCTGTCGGTGGCAAACTACTACCCCTCTATGTATGCTAAATGACGAGTTTGCCACCGGATTCAACAAGTTGGGTAATCACGAATTTCTTGTAGGCATTACTTTTCACGGTAAAATGATAAACTATCACGAATTTCCATTTCTTGTAGGCTTTACTTTTCACGGTAAAATGATGAACTATCACGAATTTCCATTTCTTTTAGGCATTACTTTTCACGGTAAAATGATAAACTATCACGGATTTCCATTTCTTGTAGGCATTACTTTTCACGTTGAAATGATAAACTATCACGAATTTCCATTGCTTGTAGGCTTTACTTTTCACGGTAAAATGATGAACTATCATGAATTTCCATTTCTTTTACGCATTACTTTTCACGGTAAAATGATAAACTATCACGAATTTCCATTTCTTGTAGGCATTACTTTTCACGCTGAAATGATAAACTATCACGAATTTCCATTTCTTGTAGGCTTTACTTTTCACGGTAAAATGATGAACTTTCACGAATTTCCATTTCTTTTAGGCATTACTTTTTTTGTTGAGATATAAACCACCCCCACAACGGTCATCTTCTCCTTAATTTATTGTGTAAACCCCACAACGGTCATCTCTACCTTAATTTATGGTGTAAACCCCACAACGGTCATCTCTCCCTTATAAACCCCCACAATGGCCATCCCTCATGTCAATAGGTTCTGCCTCTCTCTTCTTCGTTTCTGCCTCTCTCTTCTTCGTTCACATACACTTGATCCATTGCCATGGCTTCCACGTCTCGGACGCCGACCGGAAGGGGAAGGGGAAGGGGAAGGGGAAGGGGAAGGGGAAGGGGAAGGGGAAGGGGCGGCCGGGGTGGTGGATCATCATCATTGCCACCACCACCATCAACACTGCCATTGATCGTAGAGGAGTTCTTCATCACCATCTATGAAGACCCTTTGGCCAAGAAGGTACGTATGCGTTCCCACATATATGATGCATGTGATTAATTATGTGCATGTTCTAAAAAAACCTTTAATTTCTTTGGAGGCACTCCCACAAAAGTTTGCGGACTATCTTGTCGTGGGAATTTGGAGACAGTAGCCATGTGGAGGCTAATCGGAGGGGCTCAACGTTGGTGACGATGGGTCCGGCTCGGGATTGTGCCAACAGAGACACCTCGGTTTACCCAGGTTCAGGGCCCTCCCGGCTGGAGGTAAACCCCTACTTCCTGCCTGCTTCATATTGATTGAGTAGTAGCGATTACAGTGCTCCTCGAGCTGTTCGGCTAGAGGAGGAAGAAGAAGATCGGATCTCCCCTACTCTAAGGGTCCAGGCCCCCTTATATAGACGAGGGCCTGGTTACAGGTTTAGGTGGCGATTCGACCGGCTGCCGGCTCCTCGGCGGCGATGTCCTTGGCGCCATCCTCTGACCCTGCTCTGGCAAAGACACTTTATAAAGTGTCTTTCCCCCGGACCGGCATCTGGAGGGCATATCCCCTCTCTTCTGCCTCGGATCCCGTCGTGGGGAAGGGTCTTCGTCCTCTCATTGGTTGGACGTGGTCGTGGCGCTCGTCACTTCTGTCCTGCGCCCCTGACGATCTTGTCGGGGCCGTTCTGCTTTTGGCTAGACAGCCGTTGAGGAGTTCTGTCTCCATCGTCCGGCTCTAGCTCCCCTTGGTGGAGTCGCCAGCCGGCTGCTGGCGCAGCTGGCCCTTCGGGCGGAGCCGGACTTCTCGTGCTGAAGTCGTGGGAACTCCTGGGACGCCAGCCGGCATACTGCCTGGCCCGTGATGCGCCCCCTAAGTCATCCCCACGACACTAGCCCCCGAAACTGGCGAAGTCTCATGGGCTAGCATGGGGCTTCGGCGGGTTCTTCTTCTCACCGAAGTCTTGCTCGTCCTCGTCGAAGTCCCAGGATCTCCGGTTTGGCTTGGTCGCTCTGGTTGCCGAGGCTGGGCCTCGCGGAGTTCCTCCGGCCGTCTCGGGATGAACCAGCTCCGGTGGTGGCCCGGCTGGCGGCCGCGAGCCGGCATGCCGCTTCCTGGGAACTGGTTCCCTCGGGGGCTGGACCGAGGCACCACTTGTCCGCACGTCATCGCGTCACGTCCAATCGGCCCCGGCCCACGATCTTTTGCGGCAACCACGGCGGTTGCCCGATCTTTACGCGATCGTGGTCCATGACGAAAGGGGTCAGTTGCCGACCCATCGTGGCTGAAATAAGCAACTGACCCGCCCCTTCGCTTTTAAACCAGGGGCCGTTCTAGAAACAGAGCATCAGTTTCCCGCTTCTCTTCTTCCTTCTGCATTCGCTCCACTTAGAATCCCCTGCTCCCGAGTTTCGCCTTCCAGGGATTAGGGTTCCTCGCTTGCTCCGCCGCCATTCCGCTCATCCAGATCCGCACCAGGATGGCTCCCAAAGTGTCCCGGCCCAAAGGGAAGGGAGCGGCGGCGGGTAAGGACGCCGCTCCGCCCGTTTTGCCGAAGGGATCTTGGGAAGGCTCTTGGGTGAAGGAGAAACAGATCGAGCTATTGCGCCGAGGTCGGGTGCTTCCGCCCGCGGACCTCGTGAGCTGCCGTCCTGCCGGCGGCGAGCTGCTCCCTGCTCCCGCGCCCAGGGAGACGGTGGTCTTCTATGACCATTTCCCCCGGGGCTTCGCGCTACCCGCCAGCAGCTTTATGCGCCGATTCCTGGATCGTTTCCACTTGCAACCGCACCACATTGGGGCGAACGCGATGATGGTATTGTCCACGTTCGCAACCCTCTGCGAGGCGTATTTGGGCATCTGGCCCAACGTCGAGCTCTTCCGCCGGCTGATCTTCTTCAAGACCCAGACGGCGGACACCGTGCCGGTGATATGCGGCACCGCTTCCTTCTACGCCCGCAAGTCCACTGACTTCCCCGGCATAAAAGGGAAGGAGTCTTGCAAGAAGTGGCAACGCTCCTTCTTCTATGTGAAGAACCTAAAGGAGGATGAAGACCATATCAACCTGCCGCCCTTCGAGGCGGGCGGCCCCGAGCGGGAGAACTGGAGCATCGCTCCTCCTCGTCCATCGCCGGACATGGAGAAGATTCTTCAGCGGGTCACCACGCTGCAGACGGAGGGCGGCCTGGAGCCGACCGACCTTCTCCTCGCCTTCCTGGTCGCCCGCGTGTCTCCGCTCCAGCGCCGCTCACACAAGATGTGCTTCCTGGGATCTACCAGGGATCCTACTCGTCATTCCTCCAAAGCGCTGTCGGCATTGGAGGTGGCTCGGAAGGCGAACCACATCGCCGATGTCAAGCTTCAGGCCTCATGGACATGGGGTCTGGAACCTCACGACAGGGATAACCCAATTGCTGAGGTGAGCTCGTCGGTCCTGGCTTCAAGCCTTTTCCTCTTTTGCAATTCTGGTCTACTGACCTCTGGTCACTTGGTCCGGGTAGAACTTGTTCGCTCTACAGGCGGCGGAGAACTCGACTCAGCGTCAAGCTGGCTTTGCCGCCGATAGGGCCGAATCGGATGATAAAATTGTCTGGGACGAAGCCGAGGAGGTGGAGGACGCTAGTTCTCAGGCCGCCGCCGAGAGCTCGAGCGCCACTCAAGGCGATGAAGGAAACGACGAGCTCGAAGACTCGGGCGATCCCCTCGACCACTCCAGTAAGTTCCCCAGTCCTTCTCTCCTAAGAGATTGGTCCGAAGATGACGATGGCGGCGCAGGATCGGCCACCACCCTCGGGGGCGTGGCTCTCCACGTGGCCGCCGCTGCCGCTGCTGGAGCTCAGGCTCCCCCGACCGTGGATTTGCCAAAGTCCCCAGAGCGATGCCCTGCCGCCTCGGAGTCGGCAGACCCAGGAGAGGCTGGAGACGTCCTGGCCGGCGCCAAGAGAAAGGCCCAGCCGGCCTCCTCCGAGCCGGCTGACAAACGCAAGAGACCGGAGCCGGCAGCGCGGGACCTGCGCCGTCCCAAGGTGAAGAAGGTGGCCAAGCGGCGGGCTATCGCCGTAGCCGGGTGAGCTTCCCGCTTCCTTGCTTCTCATCCTCATTTTACCGTTGCGGTCCTGACTGACTCAGTCGCGGGACGTTCTCTTTGCAGGTCGCCTCTTTCTGTCGATCCGGTTGCCCGACCTCCTCCCACCGTTGCCTCCGAGGAAATCGTGACCCAGGCTCTCGAGCCCTCCTGCCACAAGAGGGCGCGCGGCGAAGAAGTGGGCGGCGACTCGGGTCGCGTTGAGGACGTTCGCCGCTCCCCACGGTTGAAGCTTGTGGCGGGCGATACTGGGGCAGAGGATACTGGGGCAGAGGATCCCGCGGACGCTGTTCCCCACCCAGTTGCCTCACCTGAGACTGGCTCCACGCCCATCGAGGAAGCTGCGCCAGTTGGGGTTGACCTGTCCCCACCTCCTGCTACCGACGATGCCACGGCGGGGAACGACGCCGCCATCTGCGCCTCCCCTGACTCGCCCAGTCAAGAAAGCGCGCGCAATACCGCGGCAGGGGAAACGGAGAAGGCCCCGGTGCCGGCTGTCGAGGCTCTTTCCAATCTTGAACTCGTGCCGAGCGTGCAAGCTACGGTGCCTGCGGCCGGGTCGAGGGCTGGCGCGATCGCTGATTCCCTGCTCCTTGGGCTGGTCTCCAGCTCTGGCGAAGTTTCGCAAGGGCTCCTCGCCACTCGAGTGGCGAGGAGCGAACGTGGTGATGGCTCGCCAGCCCCTGAGGTAGTGACCAAAGGCGCCTCTAGTGGGAAGGCTCTTGTCGCCGCGGCTGAGTCTAACATTGGAAGTTTGAGCTCCGCCAGCCGGCTTCAGCAGGAATGGGCAGATACCTCCTCGAGTGCTGACGTCGGAGAAAAGCTCAAGATGCAGGGCAGCAAACCAACTCTGGCGGAGTTGGACAAACAATTTACTGCTGCCAGGGGGTCGCTTCAAAATGCCGGCTTCCAACTCCTTGACGCTATACAGACGACCAACGTGAGTGCTGCGCCTTTAGCCCCTGGTTTCTTCTGCTAACTGGGAGACATGATCTGCGGTTTCGCGGTCCATTTTGCCATACATCCTAGCCCCCGAGTTTCGAGGTAGCTGTAGAGACAGCTGGCTCGAAAATAGATTTCGCTAAGAATCGTTGCTTTTCCGTTTTCTTCGCAGGAACTGAATGCGCTTTGAGCCAATGTCTTTCAGAAGTTGCTGGCGAAGTACCGTGCTGGCAAGTCTCAGTACCAGGACTTGAAGAAGAAACTGGAGAAACTATCAGGTGAGTTCGGGACCCATTGTTTCGAGAACTCTGCTGCTGTCCTTCCTGCTCTTATGCCTCCACTTTCAGACTCTGCCTCGCTCATAGCTTCGCTTGAGTCCCTGTTGGCCGACTCGGTGTCGGCCGACGCTGTTGAATCGCTCAAACGACAGCACGCAGAGGAGCTTCAGGGCCTGCGAGCCCAGGCCATCCGGACTCAAGGATTGGAGACTGAGCTGACGAAGGCTCGAGAGGCAGAGTCGTCGCTGCGGTTGGAGTTTGAGCGCCGGCTGGCTGAAGAGAGGAAGCTCCTCTCTGCGGAGTACGACGGCAAGATGAACGAGCTTCGCGCGACCTTGGGGAACGAAGTCGAGAGCCGCGGCGCCCAAATTGATGAGCTACAGACTCTCCGGGGGCTCGACAGCGAGCTTTATGACAAGGAGATCGGCGTTTGGCGCGCCCGTGACCGCAGGGTTCAATCGGGGCTGCTGGGGCTGGAGGAAGCTCTTCGTGGTATACCTCTTTTCCTATTTCTCGGCTTTTGCCCTTTCATGCCGTCCCCTCACTCTCTGATTGCCCTTGCAGGAGCCTTCCCTGACTCCGATGGGACTGCCGCGGCGGCGCTGAAGGAATACAGGGCGGAACAGAAGATCGTCCCCAGCAATGACCCCAAGGCCGAGCTTTCCTCAGGGGAGTTGGTAGCGCTGGCCAAAGGCCGACTCCATCCGGTTGCCAAGCTGGGCAAGGATCTCCACGAGGCCCTTGTTTCCGTCTTTGAAACCTTGTGGCCGGGAAGGGCGGTGCCTGGCGAGATCCAGGCAATCCTCCAGTGGGTCCTTCTCGCGTCTAACCAGCTCGACATCTGGAAGGAGTCTGCGGCTCGGGCCGGTGCTCAACAGGCTCTGGAGTTCGTGCTCTCCTGGTATCCAGGCGTCAACCTGCACCAGCTGGAGAGTCTTCGTGAAGGCGGATTAGCAGGCCTCGACAAAGCCAAGCTCCGTCAGCGCGCCTGTGCCATTTCTGAGTGTGCCGAGACCGACGCGCTTTTCGACACTGGGGATAGTGACGAATCTTTGGATGGCATGGACTTTGAAGAGCCCGACTCTGCGGAAGAACCTCAGGAAGCCCCCGAGGGTCTCGCTGGTCGCTCCATCCCGCCATCCCCCAGCGGCGATGACTTCGTCTTGGCGTCTCGAGCTGGCGACAGTACTCCACTGGAGCCGGCTGGCTCGCCAAGCGCCCCCTGAGTGTGTCAGGGTTTTCTTATTCGTTTTTATGTACACTAAACTCATGTCGTGCCCAACAACACTTCGTTCGTTTGTACTAATGACACTTTGAATTCCTTATGTATTGATTTCTAGCTGTTTATGGACCGGATTTGACCTGATCTCTTTTGGCTTTTTCCTTTACCTCCCCATCCTTCGGCCCTTCTACCCCCAGCCGGCAGCTTGGTGCCGGCTGGTCTCCCTTGGACCGACAGCCGAATGTCGGTCTAGGGCGGGAGCATGCCGCGGGATGAGGAGTAGTACTTCGGCGTATAAGAGATCTGGCTTGGTCCGATCCACGCACAGCTATTAACCAATGCGCGCAGTTTTCTTTGGGCGAGCGTTCGTTAACGGCTCCGCGCTCCATCCTCTTAGCGATTTTTAAGTGTGAGTGACCTGCCGGCTCCACTGCCCTCGACTTGGATTGGAGTTTTGGCTCGGGGTCCGGTTCGCACACGGTACTCATTCGTCTGACAAGGGGTTCGATTCATAGGATCGCGGGCGTTTCCTCTTAGCGACTTTCCTAGGTGGGTGACCTGCCGGCTCCATCCTATGCGGTGTAGGGTGAAGGTTGGGCTCGGGGTCCGGTCCGCACACAGTACTCGTTCGACTGACGAGAGGATCGTTTCGTCGGGTTGGGGCTGCCGGCTCCCGTTCAGAGCTAGTTTCCAGCCCCCGTGAATAACGCTTAGAAAGGTAAAAGGTACTTCAGAGCACTTTTCCAGGGTTCAGCCGTATGCCGCCCAACTTTCTTTTATTAAACGACACTTGTCCGAGATACAAGGTTTTTGCCTTGGCTTAGCCGAAGGTCTTAAGCGATCTTGGACTTGTCTCAGGCGAAGCTGCGAAATGCTCCCCCCTACCTCGAGGAGGAACCAGCCCCCGAGACAAGAGCTTTTGACTCCTTGCCCGCTTCGGGCGGGACTTCCTTGGGCAGGCTTGCCGGCTGGAAGTGTGGAGCCGGCAGTCCCGACGCCGGGCGATCCGGCTGGACTGCAGCCACCCTCCGCAGCAGTTGTCGCTTTTCTTCTGCAATGACCAAGGCCTCTGCCAGTTTGGAGCTGGCTCTTGCACACTCTATTGACTTCTTGTAGCACCTAGTGACAGTAATCACCCCGCGAGGGCCTGGGAGCTTCATCTTCAAGTAAGCGTAGTGCGGGACCGCCATGAACTTGGCCAAGGCTGGTCGGCCAAGCAGCGCGTGGTAGGGACTGTTGAGGTCTACCACCTCGAACTAGATCGGCTCGCGACGATGATTGTCCTTCTCGCCAAACAGCACCTCCAACTCAATCCTTCCCATCGGCGTACAGGAGTGCCCAGGCACAATCCCATGGAAGGTGTGCTTGGTTGGCTTCAGTTGGATCTGTGGGATTCTGAGCTTCTCCATCGAAGTGCGGTAGAGAAGGTTGATGCTGCTGCCTCCATCAATGAGTACGCGCGAGAATCGGCAGGTATGCGTCTCAGAGAACACGATTGGGTTCAAGACCAGCGCGTAGCCTCCGGGCCTCGGCATGTGCTGCGGGTGATCTTCGCGTCCCCAGGTAATCGACGCGTCAGACCAATGCATGTACTGAGGCCCAACTTGCACGATTGCATTCACCTCGACACCAAACCACGGCTCATCCTTTGGCTCTTCTTCCTGGGAAGTGAACACGTGGTATTGCTCCACATTCGCTTCCTCGGGGTAGTCCCCTGCTGCCTTGGCTGGCTACCGATTCTTGTTTCCATGCGCTTCAGCCGGCTGACCCGGTGGCGGTCCAGGCGGTTGATGATTTCCCTGCTCTAGATCTCTGGTGAAGCTGCACTAACGAGTGGTATGTGCTGCCGGCTTGCCTGAAACGCTATGGAACTTGCAGGGTTGGTCTAGCATCACCTCGATGGTGTACTTGTCCTTACTGAACTTGTCCCCTTTGCGCTTCTGGCTTCCACCCGTAGCCCCTGGGCTTCCTTGAACGGCAGCCACTTGCTGAGAGCCGTACTTGTTGTCACGGCGCTCATCTTTCCTCTTGCCGTGTCGATCACGGTGGTGATGTCCTCCTTGGCCGGCTGCCGGCTGAGATTGGCCTCTGGCCGGCGCTGGCTCGACGCACTGCACCCTTGCCGCAGAGTCGGCAGAGGCATACTTGTCCGCTATCGCCATGAAGTCCGCCATTGACTTTGGCTCGGCTCTGTGGAGCTTGTGCTTCAGCAGGGTCCCTTCTCTGCATCCGTCCGTGAAGTAGCCAATGGCTTGCTCCTCGCCCACCCCTTCGCATGAGTTGTGCAGCTCGGACCATCTCGTGAGGTAGTCACGGTCTGGCTCGTCGGGGCCTTGCTTGCAGAGGGCCAGCTGTCGTGGGCGGGGAGGTCGCTTGTAGGTTTCCGTGAAGTTCTTGATGAATGCCTCTTGGAAATCGTGCCAGGAATTGATCTGCAGAGCCGGCAGGCTGTTGAGCCACGTCCGGGCAGATCCCGTCAGCATGAGTAGTGCGTAGCGAACCGCTGTCCTCTTGTTGCCGCCCGCGATGTCGACGGCTGTGACGTAGTCCGATAGCCAGTCTTCCGGCTTCACCGCCCCAGTGTATTTGGGCATGTCTCGTGGGAGCGCGAACTTGGCCGGGAAAGGCTCGTTGCGGATGCGAGGGCCAAAACAGACTGGCCCCGCCGAGGATTCCTCCTCGTCGAACTTGGAGTCCGCCAGCAGGTTGAGCCGATGGCGTGCGTCGTCCTTTGGCGGGTCGACGCGTTCCCCGATCCTCTGGCTCACGTGCGAGCGAGCTGGGTGATGGCCTTGAGCGCCCTGGCCAGCTCCTTGAGCCGGCGGAGCTGGCGACACGGACTTGCCGCGCGCCGGCTCCATCACGTCTGCCCGAGGAAGGTGACGCGGCTTGCTGGTAACCGCGGCGGGTTCCCGAGGCTGCCGATTGTGGTGGCCAGAATGCTGGGTGCGGTGATTTCCACCACTCTTGCCTGGAGCTCGGTTGCTCCGGCTGTGCTCCGCCGGGCCGTGGTTTGGCGATGAGGCTTCTCCATGCGACTTATTCTGACCGGCCACGATGATACGGTTCTCGCCTCGAGTGCCGCTCGCCTCCCCGCGTGGCTCCATCACCTGCTGCTATAGATCGGCAGCGTCCAGGAGTTCCTGGATCCGGGCTTGCTTCTCCCGTAGGTCCTCGCCTTGCAGTCCATCCAGCTCGGAGGTGATGTAGCGCGCAGCACGGAGATTCTTCGTAGGCGTGCTGTAGGTGGGCTTGTTGATGATCGGAGGTAGCTTCGCCGAGGGCGCCGCCTGGTCCAGCTCTGCTCCCAGCTCGCGGCCTCGCTGACGAACTTGCCCCGCCCGGCTCGGGCCATCTCCGGCTGGGGTGAAGCCGTGGGCGACGTTGTATTCGTTGATCGTGGAGAGGATGCGCCGACGGGTGTCGTCGACGTCAACTGCTTCCTTGAGGAGGTTGAGGCGCGTCCGCTCCAGATCCTCAGAGGCCTTGACCGGATCCGCAGAGATGTTGAGCGGAGCGCGCAGGTCCGTGATGGATGCGTCCAGCACGTCCCGCTCTGGAGGTGGAAGATCTTGTTCCGGTGGAAGTGGGCGCTGGAGCGGCGGGCGCGCGGAGCGCGATAGGCCGCCGCCACCATCCTCCTCCAGGGTCCGCACCTCGACCATGTTGGAAAAGTCGCTGCTTTCGCCGTCATCGGAATCTGCGTCACAGAGTGGGTCAAGCACATCGGTTACCTCTTCCGGGAAGGGCTTGGCGACGTAGAAGCGGTGGCTGCCGACGTCGAGGAAGGAGCCGCTGTTGCCGAAGCCGTTCTTGAAGTGGGCCAAGTTGTCGTCGACGCAGTCGAAGGTGCCAAACCTCCAGACAAGGCCGGAGGCGACCTTCTCGCCGGAGGGTCCCGGCCGGAACTTGACTCCGCTCGCCACCGCGCTTTGCCCCACGGTGGGCGCCAACTGTCGTGGGAATTTGGAGACAGTAGCCATGGGGAGGCTAATCAGAGGGGCTCGACGTTGGTGACGATGGGTCCGGCTCGGGATTGTGCCAACAGAGACATCTCGGTTTACCCAGGTTCAGGGCCCTCCCGGCTGGAGGTAAACCCCTACTTCCTGCCTGCTTCGTATTGATTGAGTAGTAGCGATTACAGTGCTCCTCGAGCTGTTCGGCTAGAGGAGGAAGAAGAAGATCGGATCTCCCCTACGCTAAGGGTCCAGGCCCCCTTATATAGACGGGGGCCTGGTTACAGGTTTAGGTGGCGATTCGACCGGCTGCCGGCTCCTCGGCGGCGGTGTCCTTGGCGTCATCCTCTGACCCTGCTCTGGCAAAGACACTTTATAAAGTGTCTTTCCCCCGGACCGGCATCTGGAGGGCATATCCCCTCTCTTCTGCCTCGGATCCCGTCGTGGGGAAGGGTCTTCGTCCTCTCATTGGTTGGACGTGGTCGTGGCGCTCGTCACTTCTGTCCTGCGCCCCTGACGATCTTGTCGGGGCCGTTCCGCTTTTGGCTAGACAGCTGTTGAGGAGTTCTGTCTCCATCGCCCGGCTCCAGCTCCCCTTGGTGGAGTCGCCAGCCGGCTGCTGGTGCAGTCG
This sequence comes from Dactylis glomerata, assembly GCA_007115705.1. Taxonomy (NCBI): domain Eukaryota; kingdom Viridiplantae; phylum Streptophyta; class Magnoliopsida; order Poales; family Poaceae; genus Dactylis; species Dactylis glomerata. Next base: position 5,585,160 of record QXEO01000464.1, on the reverse strand, counting down.
GCCCTTCGGGCGGAGCCGGACTTCTCGTGCTGAAGTCGTGGGAACTCCTGGGACGCCAGCCGGCATACTGCCTGGCCCGTGATGCGCCCCCTAAGTCATCCCCACGACATATCTTGACGGCCAGGAGCCCACAAAGGTGTATCTGCGAGCAGCTGACTGCGGTCCTCGTCTCTGGACCGTGGAGGTCCTATTTGACGGACAAGGCCGGATGTACCTCGACAAGGGCTGGGAGAATTTTGCCATAGCGCACGGTGTGGATTTCGGCTGCTTCCTACACTTCAAATATGAAGGCGATTATGTGCTCACAGTGAAGGTGTTCGACGGAACAACGTGCAGGAAGTACTACTACACGGACGACGAAGATACTGACGATGAAAGCGACGACGACGTGAAGCCATGCATCTAAGGGGATTATGACCAAGAATATATATGTAGCTTCATATGCATCGATTTATAGATCTAGCTATTTTCTATATATTATGCATGTAAAAATAATAGGGAATCGCAATTTCCACTACGATTCGAGCACCACAGCCTCCAAACGATGCCGATGCCGATATCGGCATGGTCAGAACGGGTATGCATGCTCGCCGCCACTGCTAGGTCACCATCGGGATGCACCCTCAATCCCGTCCCCTCATTCGATCACTGACACACCAGAGATACCGCCGAGGCCAATGACGAACGTACATGCTGATGCCAATGCCGAACATGCACGTCGCTGTGGGCACGGCCACGCCGCCCCGCTATGCTGGACGCCACAGACCACCGCGAGGTCTTTCCCTTCGCCACCACACTCCCCTAGCACCTATCTATACACGCCAGAAAGGAGAGACACTAGTTTTCTCTACATTGCTCGCGTTCGTGTCCGACACCGTCAGTCAAAGTGTTGAGGTCGTCGTCGATATCCTCGACCATTTCTTCTCTTCTTTGCATGGTTAAACGCGTCTAGTTCATATCTATCTAATGCGTCTGGTCTCGCCTCATGCAGTTCTTTGTGGACGTCGATCTCATCTCGGCACCCCGCAGGCCACCTCCTCCGTGCCATCGCTTTAGAGCTCCATTTAAAAATCTAATCCCACCTGTGTATTGCCCCTTGTATCAACGTCATGGCCCCACTTGTCATTCGATATACCGAAGCCCCACTCGTCCGCGTTTTGGTTAGGGATACGGCGATGCTTACGGTCAAACAAAGATGGATGCTCTGACGTGTCTTTGCGGGCTCTACGTGGCCCCACTAGTCAGCAGTTAATGGTCAAAGGTGTTCAACCATCGGGCAACCGGCCGTTCCAGCACTGGTGATGGTTTCAGACAAGGGCTTGGACAAAACTGAGGAAAAACTAAGGAGCTGGGGAAAACTGAGTACAACTAACGACCTGAGGGCACGAAAATAGATCTCCCTAAAGTTAATACAAGTGTCATGCTTTAATGATAACTATATGGCGGCTATATGTACTAAAACACATAGTTGAAAGAAGTATCCATATGTGTTTCGGTGTCACCCTTGTAGTAAGGCCCAGAGTGTGCATTGGTCACTCCACCACGTCATACTTCTACATTTTTACTCTGAGATAAAAGGATGCTTTCTACACCATTTTTGTCGCTTGATGCTTATGTCGGTTATCACCTCGGACACTCTTTACCCACATACATCATACTCTTAAAGGAAAACATATCCTAAGTACTAGTGTAATAAATATATGTGATTTCACAACTCTCCCATCTACCTACACTTGGTGGTGTCAAGCACCTCATGACATGGTAGACAAGGCATTATGCATCGATAAATTCATTGCATGTATTATAGATGTAATCCCAAAGTATGACAAACCATAAAGTCTCAACACAGTAGTAGATGCATAATAAATATCATCTCATAACACAATGTCCACCATAGGAATTTTATAGATAGTTCCATAATCATGCAAGGCACATCATATGGACTTCAACAATGACAATACATAGAGAGATTGGACCAAGTTACCACCACAATGTTGGAATTATGCCCTAGAGGCAATAATAAAGATGTTATTATTATAACTCTTGTTCATGATAATGTTTATATTCCATGCTAGCATTGTATTAAGCGGAAACTTTAATACTTGTGTGGTTTATGAACAACACCGTGTCCCTAGTACGCCTCTATGGACTAGTTCATTGATTAATGATGGTTAAGGTTTCCTAACCATAGACATGAGTTGTCAATTAATAATGAAGTTGTATCATTAGGAGAATGATGTGATGGACAGACCCAAATAAAGCACAGCAATTAGATCGTGTCATTGTGTTCATCTTTGCGAAGCTTTTTCCTATGTCAAGTATTATATTCCTTAGACCATGAGATAATGCAACTCCCTAGTATCAGAAGAGAGCTTTGAGGTCATCAAACGTCATCCTATGAGAGGGTGATCATAAAGGTGTCTCTCAGGTAATCAGAAAGTACTTGTTGGGTTGTATGTATCAAGATGGAATTTGTCCCTCCCGAGTCGGAGAGATATACTTCGGGCCCACTCGGTAATCGATATCAACACCGCTTGCAAGCACGTGGTTAAGGAGTTAATCACAAAGTGATATCGGATTACAGAACGAGTAAAGTACTTGCTGTGAACGAGATTGAACTAGGTATGCCAATACCGATGATCGAATCTCGGGCGAGTAAAATATCGCGAGACGAAGGGAATACAAATACGGGATTGCTTGAATCCTCACATCGTGGTTCATCCGATATGATCATCGTTGTTGAGTGCGTGGGAGTCAATATGGATTTCCAGATCTCGCTATTGATTATTGATGGGCATCATGTCCGCGCATTCTCGAACCCGTAGGGTCACACACTTAACGCAAATCAATGCTAGGGTAGTTCCGGGATATATGTGAAACTGTTTCGGAAGTTACAGAATTGTTCCGGGTGGAAAAATATTAGTATTTATCAATTATTAGAATTGATAAATATTAAGCAGTATTAACTGATATTTATTTAACAGAAATAAATAAAGAGAAATGAAAGAAAAAAAAGGAAAAGAGGAGGCAGCGCAGCGGCCAGGGAACCCCTGGCGCTCGATGCGATCGAGGCGGCCAGGGCGATCCCGGCTCACTCGCTGGTGGGTGGCCAGCCCGGGTGGGCTTTTTGGTTAATGGGCTAGAGGCAGCGCTCATGCTGAGGCTGGACCCGGCTGGGTCTTGGCCGCTGGGCCGGTCGCTGGCTGCCAGGCAACGTCCAGGAATTATCGATACGATCGAAGTATACCTGCAGCACATTACTCGATGCGATCCAAGCAAAGGCGGTGCGGTGGTTTGACCAACTTGTGTGGTACATCAAAGCTAGGCTCCGCCTATAAAAGGACTTAGGGCACCGGCGTTTCGGCGAGACCTAATTCCTGTGAAGCCGCTGCCCGGTTTCTGAAGCCTCTTTTTCTTGTTCTTCTTCCACCACGCAAACAGGCGAAGCCCTATCGGCGCATACTCTCCACCATAGACACCACACCATCGTGTTGTCGATCCCATCTACCACTCCACCATATCTCGCTGGACCGAGAAGGCGGAGTCGTTGGTGCACTGTATGTGTGCATCTCTCGGAGGCATCGCCACTTGCGGCGTTGGATCGGATCGGATCGCGAGGAGGAGACAGCTAGTACGACTACATCATCCATGTTCTGTTGAACGTTTCCGCTGTGCAATTTCTTCAAGGGTATGAAGATCTCATCTATCTCTCTCATTGATTACATCTCCTAGATTAGATCTTGGCTTTCTTGTTCGCATCCGTAAGAATTTTTTTGATTTACTATGCTGTGAAACCCTTCAGTGGTATCAGAGCTAGATCTATGCGTAGATGTGTTTCACGAGTAGAATGCAACATGCTGGTTGTGGGTATTGATGTTTTCTATTGCAAACTTCTATGTTGTGTATTTCTTATGACGCGGCATAGTGAGATTGAAGCGGTCCAGGCCAACTTTACACGACCTCGTTTGTGAGACCAGCTCCGCACTTGACGTGTGGCTTGTTCCACACATGCGGCTGGTGGATGTCAGTTTCTCTCACTATAGTAGTCATGGGATTTACAACGGATGTTAGCAACTATAATATCACCATTGTGGCTTTTCGTAGGTAAGAATCGTTCTTAACTTGTTACTCCCATAAGCCACGTAAAATATGCAACAACAAAGTAGATGCGTCTAACTTGTTTTTGCAGGGAGTATTTTGTGATATGGTATGGCCACAAGATGTGATATGATATATGTGATGTATGCAATGATCATGTTTTGTAATATTTCATGACTTGCATGTCGATGAGTTCACAACCGGCAGGAGCCATATGGTTGTCTTTATAATTGTGTATGACCTGCGTGTCAACTTCTTATACGCCATGTAATAGCTTTACTTTATCGCTAAGTAGTTAGCAATAGTTGTAGTTGCTATTCTTGGTGGAGGCAATCATGGTGGAGTGATGGAGATCATGCCGGCGCGTACAAGATGGAGATCATTGCGCGGAGATTGGCTATACCATGTCACATAAAGTTATATGTATGTGATGTTTATCCTTTTATGTATCTTATTATGCTTTGATCGCGACGGTAGCATTATAAGATGATTCCTCACTTAAAGATCAAGATAAAATTGTGTTCTTCCCTCGTATGCGCTGTTGCGAAAGTTCATCATTTTGAAGCATCTCATGATGATCCGGTGCTATAAACTCTATGTTCACATACAACGGGTGCAAGCCAGTTTTTGCACATGCGGAGATACTTGGGTTTGACTTGACAAGCCTAGCATGTACAGACATGGCCTCAGAACACACGAACTGAAAGGTTAAACATGAGTCATATGAATGATATGATCGACACTTCGTTGTCCACCATTGAAACCACATCTCTTCTCGTGAAGATCGGATTAGGTGTGGTGAATTTGGATCGTGTTCGCTAAACAACTTGAGAGATGTTGAATTTAGTGGGAGTTCATCTAGTAATTTGATTAAATTGAACTAGTTATCATGAACATAGTCTAAATTGTACTTGCAAATTTTGTAGATCAAATGGCTAAGTCCAACTTCAACTTCAACGTTTTTGCTGAGAAAGAAAAGCTTAAAAACAATGGGTCTAACTTCAACAACTGGTTCCGCAATCTGAGAATCATTCTCGCTGGCGGACAAAAAGCCTATGTACTTGAGGAAGCGCTAGGTAACCCCCCTGCTGCAACAGCGAAAACTGAAGAACTTGCTGACTTCAATTCTCGCAAAGATGATTATGATGCGATTATGAGTACCATGTTGTTTTCTATGGAACCGGAACTTCAAAATCGTTTTGAGAAGTACCGTGGGCCTTATGAGATTCTTGAGGAACCGAAAACCATGTTTTAGACTCAAGCCCGTTCTGAGAGATATGAGATCTCTGAGAAGTTCTTTAACTGCAAGATGGAGGAAGGGGGTTCCGTTAGTGAGCACACAATTAAGATGTCGGGCTACACTCAACGCCTTGAGCAACTGGACTGCAAGATTCCAGAAGAGCTCAAGATTGACAGAGTTCCGCAATCACTCCCTCCAAGCTACAAAGGCTTTGTAGTTACTCACAATCAAATTGGTTCCACTGATATGATTATTGAGCTCTTCCCTAAGCTGAAAGCTGCGGAGGTGGATATCAAGAAAGATAATCATGTGTTGATGGTCAACAAGACCACTAGCTTCAAGAAAGCAAAGGGTGCAAAGAAATCCTTCAAGAAAGGCAGCGGCAAGCGTGTTGCCCCTACTGAGAAGAAGCTCAACTCTGGTCCTAAGCCAGAAACTGAGTGCTTCTATTGCAAGGACAAGGGTCACTGGAAACGCAACTGTCCAAAGTACTTAGCGGACAAGAAGGCTGGCACCATCAAAGGTATATTTGATATACATGTTATTGATGTCTACCTTACTAGTGCTCGTTGTAGTGCCTGGGTATATGATACTGGTTCAGTTGCTAATATTTGTAACTCGAAACAGGAGCTACGGAATAGACGGCGGCTAGCAAGGGATGAGGTGACGATGCGCGTCGGCAATGGATCAAAAGTTGACGTGATGGCCGTCAGCACGCTCTCCTTAGTTTTACCTTTGGGATTAGTTTTAAACCTTAATAAGTGTTATTATGTGCCTGCGTTGAGCATGAACATTATATCTGGATCATGTTTATTGCAAGACGGTTATTCATTTAAGTCAGAGAATAATGGTTGTTCTATTTATATGAATAACATCTTTTATGGTCATGCACCTGTTGTGAATGGTTTATTTCTTCTGAATCTCGAAAGCAATGAAACACACATCCATAACATTGAGGCTAAAAGATACAAAGTAGATAGTGATAATCCAACTTATTGTGGCACTGCCGTCTAGGTCATATTGGTGTAAAACGCATGAAGAAACTCCATTCTGATGGACTTTTGGAGTCTCTTGATTTTGAATCGTTTGACACGTGCGAGCCGTGCCTCATGGACAAGATGACCAAAACCCCGTTCTCCGGAATAATGGAGCAAGCAACGGACTTATTGGAAATCATACATACCGATGTGTGCAGACCAATGAGTATTTCGACTCGCGGTGGATATCGCTATTTTCTCACTTTCACTGATGACTTAAGTAGATATGGGTATGTCTATTTAATGAAACATAAATCTGAAACATTTGAAAAGTTCAAAGAATTTTAGAATGAAATGGAAAACCATCGTAACAGGAAAATTAAATTTCTGCGATCCGATCGTGGAGGTGAATATTTGAGTTATGATTTTCTCACGCATCTTAAAGCAAGCGGAATCGTTTCGCAACTCACGCCACCTGGAACACCATAGCGCAATGGTGTGTCTGAATGCCGGAATCGAACTCTATTAGATATGGTGCGATCAATGATGTCTCTTACAGATTTGCCATTATCATTTTGGGGTTATGCATTAGAAACCGCTGCATTCACTTTAAATAGGGCACCATCTAAATCCATTGAGACGACACCGTATGAACTATGGTTTGGTGCTAAACCTAAGTTGTCGTTTCTGGAAGTTTGGGGATGCGAAGCTTACATCAAGAAGTTGATGCCAGACAAGCTTGAACCCAAAGCAGAGAAATGCGTCTTCATAGGATACCCTAAGGAAACGATTGGGTATACCTTCTACCACAGATCTGAAGGCAAAGTGTTTGTTGCAAAGAACGGATCCTTTCTTGAGAAGGATTTTCTCTTGAAAGAAGTGAGTGGGAGGAAGGTAGAGCTAGACAAGGTTATTGAACCTTCTCTCGAATTGGAGAGTAGCGCAGCACCCGAAGTTGTTTCGGCGCCGCCTGCACCAATAAGAGAGGAAGCTAATGACGAGGATCATGAAACTTCAAACGATGCTACTACTGAACTTCGCAGGTCAACAAGGTCACGTGCCACTCCTGAATGGTACGGCAACCCTGTCTTAACCGTCATGTTGTTAGACAACAATGAACCTGCGAACTATGAGGAAGCGATGATGAGCCCAGACTCTGAGAAAGGGCTAGAGGCCATGAAATCCGAATTGGGATCCATGAGCGAAAACCAAGTATGGACTTTGGTGGACCCTCCTAGCGACCGTAAGGCCGTTGAGTGCAAATGGATTTTTAAGAAGAAAACAGATGCGGATGGTAATGTTACTGTCTATAAAGCTTGGCTTGTCGCAAAAGGTTTTTGGCAAGTTCAAGGTGTTGACTACGATGAGACTTTCTCTCCCGTGGCGATGTTTAAGTCCATTCGGATTTTATTAGCAATTGCTGCATTTCATGATTATGAAATATGGTAAATGGATGTCAAGACTGCGTTCCTCAATGGTAACATTGATGAAGAGTTGTATATGATGCAGCCTGAAGGTTTTGTCGATCCTAAGGATGCTAATAAGGTGTGCAAACTTTAGCGTTCCATTTATGGACTGAAGCAAGCATCTCGGAGTTGGAACCTTCATTTTGATCAAGTGATCAAGAGTTTTGGATTTGTTCCAAATTGCTACGAAGCTTGTGTCTACAAGAAAGTGAATGGGAGCTCGGTGACATTTTTAGTACTATATGTGGATGACATATTGATTATTGGAAATGACATCGGTATGCTTAACGATGTGAAGAGTTATTTGAATAAATGTTTTTCAATGAAAGACCTAGGAGAAGCTGCTTATATATTAGGCATCAAAATCTATAGAGATAGAGAAAGACGCCTAATAGGTTTAAGCCAAAGTACATACATGGACAAAGTTCTGAAAAGTTTTAGAATGGATAAAGCAAAGAAAGGTTCATTGCCCATGTTGTCAGGTAAGATATTGAGCAAGGCTCAGTGTCCAGCTACAGTAAAAGATAGAGAAACTATGAGAAAAGTGCCATATGCCTCGGCCATAGGTTCTATCATGTATGCCATGATGTGTACTAGACCGGATGTGTCCAATGCTCCTAGTTTGACGAGCAGATACCAAAGTGATCCATGAGTGGAACACTGGACAGCCGTAAAGAACATCCTAAAGTATTTAAATAGGACTAAAGAAATGTTCTTGGTCTATGGAGGTGATGAGGAGCTCATCGTAAAAGTTTACGCCAATGCTAGCTTCGACACCGATGATGACCCACAAGTATAGGGGATCGCAACAGTCTTCGAGGGAAGTATTACCCAAATTTATTGATTCGACACAAGGGGAGCCAAAGAATATATGTAAGCCTTAACAGATGAGTTGTCAATTCAGCTGCACCTGGAAACAGTCTCGCTCGCAGTGGTTTATCAGTAGCAACAGCTTTATAGCGGTGACAGTAGTGAAACAGTAATAGCAGTAGTAAAATAGCAGCAGTAATAGGAACAGTAGTAAACAGTAGGAACGAATACTGTAGGCATAGGGATGGATTACGGGCGTTGCATGGATAAGATAATTCATGAAATCAATGATACATGGGCATTGCAGATAAATAATGATAAAGCATCCTAGTACAATCAATCATAGGCATATGTTCTGTATATAGTCGTATGTGCTCACAAGGAGAAACTTGCACGACATCTTTTGTCCTACTAGCCTGTTGCAGCAGGACCTCAAGGGAAACTATTGGTAATTAAGGTACTCCTTTTAATAGAGTACCGGAGCAAAGCATTAGCACTCAGTGAACACATGTGATCCTCACATCATAGCCACCCCCTCCGGTTATCCCAATTTCTGTCACTTTGGTGCCTCGGGTTCCGGACAACAATATGTGTATACAACTTGTAGGTAAGACCATAAACAACAAGTATCATCATAGAACTAATAACATGTTCAGATCTGAAATCATGGCACTCAGGCCCAAAGTGACAAGCATTAAGCACAACAAGTTGCAACAATGTCATAGGTACTAAATAAAGATACTAGGCACTATGCCCTAACAATCTTATATCAAATTACATGAACGATCTCATCCAATCCCTACCATCCCCTCACCTACAGCGGGGAAATTACTCACACATGGATGGGGGAGTCATGGATGGTCAATGGAGGAGCGTCGGTGGTGATGGTGATGAAGATCTCCTCCGAATCCCCGTCCCAGCAGGGTGCCAGAATGGAGTTTCTGGTTCCGAATCACGGTTTCTGATGGCAGCGGCGCAGAGGAAGTCTATCTAGGAAAAATACCGTCTCCTCGATATTATGTCGTCAGAGGGTATATGTAGGCGAGAGGGAAGACCGAGAGGGGTGCTGGGGCCTCCTCATGCCAGGGTGGCGCGGCCAGGGCTGGGCCGCGCCACCAGCGTGTGAGGAGCCCTCAGGCCTCCTCTCCGTCCTGTCTTCTGGCTCCGTGGTCTTCTGGTAGGATTTTTCATGATTTTTCCCGAATTTTTACTAGAAGTTGGATTTCTGCACAAAAATGAGACACCAGAGCAATTCTGCTGAAAACTGCGTCAGTCCATGTTAGTTGTATTCAAAACACACAAATTAGAGGAGAAACAATAGCAAAAGTGTTCGGGAAAGTAGATACGTTTTGGACGTATCAACTCCCCCCAAGCTTAGCTATTTGCTTGTCCTCAAGCAATTCAGTTAACAACTGAGAGCGATAAAAGAAACTTTCACGAACACATTTGCTCATATGATGTATATATACTAACTATGTGATCAAGTACTCAGGCAATTCATAATAAGAAATATGCAACTAATGTCACCCCATAGTCAAGCAAGCTATGAAAGAGTGCCAATGCACTAATAACAAGTAACAGGTACATAAGAAGCTACAAGATTATAATATGCATAAATGATATGAAAGAGTGGTATCCTGCTTGCCTTTATTTGTAGAGCAAAACATAAATGCTGAGGCACCTCTGAAGTTCAAGAGAGGACTAGAAGTAGAAATATCAAAGATACAAGCATCGAAGTTATACCACAATTAATCGTGTTCTGGGACAAGAACATTACACTAAGAATAACAGCTATGCTCTCAAGAAGTGCTTAAAGTTAGAAGATGGTGACTCAACATAAAAATAAATGAATGGCCCTTCGTAGAGGGAAGCAGGGATTTAACATGTGCTAGAGCTTTTCATTTGTTAAACTGTGACGACCTCAAATTTGATAACAAATTCGAAGTGCCCGTTATGTATTCCACCGCAATCCCAGAACCATTGTTGTGATATACATAACGTAGTTGGTAACCAGTTCCATAGACATTACAATACGATGATTCCAAATACAATGGTCATATAGACCAAGTCATATTACAACACAATATAGCAGCGGAAATAACGTCTTCGGCCCATGCCTTCACCTATAGGCAATGGCGACTCACGGAGACGAGCTTAGTTCTGGTACTCTTCTTCATACCCTTCCTCCTGGTATTCCTCCCCATAGTCTGGCCAAGTTGATAGCCAGGGACACAGCCATGAGTACATTGGATGCACTCGCAAACCATCTTATAATTAAAGTGATGAAGTAGAAATGCAAGGTTTGGTAGAGTGGACTAAGCACTAAGTTATTCTTGCAAAAGCTAGTTTTATTTCCCAAGAATGTTCATTTGTGGAGAAGAGATTTAGTTCTCTAAGATCAACCTAAAGAGGACTTCAAGTGTGTCAACATCAGTTGTCAAGTCAAGTCATTCACCAAGTTCACCATTGTCACTTTTAATCCTGACAAAAGTCAAGTACAGCTTGCCAACCGTCCATGACCGCGGACGCGGCTATTCGAATAGTTTGAAAACCTCTGCAGAGGGGTACACTTTACCCACAAGATTCGATACATCTGCCGGGAGAAATCCACGGTTCGACATACACAAAGTATGCGAGGTTCAGATAATCAAACAAACTCTTTCACTTGCTCATCCTAGTATAGGATCCTTCCCTAAAGCCCGGGGTACGGAATCCCCGCTCCGGCGCCTCTAGTTCTGCCCATCCCGGGTACCGGGTTAGTGGAATCCACCTGGTCCAGAAGTAACCACTCACGGGTCCTTCCATGAAGCTTTGATACAAGGCCTCCCATACTAAGATAAACAAGCTACGGATTAAGCCCCTTCCCATATAGGGGTAATGTGGTCGTACGGTATAATTGGCTCCCATGGTACATCACTCGTTGTCATTGAGAAATATATTTCATAGTTCTTAGTCAAGATTAAGTTTTCTTTCATAAAGCCATTATGTAGGAGCAATCTCCATTTCAAGTTTCAATTTACCACTTTCAACTAGAGTTCCCTTTATAGATGGCCTCCGTATTATTAGCGACTAAGCAACTACAATGAGTGATGAGACTACTAAACTATAGTTGGATAAACTCAGCTTGATGCTCTTGATAATCAAGACATCACTACACTTCTATCATGCTACTCTAGCAATTCAATCATGCAATTTACTTAAAACAGTAGAATGCAAGAGTAAAACTAGGTATTGGGAGTATGAATCAAAAGATGGCTTGCCTTGGTTGGCAAAGTGTCCGGGGTTTTCTTCTTCTTCTTGATAATAATAATCCCCTCCAATATCCTCCTCGGCAACACTAGCGTCTAATAACGAATAAACACAAAGCACACCATCACTTCACCAAGCTAACAACACACCAAGCACACATCTTTGTTTGCTAACCAAAACATTCATGTTGCATTTTTATGGTGTTGGATGGTAAGTCTTTCTTCTAAGTTTTTCTTCAAGTGTGCAAGCTAGATTCTCTACTAAGTATCCTAGATTGTTCACTTGTGCAGCATTGGTGTTGAGTTAGGGTTACTAGGACAAGTTTAAGTGGGATGGATCCACTAAGTGAATTGGCATGGAGGGCAATTAATTCTAGGTGTGCAATAGTGATCTATCATTTTATGCTACCAAAAATAGGATTAGATTAGGGTCTAATTAATCACACTAATAGGGTTTGGGGTAGATTAGTGTTGGCTAACAGTAAGAGGGGTCATTAGTGAGTTCACATTTTAATTTTCATGATTTTTGATGGCTTAAATAATTTTCTAGAAATCTTTCATGATTAAACAAGCTATGGTCACACTATTCATATCTAAATTAATTCTTAACTTATTTTGAATTCTAACCAGTACTATTGTGTAGAGTATTTCATAAGCTTTCCAATGCATATTTATTTGCTAGATTTGGATTTGTAAAACTCTAGGAATTAAAGTTTGAAAATAGCATCTGAAAGTTATTTGAAATAAATAAAACGGGCGGGAAATTAATTAAAAACGAAACGGACCGAATTTGAAACGAGCCGGGCCCTATTCAGAACAAACCTGAACGGGCCGGCCCGATACCGTTTCGCGCGGGGGAAAAAGAAATAAAATGGGAGCTGACAGGTGGGGTCGCGATGTCAGACCTAATTACAAAACCCGAATCGGTATGCTAGCATCTGATCACGATCCAACGGCTGCTACGCGTCTTCTTCCTCAGCACGGGCGGGAGCTCACCTGCGAGCAGTGGAGATCGTTCGACGGCGATGGCGAGGCGTAGGGGATGCAGAGCTTGTCGGCGACGTGCGGGATCGGCGGCGGTGCGTCTCCTCCTCCGATTCCCTGCAGCAGCTTGCTCCCGGGTGGTCGAACGCGGCGGCGCTTCTCGCGTCCAGTACCTCGCCGGCGTGGCGAGCGTCGACGAACCAGGGCAAGCGGGGCTAAGCGAGAGTGTCTGGGAGGGAGCTGGGAGTGAGGTGAGTGTCTTCGTTTGATCGGCGGGGCATTTTATAGGCCGGAGCGACGAGGGCAAGCGCGGCCAGAAGCTCATCTGCACGGGGGGCCCTGGCGGCGTTTGAAGCTTGCTCCGGTCACGGCGGTCACGGGGGCGTGCTGGGAGGGGGTTGGTTCGGCCGCGGGGTGCTGTGGGTCTCCTCTGGCGCCTCCAAGCTGGTCGGCATTGTGCAGGGAAGAGGGTTGCTGGGAGGGGGCCCTGGGTGCGTTTCTCCTCCTTCCTCCTCTTCTCACGGCTTGGGTCGGGGCTGGGGAAGCTGGAGTCGATCGAGGAGAGGCCAAGGAGCATGGCGACAGTGCTGGAGCGAGCCAGCACAGTGCAGCTCCAGTAAAACTCGATTTGGTCCGATTTGCTTCTGCCAGTGTTCGACGAAATGCCCGCAAGAACTCAAAATTTGAATTTTCAAAATTTTCCACTTTGGGTGCTCATCATTTTGGATAAGGTACCCAGTCATATTTTTGTTACAGTGAAAGGATGAGTTTGCAAAAATTTATATTTCAAATTTGGGTATGGTTGCTATTTCAGATTTGAACTTTGGCTCAAGTTTGAATGATGCTCTAGTTTGAATTTTTGGTTGATCTTTGTGGGTTGAGTTAGTCCATAACTTGGTTAAGCTCAACTAGTTGGCCAAACATGAAGGTGAGCTGCAGATTTCTTAATCCAAGGGCTCAAAGTGGTCTAGTGGATAACAGTTTCTAGATCATCTAAATCCTATCTTTTTCTTTCTTATTTTTATTCCTGGTTTCTTTGCTTCTTGTAATCTTTCTCAATTGATTCTGTTGGTTCAATTAGAATTATCTAACCAATGCTCAATCAAGAATAACACACATAAAATCATAGAATACAAAGAATGGAAAACACATGTATGCATAAGATAATAGATAAAAAGTTTTATCTTGGTCCAAAAATTGGTACTTTATTTAATAAGAAGTTGATTACAATTTCTGAGTTGTTACATAAACATAGATAAAAATTTATTTTGAGAGGTGGTTGTTCTATGTCAACTACTAGTAATGGGGACTTTCTATCTTCCATAATAAACAAGTGAGAGCGGTTCTGAGTTCTTTGAAATTTGGCACATTGGTGCTCTTTTATAAAGCTTTGGCACTCCTCCCCACCTTTTTTTCCTTTCTCAAACCATGGCTAACCGATTCCATCGGGTGCCCACCAACTTTCACATTACTTGGAAGAGTGCCTTTTTTCTTTCTTTTAGAATTAGATTATAATGGTCTGACCAGCTCCCTTGCAAAATTAATGACGAGCAGATGAAGCTGCCTAGTCGAGGGGTACTCAATTTAATATGGAAGATAGCAATTCCGACCACTACGTCCCCATGAGCTAAAAACAGTGGCACAAAATGAGAAGTAGTTGAAAGTTTTGAAAGGGAGCACATGAAAATTTACTTGGAATGGCTTACAAATACCATGCATAGGAATTTATAGTGGACTCTTTGAAAGACTTGGTTTTTGGTAATTGGATGCACGAGTAGAGCTCATACTCAGTACAAGTGAAGGCTAGCAAAAGACTGGGAAGCGACAATCAAGAGAGCAATAACTATCATAATCATGCTTGCGACAAAACAAAATTAATATAGGCACAAAAATGATACAAAAACTCTGAGGCAATTTAGATCATCGAGGCTTAATTGACTTTTTGTTTAGTCATATGCATGCTTGATCATGTGCCAAGTCGATTCAAATGAAACTTTTCAGAGGTGGATACCACAATAACATACCATATTATGAATAAAACAATGCATACAAGCATCTACATGACATGCTACAAGCTAATAGTAAATTGAAACTAATCATATGAAAGCAAGAACTACAAAGCATCCATTAGATAACATATACCTTACATGAACCGACTAAGCATGTCCACATGGATGAGTATATGTACAAAAATAAAAATAAATAGAGTTCATACCAGCCTCTTACCACATCTCGGATTGTCGTATGTCGTCATCATTGCTCTTCACTTGTGTGGCTTGAATAATATAAAGTGAATACCAAGCTCCAATGGAGTAACGACAGAATGAACTCTGCAACAAACTTTACAAAACCGAAGAAGAATGATCCCTTTGATGACGTGTGGTTGACGTGGGAGCAGACTGTCCTTGTGCGTGGTGGATAACCAGCCCGTTGGGAACCCCAAGAGGAAGGTATGATGAGTATAGCAGCTAGTCTTCCCTCAGTTAAGAAACCAAGATTTAATATCGATCAGGAGAGGAGAGACAATGACGACTGAAGGTGTCGCAGAACCTGCACACACACAAACAAATACTTTGTTCCCAACTTGCGATGAGGTTGTCAATCTCACCGGTTTGCTTGAAACAAAGGTTATGAGCGTATCGAGTGGAAAACAATATAGTATGCGAGTAAAGTAAACAGTATGAGTAAAGTAAACAGGTGATAGCAATATGATGGAAATAGGACCGGGGTCCATAGTTCACTAGTGGTGTCTCTCCATAGATAAAATAACACATGCTGGGTAAACAAATTACAGTTGGGCAATTGATAGAATAGAGATAACGTGATATGTCAAGAAGATCACTATGAGATTTACTCTGGGCATTACAACAAAATACATAGACCGCCATCCAACTGCATCTATGACTAATAATCCACTCCCTGGGATATCAATCCGAACACCCTAGAAGTATTAAGTTGCAAACAACAGATAATTGCATTAAGCAAAGTGTGTAATGTAAACAAAGCATATGCCCTTGAGCATATGAATGTTGTTTTCTCCCTAGTAGCAACAGCACATCTACCACCTTAGAGGTTTCTGTCACTCCCCCAGGTGAAATAGAGGCATGAACCCACTATCGAGCATAAATACCCCCTCTTGGAGTCACTAGCAACTACTCGGCCAAGATAGCTACTAACAATGGAGAGCATGCAAGATCATAAACAACATAGAGATAACAAAAGATATAATTCAGTACAACAACTTAATCATAAACACCAATATTCATCGGATCCCAACAAACCAAACATGTAGAATTACATAATGGTGATCTCAATCATGTAGGGCAGCTCATGAGATCTAAACATGAAGCACATGGTGGAGAAGACAACCATCTAGCTACTGCTATGGACCCATAGTCCAAGGTAGACTACTCACTCATTGCTCCGGAGGCAAGCATGGCGATGAAGAAGACCTCTGGTGGCGATTCCCCTCTCCGGCAGGGTGCCGGGAAGAGCTTCTGGACCCTCCCGATCTTCGGGTCGACGGCGGCGGCGGATCGCGATGTGTTCTGGAAAACTGATCGGGTACTTAGGTTTTTTCTATCGGGGGGTCTTTATAGGCGAAGGGGCGTCGTCAGAGGAGGGGCCAGGTGGCCTCACACGGTGGTGGCGCGGGCCAGGGGCTGGCCGCGCCACCTGTGCGTGTGGGCCCCTGGTCCCTCGCCTCCTACTCTCCTTCGGATCTCTGGAAGCTTCGGATAAAATAATACTTCAGGAACTTGTTTCGTCAAATTCCGAGAATATTTCCTGTGTATCACTCTGAAACACAAAAATAAAAGAAAACAGGAAACTGGCACTGTGGCACTTCGTTAATAGGTTAGTTCCGGAAAATGCATAAAAGTACCACTAAGTGTAACAAAACAATAGGCAAATGGTGTAAAAACAAGCATGGAGCATCAAAAATTATAGATACATTTGAGACATATCAAGCATCCCCAAGCTTAACTCCTGCTCGTCCTCGAGTAGGTAAGTGATAACAAAAGAATAATTTTTGAGGTGACATGCACCTACACAATCTTGATCATATATGTAAGCATTGGTGAGCTGGGATCATTAGAACTTAAAACATGGGCATGAAGATATAATCATGACAATAAGAACTTAGCAACCATGTTGTAAACATGCAAATGAACACAAACAAAAGATCATGAAAATGAAACAATGAAAGTCAAACGTGTGTTCAAATCATAAGGAAAAACATACAAATGGTTTTCAGCTTGTCCTTCAAAGAGAGCAAAACATAAATGCATAGGACACCTTCAAGTTTAAGAGGGCGACTAGATACAAATAATTTAAGAACAAGTGAAACCAACAATATGAATCAATCAATGAACTTTGGGACAATGCATATCACACTAAGAATGACAACTATGCTCTCTTAATGGTGCATAAAGAAAGAAAGTGGTGACTCAACATAAAAGTAAAAGAAAGACCCTTCGCAGAGGGAAGCAGTGATTGCAAGTTTTACTAGTTGAATGCCCGTGCGTTGCTACGGCCAATTTACAAGTATTGTCTTGCATGTTAGACATTTTAACATGACATGCACCATTCAGCCTCCTCTGTTCCGCCTCCACCACAACGCATCCCCCATTCCACCGTGCCATAGAGGCATCCCGTAGAATTTGAGCACAATGCACTAATCGATGTGGGTGTGGTGTGCAGCGTGAAATCGAGCCTCTCATTGCCATCGGTTCCCGTCATCGTCATAGTAGCAGATCGATAGTTGTGGAATCTTGGTCTTTTTGTGCAACTCAGGCGCCAATCATCGAGGGTTGAGCAGATGCATGCAGCCCTAGATGCATGGAGGGATTCTATGTTAATAGAAAAAAGAAGTAATACCCTTTTTATCGGTCTCCTCAGTTTTGGTCTTGGTCTTTTTGTATTTACACATCGGTAATTCTGCCCACTCTGCATGTGGCGACTGACCCTCTATGAATCTCATTGTTGACACTTTCCTTAGAGCAAGTCCAACAAAAGCAACAAATTTAACTATATATATATATATATATATGTCCATTTGAAAACCTCTCTAAAAAGATTGTTGTTTTGGATTGCATCACTGTTACAATGGAATGGCAAATCCCACTCTCTATATCCGGCCTGTCTTTTCCTGTAGTGGAGACTGGCGTTATGTCGTTCCGTAGCTTCTTCCCGGTGTCTCCAAGCGCTACAAGGTAGCAGTAAGATCTTTTTCCTCGTAGGCGTCCATGGAGGACGGCGAACAAGGGTGAATCTAGCCAGAGTGTCTCTAATAAGCTTGTTTTTCTCCATCTCTGGATCTAGCGAGGTGGTGTGGTGATCCTTCTTCTGGCCAACCTTGGAGGCGAGGGGAAGAGGAGATCTGGTGATGTTCTCTGCAGATCTGGAGCTTGGGGGAAGTGGTTGTGGTGCAACTACTTCTTGGAGAGAAATGTCAACGACTTGTTTGCCGTTGACCTCAATGGCTAAAGGGTAGCCTCTACTCCCTTGTTCGCTGGCCACGGGATGCTGGCGCAAGGTCTTCAACTACCTCTAGGCCGATGTGCCATTTCAGAGGCCCTCTGCAACCGGCATGGTGAGCTCCTGCCGTGGTTTCTCAAGTGCTTACGTACCCGGCGTTGCTGCGGTAGTCCATGCTTGGCTGCCGTCCGATGGAGACAGAGATGGACCCAATGGTGTTCTACAACTTAGATACGAGGTCCTTTGTGTAAATTGGCAGGACACGATTATAATTTTCTATAACTCTGGTGCCCTTTCTATAAAATGTAAGTCCACCGCTTGGTATTAGTGCATCTTTGAGGGCCATTTGGGCCTTTCCTGTTGAAAAATAAAAATATCTTGATAGAGTTGAGTAACTTATTTTAGGATGGCGAGAGTATATATTCTATTACTTTTTATCACTACTTTCTTCGTCGTGAAAAGAACATCTCAACTTTATATAGACTTATCGTATATCTAGACTCACTTTGATTTGTAGATACATGTAAATCTAGATAAAGTTAAGACATACTTTTTGGGGTAGAGGGATTACAAAATCTCATACCCTCTCAAATCTAAACATTTGAGAGAAAATAATCTTGATACAACACAAAAATTCACATTGGTGTTTTCGTTTCCATCAACTCAATGAAGGCACAATAATCGACAGTTAGCAATCAACAAGATTGCAAAAATACAAAATTAGAGTGGCAGTTAAGCAATCAGCATGAGCGCATACAAAGAGCCAGCAATCAGCAGCAGGAGCAATTCGCGACGAGCCGCACCAATCTCTGTCCAATCCTCTCCTCCCAATCTCTCACACGCAGCAGAGGTAATAGCTCATGGTCATTCAGTTGATCAAAGATGCATCTACTTAGCAGCTTGCGCATTGCTGACAACCAATGCTCGAGTGCTCGACGCTGCTGAAAGTGCCTGACGACGGTGGTCGGCAGGACCGCTCTCCTCAACTGGCGCTGTGTGGATCGACGTGTTCCTGCCTGTTCCGGGCGGCGCGCAGCAGGACGACGACCCAGAGGCGGCCCCGCCTCCCATCCCCATCTCCTCCATCTCGCCCCTCTCCATGTTGCCTCTGCTCTTCTCCATCTTCGCCAACACGCCTCGTGCGCGCACAACCCGGAGATCCAGGCCTATGCCGCTATCAGGACGGAGACGCCCGGGCGGCACACGCACAATAGGTTAAGCTGCAGTAAGGTGAGGGATGAGTACTTGTTCGTCCAGATGGCGTTGCCGGCGTATTAAGGCAAGGACCCCCGAACGGCGCTGGCGTGGGACTTGACGACTACCTGGGCTCCCGCTGCGACGCGAACGGGTAGGAGTAGGACTGGCGCAGTCACGTCGTGACGGGCGAAAGGGATGGGCACACCTTTGGCGCAAGCAACCTCTCCGGCAAGAAAACCTCCCAACCGCTTGCATTGATGGGTTTCCACGGGGTCGTGCTGGGAGATTGGTGGAAGCAGGGGAGTGGGAGTTATGGTGATTGATTCTGTTTGAAATCGGCTGATTTTGTGATCGACGTAAATAAATAAGAGTTATGGGAGTTATGGTGGTTCCGTGATTGACGCACTGTGCTAATTCGTTTGTATTTATTCCTATTTAATTTGCAGTGATAAACTTGTAAAAATATTAAAGATGTGTAAGGGGTATTTTCGTCACTCAAATGTTGTATGTCGAGTGGGTGGCTTCACCACCAACTCGAAACCAATAGTAAAGATAACCTTCAAAAATTATGGTACTTACCGGCTTTGAGCTCTCATTGCCCCCATCATAAGCATCTTGAATGGTTAAAGTTAATGCAAGAACAATTATGATGCATATGCTTGACAAATCATAAGTTGAAGACCCCGTGCCCCGTGAATACGAGTACCCAAACCTCATGCTACTTTACTTAGAGTCCCAAGCAAGGCTCTTGTCATTGTAAGTATATGCATATCATTGAGAACCGCCAATGGGGTACCTCCGTGTCCGATGAAATGGAACAAGCCCACACCAAAATGACAGGACAAGCAGACAATGAACACCTCCACATCTCTTTTATTTGCCTTTTGTTTAGCTTTTTATTATGAGATGCGTCGTCGAATGTTCACCATGGGTATGCTGCAAATTTCCACCATGAATTATGCATGGCTTAGATTGGCGGCCCGGCGTTTCCCTAACACATATACAAACTCCATGATCCCTACAAGATTCAATTCATTTCACACCGCGGGTATCCATAAACAAAAGATCACGATATCAACTCAAATAAGAAGTGCAATGTTGAAAGCTTGCCCATGACAGCATGGCTGGGCTAGAATCCAACTTACAACTTGCAAGCATAACAACTCAACATAAGAGACCACAATGTCAAATTTTTAAGAACAGGAAAAAGTAAAGTGTGCCTTCCGGTTCGTGAGAGCTTTACTAACCGAATTTCGCATAACACTAGTAAGAGTTTAATTTGAAGAGAAAATAAAAGCAAGTCAAATTTACTTGGAATAGCAAATTGCTAGTAGGTATGTATGGTGGACACTTTGGAAAACTTTGGCTTTTAGGAGTTGGATGCACGAGTAGAGCTCATACTCAGTACAAGGCGAGGGCTAGCAAAAGACTGGGAGCGACCAACTAAGAGAGCAGTAATGGCCATAATCATGCAAAGCGACAAAGCGACATTAAAAGAAGCATACGATGGCATCAAAAGTTAAAAACTAAATGATCATGAAGGCTATTGGCGACTTTGTAAGAGTCTAACATGTGTGAGCATGCGCCAAGTCAACCCAAATAAAGCATCAAGGAGAAAACCAAAATAATGCTTCCATACAATAAAAACAACGCATGATTTTTTCAAAGGCTCATTAAGCAATCTCAGTTATTTGAGACAAGTCATGCTACAGCAAAACCACTAAGCATACTATCAAAAAGACATCAAGCATGACATGAAAAAGCCTAAGCCGCAGTCTACACAAG
Organism: Dactylis glomerata; assembly: GCA_007115705.1. NCBI lineage: Eukaryota > Viridiplantae > Streptophyta > Magnoliopsida > Poales > Poaceae > Dactylis > Dactylis glomerata. Next base: position 5,563,877 of record QXEO01000464.1, on the reverse strand, counting down.
CTCCTTCTTGTACCACTATTTTGCACAAAGCTTTTTCTCTTTTCCAACACCATTTGAAATTTTTATAAACACCTATTTTGATGAAAACCAATGAAGATCAGAGGAAAAAATACACCTTGATGAAAAGATATAACAAGGTCTGAATGCAAATCAAGGCGAAAACGAAAACCAAAAGCAGTAGCAGAAAAAGAAGAACGCATCGATGAACGATAAGAGTGAAAAACTGAGCGTTCTTTGCAAATGAAAACAAACAACTTCTCCAAAAGAAATTTGTTGGGGTCCAACCATTTATTGCATCAAACAAACAAACTAAACCAACTAAGAAAACTAAGACAACTGACGCTCCAAGAAAAACACATAGTGCATGAAGCAATAAAAATATAGTGTTTTGGAAGGTGACCTTATTTTTGCCGATGAAGAAGGGGTGCCTCGGGGGCATCCCCAAGCTTTGACGCTTGTACTTCTTGGATATTTCTTGGGGTGATGCATGGGCATCCCCAAGCTTGAGCTTTTGTCTATTCTTCAACTCATCTCATCATTCTCCAATCCCTACACTTGAAAACTTCCTTCATACAAAACTAAACACAATTCTATTAGCAACATTAGTGCAAGCATAACATATAATCAATCCTCTATTTGCTTCAGGTTTCAACTCAAAACCACCACATATATAGCATATACTACTGTAGCAACTTCTCCAAAAGTTCCGTGATCAAAAGAACTCAAAAGAAAGCGATAAAGTGGCAAACACAAATATTGGCAGAAATCTGTCAAAACTGAACAGCTGACAAAGGTCGAATTTTTGAGGGATTTTCTGTTGCTCAAATCAAAAAGTGTTCAACTAAGAAAAGTTTGGATATAACCTGGGGCATATGCACAAGAAATCGCAGGTCCAAAAGATAAACAGAGAATTTTCACGAATTTTTACGGTGCAGCACCGAAAACAGTTTCAGGACAGCAACATCCCCAAATCTTTACCTCACTCAAATTAGAGGCTTCTCTTGGCACAAAAACGAAATAAACAAGATAAGGAGCGGTCGTTACTGTAGTAATGACTTCCAAGACTCAAATAAAAGAAAAAGTACTGAAAAGAAAACATTGGGTTATCTCCCAAGAGTGCTTTTCTTTAACGCCTTTGTGCTAGGCGCAGAAAATTGCGAATCAAGTAACATCAAGTGATGAAGCATCAAGCTCATAATTTGCTCTAAGAATAGAGTCAAAAAGTAATTTCTTTCTTTTCCTAGGGAAGTGTTCCATACCTTTCTTAAGTGGGAATTGATATTTGATAGTGCCTTCCCTTATATCAATGATAGCACCTACAGTTCGAAGAAAGGGTCTTCCCAAAATAATAGGACATGAAGCATGGCATTCAATGTCCATAACAAGAAAATCAACGGGAACAAGGTTATTGTTAACCACAATAAGAACATCATTAATCCTTCCCAAAGGTTTCTTCTTAGCAACATTAGCAATAGGAACATCAAAATAACATTTTTCAAGCGGTGGTAAATAAAGCATGTCATAAATCTTTCTAGGCATGATAGAAATACTAGCACCTAGATCACATAAAGCATGGCAATCATAACCATTAATATGCATATCAATGATGGGTTCCCAACCATCTTCTAACTTCTTGGGAACAGAGGCTTTTTGCTTCAACTTTTCATCCCTAATCTTTATGAGAGCATTGGTAATATGCTTAGTAAAAGCAATATTTAAAGAACTAGCATTGGGAGTCAAAGCAAACTTTTGCAAGAACAAAATTACTTCAGATATATTGCAGCCATCAACATCAAAATCATTAAAAGAAGTAGAGCTATCATCTCCCACACTCCGAAAAATTTCAGCACTCTTTTGAGAAAAAGTTTTGGCAGTTTTAAGCTTTTTAACACAAGGAGTGGGAGTTTTCTCTACACCTATCAAAGTAAGAGGATTGCTAGCAGTAGGAGCAACATCATTAGAGGTAGTAATAGTACATACCTTCATCTCTCTAGCCATCTCATCTTCTCTTTCCCACCTGGCATGCAATTCCGCTAACAATCTAATATTTTCATCAATTCCAACTTGGATAGCATTAGCGGTAGCAAGAACATTGTTCTCTTTCACATCATTAGGCAACACTTTTAATTTCAGAAGTTCAACATCATGAGCAAGGCTATCAACTTTAGAAGCAAGAATATCAATTTTGCCTAACTTTTCCTCAACAGACTTGTTAAAAGCAGTTTGCTTACCGATGAAGTCCTTGAGCATTACCTCAAGCTCGGAGGGTGTGGCCCTAGTGTTGTTGTAGGAATTACCATAAGAGTTACCATAACCATTACCATTGGTAGAAAGATACGGCCTATAATTGTTACTAGCAAAATTGTTCCTGTAAGCATTGTTGTTAAAATTATTGTTTCTAATGAAATTCACATCAACATGCTCTTCTTGAGCAACCAAAGAGGCCAAAGGAACATTATTAGGATCAACATGAGTCCTATCATTAGCAAGCATAGCCATAATGGTATCAATCTTATCATTCAGGGAAGAGGTTTCCTCAACAGAATTTACCTTCTTACCTTGTGGAGCTCTCTCGGTGTGCCATTCAGAATAATTTACCATCATGTTGTCGAGTAGCTTTGATGCGGCGCCCAAGGTAAGGGACATAAAAGTGTCTCCAGTAGCTGAATCAAGTAGGTTCCTTGAAGAAAAATTCAGTCCTGCATAAAAAGTTTGGATAATCATCCAAGTAGTCAGTCCATGAGTGGGGCAATTCTTTATCATAGATTTCATTCTTTCCCAAGCTTGAGCAACATGTTCATTATCAAACTGAATAAACTTCATAATATTGCTATGCAGAGATATAATCTTAGCAGGAGGATAGTATCTACCAATAAAAGCATCCTTACACTTAGCCCATGAATCAATACTATTCTTAGTCAAAGACAGCAACCAATCTTTAGCATTTCCTCTCAAAGAAAAAGGAAACAACTTGAGCTTAATAATATCACTATCAACATCCTTATATTTCTGCATCTCACATAGCTCAACAAAATTGTTGAGATGAGCTGCAGCATCTTCAGTACTAGCACCAGAGAATTGCTCTTTCATAACAAGGTTCAACAAAGCAGGCTTAATCTCATAAAAGTTCACAGCAGGAATAGGTGGTGCAATAGGAGTGCAGATAAAATCACTATTGTTTGTGCTAGTAAAGTCACACAACTTGGTGTTTTCAGGATTGGCCATTTCAGCAAAACAAAAGTAAACAAGTAAAAACAACTACCAAGGATTCTCATTTTTTTGGGTTTTTGATAAAAAGCAATGCAGGTAAAATAAATAAAGTAAAGCAAAACAATAACAAAGTAAAGAATGTGTGTGCGAAGAACTTCCCTCACAGAAGTCTTCTCTTCCTCCCCGGCAACGGCGCCAGAAAACTAGCTGATCCCTTTGATGACGTGTGGTTGACGTGGGAGCAGACTATCCTTGTGCGTGGTGGATAACCAGCCCGTTGGGAACCCCAAGAGGAAGGTATGATGAGTATAGCAGCTAGTCTTCCCTCAGTTAAGAAACCAAGGTTTAATATCGATCAGGAGAGGAGAGACAATGATGACTGAAGGTGTCGCGGAACCTGCACACACACAAACAAATACTTTGTTCCCAACTTGCGATGAGGTTGTCAATCTCACCGGTTTGCTTGAAACAAAGGTTATGAGCGTATCGAGTGGAAAACAATATAGTATGCGAGTAAAGTAAATAGTACGAGTAAAGTAAACAGGTGATAGCAATATGATGGAAATAGGACCGGGTCCACAGTTCACTAGTGGTGTCTCTCCATAGATAAAATAACACATGCTGGGTAAACAAATTACAGTTGGGCAATTGATAGAATAGAGATAACGTGATATGTCAAGAAGATCACTATGAGATTTACTCTGGGCTTTACAACAAAATACATAGACCGCCATACAACTGCATCTATGACTAATAATCCACTCCCTGGGATATCAATCCGAACACCCTAGAAGTATTAAGTTGCGAACAACAGATAATTGCATTAAGCAAAGTGTGTAATGTAAACAAAGCATATGCCCTTGAACATATGAATGTTGTTTTCTCCCTAGTAGCAACAGCACATCTACCACCTTAGAGGTTTTTGTCACTCCCCCAGGTGAAATAGAGGCATGAACCCACTATCGAGCATAAATACCCCCTCTTGGAGTCACTAGCAACTACTCGGCCAAGATAGCTACTAACAACGGAGAGCATGCAAGATCATAAACAACATAGAGATAACAAAAGATATAATTCAGTACAGCAATTTAATCATAAACACCAATATTCATCGGATCCCAACAAACCAAACATGTAGAATTACATAACGGTGATCTCAATCATGTAGGGCAGCTCATGAGATCTAAACATGAAGCACATGGTGGAGAAGACAACCATCTAGCTACTGCTATGGACCCATAGTCCAAGGTAGACTACTCACTTATCGCTCCGGAGGCAAGCATGGCGATGAAGAAGACCTCCGGTGGCGATTCCCCTCTCCGACAGGGTGCCGGGAAGAGCTTCTGGACCCTCCCGATCTTCGGGTCGACGGCGGCGGCGGATCGCGATGTGTTCTGGAAAACTGATCAGGTACTTAGGTTTTTTCCATCGGGGGGTCTTTATAGGCGAAGGAGCGTCGTCAGAGGAGGGGCCAGGTGGCCTCACACGGTGGTGGCGCGGGCTAGGGGCTGGCCGCGCCACCTGTGCATGTGGGCCCCTGGTCCCTCACCTCCTACTCTCCTTCGGATCTCTGGAAGCTTCCGGGTAAAATAAGACTTCAGGAACTTGTTTTGTCCAATTCCGAGAATATTTCCTGTGTATCACTCTGAAACACAAAAACAGCAGAAAACAGGAAACTGGCACTGTGGCACTTCGTTAATAGGTTAGTTCCGAAAAATGCATAAAAGTACCACTAAGTGTAACGAAACAATAGGCAAATGGTGTAAAAACAAGCATGGAGCATCAAAAATTATAGATACGTTTGAGACGTATCAAAGAACAACAAATATTTTTGGGGTTTTTGATTTTTGAAACAAAAGCAGAAGGAAATAACAAACAAAGCAAAATATTTTTGGATTTTTCAAATGGCAAACCGAAAATAGCAAGTAAAATAAACCAAAGGTAGAAAACTAAAGAACCAAACAAAGAGAAACAACAGAAATATTTTTGGTCTTTTTGTGTTCTGGGAAAGTGGAAACAAGAGCAAGAACAATAAAGAAGGCGAAACACGAATATACAAAGATCCAACAAAATATGATATGTAGATGAGTGAATCGTCGGCGTACCTCCCCCCAAGCTTAGGCTTTTGGCCTAAGTGGAGATCAATCCCAACTTGGCCATGAAGTGGCGCCTCCGTAGTGTGACGAAGAAGCACCATCGTCCTGATATGAGCTCGAGGAAGCCCCGGAGTGGTACGTGGTGAAGTGATAGGCCGGCTCCTCCTCTTCCTCCTGGACCACTGCACCGTGCTGGACATTGAAACCAAGCAACCTAAGCTAATCGTCCAACTCCACCTTCGTGCGCGACCATTGCCTCATGTGAATGTTGAACAAGTTAGGCTGAGGCAAGGGAATTTCCCTTTCTTCTCCATCAATAAATAACATCCTGTAAACTAATTTCTCTGCACAAGAGTTAGCAGTAACAAAATGATAAGAGTTTCATAGCAGAAAGATCAAGCCTTTGAGGAGCCAACAATACATCACCAGGAGCAATAGAAAGTCCTAGCTCAGCAACAATGCGCGCGGCAATAATACCTCCATAAATAGGTCCCCTAGCGGCTAGGCGACGAGCAATAATAGCACCAAGGTTATACTTCTTACTAACATCAAGAGCGGTAGCTAGAAAAGCTAAATGATAGTTGGAGATATTGCTAGTGTTTTCTCTACCAAGTACACTAGTTGCAAGATAGTAACTGAAATATCTAATAGCTGGGAGCTGAATGTTTCTTATCTTGCCACGCTGAGCGGTGCGGTCATCATCATTGGTCACTCCTCGGTAAAGCTCCACCAAATCAGTGGGGTGATTTTGTATCCTCCTGGCTGTTCCAAACATGGGAATACCTAAAATAGAACAAAACCTCCCCAAAGACATGGTGATAGACTTATCATAAATCTTAAATGCAATGGAAGGATTGAAATGAGCGTTAATAAATTTAAAACTTTCAATGAAAGTCTTTGTAAGCAAAGCATATTGGTCTCTTTCATCTGTCATGTAATCAGTCAACCCAACCCTGTTAATAAGGAGCAAGAAATCATCAAGAATCCCTGCATCACTCAAAAAGTTAAAACAAGGGAAGGTAGATGGATATGCATCTTCATCGTCCCCTTCAAGGTTTGGTGACATGAGATCCTCATTATAAGACATCCTATATTGAGCAGTGGATCTTGAGGGCCTTGATGACCTTGGTGCATCACTTTCAAACACTTCTCCATATGTGAAGTTGTCCATCTCCCTTCTCTGAAATTTTTCAACAAACTCATAAAAAGTGATTTAAAGACAAGCAAGTGTAGGAGACTACTATAGTGGGTTACTAGAGAGCTAACATGCATCAAAATAACAATTCTAAGCAATAGAACAAGCATGCATACTCATTTATCCTGCCACCTACAATGCTAAAATACTCAAGAAATACTCCACCAAAAGAAATTCTACTTGGACAAGTGGAGGAGTTACATACCGGAGAGCAAATGCTCCAAATTTTAGCAGAAATGTTGGGCTGAGCAAGGAGATCGAAAAATCTAGGTGAAGAACAGCAAGAACTCGGGCTTGAGCAAATGGGGCAGTATTTTTTGGGAGAGAGAAAGAGCAGGGGAAGAAGAGATGAGTGAGGGGCCAGCTGGGCCCCTCTCACACCTGGGTGGTGCGGCCAGGGCTGAGCCGCGCCACCTATGTGTGAGGTGGCGTGGCAGCCCCTCCTGGTGCCTCCCAGGTGTCTCTCTACCCCAATTTTGACATAACAATTTATAAAGAATTTTCCAGAATTTTTCGAGAAACTTTATTTTCGAGGATTTTTCAGAAATTGGCATATCGATAAAAATTCAGAAAAATGAGGATGAAAAGATTTCAAGCAAGTCAAAACTAAGCATGCAGCAGCTCTAAGATACTCTTAATTATGAAACTAAACTGAAGGAATAAAAATTGATGAAAGTAAATACAAGTGAGGTGGAGTGGATGCGGTGAAAACGAAGTTTCGTTCATATAAAATCACTTTGTTAACAAGGTTGATCAAGTCTTGCTCCCAAACTAACTTTATATAAGGCAAAACTTTGCACTTCACTAAATGCTTATGTTACCTCAACTTTGATATGTATAGTCCTAACCATAACATTTTTACATTCTTCCTTGGGCTTTCGCTCTGAACAAATAATTTGACCAACTTTGATGGTCTCAACATGCTTGATTGAATTTAGAGCACTCTTACTATCAATTTTCTTGGGAAAATAAACCATATACTCTTTGTCATTAACAATAAAAGTGACTTTTCCTTGATTGCAATTAATAACAGCACCTGCAGTGTTTAGAAAAGGTCTCCCAAGAATAATAGACATATTATCATCTTCAGGCATTTCCAACACAACAAAATCAGTTAATATTAGAAAACTGTTAGCAACTTGAACAGGAACATTTTCACATATACCAATAGGAATAGTAGTAGACTTATCAGCCATCTGCAAAGATATATCAGTTGATACCAATTTTTCTAGATCAAGTCTCTTATAAAGAGAAAAAGGCATGACACTAACTCCAGCTCCCAAATCACATAAAGCAGTTCTAACATAGTTATTTTTAATGGAGCAAGGAATAGTAGGTATACCTGGATCTCCAAGCTTCTCCGAAACTTTACCATCAAAAGAATAATTAGCAAGTAAAGTGGAAATTTCCTCATTAGGAATTTTCCTTTTGTTAGTGACAATATCTTTCATATACTTTGCATAAGGAGGCATTCTAATAGCATCAGTCAAAGGAATTTGCAAAAATAAAGGTCTCATCCATTCACAAAACCTGTTGTAGTGTTCTTCTTCCTTGGACTTGTGTTTCTTACCAGGAAAAGGCATTGGTTTCTGTACCCAAGGTTCTCTCTCTTTACCATGCTTGTTGGCAATGAAGTCTTCTTTGGTGTACTTTGCATTTTTATCAATCTTTTCTGGTTCCTCTTCAACTTCTTCTTTATCGGAAGCATCCCCTGGTTCAGTTTCAGCATCAGAAATAGAAACACTGTTAGGATCTTTACCTGCATCAGATAATTCTGTGGTTGTTTTATGCTTCTTCTTCTTCTTTTTGGAAGGAATATCATCATTTGAAGTACGTTGAGAATCTTGCTCGACCCTCTTAGGATGTCCTTCAGGATATAATGGATCTTGAGTAGCAGCGCCACTTCTTGTGCGTATTTCACATGCTTGCTTCTCTTTTGCGGCATTAACTAGCAAGTCTTTTTGCACCTCGGTGAGCTGATCAATTTGTGTTTGAACCATTTGAAAATGTTTAACAAGTATCTTCACATCATTGGCGGTTCTCTCCACAATATCCTGCAACTTGTTAATAGCTCTAGAATTCTCCAACAAATGATTATGCACCATTCTATTAAAAATTTCTTGCTTAACAATAAAATTATCAAATTCATCTAAGCATTGATCAGGAGGTTTAGTATAAGGAATATCTCTTTCATCAAAGTGTTGGAGAGAGTGTACCTCAATAGTGGATGAGTGAGGGATTGGCTTACATAATTCTTCTATGGGAGGTAAATTCTTCACATCTTTGGCCTTAATACCTTTCTCATTAAGAGATTTCTTAGCTTCCCTCATAACTTCATCATTTAATTCAATCATTCCTCTCTTCTTCGGCGTAGGCTCTGTAGATGGCGCAGGGGTTGGTGCTGGTGTTGGCTCAACTAAAGTCCAATCATCATGATTCTGGCTTATTTTAGCCATTAATTCTTCAGCATCAACCGGAGTTCTTTCCCTGAAAACACAACCAGCACAACTATCCAAATATGACATAGATTCATCTGTTAGTCCATTATAAAATATATCAAGAAGTTCATTTTTAGGCAATGGTTCTTTAGGCAAAGCTCTAATTAAAAAACAAAACCTTGTCCAAGATTCAGACAATATCTCTCTTTTTTCCTGTTCAAAATCAAAGATTTTCTGCACAGCAGCATGTTGAGCACTAGAAGGAAAATATTTCTGAAAGAAAGCATTAACCAAAGCAATAGGACTAGTAAGAGATCCAGGAGACAAGCTATTAAACCAAGTTTTAGCACCATCTTTCAACGAGAAAGGAAAAATCTTAGCAACAAAGTAAGTGCCAAGCTTAATATCATCAGAAAACAAATTACTCAAAGTAGAAAGCTCATTCATGTGCCCCATAGCACTCTCATCTTTAGTACCACAAAAAGGAGTTTTCTCAACAATAGATATGTAAGATAAATCCAAAGATAAATCATAATCCTTGTCTCTAATATTTATGGGAGAAGTAGCAAACTTAGGATCAGGAGACAAATTATATCTAACAGAACGTCTTGCAAGAAGTTCTTTAACATTACCAGCATTACGTGCAGCATGTGCTTCAGCAATAAAATCATCATTAAGCTCAATATAAGCATCATCATCATAATCATCACTAGAACATTCCCTAGACTCAGGTGAACTAACAAGTGTAACAGTGGTGTTTCCCAACTTAGCTCTAGCAATAGTAGCATCTAAAAAGGAACCTAGTGAACCACTCTCATCAAGCACAATAGAAGCATCATCTAAATTATCAGTGGCATTTTCAATCTCAGCAGAAGTAGTAGCAGTAGTGTGTGGGTGTGGTGTAAGCAACTTACTCATAATAGATGGCGAATTAAGAGCAACAGAGGTGTTGAGAGTCGTACCTCTTCTTGTAGTGGATGGCAATATAAGAACTTTTCCATCACGAGGTTTACCCATGATGAAAGGATTGCAGCGAACAATATGAATACCAAGTGAACTTACAAATAAAGCTATGCTCCCCTGCAACGGCGCCAGAAAATAGTCTTGATGACCCACAAGTATAGGGGATCGCAACAGTCTTCGAGGGAAGTATTACCCAAATTTATTGATTCGACACAAGGGGAGCCAAAGAATATATGTAAGCCTTAACATATGAGTTGTCAATTCAGCTGCACCTGGAAACAGTCTCGCTCGTAGTGGTTTATCAGTAGCAACAGTTTTATAGCGGTGACAGTAGTGAAACAGTAACAGCAGTAGTAAAATAGCAGCAGTAATAGTAACATTAGTAAACAGTAGGAACGAATACTGTAGGCATAGGGATGGATTACGGGCGTTGCATGGATAAGATAATTCATGAAATCAATGAGACATGGACATTGCAGATAAATAATGATAAAGCATCCTAGTACAAACAATCATAGGCATGTGTTCCGTATATAGTCGTACGTGCTCACAAGGAGAAACTTGCACGACATCTTTTGTCCTACCAGCCTGTTGCAGCAGGGCCTCAAGGGAAACTACTGGTAATTAAGGTACTCATTTTAATAGAGTACCGGAGCAAAGCATTAGCACTCAGTGAACACATGTGATCCTCACATCATAGCCATCCCCTCCGGTTATCCCAATTTCTATCACTTTGGGGCCTCGGGTTCCGGACAACAATATGTGTATACAACTTGTAGGTAAGACCATAAACAACAAGTATCATCATAGAAATAATAACATGTTCAGATCTGAAATCATGGCACTCGGGCCCAAAGTGACAAGCATTAAGCACAACAAGTTGCAACAATGTCATAGGTACTAAATAAAGATACTAGGCACTATGCCCTAACAATCTCATATCAAATTACATGAACGATCTCATCCAATCCCTACCATCCCCTCACCTACAGCGGGGAAATTACTCACACATGGATGGGGGAGTCATGGATGGTCAATGGAGGAGCGTCGGTGGTGATGGTGATGAAGATCTCCTCCGAATCCCCATCCCAGCAGGGTGCCAGAATGGAATTTCTGGTTCCGAATCACGGTTTCTGATGGCGGCGGCGTAGCGGAAGTCTATCTAGGAAAAACGCCGTCTCCTCAATATTATGTCGTCAGAGGGTATATGTAGGCGAGAGGGAAGACCGAGAGGGGTGCTGGGGCCTCCTCACGCCTGGGTGGCGCGGCCAGGGCTGGGCCGCGCCACCAGCGTGTGAGGAGCCCTCAGGCCTCCTCTCCATCCTGTCTTCTGGCTCCGTGGTCTTCTGGTGAAATAGGATTTTTCATGATTTTTCCCGAATTTTTACTGGAAGTTGGATTTCTACACAAAAACGAGACACCAGAGCAATTCTGCTGAAAGCAGCGTCAGTCCATGTTAGTTGTATTCAAAACACACAAATTAGAGGAGAAACAATAGCAAAAGTGTTCGGGAAAGTAGATACGTTTTGGACGTATCAACTCCCCTCAAGCTTAGCTATTTGCTTGTCCTCAAGCAATTCAGTTAACAACTGAGAGCGATAAAAGAAAACTTTCACGAACACATTTGCTCATATGATGTATATATACTAACTATGTGATCAAGTACTCAGGCAATTCATAATAAGAAATATGCAACTAATGTCACCCCATAGTCAAGCAAGCTATGAAAGAGTGCCAATGCACTAATAACAAGTAACATGTACATAAGAAGCTACAAGATTGTAATATGCGTAAATGATATGAAAGAGTGGTATCCCGCTTGCCTTTATTTGTAGAGCAAAACATAAATGCTGAGGCACCTCTGAAGTTCAAGAGAGGACTAGAAGTAGAAATATCAAAGATACAAGCATCAAAGCTATACCACAATTAATCGTGTTCTGGGACAAGCACATTACACTAAGAATAACAGCTATGCTCTCAAGAAGTGCTTAAAGTTAGAAGATGGTGACTCAACATAAAAGTAAATGAATGGCCCTTCGTAGAGAGAAGCAGGGATTTAACATGTGCTAGAGCTTTTCATTTGTTAAACAGAGATAAAAATTTATTTTTAGAGGTGGTTGTTCTATGTCAACGACTAGTAATGGGGACTTTCTATCTTCCAAAATAAACAAGTGAGAGCGGTTCTGAGTTCTTTGAAATTTGGCACATTGGTGCTCTTTTATAAAGCTTTGGCACTCCTCCCCACCTTTTTTCCTTTCTCAAACCATGGCTAACCGATTCCATCGGGTGCCCACCAACTTTCACATTCCTTGGAAGAGTGCCTTTTTTCTTTCTTTTAGAATTAGATTATAATGGTCTGACCAGCTCCCTTGCAAAATTAATGACGAGCAGATGAAGCTGCCTAGTCGAGGGGTACTCAATTTAATATGGAAGATAGCAATTCCGACCACTATGTCCCCATGAGCTAAAAACAGTGGCACAAAATGAGAAGTAGTTGAAAGTTTTGAAAGGTAGCACATGAAAATTTACTTGGAATGGCTTACAAATACCATGCATAGGAATTTATAGTGGACTCTTTGGAAGACTTGGTTTTTGGTAATTGGATGCACGAGTAGAGCTCATACTCAGTACAAGTGAAGGCTAGCAAAAGACTGGGAAGCGACAATCAAGAGAGCAATAACTATCATAATCATGTTTGCGACAAAACAAAATTAATATAGGCACAAAAATGATACAAAAACTCTGAGGCAATTTAGATCATCGAGGCTTAATTGACTTTTTGTTTAGTCATATGCATGCTTGAGCATATGCCAAGTCGATTCAAATGAAACATTTTAGAGGTGGATACCACAATAACATACCATATTATGAATAAAACAATGCATGCAAGCGTCTACATGACATGCTACAAGCTAATAGTAAATTGAAACTAATCATATGAAAGCAAGAACTACAAAGCATCCATTAGATAACATATACCTTACATGAACCGACTAAGTATGTCCACATGGATGAGTATATGTACAAAAATAAAAACAAATAGAGTTCATACCAGCCTCTTACCACATCTCGGATTGTCGTATGTCGTCATCATTGCTCTTCACTTGTGTGGCTTGAATAATATAAAGTGAATACCAAGCTCCAATGGAGTAACGAGAGACTGAACTCTGCAACAAACTTTACAAAACCGAAGAAGAATGATCCCTTTGATGACGTGTGGTTGACGTGGGAGCAGACTGTCCTTGTGCGTGGTGGATAACCAGCCCGTTGGGAACCCCAAGAGGAAGGTATGATGAGTATAGCAGCTAGTCTTCCCTCAGTTAAGAAACCAAGGTTTAATATCGATCAGGAGAGGAGAGACAATGATGACTGAAGGTGTCGCAGAACCTGCACACACACAAACAAATACTTTGTTCCCAACTTGCGATGAGGTTGTCAATCTCACCGGTTTGCTTGAAACAAAGGTTATGAGCGTATCGAGTGGAAAACAATATAGTATACGAGTAAAGTAAACAGTACGAGTAAAGTAAACAGGTGATAGCAATATGATGGAAATAGGACCGGGGTCCACAGTTCACTAGTGGTGTCTCTCCATAGATAAAATAACACATGCTGGGTAAACAAATTACAGTTGGGCAATTGATAGAATATAGATAACGTGATATGTCAAGAAGATCACTATGAGATTTACTCTGGGCATTACAACAAAATACATAGACCGCCATCCAACAAAATACACGACCTCGTTTGTGAGACCGGCTCCGCACTTAACGTGTGGCTTGTTCCACACATGCGGCTGGTGGATGTCAGTTTCTCTCACTATAGTAGTCATGGGATTTACAACGGATGTTAGCAACTATAATATCACCATTGTGGCTTTTTGTAGGTAAGAATCGTTCTTAACTTGTTACTCCCATAAGCCACGTAAAATATGCAACAACAAAGTAGATGCGTCTAACTTGTTTTTGCAGGGAGTATTTTGTGATATGGTATGGCCACAAGATGTGATATGATATATGTGATGTATGCAATGATCATGTTTTGTAATATTTCATGACTTGCATGTCGATGAGTTCACAACTGGCAGGAGCCATATGGTTGTCTTTATAATTGTGTATGACCTGCGTGTCAACTTCTTATACGCCATGTAATAGCTTTACTTTATCGCTAAGTAGTTAGCAATAGTTGTAGTTGCTATTCTTGGTGGAGGCAATCATGGTGGAGTGATGGAGATCATGCCGGCGCGTACAAGATGGAGATCATTGCGCGGAGATTGGCTATACCATGTCACATAAAGTTATATGCATGTGATGTTTATCCTTTTATGTATCTTATTATGCTTTGATCGCGATGGTAGCATTATAAGATGATTCCTCACTTAAAGATCAAGATAAAATTGTGTTCTTCCCTTGTATGCGCTGTTGTGAAAGTTCATCATTTTGAAGCATCTCGTGATGATCCGGTGCTATAAACTCTACGTTCACATACAACGGGTGCAAGCCAGTTTTTGCACACGCGGAGATACTTGGGTTTGACTTGACGAGCCTAGCATGTACAGACATGGCCTCAGAACACACGAACCGAAAGGTTAAACATGAGTCATATGAATGATATGATCGACACTTCGTTGTCCACCATTGAAACCACATCTCTTCTCATGAAGATCAGATTAGGTGTGGTGAATTTGGATCATGTTCGCTAAACAACTTGAGAGATGTTGAATTTAGTGGGAGTTCATCTAGTAATTTGATTAAATTGAACTAGTTATCATGAACATAGTCTAAATTGTACTTGCAAATTTTGTAGATCAAATGGCTAAGTCCAACTTCAACTTCAACGTTTTTGCTGAGAAAGAAAAGCTTAAAAACAATGGGTCTAACTTCACCAACTGGTTCCGCAATCTGAGAATCATTCTCGCTGGCGGACAAAAAGCCTATGTACTTGAGGAAGCGCTAGGTAACCCCCCTGCTGCAACAGCGAAAACTGAAGAACTTGCTAACTTCAATTCTCGCAGAGATGATTATGATGCGATTATGAGTACCATGTTGTTTTCTATGGAACCGGAACTTCAAAATCATTTTGAGAAGTACCGTGGGCCTTATGAGATTCTTGAGGAACTGAAAACCATGTTTCAGACTCAAGCCCGTTCTGAGAGATATGAGATCTCTGAGAAGTTCTTTAACTGCAAGATGGAGGAAGGGGGTTCCGTTAGTGAGCACGCAATTAAGATGTCGGGCTGCACTCAACGCCTTGAGCAACTGGACTGCAAGATTTCAGAAGAGCTCAAGATTGAAAGAGTTCTGCAATCACTCCCTCCAAGCTACAAAGGCTTTGTAGTTACTCACAATCAAATTGGTTCCACTGATATGATTATTGAGCTCTTCCCTAAGCTGAAAGCTGCGGAGGTGGATATCAAGAAAGATAATCATGTGTTGATGGTCAACAAGACCACTAGCTTCAAGAAAGCAAAGGGTGCAAAGAAATCCTTCAAGAAAGGCAGCGGCAAGCGCGTTGCCCCTACTGAGAAGAAGCTCAAGTCTGGTCCTAAGCCAGAAACTGAGTGCTTCTTTTGCAAGGACAAGTGTCACTGGAAACGCAACTGTCCAAAGTACTTAGCGGACAAGAAGGCTGGCACCGTCAAAGGTATATTTGATATACATGTTATTGATGTCTACCTTACTAGTGCTCGTTGTAGTGCCTGGGTATATGATACTGGTTCAGTTGCTAATATTTGTAACTCGAAACAGGAGCTACGGAATAGACGGCGGCTAGCAAGGGATGAGGTGACGATGCGCATCGGCAATGGATCAAAAGTTGACGTGATGGCCGTCAGCACGCTCTCCTTAATTTTACCTTTGGGATTAGTTTTAAACCTTAATAAGTGTTATTATGTGCCTGCGTTGAGCATGAACATTATATCTGGATCGTGTTTATTGCAAGACGGTTATTCATTTAAGTCAGAAAATAATGGTTGTTCTATTTATATGAATAACATCTTTTATGGTCATGCACCTGTTGTGAATGGTTTATTTCTTCTGAATCTCGAAAGCAATGAAACACACATCCATAACATTGAGGCTAAAAGATACAAAGTAGATAGTGATAATCCAACTTATTTGTGGCACTGCCGTCTAGGTCATATTGGTGTAAAACGCATGAAGAAACTCCATTCTGATGGACTTTTGGAGTCTCTTGATTTTGAATCGTTTGACACGTGCGAGCCGTGCCTCATGGGCAAGATGACCAAAACCCCGTTCTCCAGAATAATGGAGCAAGCAATGGACTTATTGGAAATCATACATACCGATGTGTGCAGACCAATGAGTATTTCGACTCGCGGTGGATATCGCTATTTTCTCACTTTCACTGATGACTTAAGTAGATATGGGTATGTCTATTTAATGAAACATAAATCTGAAATATTTGAAAAGTTTAAAGAATTTCAGAATGAAGTGGAAAACCATCGTAACAGGAAAATTAAATTTCTGCGATCCGATCGTGGAGGTGAATATTTGAGTTATGATTTTCTCACGCATCTTAAAGCAAGCGGAATCGTTTCGCAACTCACGCCACCTGAAACACCATAGCGCAATGGTGTGTCTGAACGCCGGAATCGAACTCTATTAGATATGGTGCGATCAATGATGTCTCTTACAGATTTGCCGTTATCATTTTGGGGTTATGCATTAGAAACCGCTGCATTCACTTTAAATAGGGCACCATCTAAATCCATTGAGACGACACCGTATGAACTATGGTTTGGTGCTAAACCTAAGTTGTCATTTCTTAAAGTTTGGGGATGCGAAGCTTACATCAAGAAGTTGATGCCAGACAAGCTCGAACCCAAAGCAGAGAAATGCGTCTTCATAGGATACCCTAAGGAAATGATTGGGTATACCTTCTACCACATATCCGAAGGAAAAGTGTTTGTTGCAAAGAACGGATCCTTTCTTGAGAAGGAGTTTCTCTTGAAAGAAGTGAGTGGGAGGAAGGTAGAGCTAGACAAGGTTATTGAACCTTCTCTCGAATTGGAGAGTAGCGCAGCACCCGAAGTTGTTTCGGCGCCGCCTGTACCAACAAGAGAGGAAGCTAATGACGAGGATCATGAAACTTCAAATGATGCTACTACTGAACTTCGTAGGTCGACAAGGTCACGTGCCACTCCTGAATGGTACGGCAACCCTGTCTTAACCGTCATGTTGTTAGACAACAATGAACCTGCGAACTATGAGGAAGCGACGATGAGCCCAGACTCTGAGAAATGGCTAGAGGCCATGAAATCCGAATTGGGATCCATGAGCGAAAACCAAGTATGGACTTTGGTGGACCCTCCTAGCGACCGTAAGGCCGTTGAGTGCAAATGGATTTTTAAGAAGAAAACAGACGCGGATGGTAATGTTACTATCTATAAAGCTTGGCTTGTCGCAAAAGGTTTTCGGCAAGTTCAAGGTGTTGACTACGATGAGACTCTCTCTCCCGTAGCGATGTTTAAGTCCATTCGGATTTTATTAGCAATTGCTGCGTTTCATGATTATGAAATATGGTAAATGGATGTCAAGACTGTGTTCCTCAATGGCAACATTGATGAAGAGTTGTATATGATGCAGCCTGAAGGTTTTGTCGATCCTAAGGATGCTAATAAGGTGTGCAAACTTTAGCGTTCCATTTATGGACTGAAGCAAGCATCTCGGAGTTGGAACCTTCATTTTGATCAAGTGATCAAGAGTTTTGGATTTGTTCCAAATTGCTACGAAGCTTGTGTCTACAAGAAAGTGAATGGGAGCTCGGTGACATTTTTAGTACTATATGTGGATGACATATTAATTATTGGAAATGACATCGGTATGCTTAACGATGTGAAGAGTTATTTGAATAAATGTTTTTCAATGAAAGACCTAGGAGAAGCTGCTTATATATTAGGCATCAAAATCTATAGAGATAGAGAAAGACGCCTAATAGGTTTAAGCCAAAGTACATACATGAACAAAGTTCTGAAAAGGTTTAGAATGGATAAAGCAAAGAAAGGTTCATTGCCCATGTTGTCAGGTAAGATATTGAGCAAGGCTCGGTGTTCAGCTACAGTAAAAGATAGAGAAACTATGAGCAAAGTGCCATATGCCTCGGCCATTAATGTCTACGCACTTCTATTCTTGTAGACACTTGTTGGGCCTCCAAATGCAGAGGTTTGTAGAGTAGCAGCAAGTTTCCCCTAAGTGGATCACCCAAGGTTTATCGAACTCAGGGAGGTTAGAGGTCAAAGCTATCCCTCTCAAGCAACCCTGCAATTACGATACAGAAAGTCTCTTGTGTCCCCAACACACCCAATACACTTGTCAGATGTATAGGTGCACTAGTTCGGCGAAGAGATAGTGAAATACAAGTGGTATATATGATTATAAGTAGCAAACGTGATGTGAAATAAATATCGCTGCGAGCAAACAAGTAACAAAACAGCAAGTAAATGGTGTGCAAAGCTTGGAAACAAGGCCTAGGGATCATACTTTCACTAGTGGACACACTCCCAACAATATAACATAATTGAACAAATAAACAACTTCTCTCCACTATGGTACTCTGAATTACTCTCCTATTGAATAACACTAATCATTGCGTAGTGGCTACAGAAGCACCCCTTAAAGTTCATCAAGTACTTGACAAACACCACTCATAGAGATATCCAAATCAGATCATAACTCAAGATAGAAATCATTGCAACTTAGACCAAGTACTAACACGGTGCACACACTGTCAACATTACACCATGAAAGGAGGAATAGATCACTCAATACTATCATAGTAATAATTACTCTCATAATCCACAAGAGATCACGATCATAGCCTAAACCAAGTACCACCACGATGCACGCACTGTCACCGTTACACCATGGCAGGAGGAATATATTACTTTAATAACATCACTAGAGTACACTATAATAATTAAGCATAGGAGTAGCATAATATCTGAATAATAACATCTACTTGTTCAACATGATACAAAGCTCACGATCACATAGAGATCACATCATGGGAGAGAGAGGTGAACCACATAGCTACCGGTAGAGCCCTCAGCCCCAGGGATGAACTACTCCCTCCTCATCATAGGAAACAGCAAGGTTGATGGAGATGGCGGTGAGGTCGATGGAGACGACGGAGACGGCGATGGAGACCGATGGAGATGGCTCCGGGGGCACTTCCCCGTCCCGGCAGGGTGCCAGAACAAAGACTTCTGTCCCCTAAAATTCGTCGGCGATGGCAGCGGAGCTGCGGAACTCTTTCTAGAAAATTGCCGACTCCTTTAGGGTTTTCCGTCCCGAGGCTTTATATAGGCGAAGGGGCGATGTCAGAGGGCAGCCAGGGGCTCCTCACATAGGGGCGGCGCGGCCAGGGCCTGGGCCGCGCTATCCCTGTGTGAGGGCGGCCTGTGGCCCCTCTCCTTCCTCTCTTCGGATGTCTGGATGCTCCCGGGAAAAATAAGACTTCTGGCTTTTGTTTCGTCCAATTCTGAGAATATTTCCTGTGTATCACTTCTGAAACACAAAACAGCAAAAAACAGGGAACTGGCACTGTGGCATCTTGTTAATAGGTTAGTTCCGGAAAATGTATAAAAGTGCCACGAAGTGTAACGAAACAATAGGCAAATGGTGTAAAAACAAGCATGGAGCATCAAAAATTATAGATACGTTGGAGACGTATCAGCATCCCCAAGCTTAACTCCTGCTCGTCCTCGAGTAGGTAAGTGATAACAAAAGAAATAATTTTTGAGGTGACATGCACCTACACAATCTTGATCATATATGTAAGCATTTGTGAGCTAGGATCATAAGAACTTAAAACATGGGCATGAAAGATATAATCTTGACAATAAGAACTTAGCAACCATGTTGTAAACATGCAAATGAACACAAACAAAAGATCATGATAATGAAACAATGAAAGTCAAACGTGTGTTCAAATCATAAGGAAAAACATACAAATGGTTTTCAGCCTGTCCTTCATGGAGAGCAAAACATAAATGCATAGGACACCTTCAAGTTTAATAGGGCGACTAGATACAAATAATTTGAGAACAAGTGAAACCATGATCATGAATCAATCAATGAAAACTTTGGGACAATGCATATTATACTCAGAATGACAACTATGCTCTCTTAATGGTGCATAAAGGTAGAAGGTGGTGACTCAACATAAAAGTAAAAGAAAGGCCCTTCGCAGAGGGAAGCAGTGATTAAACATGTGCTAGAGCTTTTCATTTGTAAAACAGAGAGATAAAAACTGGATTTTGAGAGGTGGTTGTCTTTGTCAACGACTAGCAATGGGGTTCTTACTATCTTCCATACAAAAATGAAGCAAGTTTTTGAGAGAGAGATTGGCACTTTTGTGCTCTTTTATAAATCTTGGCACTCCTCCCCACCTTTTTCCTTTCTCAAACCATGGCTAACCGATTCCATCGGGTGCCCACCAACATTCACATTCCATGGAGGAGTGCCTTTTTTTCTTTCTTTTTTCCCTCTTTTTTTTGGAATAAGCAATATGGAAGATAGCAAATCCGACCACTACGTCCCCATGAGCTGAAAACAGTGTCACAAAACGAGAAGTGTTTTGAAGGTTTTTGAAAGGTAGCACATGAAAATTTACTTTGGAATGGCTTACAAATACCATGCATAGGAGTTTATGGTGGACACAATGGCAAACTTGGCTTTTAGGAGTTGGATGCACGAGTAGAGCTCATACTCAGTACAAGGCGAGGGCTAGCAAAAGACTGGGAGCGACCAACTAAGAGAGCAATAATGGCCATAATCATGCAAAGCGACATTAAAAGAAGCATAAGATGGCATCAAAAGTCAAAAACTAAATGATCATGAAGGCTATTGGCAACTTTGTGAGAGTCTAACATGTGTGAGCATGCGCCAAGTCAACCCAAATAAAGCATCAAGGAGAAAACCAAAATAATGCTTCCATACAATAAAAACAACGCATGATTTTTTCAAAGGCTCGTTAAGCAATCTCAGTTATTTGAGACAAGTCATGCTATAGCAAAACCACTAAGCATACTATCAAAAAGACATCAAGCATGACATGAAAAAGCCTAAGCCGCAGTCTACACAAGCTCCTTCTTGTACCACTATTTTGCACAAAGCTTTTTCTCTTTTCCAACACCATTTGAAATTTTTATAGACACCTCTTTTGATGAAAACCAATAAAGATCAGAGGAAAAAATACACCTTGATGAAAAGATATGACAAGATCTGAACGCAAATCAAGGTGAAAATGAAAACCAAAAGCAGTAGCAGAAAAAGAAGAACGCATCGATGAACGATAAGAGTGAAAACTGAGCATTCTTTGCAAATGAAAACGAGTACATCTCCTCCAAAGAAAATTTGTTGGGGTCCAACCATTTATTGCAGAAAACAAACAAACTAAACCAACTAAGAAAACTAAAACAACTGACGCTCCAAGAAAAACACATAGTGCATGAAGCAATAAAAATATACTGTTTTGAAAGGTGACCTGATTTTTGCCGATGAAGAAGGGGTGCCTCGGGGGCATCCCCAAGCTTTGACGCTTGTACTTCTTGGATATTTCTTGGGGTGATGCATGGGGATCCCCAAGCTTGAGCTTTTGTCCATTCTTCAACTCATCTCATCATTCTCCAATCCCTACACTTGAAAACTTCCTTCATACAAAACTAAACACAATTCTATTAGCAACATTAGTGCAAGCATAACATATAATCAATCCTCTATTTGCTTCAAGTTTCAACTGAAAACCACCACATATATAGTAGATACTACTGTAGCAACCTCCCCAAAAGTTCCGTGATCAAAAGAACTCAAAAGAAAGCGATAAAGTGGCAAACACAAATATTGGCAGAAATCTGTCAAAACTGAACAGCTGACAAAGGTCAAATTTTTGAGGGATTTTCTGTTGCTCAAATCAAAAAGTGTTCAACTAAGAAAAGTTTGGATATAACCTGTGGCATATGCACAAGAAATCACAGGTCCAAAAGATAAACAGAGAATTTTCACGAATTTTTACGGTGCAGCACCGAAAACAGTTTCAGGACAGCAACATCCCCAAATCTTTACCTCACTCAAATTAGAGGCTTCTCTTGGCACAACAACAAAATAAAAAGGATAAGGAGCGGTTATTACAGTAGTAATAACTTCCAAGACTCAAATAAAAGAAAAATTACTGAAAATAAAATATTGGGTTATCTCCCAAGAGTGCTTTTCTTTAACGCCTTTGAGCTAGGCGCAGTAATTTGCAAAGATGCTCATGTGGGCGCCATATAAGAGCTTGAGGCAAAGGCGCCATATAGGAACTTAAAGCAATAGAGAGCATCAAAAAGCATGTATGGAACACATTTAAATCTAAACCACTTCCTATGAAAAATAGTCTTGTAAAGAGAAAAGTCATGAAAGCGCAAAGCGAAAAGCATAGGAAGACAAAACAAGTACAATTTCAAGAATTGCAACATAAAGAGGGGAAACTCAATATTGTTGAGATCCATCAAACCATGTTTCCCTCTCTCATAATAACTTTCAGTAGCATCATGAATAGAACTAACAATATAACTATCACATAAAACATCCCTATCACGAGCTACATGCATAAAAGGATTAATACTCCCCACATGAACAATAGTAGTAGGAGCAGATTCAACAGAATAAGTATTCTCATCACCATAATCATCAAAGACAGGAGGCATATTGTAATCATAACTAATTTTCTCCTCAAAAGTAGGTGAACTGAAAATATTATACCCATCATCACAAGCTAGAGAACTACTATGTCGCAAAGCATACTCATCAAACATATCATCATAAGAAGGAACATGGATAGCACTAATGGTACAACAATTATTAACCTTAGAATTGGTACCAAAAAGATTTTCAATATCAAAAGTAGAGTGCTTTTCCCAATCATGATCACTAACATAAGTAATAGGCATAGGAACATCATCCCAATCAGAATTATCATAATCTATAGCCGGATCATAACGCTTAGGGCAAGATACCGTGTCCTCTCGCCTCTTACTCTTCTTCTTCTTCTTATTCTTACTCTTCTTACTCTCTCCTTTAGGAGGGAGAGACTTGAAGGGCATCTTCTCCACATATTCTTTAGGAGGGAAAGGCATCTTCTCCACATAATCTGGCTTGCTGACAGAAACAACAGAAGAAACTTTGGAGGATTCCTCCTCTCTATTAATAAGATCGAAATATCTATTAGTCCTATCATAGCTTGGCAAAACATCATGTTTAATAAGATCTTGTAAGTAAGTATTTGCGAGGCAATCTTTAGCACAATAGAGATGACAACCACGAAGGGTGCTATTAAGATCAACATCATTCATGTCTACCAAAGCAATATTTCTAGATATCTCTTCACAATTCAAAAACAAAGTAAGCTCATCATACTGATTGAAAGTAATCTTATCATCACAATACAAATCTGCAGTACTCGTTCGATTAATTGGGCATTGAAAATTAAAGTGCCCCTTTTCACCGCAAAATTCACAAAGAAAAGGATAAAGCTCACAAACCCATTCACCAAGCACATCTAGATCCTTGAGCCACATACTGGTTTCTTCATTTGCGTGGGTGATGCAATAATCTTCCTTGTTGTAACTCTGTTCACAAGGTCTATGTACTCCACAAAAATTAACATGCTTATAAGAAATAGGACTTTTAGAAGTTTGAGCATGTTTATTGCAATCATCAATAACAATATCACTTTCTATGCAAGTGTCCTTAAAAGGTTCATGATACACGTCCCCATTTCCTTTAGGAACATTCATATGGGAAGCAAAGGATTTAAAGCAATCAACCATAATTTGAGGATCAAGACCATATTTAGCACTAAGCTCTTGAAAATTAGCAGTTTCAGCAAAAGACTTAACGCAATCAAATTCGTAATTCATACCTGATCCTTTACCTTTATCGCTATCCCAACCTTCAATATTGTTTTGAATTGTTTCAAGCAGACCCCACTTGGTGTCGACATCCTTGCTTGTGAAAGACCCATCAAAGCATGCATCTAGATAGTCCTTGTAATGTCCTGAAAGTCTTGCATAAAAATTATTAATAACAATATTACGGGGAAGATCATGAATAGGACATTTATGCATTAGTAACTTCAATCTTCCCCATGCTTGGGCAACGCTTTCTCCCTCATGAGGCCAAAAGTTATATATCCGATTACGATCTTTATGAATTTCACTTGGAGGATAAAACTTGGAATAAAAGAGAGACACAATTTCCTCCCATGCAATAGATGGACCATCTTCAAGCAGCCGATACCATTCCTCAGCTCTGCCTTTCAGTGACAAAGAGAATAGCTTCTTCTTAACTTGGTTCATTGAAATACATGCACACTGGAACAACTCGCATAATTCATATATAAAAAGCAAATGGTCACCAGGATGGACAGTTCCATCTCCTAAATAGCAGTTATTCTTAACACATTCAACAATCTTCGTAGGTATTTTAAAAGGATGAGGAGCACAGGCATTATTAGAAACATCACATATGGGAGAAAAAATATCATCAGAGCAAACTTTCTCCACTAAAGCTGGGGAACTAAAAATATCATACTTAACAAAACCAGCTTCCCCAAGCTTAGAATTTTCTATAGCATTATCAACAACGGTGTTCAAAGCATTCATACTAACAACACTATTAGCATGCGAATTAAGCTCCAAAGGTTTTTCAATTTTCTCTTCAAACACTTCATATCTAAACTCAGGAAAAAGACTAAAGAACTCATTGTTTTCCATTAAGCCTAACTAGTGAAAATAAAAACAAGAAACAAAAAGATGTAATTGCAGAATCTAAAGGAAATAACTCCGAGCACTCACACAGGAGGATGCGAGTACCTTTTACCTTACCTCCCCGGCAACGGCGCCAGAAAAGAGCTTGATGTCTACGCACTTCTATTCTTGTAGACACTTGTTGGGCCTCCAAGTGCAGAGGTTTGTAGAGCAGCAACAAGTTTCCCCTAAGTGGATCACCCAAGGTTTATCGAACTCAGGGAGGTTAGAGGTCAAAGCTATCCCTCTCAAGCAACCCTGCAATTACGATACAGAAAGTCTCTTGTGTCCCCAACACACCCAATACACTTGTCAGATGTATAGGTGCACTAGTTCGGCGAAGAGATAGTGAAATACAAGTGGTATATATGATTATAAGTAGCAAACGTGATGTGAAATAAATATCGCTGCGAGCAAACAAGTAACAAAACAGCAAGTAAACGGTGTGCAAAGCTTGGAAACAAGGCCTAGGGATCATACTTTCACTAGTGGACACACTCCCAACAATATAACATAATTAAACAAATCAACAACTTCTCTTCACTATGGTACTCTGAATTACTCTCCTATTGAATAACACTAATCATTGCGTAGTGGCTACAGAAGCACCCCTTAAAGTTCATCAAGTACTTGACAAACACCACTCATAGAGATATCCAAATCAGATCACAACTCAAGATAGAAATCATTGCAACTTAGACCAAGTACTAACACGGTGCACACACTGTCAACATTACACCATGAAAGGAGGAATAGATCACTCAATACTATTATAGTAATAATTACTCTCATAATCCACAAGAGATCATGATCATAGCCTAAACCAAGTACCACCACGATGCACACACTGTCACCGTTACACCATGGCAGGAGGAATAGATTACTTTAATAACATCACTAGAGTACACTATAATAATTAAGCATAGGAGTAGCATAATATCTGAATAATAACATCTACTTGTTCAACATGATACAAAGCTCACGATCACATAGAGATCACATCATGGGAGAGAGAGGTGAACCACATAGCTACCGGTAGAGCCCTCAGCCCCGGGGATGAACTACTCCCTCCTCATCATAGGAGACATCAAGGTTGATGGAGATGGCGGTGAGGTCGATGGAGACGGCGGAGACGGCGATGGAGACCGATGGAGATGGCTCCGGGGGCACTTCCCCGTCCCGGCAGGGTGCCGAAACAGAGACTTCTGTCCCCCGAAATTCGTCGGCGATGGCGGCGGAGCTGTGGAACTCTTTCTGGAAAATTGCTGACTCCTTTAGGGTTTTCCGTCCCGAGGCTTTATGTAGGCGAAGGGGCGATGTTAGAGGGCAGCCAGGGGCTCCTCACACAGGGGCGGCGCGGCTAGGGCCTGGGCCGCGCCAGCCCTATGTGAGGGCGGCCTGTGGCCCCTCTCCTTCCTCTCTTCGGATGTCTGGATGCTCCCAGGAAAAATAAGACTTCTGGCTTTTGTTTCGTCCAATTCCGAGAATATTTCATGTGTATCACTTCTGAAACACAAAACAGCAAAAAACAGGGAACTGGCACTGTGGCATCTTGTTAATAGGTTAGTTCCGAAAAATGCATAAAAGTGCCACAAAGTGTAACGAAACAATAGGCAAATGGTGTAAAAACAAGCATGGAGCATCAAAAATTATAGATACGTTGGAGACGTATCAGCCATAGGTTCTATCATGTATGCCATGATGTGTACTAGACCGGATGTGTCCAATGCTCTTAGTTTGACGAGCAGATACCAAAGTGATCCATGAGTGGAACACTGGACAGCCGTAAAGAACATCCTAAAGTATTTAAATAGGACCAAAGAAATGTTCTTGGTCTATGGAGGTGATGAGGAGCTCATCGTAAAAGTTTACGCCGACGCTAGCTTCGACACCGATGATGACCCACAAGTATAGGGGATCGCAACAGTCTTCGAGGGAAGTATTACCCAAATTTATTGATTCAACACAAGGGGAGCCAAAGAATATATGTAAGCCTTAACAGATGAGTTGTCAATTCAGCTGCACCTGGAAACAGTCTCGCTCGCAGTGGTTTATCAGTAGCAACAGCTTTATAGCGGTGACAGTAGTGAAACAGTAACAGCAGTAGTAAAATAGCAGCAGTAATAGTAACAGTAGTAAACAGTAGGAACGAATACTGTAGGCATAGGGATGGATTACGGGCGTTGCATGGATAAGATAATTCATGAAATCAATGAGACATGGGCATTGCAGATAAATAATGATAAAACATCCTAGTACAAACAATCATAGGCATGTGTTCTGTATATAGTCGTACGTGCTCACAAGGAGAAACTTGCACGACATCTTTTGTCCTACCAGCCTGTTGCAGCAGGGCCTCAAGGGAAACTACTGGTAATTAAGGTACTCCTTTTAATAGAGTACCGGAGCAAAGCATTAGCACTCAGTGAACACATGTGATCCTCACATCATAGCCATCCTGTCGTGGTTTTGTCAACAGATCTGCCATAGGGGTAGGGGTATGGCGGTTTGTGGAAGGGGGTGAACACGGAGGAGCGATCCAGGACGGTGGTAGCACGAGTTTACCCAGCTTCAGATCCCGCAACGGTGGCGAGATCCTACATGCTGCTATAATTCACTATAAGGCAACAAGTGCTCGGTTACAATGATGATGTTGGCTGTTTCGCTGTGCGATTGGCCGTATGTCTAAGTTCTGCCTCAAGGGCTGCTCCACGCCGGGCTTATAAAGGCGCCTGGCGTGGGCTACACGTTGGTACCGGAGCGGATACAACTTGGAGTCCTAGACTAAGTCCTGCGTGTGCGCTACAAGGTCACCCGCCATGGGCCGTCACCGAACCCGCCATGGGCCCGTCATTAGCAATCCGCCATGAACTGTCTCCGGATCCGCCATAAGCGCCTGCATCCAGTACCGCCGTGCCAACTTCAGCAACTGGGCCGCCCGGTATGGTGAAACCGCCATACCACCCCTGATGGGCCACCCTGGCTTGCTGAATTAGGACTACGTCGCTGGTATACCTATTTGGTATATCCCCAACAGTAGCCCCCAGGGAACTTCAAGATTGCCATCTACATCCGCCATGTCTGTCCTTGATAGGTCGTTTCCGCCATAGCTCTTTTTTTTCTGGGATGGCGGTCATCTTGATGTTCCTTCTTCCATCTATTAATCCGCCGTAAATGACGGATCAAGCGATGTAGTTATCTTAGCGAGATTTTCGGGATCCAGTGGATCATACCGTTGAAATCCGCCGTAAATCTCGGTGCACAGTTCCTTCTAGGGCAAGGTTTATAGTGCACGCACTATTTTCACCAAGTTACCTTTTTACCCTTGGACACGTGTCGCCAGATTAGGGTTTCTGCGATGAGGATGAGCGGTGGTGATGGCGGGCACGAATCTCGAGGCCCGGGGTCTATATATACCCCGGCCTCTCACCCCTGGCCGGTCACCCCTTCATTCTCCCCCGTCGCTCTCTCTCTCTTCAGCGCCACCACGAGAGCTTCGCTATCTCCGGCGAGCCAGCGCGGAAAACCTCGCCGCCGGCAGCTTTTTCCGCCGGACCATTTCACTCGCCATGACTTCCGGATCTCCAGCCCATCACTATTCCGATGCTGAAGAGGAAGATTCCCCTCTGCAACAGTCAGTCCAAGGGGAACATCCTGGGATGGCGGATTTGGATCCAGAGGACAACATGTCTGAGGCTGAGGAGGAGATGGCGGGTGCAAACCCTAATGACCCCGCAGCGGATGGCGAAGCTGAAGAGGAGGAAGCAGAGGACGTAGAAGAACAAATCCCCCAGAACCTCCATGGATACTGGCAGAAATCCCATGTTAAGGATTCTGACGTCAAGGCCATGGAAAGCGAGGGCACCGTGGCTCCTCAAGCTGAATCCAGATGGCGGACTGACTTCAAGGCCCCAGTGCCTCTTCCTAACCCCTCCGAGATCGTGATGCTCAAATTTCACGTGGAGAGGGGTCTCAGCATGCCTCCATCTCTTTTCTTCACGAATCTTCTGAAGTACTATGGACTACAGCTCCATCACATATCACCAAACAGCTTGGTGTCTGTGGCGGGCTATGCAGCTTTGTGCGAGGGATACCTCGGGATCCGCCCCAGGGTAGACGTCTTCCAACTCTTTTTCTCCGTGCGTGCCAACTATGAAGATGACGGATCTCTTCGAACCTGCGGAACTGTTTGCTTCCTTCCACGCAGGTCAAAAGAATACCCTTTCATCATGCCACTAGACTCCGCCATCGGATGGAGAGGATCCTGGTTTTACATGGCGGACAAACCCGCGCCATCTCAAGCCCGCGGCCTTCCTCCATTCAAGAACGTAGCTGCTGAGTCCTGCGACTCCTGGACGGCTGTCAACGACGAATCCGCCACCCCCTATGTCAAGCTCTTGGCTCGGTGGATTGCCAAGCTATCTGTAGATGGCTTGAATGGGATTGACACCATCAACTGCTGGATATCCCCGCGGATCCAGCCACTACAACACCGCGATCGCCTGATGCACGAGTATACTGGTGCAAATGATGGCATGCGTTGTTCAGACCAGGAGCTGGACCTCAAAATTGTCGAGAAGCACATTCGTTCGTTGATGAAGTCTCCTAGGAAGAAGCCCTTAAAGTTTGGCATGGCTATGTTTGAGAATGGCAGCTGCCCTTCGGTAAGTTCCCATTCTGCCATCATACCTTTTGATACTTTGACATTTCATAATATTTTTCTTCTTATCAGCTCAAATCGCTTGGACCTTCTCACTTTGCCCATCCCGTTCGCCGTTCCAACCTCAAATCCGCCACTAAAGAGGAAGTAGTTCACTCTAGCGGAAACAAAGAGGAGATGGCGGGGAATGTGGAGGATACAGCCCATACGACCCAAGAGAAGGCAGTTTCCAAGAAACGGGGCGGTAGCGGGAAAACTCGCGGAGGTGGCGGGAAATCTACTGATTCCCATCGTTTCGAAGCTCAACGCAGGGCGGAGCTTGAAACGCCATCTGAGAGTACTGCTACCATCAATCTGCCCAAGTCAAGGTAATCTTTTGGACACCCTTTTTCATTGTTTTGCTGCTTTCTATTTCTAATCCCTTTTCTCTTAGAAGAAAGAAGCCTACTGTCAAGGAGCCGTCCTCCAAGCGAGCCAAACCCTCCCCTGCCGCTATCCCGCTCACCCCTGACACACCAGCCCCCTCCTCTATTCGTATCGATATTGATATGGAGGATGCTGGTGGTCAATTTGACCCCATGCCAGAGACCAATCCAACGACTGAAGCTACGGCTAATGATGTCATCCAAAGCGAAAAGGCTTCTGGCTCTCAGGGTCAAGTGGCGGATACTCCGTCTGGGGGCAGCTTATACTGGAGACAGAAGCAGCTTGAGGTCGTCAATCTTATTTCTAGCCAGGAAGATGCCAGCAACCAGCTGTCTAGCGGTATTGCCGCTTTTGTTGAGAAAACATCAACTATGAAGAAGGTATGTACTCCCAGTAGCCCCCGAGCGCCATGGCAGATTCACAATTTTAATCCGCTATGGGGCTCCAAAGTTGACTTCTGTAAATTTTTAGAATAGCTTAGCCCCCGAGCTCTGGTAGTTCACACAGTGCTCTATAGAGAACTTTTTTAATTTTAATACTGAGTAGCCCCCGAGCGTTATGGCGGATAACTATCCGGCATAAAGCTCTTAGGAGAAAAAATCAGCATAAGTAGCCCCCGAGCGTCATGGTGGATAATCTTTCCATCATAATGCTCTAAGAGTGACTAAAAAATCAACATGAGTAGCCCCCGAGCGTCATGGCGGATTCTGTCCATCATGATGCTCTAAGAGTGACTAACACTTCAAATTTTGCCAGAACTACAAGAAGGTGGTGGAGGACCTTGTCCAGGTCGTCAGCTCGCAGGAGAAGGAGCTGGCGGAGAAGGGCGCTCTTGTGGCGGATTTGCAGCAACAGCTTGAGAATAGCGGTACTTTTAACCTTAAGTTTTCTTTCCTTTATGCTTATTCAATCAAATGCTGAGCTGACAAAATTCCGCCATGCAGATGCTGCCAAGCTTAAGTCCACACTCGAGGGGATGAAGAAAGGCCATGCCATTGCGATGGATGGGCTGAATGAGCAGCTCCGGAAATCGCTGGCTGAAAACGCCACCCTCGAGAGGCAACTGAAGGACCAGGAGAACCAACACAAGAAGAAGGACAAGGAGATAGCGGATCTCCGCAAAGCTGCCGCTGACTTTGAGAAGCAGCGTGAAGGCTTTAACGAGCTCCTCCATCACTTCCAGGACAACTTGCTAGGTACCACTTCTTATAACTTAAGTTTTTTAATTTCTGTTATGCCGTTCGTGACGCATCTTCTTTTTTCCGCCATGCAGCTTCCTTGGGGCAAAGCGAGGTGGACACCGCTGAGGGCTTGCACATGGCCACCGACGCAGCAAGGAAGGAGCTTGATGGCCTTCTTAGCGCTGGTCGCCAAGCGTGCGGAAGCCTGCAGATAGCGGGTTCGTCCAACCTTTCCGCCATCGTGCTCACGCAGAAGCTGCTGCTGGTGCCAGGGCTGGTGGCGGACTGGAAGCTGTCCTCCGCTCGGGGTGGTGCCAGAACGGCATTAACCTTGGCAAAGGCCCACTATCCCGAGATGGACCTGGACCAGCTCACCTCCGGCATCCCTGAGAGCGGCGAGGACAGCGCGCCGGTGGACGAGGCCGCCATCCGGCAGAGCGTGCTTGGATACGATCAATTGTGTGCCCTTGGCACTCAGTTGAACGTATACTATGAAGCATACGAGCTGCCAGGGTCGCCAAGCCAAGCTTCGGCATCTGCCTCCGCAGCTACAGCAGGTGGTGATGGCGGTGATGAGGTGTCTTCCAAGATTCCGCCATCCTCTTGAGATGTGCCCTGCAATATGGCAGGAAAAAAATACTTTGCATCAATTCGGCCCCTGAGTGGGTCTGTAATTTAAACTTAAACTGCGTGTGATGTGTCTGCACTGTGACTGATCTGCTTGTGGCGGATCAGTGGAATGCTTGTGAACTTTGCAGTTTGTTTTTTATGAAGTGGTTTAATTACGCGAAGAAACTGCCAGGCCTAATTTTATGCAACTTGCAGTTTTTTGCCATGCCCAAAAAACAACACTTAGAAAAAAAATTCACGCGTAGGATTATGCGATCCGCCATCCGGCTTCCTGTGCTTGACTTTTTGTGAGATGGCGAAATCTTCGCACGAACAATCCGCTAGGGCGACGATACTTAATAGCAACCGTCCAGAACCCTGAGCAGATGGCGGCTTAGATCGTCAAAAAGTCACTACTCTGGAATCCACACAGAAAACATCGGATGGAGATCAAAACACAAAAAAGCTACGCGGACCGCTTATGGCGGATTTAAAAGAGACGCAAGTGCAAGGCACAATTGCGCAAAAGGTTCTATACGATCTAAATGAACAATAAAGGAGGTAAAAGACTCAGAAAAAATCAAGAGTGAACCAAATGCTTTATTTCATTGATCATATAGAGGTGCCTATTACATAGCTAGAGAAATGCTAAGTGTAGAAAGGACGTAGCTGTGCGATGTTCCATGGACGAGCTGTCTCGTCGTAGATATCGTCAGGGTCTCTTCGTTTGCGCTTCTTACTTGGTCGCTTATCTAGCTCGCGAATATCAACGAGGTAGTAGGAACCATTCAGTAGAGCTTTGCTGATGACGAAGGGTCCTTCCCAAGGCGGGGATAGCTTGTGGGACTTCTTCTATTTGAGGCGTAGCACCAGATCACCTTCTTTGAACGAGCGTTGGCGAACTTGCCTGCTGTGATAGCGGCGGAGATTCTGCTGGTAGATGGCGGATCTTTGGGCTGCTAGGTCCCGTTCTTCTTCCAGCAGGTCCACAGATAGTTGTCTGGATGCTTTTGCATCTTCTTCCTTGTAGGCATCGACTCTTGGAGAATCGTACTGAACATCACTTGGCAAGATTGCCTCTGCTCCGTAGACTAAGAAGAAAGGGGTGAGGCTAGTTGATCTGTTTGGTGTGGTCCGTAGACTCCACAACACAGAAGGCAACTCCTCTGCCCAGGCTCCAGCTGCTCTGTGTAGCGGTGCTTCTAGGCGTGGCTTGATCCCTGACATGATTAGTCCGTTGGTCCGCTCAACTTGGCCATTAGACTGTGGATGTGCCACAGATGCTAGGTCAAGGCGGATTCCGTTGTGATGGCAGTATTCTTCAACTTCTCCCTGAGACAAGTTTGTGCCATTATCGGTGATGATGCTGTGTGGGATGCCGAATCTGACCACAATGTCCTTGACAAACTTTAAGGCGGTTTTGCCATCAAGTTTTCTGATGGGCTTAGCTTCCACCCACTTCGTGAATTTGTCTACCGCTACCAAAAGGTGCGTAAATCCCGAAGGTGCTGTTTTTAGCGGACCCACCATGTCCAGCCCCCAGACTGCAAAAGGCCAAGTTATGGGGATTGTATGCAGTGCTGTGGCGGGCATATGGGTTTGCTTAGAGTACATCTGGCAACCATGGCAAAGCTCCACAATGCGGTCTGCATCTGCCTTGGCTGTTGGCCAGTAGAACCCATGGCGGAATGCTTTAGCTACTAGGGATCTGGCGGCGGCGTGATGCCCACATTCGCCTTCGTGGATCTCTCTTAGTATTTCGATTCCGTCCACTTGGGATATGCACTTCATAAAAACTCCCGAGGTGCTTCGTTTGTAGAGTTGGCCATCTATGATGGTGTATGCTTTGACTCTGCGCTCGATTTGTCTTTTCTGGACTTCGTCTTCGGGAAGCTTCTTGTTCGTCAGAAATTCCAGGAAGGGCTCTGTCCATGGCGGATTGCTTGGCAAAACCGCCATAACAGGGGAGCTCGCTATCTCTGGATTTTCTGGATCCACCATCTTAACTGATGGTACGTGCAGATGCTCGAGGAATACGCCTGGCGGAACTGCCTTACGGCTGGATCCCAGCTTGTACAAAGTATCGGCCGCCATGTTATCTTCTCGCCGTACGTGCTTTATGTCGTAGCCGAGGAAACTTTTGGCCATCTCGTCCACTTCGTCCCTGTATGCCGCCATTACTTCTTCCGAGCTTTGTATGTGCCAGCCACCTGCTGAGCCACAAGGTCAGAGTCTCCACAGCACATGATGTGTTGTACGCCGATCTCCTTTGCGACACGTAGCCCTGTAGTAGCGCTTCATATTCCGCGATGTTGTTGGTGGTGGGGAAGTGAATCTGGAGAACGTAGCTTAGCTCATCTCCCTTGGGAGATTTGAGTGTCACTCCAGCCCCCGAGCCGTGTAGCAACTTTGAGCCATCAAAGTGCATCACCCAATGCTCTGGTTCTGGGACGGGCGTAGTCTCCTGCGCTTCCTTCCAATCCGCCATAAACTCCGCCAAAGCCTGAGACTTGATGGCGGTGCGAGGCTTGTAGTCGATGTCGAAAGAGGCCAATTCAATGCCCCACTTCGCAACTCGTCCTGTTGCGTCGCTGTTGTTGATGATGTCCTTCAGTGGGGCTTTGCTCACCACTGTGATCTTATGGTCATAGAAGTAATGCCTTAACTTACGAGAAGCTAGGAAAACTCCGTATGCCAATTTTTGGTAGTGAGGGTAGCGCTGCTTGGATTCCGTCAGGACCTCGCTGACATAGTAGACTGGTCGCTGTACGCCATACTCCTGCGCTTCTTCCTTACGCTCTACCACCATGACGATGCTGACCACCCTATTGGTTGCCGCCATGTATAGTAACATGGGTTCCTGGTCTTCGGGTGCCGCTAGGACTGGTGCAGTGGATAACACTCTCTTCAGATCCTTAAGTGCAGCGTCTGCCTCGTCGGTCCAGACGAATTCGTCTGATTTCTTCATCAGCTTGTAGAGTGGCAAAGCCTTCTCGCCAAGACGACTGATGAATCTGCTCACTGCTGCCACGCAGCCTGTGAGTCGCTGTACGTCTTTTAGGTCGATGGGCCGGGAGATGTCGAGGATTGCCTTGATCTTCTCCGGGTTAACCTCAATTCCGCGGTGGGAGACGATGAATCCTAGGAGTTGTCCAGCTGGGACCCCGAAGACGCACTTCGTTGGGTTAAGCATCATGTTGTACTTCCTGAGATTGTCAAAGGTCTCTTGCAAATCCGCTATAAGGCCATCTTGCTTCTTGGACATAACTGCGATGTCGTCCACGTATGCGTGGATGTTTCGTCCGATTTGATCCGCCAGGCACTTTTGCATGGTGCGCTGATACGTTGCTCCTGCGTTTTTCAGACCGAATGGCATTGTGACATAGCAATATGTGCCATAAGGTGTTACGAACGACGTAGCGAGCTGATCGGACTTTTTCATCTTGATCTGGTGGTATCCGGAGTAGGCATCTAAGAAACACAGTAGCTCCGATCCCGCCGTCGAGTCAATGACTTGGTCAATGCGAGGCAAGGGAAAAGGGTCTTTTGGACATGCTTTGTTCAGGCCAGTGTAATCTACACACATGCGCAGAACTTTTGTGTTTTTCTTAGGAACTAGTACCGGATTTGCCACCCACTTGGTATGTATCACTTCCTTGATGAAGCCTGCTTTCAACAGCTTGGAAATCTCCTTTGCTATGGCGCGGCGCTTTTCATCTCCGAAGCGTCTCATGGCTTGTCTTACTGGCTTTGAGCCAGGAATTATCTGCAGAGCGTGCTCGGCGAGTTCCCTGGGTACACCCGTCATGTCAGATGGCTGCCATGCGAAGATGTCCCGGTTCTCACGGAGGAACTCGACGAGCGCGCTTTCCTATGCGGGGGACAAATTTGTCCCAATGGCGGTGGTCTTGGCGGCATCGCCAGCGACAAGTTCCACCTGTTTTGTATCGACTGTAGGCTTGAAGGTGGGCGGGGAGGCGGAAACTCCTGCTTGGATGCCGGCATCTCCGCGGGGTCCGTAGCGGCGTGGATTTCTTTGAACTCCTCCCGAAGAACACTGCTTCCGCGAAGGCGGCTTCTCCTTCCTCGCACTCCTTTGCCTTTCTGAAGCTGCCATAAACGGTGATTATGCCATCCGGTCCTGGCATCTTCAGTTGATTGTAGATGTAGCATGGCCTTGCATGGAAGCTGTGGAAGGCGGGGCGCCCGAAGATCACGTGGTAAGTGCTTTTGAACGGGACCACCTCAAAGGTTATGGGCTCTTCTCTGTAGTTTTCCTCACTACCGAAGGCAACCTTGAGTGTGATGGACCCGAGGGACTTAGCTTGGCGACCAGGAACCACCCCGTAAAAGGTGACCGCGCTATGGCGGAGTTGGGTCTTGGTAAGGCCGAGCTTTGTCAGCGTTTCCACGTACATGATGTTCAGGCTGCTGCCGCCATCCATTAAGCATTTGGAGAACTCATAGCCATGGATTACAGGGCATACCACCATGGCGTAATAGCCATCTGGGATGTGCTCTGGATGATCACGCGGCTCCAGTGACCGGTACTTCGGACCATCGGACGTACTGGCGGATTTTTGGCACGGTGGCATTAAGGGAGCGCATAGCAGCTCTCTGTGCCTTAGCCGTGGGGGGTCCAAGGAATGTGTGAAAGGCACCTTTTTTGTCCTTGATTGGGTTACCCTTGCCAGCACCACCCTCTGCCTTTTCGGCGGGTTTGGGCGCAGGGTCTTCGTCCATATCACTGCCATCCCTAGACTCCTTGTCTTTGTCCGCTTTTCCTTTGCCACGAGGCCGTTGTCGCCGGCTGCGCTTGAAGCCAGCTTCTTGATCCGCCTTGAGGTCGTTGACAAACTTGCAGTTCCGGTTGGTGTGGTTGCACTTTCCGACGCGTCACGATGGGCAAAACATGGCATATCGCGGTATTCATCGTAGGACACGGGGCGGATGGCGCCGAAGCGGGAGTTGTGGAACTCCGCGGCTGGCCACCGCCACCTCCGCGTCCTCGGCCGCGCTGGCTGCTTTGACCCTTGTCAGCGAAGGTTGTGGCACCATATCCGGAGCCTGCTCTTCTGGCGGATTCTTCCTTTGTTACTGCTATTCCGCTTTCCAGTGTTCTGGATGGCGGAAGCCTTCAGAGATTCGCGGGCGTCGTCGTCGGCGGCCGCGTAGTTGCTTGCGATGGTGATCATGGAATTTAGGGTCAACTTTCCCTTCGTTCCTTTCCCGCAACAGGCGATGGCGGAGCAGTTGGCCTCTCTCCAAACTATCAATAACGCGAGGATGGCGGATTCGTCAGTAACCCCTTCACAGGAGTTCTTCATATCCAGCCATCGCGCGAGGAAAGTTCGGGAGGTCTCGTCGTCGGCTCGTCGGCACCGTTGGAGGTCACCAATGTTGTGGGGTCTCTTGTAAGTCCCCTCGAAATTTTCGGTGAACGCAGTTTGCATATCGAACCAGGTTTGGATGGAGTTTTCTGCCAAGTCATTGATCCACTGCCTCGCAGTGCCGATAGCATCAGGGGCAAATAGCGGACAGCAACATTGGGAGATCCCCCGGCGAATTGTACTGCGTTGAAGTATCTTGTAGCCAAGTCAAAGGCCTATCGACTCCATTGTACTGGCGGATATTTTTCTCGATTTTGAACCCATACGGGATGGGCTCATCGCGAATCCGTTGTCCAAAGCATTTTGGGCCGAGGAAGAAGGCTGTTTGAGACTTGGCAATCTCGTTTAGATGGGTACGAGCGTCGTAGGGCTTCTGATGTGGCGGATCCTTGCGAGAGCTGCGTGACCTTGCTGGCCCACCACCACCACCGCCGCCGCCATGGGGGCTCCCTGGTGGGGATGGCGAAAGGTCGCGTCGTCGTTTACTCT
This sequence comes from Dactylis glomerata, assembly GCA_007115705.1. Lineage (NCBI taxonomy): Eukaryota > Viridiplantae > Streptophyta > Magnoliopsida > Poales > Poaceae > Dactylis > Dactylis glomerata. Next base: position 5,526,411 of record QXEO01000464.1, on the reverse strand, counting down.
CGCCGTCCTGCGACTGGTCTTTGCAGCTACGGCGGCTTCCTTCCGGTCTTCGTGGAGATGGATCGTCGTCATGGCGGCGGGAGCCCTACCCTTTGTCATCGTGGTGGCGAGTGGAGCGATGCTTGTTGTTGTCGCCGTCACGGTGCACGCCGTCGTCATGGCGAGATTGTTCCCTTCTCTTGGATCCGCCATCCCTGCTGTTTTCCTGTCGTGGCGGATCATCTCTGCGTCCGGCGTCACGGCTTCGTCCTCGCTTGCTATCATTGTCGCGTATGACAATTCCTCCCTTGGGGACTTCGAACGTCTTATGCTTTGGTGGCAGCATGTTGGTCTTATGGCGAGGAGCAACAGTGGTTTGTTGGTATCCGTAGGCTGGGTAATTCTTGCGGGGTGGCGATGGGTTTCTCTGCGGGCCTTTGCCATTTGGTTTGTCATCGGAGGATATTGGGATGGCGTGCCTCCGATTGCGAGCTTCTCTTCTTTGGATTTCTGAGGATCCGGTATGAGATTCGTTGTCAGGACGTGCACCATAATTGCCAGCCCCCTGAGCTTTAGAGGCAGTACTGGACTTGCATAGCGCAGGATCAGATTCGAGCCGTCGTGACGATGTAGCCTTCTCCTGTTGCACTAGTGCTTTGGTCATCAGTTTAACCGCCGTCTCTAGGGCTGCTGGGCTCTTGTTATGCTCCAATAGCTCCTTTGCAGCCACGATGTTCTCGATGGGCGTAGCCCTGACTTCATCACGGTTTTTGTCCACGTATGGCGGATTCTTGATGTACATCTTGGCCAGAGTTTCCGCTGTTGGTACGGTGAACTCAAGGTTTCGTACCAGCTGCGGGTCGCCTCCCTCGTTGATCTGGTTCTGGATGAGAGTAACATACTTCTCCTCCATGGTCCTTGCGCGCTTCAGCGTGTCCTGAGCTTTAGCAATGTCGTCATCAACCTGCTTGCCCATCTTCTCGACTCGCTTTGCTTGCTTGAGGAGTGCTCGCCTTTTCTTCTCGAGATCGTTCACATCTCTGACATAGTCAGGGGTGATTGGATCTGCTAGAGTTCCGTAGACGACCTTATCCAGCGGGGTCGTGAAGTCTTCTTGGTGCTGGTCCTCGGGGATGGCGGGTAGCGGCCTAGGACCGCCATGAATCTCGGGAAGTTGCTCCGCGGCGGGATCAGCGGCTGGTGGCGGGTTACCCTGCTCATTGCCGGCATCTCCGTCGTGGACTGCCCGAGATGGCGGATCGCCAGTTGTCTGCCCAGCATCATCTCCTTTGTTGGTGACAGACACCTGCTTGGCCACTGCTTGTTGCTCTTCAAGTGCCTGCTGCGCCAATTCCGCCTCGAGTTTCCTCATGGCGGCATCGTAATGGTCAGAATCATAGCCTTTGCTGTCCCCGTCATCCGATTCACCACTTTCGTTAAGTGTCTCTAGGATGGATTCACTTGGGCTATCTTCTCCATTGGAGGTAGATCCCGAAGTGATACCTGCGAACGCAACAAGGCAGTACCGCGGTGTCTCTAACGCCAGATTGCTCATGGCGGATTCACTGCGGTCTTCCACCACTTCCTCTACCTCTTGGGCGGGCTGGGTGGGATTATTTTTCAGATCCGATCTGGGCAACTTGGAAAGTTCTAGATCAGATGAGTCCTCCGTATCCAGCTCGAAAGCGGTCCGTTTGGGGATTTCAGCCATACCAATCCGCCAGAAATTGGTTTCCGTAGCGGGGGTAGGGTTTGTCTCTCCAATGAAGATATGGATATCTCCAATCGGGATGACGGTGAATCGAGCAGGGTCTTCTCTAGCCGGCACCCAGAGGTTATCCGCTGGGACGATGGGGAAGCCGGAATCTTAGAGGACGCACCCGATGGTGACGGTGTCGCCGATGCCTGCAAAGGCGGATCCCGCCTGGATCCGCGCTCCAGACGCGCTAAGCCCCACGGTGGGCGCCAACTGTCGTGGTTTCGTCAACAGATCTGCCATAGGGGTAGGGGTATGGCGGTTTGTGGAAGGGGGTGAACACGGAGGAGCGATCCAGGACGGTGGTAGCACGAGTTTACCCAGCTTCAGATCCCGCAACAGTGGCGAGATCCTACGTGCTGCTATAATTCACTATAAGGCAACAAGTGCTCGGTTACAATGATGATGTTGGCTGTTTCGCTGTGCGATTGGCCGTATGTCTAAGTTCTGCCTCAAGGGCTGCTCCACGCCGGGCTTATAAAGGCGCCTGGCGTGGGCTACACGTTGGTACCGGAGCGGATACAACTTGGAGTCCTAGACTAAGTCCTGCGTGTGCGCTACAAGGTCACCCGCCATGGGCCGTCACCGAACCCGCCATGGGCCCGTCATTAGCAATCCGCCATGAACTGTCTCCGGATCCGCCATAAGCGCCTGCATCCAGTACCGCCATGCCAACTTCAGCAACTGGGCCGTCCGGTATGGCAAAACCGCCATACCACCCCTGATGGGCCACCCTGGCTTGCTGAATTAGGACTACGTCGCTGGTATACCTATTTGGTATATCCCCAACACATCCCCTCCGGTTATCCCAATTTCTGTCACTTTGGGGCCTCGGGTTCCGGACAACAATATGTGTATACAACTTATAGGTAAGACCATAAACAACAAGTATCATCATAGAAATAATAACATGTTCAGATCTGAAATCATGGCACTTGGGCCCAAAGTGACAAGCATTAAGCACAACAAGTTGCAACAATGTCATAGGTACTAAATAAAGATACTAGGCACTATGCCCTAACAATCTCATATCAAATTACATGAACGATCTCATCCAATCCCTACCATCCCCTCACCTACAGTGGGGGAATTACTCACACATGGATGGGGGAGTCATGGATGGTCGATGGAGGAGCGTCGGTGGTGATGATGATGAAGATATCCTCTGAATCCCCGTCCAGGCAGGGTGCCAGAACGGAGTTTTTGGTTCCGAATCATGGTTTCTGATGGCGGCGGCGCAGCGAAAGTCTATCTGGGAAAAACGCCGTCTCCTCGATATTATGTCGTCAGAGGGTATATGTAGGCGAGAGGGAAGACCGAGAGGGGTGCTAGGGCCTCCTCACGCCAGGATGGCGCGGCCAGGGCTGGGTCGCGCCACCAGCGTGTGAGGAGCCCTCAGGCCTCCTCTCCGTCCTGTCTTCTGGCTCCGTTGGTCTTCTGGTGAAATAGGATTTTTCATGATTTTTCCTGAATTTTTACTGGAAGTTGGATTTCTACACAAAAACGAGACACCAGAGCAATTCTGCTGAAAACAGCGTCAGTCCGTGTTAGTTGTATTCAAAACACACAAATTAGAGGAGAAACAATAGCAAAAGTGTTCGGGAAAGTAGATACGTTTTGGACGTATCAACCGACCTGGATGATTCTAATTCTCAGTTAGGATACGATTGCATTATAGATGGAGATCTAAAGATCTGCAAGGTACATACAGATGTGAATGTCGCAGATCTGTTGACTAAACCTCTTCCACGAGCAAAACATGATCAGCACCTTAATGCCATGGGTGTTAGATTGTTACCAGATGTAAACTAGATTATTGACTCTAGTGCAAGTGGGTGACTGTTAGAATTATGCCCTAGAGGCAATAATAAAGATGTTATTATTATAATTCTTGTTCATGATAATGTTTATATTCCATGCTAGAATTGTATTAAGCGGAAACTTTAATACTTGTGTGGTTTATGAACAACACCGTGTCCCTAGTATGCCTCTATGGACTAGTTCATTGATTAATGATGGTTAAGGTTTCCTAACCATAGACATGAGTTGTCAATTAATAATGAAGTCGTATCATTAGGAGAATGATGTGATGGACAGACCCAAATAAAGCACAGCAATTAGATCGTGTCATTGTATTCATCTTTGCGAAGCTTTTTCCTATGTCAAGTATTGTATTCCTTAGACCATGAGATAATGCAACTCCCTAGTATCGGAAGAGAGCTTTGAGGTCATCAAACGTCATCCTATGAGAGGGTGATCATAAAGGTGTCTCTCAGGTAATCGGAAAGTACTTGTTGGGTTGTATGTATCAAGATGGAATTTGTCCCTCCTGAGTCAGAGAGATATACTTCGGGCCCACTCAGTAATCGATATCAACACCGCTTGCAAGCACGTGGTTAAGGAGTTAATCACAAAGTGATATCGGATTACAGAATGAGTAAAGTACTTGCTGTGAACGAGATTGAACTAGGTATGCCGATATCGACGATCGAATCTCGGGCGAGTAAAATATCGCGAGATGAAGGGAATACAAATACGGGATTGCTTGAATCCTGACATCGTGGTTCATCCGATATGATCACCGTTGAGTGCGTGGGAGTCAATATGGATTTCTAGATCCCGCTATTGATTATTGATGGGCATCATGTCCGCGTATTCTCGAACCCGTAGGGTCACACACTTAACGCAAATCAACGCTAGGGTAGTTCTGGGATATATGTGAAACTGTTTCGGAAGTTACGGAATTGTTCTAGGTGGAAAAATATTAGTATTTATCAATTATTAGAATTGATAAATATTAAGCAGTATTAACTGATATTTATTTAATAGAAATAAATAAAGAGAAAAGAAAGAAAAAAAAGGAAAGAGGAGGCAGCGCAGCGGCCAGGGAACCCCTGGCACTCGATGCGATCGAGGCGGCCAGGGCGATCCCGGCTCGCTCGCTGGTGGGTGGCCAGCCCGGGTGGGCTTTCTGGCTAATGGGCTGGAGGCAGCGCTCGTGCTGAGGCTGGATCCGGCTGGGTCTTGGCCGCTGGGCCGGTCGCTGGCTGCCAGGCAACGTCCAGGAATTATCGATACGATCGAAGTATACCTGCAGCATGTTACTCGATGCGATCCAAGCAAAGGCGGTGCGATGGTTTGACCAACTTGCGTGGTACGTCAAAGCTAGGCTCCGCCTATAAAAGGACTTAGGGCGCCGGCATTTCGGCGAGACCTAATTCCTACGAAGCCGCTGCCCGGTTTCTGAAGCCTCTTTTTCTTGTTCTTCTTCCACCACGCAAACAGGCGAAGCCCTATTGGCGCATACTCTCCACCATAGACACCACACCGTCGTGTTGTCGATCCCATCTACCACTCCACCATATCTCGCTGGACCGGGAAGGCGGAGTCATTGGTGCGCTGTACGTGTGCATCTCTCAGAGGTGTCGCCACTTACGGCGTTGGATCGGATCGCGAGGAGGAGACAGCTAGTACGACTACATCATCCACGTTCTATTGAACGTTTCCGCGGTGCGATTTCTTCAAGGGTATGAAGATCTCATCTATCTCTCTTGTTGATTACATCTCCTAGATTAGATCTTGGCTTTCTTGTTCGCATCCGTAAGAATTTTTTTGATTTACTATGCTGCGAAACCCTTCACACAAACCCATAGTCCAGGGGGTGAAGTACTCCCACTCATGGTGGAGAGCAAGGAGGAGGCGTTGGTAAAGGAGGAGAGGTGGCTGGAGGTAATTCCGGCAGCGGTTCCCCCTCCAATCTTCCTCCAGCGACTGGCAGCCTTGTTTTGTGTTTTTTGTGTTCCTCCGCCGCCGCCTCACAGTAACGCCCAGGGGACCTTTAAATAGTTGGTTTTAGGTCAAGACAAAGAGAACCACGTGAAAACGAATGGCATCGGACGCTCAAAGCCAAACAAGATTGGGTGGCGCAGTCTGGTTGGCTGACCGTGCCACCTAGTCTCACTTGTGGCCTATTGACCTCCTGATGGCCCACTTCATCTCATTTTGTTTGTCTCGAAATTTCCAAGCCGGACTCCCTGACCTTGCCCTTTTTCGAGTCTCGTAGCTCCTAGAAAGCCAAAAAATGCTTTAAAAAAGTATTTTCTGCCAAAGAGAGTTAAAACCAAAAGAGGGGATATTGTTTAGAAAATCCCCGATATCAATGCAAAATATGATTATAACATCTGATAACCGGACATCCATTTCGGCTCCCATGTGCATATGCTCCCTATGCTTAAAAAAACATAATTCTAAGTGTCAAAAAATTCGAATGAAAAATTTCGCATGTACATCTCCATAACCCATGTGCGTTCGTAAAGTTTTGCGAAAAAACGACATTTCAGGTGGTCGGTGTAAAAAAGACAAAATAAATACCATAAAATGTGTTGTTTTTAGCACCAAAATTTGTCTTTTTTATGTATGCCAAACGACATGTCGATTTTTTTGTGAAACGACTTTGTGCACATGTAACATATGAAGATCGTGCATGCGAATTACTCGTTTGAATTATATTGACATTTCAAAATGAGTCAAATGTTACATTTAAATAAAGGGAGCATATGCACCGGGAGCCAAAACACCATTCTCATCTCGTAACATGTAAATATGTTGGATTATGCAACAATAAACTACAAAGTTCATGCATGAATTTTGCATGCATCAACATTTGATTAGAGTCCATGCATGAATTTTGCATACATCAACATTTGATTAGAGCATGCATCAAACCCTCATCTATTGCCATGCAGATACTACATCTGCTCAACTCTTTGATGTGTCGACGTTTTAAAGTGCACTCATCCAGCAGAATTCCACGACACAACTTTTAGCTTCCACAAGGATGTCCACATTTGTTGTTCAGAATCTGAGGTACATGTAACCATTCCTTCTTCCAGAGCTACACACTCTTTTTTGATTCACTAGAGCATGGTACGCCAATTTAACAGAGTAAACACCCGCTTTCTCATGGCAACTCTGACCACTTCATTGACCAGGATACACCTCCGTCCACCTCCATTCATGACTGTAAGTACCAACACCATGACATCTCAAGCACATTCATGTTGTTAGGGTTAGATCCGTGACTTGTTTTGCTTAGATCTATCCCTGATGTAGGCTTCTAGCACATTCATGTTGTTAGGGTTAGATCGTTGCATGTGTAAGCTTAAATTTGTCGATGTTTGATATCTGTGACTATTAACTGGCATGAGCATGTCCTAGAGCCTAGTACTTGTTGATGTAGGCTTGTATTCATGATCTTCTTCTTCGTATGCCTATTGTCGTTACACTACCTTGTACATTATGCGGCAATGTAGGACTCATTATGCCAGGAGTTCCTTAGTCAGGCTCTGGTCCCCTTTGAGGAGTCCCAGATCCCTTTGTTTGTCACCATTTCGCAGCCTCCCCTGGGCGAGAAGCTTGTGGACGTGGAGGTTGGGCAGTGTTCCGAGCAGCCTCAGTTTGTGCAGCCCAGATCATCATCCCAGAGCACAGTGCACAACCTTGTCCGGAGCATGGCATCGAAGGTTGCCCTGAACCTTGTTAAGGCAATGAAGGAGAAGGACCTGATTACCGCAGTTCACAAAGCGCACGCTATGAACATGAAGGGCACTATGAAGTGGCTGCCTTACCAGTCCTCCTTTGTCCTCTAGAAGATGTGTGAGCTGATCAAGACCGGCGTTCGTACTGACAGGGGTCCATCTTGTTGTTGTTTCCAAGGCGCTCTTTGAGCATTATGGAGTAGAGGTGACTTCTACTCAGGTCTACAACCACCTGAGGAAGTGGAGGACGAGGAGGATCCATATTAGCAAGCTGAGAGATCTGAGCGGCGAGGAGGATCCATATTAGCTGAGGAAGTGGAGGACGAGGAGGATCCATATTAGCTGCACCATCGTGCTAGAGGTTGACCACTACCAGGGCGTGCCACGGTTAGCACCTTTATTACATTGCAGTGCCATTTGATCATTCATGCCTACATCTAATAGTCTTCCTTGTCATCCCTGTTTAGGATCACCCCAAAGACACCGAGTTCCTCAACAAGCCCATACTGAACTACCATGAGATGCACACCATCTTTGTTGGTGGTATCGCCACCGCCAAGTACGCCATGGGCTCCAACGAGCCATTGGGAGCACCTTCACCTCCTGCAGAGTACGGGACAAACTCGCAGGAGTTCGAGATGATCATCATCGATGGCCCAAACAAGCCTTCTCCCGCACCAGCAGCTGGAGGCAAGAGGAAGAGGGGTGGTCTGGCTGACGATGAGTTGCAGGCTTTCAGCAGCATGACTGATGCCGTCAAGGATGTTGCTCAAGCGATCAGGGACAACAAGCCTATCGACGTCCATGACCTCTACAACACCGTCATGAACGTCATTGTGTACTCTCAGGAGGCTCTCATGACGGCTCTAAGCCACCTTGTCGACCACAAGGCCCAAGGCACCAACTTTGTTGGCATGGCAGACGCCCACAGGGCCCTCTAGCTTAGGAACTACCTGTCCAAGCACTACTACAATCTGTAGTGGGTGCCCTAAGGCATTGTAGGGTTGGGGAGCCATGCTTGCTTGCTTGTTGTTGATGATGTCATTGTGATGTATATTTTGGTGGTATCTAGGGCTCAAAAACTTCTTATGGCCTGTAATTAAGATGAGGTGGTACATACTAAACCCCTCATGTGATAAAGACTATGCGGTGATAGGACGACACCCACTTTTGCTGTGGTGCTAGGTTAAGATCTTAGTGCTAGGAAGAACTTATGATCCCCGTTTGGCAACTCTAATGCATGCTTCCCTTAGTTGATGAATTTGTGCAATTGTTCACTTGCTTTGGATGATCTTGCTGTCAAGATTTCTTACCCCATCATGTATTTACCCCTCATGTTTATTTGTTAGTGGTACGTTGTGTTCAGGGGGAGGCGGCCCAGAGTGTATAGTTCGTGGAGGATCTGCCAGGCTCAGGTCAATGGTTTCTCAAACAACAGCTACATATGGTACCAGACTCAGGAGAAGGCAGAGGAGGAGTTCAACCAATTCCTAGCTAATGAGACTATGGCTTACGAAGGTATGGCTTTTCAAGCACTCCCTGCTCAAGGAATGACTCTTCAAGCTCTGCCTGTCAAAGGTATGCCTATGCAAGTCATGCCTCTCCAAGTAGTGCCTATTGAAGCAGTGCCTCACCATGCCAGATATAGGGTTAGAGATTTCATCATCATTGTACTGCTGGTGGTGATCGCGAGGCTGATGTTCTTCACGTAGGTGGTATATGATCGCATCCTGTGATAACCTCATCGAAATTTGAAAAGGGTAAATGTTAGAACACTCATATGGTTAACCAAACAGCTTGACTATGCATCTGTTGTGGTACAAAATGAGTTTATAGACATCCAAACAGATGGACCAAAGTTGACACACAGACACAGCAGAATCTCTTATAGGCAACCCAAAAAAATACCAAAAGTGGTTTTTAGGTCGCATAATTTAATTCTAGCCCTTAGCGTCTGCACCTCGGGAGCCAAAAAAAAGAGAGCTGGGATTAATCAATCTCGCCCTAAGATTACCATGTTCGTTGCAACTCATGATGTAAATGGACACTTTGGTGGACATATCTGGACGCACCGCGCCAGCCGTCAGGGTATACCTGGGCATGTTGTCGGGCCAGGCCGGGTCGGGCCGGGCCAGCAAAAAGCCCGACTCCAAAATCTGCTACCCAGGCCCGGCCCGGCCCGGCTCGGCTATCGGGCCTCATTTTTCTGCCCAAGCCCGGCCCATTGGGCCAAAATAGTGTCGGGCTGTCGGGCCGGGCATTCACTAATTTCATGTTTTTCTCTGCCCAAGCCCGGCCCGTTACTCCTGTCGGGCCTTAAATTCCTGCCCAGGCCCGGCCCGATAGCATGCTTTGGCCCGACGGGCCGGGCCATTTTCGGGCCGGGTCGAGCCGGGCTGGTCGGGCTGGGCTTCCCATGCCCAGCTATACCGTCAGGGCATATGAGGATTTTCGTGGCTATCCAGTTAAACTAGGTAGGATAGCGCGGCTTGCCGCGCGCTTGCCCGCCTAACGGCGAGCAAGCAAGCATAAAAATCGCAATTTATAAACGATAGGACCAAAAAAATCATAATACAATAAATATTGATAATAAGGGTAATGAGGAAGAGTGTGAAGAAAGTGCTAACATCATCAGATAGGAAATAATAAAAAGAGCAGTGATTTCTAGGTCACAGGCAGCAAAGGAAACAGCTATATGATACAAATAATAGGAACCGAACATAGTATGGCTAAATGCTCTTATACAGCACTTATTCATACGAAGAGTAACATATATAATACAATGGCCATCTTCATTCTAACTTCTGCAGATGAGGACTTGTGGATGATTTAGTATCCACCTTTGCCCGGTGATAATGCCAGTGTTCTGTTCGGTTGTAATGGCAGCGTGTCGGCTGCAAAGATAACTCAAATATTTATATTTGTACGATGTCAAAGCATAAACTTTGGGTCAAGTAAACGCATAATGGTGGTACCACCTTGCATAGCGAAGCACACTAATTTAAAAAGATATTAATACAACATGAGTTTTGTTAGCCTATAAACGACTGGAAGAGATGTCCTAAGTACATGTTTACAAATATAAAGTCAATTTTTTTTTCAAACACTACATATATTAAGGGAAGCTTAAGCTAGCCAGGCAATCTCTCACCCACATTTCTCAACATACAGTTGGAATTATTATCAAGTTGGCAAGTGAAATTACATGTTATCTCCATATTCTAGTAACTTGCACATAAGAAATGAATATAGGATTACTTAGCAGTTCATCAAGTTCGCATTGCACATACATACACAAAAGCTCTAGACAATACCAGTCTGAGCTTTGCAAATGCTCACTAAGCATAAGATATAGCTTCCAGCTGCAGCTAGAGAGACAAATAAAATAGATCATTGGTACAATTCTTTAAACATATTCAGCTAATGTATTCAAACAGAAACAGTCATGTTAGAGGTACATACAGATTTTTTTTTATACAAAAGAATGAGACAAAGCATTTATACCAAGAGAGCTAAATGGCAATGAACCACTGGCACATAGGAAATGAATATAAGATAATTTGTCCAGCTTTAGAACAGGTTTGATCTCACTTGGATGCTTTGCAAGTTGGGGCTCCAAGTCTTTCTTGAGTGCCTCGTCACAGGAACCTATAAGCTGGACTTGCTTGAGTTCCTAGCCCAGAAATCTGTGACCCAATAGAGCAGTGAACTTTCAGCAGCTCAAGGTTCTCCTTCTCCATTCTATTATCTTTCCCAAAATTTTAGTGACAACCTAGAGCTGCAATCAATCTTGAGGGTAAGGAGATTTTTGAAGTCCATATAAAAACCTTCCTGCACCCCAACAATTGTAGCATGTTTATTCATGTAACCTGGAGCAGCAATCAATCTCCATCCTAGAGCTGCAATCAATCTTGAGGGTAAGGAGAGTTTTGAAGTCCATATAAAAACCTTCCTGCACCCCAACAATTGTAGCATGTTTATTCATGTAACCTGGAGCAGCAATCAATCTCCATCCTACTCAAAAAGGCATTTACAAAACATGCTTAAATATAAAGGTATGATACAACTAACAGTAAAGATTATGAAAATCAAGGAAAATGTATGAAAGGTGAAGAGAAAACAGAGTAAGGTTAATCCATGGTGATCCCTATAACCATTCAGCGATATTATCAAGAATGTATGAGATATTTCTAGAAATAGTTGACGCCTTGACGGAGCAAGTTTTAGAAATATATCAATAATACACCGACATAAATTTACAATGAAACATTTGTTTTTGAATATTAGATAAAGTCAAATAGGCGGTTCTCATATATGAGCTGGTGTCGCGACATACCTTTTCCTATAAAATAGATATACGCATATTCATGTTAATGAAGAATGCCTTCTTATGCTAATATAAATCCATAACATCGAAAAAATAATTTTTGCCAAAATCTGGTGAAAATAATAATAATAATAAAGGAATTCCAAAAAAATGATATCAGTTAATAAAATACTAACGCAGTACAACCATGAAAGAGCATTGGTCAGTCCTTCAAAATTTAAGTTGGATATGAAAGCTTTACTGAAAATAATAGACGGAATTGATCTATAGATGCCCTCTTTATATATACTGGGTTGCCCGCATCTTTATATCTTCTAGATGATACTATAAACGCATTGCATCAGCTCACCTTTTTTTTTGACTCCTCAACTCCTAAATGAACGCATATTAACTTACAAACCTTGCTAAAATATGGAATATTGCACACTTGAGTAAGATTTTAGAATCTAATCTAGGAAAATCAGCCATTATATTTATATAAGTGATATCATCCTATTTCTACAAATTGGAGAAGGAACGTATTAAGATATCAGTAATTAGCTAGCAACACTCTTATCACTGTTTTGTTTCCTTTTAACTCACAGTTTATTTCAGTTCAGACATTCATTATTTTCAAGCCGCTGAAGCTTACATATGACTGAAAGCTTCTGCAAGGAAATCTTGACCCCTAGTAACATAAGATAGCTAGCTTTAGCCTCTCACCTCTCCACGATATCAGCTTAACTAATGTAAAGAGTCTCGTTCATTCATTTTCATGGCTTGACCTTTCAGATAAAGATTACATGCATATCAAAGGGATACAACAACATCACCACACTGTCACTATGATAATTTTTATCTAGCATAGAACATCGAGCTATATGTTTTGGTACTCGTCCTTTGTGTCGATGTCTCGCTGGGAATCCCTTGTCCTCCACTACCCACTGGGCCGCGTCGATGTAGTGCCCCTTCCTCTCTTTTAGAGGACTGCGCTACTTGGCAATTTTACTTCTACTTTTTCTTTGAGAACATGGATTCGGAACTTTTTCTTTCACACGACAAAATTCATTTCAGAAAGCTCGAAGGTAAATCTAAATATATGTTTTGGACTTTTGGTTGGTCATAACTTAGGATGTACATTATAAGTGCTAAAAAAAGAAGCACTATTACATGTAGCTAGACTGCTTGCTAGGAAGAAAAATAGGGGATATTGCTGCGACATTCAGCCCAAGTGGAGCAACAAGTTCTTCTACTAACAAATGAATAATCCATAGCTACTCGATTCATGCCCAACAATCAGATCTAAGATGAATAAAGAACCACTTCCACTCAGCTGCATCACATGTTTTCAGTAATTAGCTATGAGCAAGAATCATATAGGATACTATATGATAAGGTTTACAATAGCTGAAGAAGGGCACCTTATATGAACAGCCATGAGAGAGGAAACTATAAACTCCCTAACCTGATAGAACGTCCCATGTTGTACCGCGCCCGAACATCAGCAGCAGATATCCATGTCATCCTCAACACCAAGCTACCAGCCTGCAATGCATCAAACTGCATCGATTGTCATGTGAAGTAACAGACTGCTAATACAGAAAATATTGCACATTATGTACTATCTAGTATAATAATCACATTTAGCGAACAATTTCTTAAGCCGACAGGATTAAAATTAAAGCAAAAGTGGTCATCTCATGACCTCCTCCCATAGCTACTGGTACACAATTACCCTAAAACTCAACCTTGTTATAACTAAATTTAGCTAAGAGTTTATCATGCATAATCTGAACCGACACCCATAGTAGATCAATTAAGCCATTAAAGCAGAAAACTGCGCTCTTTTGAACACGCAACATTTGAAATGATGCAATCTCTTCTTACAAATATTGAAACTGAAATAAATGAATGAACCAAATATTAAGTATCAATTGATGTTGAGCAAAACTTAATGAGTAACACCATCCATTGACCGAGAAAAACATGGGATAAGTTAACGAACGAGAGCAGAGGAAAGGAGCAGGAAATGCAACACAATCACCATTCGTCAATGAAGAAGAGACGCACCTTGAAATGTTGCAGACATTGTAAAACTTCAAAACCAAAAAATGGACAACCCAAACTCTACAAAAATTACCAGAAATTGACAGCATGCTATTTGTTGGTATAGCGACCATCAGATGCATCGCAATCTCCAAATTATCTCCATATCTGAAAGAACTGCTCCATGTGATATATTGTATATGTGAGAATTCGTTGCTGTTAGATTTACATCAGGTGCCATGTCAACTATTACCACCTGATTAGGAAAGTATGTTGCTGTTAGATCTTTCAGAAAATATGTAAGAAGGCAAGAAGAAACGTGAGGCACTCACTGTCCCAAAGTATACAACTAAGCTGCAAGCCCACAACACTGTATACAAAACTCAGGGTAGAATTAAGCTAAAAGTAAACTACATTAGCACAACTACTAAAACACCAACAGAACAAACTTACAAAGTTTTGGTCAAGCAACTGGAATAGTAACCAGAAGAAAATATAATACCCATATTTGGGAGTAGTCCTCCCTCCAATGTATCTACACAGACTGATAAGCAGCATGCAAAACTGCAGAATGGAAATAAGGAACTGAACCTCTTATATATAGAACAACTCGTGATGGTATCTCCCATGTAACCATCATTTAAAATTTACTACTATATCTAGCAGAAACCTAAACACATCCAGGATGATATACTTTGAAGTGGAGCCATACTGCACTGTCACCAACTGTAAAACGGCCAGGAAAACCATGGAAATACGTGCTCAATGCTCCAATTGCTTGCAGAAGCATCTGCAGCATACGTAATAAGCAGGTGGTGATGGCACGCTTGCACACCTGAAATGAGCCAATCAAGGGACCAACATCAGCATCACACACCACATCAAAATGGATCAGGAAAATGAATTATGAGCGATCCATGTCAGAGCACCATACAATGTAGCATGAGCAGGGAACAAAATGAGAATTAAATTGGCAGATTTTGAAGTCACCAGAGAGAGAACGCATTTTGTGGTATCAGATAGGCACACCATTGATGTCATTCTTGAGGGAGACAAATCAGCTACTCGTTTGTGATGGCACAACTGCTATCACCCACAAATGCGGTGCTGCTAGCTATGGCACAAAGCACAGTGGCAAGAAGCCAATAATTTGAACCTACTCTGATTCTGTAGTCAAGGAAACAAATATCAGTCAGCATAATGAGGCACATAAATGATCAAAAATGCAGATAAGCCCTACAGATCATGTCACTAAGTAATGAAACATCAAGCAACAATCTGTCGTGCGATACATGGAACGAACATAGTAGTTAGGACTCTAGTTAGTAGCTTAGATATATCAATGACTATTTCTCGAAGTTGACAGAACTTGTATATAGCACAATACTAATGAAACGAAAAAATCACAATGCCAATGTTCATACCTTTGGTGTCCATAGAGGTAGGTGAATAGTGGTAATGATTCAATACCTGTAATAGTCATCATGTGTTGTGGTGAAAAAAGATGTTTAATTAGCATTGGCAATGATGGGAAAATAACATTCAGATAAACAAAGCTCACACGAAAACATACCACATGTAATGCTGACCAATGCTGCTGAAAAGATGTCCATCGGGCCAATATATATTGAGTAGCATATATGAATGGTTAATGTAACTTATCAATGTGCTAGCTGCAACCTGCAAGTCAATGAGGAAAAAAAAGCCTCCATTGACGATATAATCATTGGAGTAAGTTCAATTAAGAAAATTTATATGATCTCCAATGTATAGAAGTACAGGACAATGTGAGCAGATGAGCATAAGTGCAACAAAGCCATACCTTAAAATGAAGCATTAATAAGTTATGGTTTTGACCCTTGAACCATAGCTTCATACAACAAAACTTACATTACAATCCTCTAAGGTGCAAAACAAATTATCCAAGAGTAAGCTTAGATTGATTTATACTATTGTTTCTACAAGAACTCCTTTTATATTGGCTCAGCTCATACTATTCTTAGTGCAAAACTGTAAGATCGTATAGAGCATGGCTTGCTTATGTAAGACACATTGGTGAAGTGCCGGTAGATCTAGACAGTTCGTTAGTACTAAGCCATCAAGTGATAAAATTGCATAAGTGAAGTACTCTCACCTGAGTAGATCCATGCTACGTGTGAGACAAGAAGATACCTTGCGTGTATTGAATTTTGACGGTTCTATATATACCATAAACTCTGCAAAGGCATGCCGATTGATTGCTTGGAATTTTCAGCTCTTAAAGAAACACCTATTGGGAAGAGCACTTGTACACCGACAAAACATACTTGAAAATTCAGAGGAAAAGAGCAAAACCTCAATGTGTATAATGCAAAATAACCAGTAATAGTGACAATAAATTGGAAAGTTATTTGTGAAGCAAAATAATAAGGTTGCAGCCAAAATAAATCATATGCTAGTGCAGAAAAGAAGGCTTACTGTTACTGCTACATACATCATGTCCTTCTTGTCAATTTTGACAAAGAATTAGGTACTCATTACACATCAATACTATTGCTGAAAAACATGAGGAAAATAAATATATAGTATCAATCCAACAGTTGAGTGAGATCAATCAAAATGAATCAAAATTACTGTCTAATCAAAAGAGATAGCAAGTGAGTGAGAGAGACACACACACTGGTCAAGGCATCCATCTCCAATGTGCCTGCTCCATGGCGGTTCTGCCCTCCTTCCACCACTGATCATGGCGAGCACGGGGACGGAGGTGACAACCTTGGGTGGACTCATCATGAACTTTGAAAAGAAGAGCTGAAATGGAATCTATATGATACGTGGCATCATTATAGTGACATGGCTGCTGCATAACAAATAATAATAGAAAAGTTCTTTTCTTGTGGGAAGGATAATTCCCTGCAGGAAAGCTAATTGATCATTTCTTATGCTAGTTCTTTTATGGAAAAAGCAAGGAAAGCTTTATTATCCTATAAAACTCCAAAAACTAAAACCAAAGCTTGTGGCATTCACATTTATCACACCACTTAATCCAATACACCACTTGCAGTCATATAGCACATCCACAAACTCAACAACCCACGAGACAATTTCATTGAGCAGAGCAAGGTGTACCTAATTGTTGATGGGGAATGTGTCAGTCACCACGTAGGCTTCAAGTCTCCCACTTTGTTGGTCCTGTCACCTAGCTCTGCAGCTATCTAGCATTGAGCAAGGAGTCCACACCGTTGAGGTACTGCAGAAACTACCAATCAGGGTCTGCATACACAACATAAAGAAAGGTTCCTAAATTTTATTGTAGTTCAGGTCTGAAAATCCTCTAGTCATTACCTGCTATATTTGGGCCCAATCAAAGTCAGTGACACGACACAAGCAGGGTCAGCTAGCAGAGGGCTCAAGGGATAGGTGAGGAGCAAGCCAGAATGAAGAAGCAGCAGGATGCAACAAACCTTGGCGATGAGGTGCTGCAGCTCGGCCACCCTATGCGGTTCCCCTCCTCCATGGTCGTCGAGAATTCGCCACTGCCTGCCCCGCGAGCTCCAGGTACCTAAAAGAGCAGATGAATGAAGAGAAGCGAGGAGGCTGCCATGGCCACCGCCGGCCGCTCTCCGTCGTTAGCCTCCACCTTGCCCCCCTTCTCGCACAGATCTGGATTCGTCCGGTCTCCTGCTAGCCCTCCGCCACTTGCTGGACGTCCCCCGGGTCCATTCCTCCCTTCTTTCGCCGGATCCACTCCTCCCCTCCACCGTCTGCTCCTCTCCTCCCCGCCGCTGCCTGCCCCATTCCTCAACACGCCGCCACACCACCAGAGAGAAGAGGGAAAGAGAGAGAAAGGGGAGAGGATAGGGTTTGAGAGGTGAGGGACGCGAGATGCGTATAGGCTGCCTTGGCGCCTCGCTACCCCCGGCGACGCCGTCCCTCTGTAGGGAGCGTACCCGACGGCGCCTCGCCGGTCGCCACGCGCGTACGGTCCGGGGAGAGGAGGACGAAATGGCACGTGAAAAGTCTATTTTGCCCCTCTCCAAAAGCAAAACCACAAGTTGCCACCGCGTCTCTCTCCTCCTTTTTTTCAGTACTCACAGAGGACCACGTACCTCCTCTCTCTGGCGACCGAGCCCCCCTCGATGCAGGCCCACACATCAGTGAGATGGAGTACGATGATTATCGGTGAACTTAGACTCGCTAAGCCAAATAGAGGGGTCTTTGGATGGACGGCGCGGACCATGTGAGCAGGATTCAGATGCCGATCGGACGGCTGGTATCACACGATCGGAAAAACAAACGGCTAGCGTTGTGCCACGCAGATTGATCCGATGGTCAGGATCTAGAGGTTGTGGATAGGCCAGGATTTCCTCTAGAATGTTTCTTCTAGATTCTATGCACGCTCTGCGGCTTCCGTGGCGCCACTTAACATGCTCAACCTGGCGTCGGGCACAGGTGAGAAGGTGACCAGGCTGGCTGCACGGCGTGCTGCCCGGATATGCGAAATTGCATCGTAGTTTCGCCATATACACGAAATTGCATCGTAATTGCATCGAAATTGCCCGGATCCAGAGGCGCTCCCAAGCTCCCGACGCCGCCATCGATAATTTCCCCAACAGAGCGGCGGCCGCTGGATGCCGGGAGTCGGAAGAGACGAACTAGGCACCAGCAATTAAGGGGCCCCGGCTTTAATTCCTTCCACGGGGAGGGCCGAGATCAACGGACATCTTCTCGGGCTGGCGCACCTGCACGGCCACGCCGTCTGCTGGCGCGCACGCGGACGGCGGCGGCGCGCTTTCCCCTGGCGCGTGACCGACCGGCGTGGCCTTCCCTGCTCTCCATCAGGACCGGCCGACGCGGCCCCATCCCTGTGCCCAGCGCGGCCGGACCCGTCTCTATGAATGCTGGCCGACGCAACCCACCCTCGCGCTTGTCTCTGCTCTACAGCGGGGAATCAAAGATGCTGAAGCCAGCTCACGCTGTGGCGCACGAAATGGCCTGCGACGCCGGAGTATTGCGGGGCCGCGAGCTGGGGATGGCCGCGAGCAGGACGGCCACGAGCTCGGGATGAACGCAAGCTGGACGGCGGAGAGCCGCGAGCTGGGGATTGTCCACGATACGCCACTTAAATTAGTGGCAGACCAATTGTTGGGACGGAGCCCGGAGAGTCTTCGGACGCAATTGTTGCCCGCCCTTAAATCTTGGTCCAGCCAGATACGTACGTCCAGAGTCATCGTGGCCGACAATTTTTTTTTTGGCAATTCCTGACCAGCTCAGCAGCTCTTTTGTTTTTCGTTTGGCAATATCTGACTGCCTCCTGAGAGAGAACCGATTCAAGTGTGTCAATTCAAGCTCGATGTGGCGTAAAAAAATACTACTACTACGTAACGTAGTGATTACAAGTCCGCCGCATCGGACTAGCTAGGTCGCCGCCGTTCGCCGATCGAGTCCAAGTCCAACCGTGCGGCCGGGCATTTTCCGCCGATTGACCACTCTGGCCTGCAGCTCAACCCAAACCTGCTTATGCTTTGCAAAAGCTAAACGCTAACCAAAGGACTAATTTCTACGGCTGATTTTCCTAACGCAACCTGCTTTTAATAGTGTATTTGTGATACCCCAGATTTTTACGTAATTAATTAATTTGAGTTAACTTCTAATTGGTTTGATTTGCTAATTCAAATTAAAGGCTAAGGTATACATGCGGAGCTAGTAGTAGTCTCCATATGACTTGTTTGTACGTATACCCTTGTAGTACTAACTCTCATGCATTGCATCGATGGCGCTAACTAAGGATGTACTAGTAGTCAGTGTGCTCCAAGGCAAATAAGAAGTGCAAACTTGATTATGGAGTGATGGAGCTACGTGGCTTTGCAGTGCTGTGCTGGCAACACAAGAAAGGCTAGCTGATCCAAGTTCCCTACGTAGGTACATGCATGATGTCCACGAAGGTAGTCGACCAACATTTGCTTCACTCAAGGGTCAAGCTTTCAACGGCAAGGGGCATTGCGAGCTAGATATTTCGCCAGCGATTCTTGTCTACTTCGAAGGGTCAGCTGCTCAGATATTTTAGGAAGCATGATCGACATCTATAAATAGTTGCTGCAGCTCGTAGTCGCTCTGCAACACATGCATACACCAGAACACTGACCATCGATAGATATATAGAAATGGAGAGCTGGTTCTATATCATCAGTCTATATTGTTGAAGCATTGACACAGTGTTACGGTTTATAATCTGGCGACGCTGCGACGAAGAACACTGACTACAAAATCCGAGAGAGGTGTTGCTGTGCTTATGCAGAGGAGGAGAAACAAAGAAAATGCTGACCTTATGTCAAGGAGATGCTAACTCGATGAAGAGGAGTGCCGAGCCACTGATTTGCTTGTAGTGTTCATCTTGGAGAATATATCAGTCCGTGGATTATAGTCTCGCTAATCAAGGCAAGTAGGTCGTCTCCTCAACCTCTACTTCAAGTAGATGTTCCTCTATATCTTTGAATCCTATAAGTAGTACCTCTTCTACTTATAATTGCTAGCTTGATGCTTCGTTGTGGTGCTGGTACCTCTACTTGCACTAGACTTGATCTTATCATTGTCATAATACTGTTGGAGAGATATTCTGTTGATTCTATCGCCTCCTTGTTTATAGTATTATGGATAAATAATCTCAGCACTTGTAATCTGATTGGATATTGTGGCACCGTGATGCCTAATCTTTCGAGAGAGACTGTGGTGCTCTCAATCTTGCAGGGGCTCGGGTAGAGTCGTGGATATCATCGATTGGCTTCACTTCTATAAACTTGTCATTTATCCAGTATTGGTGTCACGACGACGATCGTATTGTACCGGTCACGGTTCAGGTATGGGACTGTCTGAGTTCTCCAATGGGAGCAACGTTTGGTCCGAACAGGGTACCGGTGATGGATCCTTGGGAGCGACCCGTACTAGTAAGTCAAGTTGTCGTGTCTCGGCGGGCTAAAGAGCTCTGCTCTTCTGGAGCCTTCATGGTTGTAGTTGAGGCTGTCGATGTCGGAGTACCCCTCTGCAGAGTGTAAAAGTGTGGAATTTCACCCCTGTGACTCCCGGGTAGGGAAGCTTGCGGTCATATGTGACGGCGATACTTTTCCATTTATTATCACTAAATTCATCCCCATTGTTACCTTACTTATCTTTGGCGAATTCAGTTATTCATTCCTTCCTGAATTCATAACTGATTATCATTATCTTGTTGATTCCTTTGATACCAGATAATCCATTGATCATCTCTTGTTGTATCTACTTGCTGAGTATGATTTATCGTACCCACCCCAGCTCCCCTTATTTTTTTAGATAAAGCGCGGATGCTAACATAAGATCATGATGGAGCTGGTGTCGCTCGACGAGTAGGCTGGACCGGCGGGTGGGAAGCGCACTAGAGAATTTATAATTCCTTGTAAATGTAAAGGAACCTGTAAATTTAATTATCGAGATGTTTGAGATCCACTGTGCTAGTTTATGCCTGTTTTTCTAAGCCTTGCGCGTGTATATGCCTCCTGGTATATAGGCGCGCGGCGGCTGTCATTCTTCCGGGTCGGGTCTCGGGGCGTGACAGTATTTCTCACAGCAGGTGAACCCCTATCTTTGCTGTGGTGACTTTCACTTTCGCATAAAAATTACCGACCAATCCCCCTCATAAGTTGTACTGATTCATTTCTATTTCCTTCCTCAGCCCCGCGCGACCCTCTTTGTCTTCTTTCTCTCGCTGAAATCCGCATCGGGAGGAGACAACGGGATCCTGGCGCTTGCCCAGCAGGTCCATTTCCCAACCCCGCGCTAAATCGCTAGACGTCGCAACCGCCTGCCTCTACAAATTTCCATGGGGGCGTCTCCCAATCCCAGAGTCCCTGACCTCCTGGTGGATCTGCATGCCGCCGCCGCTAGAAGGAGCTCCGTTTGGGCCTGCGTCTGGTCATGGTCCGCCTCCAAGAAGAAATACGACGCAGCCTAGCGATTTTCTGGCGAATCCTATTTCGCGCCCGCGGGCGCGCTGGAATGCGTCGCGCCCGCGGGCGGAGCAAATTGGGCCGCGGCCCAGGAGGGGGCGGAAGCGACTTGTTTTCGTGTTTTTGTTTTCATTTTTTGCGGTTTTTTCTTGCTTTTTTTTCACTAGTTGATTTTTGCGATTTTTTAATCTGGTTTCAGCTTTTTCTGAGTTTATTGGAATTTGAAATTTTTTAAGTTTGAACATTTTTGTGGTTTGAACATTTATTAATTTGAACAATTTTAAAATCTGATTTTTTAAAGTTTGAACAATTTTAAAATCTAAACTTTTTTAAATTTGAACAATTTTTTGGATTTGAACATTTTCGAATTTGAACAATTTTAAAATCTCAATTTTTTAAGTTTGAACCATTTTAAAAATTTGTTCAAAATTCAAATTTTGTTCAAACTCGAAATTTGCTCAAAATTCAAATTTTGTTCAAACTCGAAATTTGCTCATAATTCAAATTTTGTTCAAACTCGAAATTGTTCAAATTCAAATTGTTCAAATTCAAAATTTGTTCAAATTCAAAATTTATTCAAATTCGAAATTTGTTCAAATTTGAAAAAAAAATCAACATTCGGAATTTATTCAAAAATCAAATTATATTCTAAATAAGTAGACCGAGAGCAGCAAGAAAGAGACGCACAGAGCGGAGCGATGCTCTCGAATGGTGAGGCGAGAGTTTGACAGCAATTGGATCAATCAATTGACGAATCGTTCTTGCCTGCATTCATACGTACAAACCATTCTTGGCAATTTTTTTTGAGGGAAACATGGACTTTATTGATCACATAATCAAAATGTCATTACAAATAGCCTCACGGATGCATTCCGGAGTAAACCCACACCACACAGAGCATAAAGATAACTCACTAAACTTAGCTAGAGAATGAGCCACAATATTTAAACCACGATACACATGATGAAAAGAGCAGGACACAAAATCTTGAGCCAACCTCCTGATGTCATGAATCACAGGGCCACATAAAGACCGATCGTCCTGATCTGATGTCACTCGTTTCACCACAGAGAGGCAATCAGAGTTGACAATAATTTTAGAAAAACCTTCCTCTTTTGCAAGGATGATAGCTCGACGCATAGCGAGCGCCTCTGCAATTTCTGGTGCCACAACCTCTTCAGATTGCTTGCTGCAAGCAACTAAACAATTCCCTGTGTGGTCTCTGATTACGGCACCTATCCCCATTCGACGAGTTGAAGAAAAGATTGCTGCATCAACATTTATAAGAACTGTACCCTCCGGCGGCGGTGACCATTTTGGAGCAATAGCAATGGTCTCACGCCTGTTGTATGGTTCAGTTTTGTACAAGTGTGTAGCAATCATCTGAATATAAGCCAATACCTTCTGAGCAATAGAATTCGGGTGCATCAAAGGTTCACCTTCCCGAATCTTGTTTCTAGCATCCCATATATGCCACATAGTAACCATTAACACCGTGGCTTGCATAGGTGAGCATCTCTCTAGAAAATCAAGAGTCCAAGTTTTTGTGGATGTAAAGTACTTGCGCCGTAGCTCAATAGGATATTCAGCAGATACAATTTCCCACACCTCTTGAGCAAAGCAACAGAACAACAAAGTGTGCTCGATCGACTCATAACGTCCGCAAAAGAAACAATCAGCCGTCACTGGCACATGCCGGACTTGAAGTTGCTGCCCACATGGTAAACAATTATGGGCAAAACGCCATACAGTAATATGCATCTTGCCTGGAGCCTTGGTTGACCATAATTTTTTCCAAAGCTTGGCATCCCGCTCCGCTTCTGATGACAGGCCTCTTTTCGCTATGCTCCTCTGATCACAGAAACTGCGTGACCTAGCCAGATTATAACCCGGTCGTACTGTATAACACCCAAACCGTGTATAGGGCCAAGAAATAAAGTCATCACCATCATGTCTACTGATCGGAATTTGGAGGATCTTTGCGGCCACATCTTCCGTGAAAACAGTATGAATCACATCTGCATCCCACGCCCTGGAAACATCACTGAGCAAGGTGCAAACCTTCTGATCCTCCATTAGCGGTACAAGAGTTTGTACAGACACACAAGGTACACCCGGAATCCAATTATCAGATTCAATTTTTATTTGTTCACCATTTCCAACACCCCATCGAATACCCTCTTTCAAAAGTTCTCTTCCAAACAAGATGCTTCGCCAAGTATACGATGAAGACCTTGGACGTGGAGCATCCCAAAAGGAGCAGTTAGGGTAATATCTTCCCTTCAACACACGGGCCGCCAAAGACGTTGGTTCTGTCAATAAACGCCATCCTTGACGAGCCAACATTGCTTGATTGAAAAGCACTAAATCTCTAAAGCCCAGCCCCCCTAGCGCCTTGGGAGTCGTGAGCCACTGCCAAGAACGCCAATGAAGCTTCTTCTTTCCATTCTCAACCCCCCACCAATGGTTTGCAATTGCTTTCCTCATATCATCACATAATGAAGCAGGCAACTGAAAGCAACTCATGACATAAGAAGGAATTGCTTGGATAACGGCCTTTAAAAAAATTTCTTTCCCTGACCGTGACATGGGCCTATCCGAGCATCCATTGATTCGTTTCCACATACGATCAAACAAGTACCTAAAGGTACTAACCGGAGATCGGCCCACATCAGTGGGCATTCCCAAATAGAAATCCTTCAAATCTTCAGTTTGAATACCCAGCTTTTGCATGACCTCATTCTTCACTTCTTCAGAACAATTTGCCCCAAAGAAAATATTTGACTTATCCTTATTTATCTTTTGTCCAGACCCCGCACAATAAACCTCCAATGTATTGTGTAAAGCTTCCACACTTTTTCGGTCGCTACGCGTAAAGAAAATGCTGTCGTCTGCAAACAATAGATGTGAAATAGGGGGTCCAAGCCGGCCATTGCGAATACCTTGTAGTTCACCTTGGGCCTCCCTTTTTTGCAGAAGACAAGATAATCCTTCCGTGCAGAGGAGAAAAAGATAGGGGCTGATGGGGTCCCCTTGTCAGATACCGCGAGACGGTACCACTGGATCTGTCAACTCCCCATTAACTCGGACTGCATATCTCGCTGATGTTACACATCTCATTACTGTACTTGTCCAAGCAGGGGAAAAACCAAGCTTCAGAAGGCAGCCCTCCAAGTAATTCCATTCTACACGGTCATAGGCTTTCATCATGTCCACCTTCAAAGCAAAAAAAGGCCTCTTCGATTGTTGTTGTTTGATAGAATGGAAACATTCAAAAGCAATGAGAGCACTATCAGTAATTAGTCGTCCTGGAACAAAGGCACTTTGATGCTCAGAAACAATCGATGGCAAAATTTTCTTCAACCTATTTGCCAATACTTTTGAGGCAATTTTATAGAGAACATTGCATAAGCTAATAGGGCGGAAATTCTTTAGATGGACAGGGTTCGTCACCTTGGGGATAAGAACCACAATTGAATCACAGAGACCTTCAGGGATCTCCCCACCTTCCAAAAAACTCCTCACCGCCTTGCAAATCTCTTCGCTAAAGAAATCCCAATGAGTCTGGTAAAATAAAGCCGGAAAACCATCCGGACCCGGAGCTTTTGTAGGACCCATTTGGAATAGAGCTGCCTTAATCTCATCATTTGTGTACTCATGAGCCAAATCAGCATTCATCTCATCAGTAACTTTACATGGTAAAGCATCTAGGACAGCATCAATGGAGATGGTTGGTTCCGAAGAAAATAAACCTTCATAAAAAAGCTGGACCATACCTTTAATCCCCTCGATATCCTCACACCTAGATCCATCTTCACGGACTAGAGATTTGATTTTATTAGTGCGTTTACGTGCAGATGCTCGGGCATGGAAAAAAGCCGTGTTTCGGTCGCCATCTTTGAGCCAGTCTATACGTGATCTTTGTCGCGCCATAATCTCTTCCTGCTCAAAGAGTTCACAAAGCTCCTTTTCTACTAAACAAATATCCGCCTCATTACCAGCTGGAGTAGCAAGACGCAATGACCTCAATCTTCTTTGAAGCTTTGCAATCTTTGATCTGACCGCACCAAAAACTTCATGACCCCATTTTTTCAAAGACATAGCCACATTCTGAAGCGTAGCCCATGTGGCATGTAGAGAGTGCGATTCCACCTGCTGACTTCCCTCCGTCTAGGCCTTCTCCATTTGATCCTTGTACCCTGGTGATCGTAGCCACGCTGCTTCAAAACGAAAACCCTGCTGCACTGGGTTTTTAGTGGTAACCACATTTTCAACTTGGCAAACTTCAAACAAGGATCTGAACGCTTCATTAGCTACTGCTCGGTCCAACCGCACCTTGACAAGATTTATTCCCTCTTGTCGATTACTCCAAGTATACTTCGGCCCGGAGAAACCAAGGTCCACCAGTTCGCAATCATTTAGACAATCTCTGAACAGCGCCATTTGCGATTCTGATCTATCACACACACTTAAGTGTTTGTCGGGGGGATGACCCCCGGTAGGGTCAAGAGAGTAGAAAGATACAAGGACTATGGTTGACTTATGCCGGGTTATCAAGGAAGGGCCTGGCCGGAATATAAGAGCATCGGCCAGGCTGGCATATGTGTGTATCCCGGCTGATACTTGGATATGCCGGATTAACCTGAATACTAATATATGTGTGCCGGCATATACTTTAGATATGCCGGCCTAACCATTTGGTGTGTTGTGCAGGAGCAGGGGAGGCCGGATTACCCGACCTTCATAGGTCGTTGGTCCGGCATATAGGTCCGGGGTATGGCCAACGGTCATATCCGGAATATAAGGTCTGCTAATGTGTCACATCCCTACAATCAAGGAAGAAGACATCCAAGCATGGTAGGAGAGTGTGATGGCAGGGTGCACAGTGGAGGTTACCTACCCTCACTGTGCACAAGTACAGAGCTTACCTCAGAGAGGTAAGGTCACAGTGCGAGAGGTACCAGGTACATGGATATGAAGTCCCATCGAGAGCAATCAGGGAGGAAGTCAAGGGTCGTTGCCTTCGTCAGCAAGTCCTATTTGGAGTGTAGCCCGTGTCTTGTGGTCTCTTATGACCGTTGTAACCCTGGCCATCACTATATAAGGTGGCATAGGGAGCCCTGGCTAAGGGTTGGTCACTCTGTGTTCTTACACTTACAGTTCATCTTCCTTCTCTACCAGGGAGCTTGGAAGTACCATTGTCGTGTACTACATCGATCCAAATATACATCATCCAGTAGAGCAGGAGTAGGGGTGTTATCTCCTTATGAGAGCCCCGAACCTGGGTAGATCTGTGTTCCTTTCTGTCGTGCTCTTTAGCTCGTTCCCCTCTCCCGAATCCTCCAGCATCTAGTTCGGCCCCCATTTAAGCCATCCTATGGCATATGTTGTTTCACCACGACGACATTTGGCACCCACCGTGGGGCAGATAGATATGCTGGGCGGAGTGTTTATTCGGACGGGGTCTGTGATAGCAGCTTCAGGAGTGCGCGTAGTCTCTGGCCTCGTCCAGAGGCTAGGCTCGCTCAGTTTCGTCAGCAACAACGCAGGATGTCTCGGTGGCCGGCCGTTCCCCAGGGATGGCCGGATTATCTCTTTCGGTTCCCACGAGGTGTACGTGGGGACTGAGAGAGTTTGCAGGGAAAAGGTGCTGGTGGCGTCGGATCCTCCGTCACATCGGTTGGCTCACGCTGGGCGTAGCGCTCGCTCAGTAGAGTCGGCCGAGGTAATGATGGCCGACACATCCGTGCCGCCGGCAGAAGGTGCCGGCAAAGCAGCGGCAGCAGGAGGAGATACTCCCCCGGAGCCGCCGAAGGCCAAGAGGTCGGCGCGTCCTCCGCTGGAGCGTGTCGAGAACCTGGCCGACACTTCCGCTGTGCCGGCAAAGGGTCAAGTGCTTCTTCCCATCATCGATCGGCTTCTCGAGCCGGTGCGATCCGGCGATGATCCGGAGCAGACAAGGGAGGTCCTAGAGGGATCTCGCCAGGCACTCGTCGACGAGGCCCTGGCCATGCACCAGGAGCGCGAACGGTTTAACCGGCAACTCCGTGAGTATGAGGCAGCCCATGGTTTTACTCCTGTGGTAACCCGGCCTAGCCGGATAGATGAGGTTAGAACTAGAGGCAGAGATCTTAACACTGAGCTAGGCAAGGATGCTAGGGCTAAGAGTCATACTGCAACTAGTACTGTGCCTAGAGTAATTTATAGCTCCCCAGTGAAGAACCTTAGAGCAGCAGCAGAGGTAGCTAAGGATTTAGCTAATTTATCCGGTGAAGCACTGCATGAGCAGCAAGCCCGGCTTAACCATCTTTTGTCTGAAGCTACTAAGCAGCAGGAGGCCTTTAAGAAGGCAAACCCAGGTGCCGGGGCATCCCAGTACATTGCGTCGGTAGGAGGTGCCGGCGCAAGATCGAGGGGCGAGGCTTCGTCCCCGCATCCAAGTGCCCGGCGTGCCGGAAGTGTGACCTCTGGCCGCCGGGACAAGCAGATCCAAGTGTATGATCCGGCAATTGCCGGAAAACAGGCAGTAGTTCAGAAGAGTGCCGGTCAAGCTGACAAATATGCCGGCCGCAAGAGTGCTGGCCAGAATGTGCCGGCCGGGCAAGGGGCAGTTTCGGCCGGAGGTGGCCGGAGTAACAGTGCAGCCCGGCGTCAGCAGCAGGGCGCCGGAGGAGCAACGCAGCAGCAAGGCGCAGGTCAGCCGGGACATCGAGAGGATGATGGGAATTCCGCCCTTGCCAGGGCGGGATATCAGCAGCAGCATCAGCAAGGCCGGCATAGTGAGCAACATCAGCCGGAGCAGCAGCAGGAAAAAGTGATTGCAGGCCCAATTGCATCTCGGCTGGGACCTCGGTACTTGGCAGCAAGTGATGCGCGCCTCAAGCTGGACAGGATCCACCAAACGGAGCTGGTGGAGAGGCAAGGAGCACCGGGTCCTATGTGCTTTGGACCCCGGATTATGGGTGAGCCGGTACCTTACTTTTTCCAGCTTGCGCGTGGCGCGAGGACATATAACGGCAGTACAAAGCCGGAAGATTGGTTGGAGGATTACTCCACCGTAGTAAACATTGCCGGAGGAAACCTCAGATGGGCGGTACGATATGTACCGCAAATGCTAGAAGGACCAGCCAGGATATGGCTGAATAACCTGCCGGGCGGAAGTATCAACGGCTGGGTTGATTTCGAAGAACAGTTTGTGTCAAACTTCACCAGCACATATAAGAGGCCGAATCGTCCTCAGCAGCTGGCTAACTGCCGACAGGGAGTGAATGAGACCGACCGGGACTACCTGACCAGGTGGTGCACATTGCGCAATTCCTGCGAAGGAGTTGTGGAGCAGCAGGCCATCATGTGGTTCGCTCATGGGTGCCGGCACGGCACCATGTTATGGCAAAAGTTACAGAGGGAAATGCCGGCCACGTTGGCCGAGACAATCAAGATTGCTGATAGTTATGCTCTGGGAGACCCAATGCAGCCCACCCTTGATTCACAAGGACTGGGGCAGACCCAGGGGAACACCCACAGCGCCGGAAGACCAGGGCAGTACTATCGCTCTGATAACCGGAACAAGAGAAGAGAGGAAAGGCCGGATTATAGGTATGGAACAGCGCAGGTAGCGGCCGTGGAGGAAGAACAAGGGGGCGCCGGCAGTAGCCAGCGTCCGAGGTATGAGGATAATCAGCAACCTCAACAGCAGCAGCCGCAGCAGCAAGCGCAGCCCTTCCAGAAGAAGAATGTATGGATCAACAAGAATGCCGGCGGAGCCGCCGGACAGAAGAAGCAGTGGCCGAAGTATACAGTGGGTCTTGCCATGGACAAACCTTGTGTGTTCCACACCTTCCAGCCGGGTAAACCGGCAAATCATTTGACAAGAAACTGTTCATGGTTGGACGACATATTAGCAGGTCGTGCAGGTCCCTGGGGACCCGCTAGACCATCTGTCCCGGCAGCTCCATCGCCGTTGACAGGAGCAAATACAGTTGCAGTCCCACCCAGGCCGGCTAATCCCGGTAACCAGAGCAACGCCGGAAATGCCGGCGTAAATCAAGTTGACCAGAGCTATAATCCGGAATATAATGCCGGAGGCCCAGGAGCGGGCCGGAATGAGTACAAGGAGTATGATCAGAGCTACATGGTCTTTGAGACCGAAAGAACAGACAAGCAGAGCTTGTACCAGCGGTGTTTGGAGGTAAACGCCGTTATGTCGGCAGTTCCAAAGATGATGCATTGGTCTGACCAGGCCATTGGCTGGGATAGGGCAGATCATCCCAGGATCATGCCAAACCCCGGCGGGTATGCTCTAGTGTTGGATCCGACGTTTGTCGGGCCGGCTAATAACGTGAGGTTCAGCAAGGTCCTCATTGACAATGGAAGCAGCATCAACATCATGTATCGGGACACGATGGAGAAGCTGGGAATTAAGGAGAATATGCTGGAGCCAAGCAAGACCACGTTCCACGGCATTGTGCCGGGGCTTTCGTGTGCGCCGATGGGCAAGATCCGGATGGATGTCATGTTTGGCAGCCGGGATAACTGCAGGGTGGAAAACCTCATGTTCGAGGTGGTTGATCTGGAAAGCCCCTACCATGCTTTGCTGGGAAGGCCGGCATTGGCAAAGTTCATGGCCTCTACGCATGTTGCGTACCTGAAGATGAAGATGCCGGGGCCCGGAGGGGCAATTACCATTGTTGGTGATTACAAGCGTTCGATGGCATGTGCCACAGCCGGGTCTAACCTGGCCGAGACTCTGATCATTGCAGAGGAAAGGAGGAGGCTCAAGCGAGCTGTGGAGATTGCAGAGACGGTCGTGGCCGGCAAACCTATGCCGGGCATGTCGAATCCCGGCGGTAGTGCTTCCTTTCAAGTGGGAAAGGAGGTCAAAAAGGTGCCTCTGGATGAAGCTTTCCCAGAGCGCCATGCCCTCGTTGGGGCAAGTTTGGATTCCAAATAGGAAAGCGAGCTCATCAGCTTCCTCCGTGAGAATCGGGATATCTTTGCATGGTCTACTTCGGACTTGCAAGGTGTGCCGAGGGAGCTGGCTGAGCACGCACTGCATGTGAGACCGGATGCTAAGCCGGTGAAGCAGCCGCTCCGGCGAAATGCCGGCGACAGAA
Organism: Dactylis glomerata; assembly: GCA_007115705.1. Taxonomy (NCBI): domain Eukaryota; kingdom Viridiplantae; phylum Streptophyta; class Magnoliopsida; order Poales; family Poaceae; genus Dactylis; species Dactylis glomerata. The sequence goes on along the minus strand of QXEO01000464.1, from coordinate 5,495,716 downwards.
GGAAAGCCATTTGGGACGAAGTGGCCAGGCTCTTAGCCTCTGGCTTTATCAAGGAAGTACTTCATCCGGATTGGGTGTCTAATCCGGTTTTGGTGGAAAAGAAGAAAGATGAGCCCGCCATAGTGAAAGTATGGCGGATGTGTGTTGATTACACCAACTTGAATAAGGCATGTCCTAAAGATCCATTCCCGCTCCCTCGGATCGATCAAGTGATTGATTCCACAGCCGGATGTGAACTATTATCATTTGTAGATGCCTATTCTGGTTTCCACCAGATCCCCTTGTATGAGCCGGATTAAATAAAGACATCCTTTATTACCCCGTACGGGGCTTATTGCTATCTTACTATGCCGTTCGGTTTAAGAAATGCCGGCGCAACTTACCAAAGGTGTATGCAGAAATGTCTGCACGATCAGATAGATAAAAATGTGCAGGTATATGTCGATGATATCGTCATAAAAACCAAGGAGAGCAAGACTCTCATAGATGATCTCCGGGAAACCTTTGGAAACCTGAGGAGATTCCGGATGAAGTTGAATCCGGCTAAATGCACCTTCGGTGTGCCGGCGGGCAAGTTGCTCGGCTTCCTTGTCTCCAGCCGGGGTATTGAGGTAAATCCCGGCAAGATTCATGCCATAGAAAGGATGAGGCCGCCGACAGATTTGAGGGAAGTACAGAAGTTCACTGGGTGCCTCGCATCCCTGAGCCGCTTCATAAGCCGGCTGGGAGAGAAAGCTCTGCCGTTATATCAGTTGATGAAGAAGTCCGACACATTTGTCTGGACAACGCAAGCAGATGCTGCCTTCAAGGAATTGAAGCAGTTGTTGTCGACAGCGCCGGTATTAGCATCTCCAATGCCCCGGGAGCCAATGTTGCTCTATATAGCGGCAACCAACAGGGTTATCAGTGCAGTGGTAGTAGTGGAGCGAGAGGAGGGAGGCAAAACCGTGCAGCAGCCGGTATATTATTTAAGTGAAGTCCTTTCCACCTCAAAGCAAAACTACCCCCACTATCAGAAGATGACCTATGGTGTCTATATGGCGGCCAAGAAGCTCAAGCATTACTTCCAGTAGCATCCAATCCGGGTAGTGGCCGAGGCCCCTATCTCGGAGATCATAAGCAACAAAGATGCCAGTGGCAGAATAGCCAAATGGGCAATAGAGTTGTCACCATATACACCTCAATATGATAGGAGGGATACAATCAAGTCCCAGGTGTTGGCTGATTTCTTTATTGACTGGGCCGAGATACAGTATGAGCCACCATTGCCAGATGCAAATTATTGGAGGATGCATTTCGATGGATCCAAGACAATCCACGGCTTGGGTGCCGGCATAGTTCTCAGTTCACCAAAGAATGACCAATTGAGATATGTCCTGCAGATTCATTTTGCAGCATCAAATAATGTGGCGGAATATGAGGCACTTGTGCATGGCCTGAAGGTGTCTAAGGACATAGGAATCCGCCGGATTATGTGTTTCGGTGATTCGGACTTGGTAATCCAGCAATGTTCCGGCATATGGGATGCTCATGATGCAAACATGGCATCCTACCGTTTCCTGGTGCAGCAGTTGAGCGGTTATTTCGAAGGGTGTGAGTTCCGGCATGTTCTCCGGGCTCAGAACGACGCAGCCGATGCATTGTCCAAGCTGGGATCTTCCAGAGATTCAATCCCGCCCGGCATTTCATTGGAGCATCTGAGGAAGCCGTCAATCAAGCCCTCACCGGAGTCATCTTCCATTTATGTCCCGCCAGGTCCGAAGGAAGCAGTTTCGATGGAGATAGATGCCGGAGTCAGGTCAGATAATCCGGGGACTGTTTCCTCAGTCCCGGGGACTGGGCCGGCATATGCTGTGAGTGCAGTATTCCGGAGCAGAGCTAAGGGCAAGGGTAAGATGTACCAAGAGGTTGTGCCGGTATACCCGGGGACTGCTCCGGCACATCCGGGGACTGATCCCACAGTCCCGGGGACTTCGCAGCCCATGGAGATCGATTATGTGTCGGTCGAAATGATGGAGATAGATCAGGCAGTGTTCACTGTCAGGGAAGTGCCCTCATGGGCACGTCCTATTATGAACTTCTTGGTGAATGGCCAAGTGCCGGCAGATGAAACCGAGGCCCGCCGGGTTACAAGGAGATCCAAAGCGTATACCATCATAAACAAAGAGATATACAAGAGAAGTGCCACCGGAGTATTGCAGAGATGTGTCGAATCTGCAGAAGGTCTGGAGATGCTCCGGGAAATTCACCAGGGGGAGTGTGGTCACCATGCCTCATCCAGGGCGTTGGTGGCAAAGGTATTCCGGCATGGGTTTTATTGGCCGACGGCACTGCAAGAAGCAGAAGACTTGGTCCGGAAATGTAATGGGTGTCAAAGATATGCCCACCAGATTCATCAGCCGGTATCTACCCTGAAAACTATCCCAATAACCTGGCCCTTTGCTGTTTGGGGCCTGGATATGGTCGGGGCTTTTAAGCCGGCCAGAGGAAAGATGACCCATATCCTGGTCATGGTGGACAAGTTCACCAAGTGGATTGAAGTGAAGCCCATAAGCAAGTGTGATGGCCACACAGCAGTGAAATTCTTAAAGGATATAATTTTGAGATATGGTGTTCCTCATAGCATCATCACTGACAATGGGTCAAACTTTGCCCAAGGGCCATTTGCTAGATTTTGTGAGGAGGTGGGAATCCGGCTGGACATTGCGTCGGTTGCTCACCCTTGTGCCAATGGCCAAGTAGAGAGATCAAATGGGCTAGTGCTATCCGGCATAAAACCACGGCTGATAGAGCCACTAGAGAAAACTCCGGGATGTTGGCTAGATGAGTTGCCGGCAGTACTTTGGAGTTTGAGGACAACTCCGAATAGGTCAACAGGATATACACCATTTTTCCTGGTGTATGGAGCAGAAGCTGTGCTTCCAACAGATGTAATACATGATGCACCAAGAGTGGTGCTATATACTGAGGAAGAGGCTAAAGAAGCCAGGGAAAATGATGTGGATCTGCTGGAAGAAGCAAGAGAAATAACTCTGTCACGCACAGCAGTATATCAGCAGAACCTCAGACGCTATCATGCGCAGAAGGTAAATCCAAGGAGATTCCAAGAGGGAGATCTAGTACTCCGGCTAAAGCAAGGAACAGAAGGCCGACATAAGTTAACTCCTCCGTGGGAGGGACCATTCATTGTGAGCAGAGCTCTGCACAATGATGCCTATTATCTTATAGATGCGCAGGCCCCCAAGAAGGATAAGGCGGACAGGTCCGGAGAAGAAACCAAGAGACCATGGAACATAGCTCTACTACGCCCCTTTTACTCCTGAGCAACACAGTGTATGTATTTCTATATTTCGCTTTGTGTGTCGGCTCTTTATGCCGGCACAAGACTAATGAATGAAGTGTCGGCATCCCGGAGAGAGAGGGCACTGCCTCCGAGATATGCTGTTGTTTATTTACAGTTTTTGTTATATGCCGGCTGGCTTGATTCGAATGTTTCCTATGTCGCCCTAGTAATGTGTCGGCACCAAAGGCCACTCTTCGACTTAGCTGATGTCCGAAACCCGGCTTCATGGCTAGCAAGAGTAGATGCCGGAGATTGTCTACACATGGAAAACGGCTAAGGAAATGTAAACCAAGCGAACCGACATTTTTGTTAAAGATAAAGATAAAATCTGAAGTGTCGGATGATTTGAAGTCTAAGTTTCAAAGTTAAAGTACTGTATGTTCGATGAAGCAACCTTGAGACTCATACGTCGAAAGCCAAGTAAGGTAGACAAGTAGCCAAGGTTGTGAAATTGAGGAAACAGGAAAACAACTCGGTGACTTAGCCAAAAGATGATCCGGCATTAGTAACAAGCAAACCGAGATAAAACTTGTTCAGATAGCAAAACAAAGGAAATTAAACGTGTATATTACATCTGCACCCGGCATACCGGGGATCTGATAAAACTTAAAGTTTTTATACTGCAAAGTCAAGAAGCAGGGGCAGAGGCAGAGGCGCCGGCTGGTGGAGCAGTGGCGGTGGAGATGTCGGCTTCAGGAGTGCCGGACCCAGCGGATGGAATTGAGCCATCTCCTCCGCCCGGGGCAGACCCCTGTTCCGGGGCATCAGTGCCGGCCTCTTCGGCTTCCTCTTCATCCTGGCTGGAGTCGGAGCCCTCAGCAGCGGCAGATGCCCCAGCATCATCCTTCTTCTCCGGCTCGCGGATGTCCCGGACGAAGGCGTCGGTGTCGGCATAGTCCACATAGCTGTGGGCCATCTCCCGCCGACACCGGATGTGTTCCGGATCCGTGGTCCAAATGGATCCTTCGCGCACAGTGCGCAAAGTCTCCAAGTCAGCCTTTTCATACCAGGACAAGAAGTAGCTCAGGGCTTCGTCAGCTCCAACCCTCACGCCGAAATCTCGCCACTCCCGGAGGCGAACCTTGGCCAGCTGCAGATCGTTGCCGAGGTCGACGGGATCAGTGGGAGTCCTTTGTCCCGGCCAGAGGGCAGAGAATGCCTCCTGGGCGCCATAGAAGAGTTCTTCAGTGTAAAGGGTCATGGCCTCCTTCCGGGACTGCAGGGCCAGCAGCTGCTCCGACATGTCCCAGTTGGGCGAGTCAACCGGAACACCCCGGCTTTCTCGGTCCAACTGCAGAGCCCTCTCAACTTCAGCGACGGAAGCGGGAAACATGTCTGAGGAACAGAAACAATGTTAGCAAAAGAAGAATATGTCGGCATAGATGCTATGCCGGAAAGAATTACAATATGTCGACAAGGCAAAAGGGAAAGGATTTGAAGCTTACTGGCAAGGTCGGCATTCAGCTGTGCAACTGTAACCTCCCATTTGGTGGCCTGCTCCTTCAGGCTATCCAGTTCAGCGTGGGCATTGGAGGCATCAGTCTCGGAGGTGACAAGCAGGGTCTGGGTTTTCTTCAGTAGGCCCTCCCTCTATTCCTTTTCGTCCAGAAGCTCGGTGATCCGGCCCTTCAGCTGCTCTATCTCGGCCTTGTGAGCAACATCCCGGTCGTCCAGTTGCTTGGCCACATCCACTGAGGACACACAGTCCTGGTGGCGTGCCTCTAGTGCAGCCTTTTCATCTGCAAAGATTTGAAGTTAAAAGGATTTGAAGAAAGAAAATAGTGACAAAGATTAAAGTATCTATCCGGGTAACAACAGGATCCGGCATACCAGTAAGCTCTTTCACCCTCTTGAGAAGCTCGGTGACTTGGGCTTCGGCACCAGCTGAAGAATGTCGGCACAAGGTTATGTGTCGGCAAGAATAAGTATTGCAAAGTAATAAGAGGAAGGGTTTCCGGCATATAGCGGTATGCCGGCAAAGATTACCTTTCTTGGACAGCTCCTGCTGAAGCTTGCTGTGTGCGTCAGATAGTTTCCGGTGCTCACACACCAGGTCATGGAACATATCGGCACGGGTGTTGTTCATGCGCTGCAAAAATGTTAGGATTTGAAAGGTTGTGAGAAAAGTCTAGCATACCAGTACAATTGAAGTTCATTTAAAGTACTCATGATGTTAGAGACCCGGCACAGGTGCTGCGCACCTATCCCGGCCCTCGGTGACTAGGATTTGAAGCTCGGTTCGAGCTTATATCCCGGTCAGGAGGATTGGAAAAAAGAATAGTTAAAGAATGAAATTGATAGAGATCCGGCACAGGTGCTGCGCACCTATCCCGGCCCTCGGTGACTAGGATTTGAAGCTCGGGATGAGCTCCATATGTCGGCAAATAAGCCGAGAGTGGCTAAGTTAAAAGAATATTGGAAAATCCCGGATGTCCGTATCCCGGACAGCCGACATTTTCGGGGACTGGGGATATGTGTATAAGATAAAGAGGACTTACGTTGGTGGCATCGGCCAAGCGGTGAAGTCTTTGCTGCAGGCTGAGGAGCTCGCAGGCAATTGGAATGGGCTTTGCGGCCAGTATGTCGGCCGGACTGCCAGTAGCCGAGGCTTCGGCCATCTTCTTACTCCTGGAGTCTGCGGTGTCCATGCATCCAGCGTCGTTCCACCTGACGCAGTGCTCCTTGAGAGATCCGAGGCTTTGGTCACTTTTTGTCCCCAGGGGGACGCAGCCCTCGAGTTCCGGCGTGTCGAAGAAGTTGGGCCGGTACCCAGGCCGGGTTGCTGCCCTGCCAAGATGCAGGGCCAGAGCAGAGCTGGTCCGGGGTGCTGCCTTAGAGGGAGCAGTGGCGGCGGATGGAGTGCCGGACTTGGCCGGCTGAATCTTCAGTGTGCCGGACTTGGCCGGGGCAGTGGTCTTGGCCGGCGCAGAGGTCCGGGCCGGTGCTGGGGTCTTGGCAGCAGGTGGAGTCTCTGGTGCGGGCTATTCCGGCGCGGCCGGCGCATCTGGGCCAGCAGGAGCAGGATCCGGAATAGTCCGGACTTCCGGCACTAAAGGGCCTTTGCCCTTGAGGTCTGTGCCGGCGCTCTTGTCGCTTGCGCCGGCGTCTTTAGTTGTGCCGGCGTCGCTGGTGGGTGCGGCGGAGTCTGGAGCTTCTTGGTGGGCTCCTATGTCCATGTGGACATCAGGAGCCGAGGGTTCCTGTTGAGCCCCCGAGTCCATGTGGACGTCGGGGGCAGATGTATCTTGTTCCGGCGGAGGAACGTCCTTCGCCGGGGAGGAGGTCTTGTCAGGCGCAGGCGAAGATGCCGGCGCCGGGGAGGTCGTATGACTGGCAGAGGGTATGTCGGAGGAAGCAGGGGCTGCGGGCTTGGTAACCTTCGGGTCGCCACTCGAGCCAGAAGCTTGTTCCGGCGCGAGAGGAGCACTGAAAAAGAGAAAAACACCAAGTTAATAAGCTGGGCATGAGATATGTCGGAAATGAAACAATGAGAAGAGATTTACCCCGAGGCAACGGGCCTCTGTTTCTTCAGTTTGGGCACCCCAACCTTCTGCCTCTTCTGTGACTGAGGGGTGTCAGGCTGGGGTTTCACACCTCGCTTCCGGCCGGCACGTCCGCCGGTGGAAGGAGGTCCCTGGTTCAGAGGAGCGGCATCGACGACCATGTCGTCCGGGATAGCTGAGGACGGCATTGGAAAGGCATAAGCAGGTGTTTCTGGAAAAGCATAAGCAAGAGGTGTCGGGCAGATAAACATCCGGCAGTCTTCATCAGAATCATCGTCACTCCGGTCTTGAGTATAATGCCGGGATGAAGAGGCCTTACCCGCAGCAGCAGCAGCACGGGTGCTCCTGGGTAGCTTATCCCAGTGATCCGGATCTTCAACATCCGCAACGGTGCGGTCTGCCGCGATCTTGAACAGGGTGTTCTCCATAGCCTGGAAGCTGAACCTCTGGGCAAAGATAAAGTAAAAAGGGTCAGAAGCAAGAGATGTGCCGGAGCAATGTGTATGTCGGGGCTATGATGGATAAGTGTCGGAGAATGGATATGTGTCGGCATAACTATCTATATGCCGGACAAGAGAAATGTGTGTCAGCCGGAGGATTTACCGTTGGGGCGGGCCTATCCCGGCTGTATGGTTCAAGCCCCCAGGCGAAGGTGGCCTGTGAGGACTTGCAGATGTCCTTGATCCGCCGCAATATGTCGGCCGGAGTCAGCTCGTGCGTCGAATGCCGTGTAGGGTCCATGGGCCCGCTCATCTGGCAAATTTTATGTGGCCGGCGCTGTAGAGGAGAGACGCGCCGGCTAATAAAGCATGCCACTAGGTCTTGTGGGGTGAGGCCGGCATCTCGGAGATCAACTTTGACCCGGTCAAGGGCGTTCACCGGCACCACGGAGGTCTTCGGGTGATACGTCCAGTTCTTCATCGCCAAGGGTGGTTCATTCACGAAGGGCGGCAGGTTGAGCAGGTCGATGTCGGTGGTGTTCTTGACGTAGAAGAAGCTCTTTTGCCACTTCTTGCAAGATTCCAGGAGTTCCACCTTGGGAAAGTCCGAGCCCTTCCGGGACATTATGGTGGCTGCGCCGCAGAGAGTCATGGGGCGGTCCTTCTTCTCCTGAGCCGTTTCCGGCGGATCATCCTTGCTCCGGGGCGGCTCCTGGATGACTTGCTTCCTTAGTTGGAAGTACTTCGCCCAGCCTTGGCAGAAAGGCTCGATGCCGGCGAAGCCTTCGCAGTATGCGGCGAAGGCGGAGAGGATCATCACCGCGTTCGCCGGGACATGGTGAGGCTGCAAGTCGTAGGTGTCGAGGAAGTCCCGGAAGAAGTCCGATGCCGGCAGGCCGAAACCTCACTCGAAGTGGGCGATGAAGACCACCCGTTCGTCGGGTTCAGGTGCCGGCACAGTTTCTCCCGCCGGTAGCCGGCATGCTACGCCCGCCGGGACTCTCCTGGTGGAGGTGACCCAGGATATGTCGGCCGGGGTAACCTCCGACCCCTCCCAGCCGGAGCGTCCTTGGGCCTGGGCCGAGTTATCCTCCTCCGAGGCCGAGGTACCCGTCATGCTTGAAGATGCCATCTTAATGGCCGGGACAAGGCGTGAGAGCCGAAGTCCCGTGATGTTATTCCTATCAAGGCCGGAGAAAAGAGGGAGGTTAGTCTCTCCGGCATACAGCTCTCACCAATGTTAGCAGAAATACAAGATCTACCGAGGCAGTTAAACTTGGAAATAAACATGGGTATAATTCCTACGGAAGAACAGCGACGAAATACTAGGGGATATCACTGGCAATGCTAAGGAGACATCAAGCAGAGAAACTAGTGCAGATTCAAGCTGGCGGGGATGTCGCGATATAGCTACAGAGAAGCAGAAAAGATGAAGAACAGGGAAAGAAGAGCTCACCGGAGCTTGGTCGACGGCGGTGGTACAGCGGCGGCGAGCGTACTGAGGAAGGATCCGAATCCCCCAGCAATGTCGCGGAGGCGAGCGGCGGCAGCGTCGGCGATGGCGCGGAACGTCGGCAGGCAGTAGAGCCGGCGTGCTGGACGGCAACGGCGGCGGAGCTTTCTCTCTGTTCCTCTGACCGGCGGTGAAGCGCAAGGGGCAGGGCCGCAGAGGAGGAAGAAGGCACTGTGGGGGGGGGGTAAAAAGAACGAGTTTACCCCTGCCCCAGTATTTATACCGAGGAGACCGGTCGTGGGGATCGTGGGGAGTGTTCCACTCCCCCGACCGTTCCTGCGGCGAGGTGCCACGTGGCGGCACGGAGTGGGGCGGCGGTTTCTGTAACCGTGCCACTAGGCCATGATGGCGAGGAATAACTGCACTGTGAACCGTCACATCGTGTGACCGTTCGAGGTGACAGGGAAGTTACAAGTTTCGATGCAGACTGTCTGGTATGGCTTCTCAAGGAAGACTCGTCTATATGTCGGAATAACTGCCCGATGAATATGATCCGTCCGGAATACCCTCGGGACTGGCCGGAATAAAGTTTTGGAAGAGGAACAGTAGCCGGCATATGTGTGGATGTGCCGGCATATTATCTGATCGTCGGGATATAACAAAAACCCGAGGTATAATGAAGAGAGGGTATGTTGAACCTGTCAAGGCTCCACAGTTATGACTGGGGAACCTTGGCAGCTTCGGGGACTAGTGTCGGGGGGATGACCCCCGGTAGGGTCAAGAGAGTAGAAAGATACAAGGACTATGGTTGACTTATGTCGGGTTATTAAGGAAGGGCCTGGCCGGAATATAAGAGCATCGGCCAGGCCGGCATATGTGTGTATCCCGGCTGATACTTGGATATGCCGGATTAACCTGAATACTAATATATGTGTGCCGGCATATACTTTAGATATGCCGGCCTAACCATTTGGTGTGTTGTGCAGGAGCAGGGGAGGCCGGATTACCCGACCTTCATAGGTCGTTGGTCCGGCATATAGGTCCGGGGTATGGCCAACGGTCATATCCGGAATATAAGGTCTGCTAATGTGTCACATCCCTACAATCAAGGAAGAAGACATCCAAGCATGGTAGGAGAGTGTGATGGCAGGGTGCACAGTGGAGGTTACCTACCCTCACTGTGCACAAGTACAGAGCTTACCTCAGAGAGGTAAGGTCACAGTGCGAGAGGTACCAGGTACAGGGATATGAAGTCCCATCGAGAGCAATCAGGGAGGAAGTCAAGGGTCGTTGCCTTCGTCAGCAAGTCCTATTTGGAGTGTAGCCCGTGTCTTGTGGTCTCTTATGACCGTTGTAACCCTGGCCACCACTATATAAGGTGGCATAGGGAGCCCTGGCTAAGGGTTGGTCACTCTGTGTTCTTACACTTACAGTTCATCTTCCTTCTCTACCAGGGAGCTTGGAAGTACCATTGTCGTGTACTACATCGATCCAAATATACATCATCCAGTAGAGCAGGAGTAGGGGTGTTATCTCCTTACGAGAGCCCCGAACCTGGGTAGATCTGTGTTCCTTTCTGTCGTGCTCTTTAGCTCGTTCCCCTCTCCCGAATCCTCCAGCATCTAGTTCGGCCCCCATTTAAGCCATCCTATGGCATATGTTGTTTCACCACGACGACAGTGTTCGTCTTGGTGTAACGCCTCATTAAAATCACCACAACAAATCCATGGACCATCCCACTGTGATCTAAGTCGGCGAAGAAGATCCCAAAAGATGTGTCTCTGATCTCGCCGAGCTTCACCATATACAAAGGTTGCCCTCCACGTTGCACAATTCTCCGAAGAGATCTTCACGTCAATACAATGTCCATTGAAACCTTGAAGAGAAACCGAGTACTGCGGTAACCAGAAGAGAACGAGACCACCACTAAGTCCCACACTGCTTACTGCAAAACTTTTAGAGAAACCCAACGACCACATGAAATTCTGAGCTCTCGTATCCTTCATCTTCGTCTCAGATAAGAAGAGGAAGGAGGGGCGATATTTCTGCACTAACCAGCGGATCTCTCCAACTACCGAGTCCGACCCCAAACCCTGGCAGTTCAAACATAAAATACTCATTGCGTCGGGCGGGACTGCTGAGCAGTCTCCGCCTGATCCGCCGATCTATCCACCTCCACGGTGTACGTCTTCTGTTTTTTATTTGACCCAGCCACTATTTCGTCAGAGCCATTCCCTATGGCCAAAGGAACAGCCGACACCACATCTGAATTAGATGTGTGCATGATCATTAGAGGGGTATCAATTGTTGGAGCAACAACGTCACCCACAAGTGCCTTGGGGCGATACTCCTTTCTCTTCCTTCCACTAATGTTCTGAACTGTAGTCCCTGCAACAGCTACAGACTTCCCTGCCACTACCGAGTCTTTTGCTTTCCTTGCTCTCGGCTGTTTGGATTTTGACGGGGATGTAGCCTCACCCGTATGAACTTTGTCATGTCCCTGACCATGAGGCGCCCCTGGCACCTTCGAAGCTTGGCCAGTACGGCCATTCTTTGGCCACGATCCTTGTCCACTTGAACAAGAGCTCGAGCCGGGATTTGTCCCTGAAAACTTCTTTTTCATTTCAGGAACACACAACTTTGGGCCGTGATAGGGTAGGAAACCCTCATCATCTCTATCCGCTGGCGTTGGACAGTTCAGCGACGAGTGCCCAATAAGACCACACGAGAAGCAGAAGGTCGGTAGACGCTCGTACATCACAGTATAGAATTCAGTCACCTGACGACTTTGAGAGAAAACCGATAGACATCGCATTAGGGGTTGATTCACATCAATAAGCACCCTCACTCTGAGGTATTCGCCCCATGCACGCCCTTTATCATCCACCTCCATCTTCTCAATTGTGCCAAGTCTGCTCGCAAAACCTTTTCCACGTTTATCATTCATCAGACCAAATGGGAGCTTCATGATTCTTGCCCACACCGCAAGTTTATCAAAAGAAATATCTGCCGGGTTCAGTCTAGGATCAAAATCATTTAGGATCACAGCATTCCTCCCAACTGTCCAAGGAGCTCCATCCTTGACTCTGGTTTTGTCAGCTTCCTTTGCAAATTCAACGAGAAATATATTGGCTCCACAAGGGCGGAACTGAATCCCCTTAGGGTTGCCCCATGCAGGTCTCAGCGCCGATTGAATTGTCGAGATATGCAGAGTATTTGGAGCCATTACCTTCCCAATCAACGCCCATTCGGGGCAATCCAGATCCTCGTCTCCTTCCTCAAGAACAAAAGGAGTAGATTCCTGGGGTGTGAGCCGTAGTCGACCAAGCATATCGGTAACACCGTCACCGACGGCGGCGCTTCCAGACACATGATCTCCCGAGCTCCTGGGTATTGGCCGATCCATGGAGAGGGCCGCCAGATTCCGGCTAGCACTAGGCTTGCCGTTCCTTCCTTCCACCATCACCGTCTCCCTCCCTGCCATCCCACGCCGCCGATCTCACTATCACACAGAGCCAAGGACGGGCAGTAGAGCCAGGTCTACCCCTTGATCGTCCCGAACTCACGTGCAGCAGCGAGACACAACGATGTGGATCGGATGTAGGGCAGAGAGAGAGAGAGATCGGAAAGAGGAGTGATTGGATACAGGCGTGAGATCTCGCCGCCACCAGAATTCGTCGAGGAACCTAGAGATCGCCGCAAACGCCGGAGCGAAGACGAAACGCTAGCGTACTACTACTGCGGCAGTGCCTCTCCAAACTTAATCACAGTTTGCAATATTGTCGATCTGAATAAGATAAGTGAAAGAGAAAGCTATTTTTTTTTCAAAATGTCATTTAATTGAAGAATTATGTACAATACGGTCCATTAGTATATAAACAGTTTATCGGGTCTACTAAGAAATACATATAAATTATACCAAATCACACATAGTTGATCCAGCCAAACAACTTTCATCTTTTTCACAGTTTTCAGCTCACAGCAGCTTATTCACAGTTCATAGCTCACTGCAGATTTTTAAAAATCCACAGCAGAACCAAACAAACTCCTAGTATACTCACTCGCTCATCAAGTTGTGCGATGACGTACCAGTGGACGTTATTTACGCATTCTAGCTTTGCTATCTTTTTGTACGACTAGGCCGTCTCCGTACGTACCTCCTAGCTCGGACTTGTAGCCAAGCTTGGAACAAAATACAGCACGCACAAATTGCCTCGACGAGCATCAGCCCTCTGACTTGACGTAAGAGCCCGCCGCGCCGGACCGGACCGGCGTCCGTCCAAACCGGGCTCCCCTGTTTTCCCCGGAGTCGACGGACGACGGGGTACAACAAGTGACAGCTGGCCTGGTCTGGTCGGTCTCCGTCCGTCCCGCCACGTACGACCACGACGGAACAAACGTGCGCCGTCGCACACTACAATACGCTCCGATAGTCTGATCGACCGAGTAAAGTATCGCTAACTAAGTGCTGTAACTAAGAGTGAGAACTAAGTGAGATGCTTACAACTGATAGCCATAGTTTTAGACGATGCATGGGGTTATTGTATGGAAAAAGTGTTCGAATTAGTAGTACACGAACACGGTACTTGGAATCTTGCGTCATGGACGCATGCATGTGCGTGAATCTTCTTCCCCAATATCCCCGGCCGGTAGACACGTCCTGAGACCCGGTGCTAATTTTGTGAATCAAGCATGCTTAAATAAATTCAAAAAGTAAACGACCCATGTTCGGGTCTGCCGCGCTGGACTCGTTCGCGGTCGCTAGATCGATCGACCGATGATCCTAGTGTGAGCTACTAGTAGCTCCTACGAGTGGTATATACAGCAGCGCACGCACGACCACTAAAACTATGCGTGGCTATCCAATCCACAGTACGGAGTAGCTAGCACGAGCACCGTCCCGGTCGATCGGGCTTCGTCTCCGCCGGCCGGCCGCCCGCGATGGAACGCGCGCCACGAACGACTCAAGACTGAGGTCGTCGGTTACTCCTACACACTGCCGGCGCCGGAGCAGTCGCATTCCGCTCTTGCGTCCCTGTACTAGGCAGCAGGGTAAAACGATGCGACGATTGTTTTTAATTAGGCCTACTCCGTCGCAGATTGGCAGGGGATTAATGATAGTGAACAGCGTGATATTTTCAAACAGAAAGAACCAAGAGCGCCGGTAGGAGCGAGCGAGATATTATTGGGAGTAGGAAGTATCTAGCAATGGTTCTCTCGATCGCGCAACAAGTGAAGAAAAAAGATACTCCCTCCTCTGATCCATAATACTTTTCGCAAATATAGATATATTTAGAGTGATAAATACATCCGTACTAGCGAAAAGTAATATGGGTGAAAAGGAGTACTGCCAATATAGTTCTGCTTTTGGAACAACAGTGACCGTGATCGCTGGTGCCATGTTGCGGACATTTTGCGCCTCTATTTGGAGTAGTGAGGGCAATGCATGCATGTGATCGACGGTAACTACCTACTTCCTTCGTTTTTAATTATATGTTTTAGCTATGTGAAGCAAATATATTTAGATATTTTTTAGTGTGTAATTTTTACTCGAATATACATACTAAAAGATGTCTAAATACATTTGCTTCACAAACTTAAAATATCTTATATTTTAAAATCAAGGTAGTAGAAATGACCCAAGCAATATAATTGAACGTATGTCTTCGGCAAGTGTAGGGGACACAAAAACAATGCGGACCACAAGCGACTTGGATGAGGTTGAGACAGACGGCGCGGGAGCGCTTCCCCGACGATGAGCTCGCTGCGGAGATCGACGCGAGGGAGGTCTTTGACGCCGTGGAGACGGTCGCGTAGGCCGCCGTCGAGGAACAGGACCACGTCGCCGATGAACCGCCGGACGGCAGCAACGAGGTCGACAACGACGACCTTGATGGTGACTTCCTCGCCGAACTAGGGAACGACCATGAAGCTGAGGAGGCTGGTGCCGAGCGGAGGGCGTTGATGGCGTCGTTCGAGACCAAATGGTAGGATGCGGCACAGGTTTGCGCGTGAAATCGACAGCCAGTTTCCACGCGCGAAGCATTTGTAAAACCTTGAACCCTATGTGCTTGTGCCGACGGTATTCCTGTCAGCGTAGCCTTGGACGGCCATTTGCCTACGCGGGGCCCAAGTGAAACCATTTTGTGAAGTAAGATGAGGTGTGTGTGTGTGTTATTGCTTAGTTCGAAACCGCTATCGAGCAGAGGGCATTGATGGCGTCGTTCGAGACCAAATGGTAGGATCCGACACATCTTCGCGCGAAATCGACAACCACTTTTCACGCGCGAAGCATTTGTAAAACCCTAAACCCACTGCGCTTGTGCCGACGACACAGCCTTAAACGACCGTTAGCTTACGCGGGGCCCACTTTCGCCTGTGCCGATGGCTCGTCCTAGCCGTCGTTATGGAGTATGTGCTGACGGTCAGTTGGCATGTGCCGAGGATATACTAGTCCGACGAGGAGGTGCCGATAGCCATCATCGGCATAGCCTCTGCTGACGACAATTCTAGGTGTGCGGACGGCTGCTGCCGTTGGCACCTTGACTCGGTGCTGTAGCGCCGTAAATATTGGTTCAGCCCGCAATTTGACCGGCTTTTCCGATTTTCCGTTTGGCGATATCTGACCGACCCTTGAGATAACCGACTCAAGACTCAAGTGTGTGTGCCCATTCACGCTTGACGCGTCGTATAAAAATAATAATGATGACGAGTCCGCTGTGCCGGACTAGTTGGCGTCACACTGGTGGAAAAAATGTCATTGGTCCCGGTTTGTAATACCCATTAGTCCCGGTTATAGCAACCGGGACTAACAAAGCGGGACTAAAGGCTCCAGCCTTTAGTCCCTGTTTCTTACGAACCGGGACCAATGGTCGTCCACGTGGCCCGGGGCATGTGCTGCGGCTGGAGAATCTTTGGTCTCGGTTCGTAACACGGACCGGGACTAAAGGTCAATTCGGAATAAAATTTGTATTTTCTGTTTTGGAATTTCTGTATTTTCTTTATTTCTCTATTTTTCTTTATTTCTCTATTATCTAATCATCTCTATTTCTTCCCTACTAGCTAGCTTCCAAGACTATGGTCCTCACTCCATTGTCATGTCAAATTATAAGTACTTGTGGTCCTCACTTTCCGACGGTCACCCATCGTCACACTACTCCACCCTTAGCACGCTTAACTTATCCATTCCTTCCCTACTAGCTTTCAAGACTGCGCTCGTGACTTATTGATAATAGTATGCTACCAATTCTATTAACCTATATACTTTGGAAACATATAATATTACTTTTTTAAATTCCAAATAAATTCACAAATTAAGCAACATTGATTAAGTAATAATAAGCATGAATGAATTCCAAATAATTTTTATACATAATTTAATTATTAATTTTTAATAATTAAAATATTCAAAAAAGACCAAAAAACATGAAAAATCCAAAATAATAGCAATATAATAGACTTGTTAACCAAATAAGAGGGAGTACATTTTTTCATATATATATGCACTCGACTCGCACACCACACCACACACACATCTAGCTAGCAGCCTTCTAGCTTCCAATAACTCCTAGCAATCTCAAAGCTCAAGCGAGCGTCTAGAGCGGCATACAATACTTGCTTATCGCTTAATGGAACTTTGGCCCAACCATATATAAGTTCATCATCTTCTTCTTCCTCGCGGCTCTTCTTCTTGTTCTTCTTGATCTTCTTCTTCTTCTCAAGCTTTGTCCCAATAGTAGCATTGGACAGATCATATAGACTCAGAGTTGGTTTCATGGTGGGGTTCGGTATGATCACTTGGAGGTCGTGCACCGACGCAATTTGAATTCCGTATGGAGACAGCATGCGCACGTCATTGTCGATAGCCGTGCCGTAGAATTTAATGGTGGGATCCCCCAAGAAATCCCTGAGCAGCTGCGGCACATGATCGGCCCGACATAGTTGGAAGAGCAAAACCTCGGACGCCACCGAGAGTTGAAGGAGGGCGGCAGGTTGATGAGGCTTATCGCGAGGGGTGGTGAACTCGCAGTCCAAGCCTATACATTTGACCGGTGCGGCATCGAGGAACCGCTCCTTGACAGCGTGGAGCCACTTCTCCACCGTTGATGCACGGATGGTTTCCGTGATGGTGAATTCCATCCCTTCGGCGGTGAGATTATGCACCCGCGTCGCCGGCTCCATTGAAATGAGATGGAGAGAGAGAGAGAGAGAGCCTTGATTGCCGCTGGTGAGAGTGCTTGATTAGCGGAGAGCTTGCCGCCAGTGAGAGAGCTTGATTGCCGCCGGCCAGTGAGAGAGCTAGCTTGATTGCTATGGTGGTTTTGAGGAGAGATTAGGAGGAAGATGATGATCAAGAAAGCTAAATGAAGGTTTCTTATATACTAGAGATGGAAGATCAAGAGGCGCCGGTGTTGATTACTGAAAGCACTCTCCCGATGCGTTCGTCGTTCCATATTACCGATACTCGCATGTAATGGCGCAGCAATTTCCGAAACGATATGCGGGAGCGGCGGTTCGTTTGAACTGTCATTTAGTCCCGGTTCGTGGCATGAACCGGGACTAAAGGGCACCCTTTAGTCCCAGTTTGAGCCACGAGCCGGGACTAAAGGCCCAAAGGCATTAGTCCCGGCTGGTGGATGAAACCGGGACCGAAGGGCCCATTTAAACCGGGACTAATGCCCCCTGGCTCACATTTTCAAACGAACCAGGACTGATGGACCCTTTAGCCGTGGACCAAACACGTTGGGGACTAATGGGGACGAATGAAAACCTTTTTTTCTACTAGTGTCAGGTCGCCGCCGGTCGCCGGTCGAGTCCAACCGGGCAGGCATTTCGGCCGCTTGGTCAGTCTAGCAGGCAACTCTTGTACTCTACAGTACTCCCTCCGTTTATAAATATAAGATGTTTTAAGTTTGTGAAGCAAATGTATATAGACAAGTTTTAGTGTATGTATTTGAATGCACCTACACACTAAAACTTGTCTAGATACATTTGCTTCATAAAGCTAAAACATCTTATATTTATGAACGGAGGGAGTACATCCTAGTATACTTACTCACCTAGTTGTGCGATTGTGGTGACCCAGTATACCACTGCATGTGTAGTATGCAAGTCATTGACATAACACTAATGAAATACCGTCTCACTAGTATTACATCCATCAGAGTGGTACAACAGAAACATCGCAGGTCCACGGTATGTCTATAGGATTACAATTTTCAGCATACAGAAGATCTTCAGAACCTCCTCAGCAGGTAGAGGTTTAGTCCTGGTGACTACAATCGAGAAAGAATACAATGAATTCTAAAAGAGGACTACAACTACCTCTAATGCAGTTGGTTAGCTAAAGAAATATCCTAGCTACTTAGGTTCTAGAAATAGGGAAACTGGTTCCCTTCTATTCCTATTCTAGTTTTCCACCAAGCTTCACAATAATTGTCGACTCCGCTGAAAATCATGACGTTGGTAGATTGCTTCATCTTCATCTTTAATGTCTTGATGTTGCATCCTTGGGTTGCCTTCAATCTAATACTTCATAGTCTAGCAAGGGTTTAAGAGATTGGGGTGAGTAACGAGCGTTACCCAGCAAGTTTCTTTAGAAAGAAGTTGTGGGATATGCACTAACTAAAGCCATGGACCCAAAAGAGTCGTAGGCCAATGCAAAGTTTTATCAAAGTTTCTTGAAAGATTGCTTTTACTTATGAAAACTATGCCCAACAGCCAACATAGGTAGTAGTGCCTTGAGAGCACCTTTCCTGCCGCGTTCGCAGCTCCTTCCCGGAATAAGGGGTAACATGTCACATCCTTTTACACTCTGCAGAGGTGTGTCCTTCCAAAAGAGATCAAAGGCTTGTTGCACAACCGAGTCATGAGCTCGTCCAAACTTCCTTGGTGTGGGGCCCAGTCATTGATCCAAGCCAATCACTGCCTTCTCCACACAACGCATGCCCACCCAATTCACGCATAGCAGGTTATGCCCCTGATATTCACCCCAACGATGAAGTACCTAGGCGCCTCTTGCGGACCATCATAGACACCAGTGCCATGAGAATTGAGGTGACCCACCCATGTGCAAGTAGTCCCGCAAGATCTACCGCGACCGGCAACTGGCTGCCCGTTAAAATGCGAATGAGAGAAGATACAGCTAACTTTCCCGTCCCATTCCAAGTCTCTTGGACGACACGGTTTTTACGGTGCCGGAATAACTGTGGCATTGGTAATTAGTCCTAGGTCTACTTTCCCGTGCAAGTGGAACCTCCACCACCACAATCTTACCGTGGTTCCACCTGCCAGCCCTCCTAGGTTATCACCACTGGTCGATAACCACTAGTCATATTACTTATGAAAATAGGTTTTCCAACCTTTTTGAAATGTTAGAGTTTGAAATCAACACTTTGCAAGAAGTTTCAAAATCAGTGCAACCAAGAGATATGACCAAGATAAACTTGCCTTTTTGACTGCAAGATTATGCAAGTCAAGGTCTTCGATACGTAGGAAATCCAAATATTGAATTAGCACCATCATCTGATAAAGATGATTGATACGTCTCAAACGTATCTATAATTTTTGATGCTCCATGCTTTGTTTTACACCATTTGCCTATTGTTTCGTTACACTTAGTGGTACTTTTATACATTTTCCGGAACTAACCTATTAACGAAGTGCCACAGTGCCAGTTTCCTGTTTTCTGCTGTTTTTGTGTTTCAGAAGTGATACACAGGAAATATTCTCGGAATTGGACGAAACAAGTTCCTGGAGTCATATTTCACCGGGGAGCTCCCAAACATCCGAAGACCTGACGGAGAGGGGCCACGTGGGCCCCACACACAGGGGTGGCGCGGCCAGGCCCCTGGCCGCGCCGGCCCCGTGTGAGGGGGCGTGGGACCCCCTCTGACAGTCCCCTTTCGCCTATAAGTACCCCCTGACGAGAAAAACCTAAGGGCCCGATCAGTTTTCCGGAATACATCGCGATCCGCCGCCGCCGTCGACCCGAAGATCGGGAGGGTCCAGAAGCTCTTCCCGGCACCCTGCCGGAGAGGGGAATCGCCACCGGAGGTCTTCTTCATCGCCATGCTTGCCTCCGGAGCGATGAGTGAGTAGTCTACCTTGGACTATGGGTCCATATCAGTAGCTAGATGGTTGTCTTCTCCACCATGTGCTTCATGTTTAGATCTCATGAGCTGCCCTACATGATTGAGATCACCGTTATGTAATACTATGATGTTGGTTTGTTGGGATCCGATGAATATTGGTGTTTATGATTAAGTTGCTGTACTGAATTATATCTTTTGTTATCTCTATGTTGTTTATGATCTTGCATGCTCTCCGTTGTTAGTAGCTATCTTGGCCGAGTAGTTGCTAGTGACTCCAAGAGGGGGTATTTATGCTCGATAGTGGGTTCATGCCTCTATTTCACCTGGGGGAGTGACAGAAACCTCTAAGGTGGTAGATGTGCTGTTGCTACTAGGGAGAAAACAACATTCATATGCTCAAGGGCATATGCTTTGTTTACATTACACACTTTGCTTAATGCAATTATCTGTTGTTCGCAACTTAATACTTTCGGGGTGTTCAGATGATATCCCCAGGGGTGGATTATTAGTCATAGATGCAGTTGGATGGCGGTCTATGTATTTTGTTGTAATGCCCAGAGTAAATCTCATAGTGATCTTCTTGACATATCACGTTATCTTTATTCTATCAATTGCCCAACTGTAATTTGTTTACCCAGCATGTTATTTTATCTATGGAGAGACACCACTAGTGAACTGTGGACCCCGGTCCTATTTTAATCATATTGCAATCACCTGTTTACTTTTCCCGCACTGTTTACTTTACTAGCATTTTACTACTGTTTTCCACTCGATACACTCATAACCTTTGTTTCAAGCAAACCGGTGAGATTGACAACCTCATCGCAAGTTGGGAACAAAGTACTTGTTTGTGTGTGTGCAGGTTCCGCGTTGCTGCTGGCCGAAGACGAGTCAACAAGTATCGTTAACGGCGCCCTTGTTGGAAGCTACTAAGCCAGTCCGCATCACCTTCAGTCGTCACCGTCTCCCTTCTCCTGATCGATATTAAACCTTGGTTTCTTAACTGAGGGAAAATTTGCCGCTACACTCATCATACCTTCCTTTTGGGGTTCCCAACGGGCTGGTCATCACCACGCACAAGGACAGTTTGCTCCCACATCAATTTGGAGTAGCAGCTATATTTTCTGGTGCCGTTGCCGGGGAAGGAAGAGAAGACTTCTGCGAGGGGAGTTCTTCGCACACACATTCTTTACTTTGTTATTTGTTTTGCTTTACTTTATTTTATTTTACCTGCATTGCTTTTTATATCAAAAACCCAAAAAAATTAGAATCCTTGGTAGTTGTTTTTACTTGTTTACTTTTGTTTTGCTGAAATGGGTACTCCTGAAAACACAAAGTTGTGTGACTTTGCTAGCATGAACAATAGTGATTTTATCTGCACACCTATTGCACCAACTATTCCTGCTACTACTTTTTATGAGATCAAGCCTGCTTTATTGAACCTTGTTATGAAAGAGCAATTTTCTGGTGCTAGTACTGAAGATGCTGCAGCTCATCTCAACAATTTTGTTGAGCTATGTGAGATGCAGAAATATAAGGATGTTGATAGTGATATTATTAAGCTCAAGTTGTTTCCTTTTTCTTTGAGAGGAAAGGCTAAAGATTGGTTGCTGTCTTTGACTAAGAATAGTATTGATTCATGGGCTAAGTGTAAGGATGCTTTTATTGGTAGATATTATCCTCCTGCTAAGATTATATTGTTGCGTAGCAATATTATGAAGTTTACTCAGTTTGATAATGAACATGTTGCTCAAGCTTGGGAAAGAATGAAATCTATGATTAAAAATTGCCCCACTCATGTACTGACTACTTGGATGATTATCCAAACTTTTTATGCAGGACTGAATTTTTCTTCAAGGAACCTACTTGATTCAGCTGCTGGAGGCACTTTTATGTCCCTTACCTTGGGCGCCGCATCAAAGCTACTCGACAACATGATGGTAAATTATTCTGAATGGCACACCGAGAGAGCTCCACAAGGTAAGAAGGTAAATTCTGTTGAGGAAACCTCTTTCTTCAGTGATAAGATTGATACAATTATGGCTATGCTTGCTAATGATAGGACTCATGTTGATCCTAATAATGTTCCTTTGGCCTCTCTGGTTGCTCAAGAAGAGCAAGTTGATGTGAATTTCATTAGAAACAACAATTTTAACAACAATGCTTATAGGAACAATTTTGCTAGTAACAATTATAGACCGTTTCCTTCTAATGGTGATAATAGCTATCTTGGTAGACCTAAAATGCCTAGTGAAGAAAGAATTTTTGAACTTGAAAAGTCTACGAAGAATTTTATGCAGATGCAATATGAGCAGAACAAGGCTTTCACCAAGACTATGGAGGAGCAATCAGCTCTGTTGAGGACTATAAGTCATCAACTTGAAAATTTAAACAAGGCTGTTCCTGAATTACAAGCTAGGGCTTCCAAAGCTGAAACCGACATCTCATTATTGTCTAATGTGCAATCTTCTTTAGTTAATAGAATGTCCGCTAAGCCTGATCCTTTTGCTGCCGTAAATGCTACCCAAGTTGGAATTGATAGAAATATTAGATTGTTAGCGAAATTGCATGCTAGGTGGGAAAGAGAAGATGAGATGGCTAGAGAGATGAAGGTATATACTATTACTACCTCTAATGATGTTGCTCCTACTGATAGCAATCCTCTTACTTTGATTGGTGTAGAGAAAACTCCCACTCCTTGTGTTAAAAAGCCTAAAACTGCCAAAACTTTTTCTCAAAAGAGTGCTGAAATTTTTCGGAGTGTGGGAGATGATAGCTCTATTTCTTTTAATGATTTTGATGTTGATGGCTGCAATATATCTGAAGTTATTTTGTTCTTGCAAAAGCTTGCTTTGACTCCCAATGCTAGTTCTTTAAATATTGCTTTTACTAAGCATATTACCAATGCTCTCATAAAGATTAGGGATGAAAAGTTGAAGCAAAAAGCCTCTGTTCCCAAGAAGTTAGAAGATGGTTGAGAACCCATCATTGATATGCATGTTAATGGTTATGATTGCCATGCTTTATGTGATCTAGGTGCTAGTATTTCTATCATGCCTAGAAAGATTTATGACATGCTTGATTTACCACCACTAGAAAAGTGTTATTTTGATGTTCCTATCGCTGATGTTGCTAAGAAGAAACCTTTGGGAAGGATTAATGATGTTCTTATTGTGGTTAACAATAACCTTGTTCCCGTTGATTTTCTTGTTATGGACGTTGAATGCCATGCTTCATGTCCTATTATTTTGGGAAGACCCTTTCTTCGAACTGTACGTGCTATTATTGATATGAGGGAAGGCACTATCAAGTATCAATTCCCACTAAAGAAAGGTATGGAACACTTCCCTAGGAAAAGAAAGAAATTACTTTTTGACTCTATTCTTAGAGCAAATTATGAGCTTGATGCTTCATCTATTGATATTACTTGATTCGCAATTTTCTGCGCCTAGCTCAAAGGCGTTAAAGAAAAGCACTCTTGGGAGATAACCCATTGTTTACTTTTTAGTACTTTTTCTTTTATTTGAGTCTTGGAAGTCATTACTACTGTAATGACCGCTCCTTATCTTGTTTATTTCGTTTTTGTGCTAAGAGAAGCCTCTAATTTGAGTGAGGTAAAGATTTGGGGTTATTGCTGTCCTGAAACTGTTTTCGGTGCTGCACCGTAAAAATTCGTGAAAATTCTCTGTATATCTTTTGGACCTGAAATTTGTTGTGCTTATGCCCCAGGTTATATCCAAACTTTTCTTAGTTGAACACTTTTTGATTTGAGCAACGGAAAATCCCTCAAAAATTCGTCCATTATCAGCTGTCCAGTTTTGACAGATTTCTGCCAATATTTGTTTTTGCCACTTTATCGCTTTCTTTCGAGTTCTTTTTGATCATGGAACTCTTGTGGAAGTTGCTACAGTAGTATATACTTTATATGTGGTGGTTTTGGGTTGAAACCTGAAGCTAAAAGAGGTTGAATATATTTTATGCTTACACTAATGTTGCTAATAGAATTGTGTTTAGTTTTGTATGAAGGAAGTTTTCAAGTGTAGGGATTGGAGAATGATGAGATGAGTTGAAGAATGGACAAAAGCTCAAGCTTGGGGATGCCCATGCATCACCCCAAGAAATATCCAAGAAGTACAAGCGTCAAAGCTTGGGGATGCCCCCGAGGCACCCCTTCTTCATCGGCAAAAATCAGGTCACCTTTCAAGACACTATATTTTTATTGCTTCATGCACTATGTGTTTTTCTTGGAGCGTCAGTTGTTTTAGTTTTCTTAGTTTGTTTAGTTTGTTTGTTTGCTGCAATAAATGGTTGGACCCCAACAAATTTCCTTTGGAGGAGATGTACTCGTTTTCATTTGCAAAGGATGCTCTAGTTTTCACTCTTATAAATCGAGCATTCTAGTTTTTCTGCTACTGCTTTTGGTTTTCGTTTTCGCCTTGATATGCGTTCAGATCCTATCATATCTTTTCATCAAGGTGCATTTTTGCCTCTGAACTTTATTGGTTTTCATCAAATGAGGTGTCTTTAAAAATTTCAAATGGTGTTGGAAAAGAGAAAAAGCTTTGTGCAAAATAGTGGTACAAGAAGGAGCTTGTGTAGACTGCGGCTTAGGCTTTTTCATGTCATGCTTGATGTCTTTTTGATAGTATGCTTAGTGGTTTTGCTGTAGCATGACTTGTCTCAAATAACTGAGATTGCTTAATGAGCCTTTGAAAAAATCATGCGTTGTTTTTATTGTATGGAAGCATTATTTTGGTTTTCTCCTTGATGCTTTATTTGGGTTGACTTGGCGCATGCTCACACATGTTAGACTCTTACAAAGTCGCCATTAGCCTTCATGATCATTTAGTTTTTGACTTTTGATGCCATCGTATGCTTCTTTTCATGTCGCTTTGTCGCTTTGCATGATTATGGCCATTACTGCTCTCTTAGTTGGTCGCTCCCAGTCTTTTGCTAGCCCTCGCCTTGTACTGAGTATGAGCTCTACTCGTGCATCCAACTCCTAAAAGCCAAAGTTTTCCATTGTGTCCACTATAAATTCCTATGCATGGTATTTGTAAGCCATTCCAAAGTAAAATTTTCGTGTGCTACCTTTCAAAAACCTTCAAAATACTTCTCGTTTTGTGACACTGTTTTCAGCTCATGGGGACGTAGTGGTCGGATTTGCTATCTTCCATATTGTTTATTCCAAAAAGAAAAAAAAAGAAAAAAAGGCACTCCTCCAAGAATGTGAATGTTGGTGGGCACCCGATGGAATCGGTTAGCCATGGTATGTGAAAGAAAAAGGTGGGGAGGAGTGCCAAGTTTTATAAAAAGAGCACCAAAGTGCCAATCTCTCTCTCAAAAACTTGCTTTATTTTTGTATGGAAGATAGTAAGAACCCCATTGCCAGTCGTTGACAAAGACAACCACCTCTCAAAATCAAGTTTTATCTCTGTTTTACAAATGAAAAGCTCTAGCACATGTTTAAATCACTGCTTCCCTCTGCGAAGGGCCTTTCTTTTACTTTTATGTTGAGTCACCACCTTCTTTCTTTATGCACCATTAAGAGAGCATAGTTGTCATTCTTAGTGTGATATGCATTGTCCCAAGGTTCATTGATTGACTCATATTGTTGGTTTCACTTGTTCTTAAATTATTTGTATCTAGTCGCCCTCTTAAACTTTGAGGTGTCCTATGCATTTATGTTTTGCTCTCTTTGAAGGACAAGCTGAAAACCATTTGTATGTTTTTCCTTATGATTAGAACACACGTTTGACTTTCATTGTTTCATTATCATGATCTTTTGTTTGTGTTCATTTGCATGTTTACAACATGGTTGCTAAGTTTCTTATTGTCATGATTACATCTTCATGCCCATGTTTTAAGTTCTATTGATCCCAGCTCATCAATGCTTACATATATGATCAAGATTGTGTAGGTGCATGTCACCTCAAAAATTATTCTTTTGTTATCACTTACCTACTTGAGGACGAGCAGGAGTTAAGCTTGGGGATGCTTGATACGTCTCAAACGTATCTATAATTTTTGATGCTCCATGCTTTGTTTTACACCATTTGCCTATTGTTTCGTTACACTTAGTGGTACTTTTATACATTTTCCGGAACTAACCTATTAACGAAGTGCCACAGTGCCAGTTTCCTGTTTTCTGCTGTTTTTGTGTTTCAGAAGTGATACACAGGAAATATTCTCGGAATTGGACGAAACAAGTTCCTGGAGTCATATTTCACCGGGGAGCTCCCAAACATCCGAAGACCTGACGGAGAGGGGCCACGTGGGCCCCACACATAGGGGTGGCGCAGCCAGGCCCCTGGCCGCGCCAGCCCCGTGTGAGGGGGCGTGGGACCCCCTCTGACAGTCCCCTTTCGCCTATAAGTACCCCCTGACGAGAAAAACCTAAGGGCCCGATCAGTTTTCCAGAATACATCGCGATCCGCCGCCGCCGTCGACCCGAAGATCGGGAGGGTCCAGAAGCTCTTCCCGGCACCCTGCCGGAGAGGGGAATCGCCACCGGAGGTCTTCTTCATCGCCATGCTTGCCTCCGGAGCGATGAGTGAGTAGTCTACCTTGGACTATGGGTCCATAGCAGTAGCTAGATGGTTGTCTTCTCCACCATGTGCTTCATGTTTAGATCTCATGAGCTGCCCTACATGATTGAGATCACCGTTATGTAATACTATGATGTTGGTTTGTTGGGATCCGATGAATATTGGTGTTTATGATTAAGTTGCTGTACTGAATTATATCTTTTGTTATCTCTATGTTGTTTATGATCTTGCATGCTCTCCGTTGTTAGTAGCTATCTTGGCCGAGTAGTTGCTAGTGACTCCAAGAGGGGGTATTTATGCTCGATAGTGGGTTCATGCCTCTATTTCACCTGGGGGAGTGACAGAAACCTCTAAGGTGGTAGATGTGCTGTTGCTACTAGGGAGAAAACAACATTCATATGCTCAAGGGCATATGCTTTGTTTACATTACACACTTTGCTTAATGCAATTATCTGTTGTTCGCAACTTAATACTTTCGGGGTGTTCGGATGATATCCCCAGGGGTGGATTATTAGTCATAGATGCAGTTGGATGGCGGTCTATGTATTTTGTTGTAATGCCCAGAGTAAATCTCATAGTGATCTTCTTGACATATCACGTTATCTTTATTCTATCAATTGCCCAACTGTAATTTGTTTACCCAGCATGTTATTTTATTTATGGAGAGACACCACTAGTGAACTGTGGACTGATGTCTACGCACTTCTATTCTTGTAGACACTTGTTGGGCCTCCAAGTGCAGAGGTTTGTAGAACAACAGCAAGTTTCCCTTAAGTGGATCACCCAAGGTTTATCGAACTCAGGGAGGTTAGAGGTCAAAGCTATCCCTCTCAAGCAACCCTGCAATTACGATACAGAAAGTCTCTTGTGTCCCCAACACACCCAATACACTTGTGAGATGTATAGGTGCACTAGTTCGGCGAAGAGATAGTGAAATACAAGTGGTATAGATGATTATAAGTAGCAAACGTGATGTGAAATAAATATCGCTGCGAGCAAACAAGTAACAAAATAGCAAGTAAACGGTATGCAAAGCTTGGAAACAAGGCCTAGGGATCATACTTTCACTAGTGGACACACTCCCAACAATGTAACATGACTGAACAAGTAACTTCTCTTGCTAAGGTACTCTGAATTACTCTCCTATTGAATAACACTAATCATTGCGTAGTGGCTACAGAAGCACCCCTTAAAGTTCATCAAGTACTTGACAAACACCACTCATAGCGATAAACAAATCAGATTACAACTCAAGATAGAAATCATTGCAACTTAAACCAAGTACTAACACGGTGCACACACTGTCAACATTACACCATGAAAGGAGGAATAGATCACTCAATACTATCATAGTAATAATTATTCTCATAATCCACAAGAGATCACAATCATAGCCTAAACCAAGTACCACCATGATCCACGCACTGTCACCGTTACACCATGGCAGGAGGAATAGATTACTTTAATAATCACCACTAGAGTACACTAAATATCTGAATAATAACATGTACTTGTTCAACATGATACAAAGCTCACGATCACATAAAGATCACATCATGGGAGAGAGAGGTGAACCACATAGCTACCGGTAGAGCCCTCAGCCCCGGGGATGAACTACTCTCTCCTCATCATAGGAGACAGCAAGGTTGATGGAGATGGCAGTGAGGTCGATGGAGACGGCGGAGACGGCGATGGAGACCGATGGAGATGGCTCCGGGGGCACTTCCCCGTCCCGGCAGGGTGCCGGAACAGAGACTTCTGTCCCCCGAAATTCGTCGGTGGCAGCGGCGGAGCTACGGAACTCTTTCTGGAAATCTGATCGGGCCCTTAGGTTTTTCTCGTCAGGGGGTATATGTAGGCGAAGGGGGACTGTCAGAGGAGGGACCACGGCCCCTCACACGGGCCCGGCGCGGCCAGGGGCCTGGCCGCGCCACCCCTGTGTGTGGGGGCCACGTGGCCCCCCTCCGTCAGGTCTTCTGATCTTTGGGAGCTCCCCGGTGAAATATGACTTTAGGAACTTGTTTCGTCCAATTCCGAGAATATTTCCTGTGTATCACTTCTGAAACCAAAAACAGCAGAAAACAGGGAACTCACACTGTGGCACTTCGTTAATAGGTTAGTTCTGGAAAATGCATAAAAGTGCCACTAAGTGTAACGAAACAATAGGCAAATGGTGTAAAAACAAGCATGGAGCATCAAAAATTATAGATACGTTTGAGACGTATCAAGCATCCCCAAGCTTAACTCCTGCTCGTCCTCGAGTAGGTAAGTGATAACAAAAGAATAATTTTTGAGGTGACATGCACCTACACAATCTTGATCATATATGTAAGCATTGGTGAGCTGGGATCAATAGAACTTAAAACACGGGCATGAAAGATATAATCATGACAATAAGAACTTAGCAACCATGTTGTAGGCATGCAAATGAACACAAACAAAAGATCATGATAATGAAACAATGAAAGTCAAACGTGTGTTCAAATCATATGGAAAAACATACAAAAGGTTTTCAGCTTGTCCTTCAAAGAGAGCAAAACATAAATGCATAGGACACCTCAAAGTTTAAGAGGGCGACTAGATACAAATAATTTAAGAACAAGTGAAACCAACAATATGAATCAATCAATGAACTTTGGGACAATGCATATCACACTAAGAATGACAACTATGCTCTCTTAATGGTGCATAAAGAAAGAAGGTGGTGACTCAACATAAAAGTAAAAGAAAGGCCCTTCGCAGAGGGAAGCAGTGATTTAAACATGTGCTAGAGCTTTTCATTTGTAAAACAGAGATAAAACTTGATTTTGAGAGGTGGTTGTCTTTGTCAACGACTGGCAATGGAGTTCTTACTATCTTCCATACAAAAATAAAGCAAGTTTTTGAGAGAGAGATTGGCACTTTGTGCTCTTTTTATAAAACTTGGCACTCCTCCCCACCTTTCCTTTCACATACCATGGCTAACCGATTCCATCGGGTGCCCACCAACATTCACATTCATTGGAGGAGTGCCTTTTTTCTTTCTTTTTCCCTTTTTTTTTCTTTTTTGGAATAAACAATATGGAAGATAGCAAATCCGACCACTACGTCCCCATGAGCTGAAAACAGTGTCACAAAACGAGAAGTATTTTGAAGGTTTTTGAAAGGTAGCACACGAAAATTTTACTTTGGAATGGCTTACAAATACCATGCATAGGAATTTATAGTGGACACAATGGAAAACTTGGCTTTTAGGAGTTGGATGCACGAGTAGAGCTCATACTCAGTACAAGGTGAGGGCTAGCAAAAGACTGGGAGCGACCAACTAAGAGAGCAGTAATGGCCATAATCATGCAAAGCGACAAAGCGACATTAAAAGAAGCATACGATGGCATCAAAAGTCAAAAACTAAATGATCATGAAGGCTATTGGCGACTTTGGAAGAGTCTAACATGTGTGAGCATGCGCCAAGTCAACCCAAATAAAGCATCAAGGAGAAAACCAAAATAATGCTTCCATACAATAAAAACAACGCATGATTTTTTCAAAGGCTCATTAAGCAATCTCAGTTATTTGAGACAAGTCATGCTACAGCAAAACCACTAAGCATACTATCAAAAAGACATCAAGCATGACATGAAAAAGCCTAAGCCGCAGTCTACACAAGCTCCTTCTTGTACCACTATTTTGCACAAAGCTTTTTCTCTTTTCCAACACCATTTGAAATTTTTATAAACACCTCTTTTGATGAAAACCAATGAAGACCAGAGGCAAAAATACACCTTGATGAAAAGATATGGCAAGATCTGAACGCAAATCAAGGCGAAAACGAAAACCAAAAGCAGTAGCAGAAAAAGAAGAACACTCGGTGAACGATAAGAGTGAAAAACTGAGTGTTCTTAGCAAATGAAAACGAGTTCATCTCCTCCAAAAGAAACATGATGTGATCTAACCATTTATTGCAGCAAACAAAACTAAACTAACTAAGAAAACTAAAACAACTGACGCTCCAAGAAAAACACATAGTGCATGAAGCAATAAAAATATAGTGTCTTGAAAGGTGACCTGATTTTTGCCGATGAAGAAGGGGTGCCTCGGGGGCATCCCCAAGCTTTGACGCTTGTACTTCCTGGATATTTCTTGGGGTGATGCATGGGCATCCCCAAGCTTGAGCTTTTGTCCATTCTTCATCTCATCTCATCATTCTCCAATCCCTACACTTGAAAACTTCCTTCATACAAAACTAAACACAATTCTATTAGCAACATTAGTGTAAGCATAAAATATATTCAACCTCTTTTAGCTTCAGGTTTCAACCCAAAACCACCACATATAAATTATATACTACTGTAGCAACTTCCACAAGAGTTCCATGATAAAAAATAACTCAAAAGAAAGCGATAAAGTGGCAAACACAAATATTGGCAGAAATCTGTCAAAACTGAACAGCTGACAAAGGTCGAATTTTTGAGGGATTTTCTGTTGCTCAAATAAAAAAGTGTTCAACTAATGAAAGTTTGGATATAACCTGGGGCATATGCACAAGAAATCGCAGGTCCAAAAGATATACAGAGAATTTTCACGAATTTTTACGGTGCAGCACCGAAAACTGTTTTAGGACAGCAACATCCCCAAATCTTACCTCACTCAAATTAGAGGCTTCCCTTGGCACAACAACGAAATAAAAAGGATAAGGAGCGGTTATTACAGTAGTAATAACTTCCAAGACTCAAATAAAAGAAAAGGTACTGAAAATAAACAATGGGTTATCTCCCAAGAGTGCTTTTCTTTAACGCCTTTGAGCTA
The DNA here is from genome assembly GCA_007115705.1 of Dactylis glomerata. Lineage (NCBI taxonomy): Eukaryota > Viridiplantae > Streptophyta > Magnoliopsida > Poales > Poaceae > Dactylis > Dactylis glomerata. Next base: position 5,464,551 of record QXEO01000464.1, on the reverse strand, counting down.
GGCGCAGTAATTTGCAAAGATGCTCATGTGGGCGCTATATAAGAGCTTGAGACAAAGGCGCCATATAGGAACTTAAAGCAATAGAGAGCATCAAAAAGCAAATGTGAAAGACATTTATATCTGAACCACTTCCTATGCATAGGAATCTTGTAAGAAAATAAATTAACGAGGCACATAGTAGCAAGCATGGATAGATAAAATAAGTGCCACTGCAAGATTTGCAACATAAAGAGGGGAAACTTAATATTGTTGAGATCCATCAAACCATGTTTCCCTCTCTCATAATAACTTTCAGTAGCATCATGAATAGAACTAACAATATAACTATCATTTAAAGCATCCCTATCATGAGCCACATGCATAAAAGGATTAATACTCTCCACATGAACAATAGTAGTAGGAGCAGATTCAACAGAATAATTATTCTCATCACCATAATCATCAAAGACAGGAGGCATATTGTAATCATAACTATTCTTCTCCTCAAAAGTAGGTGAACTGAAAATATTATACCCATCATCACAAGCTAGAGAACTACTATGTCGCAAAGCATACTCATCAAACATATCATCATAAGAAGGAACATGGATAGCACTAATGGTACAACAATTATTAACCTTAGAATTGGTACCAAAAAGATTTTCAATATCAAAAGTAGAGTGCTTTTCCCAATCATGATCACTAACATAAGTAATAGGCATAGGAACATCATCCCAATCAGAATTATCATAATCTATAGCAGGATCATAACGCTTAGGGGAAGATACCGTGTCCTCTCGCCTTTTACTCCTCTTCTTCTTCTTCTTCTTCTTCTTCTTACTCTCTCCTTTAGGAGGGAGAGACTTGAAGGGCATCTTCTCCACATATTCTGGCTTGCTGACAGAAACAACAGAAGAAACTTTGGAGGATTCCTCCTCTCTATTAATAAGATCGAAACATCTATTAGTCCTATCATAGCTTGGCAAATCATCATGTTTAATAAGATCTTGTAAGTAAGTATTTGCTAGGCAATCTTTAGCACAATAGAGATGACAACCACGAAGGGTGCTATTAATATCAACATCATTCATGTCAACCAAAGAAAGCTTTCTAGATATCTCTTCACAATTCAAAAACAAAGTAAGCTCATCATGTTGATTGAGAGTAATCTTATCATCACAATACAAATCTGCGGTACTCGTTCGATTAATTGGGCATTGAAAATTAAAGTGACCTTTTTCACCGCAAAATTCACAAAGAAAAGGATAAAGCTCACAAACCCATTCACCAAGCACATCTAGATCCTTGAGCCACATGCTGGTTTCTTCATTTGCGTGGGTGATGCAATAATCTTCCTTGTTGTAACTCTGTTCACAAGGTCTATGTATTCCGCAAAAATTAACATGCTTATAAGAAATAGTACTTTTAGAAGTTTGAGCATGTTTATTGCAATCATCAATAACAATATCACTTTCTATGCAAGTGTCCTTAAAAGGTTCATGATACACGTCCCCATTTCCTTTAGGAACATTCATATGGGAAGCAAAGGCTTTAAAGCAATCAACCATAATTTGAGGATCAAGACCATATTTAGCACTAAGCTCTTGAAAATTAGCAGTTTCAGGAAAAGACTTAATGCAATCAAACTCGTAATTCATACCTGATCCTTTACCTTTGTCGCTATCCCAACCTTCAATATTGTTTTGAATTGTCTCAAGCAGACCCCACTTGGTGTCGACATCCTTGCTTGTGAAAGACCCATCAAAGCATGCATCTAGATAGTCCTTGTAGTATCCTGAAAGCCTTGCATAAAAATTATTAATAATAATATTACGGGGAAGATCATGAAGAGGACATTTATGCATTAGTAACTTCAATCTTCCCCACGCTTGGGCAATGCTTTCTCCCTCATGAGGCCAAAAATTATATATCTGATTACGATCTTTATGAATCTCACTTGGAGGATAGAATTTAGAATAAAAGAGAGGTACAATTTCCTCCCAACCAATAGATGGACCATCTTCAAGCAGCCGATACCATTCCTCAGCTCTGCCTTTCAGTGACAAAGAGAGTAGCTTCTTCTTAACTTCATTCATTGAAATACCTGCACACTGGAACAACTCGCATAATTCATGTATAAAGAGCAAATGATCACCAGGATGGACAGTTCTATCTCCTAAATAGCAGTTATCCCTAACACGTTCAACAATCTTCGTAGGTATTTTAAAAGGATGGGGAGCACAAGCATCACTAGAAACATCACATATGGGAGATAAAATATTATCAGAACAAACCTTCTCCACTAAAGCTAGGGGACTAAAAATATCATACTCAACAAAACCAGCTTCCCCAAGCTTAGACTTTTCTATAGCATTAGCATTAACAGTATTCAAAGCATTCGTACTAATAACATTGCTATGCAAAATAAGCTCCAAAGGATTTTCAATTTTATCTTCAAATCTAAAATCAGGAAAAAGACTAAAGAACTCTTTGTTTTCCATTAAGCCTAACTAGTGAAAATAAAAACAAGAAACAAAAAGATGTAACTGTAGAATCTAAAGGAAATAACTCTGAGCACTCACACAGGAGGATGCGAGTACCTTTTACCTTACCTCCCCGGCAACGGCGCCAGAAAAGAGCTTGATGTCTACGCACTTCTATTCTTGTAGACACTTGTTGGGCCTCCAAGTGCAGAGGTTTGTAGAACAGCAGCAAGTTTCCCTTAAGTGGATCACCCAAGGTTTATCGAACTCAGGGAGGTTAGAGGTCAAAGCTATCCCTCTCAAGCAACCCTGCAATTACGATACAGAAAGTCTCTTGTGTCCCCAACACACCCAATACACTTGTCAGATGTATAGGTGCACTAGTTCGGCGAAGAGATAGTGAAATACAAGTGGTATAGATGATTATAAGTAGCAAACGTGATGTGAAATAAATATCGCTGCAAGCAAACAAGTAACAAAATAGCAAGTAAACGGTATGCAAAGCTTGGAAACAAGGCCTAGGGATCATACTTTCACTAGTGGACACACTCCCAACAATGTAACATGACTGAACAAGTAACTTCTCTTGCTAAGGTACTCTGAATTACTCTCCTATTGAATAACACTAATCATTGCGTAGTGGCTACAGAAGCACCCCTTAAAGTTCATCAAGTACTTGACAAACACCACTCATAGCGATAAACAAATCAGATTACAACTCAAGATAGAAATCATTGCAACTTAAACCAAGTACTAACACGGTGCACACACTGTCAACATTACACCATGAAAGGAGGAATAGATCACTCAATACTATCATAGTAATAATTATTCTCATAATCCACAAGAGATCACAATCATAGCCTAAACCAAGTACCACCATGATCCACGCACTGTCACCGTTATACCATGGCAGGAGGAATAGATTACTTTAATAATCACCACTAGAGTACACTAAATATCTGAATAATAACATGTACTTGTTCAACATGATACAAAGCTCACGATCACATAAAGATCACATCATGGGAGAGAGAGATGAACCACATAGCTACCGGTAGAGCCCTCAGCCCCGGGGATGAACTACTCTCTCCTCATCATAGGAGACAACAAGGTTGATGGAGATGGCGGTGAGGTCGATGGAGACGGCGGAGACGGCGATGGAGACCGATGGAGATGGCTCCGGGGGCACTTCCCCGTCCCGGCAGGGTGCCGGAACAGAGACTTCTGTCCCCCGAAATTCGTCGGTGGCGGCGGCGGAGCTACGGAACTCTTTCTGGAAATCTGATCGGGCTCTTAGGTTTTTCTCGTCAGGGGGTATATGTAGGCGAAGGGGGACTGTCAGAGGAGGGACCACGGCCCCTCACACGGGCCCGGCGCGGCCAGGGGCCTGGCCGCGCCACCCTTGTGTGTGGGGGCCACGTGGCCCCCCTCCGTCAGGTCTTCTGATCTTTGGGAGCTCCCGGGTGAAATATGACTTCAGGAACTTGTTTCGTCCAATTCCGAGAATATTTCCTGTGTATCACTTCTGAAACCAAAAACAGCAGAAAACAGGGAACTGGCACTGTGGCACTTCGTTAATAGGTTAGTTCCGGAAAATGCATAAAAGTGCCACTAAGTGTAACGAAACAATAGGCAAATGGTGTAAAAACAAGCATGGAGCATCAAAAATTATAGATACGTTTGAGACGTATCATGGACCCCGGTCCTATTTTAATCATATTGCAATCACCTGTTTACTTTTCCCGCACTGTTTACTTTACTAGCATTTTACTACTGTTTTCCACTCGATACACTCATAACCTTTGTTTCAAGCAAACCGGTGAGATTGACAACCTCATCGCAAGTTGGGAACAAAGTACTTGTTTGTGTGTGTGCAGGTTCCGCGTTGCTGCTGGCCGAAGACGAGTCAACAAGTATCGTTAACGGCGCCCTTGTTGGAAGCTACTAAGCTAGTCCGCATCACCTTCAGTCGTCACCGTCTCCCTTCTCCTGATCGATATTAAACCTTGGTTTCTTAACTGAGGGAAAATTTGCCGCTACACTCATCATACCTTCCTCTTGGGGTTCCCAATGGGCTGGTCATCACCACGCACAAGGACAGTTTGCTCCCACATCAATTTGGAGTAGCAATGATGTTAAAAGAACTGCAGCATGATATGCAAATTATATGCTATGCATCGCTCTAAGCGTATCTTAACCCCCAATGGTTTAGTATAAAAAGTTGTGATGACTTCTTTATACTGAGTTGCACTTTTAGATTCACTCCACAACAAGGTTGTTAAGGATTTGTGATTAACTGACAAACTTTCAAAGTATTAGAATAAAGCTTGAAACAAGAGTTATTGCAGAGGATAGATATAGCAATAGGTGAAGACTTGAAAGTAACACTTTTAGGTGGTATCTTGTTATTAGAAATCAAGTAGCTGGTTATGGACAAGCAAAGCTGAAGTAATTCTGATTAGATAGGAATACACAATTAGTCTTAGGGTTGACAACAATCTTAAGACACAAATAGAGTTATATATGTTTAAGCTTAATGGAGTAGTTGGTTATTTACATTCAATGTCTTTTGAAAGAATAATATTTGAAGAACATATTTCTTAGTGATTAGAAGCACTACACCTTAGGTTTAGTGTTCTAGTGTTAGCATAATTCTATTATAACCAAAGAGTAGTTAATAGATGAGCATACCAATGAAACAAGTTAGTTTCATTCAATGTTAAAAGAATTTTAGTGAAGCATGGACATTCACGGTAGTTTAGATTGTTGTTACCATAAATAGTTGTTTCAATAATTAATAACAATCTAAACTAACATATGCACTCAAGTAGTTAGTCATGAGCCAGTGCTAAAATAATCCATTCATGGTTGATTCTAGGGTTGTTAATAATCTTAACATGCATAATTCATTGCTTATTCTAGGACATAGGAATGGAGGTGATGCTGACTTGGTATGTTCTTAAAAAGAATTACTTTTGAAGAACACAAGCCTTAATGGACATATTTTTATTACTTAAAGGAATGGTGATTAAGTGATGTCAGGAAGGTAAGAGTTTTTAAGTTGCAACAAAGGTGTTGCAAATAGTTAGTTGAGTAAGATATACCATGTTGAAATAGAATAACACACTAACCACTCATGGTTGAATTAGAGAGTATGGCTATACTAGCTCGCTAAGGTATTTATTAGTTTGGGTGCTAAAAAGTAATGGTAGAACTTAAGTTATGTGTACTTCAAAAAATTACTTTTGAAGAACATATCACTTAATGTGTTATTGCAATGGAAGCTCATTGTAGGGTTCTATTAGTATCCAAAAATAATTTAGAAAGCCTATTATTTCTGTTCTTAGATTTTTAGGGTGGAATCCAAATTTTAAGTGATTAAAGGTTTTTAAATGGGTTTTAGATTTTCTCACCATAAAACAATTGTTGAGATAGAAATATTAGAGTTAGGAAATACTTCTTACTCAAGTTTATGATTTCTCCCAAATTTTATTATTTTAAATTTATTTGGGAAAAATCATTTTAGGGTTTGAAATCCTAATAGTAAAGTATATGATTTACATTTTTTAAATAATGGAATATTAATTGAAATTAACTTTGTTGAAGTTGTCAAAGTTTTATTTGGTATTTGAAAATTTGGTTTGAATTATTATTATTGGGTTTGAATTCAAAATTCAAATACTACTTAAACAAGGTTTCAAATTTATTTCAAAATTATTTCAAACAGGTACGTAAGATTATAATCTAAATAGATAGGTTATGTTTTTCTGAACATTTTGATATAACATTTGCATTTTTCTGAATTAAAATGAATAAGATATGAATTTCTTAACTTTTCAACTTTTTCTGGAATTTTAACTAACAGGGGATAACTTTTCATACCGGAAGGGTATCTAACCTAACTCACTGACTAGTGGGTCCTAGGCTAGGACAACTGCCACCTCGGCATAGACCGAGTCAACCAGTGTTGACTGGAGCTCGACCTCACCGCCGGTGAGCAGCCGACGACGGCGGCGACGCTCGAGAGCTTCCCCGGACGAGTGAGCAGGCTGAAAAGATCCGGGAGAACTCAGGGAACCCTCTGGTGGCGGCGCCTCCACAAGAAGGTCACCGGAGTGACGCCGACGACCATGACCACGGCGGAGCACTTCGGCCAACGGACCAACTCGAGCTACAGACCATGCTAAGATGCAATAAGATGCCCAGGAGAAGCGCTAGCTCACCTAGGATCTTTCGGGATGGTCCACGGCGACGATTTTCGACGAAGACGAGCTCGATTTCGCCGATTCCGGTGAGCATCTGCGAAGGGGAACGGCAGTTTCCCGGTGATTGAGGATGAATTGGCTCGATTCCTTTGACCAGGATGCATCCCTCATCGAGCCGGATCACAAGAGCTGAACGGAGGGGCTTCGGACGGCCTCTAGCGATGGCGAGAAAACTCGGCCGGAGCTAGGGTTTCGGTGGCTATGAGCTGAACTCGAGGAAGAGATGGGAGGCGACGTCCTAGGGTTTTCCGGCGGCGGTGCAGAGGCTTCTTATAAGCTCCGAGGGCGGCGGCGTCCATCGGGTGCGTCCACGAGGACGGACGGTCTTCCTGGCGCCACCGAGCTGTTTGCAGCGACGAGGAAGATGACGACCTCCTCCCAGATCTTTTCGGTGAAGCGGTACCGGGCTGGTTGGCCGATATTGGGCCGGGCTGGATGGCTTCGGCCAGGTAAGTTATTCTTTTTTTTTCTAATTCATTTATTTTTATTTACTTGTTTTCTATTTGAATTTCTAACTAGTATTTGAATTCTGCTTTTGCAGGAATTTGTATTCAAAACTTCTTATGAATTTAAAATGCACAATACTGGTTCAATAAGTTGTATAAAAGAAACATGGATATGTGCATTTGCACATATAACATTTTAAACACCATTAAGATTTTTTTGTAGTGGGGATCTTAATGGTTGGATCCAAATAATTGTTAAGGAGTATATTCAAAATAGTTTTCTAAGTTTGAATTAACAGGTAGTTATATGTAGCAATATTATCTTGCATCATATCTTATAAGAAAACAAAGAAATAGTGTTTAACCACAATTTACTTTCCTATTAAGGGAAATGGTGAAAGGCATGATTCTCTGCTTAACTCAATTCTTCTAATGACATGGAATGCCCCAAATATCCCAACATCATTAGTAGTTTCGTGCTACTTTATTTGAAGATATTTATACCTCTCTCTTACAAGCAAGAACTATCCAATTAAGGGCAAGACATGCAATAATATGTGGTTTGATCACTAAATCAAGATTTTGGTTCATCAAAGAAGAACTAGGGTTTGGACATATTTACTTGAATCATTATACCTATTGATATGTGAATTGATCACAAGGTAAAACACTTAGTTGTCTTATCTTATGAAAATTGGGGTTGGAACATAATTCCTAAATTCAAGGTTAGGTCATGTGAATAGTTATATCTTATGATCACATAGTGATGCATAAGTTGGAATGATACTTAGGAATGAATCCCCAAGTAAATGAATAAGGGGTTATGGCATTGGATGGAATGCTATTACACTCATAAAGGAAATAATGTTCCCTCTAAGATGTGATCAATGCAACAAAGGCTCTATAGACTAAACAAGTTTCTGAGTCAAGGTTTAGGATCTGCTCAACCTATATCTAGATGATTCTCTCTATGGAAACTTGTAGACAGATCAAGGTTTCCCATGTGTATTCTATGATATGGGTATCTCCTGAGTGAGACAAGCTCCAGTTGAGTTCCTACTCCACCCTAGGTCTTAGGATGATATCTGCTTATCAGATTAGGTATCATGACTAACCTAGTTATCTTCATCAGCAAGCATAATCATGTACTTGACATGGTCATACTATTTCCTTCATCAACTCCCTCTATCAAGGATTTACTCTAGGTTGTATCAACCTTCTGAGATTAAGGATATAATCTCCCCTTTGTGTAATTCATATAGGATCTACTCCACTTCATAACTTCATAAGTCTTGGTATTGGTCACTTTCTAAGTATGGTTCTAGTCTAGACCAGAATTAGGGTTTATGATGTGATCACCCCTATATCAAATAACTTGTCCTAATTATACTTGGAGTAATGTCTAAAGTCTCCTAGTTGACCTTTATAGGAATGGCTCTAATGTTCATAAGTTATCTCACCTAGAGTTAAAGCAAATCTTATAATCAAACTGGCATTGAGTTAATCTTTCCACTTCTCAAATTTGGACTCACTAGATTAGGACATAAGAATAAAAAATAGTTCCTGATTAAAGAATAAGACTTGTTTTTACTTCTTTAACATGAAAGAAGTAGGGTTTATAGATTACCATGATGATCTTAGTGTGAGTATATATTTGATCCCAAAATGGTGTGTCAAGCATTTTAGTTTTACCTCACTTAACTCTTTTAGTTGTTGTGACTATCACTACCCAAAACAAGGTTTTGACAAAGGTCATACTCCCTCCGATCCATAATACTCTTCTCTAAAGTAGAAGTATCTAGACATATTTTAGTGATAGATACATCCGTATTAGCGAAGAGTAATATGGGTCGGAGGGAGTATTAAAGTTTATCGCGCTCTAGTTGATGAGCTACTTTAATTCCATCAATTCAAGTAAAACTCCAATCACTTTGACATGTTTTATTTAAATGCGTGAAAATTACCCAGATTTTCTATGCATAAAATGCAATGCGCACATCTATTACCTTTATTTTATAACCTCTAAACCTGAAATATTACAGCGATTGACGATCGACGTGCCCCGACGAGCAGCAGCCCTCTGACTTGACGAGCCCGCCGCCGCGCTGGACCAGACCGGCCGTCCGTCCAAGTCCAAGCTCCCCTGTTTTGCCCGGAGTCGACGGGTTTCTCCTTGCAGTACGTCTAGGACGACCCGGGGTGCAACAAGTGTAACTGTAACAGCTGGCTCGGGTCGGTCTCCGTCGCACATTACAATACGCCCGGGGTTTTGCTCTGTACCCTAGGTAGACTCGACTCGACCATTGCGATTGCGTTGATGGTTCATAATCTGACTGAATAAAGTACGAGTATCGCTAACTAACTGCTAGCTGTAACTAAGTACTGTAACTAACTAAAAGTGCGAACTAAGTGAGATGCTTACAATCGATAGCCATAGTTTTAGACGATGGGGTTATTGTACTTGGAATCTTGCGTTCTGGACGCTTCCGATGCTGCCATGGATTTTTGCTGATACGCGAGACACGTCCCCAGAATAGTACGTGGTGGATCCAGTCAGCTTAAATTTCTTATAAAGAAAAGTATCACCCATGTCCGAGTCTACCGCGCTGGGTCTCGTTCTCGGTCGATCCAGCCAACACTGTACGGCCACGCCCCATGATCGGATCCATTGTAAGCTACTACTAGGAAATTCTACAGCACGACTACTGAAAAAAAGGAATCCAGTCTACAGTACGGAGTGGCTCGACGCCTCGACATCATCCAGCGCTGCATTCGTCTCCGCCGGCCGCCCACGATGGAACGCGCGCCACGAATGACTGAACGAGAAGGTCTTTCTTCCCTCGCTTCTGATCGGCGAGGTCGTCGATTCCTCCTACGTACGTACGCTCGGAGCAGTCGCCCTCCGTTCTTGCGTCCCTGTACTAGGCAGCAGGGTATAACGATGCGACGACTATTTTTAATCAGGCCATCGCAGATTGGCAGCAGGGGATTTATATGCTAATTAACTAACAAGCGAGATATTTTCAAACAGAAAAAGTCAAGAGCGCCGGTAGGAACGAGCGAGATATTATTTGTTGTAGGGGGATGTAGCAATGGTTCTCGATCGTGCAACAAGTGAAGGAAAAAACATACTAGGAGTACTATTATACGGTACACGCCAATATAGTTGTGCTTTTGGAATAACGGTGACCGTGATCGCTGGTGCCATGTTGCAGATATTTTGCATTTTGTACCTCTATTTGGAGCGGTGTGAGGGCAATGCATGTAATCGCCGGTAACTACATAGAAATGATCCAAGCTATATAATTGAAGGATGTCGTTGTTCCTCCTATGTTGGAGCACCAGAAAACTATCGATTATCTAAAAGAAAAACCGTCGATAAAAAAGGAAAGGTAAACTTTTTTTTTTGACTCAGGGCAACTCCAGTCCACACGTCCGATTTCGCCGATGGCTGTCCTTTTGCGTCAGCGCGGATATTATGCACGGCCCAATGCGACGATATATAACCTAAGTTTGGGCTAGGTTTGTGTCTGAGCACAGGCGGCGAATGGTTGCGATGCCTCCCGGCCCGCTTGTAAGCTGCCTAAACTTAGCCACATTTTCTAGTTCACCAAATTTTCCATTGAAATTTAGAAAAACTAGCAAGGTGGCCCTCGCAAGTGCCAGGAATCTTCTTTATCATGTTGAATATCTCCATGATAGAAGTTTATGGTTTCAATGATTCTGGAAACATGGAAATCTAAATCTTGCATTCTATATTAACCATATAAAATAGTATTAGGTGAAACATGACATCTATTTTACATTATTTTAATTTGTCGTGTGTTATGAAATTTGAAATATACCATGCTATATAATATAAAACATTGTTTATTTTGAAGCACATGTAGTGTCATTTGATACCATTTTACTCTCTCCTTGTTAACCCTGCACTTCAGTCTAGGTGTTCTACTCTCTCATGACATAGAATTTTGTGTCATGTAACAAAGACTACACCAATTTGAATAGCCGATAGTTTTATCGGAGTTACTGAAGTTCAAAACGACGTGGATGGCACATAGTTTCAACATTTTAGCCAATCATTAATTTTAAGCATATCATCTCACCAATAATCATTACAATCCCAATGCGCCACCAGATTTTTCTGCTGGTTATTAACATTCATCGGTATCATCATCATAGTAATGTATAACTGCTATGAAACATAAACTCAAATCTTTAAGTATGAAAAGGAAAGACCAGGAAATTTTTTATTACATTATGGAAACAACATATGAAATCATGAGCAAAGATAATTATTCAAATTTTTAGTCCCAAAGAAAGTTATCCTTCCAAATTTAGTGTGATAAAAATCCTTGTTAGAAGATTATTCTCATTACATCCCCCCATATTGGTATGGATGTTTCTACATAAATACCATTGTTTTCCATAATGCAGGGTCAATGAACTTCCACGTCTATATACATCCTATGCTTAATCTCCCTTTTTGGGTTGACACCAACTATTCTAGTAGGCTACTACCCTGCCATGGAGTACTAATTTAATTGAGAACTCCAATAGTGTTCAGTTAATATTCTTGAAAGTAACTCTAATGGTACCGCGAGCAATCTAGTGCCGCATTTTATATTTTTACGCTATTGAATAATTCTGGTTGGACCAAAATAGTTAAGTATTATCCATATTAAGTATATTAGAAAGTAAGAATAAATATCAAATATGGCCGAGTACCACTTGGACATTAGTAAGGGGGCACTATTGACAGTCGAGATGCTAACCAACACCATAGTTATGAAATTATTCTTAGATTGTGTAGCTCGATCTCGGTACTATATAAATATACTTATTGAACGATACTAAGATCGATCGTCGAGACGTACACACTCAATTTTTATTTTTTCACCATTTAAAATGTGTTTTTTTTAGTGAAGGGAGCATATGCACCATGGGAGCTGAAGAGAATTTCTGATTGGATTTTCGTTATTTTTTGTTCTTGGCATTTTGAAGATAGAGTTTCTTGACCTAATGGCAAGCTTTAGGAGTGGTCTTTTGGCTCCTGGTTGTATATGGTTTCTTTATTTGATGCATTTTAAAATTTCAAAAATTGCAAATAAAAAATTGGCACGTCCATCTTCACGTGCTATGTTGCGCACAAAGTCGTTTCACGAAAAATCAGCTTGTTGTGTGGCTTGTCCAGAGAAGATAAAATTCGGCGGTAAAATTTAGGAGCGTGCAAAGATTCTGGAGATATATACACTAATTTTTTTTCAGAATACCATTTAAAATGTGTCTTTTAGTGAAGGGAGCATATGCAACCGAATTGAATTTCCAATCGGCTTTCAAATAAATTTTGGTCTGGACAATTTGAACATAGAGTTGGAGTTATCGTCTCATTTATAGTTAATTAAACTTCTGCATGTTTTTTCTATACGCTTGATAATATTTATATATGTATAAATCATTTTTAGTGACAATGCAGTTTTGTTGCTACCATGTCATTAGCTTAGTAGGCAGTCGCATCACGTCAAGCTATAAAATATCAGCTTTAGAGTTACTATTATATACACCACGTTGTATATATTGGTTAATCTGACATTTTTATTAAGGAAATCAGCTTTAGAGTTGTACGTGCAAAACGAACTTATTTTTTTGCATATTAAAGACCTAAGGTTTCAAACCTCGGGACTCCTTTTTTTCTCCTATGGATGCAGTCCCGTACGTGTCAAACAACTTATTCTTTTATGTCATAGATTAAAAACTCGCTGGACTCCTTTTTTTTTCTATATAGAAGTTGTCACGATACGTGTCAAACCTGACATATATATGTGCTAGAACACGTTACATAATATATTTAAATCTTGATCATTAAAATAATACATCTAACGGCTAATATAATCCTAATGATGTGGATTAACATGGTGTCTTTATTTTAGACCTCCGTATTGTGCTTTTAGTATATAGTAGATAATACAAGATAACTAAAACCAGATGCCAACAAACCAAACCTATGTGTGCTTGTTGGAGTCGACATTGATAATGCCTGACCCCTAGGCGGCGTGGTTGAAGGCTCCGTGGGGGACGGCGGGGTGACATCGTAGACAGTGCGGCCAGGCACTCGCCAGAACCGCTCAGCAATGTTCTTCCCTGGTGGTTGATGCTCGCTGGTGAAGTGGTTGAGCGACGCGTCTTGCTCCTCACAGAATAGTGTGGGTCATTGTCATCGGTATAACACCGAGGGTGCAACCATAGTGTGTGCTTTCGCCGGTGGCGAACGATCCTCTCATCGGTGTCCTTGCATGCGGGGACCGGCGGCATGGACACCCCGCCCAAGATGATGGGTCCTTTCAAGCATCGTTGCTTTATTTTTGCGTCAAAAACCAAAATTATCAGTTCATTCGCATAACGCAAGTGTAAATTTCCATTTCAAAATACAATGTAAAAAAGAAGAAGCTAAAACATGCTATATTTCAAAACAGATAGAATACCACAGTACTTACTCCAACCAAGGTTGTTCACATGTCTTATGTTACCGTGCGGGTTTGGTCACCTTGGACGCAGCAGCAGGAATAACCTCGAAACATTTTGGAGCAAAATACCGTCCGAGTTACTGCTAAAATTAAGCTACCGTGAAAACAAAGAGACCTCCATACGATCTTGGCCACGTCCACCCATCGCCGCCTAGAGCAAGGAAGCGAAGCAATGCAGAGTACCCAACAAACGCCGCACGCCTCCCCCTCCCCCTCCTCGAGGTTATCTGCACCGCCGCCCCGAGCTATCCGGACAATTTTCCCGTTTCAATAAAAAAAAGATGGCGTCGCCCGCATATGCCCGAATTTTCTAGACGCCTCTCCGTCCGTCCGTCCGTTTTGTTCCCCACTTCCCCAGATGCGAACCACGCGATCTGGCCTAGAGGAGAGGAAAAGGATAAGGGAGAGCGACAGGTGGCCCTCTGCCACCCGGGCCCCACCACCGCCGGCCGCTCTCTCGGCGAATCTCTTTCTCTCGTCTCGTATTCCGGCGGGCGCAGCGCGGTCCACACGTCCCGTAAAGGTGGGGCCCCCGGCGTGCGCCCCCTCATCGCCGCGGCCTGCGGCGGGGCGAGGTGGCGCCTCGAGCCGTACAACTTGGATTTCCTTGCCGCCTCCGCCTCCCCCTCCGGCTATAAAGCCCACGCCTCCACTCTCTCCACCTCCAAGCAAAAGCCATTCCAGACTTCTCCATCCCTCCCAGCTAGCAGCCGACTAATCCGGGCTCTTCCAAACCGCTCGCCGTTGCTCAGTTGCGAGATCGCAGCATCCGATTCCCCCAAAAGCCAGCCGAAAGACGGCAGTCGGCACGATAATTAACTCGGTCGGCGTTCTTGATTCGGTTCCGTTTTCCCCCTATTCTTGCGGTCGGGGAATCTCTCCAGAGGCTAGTCCATTTTTAGCTCGGTGCCAGCCGATCGATCCGAAGTTGGTTCTTCTTGTTGGGAGCCCGCCACCAGACCCGCTCGCTCAACCTGCCGCGCGAACCGAGGAAGAGGAGGAAGGAGCCGGAGCCAGCGGCGGACGCGTGGGATGACAGGGAGCATGCAGGCGGCGGAGGCGGCGGGGCGGATCAGCGCGCTGCTGTCTCTACTCGCGCTGCGGCGGGTCCTCGCCGTGCTCCAGCCCCTGGCCCTGCTCCTGCTCCTGCCCTTCCGATGGCGGGCGCAGCAGGCGGCCTCCTCGGCCGCGACGGACGCGCCGTCCTCCGCCGCGCCCGTCGGGAAGAAGGTCGGCAAGACCGCGGCGGTCGTGCTGCGGGTGCCGGCCGGGTCGCCCATGGCCTGCGCGCGGAGGCAGGCGCTGGCGAGGCGGGAGGCGGCGGTGCGGCGCGCGCGGGAGGCCGGGAGGGAGTACGAGCTCATCCCCACCGCGCGCGGCGAGACGCTCTTCACGCAGTGCTGGTGGGCCCACGGCTCCTCCTCCTCCGCCGTGAAGCCCAGGTAAGAACGGCGTCCTCTGTTGTTTACCGGATTTTTTTTTTCAAACCGCAAAAGGACGGTGTGCTCTGTTGTTGCCGTACTGATGATGGATGATTTGTCCTTGTTTGGCGATGCAGGGCGATTGTTGTGGTCATGCACGGGTTGAACGAGCACAGGTGAGGATTTGGTTCAGTTTCTATGGTTAATTAAGTGAGGCTTTGTCTGGGATGTTAGCTGATCGTTGCGGATTGATTTGGCAGTGGGAGGTACGATTATTTGGCCAAGCGGTTGAACGACATGGACGTCAAGGTTTATGGCATGGACTGGACTGGTGAGTTTCTCTATTGCCCTTTTCCCCATTTGTGCTTGCTTAATGCGTAGTGAACGATAACTTAACATTGCTTGACGGCAACGATTAAAAAACCGATTCATTAAGGAGATTAAGTATAGAAGTCACCAAGGGTGTTGAACCCTCTTCTAAGTCTCCCCCAGACTGAATTAAAGCGATTTATTCAGGAATCTTCGCGTCTAAGGAACTGGATTACCAGTCCATACTCTGTTATTCCCTTTGTCAAGGGCTTGTAGTAATATTCAGAACATGATATGACTGAGAAGGTTCTAGGAATTTTTGGATTTGACTGTTGAGCACTGGGCTGTAAATGTTTTTGATGCGATTCATAGATTCATATATCTTGTCTAACCTGTCAATGTTGCTGCGATGCAGGCCACGGTGGAAGCGATGGTCTACATGGATACGTGCAGTCTCTTGATCATGCCGTCCAAGACATGGTATGACGAGTGTCTGAATACTCCGTTTGGTTTTGTCTGAGATCATCTGTGCATAGAATCTTACTTAAAATACTTTGTGGTTCACTGCAGAAAATGTATCTGAAGAAAGTCTCGGCTGAGAACCCCGGTGTTCCATGCTTCTGCTTTGGGCACTCAACCGGTGGAGGCATCATTCTGAAGGTACTATACTGGTGGAGGCACCATCTGAATTGTGCATTACCAGTGTGGGCTTACTTCCACACTGCTGCGTCTGTATGCGCCTCCTATATCTTATCGTTGTCCTGATTTTTGTCATAGGCTGTGCTTGATCCAGAGGTCGAAGCTCGTGTTAACGGCATCATCTTGACATCACCGGCTGTTCGTATTCAGCCTCAACACCCCGTCGTAGCGGTATGCGGTTGTTCGAAATTCAGAATAACATCTTCAGAAACTGTGTTTGTTTGAGAAGAATGGAGTATGGCTGAAACTGACAGATAGTTTGTCTTTGTCTACCATAGGCACTTGCCCCAATTTTTGCACTGATAGCACCGAGGTACCAGTTCGCGGGGTCGAGCAAGAACGGGCCAGCGGTGTCGCGCGACCCGGAGGCGCTGAGGGTGAAGTACTCCGACCCGCTGGTGTTCACCGGCTCGATCCGTGTCCGGACGGGGTACGAGATCCTCCGGCTGACCTCCTACCTGGAGCAGCACCTTCACCGGATCACAGTGCCGCTGCTGGTGCTCCACGGCGCCGACGACATGGTGACCGACCCCGAGGGCTCGCGGAGCCTGCACCGGGAGGCGTCGACCACCGACAAGTCCATCAGGCTCTACGACGGCCTGCTGCACGACCTCCTCATCGAGCCCGAGAAGGAGACGGTGCTCGGTGACATCGTCGACTGGCTGCGCCCCAGGATCTGACCACGCAGGCACGACAGCGAGCGGGTGCGGCGACGCGTCTCCCTGAAGGCGAAGACGCGATTTTTGATCGTCGGCGCCTCGCGACGCGTCCCTTCCTCGGCCTCTCGCCGGCGTCTCGGCCGGCGGTGGCGGCGCGAGCGCGCTGAAGCTTAGTAGTAACTTAACTACGTACGTGTGGTGGAGTACCGGGTGCCGGTGGGTTCTGTGGCTGAATTTGGTCGGCCTCCCAGCGGTCCCGAGATACATTTTTGACCCATGTCGTCCTGTTTTTGCCTGCTAGGATGTGGGTGAGTGCGTATTACGCACCTCCTGCAGTTTAGTGTTCGTTCTTCCTGCCGCCCTGCGTGGCGCGCAATAATGTAGACATACGCCTTCTCCCATAGTCCCCTCCCACGATCGAGAGGGGACATTTTCAGTCGCGGCTCGAATCAGAGCCCGCGGCAGAGTTCATTCCGTTGAAACAATTTTTTCCTGAATTCATCCATTGGCACATTGCGAGTCTGGTCATTTCTTGGTCAGTTTTCATGCGCCTTCTTTCCTCTTTTGGTGCCTCACTGCTCAACGTGCTTGGTGGATCTTTCGACTCGGAGCGATTGATCTTGACGCCGCTGGCTCAGTGTTGCTGGCTGTGTGTAGCTTTCACCTCGGCGAGCGATTGATCTTGACGCCGCCGGCTCACTGTTGATGGTTTGGAGCTTCCGGCGAGTGCAAGTGGTTGATGTTCACGCCGCTGCGCGTACTCGATCGCCTCCCTGGTACAAGGCGTTTCCACGTTCTCGCTGAACTCGCAAGACTACGCGGGAAGAACGTCACGCTCGAGTGCCCTGCGACGGCGAGAGGTGAGAATTGACAGCACGGACAGAGATGCTTCCCAGGAAATCAAATGGAAAAGAGGAAATCGAAGAGTCCTGATTCGCCGATCTAGATCTCTATCGTGAACGCGAGGCCGGTAATCGACGCCGACTAGAACGAGCTTCTCCCTCGCTGCAACAGCAGTCGCTTGTCGTCCCCATCAGAGCTCTCAGTCGCCACCACATTTTACATGCTTATTACATCTGAACAGACAAAACCCTGGGTTTCTGTCCTGTTGAAGTGTTGTTTACAAGGAACGGGGGCACGGGGCAGTATAAGATACGCCGGGATACTTCAACGGAAATTCCTTCGAAGATACACTTTACGCCGGGATACTTCAACGGAAATTCCTTCGAAGATACACTTTTTGATGAAACGTACATCACAACCTTGCGTTGAATCGCAGGGCTGGGTTAAACTTAGTTGTGATGGATCTTATGAAATGGAATATGGTGGTTGGGTTTTGGAGGAGCAGCGTCTGTTTCTAGCACATTGACAACGTTGAGTCTCTGCGGCATGGTGTAATGGGGTCTCGACGGCGGTTGTGCCATGATAGATTTGGGCAGGGTGGTGGCACCGTCTGAGTCGTGGCGGCGCCGATTGCAGGTCTGGTGAGGGGCTTCGCTTTGGTTTTTTATTCCGGAGATGGGTTGGCGGAAGGAGGTGGAGGTGATCTTTGGAGTTTGCGCACAAGACGTTTTATTTGGATTGTACTAGGGAGTCAGCGATTGCGGTGGGCGAGGCACAAGGCATTTGTCCAATCCTCTAGCGTGTACTCCTTCCGTTTAGAAATATAAGATGTTTTAGTTTTGTAAAGCTAATGTATCTAGACATCTTTTAGTGTACAGATTCAAGCGAACCTATACACTAAAAGATGTCTAGATACACTCGCTTCATAGACCTAAAACATCTTATATTTCTAAACGGAGGGAGTACTAGTTTGGTGGTGTTTTGACACCTATTTTTGTGGCTTCGGCTTGTATGATCGTTGTAAGGCCTCTGACCAAACTTTGTTGAATAAAGGAAATAAAACAGGCCGTATGCATCTCTTCGATGACACGTGCGGCCCCGTGGCAAGGTAGATTTATGTCCTCTGCTGCTCGCTGGACGCTGATTGATGCGTGCTTGTCGAACCTGCCGCTTCATACAATGGGCCTCTTCCTGCTGGCTGATGGAACCCATGCAGCGATGGATAGGCACAGAAATAGGTTTTTCTGGGAAGGGCAAGGTACATCAAAGAAGTTCCATATGGTGAATTGGAGAACCATTTGCCAACCCAAAAGCCAAGGGGGGTTAGGGGTGCTGAATACAAAGCTGATGAACATTGCGCTGATTGCTAAATGGATCTGGAGGATCTACAGAGCTAAAAACTCGGACTTGCTTTGGTTGAGGCTGTTAAGAGCAAAGTACAGAATTTCCGAGATCTTCTCTTACACTCCCACTAGCTGCTCTCCTTTTTGGCACAGTATCCACAAAGTTAAAGAGTTTTTCAGAAAGGGAACTAGGTTCTTCCCTGGGAAGAACTCTAAAATCAGTTTCTGGAAAGATTTGTTGATTGGGGAGGTCCCTTTGTGCACAAGGTTTCCCACCTTATTCGCTAAAAGTTCAGATATCGACCTTACCATGGCTCAGGCTTATTCAGAGGAGGGGTGGCGTATTTTCTTTCGAAGGGCTTTAGATCAGGGTGATCTACAGGCATGGTCGGAATTGTCTGCTTTGGTGGAAGACATCGAGCTGGAAGATGTACCCACCACAATTTCGTGGAGCCTTAATCCGTCTGGGCAGTTCTCAACAAAATCTCTGTACCTCTCGTTGTGTAAAGCCCCAGAGGTGCCAATTACCAAGCTGATTTGGAAATGTCAGTTACCTCTCAAACTTAAAATCTTTACTTGGCAGCTGCTGAAGGGTAGACTGCCGTCCAGTGACCATATTCATGCCTGGGGTGGGGCTTCGGATGGCAAGTGTGTGCTTTGTGGTAAGCCTGAAGATGTTGACCACATCTTCTTCCAATGTCACCTTGCAGAATTTCTGTGGAGTGGGGTGCGGGCGATGTTCAGAGTGAACTGGAACCCTAGAAATAGACAGGACTGTATCAGCATTCTCAATTCTCTCGCTGTTAAACCCCGAAGGTTACTGTGGACCTTCTTTGCTGCCCAGTGTTGGTCTTTATGGACTACTAGAAATAAATTTACGATTGAGGGCAAGTTCCCCCGTTAGCCCGTTGATTGCATTTTCAAAATTATCCTATCTTTGCAGCTTTGGCGCCCGATTCAAAGGCTTAAGGACCGAGTGCTGCTGGACGAACTGGTGGTGCTGTCAAGATCGTTCTTCGCCAGCTCATACACCCCTCCACCAGCGTCTTCCAGCCAGCATGCTGCTCCAACCTCCACATAATATTTATCTACCTAGTTATTTCAGTTTCAGCCTGCGTGCTGCAGTTTGGTTGTAAGATTAAAACTTTTCGGTGGTTTGGCCAGGGTGGCCTGACTGCTGTGCTGTACGGTGGTGTGTTGAACTCTGTGTGTTGTTGTAAAACCTTGCTCTGTGTGGGGCTTTATTAATTTAAAGTCGGGCGCAGACGTGCCTCTTATCTAAAAAAAATCTCTTCGATGACTGTGGCTACCCTATTTAGAAAAAAAAAATGAAATGGAAGATGGTACTGCTGGTGCCACCGGTATGATCATCAGGGATCGTTATTCAGTCAGCTTATAGTCATTTGATTGGTTGTGCGAATGCACTAGAAGCTGAGACTTTAGCATGCCTCCATGGTTTAACGATGCTACTTCAATGTTGTGAGTAGCCAATCATGGTGGAATCGTACTGTTCATGCTTGGTCGATGCGATTAAGGCGGGAAATGCCAGGATCGCTCGCCGCTTACACACCTCATCTCTGAGATCATACGTAAAATAGGGGCTGTGTGAATGTCGCGAGGACAACATGAAGAACTGATTTATGGCTTGGTTTCGGGACCTGACTGTTTGATTCAGGAGCTCGACCATGACCTCTCTGTAATCCCTATTGAGTAATAAAGTCCACATTTACCCGAAAAAACATGAACAGAGCAAATAAAAGAGGTTCTCTTTTCAGCAAAAAAGAAAAAAAAACAGATCATGGCCGTCAGGCCGCTATGTCGCCAAGGTTCATTATCCCCAGAGGACGAACGACCGTTTGCGCCACACGGCCCACTACATAGTAACATAGCAGGGCTCGAAGTGCTTTCCCGCGCTGGAGCCCTGGAAGCCTTTTCGCCGTCCCGCGCCAGTGCGCCGCTTTTCACTCTGCCGTTCGTTCTTCCCCAGTCCGGCAGTCCCCCTTCCCCTTTCTTCACTTCCCACCGCTTCCGGTCCTCCCATTGATTTCCACGCTGATTCTTCGAAGCCGGCGCGTCCCGGTATGAATTTTCCCCCAACCTTTTCTTGTTAAGCATTGACAGGACCGGAGAAGGGATCTGACACCTTTAGGCAAATTTTTTGCGCATCCGTTTTTTATGTAGGAAAATTGGGGAATAAGCAATCTCGAGGTGAAATTGTGTATTTTCCCCATGGAGTATGCAGTGCTTGCTAGATTTGCTTTGACTAATTTTTCTGCAACCTCGCCTGTTTTGACTAGTTTGTTCGCATCTGGGTTTAGTTAGGGTTTCATTCTTTCCTCTGTTAGGCATAAGTGCAAATTTGAGTAAGTGGTGGAGAAATTTCGGTCAGGATTTTAGGTGGTCACCGATCGTTGGCGCTACTTCTTCAGAATGTAAGCCTGTAGTGACCTACTGTCCTATGGTGGAAAGGGTGTTGTTTATCCGGTTGCCGCGCCAAATGGTGCCACCGCCCTGTCAGTTCCACTACAACCTTTTCTCCAGGATGGTGTTTTTTTATTGTTAGAAACTACCGTGTCCCTAATCCCCATAGATTTTTGTTGTGGCTATTTCTGCATTTCCAATGATTTCAATATTTTGGCCTGATTTGTCCATTTTGGTGCAAAAATAGAGAATCTCGGAAGCCAAGAATGGAGATGCCTCCCGCACCACCGAGGGTATTAAGCAGGGGTAGTAGCATTGCCAAAGCAGTGAAGGAAGTAGGTCAGCTATTGCACTCCGTCAAACAGGAGAATGTTGATGATCTTTTGGATGACAGTTCATCTCCATCAGTTGACCTTGATGCGAAGAATGATGATGCATCTTTCATCCAAGAGATGGTGGAAGAGGAGGAAGAACATATATATGAGGCCAAGTGGATAGAAGAACCCTCGAGTCTTGCTTCTGATCCTATGCCACGGTTTAATAAGCTTGACGAGGTGCTGATGCAGACACAACTCTACGGGGAATTTATACTTGAGAAGGTGCTTGCGCAATCTGGCAATCATACCTCTGGTTATGACTCTACTCTCACAGAAGAGGAAATGTGGGAAAAAGAGCAGGCTAAGCTTGTTCCATTAGTGACTGGTGCGAAGTTGAAGCCATACCAGATAGAGGGTGTGAAGTGGCTATTAGCGCTTTGGTTAAACGGGCTTAATGGAGTACTAGCAGGTGATATGAGACTTGGGAAAACAATCCAGGCGATTGGATTTCTTGCTCATCTCAAAGGGAATGGGCTGCATGGTCCATACATAATAATTGCTCCTGCAACCACTCTAACGAACTGGGTGGATGAGATCTCAAGGTAAAATTTGAAAAGTTTCCTTTCACTTCTGTTAAATGATGTCTTACGTGGAAAAGCTCTGTTTCAGGCTTGTTCCATCTGCAACGTGTCTGATTTATTATGGAGATAAAGTGGCTCGGGCAGAGATTATGAGAAAGTTTATGCCCAAAACTATCGGCTCTGATTTTCCTATAATAGTAACTTCATATGAGATGGCCATGTCAGATGCAAAACTTCTTGCTCATTACAAGTGGAAATATGTTGTTTTTGATGAGGTGATGGAAATAAAATATCCCAAAACATTTTCCTTTATGGTCCTTTGTGGTTTCTGCCTTCCTGTATTTATATGTCAACTGTATACTTATTTTCCAGGGCCATCAGTTGAAAGACTTGGAATGCGAATTATTCTTGGAATTAAGGCGGCTGCCGATGGAGAATAGACTCTTGTTGACCAGGACACCATTTCCAAATAACCTAGCAGAGTTGTGGTCGCTACTAAACTTTGTTTTGCCTAGTATATTCTCGTCTCATCGGGAATTTGATTCATGGTACGTTTAACTGAGTTAACACTCCCACCTTTGTCCACCCATTTTTATACATGCCACCACACCTATAGGCTGTAGCCTATATGTACTGAAATCACTCCTGGACTTCATGTGTTTAACGCTGACTGACTGCTGCCTTTGAGGCTTAGCTTTCAGAAAGGTTGCTCTGCCATATGCCAGATCTTGTGTTGATACCTTGGCTGATTTGCACATGTTCTAGTTAAACCAAAGTAAATGGATCTGTTCAATTCAAGGATTTAATTAGGGAGACATAAATCCTCTTACATCACTTATTTATTGTAATTCTAGTAGCTGCACAATTTGTACTGTAGTTGTATAACTATATATAATGCTGTTTGAATACTCCATTGTCCTATAAGTATAATTATATATCATTATGTTTGGATGCATTGTCTCCCTATAATATCTTTCCGTGTTTTCTTCATCTATATTTGGGATGTATAGCCCCTAAAAGCACACTAGTTGAAAGGAACTATCTGGATTAGCAAACCTACACATTGTTAACTTATTTGTTTTTGCAGATTTATCTTGTAACTGGCATACCATGTTCGCTAAAATGTCCATTAGAATGAATTTTGGTACCTTTCATTTCTTACATTTTGTTTAATGTTGAGGTTACTTCTTAAATATTCCACGTATTACATTTGTTTTTTTCCGTGCCTCCGCTTGGCTGACAGCAATCTTCTTTGAAGGTTTGATTTTACTGGGAAAAGAGGTGAGGAACAACTAGAAGAAACTATAATCAATAGATGGACCCTTGTTGCTTCAAAGCTTCATGCCATTTTGGATACATTCCTTCTAAGGCAGACAAAGAAGCATGTAGAAGATACGCCTCCACTAACAAAAGGTGCTTTGTACGGCAACACCAAAGCTGTAAAAAACAAGGATGCAATCAACCTCTCGAAAGATCACGCAATGAGAGATGGTGCAAGGTCTGGCGGTCAGGGTTCTCAAGAGACAGTACCAGAGGTTGCTTATGAAAATGATGGTGAAGGTAGCCCTAAGCTGCCATCCACTCAACCTGGGCTGGAAGGTAATAAAATGGGTAAGAGGCGACGAACAGACGATGCAATTGTGTCCATGCTTGGAGCGCTTCTTCCAGGTCAGCTGAGCCTGTGCAAGTGCCAAAGGCAACTTCCCCTCGAGAAATCTTAGAGGCACTCAAACAGATACCTGACTTGACCCGTGCTGATTTTCTGAAGGCCTATAGTAGTCTGATCCGCGATGATCGCCAGTTTGAATCGCTCATGGTGCTCCCAATGGACATTAGGAAGGACTGGCTGCTCATGGAGACTGGGAAGAAGTGAGGCTTGCCCCCATTGCTCCAGCAGCACTTGCTTGGATAGTTTGATTGGATATTGTTCACTGGAGTTAGTTAAGGTAATGCTCGTCATGCTTGCTTTCATAGTTATTAATTAGTCCCACTGTTGTTGGAACCATGGAATTCGTTCTATGTATGGACTTCTTTTCATGTTGTCGTTAAGTAGTAGTATGGATTCTCCTGAACCGTATGCTGTTTAGCTGCGATATATCACTTGAAATCACTGGCGTGGAGATATTGATTCATCTTGTGTCATTTGGCGGAGGCGTGGAGCATTGAGCTTTGGCGAGTGAGAATAGTTGATGTTCACGCCGCTGGCGCTGCCACGTTATTTTACTCGCCTCATTGGTACAAGGTGTTTCCTAGTTTTCGCTGAACTTGCAAGACTACGTGGGAAGACGTGACGCTTGAGTGCTCTGCGACGGCGAGAGTTGATACTGACACAGATGTTTTCTAGGAAATCACCTGGAAAAGAGGAAACCAAAGAGTCCCGATTTGCCTATCTTATCTTTCTATCGCCACAATTTACATGCTTACATCTGAACAGAAAAACCTGTGTTTCTTGTATACTCCACGTTTGTCTGTAGTGTAGTTTACATGAAAGGAACGGGGCAGTATAAAATACGCCGAAATAGTTCAAAGAAAACTCATAGGGAAAAAATACACCTTTTGATGATAGGTACAACACGTTCTCAAGTTGAATGCCAACTCTACCACATGAACAGAGCAAATAAAAGAGGCTATGTTTTCAGCAAAAGAAAGCACGATCATGGCCGTCGGCAGCTATGTTGCCAAGTTCATTATCCCCAGAGGAAGACGCCTGATCAGACGGAGCCCAGGCTCAGGCTTTCTACTCCCTCCGTTCTTAAAAGAGTGCACCTTCAATTATCTTGGAGAGTTAAACATTTTAAAGTTTGACCATGTTTATATAAAAATGCACCAACATTTATGCCATCAAATTAGTGTTATTAGATTCATTATGAAATATATTTTTATCATATAGCTTTCTCTTTTGATAAATATTGTTACATTTTATAAAAACTTAGTCAAAATCGAAAAAGTTTGACTCTCTAAGAAAGTTGGAAGTACGCTCTTTCGTGGACGGAGGAAGTATGTCTGTAACAAAAAAAACTTTGGTATATGCCCTCATTAGCTCTTCCCCGCAACCTTCCTCTGCTTCTTTGCTCGCAACCTGATTAGTTCCTTCTCTCTTCTGGCATTGCTTTGGATATGTGTAGATTGAGACTTGATACCTTTCTTCTTTAGGAAATTCCAGTTTAAAGTTGCCAACAAAATCCTTTTACCTCTTCATTCTGTTTTGGAGTCCTTAATTACTACGGTTGTATGAGTTTGATCATGTGAGCTATGTTTCAATTGCCATCAAGTACTACTGCAACATGATACAGCTATATATACTACGATGTGATAAAATTCCAGTATTTTATACAAGACACAAAGTTTATGAGGTTTTCATCAAAGAACATGGCATGGAATTCTTAGTAAAACTGCACAGAGGCCATTTTTATTGTATGACAGAGAAGGGTTTAAGCTGCTTCACTCCACTATTTTGAGTCAAGAAGTTGTCTTCTCTCTATACCGCATGGAGTAGTGCACAAATTGTGCCAGGTTCAGCAAGCTAAGAGCAGCCATCATCCAGAAGAAATAGTCCAAATGCCCTTCGTTCAGGTTGTCCGGGATCCACCCAGTTGCCCCACCATGTGTTGTGGCAAACGCGACAACACCAAATACAAGCGTGTTGAAGTAATCTCCAGATGCAACTGCAAGCTGTGAAAATGCTGAACATAGGCTCTTCATGGCGTATGGGGCCTGATCATAAAAAAATTCCAACATGCCGATTCCGGCGAAAACCCCAGCTGCACCATTCAGTACATATGCTGGTGTTTGCCACAGAATGCTCATTGGCACGGGCATATTCTGGCCTGCCAGGCCGCTGGCTTGTGCGATCGTCAGCCTCTTCATCTCGATTATTGCTGAGTAGACCATGGTCAGCATGGAAAGTGCAAAGCCAATTCCAAGGCGTTGCATTTGCGTGAAGCCCTTTACCTTGCCAGTATAACGCCGAGCCAGTGGGATTACGACGGTTTCGTAGATGTACACCCAGATAAGGGCGCTGAGCACGCCAACAATAGAGAGGGAGGCAGGAGGGATTGCAAACGGGCCTACACGGTTATCCATGACCATTCCCTGCTCGATGAACGTTGACACCGTCTGCCCCCCGACTGCATAGAAGATCACAAAAGACGCCCAGACGGGAAACATCCGTAGCAGTACCTTCAGCTCCTCAACTTGGGTCACTGTGCAGAGACTCCATGAACACATCGGCAACACTGTGCATGTCTTGTCTAACGGAGGCATCACAACGGCAGCCTTGTCAAGGGATCTGAAGAAAATGCAATCACATAGTTATAAGAGGCGAGTTATCATCATTTTACTCAGATATATTTTCTACATATGGTTCTATGGCAAATTTCTGATCTTTTATTTTACTTCCAAGATGTTACAGCCTTCTTATACCAAGCTGTCATAGGCCTAATGCAAGTACAATGTTTTCGAATGTCAAATTTAGACTATATGTTGAATTGTATCCTGCAATAACTGAAGTACCTGAATTGATACGTATGCTGAATTTCTTGACTTGATTCAGCTTCTGATGACGGACTGGTCGGCTCATACAAATGCGAGATATCATCAGGCAATGACACATTACGCTTTCTGACAGCTGCAACGATCACCTGACTGAGACTCGTGAACGGGCTTACTGTCAGTTTTCTAAACCTATACACCCTTGAGCCGCCAATAAGTACCGCCAGTCCCAAGATCATGAGCACAGTTGGGATTGCAAAGCTGATCCCCCACCCAACATTGTCTTGCAACCAAACGAGCACTGTGCCTGACAGAAGGGAGCCGAAATGGATCAAGAAGTAGTACCAATTGAAGAAGGATCCCTTCTTCTCTAGCTCCATCCGGTCCCCGCTATCGAACTGGTCGGCCCCAAAGGCTAAAGTGCAGGGTTTGGTACCACCGCTCCCAAGTGCGGCGAGATAGAGTGCTAGGTAGACCACAGTACGATGAACATCACCACGGTAGTAAGATGTCGGGACTGATGCTGAAACTGTGAGTATGAGCAATCCCTGTGAAAATGTAAGTGTTCAGAGTTGCAGGTATCATGATATCATGTCAGTTAGCTGTGCCATACTTACGATGTTGGAGACTGGGAGGGAAGCAACCATTGTCCAATATCTTCCCAGATATGTATCAGCCAAGAAGGCTCCAATAAGCGGCGTGAGGAAGCACGCGCCGACCCAGGCAGAGACATTCTGCGCGGCGGTCACTTTGCTTTCATGGAGCACTGTCGTGAGATAGGTTACCAAATTCCTCTCAACTGCGTAGAAGGCAACACATTCGCAGAACTCAACACCTAGGACATTGTTCAAGTGGTTAGCCAGTAACAGAAGAAGAGAAAAACATGAGCAGGTTGCATGAACTGCTATTTGATACCTAGAATCATGTAGCACGCTCTCCAGTTGCCTGTGTTGCGCTTCAGAGCAGGCTGTCCGTTGATATCAATTGATCCATCACTGGTATATTCTGAACCTACGTCCTACAGGACAGTACCAAAATAGCCAGTTTACCAGGTTGGAATTGTTAAACTATAAATCTTTCAGGAAAAATAACAGCGAATGAATTATATGTGTTAAGTGATGCTTTATATCTACTCTCCCTTTGTCCATATGATGCAGTCACTAAGACAGAAGAGAAAGAAGAGAAGAAAAAACCTGACGACTCGGTTGGAGATGAAGCAGGGGCATGTCCTCGTCCCCTGCTTCCATGACTGCCTAGAAGATGGTGCGGAAGGAGGGCCAGGCAAGGTGCTCAGCAGCACAGCACTTTATAGGCAAACAGGGCCGGCTCTTTGTTTTGCGGGGCCCTTGGGTGAAGTCGACAACAGGGCCCCTTAAAACTAATATATATGTACGCATAATCCGATAAATAGACATATATGTTTGTATTTTAACTTGCAAAAAAATTAGAATTAATATGTAACCACGCATTCTTAGTGTCATATGTCTATAAATAATTATTAACCACTTGAACAATGCCATATAGCAACAGAAGTAAAACAGGGTAAACAAATATAACAAGTATTCCCTGATTAGATCAAATAAAATCAAAATTCTAATGAGTCCATGGACATCAGGCTTCAGTGCTTCACAAAAATGCTTTTTCAGGCATGTCTTGTTGCAAAATCGTTGAGGACAATATCATAGCCATGAGGATCCTTTTCACAGCAGTGGATAATTATTTTGGCATTGCAATACCATAATGGTGAAGGAATTTAGGAGAAATTAGAACCCTAATTGAGGGATTAAATCATATATTGGATGAACTATTAGACGGGGGATTAACTCATGGACGTACAAGGGCGTGTCGATGAGGGCGTGAAGTCCTGACTCGTTTAGAACTGAGAAGAAGCCAAGCATGCAGGCTGCCGATCGGCGATTGATCAGCACTGCCTGGACGCCTGGTGAAGGACGAGGTACGAGGCGAAAGACGAGGTACGAGGTGAACAGTTCATTCGTGTAGACAGATGGACTGATGAGGCATGCTCAGTGATTGTTTGACCTGCCTTTGTTTATCGCGATGTCTTTTCGCTAGGCCTGCGCTTATTTTTCTTCAGCCCATAGTACAAGGGAGGATGCGATCCTGGGCCCCTCCATGGCCATGGCTTGGGCCCTAGGCGGTCGCCCATGGTGGCCATGGGTTAGAGCCGGCCCTGTAGGCAAAGCGACTAAAAGCTAGTTGCATATGCTCTTCTTTATTTTGGTTCAAAGAGATGATGGAGTAGAAGATAATTTTATCCCTAAGAACAAAAAGCACTCTCTTTCCAAGCTAAGGGGATCGTGCTGAGCAAGAGCGATAGTATGTGTTGTAATGTATGTCTCTGACTGCATTTTATAATGACTGAAATATCAGTGCGGGGTCTTTTTAAGCTACAACAGAAGATGATCTATCGACAGATCTCTCTTCGTTCTCCTACATACAAACCAGGGCCCACAGCCATGACATCTCTCACCCACTCCATCAAGGCATGCATAAATGTATTGTTTTGAAAAATCTAGACCTTCTAAAGGACTTCAAAGTAGCATGTTCTTTCCAAGTTGAGGGGATACATTTGAGCAAGATATAGTGAATTTTTAGCTAAAGCGGCAGATGGATGGTAGCCATGTCATTCTGTACCCAAAGATCTGTCCTTGTTCGCCGATGTACAAACCAGGGCTCATGGCCACAACATCTCTCGTATTTTGCAGAGCCAAAATTTGGTATGTGCTCTGCGTGCTGCACAATAATGTAGACGCCTTCTCCTCTAATCTCCATCTCCATCTCCATCTCCACTACTTATAAAAGAGCAAACATGTCAGGAAAATTAGATCCTCACCGTCCACGTGAGTCGATCAAACGGACACGAATGCTCCGTTCTCCCCTCCCCATTCCCCTAGTTTTCACTCATTGCTCCTAATCCTCTGATCGTACGGGCCCATCAGACGAACACAGCGCACCCGATCTCCCATCGCAAACCCTACGCTCCTACCCTGCACTGCCGATCTGCTGCCACAGCCGCCGCCCACATCTCTTCCGCGGTCGGGAAGAAGGAATTCGCCAAAATCGCCGCCCACATTTCTTCATGGAAGCCGGCGCTGCTGAGGCACCCATCTACGAGCTCCTCGACGCCACGAACAGCCTTCTAGGAAATATCCACCGCCGCCGCCGCCGGAGGTGGGGAGTTCTCCTATTACCTTTTCCCATTCCTTCATTTTCTCTGGAGTAGATCCGATCAAGAGCTGCAGTTGCGGGAGGTTGATGTTTCAAGGCAGCGCTCATGCTATTAGTATCAGCTAGCTAGCAACGTACCACAACTGCTCGTGAATTTACAATCTATTGTTGTTGTGCAATAAGGTTTGCAGTTTTACTTGCTTACACTACATATAGAACCACGACCACCATGTTTTTTCTGCGTGTTGTGAATCCAGAGCTCATGTGGTTCAGGTGGATGAGATTAGCCTCAAATGTGGAGGTTGTTGTTATCTACCTTGTTATGATGTGGGCTGTTTAAAGTTTCAGCCGAGCTTGCCCTGCTTTGGTTTTCTGTACTGACATTTTATTTCCTTTTGACAGACGCATGAACCAGATTGCTTGTGATGGATCTTGCAGAATGTTATCATAGACTACATTTTATGATGTTTGATTTGCAGATATTTGGTTCTTCCGATTAAAGGCCATCGTAAATATAATTCACCCAGAAGATCTGGTAAGTATTTGCAAAAAGACCAAGATACATATATAATTCATTTCAGTCATAGAAGTACAAGGAAAAATACCTGAATCCGAACTGTATTATCATTGTTTTACATGTAGCCCGAAACTTTGAACTAAACTAATATAAGTTCACTATTAGAACTGCAGTAGATTGGGCTCAGATAGTTTGAAAGTTCTTGAATATTTGGTATGTCCAAAGGTTCATCAAACATTTTTAATTCTGATTTCTTAAGTCTGAATGTGTAAAACTGGAAGAGTTTCTTATTTGTCAAATCACACTTTAGGTTAGTTCAAATGAGTACAATGGTGACTTTAGGGCAGCAAATCCACTTTCTATTCTGAACTCTGAAGAACTGGATTATGTGGACTATGTAATTTTATCGTAGAATTTCAGATTGGTGGCATAGCTGGAACATTCTCTGAATTGAAGTCGCTATTGAATAATTTTATCAGAGAATTTTTTATTGGTGGCATATCCAAAACATTCTCTGAACTAAAGTCGCTATTTGAATTTTGCTAAATGTACTAATATCAGAAATTCTCCTTGTACTGCATGCAGTTTCTTTGGACAGATACTGATACTTCCTTTGTGAACTCTCGTGATAGTTGAAGTCACAGAAAGGAAGGTCTCAATGAAGACAGAATAAAGTTTGGTAGGAAGGAAAATAGAGGAGTGAGGAGATGTCATTTGAGCTCCAAGATAAAGCATTGAGCTTCTCATTACCATATAGTCCAGTATTATCTTTGAATAAAATATCTAATTCCAAGCATCTTGATAAGCACATGGATCTATGCCGTTTGATGACATGCAACCATTTTTTAATTTAGTGTTCTTTGTATGTTAGATAATATATATTAGTTGACACGTGCATTGCACGTGCAGACTTACTAGTCCCCTCCAACGAGAGAGAACATTTTCCTAGTCGAGGTCCGAATCAGAATACGCGGCAGAGTTGATTTCGTTGAAACAAAATTTCCTGACTTGCTCCCGTGTCACACCTTTCAAGGCTGGTCAGTTTTCATGGACTTTCTTACTCTTCTCGTGCCGCTGCTCACTACTGAACATTGCTGGCTTGGTCTAGCTTTCGCCGCGGAGAGTGATTGATCTTGACGCCGTTGGCTCACTATTGCTGGCTTGAACCTTTCGACTGTTGAAGTGTATAAGTAGATTGTACTAGCCTTTTCTATCAGTTTGGATTTTTGGTTGCGTTGGCTAGTGCATGAAGCTTAACATGGTATCAGAGCTCAGGGTCTCGAGTTCGAGTCCTGGTTTTCGCAATTTATTGTAAAATTGCTGTTGCCCATATTTGTGTCCACGTGTTGACTTTCTCTTCTCCCGTTTGTGTCCACGTGTTGATTTTCTCTTCTCCTGTCTGTGTCCATGTGTTGACTTTCTCTTCTTCCGTCACACGTGAGTGAGGGTGTTGAAGTGTATAAGTGGATTGTACTAGCCCTTTCCATTAGTTCGGACTTTTAGTTGCGTTGGCTAGTGTATGAAGCTTAACATCGACGATGCGAGTGGTTGATGTTAAAGCCGCTGCCCACCTGCTCGCCTCTTGGTACAAGGCGTTTCCTAGCTTTCACTCAACTCGCAAGACTATGCAGGGAAGACGTCAAGCTGGAGTGCTCTACAATGGTGAGTTGTGAGAGTTGACAATTGACAGCACGGACATAGATGTTTTCCAGGAAATCAACTGGCTAAGAGGAAATCAATGAGTCCTGATTCGTCGATCTGGATCTTTCTATCGCTAACGTGAGGCCAGTAATCGACACCGACTAGAATGAGCTTCTCCCACAACGCAACCGCAGTCGCTTGTCGTCCCCATTGTAGTGCTCCAACGCCACCACAATTTACATGCTTACATCTGAACTGACAAAAGTTGTGTTTTTTATTTAACCCCGTCCGCCCTGTTTTTAGATAAGCCCAACGTTAAATGAATGACGCCAAATTGAGAAAACCGACAGGGCAGCGCCACCCAGTCCAATCTTTGTCACTAAGGCCTCGTTTGGCAGAGGAGTATCGACCGGGTTCTCTGTGTATATTCCCGGCCCAATAAAGAAACCCTAGAAAACACGTCTGGCCCGTTTGGTAGGCCGGTTTTGGACGGGCTCAGCCCCAGAAAACACCGCGAGACACGTCGGGTAGAGGTGGAACAGAAACGCTCGTGCCCCCTCGCGTTTTGGGCGGTGACGACACACGCCGCTCCTCTCGGCGCGGATTTCTCCTCGCGATGCCGACGCCGGCGGCTCCTCCAGCCCGAAGCCTGCTTGTATGCAGCTCGGACGACCCCTTCTCATCTCGCCGAGTCTCCGGCCTTTCGTTCCGCAGCTGACCGCCGCCGCCTCCTCTTCATCTGCCGCCGCCGATGCCGAGCTCCTCCCGACGTACGTCTCCTGATGCCGCCGACGCCGAGCTCCTTCGGCAGTCCGTCTTCTCCTGTGAGAACTTATTCCATCTCGTCCTCTCACCTCCCTGTGTGCTAGATACAATTGCTAGGGTTCTTGATGCTTGGTGTTTCCCTGAGATCCGATTCTTGATGCGTCCGCTGCGATCCGATTCGTGTTAATGTGCTCCAGCTAACACGACAAGACGGCCTTTGTTCATTAGTCCTAATAATTTTTATGTATATATGGGCATACGAAGAACTGTAACCCATTTTGTGTCTTCACATGACTGTGCTGAGCCGAAGGTGAGAGGGTCCATGGTGTCCAAGCAAGTGTGTGTGTGTCACTGTCTGCCACCATCCAAAACTACCAAATTTGCTATGTCCAAGCAAGTTATTCCCTGCAATACACTGCATACTAGTTCTCCTAGATATTGCAACTTGTGAGGAATGCAACATATCAAACATGGTTTGGCCTTGTCTCCTTTGGAATTAATTATAGACCACTGATTTCTTACAATTATAGACCACCTGCTTGCTTGCCATGAATTTGTCACTGTTGATGTTAGCTAGACAACATTATCTGGTTCTTGTTCCTGAATTTTCTCTTACACGATGAGATTATGCAACCAGATGAAAATT
This sequence comes from Dactylis glomerata, assembly GCA_007115705.1. NCBI lineage: Eukaryota > Viridiplantae > Streptophyta > Magnoliopsida > Poales > Poaceae > Dactylis > Dactylis glomerata. Next base: position 5,431,009 of record QXEO01000464.1, on the reverse strand, counting down.
TGATTTGGCAAAACCAGTTTAACCAACTGCAGAAATGTTACATTTTGATACCATCATAGCTTCCGATAGATAGCTACTAGATATTGTTTATGATATAACTGGGACATTGTAACTACTAACTTATAAGCATATGCCAGACCTGAGAAAAGTGATAGAAATTTTCATGCTCCTTTCAGATTGAAATTTTTATTTCATAGTCTCACGTGCTAGTTTCTTAAACTTTGGTGCAGTAAATCAATCAGGTAGTCTATGTTGCTTCTGTTCATGCTGGACCACATTTCACTAGGAGCTCAACTTTGTATTTTCTGATGTTCCTTGTTTATAAATTATAACAGTCTCAGGAAATTCCATTATTGTTCCCCTGCGATGCAATATCATGTTTCTGATGTTCTGTTGTGGGATGAATTAAATATATAAGGTTACAGCCTACAGCTTACCTCGTTAAATACTTCTGGTTAGATCTTGTGGCTGCTGTTCAGTACTCAAACTTAAGGTACACTGATGTTTACCTAATCAAATTCATAGGCATATCGCTGTTGTTGCATATGACACACATAGGCACATAGTTTGAGATGATTCAGCTTTGTTACTTGATAGTTATATTTTGTTGTTCTGTAGTTCATGTTAAAACTGGAAGAGAGAGTATTGTTCGAGATGATTCAGCTTTTACTATTGTTTGTACAGAAACAGTGAAGATTTGATCGTTTGCTTTGTCTTTGTCGGAGGGAAAGAGCTCCCGTCTTTGTAGAAGTGCATCTGAGACACCTTATCAACACGTTGCACGGCTCTGCTGGCACAACGGAGCGCGGTGACGCATGCCCCGCCGCACAGCCCCCGCCAACTTTTTATCTGCTGCTGCATCCATCCGTATGCCGCCTCACCTTCTTATCTCCCCAAGCTGATGGAAGTCGAAGCCACCTTGTTTCTGATCCAGCCTTAGCCTTGTTTTATGTGCTGGTGCTGGTGACCAGACTGTAAAAGTCGACTTTTTATTCGAATTACTATGATCATCCTTAGCATTGCTGTGTAAATTAAATGTTTGGTGCAAAACTATCCCTTCCTACCAAACGGATAAATCTATGGAGAGTATTGATGAGGAAGGGGTTTGTGGTGTAATAGAGTGTTTTGGGTGACAGGAGTGTTTTCACCCAATCCCCTTGGGGAAATACCCTCAAATACTCTGTGATACACTTCTGCCAAACAAGGCCTAAGGGACCTCTATCCCTGGACGACAAAAGACTCCTACATCAGTGGACTAGGGTGAGGGCAGAACCAAATAATCAAACTCGCCTCCAACAAACATTACCGTCAACTGCCACCACACTAAAAGGCGAAGCCTTCAGGAAGGAAACAACACCAAAGTTCCGCCGCCGTCCGATTCGAAGCAATTCAGAAAAAGAAAGAGCATCTTATAATTTGGAACGGGCTGACACAATACTACAACATATAGCACAAGCATGTGGAGATGGGTAGTTCTGGAAATTAAGAACGAAGATGCCATTGTTACAGGGTGCACGGTGCATGGACATGAAGAGAGACGTGTGCTGCATGTTGCATGGACATGAAGAGGGATGCCTTAATTAACAGAAAAGGACCGCCATCAACTTATGTGTGGCACACTTCCACGTACAGATATGATGACTCTTCCAATAATAAACTTAAATACAACTGAAAAATGTGGCGAGTTTGGCGCTCACAGTTGGTGTGTCGTGTTCTCCTCTTCTCCCTCTCTCGCATGCTCTGACTTTGGCTTCTTCAGTATACCAGCAGGTCCTGAATATGAGCATATCTGAATGTCAACTGACACAGCAAAACTGATCTTAGCCAAACGACTTCTAGTAGTCAAAAATTGTAAAGGGATCATTTTTCTCTTCGTAACCCCATTCACCATGCAAAGGGATCATTTTTCTCTTCGTAACCCTATTTACCATGCTCTACTGCTCAAAGCCATCTATGCTCTTCAGAATGCACAAGTACACACACATGACTACATGAGATGCAGCACCAAGACCGAGGGCCTCACCTGCCATGTCGATGATGGAACTATGATGTGCCTGGTGCCGCCCTGGACCAAGAGCTCGACGAGGCCGCCGCCTGCAGTCAACAGCTCGCGTGCCGCCGCTTTCCGTCCAGCAGCTCGCCGCGGCCGCCGCCTGCAACCAACAGCATGCCGCGCCGCCGCTTGCGACCAACATCTAGCCGCGCTGCCGCCTGCATCAAGATCTCCGCGCGACGCCGCTTGCGGTCAAGAGTTCCCGCTGCGTCGCCGCCGACAAGAAGCGTTCCCTCATCAGTCGCCAGGAGATAGGATTGGGGATTTTACGCCGCGTGACACTTTTTTTCCCCTTTTGTATCTCCTTTTTATCTACTGTATATACCTTACCTGAAACCATGATACCACTACATAAAACTCAAATTTGCAAGTTTACAAAATTTCGAAATAAATGTATGGATGTTCACAAGATGTATATTTACACTTCCTAAAATTTATAGAGCTGTTCCAGAAAAAAATTATAGAGCCAAATGCAAAATACACACATAGAAACAAAAAAGACAAATCCAACATAAATAATGTCATAGAAAGATAAAATTACAAAATTCTATTGACATAGCAATTCGTTTTTTTGTTTCTCTGTTATAACGAATTTGGTTCTGAAAATTTCAGGTAATGTGAACACATATCTTGTAAACGCCCAGAAATTTGTTGCGAACTTTTTTTGACACTTATATGTTCGAATTTTGAGAAGTAGCATCATGGTATCATGTAATGTGTGGTATCACGAGATATTCCCCCCGTTGTTAGACCTAAAACTGGTACCGCAAAAATGTTTTGGTATACTGAAAAATGTTCTAAGGTATGAAAATTTGGTCGGGCGGAATAGATACCAAGTCAATACCGAAAACCTTTTTTTATTCTCTCTCTCCCTTTTCCCATCGTCTTCCCGGGAGAGCTCACTACACATGACCCTACCCTACCCCGTCACCTCCGGCGACGGCGTCGACCGTGAGTCACGACCGCGAGCCCCCGTGCCTGACCTTGCCTCGTTGCCTTTGATGACGCTGCCTGGCCACGGTGGCCACCCCCGGTGCTCGAAGGTGTGCTTCTAGGTTAGGTATGAGTATGGCCATGGGTGCTGCAAGGTAGAGCGTGGACAAATTTGAAGTGGCGCGACCGAATTTTGCTGGACATCGGCGAGTCCAACGGCGGAAGGGCGTTGACAGGAGAGCTCAAATCCCCCCCCCCCCCCCCCTCCCTCCAACTATTTTTTATTTTATTTTGGGGGACTACGAAATTGCCTCCACAATTGGAAATCAGGGGATGAGGGGGGACTTTGAGGGGAACTGGATATTTTGTCGGTACTAGTCGTTTTGCATGATCTAAACGGTGCATGATTTTTGGCCGAAATCAAAAAAGAGGCTATTTTGCGCTGATGGACACTTTTCTAGGATCTGTTTTCTAAGATCTGTTGATATTATATCATCGTGTGTCTTGTAAGCCATTGTCAAGAGCTAAAACTAAAAACACCTATTTAGTTGCTTGTGTCTTATGAGCCATAGTCCAAAAAAGGAAGAAAGGTGCAACCCAACAATATCGTCTTCGTGGAGCTTTCAGCTTAACTGGTAGACCATGACGCTGGCCACATACCTCAATCGGTGCAAGGCATTTTCAGATCTCCACTGCGAAAGTCTGTTTACGAGGGGTTTTCGTGCGCAACCCTTATCTCCACCATTTGCCTTTTTTTTATCGGGATTAAAGTATGGGATCCGCTAGCCTGTCCATGGCAGATTAGATTTCCTCTTTCAAATGCACTACTAGCTTAAAATAGAGCTCTACTTTCACAAAACATATGCAAATTAGATTCCATTTACATATTTAACTTATCAACGTCGAACTCTTCGAAATGAGTCTAATATTGAATATTATTTAAATCATTTTAGAACTTTTCCTGTTTAAATCTAAATATAAAGTTTTGTGGTGTTTCTATAAAGTTCTTCTGTTGTTGTCTAAAGTGTACCGATGAGCAAATTAAAAGTTCTTTCACTTTTTACACACAAGACAACTATAGATTCTCTTTAGGTGGGACATGTAGACACATCTCAACCAAATGGACGGCTAAACTAAAGCTTGCACGCGTGCTCACAAATACGTACATACATTCACCCTTATAAATATACACACACCCTATCTCCTTATGAGAGGGGCAATCACAGATTGGTTCTCGTGGACCTCGTGGTACCCACTGAATTCGCACGACACGATTCTATCCACGGATGTCACGCTCGAGTGGTCCGCACGAGTGAGAGTCGACAGTATACGAACGAAAAAAGGTTCCAAGAAATTAACCCTATTCGCCAAAAGGAAAAGAAATCAACCCAAAAATGAGAGGGGGGCAGGGGCGCCACGAGCCCTGAATCTCCAATCTACAGGTGGGCGAACCTGCTGTTTCGCTACCACGATGTGTAAGGTCGGGTCGACATCAACCAATGTGCTGAGCTGATCTGATCTGATCTGATCCGATCGACGCCGCAACCGCAGCGCATGCGTGTGTCGTCCCCAGCACAGTGCTCAAGGGCCAAGGCGACAACAGGCAGCTTGATGAGGTGCTGATACAGACACAAAACTTCTTGCTCATTACAAGTGAAATCGACCCAAAACTTTGGCTGATAAAGTCGTATAGTTCACTGGAAATGAACGGGGAAGTATGTACGGATATACCCAAATACCTCAATGAAATTATCCAAAATACTTTTTAAAAATAAATGTATCTATGCAAATTTTAATGTACAGATTCGCTCATTTCAATTACAAATATTTTAGATCAAGTACTGTACGAACTTTTTGACAAAACATGCATGATGCATCGCGCTGTACTTGTACCTACCAACTCTATTAAATGAACATAGCAATCAGGATTCTCCTTACGTCTTCTCGTGCACTCCTCGTCGCTGCATTACTGTTGCTTGCTTTGCTTGACAGAGCTTTCGGCCAAGATTTGTGTGCCCTGCCGCTTGCCACCTCTCGTCGTGCAAGTGTTCTCTCGTTTTCGCAGAGCTCAAAATTTCTTTCGGTTTTTATTATAAAGATGATTTATAAGATGTAAATTGCTAGTTGTTATTGATGTATTGATATATACATATATGCCTCATTTATGTATGCTTTATTCTGATCAAACTTATATGCGAAAGCATATATAGGAAATATATGTATCAGTTAGAGTAACCTGGTGGTATGCTTAGGACAGTGATGAAAATTCTAAGTGCTATTGTGGTTTTTACCTTTTCATTGGTTGCCGCACTAGAGAGAAAAAAATATTTGTGCTATTTTCCATCTACTTAAAAATATGATTGTCTTGTTTGTTCAAGGTAGCGCGATTGATATCTAACATCATGTTAAAGTAATTAATGCAATGCGCTATTAATTCTTAAATATAGCTAGAGAAACTTTTCTCTTGCTATATAATTATTAGAGAATTGTGTTGCATCAACTTTATACCTGGACATGATGTCTATCTTTATGCTTACCAATAATCTATATTTATTTACATGATCTTAACTTGTTTTGTGAAGCTTTATCATCACCACCATGTTCGCGAGAGAAGTCAAGTGAAACCAAGATCCCGGTTCACTTTTAGCCATAAGAAAACACCTTCTACACTACTTTACATGCTATTTTATTTTCAGTTATCCAAAAATAAAAATATTTTGTTTTACTTTATTTACTTATTAGTTTAAGTTTTGTATTGCTTACACGCTATTAGTGTCTGACAAACACTTTAGTGAGATGATGACACAAAACTGTTTGTTTTCTGTTGCATGTTGCTTCAAAGTATATGGAGGAAGAACCACCTTTTTTCCTAGAGTTTGGTATAAAGCCTCGAGTTATCCTTGTAGGGAAAACTACGCCTGCTGCATCATTTTACGCTTGGAGTCTGAACAAGTGGCAAAACTAGGAGTATAATTGTTGCCATCATATACGCTCCCATGACTGTATTCGTGCTTAGCCAAATGCGGCAAGACTTGGATGTAGAGGGCAATGCGACTTGCCAATCAGCATGATCCCCAAGGTACACTTGTTACCCAGAGCTTTCAGTTAATTATCTTTAGATGATGTCATTAAGTCTAGAGAAAGTAAATTAGGGGTGTATTTGGGGCAATCCCCTAATAAAATAGATTTTCTATTAAACATAAAAGAATTGAAAAATAAAGAGAGCTAACTATTTTAGAACGGAACAAAAAATCTTTTTGTTTCTAGATTTTCTGGTTTTGTGTGAGGACTTGACAGAGGAAGATGTGATTGGCTCAGGTCTATGTTGCCTTGAGGTGAAACCTGATAGCTGCATAATCCAACATCTATACCTTAAGTTTAAATCTCATATTTGTTATGAAAATGATGAAATATCTCTCAATCCTTTGCCATTAATGACTAATTACCAACGGGCATGGAAATCTTCTCTTTAAATGTTTCCTTTCCGGGATACACCCTTTAATGATGAAACATGTGCGAATTAATGAAGAATTATGAGTTTCCAATACTCCAAAGTCAAAGGGCTTGTGTTGCTGACCTCCAGAAGCTTTAACGGGCAGCCATACGGGTAGGACCTGCCCGTATCGGCGCCCGTATCGGTGTCCACCGCCTTCGCCACGTCAAACCTAGCGACTTTCGTGAAGGAGCCTCTATATAAATCGACCCTTAGCACCGCAAAGAGAGAGTCAGGCGGTAGAGGGAGATACAGAGATCACCACATCACACAGATAGAAAGGAGTCCTGCCGCCGTCACCATCACCATCCATTCCTCCACCTCATAGCCATAGCCATCTACTTGTAATCTCGATCTCCACGATTGGCAATATTGTAAGAATATTTGATATTGTTATTGAATTCATCTATACAATATTCTCTATCTTTGATCTTGTTATGAGTGAGTAGTCCTTAGGGTTGTGGGCTCGGTGAAGCCTCGCAGCGATTATGTGCATGATCTAATCAGTATGGGGATATTTTGTTGAGTACGAATGTGTTATTTTACTTGTCTATAATCTTGTTGCCTCGATTCAAAATCTTGTCAGGTACCCAAGATCCGAGGATTGATCAAGGTAAGGAGGAGGTATGAGTGGTGCTTCACCCTCTAGATCGAATCCAAGGGGTAATAGATTAGAGGATCTGAGATCCACTTGGGATCACGACAATGTCACAAATCTTAATGCTCATCTATTTTACTTAATTACTACTTCCTAGACTAGACATGGCTGCTGCGGGATAGTAGTAGGACTAGAAGTCTACTGGCATATGTAGCTCACTATAACTAGTAGATTATATGGACATGCCGTCCACAATATTTAACACTATTTAGCCTTAATACATGTTATGCTTATTATTATATTTAACCCTTATGCATGCACAACTGCAGGTGAATCCTATGCTCATTGCCTATTCTCCATCTATCGACGCACACACAAAACAATATAGTAACGGTCTGGGAACATACAGACGACCAAACTAGTAAGTGCTCGTCAAATAACGTAACCTTTAGCACCAAGCAATAGCTTCCCCAAGTTTGATAAACCTAGGTCTACTAGGGAAAAAGTACCACTATCCTACATTCTAAAACCGGATCGAAGGTATCAAAACCCTCACAATGTCGCGTTAAAAAAGTAGTCATAGTTGAAAAAATTAAGATGGGGCGTAGTGCTAGGATTAGAGAAAATCTGAAGAAAAAATTATAAAATGAGAGCTTTGATTTGGAAAATGATGGTTTGCGAGACGATTGCAAACACCTTTTTATTGAAGAAACTGTTAGAGAACAAAACATGTATCTCATTGCCTTTTTGGAGACAGTTAGATCGAAGTTTGCGATTCCTTTTTTAAGAAACTTAACAAGTCATAATTTTGTTTGGTTTTGTTTACCACCACATGGAAGGTCCAGTGGCATCCTCGTGGGGGTAAATGTAGATTCTCTTAAATGTCAAAAACGTCGACGCGGGAGATCTCTCTGTTAAGATGCATTTGAGATCAGTGATATTTTATGACCGTATACGGAGCTGCCCAAGACTTTTAGAAGCCACCTTTCATTGCAGAGCTTGTAAGGATGTATGGAAATCAATAATACCTTACTGGTAGGTGGAGTTTTAATATAATTATATCTCCCCTTGAGAAGAATAATGATGCTTATAATTTTAGGTGGCCTTTTGTGTTTAGTGCAATTATGAGAGTCTAAATGTAAATCGTTCTATCAGGTAGAAAATTTACTTGGGATAATTAAAGAGAGAACCTAACATACAAAAAGTTAGATCGAGTTCTGGCTAGTGTGGAGTCGGAGCAAAAAAATTCCTTTAGTATCATTTAAAGTGCTTACGTGTGGTGGGTCTGATCATACCTTAGCTTTTTTGAAGTGGTACACCCCTCAGAGATATAGGGACCGCCATGCTCGTCCACTTTTTTTATAAACGACTTGGTGCATTTTATCTTTCTTTCATTGACTTTCATGAACAAGTTCACCTTGGTAATAAGGCACAATTTTCATTTGAACTATCCTGGCTACCGGAGGGTGGTTTTAATGATTTGATTGAAAGAGAATGGGTTATTTATATTAGGGGAAAGAATCCAATAGCAATTTGGCAAAACAAATGAAGACACCTCAGGCACTTCCTTCGTGGATGGGAAAAAATAGAAGTGGGGTTTATAAAAGGAGAAGAGAAACCAATGGCTCTAATAGGTGATCTGGACATAAATGCAAAAAAATTCCCCTAGTTTCATCTAAACGATATTCCTTGTGGAATGTGAATGACCGTTTAGCTAAACTCAGATGAGCCGAGGAAGCAAAATGGGCTTAGAGAGAAAAAGGTAAAATATGTGCAAGAAGGATAAAATAGTACAAAATATTTTTCATCTTATTGCTAGTGAAAAACATAGAAAAAGTGGATTCTTTAATTGGAACTAGACAAAGGGACAATAGTGGGCGAGCAAAATCTGACTGTACATTACTGAATATTATAAAAAAACTATTCGGAGCGCCGACCAATAGTACTGTTACAGTGAGAGAGTACTTGGTGTAGAAGATATACCTCAACTTTCTCTTGAGGAAAATAATATGTTCAATTCTCAAGGAGCAAGGAGGAGATAAACTTGGCTAGAAGGGACACGCCTAGTTGTGGGGATCACCTGGATCAGAGTCGTCACCAAGCCTTCTGCACTTTGTTCGGTGAGTCTTATCAGGATATAAATTTATTGTTGCATCGACATGTATAGACCTTGGTGGTTCATGTAGGACGATATTTGTTTGGTTTTTTATGCATGTAACCCAACAGGAGGACCATATGGTAGGGAAATAGGGAGGAAACGAAACAAGGGGGGAAGGAGTTGGCATGAGCTAATAAAAGGTGGGAGAGGAAGGCTCTGGCAAGAAACAAACATATCTCTAACCTTAAGCAGTAGGTGCTAATCGTGCTGCACCAGAGCGTTTGCGCTTATCGCGTCCGGTTAACGCGACAGGAAAGTAAACTCTCCGGGCTCGAGCAATAGGGTTTTTTCTCTCCAGCGCCGAGAGATAGATCCCTTGACCATATTGGATCAGCCGTGTAGCAACGTATCACTCGAGACTGGAGAGAAAAACCTATTGTTCGAGCATAGAGCATCGCCGTATTATTTCTACAAAATAATTTGGCGCATTATTTCTGGAATTTGAAAAACAAATCCAGCTAGAGTTATCATCAAAGGCACCAACTTTATCAATTTCGAGAAAAATAAGGCCCTGGAGCTGTCCACATCTTTTTTGCTCAGTGTACCTGACTATTCAATTTGACATTTTTTCTTCTGAAAATTCAGTAAATCCCGTTTTGCTTGGAACTGAACTGTACAAGGCAGGCGCTCTTTCTCTTCTGCGACTTCTCTCTAGCCACCACTGCGAGGAAAAGATTGACCAGGATTCTGGTTCAGACCTCAGTGGCACTTCTCTGCTGCTTTTTGCTTTGCAAGTAATCTTCAGTGGCTAGAACGATTAAAGGTATCTGAACTTGCCACTGAGACGGCAAGCTTGACCCGTACGATGGACTGTAGTCGAATAAGGATCACTGTCAAACTAGGACCTTCTTGGCAAACTTTGACTTTAACCCCAAATAATTGTGCATACACGCAGTAGCATCATGCTACTGTTTTTTTTTAAGGAATCATGGCACTGTTTTCCTTGGCACCTTGCTCGCTGTAGTCAATTCTACGTAAACCAACCATACTCATTCAAGCTTGGGCAAGTTTGTCAAAATTTTAGTCAGATGGAGATTTGTCTCCACTCTCCACGACGGGACTGGCATGCGCCTAACTTTGGAAGACCAAGACCATTTCCACACACACAAGGAAAAACTTCTCCTCTCCTCTACCTCCAGTGTAGTATCGACGACAGTCAGCTACCTCAGAAAATTTTGAGATGGATCTTGCGATATCTGCCGTGACAGGTGATCTCGCCAGTCGATTCGTCTCTTTTCTCGTCAACAAATGCTGCGACCATGTATGCTCGGAGGAGAAGGTGGAGAGGCTGCAGCAACTCCTTCTGCGAGTCCAGACGGTCATCGAGGAGGCGGACGGAAGATACATCACCAACTCCTTTATGCTCGTTCAGTTGAAGAAGATATCAGCAGCCATGTACCAAGGGTACCATGTGTTGGACAATATCAGGTACAGGCAGCATAAGGATTCCAAGGAACTGGTGAGCGATTCATTTGCCTTCTCTGTCTATCTTTCCCTCAAGCGTTCTCGCACTGCAACCGGTACTAGTTCTTCAACAAACAAGGCCTTCAGCTCGGATCTGCAAAGTGCACTTCAAAATCTTGAATCTGCCGTCGCCAACATGGTGGAGTTTGTGGTGCTTTTGGGCGGATGCGAGCGCATGTGCCGTAGACCCTATGACGCATATCTCTGCGTCGAGAACTTCATGTTTGGCCGGCATGTCGAGAAGCAGCAGATCATCAGCTTCTTGATTGGACCCGTTCTTTCTGGTCGACCGGCAGTCCTGCCGATCACTGGTGGTCGTGAACTTGGGAAGAAAACTCTTGTTGCACATGCATGCGACGATGAGAGGGTGCGTTCTCATTTCGCTACCATCTTGCATCTGAAAGGAGATTGTCTTTCCAGAATAACAGACCATGAAAGGCTGCCAGGGAGGAAATTGGTAGTTGTCGAGTTTATTTCTGATGTAGATGGTGATCACTGGACTGAATTCTGTTCATCTGTTACGAGCATGGGCAGAGGAAGCAAGGTGATAATATTGGGTCGAGATGAAGAACTGAATAAATTTGGAACCGTCAAGCCAATTTCTGTGAACCGCCTACCGTTTGAGGAGTACAGGTACCTGTTCAAGACCCTTGCATTCGGAAGCGCTGATCCGATAGACCATCCGCGATTAGCTACAATAGTGGAAGAGTTTGCCATTGTGTTGGGAGGGTCACTAATCTCAGCGAACTTGATTGCACATGCAATGAGAAAGAATCCAAGTGCCCGTTTCTGGCTTTGCAAATTGAACAAGGTCAGAATGACAGTCAATCTGAACATGTCCAGATCTGGCGTCCATCCAAACGAGCTTTTCGATCGAGGAAGTCCAGTGCAGCTCAGCAACGGTCAGTACCTTATGTCTCCCGGTGCTTCATCGTGCCTTATACCCTCTGCTAGCAGTTCGAGCAATGTTTCGGGAAAGAATGTGCCTAAAGTGATGCTTGGGGAAGAAGCAGGCCATACTGTTCTACCGAAGGGAGATTTTGAGCTAATTTCATGGGAGTCAAGGTTACCGCCTTACACTTCGTTTGTTCACTTTGTTCAGTATGTTCCAAGCTGTGTCGATTATAAGCCTGAAACATCCTTGTCAGGGAAGAAGCGTCCGGGTTTATCTGTGTAGATTCATGGCGCATTTGTCTTTTTAGTAGTACTTTTAGACCTTATGGGTTATGACAAACGTCTGAATGAAGTTTATGAACATATGCTGTTAAGATGCAAGAGTGCGCGTGCTGTTAAGCTTAAGCTGCATATGAATGAATTGAGATTAGAACTGATTGAATGTCCGAGCCCAAAAGAAGTAATTAGCTCGATTATGCAACTGGATATGAAAACAAAACTGAAATGTATCGCACTGTGCTGGTCGTGGTGGAAGGCGAGGAGCAAAACCAATGAATCCTGATCATGTTGCTGTTCATGCTAGCTGAAGAATATGAAAAATTCTTTGAGGTGGAAAGAAGGCAGTTACAAACACGTTGCAGCGATGGAAACCTCCGATTGGTAGGTGCTGGAAGAATTCAGCACGCTCAGGTGCCGAGCTCTGCAAATTAAACAGTTTCACGTATACAGATTGAACCAGATTCTCAGCTGTTGTTTCAGGCCATAAACAGAGATGAAGCTGACCAGGGGGCAAGTGGTGTTCTCTTCAAGGAGTCCATTTTTCTGAACTTTATTTGCTTTCAAGTGAGTTTTTGCCCCAGGGCATGTAAGCTGTGGAAAACTGCCCTGTGAGGAAAAGGCCACACCAGATGGTAAAATATATTGGGAGTGCAGCTACTGGTCTGGGATTTTATCACATTGAAATTCCTGAGGTAGTGATAAATCCAGTGGCTTCCACTAAAAACTGTGGTGTAGTGTTGGTGGAAGGTGGAGAGATCACTGCAGAGGAGCTTGCTGCAGAATTCTCAAAAATCTACAAAACCAACTGGCCATGGCAGATTAGGGATCTTGCTCATGCTGATGCTTTCCTGGTTAAATTTCCTCCTCACATTAATGTGGATCAAGTGATTGGATACCCCAGGTTTGGATTATCCAAAGGTGGAATCTGGGTAAAAGTGGAAGCTTGGAATGATGATCCTGAACCAATAGAGGTGCTTAGTGATGTGTGGATCAAAGTCTCTGGACTGCAATCTAAATGGTGTGAGTGGAACACGCTGGACCAGGCTATTTCTCCATGTGGCATCATGAGAGATGTGGACTGGCTAAGTGTCTTCAGAAACAATGCCCAGGAAGTCAGGCTCCTTGTTAGTTGTAGAGACCCTGCAAAAGTTCCAGAAGGAAGGCTGTTTGAGTTCCATAAGAACTTATTCACTCTGGGTTTCACTGTGGAGATGCCAGTTGTGGAAACTCACACTAATGATGATGTTTTGGGTGAAGATGTGGATGATCAGAACCTGGGTAGAGAAGGAAATGGGTCAAATGGACATCACAATTCTCAGCATCCTGGGAATCAGAATAATCAAGATTCTCTGGGTGGTGGAGGTGGGGTGGTTACCAGGCCAATCAAACCAACAGGACTAGAATGGCAGCTGCCCAGCCTAATTCCATAGAGAAGGACACCTGCTCCAATGCTTCAGCTGTCTTCCAGTTGCTGGTCCAGAAAGGTGTGGTTGACAGAGATGGTTGCTTTGTCTGGGAAAAAACTGCAGTTCAGGCTTGTGTCAGGGAGGAAACTGAGAGATTCTGGGCCAAGGACAAGTCAAGTGCTAATGAGTTCCAACAGAAGCTAGAAGATGCTGTTGATAAAGAGATTGATCTGCCTGATGACATAATGCCAGACTTTGTCAGCTCAGTGATTGCTGAGAAGCCTGCCTTGACTAGACCTGGAAGGAAGCTGAAGAAATGGGGTCCTGTGCAACCTGTTAGACAGAGCTCAAGAATTGACAGATCTAGGAACATCATGGAGAAGGCAGAGGAAAGGAAGAAGATCATCAACCTGGAGAAGCCTAAGATGGCAGGTATAATGACCTCAAATCCTTTCCATGTTCTTCCTATTGATGATTTAGATTCTATGGCAGATAAATTTGGTGTTAGTATTAATGAATCAGTAGATAATAGTGATATGTTAGTTAGTGTCTCTAACTCTTCCTCTAGTGGGCCTTCCTCATGCGATAATGAGAGGCAAGAGGAGTTAGCTGATCAATGGATAGAGGTAGTTAGAAAATCTCGGGGCAAGCACCCCAGGAAGAAGTGTCAATGATCTGTGCTTTTTGGAATAGCAGAAGTATTTCTGCTCCTGGTAGGAAAAAATTTATAGATGATAATCTTGTTCCTTTACAATTAGATTATATAGGCTTTCAAGAGACAAAGAAGGAAAGCTTTAGTAATTCTTTTCTTAGGAATTTGTTAGGTAATAGGAATTTTTCTTGGAATCATCTCCCAGCGGTTGGCTCTGTAGGGGGGATTTTAGTCGGTGTTAATTGTGATATTTTTGATATCATAGCCTGGGAAATTAAAAACTTCTCAGTTAGTGTAGTGGTAAAGAATAAGATCTCTGATTTTACTTGTAGGATTACAACTGTTTATGGTTCTGCCTATCTAATATATACTAAAAGCACAATACGGAGGTCTAAAACAGAGACACCACGTTGATCCATATCATTAAAATTATAATAGCCGTTAGATCTATAATTTTAATGATCAAGATTAAAAAAAATTACGTAACAGGTATAAACACCTATTTTGTAGGCAGTCGTACGTGAGACCGTAGGGACAAAAAAAAGTCCAGAGAATGTACGTGAGATTGTCCTTAGCAAAAGTAAAATAAAAGGAGTCCAGGAGATTCAACGTTGGATCTTTAATGTATGGCCACAATGACCGAAAATGAAGTTACGTGTTGAATCTTTAATGTATGGCCACGGTGACGAAAAATTAAGTTACATCTTGCACGTACGATTCCAAAAATGATTCGCTTCACAAAAAACATCAAAATATCCAATTTATGCATGTAACCTACATAAAACTAATATTAAAGTTGATTTGCATAAAATTAAGTTCTGATCAATATTTTCTTTTCAGTTTGTATGTGCTACGGCTACGTCACATACATAAAACTAACTCTAAAGCTTATTTACCTAAAATAAATTTTTGATCAACAACTTTTTTTAGGTCGCACGTGCTACGGCTGAGCCTACTAAGTCAAGTACGTGGTCGCACCAAAAATACATTGTTGGTTAAATAAAAATGATTTATATAGACATGAATATCAAGTACACAAAAAATAAAAAACATGAAAAGTTTAATTAATCACTAATTTGAATTGAGCCTGTATATAGACATTTTTGCGCGCACGTATATATTAGCGCCAAATTTTATCTCTTTTTTTTTACATTGGGCACACTGCAAGTTGATCCTTCGTGAAGTGACTTTGTATTATGGGTGTACAAATTTTTATTTGTACATTTTATGAAATTTTAAAAGGCATTAAATAAAGGAAGCACACCAACTCAACCATGAGTGCATTAACGTGAAAAACACACAAACCTATCATAACTAAAATACAAACAAGAAATTGAATAGTACATTCCTAGCCACCTTTATCAGTTCTGAATGTTGAACATAATAGCCAGAGAACGGAACCAATGGTACTGTAGAAGATCATTTGGTCGTATATCTTTTCTGTATGAGAGAAAGACTTGCTACACAACAGCTCCACAACAGGACAAAATAAACAAAATCTTTATTACTTCCAATGACAATGCAAAATCTAACTCCTCAAATACAACACAATGATTATTCTTATGTTATCTAATGTATGGGAATTATCACAGAAATCAAAAACTCCCACCATCAATCTAATGTAATCAATCTTTATTCGTGGAACAATCAACAACTTCTCATTCAAGCAGCTGGTCGGGCAAACCAAACTGATTATTGATACAAAAAAACTAACCGATAATCGTCAAAATCTACTACAATATGAATTTCTCGCATTTATCAAATATGTACGTAAAGTACATTACACTAAAAAAGTGAGACATACTAGAAATTGTCATAAAAAGTGAAACATCCCACCGAGAAAATCCACCCATTCTTATCAGTGGACCAAAAACCGCTAGATATCCATAAGTTATCCTGAACAAATAATGCTTGATTCATCATCATACAGAACTTGAAGTATCCATATCACAACAGCCAAAATATTTTAAAAGCATAATGTGGCAGAGGAAAGGCAGACATGCAAGAAGTTCGCAGGGCAAAGCAAACATCTACTATCTTTAATTTGGTGGGTCATCTTTTTATTAGTAGACCAAAAAACAAGATTATCATAACTATGCATAATAGGACCAAAACTACTACATAGACCAATATTGATATTTCCAAATAGATCGCAATCAAAATATTTTTATAGTTGTACTTAGGCATTCACAATCATAAATCGTCATAACTATAATTATACTATCATAACCGTATATAAAGCATATTATTTTCAATAATTATTAATAATAGAACAATACAATGCAGCTAAAGGATTGCATAAGTGTAAAACATCAAACTACTTATCAATAGATCCTAACTATTAGCTGGAGAATTGCACTTCAACAATGTACATGTTGCACACGGTGTAAGAATGTTACATTTGATGATAGACACACTAATCCAAATTTGATGACTCTTGTGGATTCAAGAATTTACCAACGCCAATTGGAATGGCACCCACATGAAAGTGAGTGAAGGAGTATACAAGGAGCAATGCTTGCTAAATTTGAAGGATTAAAGTTCAACAAGCAGTTAATTCATTCATGCTTCCTTACTAAATATATGCAAATTGATGTGTCATTGTAACCTGAACATTATGAAGATGATATAAATCGTTAGGATGCATGGATTGCTCTGTATATCTTTTTTAGTGTAACAAGGTCAACTATATTGTTGACCCTTAATTGATTCTGAGCTTTATGACACATCCATCCATAATCTATTGGCATAGTTGGATTAATCTAAAAATGTAAAGAAAAATATGTGAATAGAGGTTGAGGATCATTTATTAGACATACGCTTTTTAGAGTAAAATGATGATAGTGATATCACTATAAAAATATTAATACAAACAAATCGTGTAGTTACTGAGAGAACTCCTCAATAATATTTTCTCTTCATTATCCATAACAATCTGCAACCATTATTATTAGTTTTTATAGAAATTGTTGGTTTTTTTAATTCTTACGGGTACTGTTTAAATTTTACGATTATCAATCTTTGAAAGTTTTTATTAGTTTGATTTTATCTTTGATGATAACAATTTAGAAAAGCATGTACGGACGACGAGTTTCTATGGTTTATATTCTATTGTCCATCTCAAAATTATAGTAACATGTAAATGTGTTTCTTGATCACTTTTGACATATTGAATAATATGCTACTCTCGCTCTCTCACTATAATATAAGATAAAGGTGACGCCCTACCATTTTCGAGGGCCACGTTGCTAGTGAAGAAAGAAAGCAGGAGTTCATTTCTGAACTGCATGAGTTATTTCTTCATTGGGATGGGCCTGCTCTAATTGGGGGGGATTTTAATTTGTTAAGATCTGCCTCTGATAAGAACAATGATAATATAGATTATAGATGGGTAGATAAGTTTAATACTTGGGTAGAAATGTGGGCTCTGCTAGAAATTAATCTTGCTGGTAGAGCCTTTACTTGGGGTAACAATCAGGAAAATCAGGTCATGTGTAGATTGGACAGAGTTTTCTGTACAACTCATTTTGACTCTGCTTTTCCTCTTGCCAACATTAGAGCACTAGCTAGAATTGGGAGTGATCACACTCCAATAGTTTGGGATTCTGGCGAAGCCAGACCACCAAAAAAAGGTAGTTTTAAATTTGAGAAATGGTGGTTAGTCATTCCTGAGTTTAAGGACATTGTTTTAAAAGCTTGGTCTCTGGATGGGAACTTTTCATCTGTTTTAGATAAATGGCAGGCTAAAGTTAGATATCTTAGGAAGCTTGCTAAAGGTTGGAGTGCCAACTTTGAAGCGGCTGTTAGGAAGCAAAAGAAGGCTCTTATGGAAGAGTATGATCTTCTTGACATTAAATCTGAGTCACAGATTTTATCTGCTGTAGAAATATCTAGGTTTAATTTTATTTTAAATGATCTTAAGAGTTTTTGGATCATGGAAGAGACAAAAGCTAAACAAAGATCTAGAGAGAAGTTTATTTTAGAAGGAGATGGGAACACTGCCTATTTCCATGCTGTAGCAAACCAAAGAAGGAGAAAAAAATGATTCAGGTCCTAGATGGCCCAGATGGTCCTGTCACTGAAACTAAAGATATGTTAGGAATAGCCATGGACTATTATAAAGACCTTTTTGGCTTTGAGGATAGACCAGATATTAGATTAAAGCAAGACTTCTTCTCTGAGGATGAGAGAGTGAAGGTAGATGAGAATGAGATGCTTTCTAGAAGCTTCTCAGAGGAAGAGATTAGAGAGGCTGTTTTCAGCTCCTATGCTGATGGGGCCCCAGGACCAGATGGTTTGTCGTTTATGTTTTATCAAACCTTCTGGGAGGTAGTTAAAAAAGATTTTATGGATATGTTTAATGCTTGGCATGAGGACAAACTAGATTTGTTTAGGCTTAACTTTGCGATGATAACTCTCATTCCAAAGGAGAATGAGGCTAGGTCCATGAGGAAATTTAGGCCTATTAGTCTACTTAATTGCTCTTTTAAGATTTTTACAAAAGTTCTTACTAATAGATTGGCAAGGATTATTAACAGATTGATCTCTTTTCATCAATCTGCCTTCATTAGAGGTAGATATATATTAGAAAGTGTAGTAACAGCTCCTGAAATTATTCATGAGGTGCATAGAAAGAAAGATCAAGGCCTGGTCTTTAAGATAGACTACGAAAAGGCCTATGATAAGGTTAATTTAGAATTTCTCTTTGAGGTCTTAGAACTAAGGGGTTTTAGTCCTGTGTTTATTAGAATGATTAAGCAAGTTACCCAAGGTGATTCAGTAGGTGTTAAAGTAAATGATGAGGAGAGCAATTTCTTCTTAACTGGGAAAGGGCTTAGGCAGGGTGATCCCATTGCCCCCCTCCTCTTTAATTGTGTTGTAGATGTTTTTTCTAGGATGCTGGTTAAAGGGACAGATAGTGGGCTTATTAGAGGCCTTTGTCCAAACTTTATACCTGGAGGGGTAGTTAGTCTCCAATACGCCGATGACACTTTATTATTTCTTGAGAAAGATGTCTCGGTGGCTTTTAATTTGAAATGGATTCTCGCTTGCTTTGAGCAAATCTCTGGAATGCGTATTAATTTCCACAAAAGTGAATTGATTCCCATTAATATAGAGGTAGAGGAGCTCCAACCTGAAAGAGCATTTCCCTAATAAATGTATTTTGGTGTTTGTTAACAATATTTGGTGAATTAACCATGCTATTAAAGTTCTGCAGATTTTCTAGGTTGATTCAGGATCTCGCGGAGGTTCACCCCAAAAAGGAAGAAAAGATCGAAGCCCGTAGTCCAGTAGTGGAGTTAGGGCTTTGTTGTCTTGTAGGGTGCTTCGCGAAGGTGGAAATGGTGGAGAGGGGATCCACGAAGTGCTGCTGTTGCTTACTCTAGGGCGGAGACTCCGGCCCTGGTGGCCGGAGACTCCGGCCTAGGGGACTCGCCCAGGCAATCCCCAAAGTCGGACGCTTCAGATGCCCGTCCGGAGTTGGGCCGGAGACTTTCTGTCTCCGGCCGGAGACTCCGGGTCGGCATGCTGAGGCCGGAGACTCCGGTCCCCAGGGGCCGGAGACTCCGGTCTGTCCGGCTGGGTTGGGGTTAGCTAAAGGCTCGGACGGTTCAGTGACCAGGCCGGAGTTGGGCCGGAGACTTTTGTCTCTGGCCGGAGACTCCGGCCCTGGAGTCACTTAGGGCGGAGACTCCGGCCCTCCAGGCCGGAGACTCCGGCCCTAGTCGTCCAGCAACGGCTACATTTCGTGGAGGACTATATAAAGCCTTCTTCTACCTCAAGAAGAGGCTGCGGCTTTCACTCTCTCTCCTCCATTGTTCCAAAGCTTCAAAGCACTAGATCTCTCTCCCTAGCCAATAGAACTCAAAGCCCTTTTGGGATTTGAGGGAGAAGACCTAGATCTACACTTCCACCAAGGCGATTTGATTTTCCCCCATGCTTTGTTGAGGGGCTTGTAACTTGTGTGTTCATCGGATTCCTAGCCGGAAGAAGCTGTCCTCCAAGCTTAACTTTGTGTGTAAGAGCTTGGTGGGCCTATTGGGAGCCTCCAATTGAGTTGTGGAGCTTGCCCCAATACTTTGTGTAAAGGTGTCGTGCCGCCTTCAAGGGCATCGCTTAGTGGAGCGTGGACTTGCCTTTGTGGCTTGTTCACCGGAGAATAGGGTGAGCCTTTGTGGCGTTGGTGGCCTTTGTGGCACCACACCTCTCCAACGTAGACGTACTTCCCGTAACAAGGAAGGAACTACGGGAATACATCCTTGTGTCTTCGTGTCTCCATTGCGGTTACCTCTATCCTTTACTCGTACCTTTACTTATATTGTTATTGCTAGCTTGCTTGTCACTCTAGGTAAATTCACTTAGTAGCACATCTAAAGAATTTACCTTCTTGTCTAGCCTTAACTTGAAAAGAAGTAAAAATTTGGGTAGCTCCTATTCACCCCCCCCTCTAGTCGCTCATACGATCCTTTCAATTGGTATCAGAGCGTGGTCTCTTATTCGGGCTTAACCGCCTAAGAGTTTGAGCAACTATGGATGGGGATAAGAGTAAAGAAACTCCTCCCGAAGATACTCCTCCATCTATCTCTTCCTCTTCAATCTCACGTGAGGAGCATTTGGCGTCCTTGGACACAATGCAAACCACCATGAGATTGGAGATGAAGGCTATGTTTGAGGAATATTTTGGAAGAAAACCTTCCGGGCCCACCGACCCAAACACCACACCTATTGTGGAACTCTCCTTGGCTAAGGTGAAGCCACCTAACAATGGCTCCACCTCCGCCGATAATAAAGGTGACCCTCCTAAGGAAAATGATGGTCCGGCAAAGGGTGCTTACATTCCACCCCCTAACACTTACTCCCCTCCGCCGGTCCATTATCCTATGCCACACATTAACAACATGGGATCTCCACCTAAGCTTGATTCTCGCAATTTTATTAAATGGCAAGGTCTAATGAAATCTCATATTTCTAGCTCTTCTACTCATTTGTGGAGGGTCATACAAAATGGCTTTGCACCTCATGATCCTCTCAACTTGATCGGAAGGGAAGAAGTTGATGAGCAACTCAATGCCACCGCCAGGCATCTCCTTCAACAAGCCGTACCGGATACTCATGTGGTACACATCAACAACTTGAGCACCGCCAAGGAAGTATGGGACTATCTCACTATGCTCTTCATTGGGAATGAGAGTATTCGGTCCTCCAAGTTTGATGAGCTCAAGAGTGAAGAGAGGGATTTCATTATGCGTGACAATGAGACTCCCGATGAGATGTATCAAAGGATCTTGGCTCTTGCAACGGCCTTGACCGGGTTTGGGTGCAAAGACAATGGTGATGACTATATCAAGCGTATGTTCATTACCTCCATCAACCCAAGAGAACCCATGCGGTCCGAGATAATCCGTTCAAGACCGGATTTTGGGAGTATGACCTCAAATGAAGTTCTTTGCGAGTTCACCGCCTTGTCTATCTTGAAGAAGAACGCGGAAGAGACTAGAGCTCGTGTTCTTGCCGGACAAGGAGTTCACAATCTTGCTCTCAAGGCCAAGGTGGTGTCCAAGCAAGGTGAAGGAGAAGAAGAAATATATGAAGAAGAGTGTTGGTCTCCGGAAGATCTCAAGTTTGCACTCCATGAACACTTGGCTCTCAATGCAAATGCTTTTTGGGATGCCAACAAGCACAAGACGAAGGGATCCAAGTTCAAATCCTTTCCAAGGAAGGGTGGTGACTCTAAAGTGAGGCATTGCTATAATTGTGGAGGAATCAAGCACTTCATCGCCGAATGTCCTTATGAGAACAAGGAGGACAATGAAGGCCGGCTCATCCCCAAGCGCCGGTCATCAAAGTTCTATCCATCCAAGAAGCATGGGAACAAGGACAACAAGAAGAAAGGAGAAAGGGTGTTGGTGGTTCATGAGGAGTATGAC
The DNA here is from genome assembly GCA_007115705.1 of Dactylis glomerata. Lineage (NCBI taxonomy): Eukaryota > Viridiplantae > Streptophyta > Magnoliopsida > Poales > Poaceae > Dactylis > Dactylis glomerata. The sequence continues at coordinate 5,409,151 of QXEO01000464.1, read as the reverse complement.
TCCGGGTCCGATGATGATGACTCCGTTGATGAAGAGAATGGAGAAGTGGCTGCCATTGCTATGGTCTCCACTCCACCTTCATCCCTCTTCAACTCACCAAATGAGGACACCATCATCACCACCCACAAGTGTCTTATGGCCAAGGCCTCGGAGGTAACCTCATCACCTACTCCTTCATCATCTCATTCCGATTCTACTTCTATGGATGATGTGAGTAGTCTTAAGATTAAGAAAGAACTAGTTTCTTGTGATTAATTTATTGCTAACATGAAGGGGCCAACCAAGATATACTTTGAGACACTAATGTGTGAAATTGGTGATGCCCATGACACTATCAAGGAGAAGGAGGAGTTGGAAAGATTAGCCGCCGATGATATTGGCTCTCTATCAATTGAGCTCGAAGAAGAGCAAAACTTGAGAGTCTCTTTAGAGGAGAAATTGTTGGGACTAGAAGAGTCTCATAATCTAATCTTGTCAAAACTCACTAAAGAACGTGACCATGCTCTTGCTATGGTCAAGTTGCTTAAAATGGAGAAAGTTGAATTTGACGTTGGTCATAATGATCTTCGTGAGAAGTTTGAGAAGCTTGAAGAAGCCCACAAGGCTTTGGAAGGCAAATTCTCTCATCTCACCAAGATTCGTGAACAACTTCAAATTCAACTAACTATTGAACAATCTAAAGTCCAACCAATGCAAGTTATTGAAGTTCCTTGTTCTTCTAACTCTATTTGTGATCATAATGATATCATTGAGGAGAACAATAGGTTGAAGGCCAATCTTGCTAAGGGCCTTGCTACTTGCATTCATGGAGAGAAGAATCTCAATGATCTCTTGAACAATCAAAGAATGTTCAAGGGTAAGGAGGGCCTCGGATTTGTTGCCGAGTCCTCAAAGAAAGGGGATCTTGGTTTGGTGGCCAAACCCTCGAAGAAGAATAAGAAGAAGAACAAGAAGAAGTCAAAGCCTGCTTCTACTCCTACTCCTCATGTCCCTTTTGATATTTGTTACACAGAGGAGGAGTGGGAGGAGCTCAAGGGAAAGGAGAAGGGGGAGAAGGTCGAAGTGACCGGAGTCTCCGGGTCAAAGGGTCCGGAGTCTCCGGCTAGTTCATCTAGCCCGGAGTCTCCGCTCCCAAAGGCCGGAGTCTCCGGTCCTACTCACAATGATTTTGCAGGAAAATATAACCCTCATTATGTTCTTCTTAGGGATTATTATGGTGATGTCTATGCTAAATATGTTGGTCCCTCTGATGGCTACTTTGAATATGCTATTTGGGTACCTAAGATTCTTGTGACTAACAAAAGAGGACCCATCCAAAAATGGGGACCTAAAACCAAGAATTGATCTCTTGTAGGACATTGCTTCCGGAGGAGGAAAATGGATTATTGATAGTGGTGCCACAAGCCACATGACCGAAAGCAAAAAATATTGTGGAAGATCTAAAGCCAAATACTTCAAATGTCACAGTCTCATATGGTGATAAGTCATCCTCTAAGGTACTTGGTTTCGGTAAGGTGGTGATCACTCCGGACGTGTCCCTAGTGAATGTCATGCTTGTCGAAACCATTGGTTATAATTTACTTTCCGTTCATCAACTTGCTACAATGGGCTATGCCACATATTTTGATGTTGATATTGTGGTCGTCATGTGGAGTAAGTCTCTCAAGGTTGCCTTTGTTGGGTATGTCGAAAATGGCTTGTATGTGGTGGACTTCTCGGAGAAACCCACTACGGCCGCGATATGCCTAATTGCTAAGGCCGACGTGGGATGGCTTTGGCATCGCCGGTTAGCCCACGTCAATATGAGAGCTTTGCAAAATCTCTACACCGGCGGCCACATACTCGGACTAAAAGATGTTTCTTTTGCCAAAGATCGTGTTTGTAGGGCATGTATTGAAGGGAAGATGCATGAAACAAGTCATCCGAGCAAGACTATTATCTCTTCCAAGAGGTGCTTGGAGCTCCTTCACATGGATCTCTTTGGACCTCCACTTATGCAAGTCTTGGTGGCAAGAAGTATTGCTTGGTGATTGTCGATGACTATTCAAGATATACTTAGGTTTATTTCTTTGAGTTCAAGAGTGAGACCCAACAAACCGTCAAAGACTTTGCCACCGAAGTTGAGCGTCAATTCAATACCACCATATTGACTATAAGAAGTGACAATGGCACCGAGTTCAAGAACTACTCCCTAAATGAGTTTCTTAGTGATGCGGGTATCAAACATCAATATTCCGCTGCATATACCCCGCAACAAAATGGAGTTGCCGAGAGGAAGAACCGGACTCTTATGGATGCGGCAAGAACTATGTTGGCGGCGTTCAAGTCTCCATACAACTTTTGGGCCGAAGCTATTAATACCGCATGCCATGCCACCAACCGGCTTTATCTCCGCAAGAACTTGAACAAGACTCCATATGAAATTCTTACCGGGCAAAAGCCCACTATCATGTACTTCCGGGTATTTGGTTGTAAGTGTTTCTATCTCAAGAAAGGTGTTCGTTTGTCAAAATTTGATTCTAAAGCTATAGAGGGTATCTTTGTTGGTTACTCCACGGACTCACATTCCTATAGGATCTATAGCAAGTCCACCGGGCATGTTATAGAGACTTGTAATGTGAGGTTCGATGAAGATAATGGTTCCTTTGTGGGACAAAGTGGTGTTCGTGATGTAGGTGACGAAATTCCTCCCCAAGCCATAAGAAGAATGGGTGTCGGATTCTTCCGGCCCATTGAGGGACACCTTTTGGCCGAAGGAGAAGGACAATGCTCTACACAAGTGGAGCCTTCACCTGCTGAACACCCACAGGACATTGACCAAAGACAAGCTGCGCACCCTCAACCTCAAGATCATCCCACCGAGCAATCTTGCCCGGAGTCTCCGGCCCCTGTGGTCCGGACTCTCCGGCCTATACCGGAGTCTCCGGGTATGGATACCGGAGTCTCCGGGGGTGATCAAGGCCTTGATGAAGATCCTTCGGAATTCCGTGGCTATGGGCCACTTGATGATCAAGGCAATCCACCTGGTCAAGGCGAGGACCAGAACAGTGATCATGAAGATGATCAAGTAGTCTCTCAAGAATCTCCTCTTGAGGCTCGCACTCGCCGTGAGAAGAAGCTTGAGTCCATTCTTCGACGAAGAAGCATATCCTTGGAAAATGTTGTTGGGAGTGTTCGTAAAGGTGTCTCCACAAGGAGGCAACTTTCTAACTTTAGCTCTCATCATGCTTTTGTCTCTTGTGTAGAACCCAAGAAAGTTTATGAGGCGCTTGAGGATCCGGATTGGCTTGATGCCATGCATGATGAACTCAACAACTTCGAGCGCAACAAAGTTTGGACTCTAGTAGAAAGGCCTAAAGATTGTCGTAATGTCATTGGGACCAAGTGGATTTTCAAGAACAAGCAAGATGCAAATGGCATTGTCATTCGTAACAAGGCAAGATTGGTGGCTCAAGGTTTCTCCCAAGTTGAGGGTATTGACTTTGGTGAAACTTTCGCTCCCGTTGCCCGTCTTGAATCCATTCGCATCTTACTTGCATATGCATCACATCATAACTTTAAACTTCAACAAATGGATGTTAAAAGTGCATTTCTTAATGGTCCCTTAAATGAATTGGTCTTTGTGAAGCAACCCCCGGGCTTCGAAAACCCTAAGTTTCCTAACCACGTTTACAAACTTGATAAGGCGCTCTATGGCCTCAAACAAGCCCCACGTGCGTGGTACGAGCACCTTAAAGAGTTATTGGTTGATCGTGGTTTTGAAATTGGGGTGATCGATCCCACTCTTTTTACTAAGAAGGTCAATGGGGAGCTTTTCATTTGCCAATTGCATGTTGATGATATTATATTTGGTTCTACTAACAAAGCTTTCAATAATGAGTTTGCCAAGCTCATGACCGACAAGTTTGAGATGTCTATGATGGGGGAGCTAGAGTTCTTCCTTGGATTTGAAGTCAAACAATTGAAGGGAGGGACTTTTGTGAACCAAGCCAAATATACCCAAGACATGCTCAAGAGGTTCGAGATGATAGGAGTCAAAGGGGCAAAGACTCCCATGCCAACAAAGGTTAATCTTGATCTCGATCCTAATGGTAAAGAAGTGGATCAAAAACTTTATAGATCTATGATTGGTTCCTTGCTTTACCTTTGTGCATCTAGACCGGACATTATGTTAAGTGTGGGAGTTTGTGCACGTTTTCAAGCCGCACCAAAAGAAAGCCACTTGGTGGCGGTCAAGAGAATCTTTCGATATTTAGTGAATACCCCTAACTTTGGTCTTTGGTATCCAAAGGGAGCAAGTTTTGATCTTGTAGGTTACTCGGATTCGGATTGGGCGGGAGACAAAGTGGAACGGAAATCAACCTCCGGGGCTTGCCAATTTCTTGGTAGGTCTTTGATGTGTTGGTCATCTAAGAAACAAAATTGTGTGTCTCTCTCTACCACCGAAGCCGAATATGTAGCCGCAGCTAGTTGTTGTGCACAACTCTTATGGATGAGGCAAACTTTGAAGGATTACGGTGTCATTTTTGACAAAGTGCCTCTTTTATGTGATAATGAAAGTGCAATCAAGATCGCTCACAACCCGGTGCAACACAACAAGACGAAGCATATTGAGATTCGTCATCATTTCATTCGGGATCATGTCAACCGTGGAGATATTGATCTATCTTATGTTGGCACTAATGAGCAACTTGCCGATATATTCACGAAGCCTCTTGATGAAGCAAGATTCCGGGAATTGAGGCATGAACTAAATATCATTGATTCAAGCAATGTGGCTTGAGCTAGGTGCATTTACTCCCATACTCTAACTTGTGTGTTGTTCTAGATGTGGGCATGGAAATAGGGGGAGTGTGGTCCTAATTGATTGGACTATCCCTCCCCCCATAATGCCAATAGTAAGCGCATTGTTCTATCTTGTCATTTGTGACATTTTTGAGCTTAATCGATGAGTCTAGGTTTTGGGCCCAAGATATATCTTCGCGGTGCCATACCTATATACTCATACATGGTGGCCTTTTGGTCACCAACCTCCCTAGTGGAGGAGTTTCCCATTTGATTTTATTGTCTTATCTTTTATGGGAACATGCTCATGTTTGGTCTTATTTGATTTTTATTTGCATGTTTGCAAACATGAGCATTTTGTACCACACAGTGACATTGTTTCCATCCCAAGCCTATCTCATCCTCAAACATACTTAAACTCTAAATGACATGTCCTTTTTTCACCATAAATGTTGATCTTGTCAAGAGGGGCCGGAGACTCCGGGGTTTACAGCCCGGAGACTCCGGTGTGCCGGAGACTCCGGGGTAAGTACCGGAGACTCCGGCCGGGGCAGTTTCAAAATCATACTTAGGGCACGGGGTGGGGAAGAACGGTTCATTCTTCCCCATCCACCCCCGTGCCTCTACTCCACCCCTGTCGCCCTCTTGCCCTCAGATCGACCCCCGGAGCCACTCCAAGCTTCGGGATCCGCCGTGCCACCGGCAAATCAACTCCGTGGAGGTGTGAGATCAATCCCACCGATCGATTTTGTGCCATGGACTCCGGTAAACTTGCCTTCCATCTCCTCCATCTAGTTCTCTCTAGATCTATGAGATGTGCTTGTTTCCCTTAGTTTGAATTGGTGTACTACCTTCTAGTGGCTATCAATCATCTTCTTAGCAACTTTATTGTGGATTTTGCACTCGATTTGTTCAATGTTGTCTCCTAGGCTCGGGCTCCTGCATCCAACCGGAGACTCCGGCCCTTGTGGCCGGAGACTCCGGCCTGGACGCAAAGTCTCCGGCTTTGGCCGGAGACTCCGGCCCGAGTCCCCGGAGACTCCGGCTAGATCAGGCCTGGGTGCACTAGTCACAGCATAGTTGCTTACTTTTTGATTCTAGGACATGTCACCTCAACCTTTGCTATCTTCCTCACTCATTCACAGGTGCAGGTGGTTCTCGGAAACCGGCCGCTCACATCAAGGACAAGTTGGTTGTCAATCCCGCCACTGGGGCTCTTGCTCAGAGGTCTGTCATTGCTCAGCAAGCTAGGGATGCTAAGAAGCTCAAGACTAGGATGGCTGAGGAGGAACGAGCTGAGACAGCTAAGAAGATCAAGTTCGATAGCCTTGTGACCTTGGAAGGGCTGTCATCATCTGAATATGTTGAGATGAGGAAGAGGGACATGTACACTCTCCCGTGCAACTCTCGTGACCGTTGCTTTGTCCGCAAAGAGCAAGAGCTGATCATGAAGGAATTCTATGCTTCTCTCAAGAAGTATCCGGTTTGCCCTCAGACGGTCATGGACTTCTCTCATTTTGCCAAGTACAGTGCATATTTCGGAGAGGCCGTGTGGGTCACTCGCAAGCTTGGGCTCCATCCACTCATGAAGATTCAAGAGTCCTATAACATCACATTGGTCCATCAGTTCTTTGCTACCTTGGTGCTTGGGGATGGTGAGGAGATCCCCATGACTTGGATGACCGGAGACGAGGTTTGTCACTCCAACTTCATAGACTTTGCCGCTCTCCTTGGGTATGAGTTTCGTGGTGCTACTACTCCTAGTGGCATGAGGATGCATGTGGATGGAGAGTACTATGAGAAGAAGAAGCTTGCTCCTCTCTACACCGGGGATGATAAGAAGATTGTCATTGGAGGAACCCTTGGGCTATCCAAACGGTCCAACATCTTGCTCCGCATATTCCGGGCCTCCATTGCCCCTCAAGCCGGTAACTTTGATGCTATTCATGGGGCCTTGGTGAATCTCTTGGCCTACTCACATGAAGTATATTGCAAAGGGGAGACCGCTCATGTTGAGCCTCTTGATGTGATGGATTTCATTCACAAGGAGATCAATGATTGCATTCTCAACAAGAAGACTCCTCTTTATGCCCCATTTATCATGAGGCTCATCCGTGCTCAAGGACTCAACTATCCTCTTCTCAATGCAAACCTTGTGAATCACAAGGTTGTGAAGCTTCAACGCAAAGAACCCACGGGTCACTCCAAGGAACCATTTGCTCCGGTGAGAGGTGAAGATGATGATGCCTTTGCTGAAGGAGTCTCAACTAGAAGGGGCCCGAGGATGAAGAATGCTAGCAATGCCGGCTCTAGCTCCAACAATGAGTTTGATCAAGAATATAAGAAGCTCAATTGGTTCCAAAGGAATGTGCTTTGCATGAATGTGGACATCCGTCACAAGCAATATGAGAGCTACATTGCTCAAAAGCACATAAATGACAATCAACAAGTTCTTCACAAGGCTTTTCGGAAGTCTCAACCGGGCTATGTGGAATCTCCTCCTTCCTCTTCATCATCCGGCACTCACTCCTATGGCAAGTGGAGCAAGGGTCTGACTGACTGGCAAGCCTTTGAGGAGGTCACCTCTGGCACCTCCAATGTGCGTCATGGCAAGAAGCCCATGGCTTTTGATGATATTGAAGAACGGGATGAGGACTTCGATGCCGGTTCCGAGGATGAGCTCGAGGATGAAGACGATGAGTGATCTCATGGGTGTGTAGCATCGCTCTTTTCCCTTTTTGGTGTCTCGATGCCAAAGGGGGAGAAGTAGCTCTATTAGGATGTCTTCGTTGGGATTTGCCTTGGGTTGGTTTATTTGGATTTGGATTTGCCGTTCATTTGCTTTGGTCGAGACACAACTTCATGAACTTTCATGTTGTGTCTCATCTATCTTGTGTTGAACTATCGTGGTTGTGGTACGGTATTATTGTGAGACTTAAGTTCCTATTGCTAGTAAGACTATTATTAATGTGTGCTATCTTGTTAGTCTTACTTATATGCTTGTGGTTAGTCTCATATATTATTACTTGCTCTTGGTATAACTGTGAAATATATAGGGGGAGTGATGATCCTTACTTGTGTGGACTCATGTTCAAATGCAAATGGTGTTGTGCACACAAGTAGGGGGAGCTTTGGCTATATATTTTATTTTATTATGCTTATATCTTGCAAATCCGTATGTTGTCATCAAACACCAAAAAGGGGGAGATTGAAAGAGCATTTCCCTAATAAATGTATTTTGGTGTTTGTTAACAACATTTGGTGAATTAACCATGCTATTAAAGTTCTGTAGATTTTCTAGGTTGATTCAGGATCTCGCGGAGGTTCACCCCAAAAAGGAAGAAAAGATCGAAGCCCGTAGTCCAGTAGTGGAGTTAGGGCTTTGTTGTCTTGTAGGGTGCTTCGCGAAGGTGGAAATGGTGGAGAGGGGATCCACGAAGTGTTGTTGTTGCTTCCTCTAGGGCGGAGACTCCGGCCCTGGTGGCCGGAGACTCCGGCCTAGGGGACTCGCCCAGGCAATCCCCAAAGTCGGACGCTTCAGATGCCCGTCCGGAGTTGGGCCGGAGACTTTCTGTCTCCGGCCGGAGACTCCGGATCGGCATGCTGAGGCCGGAGACTCCGGTCCCCAGGGGCCGGAGACTCCGGTCTGTCTGGCTGGGTTGGGGTTAGCTAAAGGCTCAGACGGTTCAGTGACCAGGCCGGAGTTGGGCCAGAGACTTTTGTCTCTGGCCGGAGACTCCGGCCCTGGAGTCACTTAGGGCGGAGACTCCGGCCCTCCAGGCCGGAGACTCCGGCCCTAGTCGTCCAGCAACGGCTACATTTTGTGGAGGACAATATAAAGCCTTCTTCTACCTCAAGAAGAGGCTGCGGCTTTCACTCTCTCTCCTCCATTGTTCCAAAGCTTCAAAGCACTAGATCTCTCTCCCTAGCCAATAGAACTCAAAGCCCTTTTGGGATTTGAGGGAGAAGACCTAGATCTACACTTCCACCAAGGCGATTTGATTTCCCCCCTTGCTTTGTTGAGGGGCTTGTAACTTGTGTGTTCATAGGATTCCTAGCCGGAAGAAGCCGTCCTCCAAGCTTCACTTTGTGTGTAAGAGCTTGGTGGGCCTATTGGGAGCCTCCAATTGAGTTGTGGAGCTTGCCCCAATACTTTGTGTAAAGGTGTCGTGCTGCCTTCAAGGGCATCGCTTAGTGGAGCGTGGACTCGCCTTTGTGGCTTGTTCACCGGAGAATAGGGTGAGCCTTTGTGGCGTTGGTGGCCTTTGTGGCACCACACCTCTCCAACGTAGACGTACTTCCTGTAACAAGGAAGGAACTACGGGAATACATCCTTGTGTCTTCGTGTCTCCATTGCGGTTACCTCTATCCTTTACTCGTACCTTTACTTATATTGTTATTGCTAGCTTGCTTGTCACTCTAGGTAAATTCACTTAGTAGCACATCTAGAGAATTTACCTTCTTGTCTAGCCTTAACTTGAAAAGAACTAAAAATTTGGGTAGCTCCTATTCACCCCCCCTCTAGTCGCTCATACGATCCTTTCACAACCTTTTGTTGAAATTTTTCAATGTGAGGTGGGGAGTTTCCTAGTGAAATATTTAGGAATTCCTTTACACTTTCATAAGCTTAGAAGAGAGGATCTGCAACCTTTGATTGAAAGCATCCTTAGAAGAATCACTGGTTGGAGGGGTAGACTTCTATCCACTGCAGCAAAGAGGGTCTTAATCCAGGCCTGTCTTTCCAGTATTCCCATTTACCTTCCGTCTTTCTTTAGATTCCCTAAATGGGCTCTTAAACTCTTAGATACTCAACTGGCTAACTTTATGTGGAATGATGAGGAAGGAAATCATAAAATCCACCTAGCTAATTGGCCATCAATTTGTATGAAAAAAGAATTTGGAGGAATGGGGATCCCAAACCTTCAAGATCTGAATTTGTGTATGATAGGGTCTTGGATCAAGAGATATATCCAGGGGGAAGGGGCTCTCTGGAAAAGAGTTCTTGATGCTAAATACAATACTAGAAATCCTAATATTCTTGCTTGTCAGGATATTCACCCTTCTATTTTCTGGAAGGGTGTGATGTGGGCTTCTAGAGCTATAGCTGTAGGGTATAGATGGAACATTGGGAATGGTAGGAGTGTAAAATTCTGGGAGGACATCTAGTTTGGAAATTCTCCCTTGGCAGTGCAGTTTTGGGACATTTATTTTGTCTCCAATCAGCAAACTCAAACTGTTAGTGATATTTGGGATGGGCAACAAATTATAGGAACCTTTAGGAGAACTTTCACTGAGGAAATGATGGTACAATGGCAGGAACTTTTGGTTATTGCTAATACCATTGTTTTCTCTGATGAGGAAGATCAACTCATTTGGCAGTATGAAACGAATGGGGTGTACTCATCCAGTTCCATGTATAATTTGGTAAACTTCAGGGGGGGGGGGGTCAACCTATTTTTCTACCCCCAGTTTGGAAATTAAAAATTCCTCCTAGAATTCAGATCTTTCTATGGCTTTTTTCTCAGAATAAGATCATGACTAGGGATAACCTCAGAGCTAGAGGCATGCCAAAGCCTTTGGAATGCGAGATGTGTAAAGAAATAGAAACTGTTAAACACATTATGTTCGAATGCATTGTTGCTAGGCTACTTTGGGAGGAAGTTTTTAAAATCTTTGATATTGTAGTAACTGATTTTGAATCCATTGCTACCAAATGGCTTTGCAATAAAAGATTCTTACATTTCAATTTAGTATCTTCAGCTGTTCTTTGGACGCTGTGGATTAATAGGAATAACCTTGTGTTTAACAAAACGACTTGGTTGAATTCTAAGCAGGTGTGGCGTCTGGCACTCTCCTTCCTGAAGGAGTGGAAAGTGCCTTTCAAGGACCTGGAAGGGAGACAAAGCAGGCAGCTCATGGACTTGTTGCTGCTGAAGCTCAGAAGTCCATTGTTGCTGCGAGGAAGCTAACCTGCCAAGACTTTGAGTGGGTGTCTTCCTGGCGTTCCACGTCGTCTACAGCCAAGCATGGTGGGAGGGCATCGCTGGCTTTCCTGCTGGCTAATCCTGAGGAGAGCCGCTCCATTCATGTGGTGCTGTAGTTTTGGCAGGTGTGATGTTTCCTCGCTGAGTAACGCGCTGCGTCGCTGATCCCGGCCTTTTGTGGTCCTGTAAATTGCGTTCTTAAGTCTGGTTAGTGTGGAGTTAGACTGCGGCTTCGGCCTGGTAGGGTGGTAGACTTCATTTTCGCTTTTGAACTCGTTTAATTTTGGTTGTAGACCTTATTGGTTTCTTTCGATATGAATGGAACCGGGGCAGGGGCCCTTTTCGTCTAAAAAAAATCTCCAGCTTTTGGACAGGTCTTTGTAGCGAGCCTCTTTCATAAGGGAAATGTTTCCATCTTTTGTTGTGTTATCATAATCATAGGATATTGATTGTACCCCCCCCCCTTAGCACACGTATGTTTATCCGTTTATGTCACTCCTAATGAAATCTGCGATAAATGAAAAACCGAAGGCATTGGTAGTATGTGGCCCATCATGCAAAATCAGATATTATCTTCACCTCTAATTATTTTCTAACTAGCAAGGTGGCCCTCGAAATGTGAGGACGTTGTCTCTAGCTTTCTGAATCTACTTTTGAAGTAAAGTTATTATGTAACATATAGAAGACATGGAATTCTAATAATAGGATTATATAGCTTGCTTGGGCATTTTCTTAGGTTAAATATGACATGCGTGTGAAATATAGTAAATCATTTTAGTCTGTGGTGAGTAGTTATTAAAAAACATCTAAACATCTCTTTGGATTCTAGAAATTTCACGAGATTTTTTTATATTTTCTATGTATTTGATTTGCATTATGCTACCAAAATTTTCATGGATTGAACTTCTATGCCTTAATTCCATTGAAATCTGAACACCCACTGACTCAATCACGTAGGATGAAGAAATTTTTCTTTTGCTCCATCCGAACGACAATTCTTCTAGTTTTCACGTGTTATGTATTCTAAGCAGAAGAAAAAAATAAATACATGTGTTTATGTATATTATGTACCATCGCGTCTGACATTTTGCAAAAAGAAAGAAAAAGTACAGCCCAAGTTAGCAATTCTAATGTAGACGCTTGACTTCATTGGTGACAACCACACACCATGGTCCATATAGATATGCCATCAGGTTTAGTGTGTTGGCAGACTTTGCCATGGTGTTAGGAAAAATAAGTAGGAGGAAAATATATCTTTATACATGGACAATATATTGGGTTAATCAGCCGATGAATAAAGCATTTCACCAAAATTTCTATGTATTAAACTTCTATGCCTTAATTCCATTGAAATGTGAACATCCACTCTAAACTACTTTTTTGAGACTCAATCACGTAGGATCAAGAATCTTTTGTTGTGCTCCATCTGAAGCACAATTCTTGCAGTTTTCATGTGTTTTGTATTCTAAGCAGAAGGAAAATAGAAGTACATGTATATCTCAATCTAGAGACGTTATCACCTAGTCGATCGGTCGATGTACATCTCAAGGTGCATGCAAAGGCCAGACACACTTGGTTCAAAATTAATACATGTCCAATTAGGAGAAGCTTGATGTAATAATTCCGCGGGTCACCACTAATATCGTTTGAACTTAGGACTCCATATCCTAACCATCTCTCTGTTTTTTTTCCGCTTTTTCTTGGGCGCTCCCAACATGTCATACCAGACTGTGTCCACGGATCTTTTTCAACGGTTGTCTTTTTTTAAACGGACGTATCCGTAGCTTTTTTTACCTAATGCACCAGCTAAGTCTATGACCATGTTCCAACTAGTACTTTACTGCAACTATCATATTTCAGCTAGTATAATGTGCACTATTTTTCTTAACAGGCATGTACTATTTTTAGATCTTAGGAACTCAACTATGTTTACAAAGGTACGTGTTGAATTAGGATGATGTGGATTAACATGATGACTCTTTAAATCATTGATTAGCTTTGGAGTCATCTTCATATACGTCCATCGCAGAATTCTATCAAAAGTAAATCTTGTCAAACTACATCATGAGTTACACGAATGACCTACCACACTACGATGACATAATTCTACATAAGTGGAACTGATCGATACTTTCGGTGACTAAAGTTTGGATACCAACCTAGACATAGATTTCATGAGTTACACGAATGACCTGCCACACTACGATGTGTTACACAAATTTGGGTCTCCTATTAAATCCTAGCCGTAAACTACACATCCGAGTGTCGATTTTTTTTTAACATTATACTGATCAGATCACTTTTTCTTAAATTCCTGTCGCACAAATATTCATATTTTGATTTGAACTATATCTTTTTAGCGCTAAATTACCGTCATACGATTAGCTCTTTGTTCAGATTAGAATCCTAACTGGAAGCTACTTATATTTTTCTTTCTATCTATAATACACGTGACGATGCTTAGAATCCTAATTGAAAGCTAATTGTATTTTCCTTCCATGTAAAAGTATAATATGCATTATCTTTACTATTGGTTCTCAGTTGGTGAAGGCACTTTGCCTCTACATCATTTGACTTACAGTTCTACCCTTACAAGACCAGCCATATTACAGCTTGTACCACCGCCCAGTTATTATCAGCGTACAGCCTTCCCTCCGGGATCGATCCACTCCAACCGAGACTCCTCCCCCACGCTCCGTCTCTGCTAAGGCGCTGACCCGGTCTCCGGCGCCGCCGCCTCCCGCAGGGAGTCGGTCGGCCATCCGCCCAGGAAGAACACCACGAGCTCGTCCCTGTCGCCGGACTACCACATATCCCGACCGAAGCGGCCATGGCCGCGGTTGAACATCACTGCTCGCGTCGAGATCTAGCAGCAGCGCTAGGCATGGGGCGACGGGCGGCCCTCCCTCCCCTGCCATGAACTTCCCCGCGCGCCGCAGCTCGAGGTCCCGACGGTTTATTTGTCCAATCCGTATCCCACCCCTGTCTCTTTTCGCTCTCACTCTCGCCTCATCGCCGGCCAAACCGGATGCCTTGCCGATTGGCGCCGGCGCCGCCATGGTGTTGCCAGCCAAGTCCTTTTTCCATCGTCTCGTCTCTCTCTCTCTCTCTCTTGATCCAATGACAACGCCCAGTACCATCGCCTCGCCATTCCGACCCCACGCACGGCTAACCCTAGCCATTGAGACCTCGCGTTGACACCACGAATCTCCCGCCCTCTGTAGACCAGTCATGCTCTACCTCCGATGTGCTCCATACGCGTGTGCGCATGGGCATGGGCCATGGTTGGTGCCTCCGATGGAGGAAAGAGCCCGTCGTGAGGTCCTGGGAGGCTCAGACCTCGATGCCTCAGCCGAGGTCTACACGCTAGCTTGCGTAACTTCCAGTGCGGTCGTCGGACGTTGAGCACGTGCTCTCCATCGGGGGAGACTGAATGATGATCTCTGTGTCCGTATCCCAGATGTTGTCATCCCTGTTGCATCTATGGACCACAACATCCACCAAGATCTCCCGCTATGCTTCACACTTGTACAGGTTGAGGTGAGTACAAATAAATTTTTCAATCGTATTTGTCAATCGTAATATGGGGTCATGTGAAGGGAAGTTTTTAAATCGGCCATGATTATATCTCTTACTGATGGATTTCTTGTTTTCCCCTTTTGTCATCAGAGGTCCTGTAACCGTCAACTGTATCTGATCGTCATCACCTAGGACTGTTCAGTTTTGGATGTCGAGTTGTCCTTCCACCCGAGGGTTTTCTTCCATGAGGCTTCCAGTTGTGTATGTATGGTGCTGAGACAAGAGATGGAAGTGCATTTCCCCCTCGAACACTTTGAGCAACAAAGACATTTCACATTCTGGCATGCTGGAGCCACAACTTTGTAAATTGCACCAGCTGGACACATTATTGAGTGAAAATCCGAAGTGTCATGATAAAATTTTAATGGTTCAGGCATACTCTGGTCACTTTCTTTTTGCTGCTTCGAGTGTAATTGGCCTTGCATGATTCATGTTAGAGGTGTTTTTCTTTACCTGTTGAATTCATGCTGTCATGTTTTTGATATAGCTACTACAAGAATACTGCACAGCTGGTGCACGAAGAGAGTCGGAGATACATGTATATGACTGTAGTTCTGTATATGTCGGTCTCCTCTACTCCTTTAGGTTCACTTACTCCCAAAGCATGCTTGATCTTAGCATTTGATCTTGGAATCTTTGATTTAGTGTTAGGATATTTCTGTTAGGTCTTTCACTAATTATTAACATGCAGTATGATGCGCATGAAAATCCCCAGATTTCCTTTTGTATTGGGTTCAGGGTATGACTGACTGCCGGGGCGCTGGATGGTGGGCAAGGCAAGGTACAGGCTTTTTTTAGGACTTGCCTCTTTTGCTGTAGTATGTTGTTTTCTTTACATCTTCATTCAGGGGCTCTACGTGATACACTCCCTTTCTCTTTTGCCTAATTGTGTTGTTCTTTTCCGCTCAAAGGTTACTACTAAAAGTAGTGTTTTCTGCATAATGGTAACTAAAATCTATTTCCTCATATATATGCAGGCTTCAACACTTATGGTTCACGCCTTATCCTCTATTATGCTAACATCTATTGATTTCTAATCATGAATATTGATTCAAACAGTGTATCCAAGATTCTACAAAATTTTAAATGGAGATTATCTTTTGAACCACTCGTTATATCTGAGAACCTGATGTATGGTGCTACAAAATGTAAGTCCCGATCCATCTGCTCTCTTGAGTTATTCAGTTTCAGTTTTGTGTACCAAATATTAGAATGCATATGCCTCCTACATGTGAAGCATTTACTTGGCTATGCGCCCTTCTCTACAAGTTATTGGTTGACTAATGTGTTATTGTGTTAGAAGTATTGCATCAATCCATCTATAGTTTCTGAACATGAATTCCCAACAGTCTGGTATTTGAAACTCCATTTTCTCATCCATATATTTTTTCTACAAGCTTTTTTGTGTATTTAGGGTCATGTTTTTATTTGTTAAACATATACCCTTCTTTTTGAACATGAATGGAAGACTTATATTGTTGGTACATCTTATCTGGTTTAACTTTTATTTTCAAAAAAGTTCTAAGAAATTTATGTAGAAGTGTCTCCAGACTTTCCACTGAGACGTGCTTTCGATTTTATGGTGTAAGAAACCTATGTGTTATTGGTCCTTAGTACAAATGATAAAAATACATATAGGATGGAGTGTTTTGAAAACTATAAATCATCATGCTTGCAACACCAACAAAATGAAATCACAATTTCTTCATGTTTTTACTTTCCCGTGGCAACGCACGGGCATTCAACTAGTCACTAGTAGAAAATGGGTCTTTAGTCTAGCACCAAAATGACATCTGTCCGGTTTGGTTTGTCAATGGGGACCAATGACAGGCATTGGTCCCGATTCGTGCCGCCTGGTGGTCGGTCCCGGTTCATTTCGGAGAATCGGTCCCAGTTTGTGGCATAAACCGGGACCAATGCCCCCCGCGTGGCACGTGGCTCTCTGCGGAGCATTTGTCCCGGTTCATGCCACGAACCGGGATCAAAGACCCTCTCCTGGCTATAAATAAACCAAGCCATTTGCCCTTTGCCACAAAATTTTGCTGGATTGTGTGTGAGGTGTGGGTGCTAGTTTTTTTTTTCCTTTGATTGCGCACAAGGTGTTCGACGAAATGTCCAAGCCACATTTAAGTTCGCACAACACGGTATCCTCGGCCGAGGTTAGCAATCTTATCTTCTTCATCTGTAACTGATACAAAAATATTGCAGGTGTCCATGTACGGTGGTCATTTCACTATTCATGATGTTATTGTAATAGTTAATTATTATGACGCAGATCGATGCGCGGATGCGATGGATGTACGGCGATCGACGCGATTCCGATTTTATTGTAGGCCTGCATAAATTTATCGATGTGGCTAAGGCAAACAAAGTGGATAATTTTATGCCTTGTCCCTGCGTCAACTGTCGGAATGTGACGGAGCACTCTGCTCCGAGAATCCTTCAAAGCCATCTGCTTCAGAGAGGTTTCATGCCCGGATATTATTATTGGGCCATGCACGGAGAAAGAGGGGTTATGCTGGAAGAAAATGAAGAAGAGGATGTGATACGTCTCAAACGTATCTATAATTTTTGATGCTCCATGCTTGTTTTTACATCATTTGCTTAGTGTTTCGTTACACTTCGTGGCGTTTTTATGCATTTTCCGGAACTAACCTATTAACAAGATGCCACAGTGCCAGTTCCCTGTTTTCTGCTGTTTTTGTGTTTCAGAAAAGTTACACAGGAAATATTCTCGGAATTGGACGAAACAAAAGCCAGACATCCAGAAATTTACCGAAGCTTCCAGAGAACCGAAGAGGAGACGCAGAGGGGCCACAGGCCGGCCACACAGTAGGGCGGCGCGGCCTAAGCCCTG
Organism: Dactylis glomerata; assembly: GCA_007115705.1. Classification (NCBI taxonomy): domain Eukaryota; kingdom Viridiplantae; phylum Streptophyta; class Magnoliopsida; order Poales; family Poaceae; genus Dactylis; species Dactylis glomerata. Next base: position 5,391,946 of record QXEO01000464.1, on the reverse strand, counting down.
GCCACGCCCCCTATGTGTGAGGCCGCCTCGGTCCACTTCTGACGCTGCCCCTTCGCCTATAAAGACCCCCGACGGGAAAAACCTAAGTACCCGATCAATTTTCCAGAAACACATCGCGATCCGCCGCCATCGTCAACCCGAGATCGGGAGGGTCTAGAAGCTCTTTCCGGCACCTGCCGGAGAGGGGAATCGCCACCGGAGGTCTTCTTCATCGCCATGCTTGCCTCCGGCGCGATGAGTGAGTAGTCTACCTTGGACTATGGGTCCATAGCAGTAGCTAGTTGGTTGTCTTCTCCACCATGTGCTTCATGTTTAGATCTTATGAGCTGCTTTACATGATCGAGACTACCTTTATGTAATTCTACATGTTGTGTTTGTTGGGATCCGATGAATATTGGTGTTATGATTGAGTTGATGTGCCGAATATTATCTTATGTTTCTCTATGTTGTTTATGATCTTGCATGCTCTCCGTTGTTAGTAGCTATCTTGGTCGAGTAGATACTAATGACTCCAAGAGGGGGTATTTATGCTCGATAGTTGGGTTCATGCCTCTATTTAATCTGGGGGAGTGACAGAAACCTCTGAGGTTGTAGATGTGCTGTTGCTACTAGGGAGAAAACAACATTCTTATGTCCAAGGACATATGCTTTGTTTATATTACACACTTTGCTTAATGCAGTTATCTGTTGTTTGCAACTTAATACTTGTGGGGTTCTCGGATTGATTCCTCACGGGTGGATTATTAGTCATAGATGCAGTTGGATGGTGGTCTATGTATCTTGTTGTAATGCCCAGAGTAAATCTTATAGTGATCCTCTCGACATATGCACGTTATCTTTATTCTATCAATTGCCAAACTGTAATTTGTTTACCCAGCATGTCGTTATTTATCTTATGGAGAGACACCACTAGTGATCTGTGGACTCCGGTCCTATTTCCTTTATATTGCTATCACCTGTTTACTTTACTCGCACTGTTTACTTTACTCGCATATTACTTTTGCTTTCCACTCGATACGCTCATTCCTTTGTTTACAGCAAACCGGTGAGATTGACAACCTCATTGTAAGTTGGGAGCAAAGTATTTGGTTGTGTTGTGTGCAGATTCCACGTTGCTACTAGTTGAAGACGCGCTAACACGTTATCGTTAACGGCGCCCTTGTTGGAGTGTCACTAGGCTAGCAAGCATCACCTTCTTGAGATTGGCTTTTTCCTGCACTGACAAACCTTGGTTTCTTACTGAGGAAAAAAATTGCTACTATGCTCATCATACCATCCTCTTGGGGTTTCCAACTGGACGGTGAAATTACATCAACACCGTACCGCATCAAGCTAATTTTCTGGCGCCGTTGTCGGGAAAAAAAAGACTTCCGCAAGGGGAGTTTCGCACGCACATCCTTTACTTTGTTTTAGTTTTGCTTTACTTTATTTTTACTTGCATAATTTATCAAAAACACAAAAAAATTAGTATCCTTTTTAGTTCTTACTTTATTACTTTTAGTTCATCATGTTGTTCCCTAAGTACGTTTTGGAGGACCTCTCAGTAGGTAGTGGTTCTATTATTAGGAAAGGTAATATTGAGGAGTTTTTTAATCATATTAGTATGCATAAAGATGTTGAGGAAAAATCTGTGGCTGAGCTTGCTCCTAGTTATGAAGTTGCTTCTGCTTATTTAGTTCACATGTTGGAAGCTAGGTTTGCTAGCCTTAATCCTTTTATGCAACACATGTTTCTTAAGCTTCATGATATTGAAGACCCTGAAAAGAAAGCTTTTATCTTGGAAACCTTGCGTATAGAATATAGAGATGTTGCCATTGATGCTAGGAAAGTTTTTAAGAGATTTAATAAGCTTTGCTCGCCTGTAGAGGTTGTTGGTACAACCAATGAAGATTTTAGAGTACCAATACCTTGTAAACTTGTAGGAATTCATGATGCTTTAGAAAAGAATTTTAGTTGGATTTGTCCTGAAAATCTTTTTGCTGAAAGTAGTGTACCAAAGCGTGATTACAAGGGTTACTCAAAAACTTATTTGGACACAATTCAATTCATTGTTGAAAAGACTCCTACAATTGATCTTAATGCCTCTTTCGAAAATACTTGATTCGCACTTTCTGCGCCTAGCTCAAAGGCGTTAAAGAAAAGCACTCTTGGGAGATAATCTAATGTTTTACTTTCAGTTCTTTTTCTTTTATTTGAGTCTTGAAAGTTATTACTACTGTAATGACCTCTTCTTATCATTTTTATTTCGTTTTTGTGCCAAGAGAAGCCTCTAATTTGAGTGAGGTAAGATCTGGGGATATTGCTGTCCTGAAACAGATTTCGGTGCTGCACCATAAAAATTCATGAAAATTTTCAGTATATCGTTTGGACCTGCGATTTCTTGTGCATATGCTCCAGGTTATATCCAAACTTTCATTAGTTTAACACTTTTTGATTTGAGCAACAGAAAACCCTCTAAAAATTCGACCTTTGTCAGCTGTTCTGTTTTGACAGAATTCTGCCATTATTTGTGTTTGCCGCTCGATCGCTTTATTTTTGAGTTCTTTTGATCACGAAACTTTTGGAGAAGTTGCTACAGTAGTATATGGCTTATATGTGGTGATTTTGAGTTAAAACCTGAAGCAAAAAAGGGTTGAATCAATATTATGCTTACACTAATGTTGCTAATAGAATTGTGTTTAGTTTTGTATGAAGGAAGTTTTCAAGTGTAGGGATTGGAGAATGATGAGATGAGTTGAAGAATGGACAAAACCTCAAGCTTGGGGATGTCCATGTCACCCCAAGAAATATCCAAGAGGTACAAGCATCAAAGCTTGGGGATACCCCCGAGGCACCCCTTCTTCATCGGCAATAATCAGGTCACCTTTCAATACACTATATTTTTATTGCTTCATGCACTATGCGTTTTTCTTGGAGCGTCAGTTGTTTTAGTTTTCAGTTTTCTTTAGTTTTGTTAGCTGCAATAAATGGTTGGATCCCAACAAATTTCTTTTGGAGAAGTTGCCTTGCTTTTCGTTTGCCAAGAACACTCTGTTTTTCACTCTTATCGTTCAACGAGTGTTCTCTTTTTCTGCTACTGCGTTTAGTTTTCGTTTTTTGCCTTGATTTGTGTTCAGATCTTGTTATATCTTTACATCAAGGTGTATTTTGACCTCTGGTCCATGTTGGTATTCATCAAAAGAGTTGTTTAAAAAAAGTTTGAATGGTGTTGGAAAATAGAAAAAGCTTTATGCAAAAAAGTGGTACAAAAAGGAGCTTGTGTAGACTGCGGCCTAGGTTTTTGCATATCGTGCTTGATGTCTTTTTGATAGTATGCTTAGTTGTTTTGCTGTAGCATGACTTGTCTCAAATGACTGAGATTGCTTAATGAGCCTTTGAAAAAATCTTGCGTTGTTTTAATTATTTGGAAGCATTAATTCGGTTTTCTCCTTGATGCTTTATTTGGGTTGACTTGGTGCATGCTCACACATGTTAGACTCATACAAAGTCACCACAGCCTCTATGATCATTTAGTTTTTGACTTTTGATGCCATCTTATGCTTCTTTTAATGTCGCTTTGTCGCTTTGCATGATTATGGCCATTATTGCTCTCTTAGTTGGTCGCTCCCAGTCTTTTGCTAGCCCTCATTTTGTACTGAGTATGAGCTCTACTCGTGCATCCAACTCCTAAAAACCAAGTTTGCCATTGTGTCCACTATAAATTCCTATGCATGGTATTTGTAAGCCATTCCAAGTAAATTTTCATGTGCTACCTTTGAAAAAACCTTCAAAATACTTCTCGTTTTGTGACACTATTTTCAGCTCATGGGGACGTAGTGGTCGGATTTGCTATCTTCCATATTGTCTTATTCCAAAAAGAAAAAAAAGAAAAGAAAAAAAGGCACTCCTCCATGGTATGTGAATGTTGGTGGGCACCCGATGGAATCGGTTAGCCATGGTTTGAGAAAGAAAAAAAGGTGGGGAGGAGTGCCAAGCTTTATAAAAGAGCACCAAAGTGCCAATCTCTCTCTCAAAAACTTGCTTCATTTTTGTATGGAAGATAGTAAGAACCCCATTGTCAGTCGTTGACAAAAACAACCACCTTTCAAAATCCAATTTTTTTATCTCTCTATTTTACAAATGAAAAGCTCTAGCACATGTTTAATCACTGCTTCCCTCCGCGAAGGGCCTTTCTTTTACTTTTATGTTGAGTCACCACCTTCTATCTTTATGCACCGTCTAAGAGAGCATAGTTGTCATTCTTAGTATAATGTGCATTGTCCCAAAGTTTTCATTGATTGATTCATGATGTTGGTTTCACTTGTTCTTAAATTACTTGTATCTAGTCGCCCTCTTAAACTTGAAGGTGTCCTATGCATTTATGTTTTGCTCTCTCATGAAGGACAAGCTGAAAACCATTTGTATGTTTATCCATATGATTTGAACACACATTTGACTTTCATTGTTTCATTTTCATGAGCTTTCGTCTGTGTTCTTTTTCATGTTATAACATGGTTGCAGATACGTCTCCAACGTATCTATAATTTTTGATGCTCCATGCTTGTTTTTACACCATTTGCCTACTGTTTCGTTACACTTCGTGGCACTTTTATGCATTTTCCGGAACTAACCTATTAACAAGTCGCCACAGTGCCAGTTCCCTGTTTTCTGCTGTTTTGTGTTTCAGAAGTGATACACAGGAAATATTCTCGGAATTGGACGAAACAAGTTCCTGAAGTCTTATTTTACCCGGAAGCTTCCAGAGATCCGAAGAGGAGTAGGAGAGGGGCCACAGGCCAGGCTCACACATGGGTGGCGCGGCCCAGGCCCTGGCCGCGCCACCATGGTGTGAGGGTGCCTGGGCCCTCCTCTGACATCGCCCCTTCGCCTATAAAGACCCCCCGACGAAAAAAACCTAAGTACCTGATCACTTTTCCAGAACACATCGCGATCTGCCGCCGCCGTCGACCTGAAGACGGGGGGTCCAGAAGCTCTTCCCGGCACCCTGTCGGAGAGGGGAATCGCCACCGGAGGTCTTCTTCATCGCCATGCTTGCCTTCGGAGCGATGAGTGAGTAGTCTACCTTGGACTATGGGTCCATAGCAGTAGCTAGATGGTTGTCTTCTCCACCATGTGCTTCATGTTTAGATCTCATGAGCTGGCCTACATGATTGAGATCACCGTTATGTAATTCTACATGTTTGGTTTGTTGGGATCCGATGAATATTGGTGTTTATGATTGAGTTGCTGTACTTAATATTATCTTTTGTTATCTCTATGTTGTTTATGATCTTGCATGCTCTCCGTTGTTAGTACCTATCTTGGCCGAGTAGTTGCTAGTGACTCCAAGAGGGGGTATTTATGCTCGATAGTGGGTTCATGCCTCTATTTAACCTGGGGGAGTGACAGAAACCTCTAAGGTTGTAGATGTGCTGTTGCTACTAGGGAGAAAACAACATTCATACACTAGTAGGGAAAACCTCTTCTGTGGCGCACCAAAATATGCATTCTGTGGCGCATGGGTGGTGCTCCACAGAATCTTCGCCACAAAAATAAGCTTTCTGTGGCGCACCAGCACATGCGCCACAGAAATAAGAAATTTTGTGGCGCACTAAGCCCTAATGCGCCACAGAAATAAGAAATTCGGTGGCGCATTATGGTTTGGTGCGCCACAGAATTAGGTGCGCCACAGAATTTCATTTTAGTGCGCCACAGAAATATTACAGGTTTTATACAGAACTTATTCTGTCTGGTGTATATATACAGGTATTAACAGATATAATATAGCAGTATACAGATATATCAACAGATTTCATATAGCACAATTATATATCTCCATATAAAACTCATTTCATATAGAATATTAACAGATTTCATATAGCTCCATGCATATACAACTCATCATACATATATAGATCTCCATACAGCTCATAATCCATGCAAATTAAGTGCATCATCTCAAGATACAAATGAAGTGACACCGGCCGCCGCCTACACTAGGATGAAATAGAGTACCGCTCCGACGATGGTGAGCAAGAGCGAGAGCACAATGAAGGTCTTCATCTTGCTCTTGTTCGACTGGTGCTTCGTCCACTTGGCAACCGCCTCTTGTTGAGTCGGGTAGCCTTTGTAGCAGTTGCCGCTGGAACTTGTGCACCTGTTCCTTGCAGTCCGTCCACTCCTCATAGACTCCTGGAACCCGCCCCTCGAACACGACGTACCACGTCATCTCTATGGACACAAGGCATATAACAACACCTTTCTCTATAGACATGTAGAGAAAGGTAGCTCTACCTGTAGCTCTACCTGTAGCTCTATAGACATGTAGTATATATGTTATGCAACGAAAGGAATGACAAAGTGCAAAAACATGCTTGCATGATCACAAATACAATGGCAAGGATTCATAAGCCTAGAATAAAACATAGCATGGATGACGATCGATCATATATAAGCAAGTCCAACATCGAAAAAAAAGTTCAAATAGATCACACCGGCGACGACGATGAGCAAGATCGAGACCATGATCAAGAACTTCATCCGATTCTTCTTCCACACATGTCTCCTCCACTTGGAGACCGCGAGCTCTCTTGTCTTGTACCCTTTGTAGCAGTTGCCGCTGAAGTTGGTCACCTGTGCCTGGCAGTCCTCCCACTCCTCGTAGACTCCTAGAACCCGACCACTGTACACCACGTACCACAAGACATCTCTGTATAGACATGAAGTATATATGTTATGCAACGAAAGGAATGATAAAGTTAAAAAACATGTTTGCATATGATCACAAATACTATGGCAAGGATTCATAAGCCTAGAATAAAACATAGCATGGATGACGATCGATCATATATAAGCCTAGAATGGAGTATATATGTTATGCAACGAAAGGAATGACAAAGTTCAAAAGCATGCTTGCATGATCACAAATACTATGGCAAGGATTCATAAGCCTAGAATAAAACATAGCATGGATGACGATCGATCATATATAAGCCTAGAATGGAGTATATATGTTATGCAACGAAAGGAATGACAAAGTTCAAAAGCATGCTTGCATGATCACAAATACTATGGCAAGGATTCATAAGCCTAGAATAAAACATAGCAGTTCATATGATCATATATAAGCAGTTCATAATACGAAAAAAAAGTTCTAGCGCCAAGAGGGTCCCGCCTCGTCGTCGTTGGCCCTCACGCGCTTCCTCGTCGCGGGGGCGGCGGCGGGGGCGGGGGCGGGGAGGAAGTCATCCTCCACAATCTTGTGGAGGCGACCGGAGTCCTCCGCGAGCAGCGCCAAGAGGCGCCGCCGCTCCAACTCCATGAAGCTGCGCGCTCCCTCCTCCGTCGCGTGGCGGTCGCGGGACTCCTTGAGCCCCGACTCAAGAAGCAGGCCGTCCATCTCGTCGTCGCGCGCCGCCTCCTTGTTCTCCATCCGCAGAGAACGCCACGAGGCGTGGATGGCCGCCTGTTCTTCATTCTCGGGGTCCGAGATGGCCCACTCCATGTCGTCGATCTCCGCCTGGACTTCCGCCTCCAGGCGGTCGTTCTCCTCCTCGTCCTCCGGGTAGTCCACCTCGGGGACTTCCTCCTCCTCGCCGTCGAACGCTGGAGGTGGCGGCGTTGGAGGCGGCGTCGGAGGGGGAGGGGGTGGTGGTGGGCGTCGGCTCATCATCGCGTAGGTGGTGATCTTGCGGCGCACCATGGCGTACCTAAAAGCAGAGAGAAAAAGTAGGTCAGACTCTCAATAATAGAAACTTATAATTCTTTGCAATTAGCTAACAGAAACTTATAATTCTTTGCATTTTTAGCTAACAGAAACTTATAATTCTTTGCATTTTTAGCTAACAGAAACATTTTAAAGAAGTAAGCATAAAAGTGCAAGTATTTTGATCCCCAAATGGTGATTAGAGGGAGTAAATCTTATTTTGGCAACATAAGGATCACTTGAGCATATTTTGGTCAACATTGACCAAACACTTGGATCAAGAGGCAACAATTATCAAGAAGAGGGACAAGGCAACCGCAATGATCCTATTTATCTTTTGGCAACAAGGCAACAGTGTTATTTCCCTCTAATCTAGCTAGAGTCCTTTAAAAGGCCCACAAAAGTATTTTTATTGGATCATGTTTGACATTGAGAGGACAATATGATCCTAAGCCACAATGTAATTAAACAAGGCTTAATTAAATATGTGGAGTGTACTCACAAGCAGCACACACATCACATGCAAAGGATGTGTTGTCACTTGCACAGGAATAGTTCAATAGTATAAAAGCAACACTACAACAGCTAGCCGCACCACACCTTGCTCACTATAGCAAAAATGTTAGCATAAACCCTAGACCGCCCATTACAGCAAGAAAGCATGTAAGAAAACAATGTTGAACTGAGATAATGATTTTCCTATAAATCACACTAGATGAGCTACCCTGTTAGTGATCAAAACACACACAACTGTTATTGGGTTCTTTCAGTTGGCATGTACCTAGGCCTAGGAGAAGCATAAAAGCAATAACAGCACTAGAAAAACTGCACGTTGTACGCAACACAAAAAATTACCAGATTTCACTGTCTAACTACAGTTCTAGGATTCATGTTCATCCATCCTTTTATTTTAAACATAGCAGCTTATTAGTAGTCCTCTATTACTGATCATTTATGAAAAAAGTTCTAGCAAGCTTACAAAACAATACAGCTAAGCAACCCCTTTCATCAGCATTGTGTGATGGGAACTAAATTATGATCATTTAAGAAAAAAGTCCTCTATTACTGATCATTTAAGAAAAAAGTTCTAGCAGCTTATTAGCAGGCTATTACTGATCATTTTCCTCAGTCACAGATCAACTAGGAGCAAATTACTGTGCTAATCGTGTAACTAAAAGTTCATTTTTTTGCCTAACCGAAGGCACGCAACAAACTGAAATCAAAGCAAGAAATCAAAGCAAATTACTGTGCTAATCGTCTGCGCAATGCTGGTTGTAGAGACAAGAGAGAGAGAGTAGAACGCGAAGCTCACCGGAGGCAGAGACCGGCGAGGCGGCTGTGGGCGCGGCCACTGGCTGGGTCAAGCCGGACGAGGACAAATAATTAACTTTTTAGCATGTTATTACATTATGATATATTATAATATATATTATAAAGTAAATAAGCACAAATAATATTTTTCTATCATGCCAAAAATACATTTTTGTTTTATTTTTTAATTAACTTTTTAGAATGTTATTACATTCTTATACATTATAATATATATTATAATTAACTTTTTATTTTATTTTTAAAATTAACTTTTTAGCATGTTATTACATTATGATATATTTTAATTAACTTTTTATTTTATTTTTAAAATTAACTTTTTAGCATGTTATTACATTATGATATATTATAATATATATTATAAAGTAAATAAGCACAAATAATATTTTTGTGTCATGCCAAAAATACATTTTTGTTTTATTTTTTAATTAACTTTTTAGAATGTTATTACATTCTTATACATTATAATATATATTATAAAGTAAATAAGCACAAATAATATTTTTGTATCATGCCAAAAATACATTTTTGTTTTATTTTTTAATTAACTTTTTAGAATGTTATTACATTCTTATACATTATAATATATATTATAAAGTAAATAAGCACAAATAATATTTTTGTATCATGCCAAAAATACATTTTTGTTTTATTTTTTAATTAACTTTTTAGAATGTTATTACATTCTTATACATTATAATATATATTATAAAGTAAATAAGCACAAATAATATTTTTGTATCATGCCAAAAATACATTTTTGTTTTATTTTTTAATTAACTTTTTAGAATGTTATTACATTCTTATACATTATAATATATATTATAAAGTAAATAAGCACAAATAATATTTTTGTACCATGCCAAAAATACATTTTTGTTTTATTTTTTAATTAACTTTTTAGAATGTTATTACATTCTTATACATTATAATATATATTATAAAGTAAATAAGCACAAATAATATTTTTGTATCATGCCAAAAATACATTTTTGTTTTATTTTTTAATTAACTTTTTAGAATGTTATTACATTCTTATACATTATAATATATATTATAAAGTAAATAAGCACAAATAATATTTTTGTATCATGCCAAAAATATATTTTTGTTTTATTTTTTAATTAACTTTTTAGAATGCTATTACATTCTTATACATTATAATATATTTTATAAAGTAAATAAGCACAAATAATATAGTAATAATATGCTACCGTTGGATAAGTGATACATAGTAATAATATGCCCACACACATACATGTCAAAGTATTGCTCGTTGGCGACTCCATCCATTTCGATGATGTTCCTTTTGCCTCTTCTCACGACAATCCGGGTAGGCTTTGGCGGGTCGGTAATGAAGAAGCATTGGTCCACTTGGCATGTGCTCTTCTACCCAAGGGTCGATCAGTTGCATGTGCTGTAGCGCGACTAGGTTTGCTCTATCAAAGTCGGCGCGTCGACCAGTGAAGTTGATATGCATTTCACGACGACCCTCACGGTGACCCCATCCATCGATCCTCTCAAGGTGCTTGTTGACGGGCAGACCAACAGGTGCACAGCCACGGGGGTAGGTTGTAAGGCCATACAATGCGGCCATCTGCTGGCGGTGACCCCATTCCACGACGACCCTTGCGGTGACCCCATTCCACTAATTCTGTGGCGCACCAGACCAGATGCGCCACAGAATGTGCTAATTCTGTGACGCATCAGACCAGATGCGCCACAGAATGTACAAATTTTGTGGCGCATCTGGTCTGGTGCGTCACAGAATTAGTGGAACCAATGGTTGGGGCTGGCAGGGAGAGGGCCCCACCAAAATTCTGTGGCGCATGTCCTTCTGGTGCGCCACAGAAATGTTGTATTTTTGTGGCGCACTAGGACAGGTGCGCCACAGAATTATTTTCTGTGGCGCACTGCTGGCTAGTGCGCCACAAAAATACATCCCACCTATAAGGATTTTCCTACTAGTGATATGCTCAAGGGCATATGCTTTGTTTACATTACACACTTTGCTTAATACAATTATCTGTTGTTCGCAACTTAATACTTGTGGAGTTCTCGGATTGATTCGCCACAAGTGGATTATTAGTCATAGATGCAGTTGGATGGCGGTCTATGTATTTTGTTGTAATGCCCAGAGTAAATCTCATAGTGATCTTCTTGACATATCACGTTTATCTTTATTCTATCAATTGCCCAACTGTAATTTATTTACCCAGTGACATGGATATGCCGTTCGGGTACTCGCAGATTAGTATACCGGGTCCGGCCCATGATGGAGATGGATCAGAACAAGGACTCGAAGATGACTTGGAGTAGAAGAAGGAAGGCTCTAATCCGTATTCGACTAGGACACTTGTAAATTCTAGCCCGGTTGCATATATAAAGCCAGGCAGGGGCGCCCCTAGAGGGACATCGAACACAACTTACAATCTCATAGACATCGAATATCATAGACAAACAATATTAGAGATACAAGATAGATTAGACATAGACTAGATACAATACTCCGCCTACGGCGGCACCATGTAAACACCATTGTGATTATCTACTAGATTGCTAGCAGGATGTAGCGATCCTCCACCGAGGGGACGTGAACCTGGGTACATCGTGTGCCAATCTCGATCCTGGAATCTCTAGTCGTTGCTCTTCCCCCGATCTAAGTCCTTCATCTAGGACATTTGTCGAGTTAATCCCTCGTCAATTGGCGCCGACCGTGGGGAGCGCGGCGACTGGATTTTGTTATCCGGGCGGGATCCTTCAACTTTTCCATCAAGAAGATCAACAAATTTTCCGGCTCCAACAGCAACCAGATCGCTTCAACAGATCCGGGCGGGATCCGACATGATCATCATCGACAAGGTCTTCATCAACAACTCGATTGCGCCGGCGCTTCAAGCTTCAAGTTTCGTCAGGATTCTCGTTTTCAATCGGCGTCAGCAGCTCGTGCAACCCAAAGTTTTTTCAGTTCAACCTGTCAAGCGAAGCAGTATCAATACCGTGCGGTTGTGGAATCAGCTAGCTATAAGGCAGATTTCTAATCAATGGAAACCAGACCGGATTGGAGGAACTCCCGATGCATCCAGGCCGAGATGTGTAAAAAAAAAATCCAAATACAATCGCACGTCCAAGTTTGCAACAAGACAATTCGCATCCAAAGCAAAAAGAGCAGATGATCAATGCACATGGATAAGATCTCCAGCATACGTATATGTCTTCAAAACTGGAAGAGTACTACTGGCAATTCACGCCTCCGCGCAAGAAAAAAAGAGGGCATCCATCAAAGCAACCAGCAAGCAGCGTCTACGTAAAGACTACAAGTATATCGGCGAATTACAAGGACTGGGCGGACAACTCGGAGGAAAATATTTCGACTACTTTGTCTTCAATATTATCGACTACATCTGCGTCAACTGTGGCTTGTTACGCTCGGGGGCTCGCCGTCGCGCACTCGCGCAAACTATCGGCAACGCTCGGAGGCTCGACATCAACTCGCCCTGGAGTACGGAAGCTCATACTCAAGACCTGCGACTTCATCAACATCAGCAACACGGCGATCCCAACAACGCTCGGGGGCTCGACAACAACTTCGCCTCCGATCGTGGTTGTGATTCTACGACAGCAACTCGACTACATCTACGTCTACTTCGACTACGCCGCGCCAATGACGGCGCACCCGATAAAAGCTAAGTTTTTCTTTTCCAAGAGTCAATTATCATTTATTTTCACCACACCCGACGCTCGGGGGCTCCGCTATGAACAATCATCTTGCATATCATTGACTTCGAAAAAAATTGTGAAAGCCCTAGTAGCTAGCTGGCGTTCCTTGTCGAATACTTGTCAATTTAGTTTACAGTCGCATGAAGCTCGACTAACGGTTGGCAAGGCCAAAATCTTGGGCGTCAGGTTAACGAAAAGGCTTAGCAAGTATCTTGAAATTCAAATGCGGCACACGCATCGATTTACGTCTGACCTTAGTAGCTGATCGAGCCGTGAAGTGCATCAGGCTAACGAAAGGGTCTTACGTACGAGCAACAAAATTGCACAAAAAACATCGGGTTTTTGTTTTACATACTACTACATCATTGTTGCAATATGCAAACGCAATATTTTTTCGAGAGACAAATTATTTTATAATTATTCATATTTTCTGCAGGAGTCGACAAAATCATCAAGTCCTTCAACAGGAGCCAAACTTCTTCGAGTAGTACAACTTGAGTCTATGTCCGGCTACAAGTATCCGAACATAGACTCGGGGGCTACTCCCATCAGGAGCGCTGGCCGCGCACCTGATAGAAAGACAATTTTGAGAAAGAATTCAACAAAAGGAGATGAAGAAGAAAAAAATTGGAGCCTATAATCGACTACAAGTATCCGACCATAGCCTCGGGGGCTACTCCCATCGGGAGTGCTGGTCGCGCACCCGATGAAGATTTACTTCGAGAAGATCATCAATGAAGAGCAAGGAAGAAAAATTCGAGTCCATTGTCGGTGGCAAGCACCAGAAAATAAACTCGACATTTACTCTCATCGGGGAGCATAATGAAGAACCCGACAATTTTGGCCATTGCATTTGAAGTCGAAGATTTAAAGAAGACGAAGATTGAAGAAGTTGAAGTTTGGAGACTCAACCCAAGTCTACGACTCGAATTGAGTCTCGGGGGCTACTGACATGGATATGCCCTTCGGGTACTCGCAGATTAGTATACCGGGTCCGGCCCATGATGGAGATGGATCAGAACAAGGACTCGAAGATGACTTGGAGTAGAAGAAGGAAGGCTCTAATCCATATTCGACTAGGACACTTGTAAATTCTAGCCCGGTTGCATATATAAAGCCAGGCAGGGGCGCCCCTAGAGGGACATCGAACACAACTTACAATCTCATAGACATCGAATATCATAGACAAGCAATATTAGAGATACAAGATAGATTAGACATAGACTAGATACAATACTCTGCCTACGGCGGCACCATGTAAACACCATTGTGATTATCTACTAGATTGCTAGCAGGATGTAGCGATCCTCCACCGAGGGGACGTGAACCTGGGTACATCGTGTGCCAATCTCGATCCCAGAATCTCTAGTCGTTGCTCTTCCCCCGATCTAAGTCCTTCATCTAGGACATTTGTCGAGTTAACCCCTCGTCACCTCCCCACCTTTTTTCCTTTCACAAACCATGGCTAACCGATTTCATCGGGTGCCCACCAACATTCACATACCATGGAGGAGTGCCTTTTTTTCTTTCCTTTTTTCTTTTTGGAATAAAACAATATGGAAGATAGCAAATCCGACCACTACGTCCCCATGAGCTAAAAACAGTGTCACAAAATGAGAAATATTTTGAAGGTTTTTTTGAAAGGTAGCACATGAAAATTTTACTTGGAATGGCTTGCAAATACCATGCATATGAATTTATAGTGGAGACATTGGAATAACTTGATTTTTATGAGTTGGATGCACGAGTAGCGCTCATACTCAGTACAAAACAAGGGCCATCAAAATACTGGGAGCGACCAACTAAGAGAGCAATAACGGCCATAATCATGCAAAGCGACAAAGCAACATTAAAAGAAGCATAAGATGGCATCAAAAGTCAAAAACTAAATGATCATAGAGGCTTATGGCGACTTTGTATGAGTCTAACATGTGTGAGCATGCGCCAAGTCAACCCAAATCAAGTATCAAGGAGAAAACCAAAATAATGCTTTCAAATAATAAAAACAACGCATGATTTTTTCAAAGGCTCATTAAGCAATCTCAGTCATTTGAGACAAGTCATGCTACAAAAAAAAATCACTAAGCATACTATCAAAAAGACATCAAGCATGACATGCAAAAGTCTAAGCCGCAGTCTAAACAAGCTCCTTTTTGTACCACTTTTTTACATAAATCTTTTTCTCTTTTTCAACACCATTCGAACTTTTTTTAACTCAACTCTTTTGATGAAAGCCAATATGGTCCAGAGGCAAAAATACACCTTCATAAAAAGATATAAGAAGATCTGAACAAAAATCAAGGTGAAAACTGAAAACTAAACGCAGTAGTAGAAAAAGAAGAACACTCGTTGAACGATAAGAGTGAAAAACTGAGTGTTCTTGGCAAATGAAAACGAGTACATCTCCTACAAAAGAAATTTGTTGGGGTCCAACCATTTATTGTAGCAAACTAAACTAAACTAAACTGAAAACTAAAACAACTGACGCTCCAAGAAAAACGCATAGTGCATGAAGCAATAAAAATATAGTGTTTTGAAAGGTGGCCTGATTTTTGCCGATGAAGAAGGGGTGCCTCAGGGGCATCCCCAAGCTTTGACGCTTGTACTTCTTGGATATTTCTTGGGGGTTGCATGAGCATTCCCAAGCTTGAGCTTTTGTCTATTCTTCAACTTATCTCATCATTCTCCAATCCCTACACTTGAAAACTTCCTTCACACAAAACTCAACACAATTCTATTAGCAACATTAGTGTAAGCATAACAATGAATCAACCTCTTTTGCTTCAGGTTTCAACTCAAAATCACCACATATAAAACATATACTACTGTAGCAACTTCTCCAAAAGTTCCGTGATCGAAAGAACTAAAAAAGAAAGCGTTCGAGAGGCAACAACGAATAGTGGCAGAAATCTGTCAAAACAGAACAGCTGACAAAGGTCGAATTTTTAGGGGTTTTCTGTTGCTCAAATCAAAAAGTGTTCAACTAACGAAAGTTTGGATATAACCTGAGGAATAAGCACAAGAAATCGCAGGTCCAAAAGATTTTCAGTGATTTTTCACGAATTTTTACAGTACAGTACGAAAATCTGTTTCAGGACAGCAACATCCCAAATCTTACCTCACTCGAATTAGAGGCTTCTCTTGGCACAACAACGGAATAAAAATGATAAGGAGAGGTTATTACAGTAGTAATAACTTCCAAGACTCAAATAAAAGAAAAAGAACTGAAAGTAAAATATTGGGTTATCTCCCAAGAGTGCTTTTCTTTAACGCCTTTCAGCTAGGCACAAAATAGAGAACCAAACAAAGAAGCAAAACAAAAGGAAATATTTTTGTTGTTTTAAATTTATAAGTGAAAGTAAAGAAGCAATAAAAACAAAATAAAGAGCCTAATAAAACTAAAGAAGATAAAACCAAGACATATAAAAGCAACTATAATACAAGTTAACACAATACATATCATGTGGATGGGTAATATAGAGTATAAAGGAGACAACCTCATGTTAGTTGATGAATAGGGGGATGACTCGGGCATCCCCAAGCTTAGATGATTGTATCTTCTTGAATATATTCTTGGGATGCACCTAAACATCCCCAAGCTTGAGCTCTCGTGTCTTCTTGTTCATCTCATATCACCATATTGATTAGAACTTATAAGCTACATCCACATAAAACTTCACAAAACTCATTAGTAGGGTTAGTACTCATTAAATAAAATCCACTAATTTTCAAGCATTGACAAGTTTCATAATCTATACTCAACATTAGCCACTGTATATACTAAGGTATTCATGATTTCCGTTGTCCGTCGAAAAACTAATGAAACTAATAACACCAAGTACAATATTGAATAAACTAAGAAATCTGTCAAAACTGAACAGTCTGTAAAGATGACACTCAACGAGATAGTTAGGTAGCTCAAATTGAAAAACTCCAAACTAAAGAAAGACAGATCATAATCTCAGGTTTATGCACAAAAAATTTCAGATCAAAACACTATTCTGAGATTTTTCACGATTTTTTTTATAGTGAAGCACAGAAATCTGTCTAAATAGAACAGTCGGTGAAAATCGAATTTTTTGAGACAACTACGTAACTCAAATCAGAAAAAGTTAGTCTAATGAAAGAAAGATAATAAGGATTACTTTGCACTCAAGAAATTTCAGGTCAATATCACGTTCTGGTGATTTTAAACGTTTTATACGGTGAAGCACAGAAAATCTGTTTTTGGACAGCAAAGCAAAACTATCAACTTCCAAGGAACTAGGAACTATAATTATCACTTTACTTTTATGGTACAAAGGAATATGTACAATATATACAAGTTTTTAACTGAAAAGCTTCCATGGGAAGATTTGTTTTGGTTTCATAGGCATGAACACAAGTGTTCAAGGTCGACCCCCACTTAACCATTACTCATCTTTCCAATCACTTTCCTTTTTGAAAACGTTTTTAGGTAACAAGTACAACTAATTTTTTTTTGTAATTTGCATTCCCTATCCATACAAATATAGAGAACAACTTAAAACTGAAAGTAAAGAACTACTTAGAGATAAAGCAAACAAGTGCACACAAGAATATTCACCCACACGCTATTCCTCCCCGGCAACGGCGCCAGAAAAGGTCTTGATATCCCACAAGTATAGGGGATCATGTGTAGCCTTTTTGATAAGTAAGAGTGTCGAACCCAACGAGGAGCTAAAGGTAGGATAAATATTCTCTCAAGTTCTATCAACCACTGATACAACTCTACGCACACTAAACATTTGTATCATCTAGGAAATAAAACTAGAGCAATGATTCGGATATGAGAGATAGCTTTGCAGGATAATAAATACAAGAAAGTAATTGTTAGTGCTGTTGCAATAAGATATACTAAGTAACCATAAACTAACAGTATCATGAGTGTGGAAAAGTGGTGGTAATAGTGATGGCTTTGTCTAAGTTCAATTAGCGAATAAATCGGGTTCATTGTCTTCGATGCAGTTTTCTATGCGGGAGAGGCTAAATATACATGCACTTCACTACTTGGAAATACAAGTACTATATGATTGGATTGTTAGCAAGCATCCGCAAATACTAACAATGCATTAAGGTTTTCCCAACCATAGCCTTAAGTTAATGGTCCTCTTACTCCTATACGTGCAACATTCCGGTTCGCGTCCTCAGGTTTCTGTCACTCCGGCAGAACTACCCCCTTCCTTTTGCACATACTACTAACCCTAAGATGTTTAATCCATGCGCGCATAAATATAATGGACACCAAAGGACAATACCATATCAACATACAACTCTAGTGAACCAAAGACATTCAACAAATCAATCTAAGAACAAATAAACTATGGAAACATGACATAGATTATAGGATAAATATTATAGCATCAAACACCATGTTTACATAGGACGGTACAGAGGTGTGTGGGAGGATGAACCACTGCATATGTGATGGAGATAGCGGTGAAGATGGTGGAGAGGAGCAGCGAGGGCACGGGCGGCAGCGGCGTGGCAGCAGCGGCGCGGGCGGCGGCGCGGGGGACTCCTTCCCCGCCGCCGGCATCATGGGGGAGCGCCGCCCCTTAGCCCCCTTCCTTCATGGCTTCATGGGAGCCCTCCCCCATGGAGATAGGATCCATGGGGGAGGCTAAAACGTGGCTCTAGTGGCTGCAAATTCGTGGGTGGAGGTGTCCCCCATGAGCTAGGGTTCCTCCCTTTATATAGTCTCTCGGATTCCCGTCTCCCCATCTTGGGCCGCAATGGAGCAGGCTTATCTCGGCCATCTGGACTCGGAATCAGGTGAATTTATGTCCAGAACGTTCGCCGTGAAATTCCCTACAACTTTGTAATTGAAGAGTTTTCCGTTTGACGCCGTCTTCGACCCGTAACGTGACCATCTTTGAAAAAACTTCTGACATAGATTTCTGGAAAGTCCCAATTTGACTCCAACAAGGTTTCCAGCTGTATTCTTCGTAATTCCTACACATCAAAGTGTAAAACAAGAACATTGTGCACTTTTGCAACTATTAGTAGGTTAGTCCAAATAAATCATAAAAGTGCCACAAAATGTAGACAAAACATATAGCAATTGGTGTAAAACAAGCATGGAGCATTAAAAATTATAGATACGTTTGCAATGTATCAGTTCTTTATATAGGACTTTTTAGATCAAGCTGAGCAATCAGGAGTGAGGATGGACGACTGATGCATACAAAATACATGCATGAACTTTGTAGTTTATTGATGCATATTCCTATATATTATAATGTTATTAGTTATTATAATCATGATTTGCAATGATTTATGAGGATTTTCCATCGATCCCCCTTATTTTGGTTATAACTCTGCAGAACAGGAAAACCCTGTTTTATGTATTTTTACGTTTCAGGAACCTTGCCGAACTCAAATTGACGTGGGATTTTTTGGACGTTAATATTTTATTACGAGAACAACTTGGATAAAAATAATTCTACAAGATGGGCCCCAGAGGTCAAATGAGACTAGGTGGCGCGGGCCCAGGCTATGCCACCTAGGCTTATTTGAGCCTCGGAGCACCGATGCCGTCCATCTTCATCTCTTGACGCTCATCTTGACCTAAAAATACCTATATAAAGACCCCCCTCGGTGTTTCCGAGAGGAGGCGACGGAGAAACACGAAACACAGAAACATAGGCTCTTCCATCAAAGATTAGAGGGGGAAACGCTGCCGAAGTCGCCCCGGACGCTTCTCCAACCTCTCCGACATCAACATCATCGACACCGCCATGAAAAGGGAGTAGTCCACCTCTAGACTATGGGTTTGTGGCAGTAGCTTGTTCTATCTCTCTCTTATGCTTCAATGTTTAGATGCCATATGAGCTACCCAACATGATTATGACACATATTATGTAATTCCTATGTGGTGAATCTTAATTTTTTTTGGATGATCTTTGAGATGTGATATGTTATTATGTTCTTGATGTATGAGTAGGTGCATATTATTACCCCGTTCTTTATTACTTGTTCTGATCCAACATGTATGCTAGAGCGCGAGAGGGGGATGGTGTGTCTTAGATGGAGTAACTAGGTAGTAGTGATTGGATAGTGACAGTATTCATGATCTGCTATGGTGTTTTACCTTTTTGCGATTACCTCACTAGGGATAAAAAAGAATACATGTGTTATAATTTCTTAGTGACAGCTGAGAATCCCGAGTGACATTCACAAGCATAGTTCTATTGTAATATGTCCAAGTGGTAGCATATTTGATATTCAACATCATGTTAAAGTACCTAAAGCTATTCCAACTCATTTACCTAATTGTTTGGTGCGCCATCTTTCTTCAAGAGTCCTTCAAAGATAAATGCCAGGGTTGAAACCACCTGCTGGCCTGATTCTGTTCTGGTGGACATGATCGCCGAAAGTAACAACCATCCATAAATTATGCAACACCAACCATATGGGGCACCACATCACGCGGGAAGGGGGGATGGTTAAATTTTCTCATCGGGACCATGTTAAATATAAGGCATGGGAAACATGGCCGAGATTAAAGATAAGTGATAAGGTGTAGAAAGAGTAGATATTAAAATGAGACCCACCAGAATTAATATATGTGTAGTCTCTTTTGGTAGAAAGTAACGCTGACCCTATGATCAACTTTGGATTCTTTATCTACGAGAGATCAAGGCTGACACATTCATTCACACCCCACCTTTCCTTTGACAAGGAAAAAGAGAAAGTGGAACAGCACAAAGAAGTCTACGATGATGACGAGGAGTGGACTATAATTGCAACACAATGGTAAGTCATAGCATGAGTGTCTCGCCTTGGGGAGAGGCTCGCTTGAGTGTAAATGAAAAAATGCGTGATGCACGCCGGCTAGATTGCACAAAAAGCGAAGCGAAGCGCGTGAAATAAATGAGCGGAACAAAACTTTATCATGCGTTCAAGTTAGAGATAAGACATGAAAGAAAGTGACTAAAAGTAAAACCAAAGAATCAAATATTATAGCGAGACCCACCACAATTAGTGTGGGTTTGATCACTTTTGATAGAACGTAACCTTGACCAAGGACACTTGTAAGAATCAGTTTGGATTTTTTACGTATCTCAATATTTGTTTCCTTCCTCATAGGAAAACAGAAAAAAGAATGTAAAAAAACAACGGGTATAAGTCCATGATGAGGAGGGCCATATGAAATCTATACACAAATGTTAGAATAATACCGTTCCCGTTTTAGATCTATGATGCTGCCGCAACACCCAACAATTCTGCCGTCTAAGACTAACACTACATCAAAACATGATTCCCGACTTTAGTGAGAGACTCGCTTGAGTGGACAAAGGTTGGTAACACGCGATGCACATCGGTTGGATTGCACAACGCGACCGAACTGGAGCGCAAAATAAAAAACAATAGGTGACAAGGATGAGCAAAATACAACCTTACAAAATTTGGAGATAAGACATGAAAGAAAGTGACCGAAATAAGCTTGACACTCCCGTGTGGTCACTCCCGTAGAAAGTAATCTTGACCTAGGACACTTGTAAAGATCGATTTCAGATTCTTTTGTTTACCTATCTCACTATCTGTGATCTCCTCCTAGTAGAGAAAAAAAGAAAGAAAAAAAGAGGATACATGCATAGAAGTCCACGACGACTAGGAGAGGGCCGTAATTGCAGTGTAATTCCGAGCGGCGGTTGTACCAAAGAGAGGGATAGAAGATCCTCAAAAGGGAAAAAAAAGGCCCTAAGATAGGGACATTCCTGTAATCCAGGGTTATCCATTTCAATGGTCTGCTAATCCCGTCTATAAAACGATAATCCCCACTTCAACTCGAACAAGCAACAAGGCCACAGCCCACAGAAACACAGGGGAACGCGACTTGCTTCGTACTGCTCGCCGCTTCTCCCCCAATCTCTCTTTCCCCTCCCCGCCGGCGATCGCCGGAGCACGCGCCACCGCGGGGAGGCTCCCCTCACCATGGCCCTGCAGGGGAAGAAGCTCATAAACAACCCCGACGGTACGTGCCCCGCCTCCCCGCGCCCATTCCCCCCCGTTTCCGCTAATTTCCGGGGAGGTTTCTTCTTCGATTCTTAGGGTTTAATCGCCCTCGCTGGCCTCGGCGGGGCCTCGGGGCTGGTTCGTTTCCGCAGATGTGGTGACGGAGTTCATCGAGGGGCTGGTGGAGACCTACCCGGGCCTGCAGTACCTGGACGGGTTCCCTCAGGTGCTATTTCGGCAGCGGAAATTGATTCTGAAGTTACCCAGGACTGTTTCGTGATGAAATTTCCCTGCAATGTGTGCAGATTAAAGTCGTTCTCCGTGCAGATGTCGTGGGCGGCGCCTATGACAAGGTTGCTGTCATCTCAGGTATCCTTGTTGCCGCGTTTAGTGCAAATATTAAGGAATTCTGTTGAATTGCTCTGTCTGTGGAATGCAGTATGCATGGTATGACCCAGCTTGGAGATCAAAATTACAACGTCTATATGGTTTGCCTCTTTTTTGCTGGTCACTGACTGGAATTTGCAAATGAAGTGCACCATCTGACATACATATTGTTGATGCAATTTTGAATGAGTTCAGGATCATGTTGTCCATCCAGTTTCGCAAATATTTACTCTCGGTTGCTCGATGTTATGTGATACCTCTGAATTTGCGGTTCGTTGTACGGTATGAGTACAATTTTGGATTCATGCTTGGTGTTATTGATGTTGGAGGACACAGGAAGATGGCTGCATCCTGTCGCATTGTAATAGAAAAGGCATGCTGCTTGTGCTTGCCCATGCGAAGATGGTGCATCCTGGGCCCCACGGGGAAGATCCATTATGTTTGTCGTGGTCTCCGCACACTGTTTTATTGTCATAACTAGGTTGCCCATCCAAGGGTTGTACTGAACATTCATATTTTTGGTGAACCTCAAAATTTTATCGCTTGTAGATATCACATTTAGAAAAGTAAGTAAAAGGCATCAATAGATAATACTAACATATTTGCCGGCAATGTGTGGTTTGTTAGCCTTTGTACGTATCACTGTATTATCCAAGAGGCATGCAAGTCATGCGAGGCGCTGTTTTTGTCTTTGTACTTGAACTATGCCTAAAGCCATGTTAGCTCAAGGTGCGTGTACATCTTATAGCAACAAACTTGGACCCTGCATTCACGAGCTTGTAGTCTATTACTTCTTACCAGCTCATTCTTTTTAACATATTTTGTACTGCTGAACAAAACCAACTTTTTAAGTTTGATTACAATTTCTGAAGCCCATTTCTCATGAAAAACCTGTACTGTCATTAACGTGTAATGAGCTAGTTGTCATCTGTAATACAATATACAGCTTGAAGATACCCTGTTTGAGTTTGGCTTGGTTATTTTTTATTCATGAAACTTTTCTGCTGGTTATATGAAACCATGATCATGGAAATGTAATTTTTTTTGGCAAACGAAATGCATTTGTTTTTTTCATGCAATTAAGGAAGATCTAACAAATATGCATATGAATCTGCTATTACCCTGGCTGTAACTCTTATTTTCTAATAACTGATTCAGTAGATATTCTTTCTTATTCAGATTATTGTTCGTCCTGCACAAAATCTCATTCAACTATTAACTTTAGTCCAGGACTTCAGCACATCTATTTTATATAGTTTTGAGACCATAGCATAATATCTTATTTATAGTATGCCATTTTTTTTGTAGGTGGTGGAAGTGGCCATGAACCAGCCCATGCTGGATTTGTTGGGCCAGGAATGCTGACAGCTGCTGTTTCTGGAGATGTTTTTGCTTCTCCACCTGTTGATTCTATTTTAGCCGTATGGTTCTTTCAGCAAATGAGCAAATTGGTGTCAGATTGATCATTGTTAAGATCTACCTAGCTAACATTCTTTCTACTTTATGTTTGCATTGTAGGCTATTCGAGCTGTAACGGGTCCCATGGGATGCCTTTTGATAATAAAGGTACTCAGTAGTTTCTGTTATAAAGGATCATGAAGTTTTGTTTTGTCTCATGCTTAGGATTGATCAAAGTCTATTCGATTCTGATTTTCTATTGCTTTCTCCACCTGTTTACAGCCAGAAAATCAACTTGGGACAAACTAAATTGTTGGCTTGTTAGAGTTGTAGATATGGTTGACTGAATCTTCTTGAAATGCAATCTTGTTTGTGTAGTGTGTACGGAGCTAACACCACCTTAAAAAGAATGGTTTAGGTTTGAATTTTGAGTATTTGTTGAATTTCTGGTAATTTTAGTGGTGTAGCTCTTTAGTCTCTCTTGCTCAAAGTGCTACGCAAGCTCCTGGAGAAACTGGCTGTGGTGAAATACTTGGAAGGACTGGAGGGAACAATCTCTATTTCTCTTATATTATTATTGTGAGGAAAAGTTCTAGATGTGATCTGCGAAATACAGTCAAACAGCAAACCTTACGCTATTCTATTTATGATGTTGGCACTGTTCTCTACCTTTACTGGATGAAGGCTATCCATGACCTTGCTTGAAAGGAAAAACATAGCCACTACTCACTGGGGCTTATTTGGCCAGAATGCATTCTTGATGCTGTTATACTTGTGTTGTTTCACAGAATAATCTGTTTTGCTTGGTTCAGTTTCGGTCATTGTATTTGTAACAAATCCATCTTTTTTTTGGACAATGTAGCAAATCCATCTTAGTCACACTCCATTCTG
Source organism: Dactylis glomerata (assembly GCA_007115705.1). NCBI lineage: Eukaryota > Viridiplantae > Streptophyta > Magnoliopsida > Poales > Poaceae > Dactylis > Dactylis glomerata. The sequence goes on along the minus strand of QXEO01000464.1, from coordinate 5,367,558 downwards.
TTCTCACATTCTGTTGTTGGACATTTGCAGAACTACACTGGTGATAGACTTAATTTCGGATTAGCTGCTGAGCAGGCAAAATCTGAAGGCTATAAGATAGAGGTTGATGAGCATATAACATCTTCTACTATCTTAGTATAGCATACCATGTTCAATCCAGCTTGTAATCAGTATTTATCCACCGTTTTGCAGATGGTAATTGTTGGAGATGATTGTGCCCTTCCCCCGCCTCGGGGGATAGCTGGTAGAAGAGGTTTAGCAGGAACAATTCTTGTGCATAAGGTACTTCAGTGTTGCTATATTGGCGTCTTGATTTTAGATCATGTTAATATGCATTGTGGTAATTACTACTCCCTCCGATCGGAAATAAGTGTCGGTGACTTTAGTACAAAATCACCGACACTTATTTCCGATCGGAGGGAGTAGTGTATTACACTCCCCTACTTATGAAGCAGTGCACCTAAAAAAATTCTTTGCAGTTTGTGTACCACTCGTTCCTGCAAGTGTTTTTAAATTCCAGTTCAACCAGCTTGTATCTTGCCTACACAAACCAAGGATGCCTTGTCAAGTTGCGTGCTAGCCTGCTAAGTAAGGAAATCACAATAGCGGACCTAGATCTATTTTGACTGGACATGTGACACCAGATTTCTAGTCTCTTGAGAGTAAAATTTTGTCTTATGGAAGTTGAACCATCTTTCTTGCTGTTTGAACTTTAGACAAGATGTTTTGTAGAAAGCAGATTTAGTGCACCCACCTTCGTCCATGATTTGGTCTCCAGTGATTTAACTGGGCCATCTGCTTAATCGAGCTTTAGAAAAAAATCGATACCATGTGCGTCTGGCATTGCATGCACCATGGCCAGCATCCTGCAGCATGATGCTTAGCTTTGCGGCCTCTATTTTCTTGCTTATCAAGTTTGTCGGTTAGTTTCCAAAGGTTAAGATTGCCAAGATAGTAAATAATCAGAGTTTGTTAGGAAGGATGTGATCTGACTGGTGGATCAAGGAGCCGTCCATATAATGGACTAGTGTGTAAGCCTCAGATCGAATGACGAATCAATAAGAAATATAAAGGAGGATTCTCCTCTATTCTCCTCCACCACACCCTATCGCTGCCGACATCACCAATGCCACGGTGCAGCCACCACCTCACAGCTACATTCTCAGGAGCTTGGGTATTGACAATGGTCCACCAGCATTTAGTGGTCATCCTGACCTGAAAAAAAAATCAATGCCTTGTTGCACTTATTTCTTTCTGTCCCCTGAAGTGTTTATTTTGTTTGGATTCTACAGGTTGCTGGGGCTGCTGCAGATGCTGGTTTATCTCTTGCAGATGTTGCTGCAGAAGCAAAACATGCTTCTGAGTCTGTTGGTACGATGGGAGTAGCACTTTCTGTTTGCACGTTGCCTGGGCAAGTGACATCTGATCGTTTAGGTCCTATGCAAATTGAGCTCGGCCTTGGAATTGTAAGTCTAGATGGCATCAGCAATTGTTCTCATATAGCATGGAGGAAAATAAGCAACTGATGTACACGAATTTAGTTATTAGTGTGTATGGGTTCACGTTTGCTTTAAACATACTCAAGTGCTTCAAAGTTTGCATTTTTTCCAAATAATAAGCTTCTGTTTTTTTTTTCTCAGCATGGAGAACCTGGTGCTGCTGTTGTTGAGCTACAGTCCGTTGATGTAGTGGTTGAGCATGTTCTTAAGCAGATACTGTCACAGGTATGATTTGTGATACGTGATTTGTTCATTTCTAACCTTAGTGTTTTTCCATATCTCCTTTAGTCAAATCTGCAAGCACTAAATTATTATTAGGCATCTATGACATCTTTATCTGCTATTCTGTTTGTTTGAGTACAATGAATCCATGTTTTTAGTTATTTGTGAAATTCCACAGTAAGCTTAGCTAGCTTTAATTTGTTCTGAAATGCCAATGACGAAGTTTGCAGACGGTTACCAAAAAAAAAGTAGGGTAGGTCCTCACTAGTAATAAAGAGGCCATAGTCTGAATGGTAGGGAAAAAAGTAGGGACCTGCCTTCCATGGCTTCTCACGTGACATTCATTCAATCATTCTGCACTGAAGGTTAATGCTGAAAGGAGACTAGCCTTCAGTAGGCTAGAGTACTTGTGTTACTCCTATGCTGCTGTAAAGTTTCATATTAGTAGATGATGTTTCAATGTTAAGCTTCTGCCAACTAATGTTATTTGTACTTACTACTTCTAGGTTCGTCTGTTTATTCATTGTTCTTTCATCCTTGCAGGAAACTCAGTATCTTCCTATCACCAGAGGGAGCAATGCTGTTCTCCTAATCAATGGGTAACTAAATCCGAGCATTCTTGTCACTTTGTGAGTTGATTGTTACTATCAGCTAGAGATGCAAGTGGGATCCTGCCAAAGTCCCACCTATTGTTCAGTTTATCATTTCTATTTTCTAGTGTAAATTTTGGTCCAAAGATTTGCACTAGAAATGACGTAATGGACTATAAGTGAGATTTAGGCAGGATCCCATTTGACACCTTACTATCAGCAAATTACTAGCACAAATACTGAAAATGGCGAGGATAGTTGTATAGATTTTCCATATATTTCACCAGTTGGTATTCGAGAATATGCTCATTTATCTTTTTATCCATTTCTGGATAGATTACAAGAGAAAATGTTCTCAGGAAACTTGTTGTGCAGTGCTAGGACTGAATCATGACAGTAATTTAGCGCATTTGTAGGAGAGTCTAATACCATTGCCTCAGTTTCTTCAGTAAGATTGAAGGGTTCATAGGAAATTAGGACCAACTGCCGATCTTCAGTAAGATTGAAGGGGTCATAGGAAATTACAAACTTTGTACACCAACACTTATTTCCGATCGGAGGGAGTAAGTTTTATCCAGGAATGTAGTTTTGTCCTGCTTGTACATCACTTCAAGCTTTTGCTTATAGTGAAGTGCCTGTGTTCCTGGATCATGGTAATAAACTTGTTCATTAGCACCCACACCTTAGAAATATTTCTGTGGCAGCTTCATCTTCTATATAAATCACTATCGTAAAATCTACTGTGATAATCTGTGGTATTTTTTAAGAGGTTTATTACTTTATCAGCTTCCTTTATCTACATTGTTTACATAATGAATCAAGCCTGTCTAATACCATCTTACAGATTGGGTGCTACTCCTGTCATGGAGCTTATGATTGCGGCAAGAAAAGCGGTACCTGAGTTACAGTTGGAGTATGGGATTGCTGTTGACAGAGTCTACACTGGAACATTTATGACAGCACTTGATATGGCTGGTTAGTTCTTGTATGGATTTCTCTAAGAGAACCTTGATATTCTGCCAAAGGGCCAAAACGATATGTGGCCAAGCTGTATGAACATCTCTCCATTATAATTAGTATGGCACATCTATCATGATGGTCTGCATGGTTGCTTGAATAGTTGAATATGTTATCAGCATTTATTTTATTTTACCTTGCTGGTTGAGCTAGCCAACTTTGTTTTTCTTCCAGTGTGCTGTATTCTGTATATTCATCTGGTATAGAAGCATATTTGACTAACGGCAATTCCTTAGCTTATAAAGTATATTTGAAACTTCAAATTACGTTTCATTGCAGGAATCTCTATCACCATTATGAGGTCAGATGAAAACATTTTGCAGCGACTTGATGCTCCCACTAAGGCTCCATCTTGGCCTGTTGGTTCTGAAGGTAGTTATCTTGCTGGCAGAAAAGTAGTTTGATGTATGCAGCCTTTAGTCACTTTATATCTGTACTAGGTTTGGTGTGCTTGCCTTCTGTTACTAGCTAACTTGTGAAGTTTGCGGTTTCCATCATTCATACCAGTTTATGTTTTATCTACATTCTCCAATTGCAAACTCTTTTTGTACAAACTTCAATTGGACGCTCCAGAACTGGGCCTCTAGGGTGCAGAAAAAATAGCAGGATCAGATCTGGAATGGGAGTTACCAGTATTTTAATCTATATTTGTTTTTAACAAACATCATTTGGTATGAGTTTGTTACAAAAGAGAGTTTTTTTTAATCACCAGTTTCCTAATTATATTAATTGTAGGAAGTCGCCCACCAGCAAAATTTCCTGTTCCAGTACCGCCAGCACCTTCAATGAAGGATGACGAGGTAAAGTAAAATCGTCTTCTCAAGGCTGTCATTCTGGGAGTAGGTTCACCTTTGCTTTTATTTGTAAGTATACAACTATACAAGAACCACATAATGCTTCTCGACTCTTCTGCATAGATTGTAATTCCAGTTGTTGTCTAGAATAGATACCAGTTCCTCTTTTTTGTAAGATACAGCCAAGGTGAGGAGAACATTGTGGGAATGAAAAGGGAACTCTGAAAATGTTCTCTTTTGTGACAACAAGTTTAGCCAATACTATTGTGTGATTTTTTCAACAATACTGGAATATGCATATTAGTTCCGACTCGCAATTTCTCAAGTATGATGAATTAACTATTGTTCTGCAGATTCTTTCTCAACACCAGGAGCTAACCAAGCAAGGGTGTATTTTAGAGGCTGCTATTGAAGCAGGTGCTAAAGAACTCATTGCTCTCAAGGATAGCCTAAATGACTGGGACAGTAAAGTTGGTGATGGCGACTGTGGAACTACGGTAGGTCTAGTAGGGATGTCAACTTAATGCTGATAAGAGCTGTTTTAAGATTCATTATAATTGATTCATTTTTTCCAGATGTATAGAGGTGCAACAGCTATTCTTGAAGATATGAAAACACGGTAAGTTAGAAGCAATGCATATTATTGATGTGACTCTTGGTATCTAGTGTTCATAAGTAATTGTTGTTAAGATCTGATGGTAAGGCCAGCAGGTCTTTCTACATCATTGTCCTGGTTTTCATTTAAACCCTTCCAGTTATGCATACAAGTTGACCTATTTCACGTGAATTTTTCGCTTTGCCAGTTATCATATGAATGATGCAGCTGGAACAATAAATGAGATTGGGGCAACAATCCGTAAGGTGATGGGTGGAACAAGTGGAATCCTGTAAGACATCTGTGCTTGCTACTCTCTGTTGCATTATTGGCCATATATGAAAACACAAGTAATTATTCTTCTATACTATGTTCCAGGTATGACATACTCTGCAAGGCTGCATATGCAAGCTTAAAACAAAACAAAACTATTACGGCATATGAATGTAAGATATATGTTCGTTGAACATTATGATACAAAGCTTAAGAAACACATCTATAACAATATGCAACACAACTATCAAGAAATTTGCATACTAAGCTAAGCATGCTGCTTTTCTGCAGGGGCTGATGCTTTAGAAGCCTCTATTGCCGCTGTTAGCAAATATGGTGGTGCCAGTGCAGGATATCGTACAATGCTGGATGCTCTCATTCCTGCTTCTACAGTTTTGAAACAGGTTATTTCTTAAACTTACATGCTCTTCCGGCATTCTTATCTATAGTTAGTTGATGTACTCATTGTGCTTAAACAGTCTCTTAAAGTTGGGGACGATCCGGTGACTGCTTTTATCGCTTCTTCTGAAGCAGCATCAGCTGGTGCTGAATCCACTAAACAGATGCAAGCAAAGGTATGATCTTTGACCTGTCATTTGCATCAAAAGAAAAATATCTTTTTTCTCGCCTTGTCTCATTCGACTAAGGCATTTCTTTAGCTTTGTGAGCTCGTGCAATTGTAAGATACATACATCTACACTAGAATCTGCACTCTTCTGCCCCCCTTTGGTTATGTCCGTTCTGATAGTAATGATATTCAATTGCACTTGCAGGCAGGGCGGTCATCCTACATTGCTCCCGACCACCTGGCATCAGTTCCTGACCCAGGAGCAGTTGCTGCAGCTGCATGGTACCGAGCTGCAGCGCTTTCAGTGAAGAACAAGCTGCATGCTTCAGAAAGCTAGTACTAGTACAGGCTATGCCTCCTTCACAGACCAAAATACTATACTGACGGCGAAATCCTCAGGGGGCTTTTCTCACTCCCTCTGATTTGATTTCCGCTTGTGCTTTGCATGGGCTGAGAAATCGAGTTCCGTATTGTTTTGTCTTCACATCATACAAAGAGCAGTTCAAAGGATTTGTAGACTTACAAACGTTGAGTGAAGGTGTACTTTTGCCTTGCTGATGAGTGATGATCTGTGCCTGTGCGGTGTGTTCATTGGTGTTCGTACTAGATTATTGTTTATTTTACCTGAATGGCCTGAACCACATAACGTTGACGACATGATTGCCTCCAGCTTAGCCTATTCGGCAAGGTCTGCACCTGTTTGAATGAATGCTGCCTAATGTGAAAATCCAAAAGAATTGCCGCGCACCTCAGAAGCATAGCTCTTGGACCATTAGTTTAAGAATAGCCTAAAGAATGTACGTATGTGAATTTGTTAGTGGCTGTATTAGTTTGAGACTAAATTCCTGTAAGGTTGCCACGCCTAAGGTTGGGCATGTGTGATTCAAGCCACGCCTAGGCAAGATTCTATCGGCAGGGTGGTTGCATCCCCAACACATCGTTGACAAACCATATTTGCCAAGCTGGTCACTATGTCAATATGCAGGTTTGGCGACTCCAGTCTTTAGTAGCAGGCAAGTACGAACCTTGTTCATATGGTGATGTCCATGCGAGTAAGTCTACGTATTATAGTCATGCTTGGAATGAGAAAAAGATATTGTCCAGTTGTCCATCCTACCCGTGGGCGCTTCTCATTGATCTAATACGTACCGGAATGATTGAAGTAATCTCTAGGACAGTTTTTCGAATATTGCTTATGCTCTAACCGTACAAACTAAAATGGAACTGATTGAGTAATATAATATGTGCTAAGAGAGATGATTGTGCACCGAATCAATAAATGCTACAGGATTGGAACCGCTTATATTTGTAACTGAGAACTTGAAAAGAAGAGGTTGTGTATGCGTAGAATTGAACCGTACTCCCTCCGTTTAAAAATATAAGATGTTTTAAGTTTGTGAAATAAATGTATTTAAATAAATTTTAGTGTGTATATTCGAGTAAACCTACACACTAAAAGATGTCTAGATATATTTGCTTCACAAAGCTAAAATATCTTATATTTATAAACGGAGGGAGTATTTGGTACTAACATCTTAAACTAGTTTTCGGGACAAAGCAATTCCGTTCAACAAATTTATATAAGGCTCTTTACCAACTAAGATGCTACTTTACTCCAATGATGCAGGTATAATTACTTTTCTTATGTGATTACTAGTTGTCAAGGTGAAGGATCCATTTAGAGACGAATGGTCAGAAACACTAAAGATTTGGTGTTCCATTGTCGGAGCGAGCTATCATGCCAAATTGTGATATGACAAGTTATAATAATCGGCTGAAAGTTCGAATATATGTATTTTTAATCATTGTGCGCTTAAGGGTGGTGTAACCAACCTTCGAGTAGGTAATACCTCTAATCCTGTATTGTTTTTCCTGCAAAGCATACAACCATGAATAGTAGATACGCGGTGCGATCATTGTGCCTGTTCGTTTGTTTAAACTAAGTGCTTTCAAGTATACTAGCTAAATGACCATTGTAAAGCTTATAATGGTCCAAGAAAAGCGTCGCTAAAAGAACGAGAAGTTGGGAATTAAGCGAGATGCCTGGTTGGTGCTATGGATTATTGTTCTATGCTAGCTAGAGGAAGGGTAAGGTCGCTGCTTGCTGATCAGGGTTCTGCATATCTAATCTGGATAATGTCTTCTTGCCTGTCACAAATAATTAGTGCCTCCTGGTTAGCCAAGTTGTACTGATTACGAGCATGCGGACCCGAAATACACCTGGTGGATTTAAGGGCGTGTGAGAGAACGCTCACGTGAATGTTCCCCTGCATCGTGCGGTCGTGCTTAATTACCTTCCTTGTCTCTAGTTAGGACATCTTTCTTGTTGTCTCTGATGCCTCCCTATAAAAATGTAAGATCCTTTGACTTTTCACATTTTTCATGTAAAACGTTGATCTACAAACGGTAAGAGCAAAAACAATAGTAAAATCAATTGCTGGCTATAAGTCATTGATATAATATCTATAGTTAGCCTTATAGCTAGCATATACATAGTTAGGTTACTATGCTATTTTATAAACACATGGTTCACTTGATGCTCTCACAAAATGCCTAAAAGCATATGTTGTAGCTAAGTTTTTACACAAGAGCCCATTTCTCTTCTCTCCTCTTATTTTTCTCCTCCAACTAATAAAAAATATATTATTTTAATTTTAATAGCCAGTAGACTTGATCTTACTGTACTTGCTCTAAAAGAATACTCCCTCCATTCCTCAAAACAAAGCCTAAAATTTCCTGCACTAAGACCAATTAAGTTAGTAGAACACGGGGCTAAATGTAATTATATCATTCTTGCATGCTCAATCCATATAGTAATGTTTACGCGTATTAGGTCAAAATTTTAAGATTATGACTTCAAATATTATTCCCCACATTATTTATGGATGGGGGATATCGAGTTTGCATCTAGTACCTTGCTGTGTAATGTAATTTGTAGATTTCGCATCATAGGTGTTTCCATATTGATTTTAGGATTTTGGCCTGACTATTTAGCATGCCGGTGTGAACTTGTTGCGACGGTTGTGGTAATTTTTTTTTTGAGAAAATAGCTCTGTATTAATCAATCGACAAGTTTACATGTTCACCCTTACAAAACTCAAGAACAAACTCAGGAAAAGACATCAGCCACACATGCGTGGATCTGTGTACTTTGGCACGTTTAGCTAACTGATGTGCAAGATTATTACAATATCTATCAACCTTGCTGAATCTCAGATCAGAAAAAAAAGTAGACAGAAATTTGATATTACTATAGATGTGCCAGTGACCTGAGGCGTTAATCAAGCTACAGTTCAACTCATGAACCACCGCAGCATTATCAGATTCCAGCACAGATATCTTCAGACCGCCAGGGCTTCAGCCTCCTCCACGTTCTTGCACGACTGTAGAATAGTACTTCCCGCTAAGACCAGCGATCCACGATGATCCCTAACAGCGAAACCTGCAGTAGCCTCGCCCGTGGCAGCAGAAAACCCAGCATCAACGTTCATCTTCAGTTTGTCATGCTCAGGAGGGCTCCAGGATGGAGTATCCTTTTTTGTGGTCCTGTTGGACATCTCATTGGAACAAATAGCGTCAGTAAGAGATGTAGATAAATCATGGTCTGAATTATTATTGTGATCATGGTCCTCATTCAGGAATTTGTCATATCCCAAGAGGGAGGCCACCGATCTGGCAACAGTCTCTTCCCCCTTGTCATGGACAATATCATTCCTGAGATGCCAACAGCGCCAAAGGGTTGTGGTAATTGCACAGGCAGTGTTCATCTCAGAGTCCCTGGATCGGAGAAAGATGGGGGATGATGCGGATATTTGTGAACGACCTTTGACAGATATATCTTGTCAGTGTTGTATGTCAACTTGTCAAGTATGTGTATGTGGATAGGTCATAGATCTATCGGTGTGCCCTGTCTGGGACGTGATGTCACGAGCCGAGACCTGAGTACCAAGCTTTCTAGAACTGTGGTATATATGCGCAAGTGGTTATTGATGATCACGATTTTTGCCCACCTTTCTTCTATTTAGAGCAACTCGTTGAGGTTAATTAGTAAACCTATGTATCCATTTATAAGACATTTTGGCAAGCTTAATTGGCTTACCAAAACGTCTTATAAAAGAAGACGAGGAAGTAGGTTGCAAACACGAGTAGTTAGCAATTTGCCTTTTTGTTCTTTCCCAAATTGCAAAAACTTGTAAATTTTTGCACATGAAAACATAAAAGGATAAAATGCTTAAGGTGCACTTTTCCAACATCATCACAACAAACACGGACTAAGTTCGATCAATGTTTTTGAATTTATTTTTTTGAAATGGGGGTATCCTCTATTTGTGCACCGATTACATAACCATTTTTTAGTTTTATGTATCGATTTGGAGATGTCCAACTGTCCAAGTGACTTGTCCTTTTACCTCCACCGGCTGCTAAGGGCATGTACAATGATAGAGAAGAAGTGTCTCCCCTTAGCCCGCCACATCATCTAGAAAAAGCAATAGGTATACTACCTTCGGTTTTGTTTATAAGGCACACACATATTTTAAGATAAACTTTGACCACCAATTTTCGCCAACAAATTTTAAATTATACGCCATAAAAAATATACCATTGGAAAATACTTTTGAATATGAATCCAATGATATATTATTTATCTTATTTTTTGTTGATAAAAATGTTGGTCAAAGCTCATCTTAAACTACGTGCGTGCCTTGTAAACAAAACCGAAGAAAGTAACTTGTACAATGTATTATCTCTTATAGTCATTCCTAGTAATTAATAGTGATCATTTTTTTAGTAAGAAATTAATTTGATAAGAGAAGACATATGGTACAACGCATAAAATAGCCTTCCCTTATTTGCTAAAAGATTATCCCTTAGCTAAGGAAAGGCAACCTTTTCTTTCTTATTTCTCCCTTCTCCAACTAAGCAAATATCCTATGTGACGCCTCTAAGAAAAGACTGACGTCATCTTATTGTACGTGCCCTAATGTTGTTTTCCCACGGAATCATATGAATGCAGAGTCATATTTGCTTTGGTGCTCAAAATATGCCCAATACAAAAAGCACCTGAGACTAGACTATATAGCTGTACGCTTCTTACTATATGCTGGCGTTGATCCGCCAACGACCTGGTTGGTCGATGTCAACTCGTAGACTTTCTTCAGTTGTGACCTTTCCGTTTCAGCATGACGCATGGATAAGTGTCAGAAAAGAAGAAGAGGAGTGACGCATAGACATAGATTGTCAAATGCTGAGCCCATAAGCAAGGCGTGTTCACTTCAAGCTCGTCACTGCTTGACATTAAGAAGTACTCTCTCCATTCTATATTATATTGCATAATAAGTTTGGTCAAAGTCAATGTTTCTTTTTGAAACGAGGCAAAGTACTTGTTATTTTTATTAGTTAAGAAGTAAAGAGTTAGTCGGTTAATTAGCAGGAAACCGGTCAAAAAGCGGTACAAATACCATCGCCGACCATAATGGAAAACGACCGCCGCGAGGGTACTCACAGCCACACTGGATACCAAACACTCACAACACAGTATCACCGAAGACGAAGGTCACCGTCGAGGTTGCTCACCGATGACAACGCATCACTCCTCCTTGAGCGAGCGACTCTTATTTCATCAAAGAAACAACCACCAAGAAAGTCTCATCATAGCGGCCTTGTGAAACCAACATCGAAAGAGGCGATGGGCATGACCCGCGCTGATGAAGGTCTTCAAGACTGGACCACCATAATGCATGTCATCGTCATCACTCGCCGCTCGAGGCAGCAGCTCCAACCTTACAGTAGCGGGAGACCAACCAGAATACAAGTTGGACAGCTAGAAGAAAAGAAGCCAACTTACAAAGTCTTGCCACACACATTTTTAACATCAGGCGCCTGAGTTATCCTCAAGGTTGCCCATCTGGTCTATAAAGACATCGGGCGCACTGTTGCAGGGAAAGTTGGAGTTATGCCCTCAAAGCATGGTTTTACTTTTCTTTGATAAAGGGAAATATATAACTTGATATTAAGTACACCAGTCTCTACAACAACATAATATCAAGAGCTAATCAGGACATCGAGGATGTATGTAGCCAATTATTAGAAGAAAATATAAGGAAAATGCATGGACCCAAAAGTTATGCCGACATATGACCCAGAACAGAGTGAAGACTCTATTGCTATGGAGGACCACCACACCCGACCTTAAAGAGAAAACAAGAAAGAACCGCCACTGCCGGCGGCAGTGCCGAGGGGAATCCATGGGAGAGTGGTAGCGCTAGAGATCTATAGGGGAGCTACCCCTGCATCGCTCGATACAAGTGACGTGAAGGCGATCCTATTTTTCCAAAACGTTGTTGAGACAGTCCCAAAAATGCCTGCTAGAATGTGTTTAAATGTCGACTAAGAGATTTTTGGAGAACTTGAAGAACACCCCGTGCGTTGCAGCAAGAATCTCCTTAAAAAATTTACTGCATATAAGACACATGAAATGTGAAATTATCTACTAAAATCTGAAGATTCAGTTGGTCCAAATATTTAAGGGGCTAAATGTAATTAACATGATATTGTTGTGTATTTTCTAACAAAAAATGGTTACATGGTGAACTGTGTTACCAAAAGAATTGATGAGGTAGATATGTTGCATTCAAAGATATAATATAATTAATTAATGTTAATGGGATGATATGAACAATTGGTTTGCTAATATAGTGGATGATATGAAGAGCCTTAAATGGCTCCTTAATGGAGTTTTGGTTTATAAGAAGTATAGATGTTGCTAGCTTGATGTCTCTCCCCCTAGGCATTCTCTAAATTGTCTCTCTTAATGCCTCTACAACAAATTTGATTATTATTTAAGAGGCATAGTGGAGAGTGACTCTACAAAAATGTCTCTACTGCACTTTTTTGTCGTTGTAGTGTTCCAAAGTGTTTTTGATTCATTCCACTATGAAACAATTTGTAGCTTGTAAATATTTGTGTTTTGTTCTTATTAATAAACAATAATGTTATGCATGATTTTCCTAAAATCAAAAAAATAACAAGTGGTCAGTAGGTTACACTAGCTAGCTTTTGGGATTGTGATTTCATAGCTATCTTGTGACAACTAACAGTTTGCATGTTCATTTCATGAAGGGAGAACATATGATACCATGTTCTAGACTGCCAGTGTTTTCATTCAATCAATACTTTAGGTTACAAAGGCATGGCATGACCCAAAAGTTACACTAAAGGGATGAGCCACATACAGGGCGAAGATTGCACCACCATGGATGACCACCACCCTACCTTGAACAGAAAACGATTACGACCTGTTACCGTCGGTGGCAGCTCCAAGGAGAATCCATGGGATAGTGGTGGCAATGGAGGTTTGTAGGGGGCCTACCCCTACATCGCTCGACACAAGCGACATGAGGGCGATCCTTTTTTTCCTAGGTGTTTTTTATATGTTACTTCTATTTGTTCCACTATGAAACACATGGCTAGCTTTATTTGTGTTCTCTTCTTCATAATAATCAGACAGAGCAGCGCTGGGTTTTCCAAAAAATGAACCAATAGCACTTGATCATTAGTTAACACTAGCTAGCTTTTAGGATTATGATTTCATAGTTATATTGACACCTAATTAGGTTATGATTTCTATTCGCCTATCCACTAGACGAAGAACACAAACATTTGTGATTCTTGTGCTAGACCGTTGGTGTTTTTAAACATAAGGCACGTTGTGGCTGACTTTGAATTAACAAAGCCCCAAACGGCCAGATCATGGTTACAAGCACACTAGGGATACCATTTTACAAATGAAGAACAAAAAATAAAATCAATGCCAAAACAACATAGAGGATGACTACACAAAGCAAAGACATAAAAGGTCTAATCATAGGCTTGAGGTCTTGATCCTCTGTAAAATGAAGAAAGGGCATTGCCATATCTATCAAGAGCCTTCACCGAGATCACCATGACATCGTCTTCTCGAGATCTTCCACGAGTACAAGGGAAACTGTAACATCCCAAGATTTTATTAAATTTTGGGAGAATTTTTTTGCTTTTGTTTTGTATGTGTTGATTGAAATTTCACAGGGATTTAAAACTTTTGAGTTATTTAAAAGCTTTGTTATGAAAACTATTTCAAAGTTTCTATTATTTCATGAAGTACTTCTTTGAGAAAAATCAAATATCAAAATCTTATTTTCCCTTTCTTTATTCAAACCTATGCCAGCTTTGCTTGCAAAGGAATGAATTTCAAATGTGTTTACAAGTTTGTTTCTTCAAAACTATAATTGAGAGTGCTTTCAATTATTATTTTCATAAAGTATTATTCTCTTATTTTCAAAGAATTATTTTCTTAAACCTTGTTCATATTTTATGTATGCAAGCAAAGACCTCCTTGCTATGCACATAAAATTTTATTAGAAAACATATGTTATTTTGAAAACTGGTTTGATTATTGGTTTAAAACCTTGCCTTGATGATTTGAATAATTTGGGAAATTGTTTGATTTGATTTGAATCTAAATTGCAAAAGAATAGAAAAGAAAAGAGAAAATAGAAAAAGAAAAAGGAAAAGAAATAAAGAAATCAGAAAAAGGCAGAAGGGGAGCCATTCAGCCCAGCTCCGGATCCGGCCCACAGCCCACTCGGGTTATATCCCGAACCGGTACGGGCCTCTTCCCTCTCTCTCGTTGACGCCCGGGGTCCACCTATCATCCCCATCCTCCAGTGCTGGACTCCTCCTCCTGCACGCCTGTGCTCGCCACCGTCCGATTCTCTCCAACCCTAGCCCCTCCTGCAAGATTGGGGGCGCCTATAAGTAGCCCAGGACCTCCTCCCTCGACCCCCTTTTCTACTTTCTCGCAAAATTGTCTCGAGCCGACGCAATTCATCGTCGGAGATCCGCCAAACCTGCGAGCTCCCTCGGCCAAATCCGACGCCGCCGGTGAGCCTCAGACCTCCTCCTCTCCCCTGTCCTCTCTATCTCGACGCGACGCATTCCCCTGAGCTCCTGGTTGGTCCAATCCGACAGGAAATCGACGCGTTCGTCATCTCCCGAAGCTCACCGACGCCCTGCATTGCTCCAGCCGCCTCCCTCTCCCGCTCCAGGACGTAGTCGACTTCGGGATCTACACCATCGAGTTCCCCTTGTCGAGCTGATCATCGTCATGGTTTCGCCATCGCCCGGAGACCTCCAGAACCCCGTCGGAGACCCCCACCAGCACGCCTCGCCGGAGAAGATCGCCAGAAACCTAACCCTAACCGGTGAGCTCCCCTCTCCTCTTTCTCTGACCGTCCGGTCTAGATCACGTGGTTCAGATTGAATCACTTAACCAAAGAGGTATCCTTGAATCAGATCCGTCCGATCTACTTTAAATCCAACGATCCACAAGCGTGATCCAAACGAATCGGTACCGGCCTATTAGATTGCGCCATGTGTCAGCACCTGATTTAAAACAGATTTGAATTAGAATTTGAAACCAGATTTCATCCAAATCTTTGGAAAATCATATCTTTTGATCCCTGCGTCCAAAAATAGCAAATAATATATCATTGGAATCCTTGAAACTTGTAGAATCCATTAGTGCGCAAAAACTTCATAGTTTCAGCATTCAATTTGAAACCATTTTCAAATTTAATCAAACCTTCTGTTAATTTGTTTAATTCATATCTTTTGTTCTGTCCATCCAAAATTTACAAATTTATAGTCTTTGGAATCCTCTAATCATGTAGAACATCATAGGATCAAGAAACTTCAAATTTGATACGTGCACACACTTTGTGCATTCAAATTTGTCCAAATCACTAATTTGAACATAATTTGAATTCTATAACTTATTTTAAAATGTGTCCAATTGCAGTAGCTTTATCTTAATGCAAGCTATCCAGTAGCCTCACTCCCATATTTTATTAAACCACTTCACAATTATTCAAATTCTAATATGAGAATTTGAGTATTTCCTATATAGATTAATTCTAATTCTTTTTCAATTAATGTTTCCTTCTACATTAGTAAATCCTATGATCATACCTAGCTATCAAATATTATCTAGACATCACCTTGACCCATGTCTTGTTCATCTAAACATATTTGTCTAATTTATGTATATTCAAATTGCAATTGTGCTACTTGAGTAGAATATGAATTCATCTCAATCTAATGTTCAACCTTTGCTAGTGTGGTATTTATATAACCTACACCATAGCATATGATCTTATTTCATGTTGTTCCATGAACCCTATTAAACCTTTGAGCCATATTCTTAATTATCATCCACCCATACCTAATCCTTGTTCACCCAATCTTGTGTTGAACTATTCAATTAACAAATGAGTTAATTGAGTAACTCAATGCTTCATGAATCTTTACCCATTGCCTAAGTGCAATAGATGCTATTGAAGAGTAATTGTTGTCACATTCACTCAATAGTATTGTTGTGCACTATTTGACTCTTGTGTGGTTTAATTCACATGAGCTATTCCCAAATTCACTCATGCTTTAATAAAGCATAAAGGCTTCATCACTTATGTCTTGTTTAGCCAATTCTTATCAATCATAGTGATCTTTCCCAACTAGCTCTCAAATCCATATTTCCTTTATCATATCCTTTCTATCACAATATCTTGAGAAATCCTAAATTGTTAAACAAACACTTTTCAATTGTTTGATTTGTTTGATTGTATTTGTATGGTATGTTTATGGTATGTTATTTTGTGCTATAGTTTGTGCGAAGAGCTACGTGCTTAGTTGTGAGAAGTGGAAAGATCGTATTCTTCAAAAAGGCAAGTGACACACATATCTTCTACCTATTTTTATTATGCATTAGTGTTTTTCAGTAGCATGCATGATAGGTGAATGTTCAACTGTTTACAAAGTGCTAGATCCTAGTAGTGAGTAGCTATCCCATGAAACCCACATGGTAGGATGCTAAATACCTAAATATTGATGCTATGCTTTGATCATATGAAAAGTTGTTTTGTAAATAAATTAACAACTTCAACTAAAATGAACTACCTGGATGGAGTGGTTTGTGATGGAAAGTGATGTAGGTGAGTCCTGGGGCACATGCTTGTACAGATGTGTAGCTCAGGATACTACTCGGGATGGCCACTCAGGATTAAATAGATTAATATGGCTTCCATGCTTAGATGTACTTCCAGTGCAGCCTTATGACATTATGGGCTCTGTCTTGATTGAGTATGATTAAGGGTTCAACTCAGGGTACTGACAGTAGGTGGTAGCATAATATAGGGGGAACGGTCAGATCCATGTGGTTGAATGCTTTTTCTGAAAGGGCTTGTTTCATTTTATGTATGGGCGTAAAATGAATCTTAAGGTGAAAGTGCACAACCCTTGCAAGGTGTTAAAATCTAATCGATTAGTCGAGTCCTCGGAATGGACAATTGAGTCTCTAGCCATGGAATGATCGAAAGAATCTCATCATCTTTTCTGAATGCTTTAAAACTTGACTAGAAACTATCAGGAGAAGCTCAGGGCCATACGCCCCGAGGGGTGATGGTTTCTGCACTTCAAAACTATGTTGAGTTTCACCCAGAAACTACATACCGGCCAGTATGTAATGTATGGGGGTTATTTCAGCCCTTCATAATTAAAATTTTGATAAAAAGGTTTTGCAAAGATAGTAGGATAAAATTAGCTTTATGCAAATTAGCCTATGAGATCCACTAGCCAAATATCATGTAGTTTAGTCTTTTTCACAAATGCCACCAAATATGTGTCATTTGCCAGTACGTTGTTGTACTGACCCCTCTGGGGCTGCATATTCAAACGTGCAGGTTTTTATTGTCGAGTAAGGAACTAGGAGTAGGATCTCGAGCTTACATTCCAACATGTCTGCCTGTGGCACTTGATAAAGATGGAGGCTCATTGCTACTATGCTAACGCTGTGTACTCATAAGGTTGAAGACCTATGTAACTGGATTTATGTTATACTATTGATGCTATTGCAATGATTACTTATTTTGTACTGTGGTGCTATCTACTGATCCAGGGAATGGCACAGATACACATGAGTTCTATCTTTAGGTAAAGGCAGGGCGCTACAGAAACCACCAGAAGTGCAGAATAAGAGGTACTGTCAAGGATCAAGGTTCTTAAGCAATGCCACTGAGCACAAGAATGCCTGCTGTCGCTCACCCTAAAAGGGCAAAGTTTTCACCTAGAAACACAAGACCAAGAATGAGAGAAATACGAAGGCTTCTCAATGATACTCCAAGAAGGGAAACGACACCCGTGGTGTCATCGTCATAGGCACAGGCCTAGCCAGGCAAGGTTTTCACCCAAGCCTTATGCCTCTGGCTAGAGATGCACGACATGCTAAAGATGCACCGAAGATGGAAACCACCACACCATGGCAAAAGCCAAGAAGAACAAAGCATCAAGGGACCATCTTCTCCCAGGTCCGATGGAACCTATAAGGGATGTGGTAGCAGCAGCAAAGGGCTCTTTGCACGATGATGAACTACACTACGAAAAGGGCACAAGAATGAATAAGGGGAGAGAACACTGCTCTGGCACCAATGGCAAAGAGGCTCACCGTAACCTTGCGTGAAGAAATGCCGACTACACCCACCACGCTCATCAATAGCAAGTTGCCGGCGGCGAAACACAACCAGAAGACGCGACTCCCCAACCCTCATCCCTGATGCCTCTAGTAAAGCGCGGATCTTGCCCGTCAGCGGCTGCTGCGTAGCAATGTTACCCAACCACAAACGCACCATTGAGCAACTCCCAGCAAGCTGCCAAGCACCACAATGACGCTGAGGAAGTCGTTGTCCTAGATCTAACAAAGAGGAAGCATGGGGAGCACCGGGATCCGGCGACCCAGCCAGATCCCGAGCAGAGAGGCCCTGGTGGTGCAGCAGGAGTACCTTGGATGGTGAGGGGAATCGGTTGGCGTTGGAGGTTGAGGCGGGGACTCGCGGGAGAGGAGTGACCGGCGTCGCCGCAGGACATGGAGTGGGCTCTAGCTAGCACCGCCACCGATGACCTCCGATCCTCAACACGATGGTCACCCTCCTAACCTTAAAGCTAGAAGCCAAGAGGCACTAAATCCCTGCCGCCCCTTCACCGGTGATGCCGGCTTTGTGCGGCACTGGCCTCGGGGGGGGGGGGGGGTGATGAGGAGAGGGAGCAGTGGAGGTGGGGCGGCTAGGGTTTTGCCCCCTGGTTGCCCTGGAGGAGGTGACGCGAGGAGCGGGGCGTGTTTGGACTATGAGAAGATGTGTATCCTTGAGATTGTGTGTTCTTTGATCCGATCCAGGTGTACACGAGGGTAGATAGAGACTTAGAGTACAAGACAAGAAACCTAGATTCCTAGTCTAACCTAACCGATACATGTAGTCTAACATGGACTGCTAGTGTTTCACTCGATGGCTAATGTAGGTTATGATTTTGGTTCGCCTCTCCATTTCCTATAGAGCAAGAACCAAACTATACCCATATACGACCAACTGTTTTCCCGTGTATCCATATCTGCTTCTGAACCACCGAAATGCGAAATGCTACTTAATTTTCTGTGCAATTCATCTGTTAAGAGGTCCTTATCCACTCTTTCTTCAGCTTGTTTTGTTTATGCATTGCACAGGGAGTCCACAATCGTTGATTTGGACTGTTGGAATGTTTGCATCACGCGTAGGGGCCCATGCAAGCACACACGCAACTTAGTTTAGAGCTAATCACGACAAACATGAGTGTGCAAATACATTTTTGCATTGATGCAAAAGGTATGGGGGTTGTGATAGGATTTGGGACTCAGGCTGAGTCGCAGCAACAACCAATGCATATCATCCAGCCCATCACCCAAGCTTTGCCAATTGCCAATGCATGCATGCAACCACCACTGTCTTTCTTGAGACAAAGATAAAGCTTGGGAACAATCCCAATCATGGCATCTGTTGTGTGGTCTATTTTCCGGTAGTAGTAGCAGTTGACCGCAAAGGATGCTTTGCCTTTATCTATTCGCTTGCAAACCTACCGCATAAAATAAGGGCCCCAAAACTGGAAAGGTAAAGAGGGCTAGCTGATTCATCAAACAATCACCAGATGAGATAATCATCACAGGATTGGTGTCGATGTCGATCGACATCATGCATGCATGGGTATGAACAAGATAGGCGCGTTTGTTTCTTTTGCCATGTACGCGTGCATGAAAAGCACGGCCGAACATCGATCCGTTAGACCGTCATGACGTGTTGAAAACTTGTTAAAGTTTCCTTAAATCCTTGTGTGAAACATACATAACAGCTAATGACAAGCATTGGTACACATGTTCCGTTAAAAATGGGGTTCATCTGAAGCTATCAGCCTAATTAAACTGAAAATCTCGGTAGCTAAGGGACCGACCGGTTGAGGTTTTTCTGATTGCTACCGGCCGGTATAATCAACTAAAATTCTATGCCATCAACTATAATTTAGTTTTTTTTGGACATGGTCTACACTCTAGAAACCCCTACTGTATTATGATCAACGACGGGAATGCATTGGAGGCCAACTATATTCAAACACTCGGACGGTTCTACACTAAACAATTTGTGACGCGCGCGAGTGTCAATATCTATTAGATAGCATGACGATGCATGGTTCTAATAAAGCTAACTAAAGAATTTGGTTAAAAAAAGAAAGGTAACTGAAGAACTAGGCATAAACAAGCACTAAGAATACACAAATCAGCTGGTAGGGTGGAGCATATATTCGCACCCGAAAACACTGGCTTTATTAGCCAGGCTTCCTCTTCTCCTCCTCTCTTTTTCCTTTTCTGCTCGGGCCTACACGTCCACGGTTTGCCGGCCACCGCAACAATCTTCCACACTTGTCGTGTACCGATCCACAGCGGCTGCTCTGCGAGCCTACCCAATCATGCAACCTCATCATCTTCTAGCTATATATGCTGACCTCCAACCAACGTATCCATCAGCGACGTCGTCCTCCTAACTCCTAAACCCTCTCAGCTCCCCAAGCATCATTCTTCTCGGAACAGTCGCACGGCGGCCGGGGCAAGGTTGTTCGTATACGCTGACCATGGGGGAAGTCGCCGCGGAGCTGCTGTACAACATGGCGCCGATGGCTCTGTCCGGCGCCGGCGGCTTGGAGGCTGGCAGCTGCGCGCCGCTGCTCGCAGAGCTCAGGGTGTGTGTCTTCTCCTTCCCTGGATTGGAAATTGGAGTTACTCATGTTTTGTGTTGTCGAGTTCTGTGGTTTGATCGATGCATGTGGCAATTGCAGCAACTGTGGGGGGAGATAGGAAAGAGCCGGGAGGAGAGGGAGCGGATGGTGCACGAGCTGGAGGCGGAGTGCATGCGGGTCTACCGCCGCAAGGTCGACGAGGCCACCGGCGAGAGGGCGCTGCTGCACCAGTCGCTCGCCGCCAGCGAGGCCGAGATCGCCGCGCTCACCGCTGCCCTCGGCGCCGAAAATACCACGCAGTTCAAGGTATACAAGCGCGCCCGCAGCAACTCAAATTCTTCTATTCTTTTTGTCCTTTTACTTTTTATTGCCGGTTTACTGTTTCATGTGCGACTAACAAAAGGTGACTATTTCTTAGTGGACACTAAAACTACATGTAAATCGATTGAAAGGTGATCACTAGCTTTTTTTCTCGTTTGTCTTCAGCATTAAAATTTTCATTTCTTTGAAACTACAAAATGACATATTTTCAAGAGTAAGTTTCACATTTAACATTTATCATAGAATTAAAATAATTACTTTGTTTAAAAATTCATTTTACCGCACTTACGCTTTACTCTGCCATTTAGATTGTCTAGCAATTTTCCTCAACCAGATAGCTTGACACAATATTACCAGTGTGGTAGCTTAATTACTTGGACGCCACTTGACAAAATAAATAGAGAAATTCTCTAAGGCTCATTTGACACCCATCATTTTATTTTATTTTATTTGGTAGAAATGAAATGAAATGACACGATGATATCATTCATTTGGCAAATCCACATAAATGACAGGGTACCAAACATGAATTAAGGTTAGCATTGGGATGAAATCATAGAATTCCAAATAAATTTCGTAACCAACTCCGTGGCAGCCAAACAAGTAATACTTGGTATCACAAATAAATTCTTTACTCCAACCCCAAACGATGGGAGCCAAACGAATCTTGAAAAATATGCTTGTCACACTCGCTTTAACAAAAATATTAGTGATACTTGTTTCATTTTTTTTTGAAATGCTTATATTATCCCTAATTGGAACCGGAATTGAAATTCGAACATAAGATAATTTAGAAATGCAAACAAATTAATATAATTTTAGATATTTCTAGAGGCGGAAGTATTACAATTCAATTTATTTGAATTTAATTTGTATAAATAGCTTAAAAAATTTATTCGTTCTGGATTTTTATTTATTGTTTTTCTCATATAAATATGGCTTAACCGGACAACATAGACATCTGGCAAACAGTTTTTAATTAATGCCCGCATTTAATTTGGCCACTGAAACTTTGCTTTCTATGTTGTCACCATCTTTAGGTGAACAAATGGACCGTGTCGCTGAACGAGCGGGTGTCATCCGCAATGGCACTGCTCGAAGAACTGAGGGGAATGAGAGCAGAACGGAGCAAGCAGTTCTCAGACATTCGGTCGGAGATCGAGAAGGTCACCGCCGAAATTGCAGGGAGGAGCCATGGCTACGATTCCACCCCCAGGGCCAGCGATGGCCATGACCTGACGATCAGGAGGTTGAACGAGCACAAAGCACGCCTGTCCAATCTTCAGAAAGAAAAGGTACGGCGGCTGTAATCCATCCTGTAAAGGCAAAAACATTGCTCTGAATCTTCAGAATTTCAGTTTGGTGGTAACTAGTACAAGGATTGAGTAAATTAAATATATTTTCCTGCATGATAGTTAACATAAATTTTAAGTAGATGCATCCTTCGGTATTTCTTTCTTATAATACACTCTTCTTCAGAATATATAATCTCGTCTTGTGTTAGACGGGACCTGTCAGCAACTCGAAGGGCAGACGGCCGACAGACCTGTCAACAACTAGCTAGTACGACATAAGCTTAGGTCGTTGCTGTTAAGTTGGCTAATCAGTCGATTCACATATGTCGTCCTAACTCCTAACCATTATCCAAGCTGTTTTTAATTCTTGACAAAAATCCAAGGTTGTGACGTGGGACTGTCGCACGTAGGAAAACAAACTTTCATCAGCTAGCTCTTGCACGTAGATTGATCACTGTCTTAATCCATTTTGGTCAACAAACTGACGGCCATGGTATGCTGTTGCTGTTGCATTTCTGCAGTCGGATCGTCTGCACAAGGTCCTGGAGCACGTGACGGAGGTGCACTCCCTGTGCGACGTGCTGGGTGAGGACTTCATCGCGATCGTGAACGAGGTCCACCCGGGGCTGCACGAGGCCGACCCCGGCAAGCCCACCAGCATCAGCGACACCACCCTCACCAGCCTCTCCCAGGTCGTCGCCATGCTCAACTCCGAGAAGGCCAAGCGAACAGCCATGGTACGCATCTACCACCACCAATCAATCAGCCTTCCCCTCTGCTTCCCCTCTGCTGCATTCTTATCAGGCACTGACAAAGCGACAATGGCGCGCAGATGCGTGAAGCCGTGCTGCCGCTGGTGGAGCTGTGGGACCTGATGGACTCGCCGGAGGAGGAGCGGCGGGGCTTCAGGAAGGCGGCGGCCGTCCTGAGGCCAGCCAAGGAGGAGGCCCTGTCATCCGGCGTGCTGTCCATGGCGAGCATAACGAAGACGGGGGAGGAGGTGGAGAGGCTGACGAGGCTCAAGGCCGGCCGGATGAAGGAGCTCGTGCTCAAGCGGAGGCTGGAGCTGGAGAACATCTGCCGGAGCATGCATGTCGAGCCCGACGCCAGCACCGTGCCGGAGAAATCCATCGCCCTGATCGACTCTGGTGCGTGCGAGTTCAGAGTTCAGAAACATACCTGATGTTCAGTTACTGAAATGCAATTGAGATGGAAGATTGAGTTCAACTAACCAAACTATGGGTATATCAGGTCTTGTGAACCCTTCTGAGCTCATGGCCAGCATCGACGACCAGATAGCGAAGGCCAAGGAAGATTACCAGTCCAGGAAAGACATCATGGAGAAGATCAACAAGTGGCTGCTGGCCTGTGATGAAGAGAAATGGCTCGAGGAGCACAACTTGGTATGTCCAAATGTAACAAAATAAACTTGTATATTTGATGCACTGAGTTCCTGGAGATGAAAATTAAAAGATCCCATCTGCTGGTTTCAGGATGAGAACAGGTTCAACACTGGCAGGACTGCACGTCAGAACCTGAAACGCGCTGAGAAAGCGAGGGTCATCATCATGAAGATTCCAGGTATGCACATTTGAGTCTGATGAGCCCTTATACGAATACACCGTGTATTAATTCAGAAGATTGTGTGTGCAAAAGTAACCAATTGTCCATTGATCTGCAGCTATTGTTGATAACCTGATGAGTCGAACACTGGCATGGGAGAGCGAAAGAAAGAAGCCTTTTCTGTACGACGGGGTAAGCTAAGCTTCAGTCCTACTGCACCAGCATGATCAGTAGTACAGTAGTAACATATTTCGCAGCATTTGCTGAAATGTTTGTGTTTCTTGATGTCTGAAGGCTCGCCTAGTGGCCGTGCTGGAAGAGCACAAGCAAGCCAGGCTGAAGCAGGAAGAGGAGAGAAGGCGACTCCGGGTAAATCGTCAAACAAGCTTTTGTTTCTACAGCATTCTGTTGGCACTGTCAGTACTCACTGGAAGCCATTTACGTGTTGCAGGAGCAGAAGAAGCTGCGAACTCTGTTCAGCGAGAAGGAGGCGATGCCACGCCTGAAGAGACCCGGCGGCAGCTTCAGCAGGACGCCGGAGCCGAGCACCATGAACCGCAAGAGGGTCGAAGCCGGCAGGCTCACGTGCTCCGCTCCGTCGATGCGCAGCAGCGGCAGCAGCAGCGGGTCAAGTTGCGGCGGCGGTGGCGGGCGTTCCTCGGCCGAGCTCATCAGGCCGCGGTCGTCGGCGGCGGGGGCCAGTCACTGCGGCGAGTTCCTGCAGGGCGCGAGGCGGCTCTCGTCGGCGGCGTCGTTCAACTACGTGGCCGTGTCCAAGGCGGGCGGCATGTCCTCTTCGTTCGCGGCGCCGGCCTGAACATCTGCCATGGTCGGTCGCAGCTGCTGGCTTCTGCGCGTTCTTCGTTGCTCTTTGACAGAGAAATTAATGTAGGATTGTGCATTGCAGTGAATTTGGTTGATTTCATAGTACTAGTAATGATGTTTTTTGTTACGGGTGCAGCCGATGTTTCTTTATCACAGAGTGTCCAAATGTAAATAATTCCACGATTGAAATTGGCAAAATTCTGCAACCTTTTGCTATAGCATTGACTCTGTTGGTGCGCGCTACCACAGGGTGGACACCGGCAATCTAAAAGCATCTCCACCGATGCCCTCCAAATAAGCGTCGGCAGGGAGCCGGTAGGCGTGTATTAGAAGCACCGGCAGGAGCTATTCTGTTATTATGAGCGCCGTTGTATGCCGCCGATATCAAATTTACAATATAAAGTGTATGAAAAATTAAACTTAACCTTTCAAAACATAAATAAAAGAAATTATTTAAACTTACAACATTATTTAGATTTTGAAGCACATAAATAGTATGTAAGTATAATTATTCATACAGCAATTCAAACAAAAATTAAATTAAATTATTGAGCACTTCCTCTCCGAGTATACAAATGCTCCAATAGATCTTTCTGTAGGCGATTATGTTCCTTTCTGTTGCGGATGTTTTGTTTCATGGTGAGGAATGCAGAAAATTCGGCAGGCACTTGATTAACTTGAGCGAGAAGACCTTGAAAATCAAACGGCTGGTCATCTTCTATGTGTGCTTCACGCTCACTCTCGATAATCATATTGTGCATGATCAGACAACAGTTCATGCACTACCACATTTGAGAATCCGACCAAGTGAGAGAAGGGTATCTGACAATAGCAAATCGTTGCTGAAGCACACTGAATGCTCGCTCTACATCCTTACGACAAACCTCCTGACACTTAGCAAAGTGAGACTGCTTGTCTGAGGTTGGAGCAGGAATGGTCTTCACAATATAGACTACTACGGATAGATACCATCGACAAGGTAGCACCCTTTGTTGTACGTGTTGCCGTTGACCTCAAAGTTCACCTCAAGAGCTTGTCCCTCCTCAAGTCTCGCAAACATCAGAGAGCGTTGCAACACATTAATATAGTTATGAGTTCCCGCCATTCCGAGAAAGCATGCCAAATCCAGAAGTCCTAATCTGCCACCGCTTCAAGGATCACACTGCACTTGCTGGTATGTCTTTTTTACAATTCTTGCCAAGCAAACGGGCAATTCTTCCAACTTTAATGCATGCATCGGTGCTCCCAAGCATCCTAGGAAATCCTCTAACTGTATTTTGTGCCAAGATTCTAGCAGTGTCTTGTTCAGTTGGAGCTCGCAAGTAGTCCTTTCCAAACACTGCCACCACTGCCCGACAAAATCTGCCCATAGTGTAAAAGCATGTCGACTCACCCATGTGTAGATAGTCCTCATACGTATCACATGGTGCTCCATTCGCAATGCATCGGAGGGAAATCGTGCATTTCTGAACCGATGAGAACCCATATAATCTCGTGCAATCAGGCTTGCACATGAAGTAGTCGTCGTACTCTTACACGCCGAACACAATCTTCATGAACGTTTCCTTGTTCATCCAAAAATGACACCCGAATTCCCTAGGGGTATTTGCTGCATCGTCCAAAAAATAATCTGAGTCAAGAAAAAGAGCACCTGCAAGTCAATGTCGATTCTTGTTCTTGGCCTTCCCAACCCTTGAACCACCTCTGCGAGGGACGGCGAGGAGCTTCTCTCGGTACCGCAGCAGAGCGATCAGAACCATTATCCGTTGTTAATGATCGGCGGCGGCGCCAGCTTCGTCTTGCATCAACAACTCCATCATCATTTCATCGTCGTTGTCCATTGCCGTTGGCTTTGCAAATCAACGAACACCTTGTGGGCATGGTCGGCATAGCTGGTGGCGGCGGCTTCTGCTGGGGCGACGGGGCGTGGGGAAGCGGCAGCGAGATGGCTGGCAGCTCCTCGGTGGTGCTACTCGTTTTTTTGGTGGTCGGCACTGGCTAGAGCTGCGGCCGCAAACTGGCGGCCGCAATGGCATATCTGTCGGGGGTGGGAGGCGAGATGGGATGAGCCGGCGGTATGTGTCTACCAAGCGCGGCCAGGGTGTTTTGTTTTATGAAATCTAACGTGGCGCGAGGCACCGGCGCTCCCAATCGGCTACTGGCGCCTAGAGACCGGTGTTGGAGCGCCGGCTGATTTATTGGTCTCCAAAACGCGCCGGCCTCTTTTGGGGGCAGCAACTATGAACCCAAAATTGCCCCGACCCCCCAAAACGCTATTGGAAGGCATATTGGGGCCGTCGATGGAGATGCTCTAAGGGCATGTTTAATGGTTAAGAAGACATGCCTTCTCTAAGATCCCCACTTAATGTAGAGAAAGGAATTTGTACAATTTTTTTTATTATCATCTCTAGCAATTAGTGAGAATCAAATATTTTTTGTAAGAAATTAATTAGTTATGGAAAAAACATATGGTACAATGCTAAAATAGTCTTCTTATTATCAAAGAGATTATCCTTAGCTAAGGAAAAATAATCTTCTCTTTCTTATTTCTCTCTTCTTCAACTAATCAAAAAATTTGGGTGACAACTCTAAGAGAAGGCTAACGCTACCCCATTGTACGTGCCGTAATAGTCAAGAAAGCAACCTGACAGCCTGGCAACACGAACGGGCTAGGGCCCTCAAAGCTATCGTTAGGTGTTTCTTTTTTCAGAATCAACAACTCTTTATTCATCAATTATAAGTTTTGAACTATCCAAGAAAAGTTACAAGTTCCAAAGGAATACATAAACCTTCAGAGGGTTGTAAGAGCCACAGTCGTCTCCCGATCTCTCGTTTGACAGAGTTACGAGCTAGTCAATAAGCTTCTCCGTTAGAGCATCTAGATTCGTGTCTAAATACAGGCGCTGCGAACGAGTACGCCGTGTCCATGATCTCCGTGTGTAATCACCCCATAAGCAACATTATAGGTTTGTGAAGATTATTAACAACTTCCGGGCAATCAATCATCACACAGATGTGGTTAAAACCCAAATCTTGCAACAAATCTAACGCCTTGCGACAAGCAAAAGCTTCAAGCATGGGTGGGGGGGGGGTGGGGGTATAAGAGCCTTAAAATATGATCTGCGTTAATTTTTGTGTAGCTTGGTGGAGAAGATACCCACTACACACACCTCGGCGCAGAATCGGTTGAGGCGTTCTTCCGGTGCCCCCTTACAAGAGGGAGAAGTTGAGCCAACTTGTCCAAGAATCTTCGGACAAACATGAACATGGACAATCGGGTCTGCTAGTCTCTGTCTTTGATTAGCCGACATCGTGCGTAACAAATTGCCCAGAGTGTGATCTAGCATCTCCATTATCAAGAAAAGACACTGCTTGGCTATCAGCTCCGCTGAGATGCAAATGTGCTGAGTGGTTTCCTCGTTTGCTAGAGCCCATACACAACATAACATTGTGCACTCAATGAGGGTGTGCCGCCATGAGTCTTCCGCCCGACAAATAGAACACACACTCGACATAGCCATGTTTTGATGATGCCGCACTACAGGGATGAAGGTAGGCGCCGACGGCCAATATCTACGACGACGGCCAAATGTGGGGCCGTTGGCGTAGACGAGTCTCGGGGGCGTCCAAAAAGGGCCGTCGGGCCAGGTTTGTTGTCGGCGTAGCCGAGACTTGCCCGACGGCATGCCGTTGGATCAGGCCAGCACCGTGAATCAGCCGTTGGCCATGCGCAACGGCGTTGTCCATGCAGGGGCATGCCGTTGGCTCAGCCTAGTTTTTTTTTCAAAATCATCTATTAATGTGCATATATATGTTTATTGATTAATTCTAGTATTATTATAATATGATTATATTTTTTAGGCTTTTTTGCTTCCAGGCTCCTGAAGCCCGTTCTGGGGCGAAACCCTAGCCAGCAGCCCCCGTGCGGTCTACCCCCCTAGATTTCTCCGGAGGGCGGCACTAAGGTGGGCTAGTGTGTTCCTTTAGTTTTGGTTAGGACATATGAACAAGGTAATCATAGGTTTGGCCATTCCTAGCACAAGGTTCCCTTCGGTGGAACCGATGTGGGAGTTTACACCTCTAAGTCATGAACCGGGAGCGATATGTACATGGGAGGCAGGAGAGACCGGACGTGGAACTATAGCTACTGCATCCCTCTGTAACACCCCAACTTTTGTAACCAAGATTAAGTACTGTTAAGTGAGGCAAAACTAAGGGCCAACAAAAACTTTTTTTGCAACCAGATAAGTAAAATAGAGTTTCATGTATGTTTGCCTGGATTGATGTGAAAATCTTGTTGCAAGAGTGTTGTTTGATGGATATGTTTGTGGACCAACTCAATCTTTGCGATCTAGTGGTCATGCCATCTTTTGGGTTACTAGCTTTTTCTCAAAATAAAGTATCTTGGCACCTCATTTATTTCAAAATATTTCAATTTGCCATCACGGGAGCCAAGACCTATTTTAAAACAAAAGCTTTAACAAAACTAAGTATTTATAAAACCACAGGGTCATAGTGCTATGATCCCACTATTTTATAAAACTACTATTTTATAAACCTTTGGCAAGTGGTTCTCGAACACCCTTTAGAATACTTGATGGGGGAGATATTTATGTCTCCACTAGTTTCCCCAAAATTATTTACGAAAGCTTTCCTCCCTTGTTTAAAACTCTTTTCAACTTCACCATGGCATGATCATTATTGATCACTTGTTCACTTATTGTTTCTAGTGATGCCAGATTAGTTGTAAATGATTGACTGTGTGTGGTGAGTTGATTTTGTGTGGCTCTGTTTGACTTTGACTGGGTGCTTGTTAGTAGCTATGATCTTCAGGTAGGTCTGTGACCTAATCTATCCAAAATCCAACAATTTATAACATGGCCAGTGGGGATATTCTTATAAAACTATTCTAGTCTTTTCTTTCCAAATAAAACCTATTTTGGCGTTTCCCTCTTTGAAAACCCTACAACTCTATTCCCGATGGAAGGAGTATTATCTTCAAAACACAAGTTTGTCAAAAATGGAAATGAGATTCACGCATATTTTGAGCACTCATTTCATCTCACAAATTTATTTTGTAAAGGTATTTTCACAACTATTTTTTTCTCTATTTTCAAAAAAGTAGGAATGGGAAGAATACCTCTTTGGTATTCTTCTTGTCTCTGAAAATTATGGGAATACTACCCAAGGTTTATATAAGTGTTTGTGGCTATTTTATTTCAAAACCCTCACTTGGCTATGATCAACTTTTCAATGCAAATAAAATAAAATCTATATGTGGTCAAAGTCAGTCCCTAAAACCTAATCAAATCCTAATGTCTTAACTCAATGCATTAGGTCATCTTTTTTTGAAGACGGATTTTTATTATTAACCAAACTATCCCTAGCAAAACATCTTTGATGTTGGCTACATTCTCTACATCCAACCATAAAGGGTACCCCTCAAATTTTGGAGATAAACCATGCAAACAATCCATCAACACCATCTTAAATTCTGTTAATGTTTTCCATATCTAGAGGCTTGGGAAACTTCTTAAATCACTCCCCCATGACCATACGCCTTCCTATATGTCTTCCTTGTCATTTGATCTTTCATCCTTTCCATTACTAATTGGTCATTCGAGGCCATCTGATACTTTCTCTAATCATGTTTTCACCCCTAATCAAAACAATGAGAATGCAATCTTCTGCAGATTCCATTTTGTGCACACTTCTAAATTTTGAATTAAATTGAACAGAGACCACCCTATGACCTAATATTGTTCTTCTTGATCTACTCTATCTGTCAATGCACTTCTTGGTACATTTTGGAGCTTGCCATCCACTTATGTGACTAAGTTTTGAACCCTAACCAATGTTTTGCATCTAATCACCTCATATTCTCCTTTGATGAAAACCTAACCACCATTGCATTGCCTGACCTATCCAGCACCCTCACCCTCTCTCTCTTAGCAACCCGCATGCTACAGTACCCGTTTGTCTCATTTGGATGGAGTGTGTGCATGGTACCCGATGGGGGAAATCTTGCAAGATCTTGTGCTCTCTCTCTCTCACTCCACCCTCTCTCATTCGACCCCAACCACAGCAGCAGGCCACCCCAGCTCAGCAGGCTGACCCTACCCTCCAGTGTCTCGAGCTAGGTCTCTCCCAGCTCACCCTCTTCTCTCACGCTCCCGTGCCACAAGCTGGCTTGGACAGGAAGAAGAAGAAGGGCGAGATAGGATCTGTAACCGCGCCACTAGACTACCCTCTATGTCCATGGTCAAACCCAAGCACGCCATCGAGTTTGTCCTGGCTCTCTTGCCCTCTCTCGTCGATGCTCTGGTACGCAGCAATCAATCGAACACCTGGCGGGCATCAACTGGGCAACCTCTCCCCGAGCCGACCGAGCTCCCCCGACCCTGAAACTTCGCCAGCGTCAGAGCCTCGCGTGACTTGACTCTCTGGTGCAGCTCTGCCTCTTTCTCTCATCGCTTTTCCCCTGTCCCAAATACCGCTCGCTCTGGCCAATGGCCAATGAGCCACGCTACTCCCTGGCCGTGCACTCACGCCCTCTCCTACCTTCTTAAGCAGGCCCCGAGCACCAGAGCGCATCCTATGCCCTTCTCCTCCCTCCCATTCAACCGCCCCTACCTCCAGGGCCTCGGTGCTCCTTTTCGTCCTCAACCCTGGCCCCAAACTCCTCCACGAGTGACTCGTACATCACCGACGAGCTACAGACCATCTCCCGCGCCCCCTATCTCTCTATCTTGTTCTTCTTCTCTGAGACCTGCGATCTCTAACCATCTCACCTTCTTCCCTGAAGCTCGCATGGACCTCGCCGCCGTCGAGCCCGACCTCCTACATCTCCATCGCTGCAAGGTTTGCGTCGTCCGTGACTTCGTGTCCTCGATTTCGAGCCCGCCTACAAACCTGCACCGAGCCAGGGAGAACCGACCGGGTGCCCACTTCTTCTCCGAGTCATCTCCGCCGCCTCCAGCCACCCTGCCGGTGAGCCCTCCTTCGATCTCATACTCTCCGACGAACCTAGTCAGCCAGGTAGTATGCATGTCCAAATAACCCGTAGCACGAAATTTAAAGCATACCCCTGCCTTTTTTTCAGTCGTGTCTGACCAAGACCCATGGATGGCCCGGCCCGGCGCTGTTCCGCCCGGATTAGTGGAAACCAGCCCGTTATTTTTTTATTGAAACTCCATTTAGCCAAATCTTTGAATCTGCTAAGTTCTAAAATCTCTAGAAAATTCACTGAGAATGCAAATTTAGTGAATCAAATTTCAGTAGGCTCCTTATTCAAATATCTACCCAATGACACTAGTCCCATGGCAAAATAATTTATATATATGTGTCTATATATAAACTTGTGAATCTAGCCCCTTTTTTCACTAAAAAATTCAAATATGAGGTTCTGTAGATTGAAATTGCGTTTTTTCCAATTTTCAGTGATGTTATGATGTGGTAGATTCCACGACTCACTAGTTTTGGTATTTTAGGAGCTATAGATCTGCAGTAGTAATTAAAATGGCAAATAGTTTAGTTGGTCTTAGTTATTTTCTCATCTGCAGTAGAGTAGGAATTTTTGTATTTGTCCAATTTCTATGGATTGTGTTTAGTAATAGCTTTCCAGAACATCCTCTAGCACATTTTTCTGATGTCCAGAGAATATCTGGGAATCATTCTAGTGTTATAGCTATTATTGTTGCTAGGAATTTCATAGAAAATTAACCACAAGGAGTTTTGAGGTGAATCCAACTTTGTTGGGTTTATAAACTTGTTACCTACCTACTGATGTGCTGAGAGTGGTTGTTGATCTATTTTAGCACCTGCATGCTTGGGTGGATTGAGGTGGTGTATTTGTTGCTAGAAATGAAATACCCCAGGTTTAATAGATTTAACTTGCTATTAAACTCCTACAAAAACTTGTTCAGCTTCAAAACTTGTTTGTTTTCTGATACTCTCTGATTGTGTGTTGTGAAGTGTGGTAATGCTTGTGCCTTGTGTATGCTTGCTTGCTTATAGGTTGCTATTTCTTTTACCGGTGATAGAATCGAACAACACCGTGAGTACCGGGGAAGGGGGAGTATTTGGATATCAAGGAGAAGACCAGGGACAAGCTGAGAGAGGCAAGCCATCTAAACTTGATTCATATCTGATCCTAGTTTTACTTATTGCATGTTTTATAAATGTTTATGAAATTGCATGATTTTATATTGTTATCACCTCTAGATAGCAATTATTGGGGACTTGGCTCCACAAGTCATTTGTTATCATCCTCATGGATGACACCTCTCAAGACCTACTTATCCCTTGGGTTAGTGGCATGATGATTAGCATCATGACCTTTGGAAAACTTTGTAGTGGAGCAAAAACTCTAGGTCGGGAACACTCAAATGGGTCTTTGAAAATGATTTCAAAAACCTTGGAATGGAGTGATGTCTACGCACTTCTATTCTTGTAGACACTCGTTGGGCCTCCAAGTGCAGAGGTTTGTAGAACAGCAGCAAGTTTCCCTTAAGTGGATCACCCAAGGTTTATCGAACTTAGGGAGGTTAGAGGTCAAAGCTATCCCTCTCAAGCAACCCTGCAATTACGATACAGAAAGTCTCTTGTGTCCCCAACACACCCAATACACTTGTCAGATGTATAGGTGCACTAGTTCGGCGAAGAGATAGTGAAATACAAGTGGTAGTGATGATTATGAGTAGTAAATGTAATATGGAATAAAAATCGCTGCGAGCAAACAAGTAACAAAATAGCAAGTAAACGGTGTGCAAAGCTTGGAAACAAGGCCTAGGGATCATACTTTCACTAGTGGACACACTCCCAACAATATAACATGATTGAACAAATAAACAACTTCTCTCCACTATGGTACTCTGAATTACTCTCCTATTGAATAACACTAATCACTGTGTAGTGGCTACAGAAGCACCCCTTAAAGTTCATCAAGTACTTGACAAACACCACTCATAGAGATATCCAAATCATATCACAATTCAAGATAGAAATCATTGCGACTTAGACCAAGTACTAACACGGTGCACACACTGTCAACTTTACACCATGAAAGGAGGAATAGATCACTCAATACTATCATAGTAATAATTACTCTCATAATCCACAAGAGATCACGATCATAGCCTAAACCAAGTACCACCATGATGCACGCACTGTCACCGTTACACCATGGCAGGAGGAATAGATTACTTTAATAATACCACTAGAGTACACTATAACAATTAAGCATAGGAGTAGCATAATATCTGAATAATAACATCTACTTATTCAACATGATACAAAGCTCACGATCACATAAAGATCACGTCATGGGAGAGAGAGGTGAACCACATAGCTACCGGTAGAGCCCTCAGCCCCGGGGATGAACTACTCACTCCTCATCATAGGAGACAGCAAGGTTGATGGAGATGGCGGTGAGGTCGATGGAGACGGCGGAGACGGCGATGGAGACCGATGGAGATGGCTCCGGGGGCACTTCCCCGTCCCGGCAGGGTGCCGGAACAGAGACTTATGTCCCCCGAAATTCGTCGGTGGCGGCGGCGGAACTGCGGAACTGTTTTTGGAAAATTGCCGACTCCTTTAGGGTTTTCTGTCCCGAGGCTTTATATAGGCGAAGGGGCGATGTCAGAGGGCTGCCAGGGCCTCCTCACATAGGGGCGGCGCGGCCAGGGCCTGGGCCGCGCCAGCCCTGTGTGAGGGAGGCCTGTGGCCCCTCTCCTTCATCTCTTCGGATGTCTGGATGCTCCCGGGAAAAATAAGACTTCTGGCTTTTGTTTCGTCCAATTCCGAGAATATTTCCTGTGTATCACTCTGAAACACAAAAACAGCAGAAAACAGGGAACTGGCACTGTGGCACTTGTTAATAGGTTAGTTCCGGAAAATGCATAAAAGTGTCACGAAGTGTAACGAAACAGTAGACAAATGGTGTAAAAACAAGCATGGAGCATCAAAAATTATAGATACGTTGGAGACGTATCATGGAGTGCTATTCCATTGATGGATTTTAAAAAAATGAGTTTTAAAATAAGGTGGGATGTATATCCCGGAGTTGGAGGCAGGAGTTTTTCAGAAATGACATTGGTGATCACTAAGTGTTCGCTCAGAACAATTAACTCGTGCAACCACATTACCCTGGTATGGGATGGGGCTTAGCTCGTAGTTTATTCGCTTTGGTACGGGGCATCTCGCAGCTATATAAGGGTTTGTAGGACCCCGGAATCCGGGTTGTCGGAAGTGGTGGGCAACAGTGTAGCGGGCCCATCAATAGGCTACCCGCCCGGAAGACACTATGGGTCTCCTGCCGTGGCACTGGAGTTACGCTCGAACGTGGAGGTAGACTGCCAGGGTGTGCCGGGGAGGTACATACTCCGTAGGGTAGGTCCCTGTACTAAGGTAGATAAGCAAAAGGCTCTGATCGGGTGCTTGTCGTGGCATAGGATGCTATTCAGGGATGATGCCCACACGATGAGTACTCGGATGGTGTGGGTAAAGTGTACAACCTCTGCAGAGTGTAAAACTTTCGAATAGCCGAGTCCTCGGTCATAGACGGTTGGGACGACCGTTACTTAGCCCAATGTCAGTTTTATTTTAAAAAGGTGGTTTTCTGTAAAATGGAGGAAAGTGTCAGACGGAGTACTCGGAGGGTACTGCCGTGGCACGAGAAAGGTTCGGAGTACTTGGAAGGTACTGCCGAGGAAATGGAATGGTCATGTTTGATTGACCTGGTTTAAGAAACAAAAAGGGTTACTCCTTTCCTAGAGATTTTACCAAAAATGTTTTATATATGTTTTTAATAGAGATATAGAGATGTCGTTGAACAAGGTTCTAGACATGCTATATCGACACGAGAAAGTATGTCTTCAAAGAAAAGAAACTAGTGTAGAGCCTTCCCTTGCTACAGCCATACTGCATATCAAACTCTTTGTCTTTAGATGGTTTGCGAGTACAATTCAAAATGTACTCACGGCTTTGTCCCTGGCTATTAACTTGGTCAGACCTGGAAGACAACTATGAGGAAGATGATGGTGGGAACGACAACACCGATGCGAACTAGGAACGTCTCCCAGTGAGTTGCCTGTAGGGTAGTAGGCATGATGTGGGTCATCTACGCTGTTTGGTATCCGCTGCTTAGTTGTAAACTTGCCCTGCATGGCAATATCAGACTTAGTCATGTGACCAATTGTAAGTATATCATTCGGTACTGTAATGGATGATGTAATTCTGTTATCAACTCGAATATGTGGATTCACGACACACGGATCATGGGATCGTGAATTGTATGCATATCGGGTATTCCGGATGGGTAATCCGGGGTCCCCACAGAGTTGGTATCAGAGCCATCTTGACTTTAGGAGACCCTAGTTAGCATGGGCATTAGTTAGGAAAATACTTTTTATTTAGTAAACATATTTGCAACACTTATTTCCTAATGTAGCCAATAGTATGGCTTATACCTTTCATACCTCTTCAAAACTTCTAATCTTACCTCTCTGATTTGAGAAGAAATTATAAAAGATTCTTACTCTTTGTCTCATCCTCTTCAAATATATATATTGGACGATATCCCAATTCAGACCTGGATCCTAATAACTGAAGATTGAGCAACTATTCAAGGATTCAAACTCTCCAACACCAGAGTATGAAGAACGGCTACCCAATTTAGCCATGTATGAAGCGCTTGCTAGGCCTCTTTTGGGAAAGAGAAAATAAGGATCAATTTTGTCGTTGGTTGTTATCAAAGACTTTGTCGAGAATCTGACCTTGATCCTCCCTGGACTCGCACCTTTGCAGTTGTCAAGGATCAAGTCCTCATTTGCTTGACTAGAAATTTTTAGGCATGAAATGAGATATTGTCGCATATGAAGGACTTTAACAACCTTTCCGAAGACCTCACTTCCGTGTGATGTGAGCAAGAAGACCTACAGACCTGCACTTCCAAATCAGCATTGACAGCTGATGACCCACAAGTATAGGGGGTGTATCGTAGTACTTTTGATAAATAAGAGTGTCAAACCCAACGAGGAGCAGAAGGTGTTGACAAGTGGTTTTGATCAAGGATTCACTGTAAATACTAGCAAACGGGTTTTCAGGGGTATTTGGTAATGCAAGTAAATAAAGTACGAGTAAATAAAAGACAGTAATAATAATTGTAGCAAGTGGCCCAATCCTTTCTTGAGGAAAGGACAAGCCGGTTGTGTAACTTATGATGACCAAACGTTCTCGAGGACGCACGGGAGTTTCTGTCAAGAGCTTTTGCTTCATGCCGCTAAATAATCTTTATTGGTTTGATAAGTGTTATGGGGGTGAACCTGTGCTAGTGCACTACCCTTACTAGGATAAATACACACTTGTGATTATACCCCTTGCAAGCATCCGCAACTACAAGAAAGTAATTAAGATAAATCTAACCACAGCCTTAAACTCTAAGATCCTACGCTCCCTGGTGCAATGGTTTCCTAACAGAGGTTTCGGTTTCTGTCACTCCAGCAACCCCACAATTAGTAGCCAAATACACAATGCATCTCACTAGGCCCATAAATGGTGAAGTATCATGTACTCGATGTTCACATGACACAACTAGTGAAATAGCACCACAACAAATAAATATCAAACCACTAAATATTACTTAACATAATTCCACTACTAACATCTCGACTTCTCCCATGTCCTCAAGAACTAACGAACTACTCACAAGACATCATATGAATCATGATCAGAGGTGAAATAATGGTAAATAACAATCTGAACATAAACCTTAATTCAACGGTTCCACTCAATAGCATCAACTACAAGAGTAATCATCACTGGGAAAGTTTCCTCTAAGAATTTAACAAGATTCAACTCAAGATGTTACAGCGGGATGGCGTGGTAATGGTGGAGATGAAGGTGCTGGTGATGGAGATGATGATCCCGATGAAGTCCGGTGCGATGGCGATGACGATGGCCACAATCTCCCCTCTCTGGGAAGGAATTTCCCCGGCAGATTCCTGCCTGCCGGAGAGCTTTTCTCTCTCTGGTGTTTTCCGCCCCGCAGAGGCGGCGGTGTCTATCTCTGAGCCCCCCCTTGACTTAGGTTTTTGGGGACGATGAAATACGCGAAAGGGCGATGGCAGTAGTGGGCCAGGGTGCCCTCACCATAGGGCACCGCGGCCCAGGCCGCGCCCCCTGGTGGTGAGGGTGCCATGTGGCCCCTCTCGCCTCCTCCTTCTGGCTACTTCAGTCTTCTGGTAAAATATAATTTTCTGGTATTTTTCTAGAATTTCCTGATCTTCCGAAATATGGTGTCTTGACGGTCCTTTTTCCAGTAGAATCCTGACTCCGGCAGCAAATCCTCCAATGATCATCAAACATGTAAAAACAAAGGAAACAACATAAGTATCATCTCTAAATGTGAAATATATCAATGAATAACAGTAAATTATGATACAAAATAGTGATGCAAAATGGACGTATCAACCCCCCAAGCTTAGACCTCGCTTGTCCCCAAGCAAAAACTAAACTCGGTAAACATGACCACAGGTTTATGGAGTGAAGTGTCGATAACTAAAATACGAACAAGAAGCATCACATTCACCAAGGCACAAATTATAATAGACAGCAAATTCCCTCTATATGATATAGACTTGCAATAAGTAAAAGGGAATCACAAATAAGGATGCACAAGGTAAACTATAATTGGTGATGGCAAACCTTAGTTCTTGGTCAGAGAACAATGAAGAAACTATACTTATTTTTGAACGGAGCCTTTTTAAAACAGAGCTAATATAGCAAAAACTATATGCTCAACAAGACAAACTCTTTGTAATCATGGAAAGCTTTCAAAGATATATTCCTTCAGGTAAAAGCATTGTACTAAATAAGAGAAGTTAGTTAACATGATTGAACGGATCAACATATGGATGAATGAAACATAACAACTCAAATGCTTGCTTGAGATAGAAGGGAATAGGTTGACTCAACATAAAAGTAAAAGACAGGCCCTTCGCAGAGGGAAGCAGGGATTAAACATATGCTAGAGCTTTTCATTTGTAAAACATAGATAAAAGTTGTTTTGAGAGGTGGTTGCTTTTGTCAATGACTAG
This sequence comes from Dactylis glomerata, assembly GCA_007115705.1. Classification (NCBI taxonomy): domain Eukaryota; kingdom Viridiplantae; phylum Streptophyta; class Magnoliopsida; order Poales; family Poaceae; genus Dactylis; species Dactylis glomerata. Next base: position 5,328,780 of record QXEO01000464.1, on the reverse strand, counting down.
CAACGGAGTTCTTGATATCTTCCATACTAAACAAGTGAGAGCGGTTCCAAGATATTGATTAATTGGCACATTGGTGCTCTTTTATAAAGCTTTAGCACTCCTCCCCACCTTTTCCTTTCTCAAACCATGGCTAACCGATTCCATCGGGTGCCCACCAACTTTCACATACCATGGAGGAGTGCTCTTTTTCTTTTCTTGTTTAGATTACAATGGTCTGACCAGCTCCCTTGCAAAATTAATGACGAGCAGATGAAGCTGCCTAGTTGAGGGGTACTTAATTTAGTATGGAAGATAACAAACCCATCCACTACGTCCTCATGAGCTAAAAATAGTGGCACAAAATGAGAAGTATTCGAAGGTTTTTGAAAGGTAGCACATGAAAATTTACTTGGAATGGCTTGAAATGCCATGCATAGGAATTTATAGTGGACTCTTTGGAAGCAACTTGGCTTTTGGGAATTGGATACACGAGAAGTATTCCCTCTCAGTACAGGTTTTTGGCTAGCAAGGCTGGGTAGCAAGCATAAGAGTTGTATGAAACAAACAAATATACATATAATAGGAACAATCATGCAAACTTCCTTAAAAGTACAATGATTTTAACTTTGAGAATACTAATGCTTATTAGCCAAACATGAAGGAAAACTGAAGTGATGTAACTATAAGCATTTCTTTCTTCTTTTCTACTCAAACCTCAAGGTAATGTTGCTACTGACCAAGCTAAGTTTGCCAAAACCAACTAAATTTACTCATGCTCCCAAAGTGATACCAATACCAATCAACAAGACTAATCACATAAGAAACATTGCGAACTAAAATAAAGTGTGCAGAAAGTAAACGGTAAAACTTCTCATTAATATTTTATTACCGCAACTCACACCAAGGGATACATAGATAATCAACTAAGGAGGATACTTCCACACTACAAATTATTCTATAAGATGATGATGATGTGATACTGCAGCACTCCCCCAAGCTTGGAACAAGCCAAGGGGATGCCTATACCAATGACAAATTACTCCTTCGGCGGTGGTGGTGAGTCTTTATCATCATCATACTTCCAAGGCAGAGGTCCCCCGTCAAGGAAGGATGTCTTGGTCTCCAATATCCTGAAACTTGCAGCAGCACTCATTTGTTTAAACCTAGCTTCATACTCACAGTTTTGGGTCTGCAAGTCGTAGAGTTGTGCTTGTAATTGGTTAGTGGTTTCATGGAGTGAAAATATGTCACTCCAGAGCTCTGTAGTCTCTTTCTTGTACTTGGTGACAAGCTCTTGATTAATCCTATGGATGATATCCACTTCGTGTTCCGCCATCTTCTTATATTTAAAAACTTCTTGTTCCAGCGCTTCCATCCTGGCTTCGAGACTCCCTTCTCCCTTAGGGCCTTGGACATCTTTAATCTGCAACTCTCCATCCTTGAGTAACAACTCCTTCGGATGCATCTTCAGCTCCCTCATGTACGGATTAATGATATCCGCAAGAGAGTTCTCCTCGGATGGACCGGACGAAGATATTGTAACTCCAAAGCTGAGAACAATCCCCTGACAGAAACAGCTCGAAACGAAAACACTACGAAAACACGATATACAAACCTCGGGTACTCCGGGGGGTTATATAGGCAAAAATTAAACATCGAGATGAAATCACATGAGGAAACCGGGATGGAAACGAGCTCCGGGGTGCTCTCACCACAGGGCGGCGCGGCCTGGAGTGGGCCCATGCCCCCTGGTGGTGAGGAGCCACCGGAATCCGTCTCCTACCCATTTTTGTCTCGTGATTTTTCATATTTAATAAAAACAACAAAAATATTAATGGAAAAGTTTTATGCGAACCTTTTCTGACTAGAACTGTTACCTATTCGAAAACGAACTCTGCAGGGTCCTGCATATTGTCCTGGATAAATTCTTTCAGAGAAACCGTTTGAATAACATCAACATCTTCATTATAAGAATCTCCAGCAATATAATGTTTGAGTCTTTGACCATTCACCACTTGTGTAGTGTCATCTTTTAACGAGGCAATCTTTATCGCACCTAAGCGGTACACTTCCACAATAACATAAGGTCCTTCCCATTTAGAGAGTAATTTTCCTGCAAAAAATCTGAGACGAGACCTATACAGTAGAACTTTCTCACCAACATGAAACTCTCTCTTAAGAATTCTCTTATCGTGCCATTGCTTGACTTTCTCTTTGAAAAGTCTGGCATTCTCGTAAGCTTCGTTTCTCCACTCATCTAAAGAACTCAAATCTAACAACCTTTTCTTACCGGTGAGTTTAAAATCCCTATTAAGCTCTTTCACTGCCCAAAAAGCTTTGTGTTCTAATTCTAAGGGCAAGTGACACGCTTTTCCATAAACCATTTTGTAAGGAGACATGCCCATTGGATTCTTATAAGCAGTTCTATAAGCCCATAAAGCATCGTTTAACTTGCTAGCCCAGTTTTTCCTAGATCTATTGATAGTCTTCTGCAAGATAGACTTGATCTCTCTATTTGAAAGCTCTACCTGCCCACTAGTTTGGGGATGATAAGCAGAAGCAATTCTATGATTAACATCATATCTAGCAAGAGTTTTTCTAAAACCGCCATGAATAAAATGAGAGCCTCCGTCAGCCATAAGATATCTAGGCACACCAAACCTAGGAAAAATAACGTCCTTAAGCATTTTTAACGAGGTCTCTCCATCGGCACTCTTTGTAGGTATGGCTTCTACCCACTTGGTAACGTAATCAACAGCAAAAAGTATATGAGTATAGCCTTTTGAAGGAGGAAAAGGACCCATAAAGTCAAATCCCCAAGAATCAAATGGTTCAATAACAAGAGTGTAACTCATAGGCATTTCATTACGTCTAGAGATATTACCTACTCTTTGACATTCATCACAAGATAAAACATACCTTCTAGCATCTTTAAAGAGGGTTGACCAATAAAAACCTGATTGTAGAACCTTTTGTGCAATTCTATCTCCAGCATGATGTCCTCCATAAGCACTGCTGATACGTCTCCAACGTATCCATAATTTTTGATGCTCCATGCTTATTTTTACACCATTTGCTTAGTGTTTCGTTACACTTCGTGGCGTTTTTATGCGATTTCCGGAACTAACCAGTTGACAAGATGCCACAGTGCGAGTTCCCTGTTTTCTGCTGTTTTTGTGTTTCAGAAGTGATACACAGGAAATATTCTTGGAATTGGACGAAACAAGTTCCTGAAGTCTTATTTTGCCCGGAAGCTTCCAGAGATCCAAAGAGGTGAAGGAGAGGGGCCACATGCCAGCCTCACACTAGGCCGGCACGGCCCAGGCCCTGGCCGCGCCGCCTAGGTGTGAGGAGGCCTGGGGCCACTCCTGACGACGCCCCTTCGCCTATATAAAGCCTCGGGACGGAAAACCCTAAAGGAGTCGGCAATTTTCTAGAAAGAGTTCCGTAGCTCCGCCGCCGCCACCGACGAATTTCGGGGGACTGAAGTCTCTGTTCCGGCACCCTGCCGGGACGGGAAAGTGCCCTCGGAGCCATCTCCATCGGTCTCCATCGCCGTCTCCGCCGTCTCCATCGACCTCACCACCATCTCCATCAACCTTGCTGTCTCCTATGATGAGGAGGGAGTAGTTCTCCCCCGGGGCTGAGGGCTCTACCGGTAGCTATGTGGTTCACCTCTCTCTCCCATGATGTGATCTTTATGTGATCGTGAGCTTTGTATCATGTTGAATAAGTAGATGTTACTCTTCTTCATTATGTGTACTCTAGTGTGTTATTAAAGTAATCTATTCCTCCTGCCATGGTGTAACGGTGACAGTGCGTGCATCATGGTGGTACTTGGTCTAGGCTACGATTGTGATCTCTTATGGATTATGAGAATAATTATCACTATGATAGTATTGAAGTGATCTATTCCTCCTTTCATGGTGTAATGTTGACAGTGTGTGCACCGTGTTAGTACTTGGTCTAAGTTGCAATAATATCTACCTTGAGTTGTGATTTGATTTGGATATCTCTATGAGTGGTGTTTGTCAAGTACTTAATGAACTTTGAGGAGTGCTTCGTAGCCCTACGCAATGAGTAGTGTTATTCAATAGGAGAGTAATTCAGAGTACTATAGTGAAGAGAAGTTATCTATTGGTTCAATTATGTTATATTTGTTGGGAGTGTGTCCACTAGTGAAAGTATGATCCCTAGGCCTTGTTTCCAAGCTTTGCACACCGTTTACTTGCTGTTTTGTTACTTGTTTGCTTGCTGCCATTTTTATTCCATATTACATTTACTACTCATAATCATCACTACTACTTGTATTTCACTATCTCTTCGCCGAACTAGTGCACCTATACATCTGATAAGTGTATTGGGTGTGTTGGGGACACAAGAGACTTTCTGTATCGTAATTGCAGGGTTGCTTGAGAGGGATAGCTTTGACCTCTTCCTCCCTGAGTTCGATAAACCTTGGGTGATCCACTTAAGGGAAACTTGCTGCTGCTCTACAAACCTCTGCACTTGGAGGCCCAACACTGTCTACAAAAACAGAAGCGTGTATAGACATCAAGCTCTTTTCTGGCGCCGTTGCCGGGGAGGTAAGGTAAAAGGTACTCGCATCCTCCTGTGTGAGTACTCGGAGTTATTTCCTTTAGATTCTGCAATTATATCTTTTTGTTTCTTGTTTTTATTTTCACTAGTTAGGCTTAATGGAAAATAAAGTGTTCTGTAGTCTTTTTCCTGAGTTTAGATATGAAGTGTTTGAAGAGAAAATTGAAAAACCTTTGGAGCTTAATTTGCATGCTAATAGTGTTGTTAGTATGAACTAGCCAGGTGGCCCTCACAAAAGCAACTACGTCATTCTAAGTGCGCTCAGTGAATTCATAGGTTAAATTTATGGTTTTATTAATATTGAAAATTTTAGTTTTTCTAAGTATTATTTATAGCCATCACAAATGTTATGTTAAAATAATATCACTTCTATGTATATTAATAATTTTGGTTTATGAGTGAATAATTATTATCCGTTTCCAAATGCATGGTATTCACTGAGCTTCAATCCCTTACCCACATATTAGTTGTGTACATGACTATGCCAACATGGATCACGGTAGCGTCGTCTTACTGCCTCGGTACTTCAAGTCAATTATATTTGATGTGATCCCAATACTTTCAGTCAATTCTTTATTCACATGAATTAAACCCACATAAATAATAGATTATTGCGTTTGCAATGATATGAATATCTTAAGTAAATCATGGGGAATTAGAAACTACAGAAGATACAAAAGTGTATTTCATTACATCTTGGAAACAGTATTTTATTACATCATGCTAAAGACATCCGTCGGAGTAAAATACTATTGGCTATATCCCACTCTTCAATCATGCCATCTTACCCAACATGCCTACGTTGGATTGGACAAGATAGCTCTAACATAATCAAACATTGACACCAAATGTTAGCCATGTCATTGTGCACCAACGGTAGCTTGTGTTTTTGGGAGAGAAACAAAATAAGTTTGTCTACTCTTTCCTTTTTAGTGGACCTAGGTCATACAAATATTTCTTTATGTGCATTTCCAGTATACGATTTGTTTCCTTCTCTTAAGTCGTATGCATATATGACACATTTGGCTCGGAACTCCTTTTTCGGAAAATGAAACATAGTGTACTTATAATTTATATGCTACAAAATTGATGGCATAAAATATTGGATTATCACATTTTAAATTTTCACAAACATGATAGCCATATGTTAATTTTTTGATAATAAATGAGAAGCATATATTGAAAATTGTGCTATTGGATAAGCCTACAAGTAAACGGAAAAAGATATATCAATGCATGGACCACTTGGTGGAAGGTACTATTCGGAATATGAAATCATGGGTGCAAGTAAAACTACAAATTTGTAACATGCATGTGTATCATACAAACTTACAATGGCTATAAGCTTACATATTTCTATTTAGAATATTTTAAAAATAAATACTGATTAACAGATATAAAAGTGTCAACCCAAGTACTCAGTGAAAATATGTAATGTTATTGAAGGAATAAATGATATATTATTAATTAATTCTACATTCAAAAAATCTTGATACACCCGACATTTCTGATCATTAAACGACTACTGGGTCAACATGCACATAACCTAAATCTTAGATATTAAAATAAATATAATGTATAATTAGCCAAGATTTTGTACAATTGATCTGAAGATGCGACATGTAACGCTTGCCAGTGACTAATGCTATATGTATGTTTGGAAGAAAATCAAATATTTTTGTGTACAAAAAAGTAATTCCTGTGAATTTTTATATGTGTTGTTTTTACTCAAAAATTAGTTGAGTACAATTTACATATATGCTAGAATAATTGACACTGGTATCACAAAATGTGTGCAACATATATTTATATTTGGCATACTCAAAGACATGATAGATTAATTGTTGCTGCTGGAAATATTCTAAAGCTTGTACGTATCAAGGGAAAGACACATGAAATGTGACAATATACATACCAAGCTCTAGGCTGTTTATATGATACAAGTCTTGGTTCGATCTATAGGCTGCCTAATAAAGTATGCGTGTATGAGACAATCAATATTTAAGTAAAGAAGCATGTGTTCACGATCCGTTAGAAATTAACTATGGGGTTGTTTGGGAGGAGATCAGCACAAATTTTGTGGGGGCTGCGTAGCTGAACTCGTACGTGCTTGCATGATTCAAGTAACAGCAAACGGAAACTTGATCAATCCAGGCCACTGGGAGGAGGCTGACCGGCTGAGAGCATCAAGGAGAATATAAAGGCGACGGTGGTGGCTTGCCTGATCGCTCTAGGAAAGTATTAAAGAGGCCGGATGAGAAAATAAAGGAGGAACGTGGGGATTTTTCTCTCTCCAAAATATACGATCAGAATATGGTGTCCGCTGAACCTAAAGAATTGATTAGGCTATCATACATGTTAAACACGGATCCGGGGCGTTGGTTTTTTTTTTTGCAATTGTACGATCAAATATGGGTGTCCTGCTAAACGCAAATTCATTGGACACAGCGCACGTGTTAGACACGGGTCCATATTGAAGTTATGTAATCTTTTGATAAATCCTAGCCATATATTATAGATCTAACTGTTAAAACTAATTGTAATGATGTGGATTAACATGGTGTCTCTATTTTAAGACCCCGTATTGTGCTTTTAGTATATAATAGATAGATATTTCGAACACCGTTATTACTAATGCTATAGAAAAGTCTAAGCTTGGGGAAGCTGATTTTGTTAAGCATGATATTTTTAGTTCCCCAGCTTTAGTGGAGAAAATTTGCTCTGATGATATTTTATCTCCCATATGTGATGTTCCTTCTTATGATGATATGTTTGAAGAATATGCTTTGCGAAATAGCTGTTCTTTAGCTCGTGATGATACTAAACCTCTAGTTTATGATGGTTATGATGATGGGTATAATATTTTTAGTTCACCTACTTTTGAGGAGAAAATTAGTTATAATTACAATATGCCTCCTATTTATGATGATTATGGTGATGAGAATAATTATTCTATTGAATTTGCTCCTACTACTATTGTTCCTGTGGTGAGTATTAATTCTTTTATGCATGTGGCTCATGATAGGGATGCTTTATGTGATAGTTATATTGTTAGTTCTATTCATGATGCTACTGAAAGTTATTATGAGAGAGGGAAACATGGTTTGATGGATCTCAACAATATTAAGTTTTCCCTCTTTATGTTGCAATCTTTGAAGTGGCACTTGTTTTATCTATCCATGCTTGCTACTATGTGCCTCGTTGATTTATTTTCTTACAAGATTCCTATGCATAGGAAGTGGTTTAGATTTAAATGTGTTTCATACTTGCTTTTTGATGCTCTCTATTGCTTCAAGTTCTTATATGGCGCCTTTGCCTCAAGCTCCTATATGGCGCCCGCATGAGCATCTTTGCAAATTACTGCGCCTAGCTCAAAGGCGTTAAAGAAAAGCACTCTTGGGAGATAACCCATTGTTTTATTTTTAGTACTTTTTCTTTTATTTGAGTCTTGGAAGTTATTACTACTGTAATAACCGCTCCTTATCCTTTTTATTTCGTTGTTGATCCAAGAGAAGCCTCTAATTTGAGTGAGGTAAGATTTGGGGATGTTGCTGTCCTGAAACAGTTTTTGGTGCTGCACCGTAAAAATTCGTATAAATTCTCTGTATATCTTTTGGACCTGCGATTTCTTGTGCGTATGCCCCAGGTTATATTCAAACTTTCATTAGTTGAAAACTTTTTGATTTGAGCAACAGAAAACACCTCAAAAATTCGACCTTTGTCAGCTGTTCTGTTTTGACAGATCTCTGCCAATATTTGTGTTTGCCGCTTTTATCGCTTTCTTTTTGAGTTCTTTTGATCACGGAACTTTTGGGGAAGTTGATACAGTAGTATATGCTTAATATGTGGTGGTTTTAGGTTGAAACCTGAAGCAAAAAGGGTTGATTCTATGTTATGCTTACACTAATATTGCTAATAGAATTGTGTTTAGTTTTGTATGAAGGAAGTTTTCAAGTGTAGGGATTGGAGAATGATGAGATGAGTTGAAGAATGCACAAAAGCTCAAGCTTGGGGATGCCCATGCATCACCCCAAGAAATATGCAAGAAGTACAAGCGTCAAAGCTTGGGGATGCCCCCGAGGCACCCCTTCTTCATCGGCAAAAATCAGGTCACCTTTCAAAACACTATATTTTTATTGCTTCATGCACTATGTGTTTTTCTTGGAGCGTCAGTTGTTTTAGTTTTTAGTTTTATTTTGCTTTGTTTGCTGCAATAAATGGTTAGATCACATCATGTTTCTTTTGGAGGAGATGAGCTCGCTTTTCATTTGCCAAGAACACTCTAGTTTTCACTCTTATCGTTTCAACGAGTGTTCTCTTTTTCTGCAACTGCATCTAGCTTGCATTTTTCGCCTTGATTTTTGTTCAGATCTTGTTATATCTTTTCATCAAGGTGTATTTTTGCCTCTGATCTTTATTGGGTTTTCATCAAAAGAGGTGCTTATAAAAAATTTGAATGGTGTTGGAAAAGAGAAAAAGCTTTATGCAAAAAAGTGGTACAAGAAGGAGCTTGTGTAGACTGCGGCTTAGGCTTTTTCATGTCATGCTTGATGTCTTTTTGATAGTATGCTTAGTGGTTTTGCTGTAGCATGACTTGTCTCAAATAACTGAGATTGCTTAATGAGCCTTTGAAAAAATCATGCGTTGTTTTTATTGTATGGAAGCATTATTTTGGTTTTCTCCTTTATGCTTTATTTGGGTTGACTTGGCGCATGCTCACATATGTTAGACTCTTACAAAGTCGCCAATAGCCTCTATGATCATTTAGTTTTTGTATTTTGATGCCATCTTATGCTTCTTTTAATGTTGCTTTGTCGCTTTGCATGATTATGGCCATTATTGCTCTCTTAGTTGGTCGCTCCCAGTCTTCTGCTAGCCCTCACCTTGTACTGAGTATGAGCTCTACTCGTGTATCCAACTCCTAAAAACCAAAGTTTTCCATTGTGTCCACTATAAATTCCTATGCATGGTATTTGTAAGCCATTCCAAGTAAATTTTCATGTGCTACCTTTCAAAAACCTTCAAAACACTTCTTGTTTTGTGACACTGTTTTCAGCTCATGGGGACGTAGTGGTCGGATTTGCTATCTTCCATATTGCTTATTCCAAAAAGAAAAAAAAAGAAAAAAAGAAAAGAAAAAAGGCACTCCTCCATGGAATGTGAATGTTAGTGGGCACCCGATGGAATCGGTTAGCCATGGTTTGTGAAAGGAAAAAAGGTGGGGAGGAGTGCCAAGCTTTATAAAAAGAGCACAAAAGTGCCAATCTCTCTCTCAAAAACTTGCTTCATTTTTCTATGGAAGATAGTAAGAACCCCATTGCTAGTCGTTGACAAAAGCAACCACCTCTCAAAACTCAAGTTTTATCTCTCTGTTTTACAAATGAAAAGCTCTAGCACATGTTTAATCACTGCTTCCCTCCGCGAAGGGCCTTTCTTCTACTTTTTTGTTGAGTCACCACCTTCTTTCTTTATGCACCATAAGAGATCAAAGTTGTCATTCTTAGTATAATGTGCATTGTCCCAAAGTTTTCATTGATTTATTCATATTGTTGGTTTCACTTGTTCTTAAATTATTTATATCTAGTCGCCCTCTTAAACTTGAAGGTGTCCTATGCATTTATGTTTTGCTCTCTATGAAGGACAAGCTGAAAACCATTTGTATGTTTTTCCTTATGATTTGAACACACGTTTGACTTTCATTGTTTCATTTTCATGATCTTTTGTTTGTGTTCATTTTCATGTTTACAGCATGGTTGCTAAGTTTCTATTGTCAAGATTATATCTTCATGCCCATGTTTTAAGTTCTTATGATCCCAGCTCACAAATGCTTACATATATGATCAAGATTGTGTAGGTGCATGTCACCTCAAAAATTATTCTTTTGTTATCACTTACCTACTCGAGGACGAGCAGGAGTTAAGCTTGGGGATGTTTGATACGTCTCCAACGTATCCATAATTTTTGATGCTCCATGCTTGTTTTTACACCATTTGCTTAGTGTTTCGTTACACTTCATGGCGTTTTTATGCGATTTCCGGAACTAACCTATTGACAAGATGCCACAGTGCCAGTTCCCTGTTTTCTGCTGTTTTTGTGTTTCAGAAGTGATACACAGGAAATATTCTCGGAATTGGACGAAACAAGTTCCTGAAGTCTTATTTTGCCCGGAAGCTTCTAGAGATCCGAAGAGGTGAAGGATAGGGGCCACAGGCCAGCCTCACACTAGGCCGGCGCGGCCCAGGCCCTGGCCGCGCCGCCTAGGTGTGAGGAGGCCTGGGGCCACTCCTGATGACGCCCCTTCGCCTATATAAAGCCTCGGGACGGAAAACCCTAAAGGAGTCGGCAATTTCCCAGAAAGAGTTCCGTAGCTCCACCGCCGCCGATGAATTTCGGGGGACAAAAGTCTCTGTTCCGGCACCCTGCCGGGACGGGGAAGTGCCCCCGGAGCCATCTCCATTGGTCTCCATCGCCGTCTCCGCCGTCTCCATCGACCTCACCACCATCTCCATCAACCTTGCTGTCTCCTATGATGAGGAGGGAGTAGTTCTCCCCCGGGGCTGAGGGCTCTACCGGTAGCTATGTGGTTCACCTCTCTCTCCCATGATGTGATCTTTATGTGATCGTGAGCTTTGTATCATGTTGAATAAGTAGATGTTACTCTTCTTCATTATGTGTACTCTAGTGTGTTATTAAAGTAATCTATTCCTCCTGCCATGGTGTAACGGTGACAGTGCGTGCATCATGGTGGTACTTGGTCTAGGCTACGATTGTGATCTCTTATGGATTATGAGAATAATTATCACTATGATAGTATTGAAGTGATCTATTCCTCCTTTCATGGTGTAATGTTGACAGTGTGTGCACCGTGTTAGTACTTGGTCTAAGTTGCAATAATATCTACCTTGAGTTGTGATTTGATTTGGATATCTCTATGAGTGGTGTTTGTCAATTACTTGATGAACTTTGAGGAGTGCTTCATAGCCCTACGCAATGAGTAGTGTTATACAATAGGAGATTAATTCAGAGTACTATAGTGAAGAGAAGTTATCTATTGGTTCAATTATGTTATATTTGTTGGGAGTGTGTCCACTAGTGAAAGTATGATCCCTAGGCCTTGTTTCCAAGCTTTGCACACCGTTTACTTGCTGTTTTGTTACTTGTTTGCTTGCTGCCATTTTTATTCCATATTACATTTACTACTCATAATCATCACTACTACTTGTATTTCACTATCTCTTCGCCAAACTAGTGCACCTATACATCTGACAAGTGTATTGGGTGTGTTGGGGACACAAGAGACTTTCTGTATCGTAATTGCAGGGTTGCTTGAGAGGGATAGCTTTGACATCTTCCTCCCTGAGTTCGATAAACCTTGGGTGATCCACTTAAGGGAAACTTGCTGCTGCTCTACAAACCTCTGCACTTGGAGGCCCAACACTGTCTACAAGAACAGAAGCGTGTGTAGACATCAACTGCCATGGCACTTTCTCAATATTTCTTGTTGCTCATATTCCGGAACACATCTTCGCATAATATCATCAACTCCTTCTTTATATAAGTGTGGGTCATCCCAAAAATAATGCCTCAAATCATGAAAGAATTTTCTTCTTTTCTGAGCTGTAAAAGTTGGAGGCAAATACTTGGAAACAATAAAGTTAGCATAATCAGCATACCAAGGAAGGTCTCGCGAAGTTACATTTATCGAAGCCAACTGTTCATTTGGAAAACTATCATTAACAGGAATAGGATCAAAAGAAATATTTTCCAATCTAGACAAATTGTCAGCAACAGGATTTTCAGCACCTTTCCTATCTACAATATGCAAATCAAACTATTGTAAAAGCAACACCCATCTAATAAGCCTAGGCTTAGCATCCTTCTTCAACATAAGATATCTAATAGCAGCGTGATCAGTATGAATAGTAACTTTAGAATCGACAATGTAAGGTCTAAACTTATCACATGCAAAAACAACAGCAAGAAACTCCTTCTCACTAGTAGCATAATTCTTCTGAGCAGCATCAAGAGTCTTACTAGCATAATAAATAACATTTAACTTCCTATCCATGCGCTGTCCAAGAACCGCACCAACAACAAAATCACTAGCATCACACATAATTTCAAAGGGTAAATTCCAATTAGGTGGTTGAACAATAGGAGCAATAATTAAAGCCTTCTTAAGAGTTTCAAAAGCTTCCTTACAATCATCATCAAAGACAAATGGTACATCTTTTTGAAGAAGATTAGTAAGAGGCTTTGAAATCTTAGAGAAATCTTTAATAAACCTCCTATAGAAACCAGCATGACCAAGAATACTACGAATACCTTTAACATCTCTGGGACAGGGTATTTTTTCAATTGCTTCAACTTTCGCTCTGTCAACTTCAATACCTCTTTCAGAAATTTTATGTCTAAGAACAATTCCTTCATTCACCATAAAGTGGCATTTCTCCCAATTAAGAACAAGATTAGTTTCTTCACACCTCCGCAAAACTTTATCAAGATTGTGCAAACAATTATAAAAAAAAGTTCCATAGACGGAGAAATCATCCATGAAAACCTCCACAATTTCTTCACAAAAGCCATGAAAAATAGCAGACATGCATCTTTGAAAAGTAGCAGGAGCATTGCACAAACCAAACGGCATACGTCTATAAGCATAAGTTCCATAAGGACAAGTAAAAGTGGTTTTCTCTTGATCTTCCTTTCTAACAGCAATCTGAGAGAAACCGGAATAATCATCAAGAAAACAAAAATGAGTCTTCTTAGACAACCTCTCTAACATTTGATCTATAAACTGTAAAGGATAGTGATCTTTCTTAGTAACTTTGTTTACCTTTCTAAAATCAATGCACATCCTATAACCAACTACTACCCTTTGAGGAATAAGCTCGTTATTCTCATTAGGCACAACAGTCATACCTCCTTTCTTAGGAACACAATGAACAGGACTAACCCATCTACTATCAGCAATAGGATAAATAATACCAGCATCAAGGAGTTTCAATACCTCATTTCTTACCACTTCCTTCATCTTGGGAATTAAGCAGCGTTGATGTTCAACAACTGGCTTTGCGTCTTCCTCCATGTTAATAGCATGCTGACATAAAGTGGGAGAAATCCCTTTTAAATCATCAAGAGTATATCCCATAGCTCCTCGATGTTTCCTCAATATCTCCAATAACCTTTCTTCTTCCTTTCCTGAAAGCTTAGAACTGATAATAACATGATATATTTTCTTATCATCTATATAAGCATACTTAAGATCATTAGGTAAAGGTTTTAATTCAAAAACAGGATCTTCTTTAGGTGGCAAAGTGGTACCAAGATCCTCCACAGGTAAATTGTGCTTAATCAATGGTGGTTGACGAAGAAGAATATCGTCAATCTCTTCTCTTTCCTTCCTGAAGATGTCACTTTCATGGTCCTCCATAAATTGTTGCAAGGCATTGTTAGGAGCAAGAGCAATAGAAGCAAGCTGTTCAACTCAAAAAATTTCATTAGGCATTTCATTTTCATAAGAAATCTTAGCAAACTTAGAAAAATTAAACTCATAAGATTCTCCATTAAACTTAGTAAAAAAATTCTCCTTCTTATAGTCTATCACAGCGCCACAAGTATTCAAAAAGGGTCTACCAAAAATAATAGGACAAGTTTTACTAGCTTCCGTACCAAGTACTAGAAAATTAGCAGGATATTTAGTCTTACCGCATAAAACTTCCACATCTCGAACAATACCAAGAGGCCAAACAGTCTCTCTGTTAGCAAGCTGAATAACCACATCAATCTCCTCTAATTCACAAGGGCCAATCTCATGCATAATTTCTCTGTAAAGCTCTAGAGGAATAGCACTTGAACTTGCACCAATGTCACATAAACCATAATAGCAATGATCACCAATCCTGACAGAAATAACAGGAACGCTTGTGTTCCTACGCCTATTAGGATGTGAAACAATGTTAGTAGCATCTTCACAAAAGATAATATGTTCATCTCCCACATCTTTAGTAACAAGGTCCTTCACTATAGCTACAGGAGACTTAATAATAATTTGCTCATCAGGTTCTGCAGCTTTCTTAGTACTTTTATTAAGCACACTTACCAAAGTAGAATGCTCTTTTACCTTAGCAGGGAAAGGCGTCTTCTCAAAATAAGGTTCAGGCAAAATGCTATCAACTGTACAAACTTCAGTAGCTGTAGCAGGAATATGACTAATGGAATCTTTATAAGGTGCATGATATTTGTTTCAATCTTTCTTTGGAACATCAAGATAAGAGACAAAGGCCTTAAAATAGTTAGCAAGTATTTGAGAATCAAGACCATAAGCAGTGCTAACATTATGAAAGTCATCGGTTCCCATAAAAGCTTTAATGCATTGATGTCTACGCACTTCTATTCTTGTAGACACTTGTTAGGCCTCCAAGTGCAGAGGTTTGTAGAACAGCAGCAAGTTTCCCTTAAGTGGATCACCCAAGGTTTATCGAACTCAGGGAGGAAGAGGTCAAAGCTATCCCTCTCAAGCAACCCTGCAATTACGATACAGAAAGTCTCTTGTGTCCCCAACACACCCAATACACTTGTCAGATGTATAGGTGCACTAGTTCGGCGAAGAGATAGTGAAATACAAGTGGTATAGATGATTATAAGTAGTAAATGCAATCTGGAATAAAAATCGCTGCGAGCAAACATGTAACAAAACAGCAAGTAAATGGTGTGCAATGCTTGGAAACAAGGCCTAGGGATCATACTTTCACTAGTGGACACACTCCCAACAATATAACATGATTGAACAAATAAACAACTTCTCTCCACTATGGTACTCTGAATTACTCTCCTATTGAATAACACTAATCATTGCGTAGTGGCTACGGAAGCACCCCTTAAAGTTCATCAAGTACTTGACAAACACCACTCATAGAGACATCCAAATCAGATCACAACTCAAGATAGATATCATTGCAACTTAGACCAAGTACTAACACGGTGCACACACTGTCAACATTACACCATGAAAGGAGGAATAGATCACTCAATACTATCATAGTAATAATTACTCTCATAATCCACAAGATATCACAATCATAGCCTAAACCAAGTACCACCACGATGCACGCACTGTCACCGTTACACCATGGCAGGAGGAATAGATTACTTTAATAACATCACTAGAGTACACTATAATAATTAAGCATAGGAGTAGCATAATATCTGAATAATAACATCTACTTGTTCAACATGATACAAAGCTCACGATCACATAAAGATCACATCATGGGAGAGAGAGGTGAACCACATAGCTACCGGTAGAGCCCTCAGCCCCGGGGATGAACTACTCCCTCCTCATGATAGGAGGCAGCAAGATTGATGGAGATGGCGGTGAGGTCGATGGAGACGGCGGAGACGGCGATGGAGACCGATGGAGATGGCTCCGGGGGCACTTCCCCATCCCGGTAGGGTGCCGGAACAGAGACTTCTGTCCCACGAAATTCGTCGGCGATGGCGGCGGAGCTGCGGAACTCTTTCTGGAAAATTGCCGAATCCCTTTAGGGTTTTTCGTCCCGAGGCTTCTTATAGGCGAAGGGGCAATGTCAGGGGTGGGACCAGGCGCCCTCACGCATGGCTGGCGCGGCCAGGGGCCTGGCCGCGCCACCCCTGCATGTGGGAACCCTGTGGCCCACCTCCTACTCCTCTTCGGATCTCTGGAAGCTTCCGGGTAAAATAAGACTTCAGGATGAGGTTTCGTCCAATTCCAAGAATATTTCCTGTGTATCACTTCTGAAACACAAAAACAGCAGAAGACAGGGAACTGGCACTGTGGCAACTTGTTAATAGGTTAGTTCCAAAAAATGCATAAAAGTACCACGAAGTGTAACGAAACAATAGGCAAATGATGTAAAAACAATCATGGAGCATCAAAAATTATAGATACGTTTGAGACGTATCAGCATCCCCAAGCTTAACTCCTGCTCGTCCTCGAGTAGGTAAGTGATAACAAAAGAAATAATTTTTGAGGTGACATGCACCTACACAATCTTGATCATATATGTAAGCATTGTGAGCTGGGATCATAAGAACTTAAAACATGGGCATGAAAGATATAATCTTGACAATAAAAACTTAGCAACCATGTTGTAATCATGCAAATGAACACAAACAAAAGATCATGAATAATGAAAGAATGAAAGTCAAACGTGTGTTCAAATCATAAGGAAAAACATACAAATGGTTTTCAGCTTGTCCTTCATGGGGAGCAAAACTTAAATGCATAGGACACCTTCAAGTTTAAGAGGGTGACTAGATACAAGTAATTTAAGAACAAGTGAAACCAACATTATGAATTGTAACAACTCAGAAATTTGTAATCCACTTTCTATTAATTAAGGTGCCAAATTTTGGACCAAGATAAAACTTTTTATCTATTATTGCATGTAAGCAAGTATTTTCTATTATTGGTATCTTATGATTTCATGTGTGTGTTTATTGGTTGTGCAATAGTTAGATAATTCTAACTTAACCAACAAAGACATTAGAGAAGAATTA
Organism: Dactylis glomerata; assembly: GCA_007115705.1. Classification (NCBI taxonomy): domain Eukaryota; kingdom Viridiplantae; phylum Streptophyta; class Magnoliopsida; order Poales; family Poaceae; genus Dactylis; species Dactylis glomerata. Next base: position 5,311,662 of record QXEO01000464.1, on the reverse strand, counting down.
TACAAGCCAAAGAAACCAGAAATAAAAATGATAAAGAAAAAGAGAAGAAAAGTGTGATCTAGGAAATCTTATTGACTACCCTACTTTGGACACCTATATTAAGAATTCTGTAACTCAAGCAAAGGTTTGGCCAGTTAGTTGAGTTTAACCAAGTCACATACTAACTCAACCAAGAAGTTTCTAACCAAAATTCAAAACCGAACATCACTCAAACTTCAGCCAAAGATTGAATCTGAAACAGTGACAATACCCTATTTTCAAATACAAATTTTTGCAAAACCTGTTATTTCTTCAGAACAAAAATATGCTTGGAAACCTTGGCTAATATGTTAATCACCCAAAGTGGAAAATTTCAAAATTTCGAATTTAAATCTCTTGCGGGCATTGTGTCGAACACCTGGCAGACGAAAATCGGGAGAAATCGAGTTTACTGTGAAGATCACTGTCGCCGTTCATCTCATGCCTGTAGCCATGCTCCTGGACGACGCCGCGGTCGAGCCCAGCCCCCTCTGCCCCAACCCGAGCCGTGAGAAAGGGAGGAGAAGAGGAGACAGCACCCAGGACCCCCCCTCTCTTCTTCCCCAGCTCGCTGCACGTCGCCGACCATCGTGACTGCGCCAGAGCCGACCCACAGCACTCCGCGGCCGAGACCGAACCCCTCCAGCACGCGAGCAAGGCCGCCGTGCCCAGTGTCGCTCGACGCACGCGCCCAGGGCCCCCGCACCGGCGAGCTACTGGACGCCCTCGCCCTCGTCTCTCCGGCCTATAAAAGCCCCCGCCGATCAAACGAGCCAACTCGCCCCGCTCCCAGCTACCTCCCAGACAACCTCACCTCTCCCCGCTCGCTCTAGCTCGACGTCGCCAGCCCCGCCGGCGAGGTATTGGACGCGGAGGGCGCCGCATCGTTCGGCCTCAGGGAAGCAAGCCGACGCCGGGAATTGGTGGAGGAGTCTCGCCGGAGTCGTTTCCGCCCGTCGCCGTCGAGTTCTGCTTCCTCTACGCACGCCGCCGTCGCCGTCGTCATCTTCACTACGCGCAGGTGAGCTCCTCCGTCGCCGACGAGCACGATGCCTGTGAGCCGTTGGATCCTGATCCGTCGGTAGCGTACCGGTTCGGTGCGGTTAAGTGACCTGACGGGTGGGACCCTCTTGTCAGTTCGTTTTAAAACAAATCCCGCCCGGCGCGAAACGTTATCGGGCCGGCCCGTTCGGGTTCTGTAGAGAATCGGCCCGTTTGTTTCGAATTAGGTCCGTTTCATTTTTAATTATTTTCCCGCCGTTCGAATTAATTCAAATAACTTTCAGATATGATTTTCAAACTTAAATTCCAAGAGTTTTAGAAATCCATTTTTAGCAAATGAATATGCGTTGGAAAGCTTAGGAAATGCTCTACACTGTAGAACTGGTTAGAATTAAATTTGAGTTAGGGATTTAAATAAATAAGAATAGTGTGACCATAGCTTTATTAATCATAGAAAAATTCTAGAAAATTGTTTAAACCTCCTAAAATTATGAAATTTGGTTTGTGAACTCACTAATGACCTCCCCTACTGTTTAGTCAACCTTAACCAACTCAAACCTTGTTAGTGTTATCAATTAGACCTTAATCCAATCCTAATGGGTAACATAAAATGATAGATTTCTATTATACACTTAGAGTTAAATTGCCCTCAATACCAATTCACTTAATGAGTCAATCCTCATTGGAACTAGTACTAATCCCCTTAGTTCAATACCCATACTTAAAAGTAAACCACACCTGGCATATGGTAGAAAATTTTAACTTGCACACTCAATGCAAACCTGGAAGAAAACTTGCAACACAATTCAAATAAAATCCAATAGGAAGGCTAGTGTTTGAAAACAAGTATGTGTGCTTGGTGTGTTGTTAGCATTGTGTAGTGATGATGTGCTTTGTGTTTATTCGTTATTAGACGCTAGTGTTGCTGAGGAGGTTATTGAGGGGGAATATTATCAAGAAGAAGAAGAATACCCCGGACACTTTGCCAACCAAGGCAAGCCATCTTTTGAATCATACTCCAAATGCCTAGTTTTACTATTGCATTCTACTTGTTTTAAGTAAATTGCATGATTGAATTGCTAGAGTAGAATGATAGAAGTATAGTGATATCTTGCTTAGCAAGAGCATCAAGCTGAGTTTATCCAACCATAGCTTAGTGGTATCATCACTCAATATAGTTGCTTAGTCGCAAATAAAATTGGTGTTATCTCTAAGAGGAACCCCATTTGAACTTGGTGACTTGAACTTGAAAACTTGAATTGAGGACCTCTCATACATGATAGTTTTATGAAGAAAATTAATCTTGACTAAGGACTATGGAATGTATTTGCCAAATGATACTAAGTGATGTACTATGTGAGCCAACCATACCGTACGACCACATTATCCCTAAATGGGAAGGGGCTTAGTCTGTAGCTTGTTTACCCTAGGGTGGGAGGCCTTGTATCATCCTTTATAGAAGTGCACTGTGCGTGGGTACTTCTGAACCGAGTGGAAATTCCATTCATCCGGCATCCCGGAGCGGGCAAAACTAGAGGCGCCGGAACGGGGATTTCCGTATCTCGGGCTCTAGGGAAGGATCCTATACTAGAGTGAGCAAGTGAAAGAGTTTGTTTGATTATCTGAACCTCGCATACTTTGTGTATGACGAACCGTGGATTTCTCCCGGCAGATGTATCGAATCTTGTGGGTAAAGTGTATCCCTCTGCAGAGGTTTCAAACTATTCGAATAGCCGAGTCCTCGGTTATGGACAGTTGGCAAACTGTACCTGACTTTTGTCAAGAAGGATAATAACTTGTGGTGAACTTGGTGAATGACATGACTTGACTTGACCTTGATATTGACATGCTTGAAGTTCCTTTAGATTGAACTTAGAGAACTAAACCTCTTTTCCTCCAATGAACATTCGTGGGAAATAAAACTAGCTTTTGCAACTAAACTTAGTGCTTAGTCCACCATATCAACCTTGCATATCTACTTCAACATTTCATTTATAAGATGGTTTGCGAGTGCATCCAATGTACTCACGGCTATGTCCCTGGCTATCAACTTGGCCAGACTATGGGGAAGAGTATCCGGAGGAAGGGTATGAAGAAGAGTATCAGAACTAAGATCTTCTACTGAGTCGCCATTGCCTGTAGGGTGAAGGCATGGACCCGAAGACGTTATTTCCGCTGCTATATTGTGTTGTAATATGAACTTGGTCACTATGACCATCGTATTTGAACCATCGTATTGTAATGTCTATGGAACTGGTTACCAACTACGTTATGTGTATCACAACAATGATTCTGGGATTGTGGTGGAATGCATAACGGGCACTTCGAATTTGTTATAAATTCGCGGGTGTTACATGAATCAATCAATGAAAACTTTGGGACAATGCACATTATACTCAGAATGACAACTATGCTCTCTTAACGGTGCATAAAGATAGAAGGTGGAGACTCAACATAAAAGTAAAAGAAAGGCCCTTCGCAGAGGGAAGCAGTGATTAAACATGTGCTAGAGCTTTTCATTTGTAAAACAGAGAGAAAAAAATTGGTTTTGAGAGGTGGTTGTCTTTGTCAACGACTGGCAATGGGGTTCTTACTATCTTCCATACAAAACTGAAGCAAGTTTTTTAGAGAGATTGGCACTTTTGTGCTCTTTTATAAAGCTTGGCACTCCTCCCCACCTTTTTTTCCTTTCACAAACCATGGCTAACCGATTCCATCGGGTGCCCACCAACATTCACATACCATGGAGGAGTGCCTTTTTTCTTTCTTTTTTTCTCTTTTTTTTTTCTTTTTGGAATAAGCAATATGGAAGATAGCAAATCCGACCACTACGTCCCCATGAGCTGAAAACAGTGTCACAAAACGAGAAGTATTTTGAAGGTTTTTGAAAGGTAGCACATGAAAATTTACTTGGAATGGCTTACAAATACCATGCATAGGAATTTATAGTGGACACAATGGCAAACTTGGTTTTTGGGAGTTGGATGCACGAGTAGAGCTCATACTCAGTACAAGGCGAGGGCTAGCAAAAGACTGGGAGCGACCAACTAAGAGAGCAATAACGGCCATAATCATGCAAAGCGACAAAGCGACATTAAAAGAAGCATAAGATGGCATCAAAAGTCAAAAACTAAATGATCATAGAGGTTATTGGCGACTTATTTTTTAGTCAACATGGTGTAAGCATGTGCCAAGTCAACCCAAATAAAGCATCAAAGGAGAAAACCAAATAAATGCTTCCATATAATAAAAACAACGCATGATTTTTTCAAAGGCTCATTAACAAATCTCAGTCATTTGAGACAAGTCATGCTACAGCAAAACCACTAAGCATACTATCAAAAAGACATCAAGCATGACATGAAAAAGCCTAAGCCGCAGTCTACACAAGCTCCTTCTTGTACCACTTTTTTGCATAAAGCTTTTTCTCTTTTCCAACACCATTCAAACTTTTTTAATCCAACTCTTTTGAGGAAAACCAACATGATCCAGAGGCAAAAATACACCTTGATAAATAAATATAAGAAGATCTGAATGCAAATCAAGGCGAAAACGAAAACCAAAAGCAGTAGCAGAAAAAGAGAACACTCATTGAAACGATAAGAGTGAAAAAAAAACAGAGTGTTCTTGGCAAATGAAAAACGGAGTTCATCTCCTCCAAAAGAAACATGATGTGATCTAACCATTTATTGCAGCAAACTAAACTAAACTAATACTGAAAACTAAAACAACTGACGCTCCAAGAAAAACACATAGTGCATGAAGCAATAAAAATATAGTGTCTTGAAAGGTGACCTGATTTTTGCCGATGAAGAAGGGGTGCCTCGGGGGCATCCCCAAGCTTTGACGCTTGTACTTCTTGGATATTTCTTGGGGTGAAGCATGGGCATCCCCAAGATTGAGCTTTTGTCCATTCTTCAACTCATCTCATCATTCTCCAATCCCTACACTTGAAAACTTTCTTCATACAAAACTAAACACAATTCTATTAGCAACATTAGTGCAAGCATAACATATAATCAATCCTCTATTTGCTTCAGGTTTCAACTCAAAACCACCACATATATATCATATACTACTGTAGCAACCTCCCCAAAAGTTCCATGATCAAAAGAACTCAAAAGAAAGCGATAAAGTGGCAAACACAAATATTGGCAGAAATCTGTCAAAACTGAACAGCTGACAAAGGTCGAATTTTTGAGGGATTTTCTGTTGCTCAAATCAAAAAGTGTTCAACTAAGAAAAGTTTGGATATAACCTGGGGCATATGCACAAGAAATCGCAGGTCCAAAAGATATACAGATAATTTTCACGAATTTTTACGGTGCAGCACCGAAAACAGTTTCAGGACAGCAACATCCCCAAATCTTTACCTCACTCAAATTAGAGGCTTCTCTTGGCACAAAAACGAAATAAACAAGATAAGGAGCGGTCATTACAGTAGTAATGACTTCCAAGACTCAAATAAAAGAAAAATTACTGAAAAATAAACAATGGGTTATCTCCCAAGAGTGCTTTTCTTTAACGCCTTTGAGCTAGGCACAGTAATTTGCAAAGATGCTCATGTGGGCGCCATATAAGAGCTTGAGGCAAAGGCGCCATATAGGAACTTAAAGAAATAGAGAGCATCAAAAAGCAAATATGAAAGACATTTATATCTGAACCACTTCCTATGAAAAATAGTCTTGTAGAGAGACAAGTCATAAAAGCGCAAAGCAAAAAGCATAGGAAGGCAAAACAAGTACAACTTCAAAAATTGCAACATAAAGAGGGGAAACTCAATATTCTTGAGATCCATCAAACCATGTTTCCCTCTCTCATAGTAACTTTCAGTAGCATCATGAATAGAACTAACAATATAACTATCACATAAAGCATCCCTATCATGAGCCACATGCATAAAAGGATTAATACTCCCTACTGGAACAATAGTAGTAGGAGAAAATTCAACAGAATAATTATTATCATCACCATAATCATCATAAATAGGAGGCATATTGTAATCATAACTAATTTTATCCTCAATAGTAGGTGAACTGAAAATATTATACTCATCATCATAACCATCATAAACTAGAGGTTTAGTATCATCGCAAGCTAAAGAACAGCTATTTCGCAAAGCATATTCTTCAAACATATCATCATAAGAAGGAACATCACATATGGGAGATAAAATATCATCAGAGCAAACTTTCTCCACTAAAGCTGGGGAACTAAAAATATCATGCTTAACAAAACCAGCTTCCCCAAGCTTAGACTTTTCTATAGCATTAGTAATAACAGTGTTCAAAGCATTCATACTAACAACACTATTAGCATGCAAATTAAGCTCCAAAGGTTTTTCAATTTTCTCTTCAAACACTTCATATCTAAACTCAGGAAAAAGACTACAGAACTCATTGTTTTCCATTTAAGCCTAACTAGTGAAAATAAAAACAAGAAACAAAAAGATGTAATTGCAGAATCTAAAGGAAATAACTCCGAGCACTCACACAGGAGGATGCGAGTACCTTTTACCTTACCTCCCCGGCAACGGCGCCAGAAAAGAGCTTGATGTCTACGCACTTCTATTCTTGTAGACACTTGTTGGGCCTCCAAGTGCAGAGGTTTGTAGAACATCAGCAAGTTTCCCTTAAGTGGATCACCCAAGGTTTATCGAACTCAGGGAGGAAGAGGTCAAAGCTATCCCTCTCAAGCAACCCTGCAATTACGATACAGAAAGTCTCTTGTGTCCCCAACACACCCAATACACTTGTCAGATGTATAGGTGCACTAGTTCGGCGAAGAGATAGTGAAATACAAGTGGTATAGATGATTATAAGTAGTAAATGCAATCTGGAATAAAAATCGCTGCGAGCAAACATGTAACAAAACAGCAAGTAAACGGTGTGCAATGCTTGGAAACAAGGCTTGGGGATCATACTTTCACTAGTGGACACACTCCCAACAATATAACATGATTGAACAAATAAACAACTTCTCTCCACTATGGTACTCTGAATTACTCTCCTATTGAATAACACTAATCATTGCGTAGTGGCTACGGAAGCACCCCTTAAAGTTCATCAAGTACTTGACAAACACCACTCATAGAGACATCCAAATCAGATCACAACTCAAGATAGATATCATTGCAACTTAGACCAAGTACTAACACGGTGCACACACTGTCAACATTACACCATGAAAGGAGGAATAGATCACTCAATACTATCATAGTAATAATTACTCTCATAATCCACAAGAGATCACAATCATAGCCTAAACCAAGTACCACCACGATGCACGCACTGTCACCATTACACCATGGCAGGAGGAATAGATTACTTTAATAACATCACTAGAGTACACTATAATAATTAAGCATAGGAGTAGCATAATATCTGAATAATAACATCTACTTGTTCAACATGATACAAAGCTCACGATCACATAAAGATCACATCATGGGAGAGAGAGGTGAACCACATAGCTACCGGTAGAGCCCTCAGCCCCGGGGATGAACTACTCCCTCCTCATCATAGGAGACAACAAGGTTGATGGAGATGGCGGTGAGGTCGATGGAGACGGCGATGGAGACCGATGGAGATGGCTCCGGGGGCACTTCCCCGTCCCGGCAGGGTGCCGGAACAGAGACTTCTATCCCCCAAAATTTGTCGGCGATGGCGGCGGAGCTGCGGAACTCTTTCTGGAAAATTGCCGAATCCCTTTAGGGTTTTCCGTCCCGAGGCTTCTTATAGGCGAAGGGGCGATGTCAGGGGTGGGACCAGGCGCCCTCACGCATGGCTGGCGCGGCCAGGGGCCTGGCCGCGCCACCCCTACATGTGGGGCCCCTGTGGCCCACCTCCTACTCCTCTTCGGATCTCTGGAAGCTTCCGGGTAAAATAAGACTTCAGGATGAGGTTTCGTCCAATTCCGAGAATATTTCCTGTGTATCACTTCTGAAACACAAAAACATCAGAAAACAGGGAACTGGCACTATGGCAACTTGTTAATAGGTTAGTTCCAAAAAATGCATAAAAGTGCCACGAAGTGTAACGAAACAATAGGCAAATGATGTAAAAACAAGCATGGAGCATCAAAAATTATAGATACGTTTGAGACGTATCATGCATTCATAATCATAATTTATAACTGACTTCCTACCTTTGTCGTTTTCCCATCCTTCAGCATTTTCTTGGATACGGTCAAGAAGATTCCACTTAGCATCTTCTTTCATATGGGTAAATGATCCAAAACAGGAAGCATCCAAAAATTCCTTTTCATGAAGAGTAAGCCTCGCATAAAAATTATCAATAACAATATTACTGGGGAGCTCATGAATGGGACATTTGAGCATTAGTAACTTCAATCTCTCCCACGCTTGGGCAATACTCTCTCCATCATGAGGCCAAAAGTTATATATTCGATTACGATCTTTATGAATTTCACTTGGAGGATAAAACTTGGAATAAAAGAGAGGTACAATTTCCTCCCATGCAATAGATGGACCATCTTTAAGCAGCCAATACCACTCCTCAGCTCTGCCTTTCAGTGATAAAGAGAATAGCTTCCTCTTAACTTTGCTTGATGAAATACCTGCACACTTGAACAACTCGCATAATTCATGTATAAAGAGTAAGTGATCACCCGGATGGACAGTTCCATCTCCTGAATAGCAGTTATCCATAACACGTTCAACAATTTTCATAGGTATTTTAAAAGGATCTAATTGAGCAGGTGGTGGTTCATCCACATGTGCAGCAGTGGTAGTAGTGTTCCCGAATAGGAACCCAAATGGAGAACTCTCCATAGCAAAATAAAATAAAAATAAAAGATAGAAATAAAAACAATACTCACAGCGACGGTTACCTTTACCAATTCCACTCTTCAATAGCGCTTCACTCCCCGGCAACGGCGCCAGAAAATAGTCTTGATAACCCACAAGTATAGGGGGTGTATCATAGTACTTTCGATAAATAAGAGTGTCGAACCCAACGAGGAGCAGAAGGTGTTGACAAGTGGTTTTGATCAAGGATTCACTGTAAATACTAGCAAACAGGTTTTCAGGGGTATTTGGTAATGCAAGTAAATAAAGTACGAGTAAATAAAAGACAGTAATAATAATTGTAGCAAGTGGCCCAATCCTTTCTTGAGCAAAGGACAAGCCGGTTGTGTAACTTATGATGACCAAACGTTCTCGAGGACACACGAGAGTTTCTGTCAAGAGCTTTCGCTTCATGCCGCTAAATAATCTTTATTGGTTTGATAAGTGTTATGGGGGTGAACCTGTGCTAGCGCACTACCCTTACTAGGATAAATACACACTTGTGATTATACCCCTTGCAAGCATCCGCAACTACAAGAAAGTAATTAAGATAAATCTAACCATAGCCTTAAACTCTAAGATCCTACGCTCCCTGGTGCAATGGTTTCCTAACGGAGGTTTAGGTTTGTGTCACTCCAGCAACCCCACAATTAGTAGCCAAATACACAATGCATCTCACTAGGCCCATAAATGGTGAAGTATCATGTAGTCGACGTTCACATGACACCACTAGTGAAATAGCACCACAACAAATAAATATCAAACCACTAAGTATTACTTAACATAATTCCACTACTAACATCTCGACTTCTCCCATGTCCTCAAGAACTAATGAACTACTCACAAGACATAATATGAATCATGATCAGAGGTGAAATAATGGTAAATAACAATCTGAACATAAACCTTAATTCAACGGTTCCACTCAATAGCATCAACCACAAGAGTAATCAACACCGGGAAAGTTTCCCCTAAGAATTTAACAAGATTCAACTCAAGATGTTACAGCGGGATGGCGTGGTGATGGTGGAGATGAAGGTGCTTCTGATGGAGATGATGATGATGATGATCCCGATGAAGTCCGGTGCAATGGCGATGACGATGGCGACGATCTCCCCTCTCCGGGAAGGAATTTCCCCGACAGATTCCTGCCTGCCGGAGAGCTTTTCTCTCTCTGGTGTTTTCCGCCCCGCAGAGGCGGGGGTGTCTATCTCTGAGCCCCCCCTTGACTTAGGTTTTCGGGGACGATGAAATACGTGAAACGGTGATGGCAGTAGTGGGCTAGGGTGCCCTCACCATAGGGCGGCGCGGCCAGGGGCTGGGCTGTGCCCCTGGTGGTGAGGCTTCCCTGTGGCCCCTCTTGCCTCCTCCTTCTGGCTACTTCAGTCTTCTGGTAAAATATAATTTCCTGGTATTTTTCTGGAATTTCCTGATCTTCCGAAATATGGTGTCTTGACGGTCCTTTTTTAGCAGAATCCTGACTCCGGCAGCAAATCCTCCAATGATCATCAAACATGTAAAAACAGAGGAAACAACATAAGTATCATCTCTAAATGTGAAATATATCAATGAATAACAGTAAATTATGATACAAAATAGTGATGCAAAATGGACGTATCAACAGGTCATCAGCATCGCTCTAGCTGCATCAACAATTGTGACCAACCATGACCCTAGGATGAATAGGATAAGCTCAATTGTTTTGGTTGAGCTACCCCCAAATACCGCATGTATTAGGCGTTATTTGGTACATGAATTGCCTCCTGTGCTTGATATGATTGTATGATGATTGCCTTGTGTGTTTCTTTAGTGTGTGCTGCTACCTTGTGCTTGTGCTTGTTTTTGGCCTTTCGGCCTAACCTCTCTAAAATCTGTTTTTCCTTCCCTCTATTTGTGTCAGCTCAAGTAGCATAAGGTAAGTTAAAAGTGAAACGCTAACTCTAACCTTGATAATAGTGGATTAAAATTCTCCTCGCAACCATACTCAGGATCCGGTGCAACACATTTTTGCTATGTGGTTCAAACTCCATCAAGACCTCCCAACGACAAGGAAGCAGAAGATAGACCCGCTTGGACTACACAAGATTCCTAGAAGACAATGACTTCACTAACATAGGTTCCATTTTAAAAGGGAGCCCCGCTAACTTTGATGATACTCTGTTAACACCCCCCCCAACACTTGCTAATCTTCTAACAAGCCAACTAACATTGAGCATAGTAGTATCAAAGCCAATTGTAACTTTCGTAGTTCAACATGTTGTCGCCACTTGAAGCCCAAAGACTCACGTGCTTGATCTCCACTATGCAAATGTAAGCCTGAAGACTCTTCAAGACCAAGCCCTCAACTCGCCTCCACCAAAGAACCTTTAGCTCAAGCCCAAGAAGACCCAGAAGAATGCTTGCAATTAGGACTAACACGCGCCCTGATAGTTAGGAAGCGCAGAGAATTTAGTCTACAGATCTTACGTAACTAGAAATACCAAAGCTTAATCGCCCTTATCTACAACCTCTAGCGCACTCCAAGCCCAAGATAGAAGGGTCTACACCAACATCAAGCTTCAAGGCACGACATGAAGATTGAAGATTCAATCAAGCTACACGAAGGAAGCGATGACTCCCAGCCAACAAGAGCTACCCGAGAAGCCTCAACTTTCAAGACCTCGGCTTCAAGATGATGACCTTCTGACTCTTGTAGAGTCTTTACGAGCACACATGATAGCCTAACCACACTAACCTTAGAGGCATCTCGACGAGGTTTTGACAAGAAACTTTCGGCAACATCAACTCTTCAGCCACCAACTTCAGCAAATGCAGATGATGACCCACAAGTATAGGGGATCACAACAGTCTTCGAGGGATGTAAAACCCAAATTTATTGATTCGACACAAGGGGAGCCAAAGAATATATGTAAGCCTTAACAGATGAGTTGTCAACTTAGCTGCCCCTGGAAATAGTCTTGCTCGCAGTGGTTTATCAGTAGCAACAGTTTTATAGTGGTGATAGTAGTGAAACAGTAACAACAGTAGTAAAATAACAGCGGTAATAGTAGCAATAGTAAACAGTAGGAACAAATACTGTAGGCATACGGATGGATGTATGGGCGTTGCATGGATAAGATAATTCATGAAATCAATGAGACATGAGCATTGCAAATAAATAATGATAAAGTATCCTAGTACAAATAATCATAGGCATGTGTTCCGTATATAGTCGTACGTGCTCACAAGGAGAAACTTGCACGACATCTTTTGTCCTACCAGCCTGTTGCAGTAGGGCCTCAAGGGAAACTACTGGTAATTAAGGTACTCCTTTTAATAAAGTACCGGAGCAAAGCATTAGCACTCGGTGAACACATGTGATCCTCACATCATAGCCATCCCCTCCGGTTATCCCAATTTCTGTCACTTTGGGGCCTCGGGTTCTGGACAACAATATGTGTATATAACTTGTAGGTAAGACCATAAACAACAAGTATCATCACAGAAATAATAACATGTTCAGATCTAAAATCATGGCACTCGGGCCCAAAGTGACAAGCATTAAGCACAACAAGTTGCAACAATGTCATCAGCACTAATAGAAGATACTAGGCACTATGCCCTAACAATCTCATATCAAATTACATGAACAATCTCATCCAATCCCTACCATCCCCTCACCTATAGCGGGGGAATTACTCACACATCGATGGGGGAGTCATGAATGGTCGATGGAGTGATGTCGGTGATGATGGCGATGAAGATCTCCTCCAAATCCCCATCGCGGCAGGGTGCCAGAACGGAGTTTCTGGTTCCGAATCGCAGTTTCTGATGGCGGCGGTGCAGCGGAAGTCTATATGGGAAAAACTCCATGTCCCCGATATTTTCAGGTCAAGGGGTATATGTAGGCAAAAGGAGAGGTCGAGGAGACGGCCGAGCCGTCCTCACACTAGGTGGGCGCGGCCAGGGCTGGGCCGCGCCCCCTGTGTGTGTGGAGGCCTCGTGCCTCCACTCCGTCTCGTCTTCTGGCTCCGTGGGTCTTCTGGTCAAATAGGATTTTTGATGATTTTTCCCAAATTTTTACTGAAAGTTGGATTTCTGCACAAAAACGAGACACCAGAGCAATTCTGCTGAAAACAGCGTTAGTCTGTGTTAGTTGTATTCAAAACACACAAATTAGGGGAGAAACAATAGCAAAAGTGTTCGGGAAAGTAGATACGTTTTGGACGTATCAACTCCCCCCAAGCTTAGCTATTTGCTTGTCCTCAAGCAATTCAGTTAACAACTGAGAGCGATAAAAGAAACTTTCACGAACACATTTGCTTCATATGATGTATATATACTAACTATGTGATCAAATACTCAGGCAATTCATAATAAGAAATATGCAGCTAATGTCACCTCATAGTCAAGCAAGCTATGAAAGAGTGACAATGCACTAATAACAAGTAACATGTACAAAAGAAGCTACAAGATTGTAATATGCATAAATGATATGAAAGAGTGGTATCCAGCTTGCCTTTATTTGTGGAGCAAAACATAAATGTTGAGGCACCTCTGAAGTCCAAGGGAAGACTAGAAGTAAAAATGTCAAAGATACAAGCATCAAAGTTATACCACAATTAACCATGTTCTGGGACAAGCACATTACACTAAGAATAACAGCTATGCTCTCAAGAAGTGCTTAAAGTTAGAAGATGAAGACTCAACATAAAAGTAAACGAATGGCCCTTCGCAGAGGGAAGCAGTGATTAAACATGTGCTAGAGCTTTTCATTTATAAAACAGAGATAAAAATTTATTTTGAGAGGTGGTTGTTTCATGTCAACGACTGGCAATGTGGACTTGCTATCTTCCATAATAAACAAGTGAGAGTGGTTCTGAGTTCTTTGAAATTTTGGCATATTGGTGCTCTTTTATAAAGCTTTGGCACTCCTCCCCACCTTTTTTCCTTTCTCAATCCATGGCTAACTGATTCCATCGGGTGCCCACCAACTTTCACATACCTTGGAGGAGTGCCTTTTTTCTTCTTTGTATAATTAGATTATAATGGTCTGACCAGATCTCATGCAAAATTAATGACGAGCAGATGAATCTGCCTAGTCGAGGGGTACTTAATTTAATATGGAAGATAGAATTCCGACCACTACGTCCCCATGAGCTAAAAACAGTGGCACAAAACGAGATGTATTTGAAAGTTTGAAAGGTAGCACATGAAAATTTACTTGGAATGGCTTTGAAATACCATGCATAGGAATTTATAGTGGACTCTTTGGAAGACTTGGTTTTTGGTAATTGGATGCACAAGTAGAGATCATACTCAGTACAAGTGAAGGCTAGCAAAAGACTGGGAAGCGACAATCAAGAGAGCAATAACTGTCATAATCATGCTTGTGACAAAACAAAATTAATATAGGCATAAAAATGATACAAGAACTCTGAGGCAAAGTAAATCATCGAGGCTTAATTGACTTTTTGTTCAGTCATATGCATGCTTGAGCATGTGCCAAGTCGATTCTAATGAAGCTTTCAGAGGAGGATACCACAATAACATACCATATTATGAATAAAACAATGCATGCAAGCGTCTACATGACATGCTACAAACTATTAGTAAATTGAAACTAATCATATGAGAGCAAGAACTACAAAGCATCCATTAGATAACATATACCTTACATGAACCGACTAAGCAAGTCCACATAGATGAGTATATGTACAAAAATGAAAACAAATAGAGTTCATACCAGCCTCTTACCACATCTCGGATTGTCATATGTCGTCATTATTGCTTTTCACTTGTGTGGCTTGAATAATATAAAGTGAATACCGAGCTCCAATGGAGTAACGGGGGACTGAACTCTGCAACAAACTTTACAAAACCGAAGAAGAACAAAAAATATTTTTGGGTTTTCAATTGAAATAAGAACAGAAGGAAATAGCAAACAAAGCAAAATATTTTTGGATTTTTCAAATAGCAAACCGAAAATAGCAAGTAAAGCAAACCAAATGTAGCAAACTGAAAAGGCAAACAACGGAAATATTTTTGGTCTTTTGTGTTTTGGAAAAGTGGAAATCAGAACAAGAACAATAAAGAAAGCGAAACATGGATATACATAGGACCGACAAAATAAGATATGTAGATGAGTGAATCGTCGGCGTACCTCCCCCCAAGCTTAGGCTTTTGGCCTAAGTGGAGATCAATTCCAGCCCTGGTAGCTGCTCTAGGCTGGTGGATCATCATGGGTGTAATCGTACCCCGACTCTCGTGAAGATGAAGCTAATGGCGCATAATCATAATAAGGTTGCTCGTATGGGAAATTCGCAATGTTGGAGGGCTGACCCGGCTCCTCGGCGCCCTTCTCATCGTGCACAGGCGGCGGGTGCTCCTCTATGTACGCGTCGAGCTCATCCTCCATGAGCGACCATCCATTCCTGTGATCAAGGTTAAACAAAAGAGGTGTAGGCAAACAGACCGATCGATCAGTCTTTACTACCTTCCAGGTAGTCTTCTTGAAAAAGGTTAGCTCAAATGTTAAATTAATCAAACTAGCAGGAGGAGAAATAAACTTATGATGAATCATAGAACTAAGATCAAGTTTCTCCTCGGGGAACTGCAGATCTAGAAAATGAGGCATTACACCATGCAAAGCTAACAGGCGTGAAGCTATAAGTCCCCCACAGATTCCCCCTTTCTCACGATTAACATCAAGACGGAAAGATATTAAAGCACCCAAACGGTAAGTCCTATCACGCCTCAAAGCAGCAACAATAAAAGCTAGATCATGGAGAGATAATTTACTTGCAGATTTCCTAGCAAGAACACATTTGGTAATAAAGAAAGCAAAATACCGAATGGATGGGAAATGAATATTTCGAGTTTTACCACCCTCTCCTGTGAAGCTTCTTCCTTGACAAATCTCCTCATATAGTTCCAACAATGGCCTAGGCTGTCCTCTTATCTTCTCGAGTGATCCCCACTGTGGTGCTCTAATAGCTGTATAGAAAACATCAAGAGGAAAGTCCACAGATTTGTTATAGATTTTATAATGAACCATGGGGTTAGAAGTGGACCAACTAAATCTGAAATCCCGCACCACAGACATTGTTAGTTTAACATATTGGGGAGGTTCACCCTCAGTAAAATGTTCCAATCCTGCATTAGAGAGTAAGGTTTGGAAATCCTGCAGAATTCCAGCAGCATTCATGAACTCTGAGCATGGATAGTGTAAGGGAAAGACCCTCTCTTCACGGTGAACCCTCATGACTTCATGCACTTCTAGTTCATGTTGAAAACATTGATATGCATTCTCCTCCATTTCTGAAATTTTTAACAAACCTCATAAAACATGATTTTGAGACAAGCAAATGTAGGAGACTACTATAGTGAGTTACTAGAGAGCTAACATGCATCAAAATAACATTTCTAAGCAATAGAACAAGCATGCACACTCATTTATCCTGCCACCTACAATGCTAAAATACTCAAGAAATACTTCACCAAAAGAAATTCTACTTGGACAAGTGGAGGAGTCACATACCGGAGAACAATTGCTCCAAATCTCAGCAGAAATGATGGGCTGAGCAAGGAGATCGAAAAATCGCGATGAAGAACAGCAAGAACTCGAGTTTGAGCTGGGTGTGTCGTTGTTTTCGGGAGAGAGAAAAAACAGGGGAGGAAGAGATAAGTGAGAGGCCAGGTGGGGCCCTCTCACACCAGGTGGGCGCGCCCCAGGCTGGGCCGCGCCCCCTGTGTGGGAGGTGGCGTGGCAGCCCCTCCTGGTGTCTCCCAGGTGCCTCTCTGCCCCATTTTTGACATAAAAATTTATAAAGAATTTTTTGGAATTTTTTGAGAAACTTTATTTTTGAAGATTTTTCAGAAATTGGCATATCGATAAAAACTCAGAAAAATGAAGATGAAATGATTTCAAGCAAATCAAAACCAAGTATGCAGCAGCTCTGAGATACTCTTAATCATTTAACTAAACTAAAGGAATAAAATTGAACAAGTAAATATAAGTGAGGTGGAGTGGATGCGGTGAAAACGAAGTTTCGTTCATATAAAATCACTTTGTTAACAAGGTTGATCAAGTCTTGTTCCCAAACTAACTTTATATGAAGCAAGACTTTGCACTTCACTTAATGCTTATGTTACCTCAACTCTGATAGGCATAGTCCCAGTCATAACAATTTTATATTCTTCCTTGGGCTTTTGCTCTGAACAAATAATTTGACCAACTCTGATGGTCTCAACATGCTTGATTGAATTTAGAGCATTCTTTCTATCAATCTTCTTGGGAAAATAAACCGTATACTCTTTGACATTGACATTGAAAGTTACTTTTCCTTGATTGCAATTAATAACAGCCCCTGCAGTGTTTAGAAAAGGTCTCCCAAGAATAATAGACATATTATCATCTTCAGGCATTTCCAACACAACAAAGTCAGTTAAAATCAAACAACTGTTAGCAACTTGAACATGAACATTTTCACATATACCAATAGGAATAGTAGTAGACTTATCAGCCATCTGCAAAGATATATCAGTTGATACCAATTTTTCTAGATCAAGTCTCTTATAAAGAGAAAAAGGCATGACACTAACTCCTGCTCCCAAATCACATAAAGCAGTTCTAACATAGTTATTTTTAATGGAGCAAGGAATAGTTGGTATACCTGGATCTCCAAGCTTCTTCGGAACTTTACCATCAAAAGAATAATTAGCAAGTAGAGTGGAAATTTCCTCATTAGGAATCTTCCTTTTGTTAGTAACAATATCTTTCATATACTTTGCATAAGGAGGCATTCTAATAGCATCAGTCAAAGGAATTTGCAAAAATAAAGGTCTCATCCATTCACAAAACCTGTTGTAGTGTTCTTCTTCCTTGGACTTGTGTTTCTTACCAGGAAAAGGCATTGGTTTCTACACCCAAGGTTCTCTCTCATTACCATGCTTGGTGGCAATGAAGTCTTCTTTGGTGTACTTTGCATTCTTATCAATCTTTTCTGGTTGCTCTTCAACTTCTTCTTTATCGGAAGCATCACCTGGTTCAGTTTTAGCATCAGAAATAGACACACTGTTAGGATCTTTACCTCCATCAGAGGATTATGTAGTTGTTTTATGCTTCTTCTTCTTCTTCTTGGAAGGAATATCATCACTTGAAGTACATTGAGAATCTTGCTCGACCCTCTTAGGATGTCCTTCGGGATATAATGGATCTTGAGTAGTAGCACCACTTCTGGTGCGTATTTCACATGCTTGCTTCTCTCTTGCGGCATTAACTAGCAAGTCTTTTTGCACCTTGGTAAGCTGATCAATTTGTGTTTGAACCATTTGAAAATGTTTAACAAGTATCTTCACATCATTGGAGATTCTCTCCACAATATCCTGCAACTTGTTAATAGCTCTAGAATTTTTCAACAAATGATTCTACACCATTCTATTAAAATTTTCTTGCTTAACAATAAAATTATCAAATTCATCTAAGCACTGATCAGGAGGTTTGGAATAAGGAATATCTCTATCATCAAAGCGTTGGAGAGAGTGTACCTCAATAGTAGATGAATGAGGGATTGGCTTACATAATTCTTCTATAGGAGGTAAATTCTTCACATCTTTGGATTTAATACCTTTCTCCTTAAGAGATTTCTTAGCTTCCTTCATAACTTCATCATTTAATTCAATCATCCCTCTCTTCTTCGGTGTAGGCTCTATAGATGGCGCAGGGGTTGGTGCTGGTGTTGGCTCAACTAGAGTCCAATCATCATGATTCCGGCTTATTTTAGCCATTAATTCTTCAGCTTCAGCCGGAGTTCTTTCCCTGAAAACACAACTAGCACAACTATCCAAATATGACTTAGATTCATCAGTTAGTCCATTATAAAATATATCAAGGAGTTCATTTTTAGGCAATGGTTCTTTAGGCAAAGCTCTAATTAAAGAACAAAACCTTGTCCAAGATTCAGGCAATATCTCTCCTTTTCCCTGTTCAAAATCAAAGATTTTCTGCACAACAGCATGTTGAGCACTAGCAGGAAAATATTTCTGAAAGAAAGCATTAACCAAAGCAATAGGACTATTAAGAGATCCAGGAGACAAGCTATTAAACCAAGTTTTAGCTGCATCTTTCAATGAGAAAGGAAAAAATCTTAGCAACAAAGTAAGTGCGGAGCTTAATATCATCAGAAAACAAATTACTCAGAGTAGAAAGCTCATTCATGTGCTCCATAGCACTCTCATCTTTAGTACCACAAAAATGAGTTTTCTCAACAATAGATATGTAAGATAAATCCAAAGAGAAATCATAATCCTTGTCTCTAATATTTATGGGAGAAGCAGCAAACTTAGGATCAGGAGACAAATTATATCTAACAGTACGTCTTGCAAGAAGTTCTTTAACCTCAGCAGCATTACGAGTAGCACGTGCTTCAGCAATAAAATCATCATTAAGCTCAATATAAGCATCATCATCAAAATCATCACTAGGACATTCCCTAGACTCAGGTGAACTAACAGGTGTAACAGTGGTGTTTCCCAACTTAGCTCTAGCAATAGTAGCATCTAAAAAGGAACCTAGTGAACCACTCTCATCAAGCACAGTAGAAGCATCATCTAAATTATCAGTGGCATTTTCAAACTCAGCAGAAGTAGTAGCAGTAGCATGTGCATGTGGTGGTGAGACCAACTTACTC
Source organism: Dactylis glomerata (assembly GCA_007115705.1). Classification (NCBI taxonomy): domain Eukaryota; kingdom Viridiplantae; phylum Streptophyta; class Magnoliopsida; order Poales; family Poaceae; genus Dactylis; species Dactylis glomerata. The sequence continues at coordinate 5,292,165 of QXEO01000464.1, read as the reverse complement.
ATGACAGATGGTGAATCAAGAGCAACAGAAGTGTTCAAAGTTGTACCTCTTCTTGTAGTGGATGGCAATATAGGAACTTTTCCATCACGAGGTTTACCCATGATGAAAGGATTGCAGCGAACAATATGAGTACCAAGTGAACTTACAAATAAAGCTATGCTCCCCGGCAATGGCGCCAGAAAATAGTCTTGATGACCCACAAGTATAGGGGATCACAACAGTCTTCGAGGGAAGTAAAACCCAAATTTATTGATTCGACACAAGGGGAGCCAAAGAATATATGTAAGCCTTAACAGATAAGTTGTCAATTCAGCTGCACCTGGAAACAGTCTTGCTCGCAGTGGTTTATCAGTAGCAACAATTTTATAGTGGTGATAGTAGTGAAATAGTAACATCAGTAGTAAAATAACAGCGGTAATAGTAGCAATAGTAAACAGTAGGAACAAATACTGTAGGCATAGGGATGGATGTATGGGCATTGCATGGATAAGATAATTCATGAAATCATTGAGACATGGGCATTGCAGATAAATAATGATAAAGCATCCTAGTACAAATAATCATAGGCATGTGTTCTGTATATAGTCGTACGTGCTCACAAGCAGAAACTTGCACGACATCTTTTGTCCTACCAGCCTGTTGCAGCAGGGCCTTAAGGGAAACTACTGGTAATTAAGGTACTCCTTTTAATAAAGTATCGAAGCAAAGCATTAGCACTCGGTGAACACATGTGATCCTCACATCATAGCCATCCCCTCCGGTTATCCCAATTTCTATCACTTTGGGGCCTTAGGTTCCGGACAACAATATGTGTATACAACTTGTAGGTAAGACCATAAACAACAAGTATCATCATAGAAATAATAACATGTTCAGATCTAAAATCATGGCACTCGGGCCCAAAGTGACAAGCATTAAGCATAACAAGTTGCAACAATATCATAAGCACTAATAGAAGATACTAGGCACTATGCCCTAACAATCTCATATCAAATTACATGAACAATCTCATCCAATCCCTACCATCCCCTCACCTACAGCGGGGGAATTACTCACACATGGATGGGGAGTCATGAATGGTCGATGGAGTGATGTCGGTGATGATGGCGATGAAGATCTCCTCCAAATACCCGTCCCGGCAGGGTGCCAGAACGGAGTTTCTAGGTCTGAATCACGGTTTCTGATGGTGGCGGCGCAGCGGAAGTCTATCTGGGAAAAATTCTGTCTCCCCGATATTTTCAGGTCAATGGGTATATGTAGGCAGAAGGAGAGGTCGAGGAGACGGCCGAGCCGTCCTCACACCAGGTGGGCACGGCCAGGGCTGGGCCGCGCCCACTGTGTGTGTGGAGGCCTCGTGCCTCCACTCTGTCTCGTCTTCTGGCTCCGTGGGTCTTCTGGTGAAATAGGATTTTTGATGATTTTTCCCGAATTTTTACTGAAAGTTGGATTTCTGCAAAAAAACGAGACACCAGAGCAATTCTGCTGAAAATAGCGTTAGTCCATGTTAGTTGTATTCAAAACACACAAATTAGGGGAGAAACAATAGCAAAAGTGTTCGGGAAAGTAGATACGTTTTGGACGTATCAGCAGACGATCCACATCTTTGGTAAAAAGGAAGTCTTCGACGCATCTCAAAGTATCATCGGTGAGTTGGAAGGGAAATCATTGAAGCCTAGCTCTAACGTAGTCTCTACACCACTCTAGTACTACGCTTAGGAATCTCGGGACGAGATTCTTTTTAAGGGGGGAAGAGCTGTAACACCCCAACTTTTGTAACCAAGATTAAGTACTGTTAAGTGAGGCAAAACTAAGGGCCAACAAAAACTTTTTTTGCAACAAGATAAGTAAAATAGAGTTTCATGTATGTTTGCCTGGATTGATGTGAAAATATTGTTGCAAGAGTGTTGTTTGATGGATAAGTTTGTGGACCAACTAAATCTTTGCGATCTAGTGGTCATGCCATATTTTGGGTTACTAGCTTTTTCTCAAAATAAAGTATCTTGGCACCTCATTTATTTCAACATATTTCAATTTGCCATCATGGGAGCCAAGACCTATTTTAAAACAAAAGCTTTAACAAAACTAAGTATTTATAAAATCACAGGGACATAGTGTTGTGATCCCACTATTTTATAAACCTTTGGCAAGTGGTTCTCAAACACCCTGTAGAATACTTGATGGGGGAGATATTTATGTCTCCACTAGTTTCCCCAAAATTATTTACGAAAGCTTTACTCCCATGTTTAAAACTATTTTCAACTTCACCATGGCATGATCATTATTGATCACTTGTTCACTTATTGTTTCTAGTGATGCCAGATTAGTTGTAAATGATTGACTGTGTGTGGTGAGTTGATTTTGTGTGGCTCTATTTGACTTTGACTGGGTGCTTGTTAGTAGCTATGATCTTCAGGTAGGTCTGTGGCCTAATCTATCCAAAATCCAACAATTTATAACATGGCCAGTGGGGATATTCTTATAAAACTATTCTAGTCTTTTCTTTCCAAATAAAACCTATTTTGGCGTTTCCCTCTTTGAAAACCCTACAACTCTATTCCCAATGGAAGGAGTATTATCTTCAAAACACAAGTTTGTCAAAAATGGAAATGAGATTCACTCATATTTTGAGCACTCATTTCATCTCACAAATTTCTTTTATAAAGGTATTTTCACAACTATATTTTTCTCTATTTTCAAAAATAGTAGGAATGGGAAGAATACCTCTTTGGTATTCTTCTTGTCTCTGAAAATTATGGGAATACTACCCAAGGTTTATATAAGTGTTTGTGGCTATTTTATTTCAAAACCCTCACTTGGCTATGATCCACTTTTCAATGCAAATAAAATAAAATCTATATGTGGTCAAAGTCAGTCCCTAAAACCTAATCAAATCCTAATGTCTTAACTCAATGCATTAGGACATCTTTTTCTTGAAGACGGATTTTTTTATTAACCAAACTATCCCTAGCAAAACATCTTTGATGTTGGCTACATTCGCTACATCCAGGGTATCCCTCAAATTTTGGAGATAAACCATGCAAACAATCCATCAACACCATCTTAAATTCTGTTAATGTTTTCCGTATCTAGTGGCTTGGGAAACTTCTTAAATCACTCCCCCATGACCATACACCTTCCTATATGTCTTCCTTGTCATTTGATCTTTCATCCTTTCCATTACCAATTGGTCATTTGAGGCCATCTGATACTTTCTCTAATCATGTTTTCACCCCTAATCAAAACAATGAGAATGTAATCTTCTGCAGATTCCATTTTGTGCACACTTCTAAATTTTGAATTAAATTGAACAGAGACCACCCTATGACCTAATATTGTTCTTCTTGATCTACTCTATCTGTCAATGCACTTCTTGGTACATTTTGGAGCTTGCCATCCAGTTATGTGACTACGTTTTGAACCCTAATCAATGTTTTGCATCTAATCACCTCATATTCTCCTTTGATAAAAACCTAACCACCAATGCATTGCCCGACCTATCCAGCACCCTCACTCTCTCTCTCTTAGCAACCTGCATGCTACAGTACCCGTTTGTCTCATTTGGATGGAGTGTGTGCATGATACCCAATGGGGGAAATCTTGCAAGATCTTGTGCTCTCTCTCTCTCACTCCACCCTCTCTCATTCGACCCCGACCACAGCAGCAGGCCACCCCAACTCAATAGGCCGACCCTACCCTCCAGTGTCCCGAGCTAGGTCTCTCCCAGCTCACCCTCTTCTCTCAAGCTCCCGTGCCACAAGCTGGCTTGGACAGGAAGAAGAAGGGTGAGATAGGATCTGTAACCGCGCCACTAGACTACCCTCTATGTCCATGGTCAAACCCAAGCACGCCATCGACTTTGTCCTAGATCTCTTGCCCTCTCTTGTCGATGCTCTGGTACACAGCAATCAATCGAACACCTGGCAGGCATCAACTGGGCAACCTTTCCCCGAGCCAACCGAGCTCCCCCGACCCTGAAACTTCGCCGGCGTCAGAGCCTCGCGTGCCTTGACTCTCTGGCGCAACACCGCCTCTTTCTCTTGTCACTTTTCCCCTGTCCCAAATACCGCTCGCTCTGGCCAATGGCCAACGAGCCACGCTGCTCCCTGGCCGCGCACTCACGCCCTCTCCTACCTTCTTAAGCAGGCCCTGAGCACCAGAGCGCATCCTATGCTCTTCTCCTCCCTCCCATTCAACCGCCCCTACCTCCAGGGCCTTGGTGCTCCTTTTCGTCCTCAACCCTGGCCCCGAACTCCTGCACGAGTGACTCGTACATCACCGACGAGCTACAGACCATCTCCCGCGCCCCCTATCTCTCTATCTTGTTCTTCTTCTCTGAGACCTGTGAGCTCTAACCATCTCACCTTCTTCCCTGAAGCCCGCATGGACCTCGCCGCCACCGAGTCCGACCTCCTACGTCTCCGTCGCTGCAAGGTTTGCGTCGTCCGTGACTCCGTGTCCTCGATTCCGAGCCCGCCTACAAACCTGCACTGAGCCAGGGAGAACCGACCGGGTGCCCACTTCTCCTCCGAGTAATCTCCGCCACCTCCAGCCGCCCCGCCAGTGAGCCCTCCTCCGATCCTGTCCTCTCCGATGAACCTAGTCAGCCAGGTAGTATCGTGCATGTCCAAATAACCTGTAGCACAAAATTTAAAGCATACCCCCTGCCTTTTTTTAGTCGTGTCTGACCAGGACCCATGGATGGGCCGGCCCAGCGCTGTTCCTCCCGGATCAGTGGAAACTAGCCCGTTATTTTTTTAATTGAAACTCCATTTAGCCAAATCTTTGAATCTGCTAAGTTCTAAAATCTCTAGAAAATTCACTGGGAATGCAAATTTAGTGAATCAAATTTTAGTGGGCTCCTTATTCAAATATCTACCCAATGACACTGGTCCCATGGCAAAATAATTTATGTAGATGTGTCTATATATAAACTTGTGAATCTAGCCCCTTTTTTCACTAAAAAATTCAAATATGAGGTTCTGTAGATTGAAATTGCGTGTTTCCAATTTTCAGTGATGTTATGATGTGGTAGATTGCATGACTCACTGGTTTTGGTATTTTAGGAGCTATAGATCTGCAGTAGTAATTAAAATGGCAAATAGTTTGTTGGTCTTAGTTATTTTCTCATCTGCGGTAGATTAGGAATTTTTGTATGTGTCTAATTTCCATGGATTGTGTTTAGTAATAGCTTTCCAGAACATCCTCTGGCACATTTTTCTGATGTCCAGAGTATCTGGGAATTATTCTAGTGTTATAGCTATTATTGTTGCTAGGAATTTCATAGAAAATCAACCACAAGGAGTTTTGAGGTGAATCCAACTTTGTTGGGTTTATAAACTTGTTACCTACCTACTGATGTGCTGAGAGTGGTTGTTGATCTATTTTAGCACCTGCATGCTTGGTTGGATTGAGGTGGTGTACTTGTTGCTAGAAATGAAATACCCTAGGTTTAATAGATTTAACTTGTTATTAAACTCCTGCAAAAACTTGTTCAGCTTCTAAACTTGTTTGTTTCTGATACTCTCTGATTGTGTGTTATGAAGTGTGGTAATGCTTGTGCCTTGTGTATGCTTGCTTGCTTATAGGTTGCTATTTCTTTTACCGGCGATAGAATCGAACAACACCGTGAGTACCGGGGAAGGGGGAGTATTTGGATATCAAGGAGAAGACCAGGGACAAGCTGAGAAATGCAAGCCATCTAGACTTGATTCATATCTAGACCTAGTTTTACTTATTGCATGCTTTATAAATATTTATGAAATTGCATGATTTTATATTGTTATCACCTCTAGATAGCAATTATTGGCGACTTGGCTCCACAAGTCATTTGTTATCATCCTCATGCATAACACCTCTTGAGACCTACTTATCCCTTGGGTTAGTGGCATGATGATTAGCATCATGACCTTTGGAAAACTTTGTAGTGGAGCAAAAACTCTAGGTCGAGAACACTCAAATGGGTCTTTGAAAATGATTTCGAAAACCTTGGAATGGAGTGCTATTCCATTGATGGATTTCAAAAAAAAATAAGTTTGACAATAAGGTGGGATGTATATCCCGGAGTTGGAGGCAGGAGTTTTTCGGAAATGACATTGGGATCACTAATTGTTCGCTCAGAACAATTAACCCGTGAAACCACATTACCCTGGTATGGGATGGGGCTTAGCTCGTAGTTTATTCGCTTTGGTACGGGGCATCTCGCAACTATATAAGGGTTTGTAGGAAGTGGTGGGCAACAGTGTAGCGGGCCCGCCAATAGGCTACCCGCCCGGAAGACACTATGGGTCTCCCGCCGTGGCACTGGAGTTACGCTCGAACATGGAGGTAGACTGCCAAGGTGTGCCGGGGAGGTACATACTCCATAGGGTAGGTCCCTATACTAAGGTAGATAAGCGAAAGGCTCTGATCGGGTGCTTGTCGTGGCATAGGATGCTATGCGGGGATGATGCCCACACGATTAGTACTCGGATGGTGTGGGTAAGTGTACAACCTCTGCAGAGTGTAAAACTATTCGAATAGCCGAGTCCTCAGTCATGGACGGTTGGGACAACCGTTACTTAGCCCAATGTCGATTTTGTTTTAAAAAGGTGGTTTTCTATAAAATGGAGGAAAGTGTCGGATGGAGTACTCGGAGGGTACTACCGTGGCATGAGAAAGGTTCGGAGTACTTGGAGGGTACTGCCGAGGAAATGGAATGGTCATGTTTGATTGGCCTGGTTTAAGAAACAAAAAGGGTTACTCCCTTCCTAGAGATTTTACCAAAAATGTTTTATAAATGTTTTTAATAGAGATATAGAGATGTCGTTGAACAAGGTTCTAGACATGCTATATCGACACGAGAAAGTATGTCTTCAAAGAAAACAAACTAGTGTAGAGCCTTCCCTTGCTACAACCATACTGCATATCAAACTCTTTCTCTTTAGATGGTTTGCGAGTACAATTCAAAATGTACTTACGGCTTTGTCCCTGGCTATTAACTTGGTCAGACCTGGAAGACAACTATGAGGAAGATGATGGTGGGAATGACGACGCCGATGCGAACTAGGAACGTCTCCCAGTCAGTTGCCTGTAGGGTAGTAGGCATGACGTGGGTCATCTACGCTGTTTGGTATCCACTGCTTAGTTGTAAATTTGCCCTGCGTGGCAATATCAGACTTAGTCATGTGACCAATTGTAAGTATATCATTCGGTACTGTAATAGATGATGTAATTCTGTTATCAACTCGGATATGTGGATTCATGACACACTGATCATGGGATCGTGAATTGTATGCATATCAGGTATTCCGGATGGGTAATCCGGGGTCCCCACACCCTCAACCCGCCAACACATATGCACACACATGTTAGGTTCACATGCATACTCTCGGTTTCTTCTGGGCCCTCGAAGCCCGTTCTGGGGCAAAACCCTAGCCAGCAGCCCCCGCGCAGTCTACCCTCCTAGATTTCTCTAGAGAGCGGCACTAAGGTGGGATAGTGTGTTTCTTTAGCTTTGGTTAGGACATATGAATATGGTAAGCATAGGTTTGACCATTCCTAGCACAAGGTTCCCCTAGGTGGAACCAACATGGGAGTTTACACCTCTAAGTCATGAACCGGGAGCGATATGTACATGCGCGGCAGGTGAGACCGTCCGAGGAGCTATAGGTACTGCATCCCTCAACTCACCAACACACATGCACACACATGTTAGGCATGCATGCTCTGGGTTGCTTCCGGACCCCCGAAGCCCGTTCTGGGGCAAAACCCTAGCCAGCAGCCCCCGCACAGTATACCCCCCTAGATTTCTCTGGAGGGCGGCACTAAGGTGGGCTAGTGTGTTCCTTTAGCTTTGGTTAGGACATATGAACATGGTAAGCATAGGTTTGGCCATTCCTAGCACAAGGTTCTCCCCGGTGGAACCGATGTGGGAGTTTATACCTCTAAGTCATGAACCAAGAACGATATGTACGTGGGAGGCAGGTGAGACGCCCTGCATCCCTCAACCCACCAACACACATGCACACACATGTTAGGTCCACATGCATGCTCTAGGTTGCTTCAGAACTAGGGTCGTGGGAGGAGAAGAGACGTGCCTTCGATAAGTATGTAGGAGATTCCGCCGACGTAAGTTTCAAACTTTTGCAGAAGATGACAAGTCTCATTTTTCCCTAGCTACTTTGAACCTTTATCTCTGCAACATCTGACATCCAAACTATCTTACAGGCGATGTAGGCCTTCCTTAGAACTAGAGAGCATAGCGCGGTGCTAGAGGGAGAACAGACACTTGAGGCGGGGCCTAGCCCGGTGTGCCTACATAAGGCCGCCTTCGCTAGCTAGTACTACTCACAGACCCCGGTAAGTTCTTTGTCCTACAAATTGTTACCGGTTTCGTGTATACTTGATCCTTTTCTATGCCAACGTGCATCGCAAATTGGTAACTCTTGCTCAAATCATGTAGGGAACAGGATATACTAGGAACGCCACCTTTGGTCGTGCTTTTGCCACGCGGCATGCTAGTTCATCCCAGTGCTCGTTGTACTCCTTCTGCTTCTCCTGGGTCTTCCATTGGAGATACGGTGACAGGCGACCGCGATCGCATGCCACATTTCACGAGGTCAGAACTAGGGTCACCAGGTACTAGGTAGTGTGAGCGTCTGTCTGATACTATGTATGCACGATGTTGGATATGTAATGCTATGTATGCACGATACTATGTGTGTGATGTATGTGATACTATGCGTGTGAGTGTGATAGAATGTTCCACTTTTTATTTCATTTGAATTTCTGCTAAATTACCTGCTAAATATGCTGCAAAATGAACCTGGAAAACCATTCAAAAAAACTTGCAGGACCTATGCCGACGGTATTGCCGTCGGGTTAGGCCTGCCAAAATGACCAAATGGCAGGGCCTAACCCGACGGCAATGTCGTTGGCATAGGTACTACCAGATTTTTTTTGATTTTTGGGCCGAGTTGTGGGTTGCTGGGCCGAGATAGCGGCCGGGCTGGGTGGGGCTATGCCAATGGCAATGCCGTCGGCTTAGACCCCTCCACATCATTAGACGATGGTGGGGCCACCAGGGCTGAGCCGACGACCACCGTAGCCCGACGGCGTGCTTGCCTATCGGCCGAGGACCCTGACCCAATGGCCTTGGCTAACCCAACGGCCATCGTGCCCTGAGCCGACGCCTGATACCCACAAGTGTAGGGGATCACCAAAATATTTGATGGGAAGTATTACCCAAAATTTATAGTTCGACTCAAGGTGAGGAAACAAGAATATTAGCAAGACTTTAGCAATTGAGACGTCACTCTCAACCACACCTATATATCAATATTCTCAAACAACAAGTTATGATTATAGTAGTTCAAGCAAAGCAGTAATTTCAGCAACAAATAGTAACAACAAATTTCCAGTTTTCACCAGAAAGGAAAACATGTAAGTCAGATGATTAAACCGTAGGCATGAGATCACTAGCGAGGCGCTGCATGGATAAGCTTGATCATATATCATATTTGACTCAAGTTCATCTCTAATTCCCTTTATGCTAATTAGAGTAGGTGTGTGTCCCAAATATAAGTATGCATACCAATAAAGGAAAATTAGCATACATCTATTGTACTATATGCCCGAATTCACTAGAAGCCATTTAAGGTCTACATATAATTAAGGTCTACCCTTACGGAATAGTCTGGAACAATGCATTAACACTCCATGAACACACAATATCCTCAAACTAGACATGTCACCCATTGGAGAAAATTGCAAAAACCCACCACATTTGGGGTTAGGGCTTCAAAAAACCACCAGATTTGAGGAAAATTTCAAAAACCCACCAGTTTCCACGTTGACAGTGGCAATGGGCGCTGACCGGTCAGATTAGGATGTTTGACGTGTTTTATGACAGGGCAGGCCCACCTGTCGGGCGGATGTGGCAGCGTTGGCACACGCCGCTCGGGACGGCCGTTATGACAAGCATGGCCCACCTTGACTGACATGCCTGGCCCACCACTTGGTCGCATTAGGGCACGGGTTCCTCTCCGCGGCCGTTGACCGTTGTCACTCTTCTCTCCCCAGACTCGAACCCTAGCCATGGCGTCGGCTTTAGAATGTGGCGGCGGCGTTGGCGCTCCCGGCGCTGGAGATGGAGGCAGCGACGGCGGCAGCGGAATTCCAAGCTAGTGTGGAGGAGGGTGTTGGGTCCCCTCAGTTCGCGACGACAGCGAGATCTGCAGGAGCTCGAACCCTGCCGCCACACCGTAATCTCTGTTCCCGCAGGCTGCGGCAGTGGCTGCCAAGATCTGGAAGGCGAATCCAACCCAGTCAGCTCGGTTCACCACTTCCCTCGGCGGAGTCGAGTAAGATGATACTTCCCCCATCTCTACAATTTGTGCTCACATTTCGCTGCAAAGCTAGATATTTTGTAGCAAGAACTGCAATTTAGTGCGTGAAATTTTAGATGCATTGTACTCATTTTTGTAGCTTGGACGATGATGTGTGGGACGTTCGCTTCCATTTTGAGGGCCGTCATAATTTTGAGAGGTAGCTAGGAGAATTAGATATTACATACATGAATCTGTTAGCTATGATAGAGCTAGAGGATATGGAATAACTGATTCTATGTACCATGTCAAGCAAAAGGGTAAGGGGTTTGCTGGTATGGAGTTGATAGATGGAATGGCCAAGGTTTTGTAGATGGTGAAGAGATGTCAGTCAGAAAAATATATTTCATTGGTAGTTGTTAGGGGAAATAATAAACCTGATGCTGCAATGAACACAGATTATGAGGATCAAGTAATTATTTCAGATATTAGAGACCCCGTGGTTTTTTCAGTAGATGATTTAGGTGTGCTTTGCCCTATTCAACCAACTGCAGATGTAAATGATCTAGTTTACTTGGACACTCAGCAAAGCCAGCATGTTGGCCACAATAAAGAAATTATTGTTGTAGAAGATGGTGACTGTTTCTTGACACAAGAAGGCAATAGCATGCTGGATGATACTGAAGAATCTGAATTTGAAGGAAGCATGACAGAGGAGGACGAGGATGCGCTAATGTCTGAAAGAGGGGAATTTGCAAGTGAAGAGTATGATGCATAGTTTACTGAAGAGAAGATTGGTTTGAGCCAGAAGTTACAAGACTTGAAGAAGAGAAGGCAAGGATTAGATGAACATTGTGAAGGTGATACAGATGTAGAAGATTGACTTTAGCATCAGTTCACACAAATCAGTCATCAACCATCAACTTTAGCATCATTGAACACAAATCAGTAACAGAAATCACAGGACACAACAACATCCATTCTACATGACCTAAGACAAATGCCAAATGGTTCACTGACATAACAAAATACATGGTTCAATGGACAGAAGCTACATAGTTCAACATGACCTAATCCACCACAGCACATAACACAAATGCCACATGGTTCACTGACATAAGACATACATGGTTCACTGACATAAGACATACATAGTTCAACAGCATAGAGTGGTTCACTAACTTAAAAGCATTACATCAATGAGTGCATCACTCATCCATAATTTCCTTAATCTTCCTCAGCTTCTCCTTGTTAGCATCATTTGCTGAGAACACCTCATAGAGTGCATACTCTACCTTCCTCTTGCCTTCCTTCAGTGCCTCCTTCTCCACTTCCCATGCATTCTTCTGCTCTTCCCATGCCTTCTTCTCCTCTTCCCATCCTTTCTTCTCCTCTTCCCATGCCTTCTGCCTCACCTTCAGGACATCATCAGCTTGAGAATGTTGAATCTGCTTCAACTCTGACACCTCCTTCTGTAGCAATTCCACAGCTTTCACTTCTTCTCCTTCAGTCTTGATCCTATGATAGTTCCTCTGCATCACAGCTCTCTCAGTTTCTTCTGAAAATTTCTTCACATCATCCAGTAAACTAAAGTACTTCTCCTGCATGCTTTTCTTCTCTGCATACAACTGGTCCACCAGTTTTGCATTAACAATCCTCTCATCAACTCTCTGAGCATTGCACTCATGATACATGGACCACAGCCTGTCCAGGGAGTTCTTCATTGTAACTGGCCAGTCACCATCTAGCCATGACACAAATCCACAATTTGCAACTTCCTACAAAAATTTAAAATGCATCTGGCTAGTCAACAATAGTATCTGACCCATTCATCCAACACAGATCACTAACTGAAATCCTAAATCTGAACCTAAATGCATTTGTCAACTCACTGAACAAGAAAATAGCAGTGATGAATACTAAACAAATCGATCTATTAAACTTACGTTTTCCACCGAACACATGTAAAACGGCGACCAGTGTTCGATCCTTCAAATGCCACGCATTTCCGTGGAAATCTGCGATGGACATGAGACACCTCTTCGCAGCTATCGGCATACCCATTAAATGTTGGGTCTTCACAAGTGTCCGGGCAGTAATCCATGTTGGTCAGGTCCTAATCGATCATGAAGTACAAAGTATTTCAGCTATCGCTACAGAAATCAACGAAATCCAGCTGAATCCCAAATCGGAAACCCTAACCCTAAAAATAGAAATTCGGGAACAATAACTTACCCCTAGCACTTGATTGCTCGAGTATGAGCCATCACCCCAGCTGGTCATCGCTCCCGGCAGCGGCGATGCACGGCATTGGCGGCGCGGACCAGGCAGGCAAAGAAATTTCATGCTCGCCAGATCGCTAGAGGAAGAAGAAGAAGACAGTACGAGGAGAGAAGAGTGAGAACGGTCAACGGCAGCGGAGAGGAACCCGTGCCCTAATGCGACCGTCGAGCTGGGCCATGCTTGTCATAACGGCCGTCCCGAGCGGCGTGTGCCAACGCTGCCACATCCGCCCGACAGGTGGGCCCGCCCTGTCATAAAACACGTCAAACATCCTAATCTGACCGGTCAGCGCCCATTGCCACTGTTAACGTGGAAACTGGTGGGTTTTTGAAATTTTCCTCAAATCTGGTGGTTTTTTGAAGCCCTAACCCCAAATGTGGTGGGTTTTTGCAATTTTCTCCACCCATTGATATCCCCTTCTGTCATCATGGGGGTCGCCGGATTAACAGAACAGCAAGTAACACACTTTGCAGATAGGCACCAAACTCATATATATGACGTAGCAATAAAAGTTTAGTACTGGAATCGTGTCACTCGGGCCCTAGTAACAAGCATTAAACATAGCAAACGTGTAGAAACACTCATACAGGGACTTCTACAAGACAAACCCCTCAAATCTCGACTATTATGAACGATTAAATGATCAATCTCATCCAATCCCCATGGACCTCAAATGCCTAAAGAAGATTACTCACACTTGGTGATGGAGAACAATCACATGGTGGATGGAGACGGTGGTGGTGATTATGGTGATGAAGAAGCCCTCGAAATCCCCCTCTCTTGAGTGGAGATCGGGATCCTATAGCCTCCGTAATCAAAGATCGCAATGCCGGCAGTGCTCTGGACCTCATAAAATTCCGCCCTTCTGGTAATAGGGTTTTCTCATATATATAGGGGGTCACGTCGAAGGAGAGGCGGAACCAGCCACCAAGGCCCAAACGGACCCAGGTGGCGCGGCCTGCTGATGTGGGTGCGCCACCTGGTCTCGTTTGCGAGCCAGGCGGCCTCTCGTCCCCTCTTTCGTCTCAATTTGCTTCTTTTCCATAAAAACTTCTGTGGTATTTTCCCCAAATTTATTTTCATCACAGGTTTATTTCATATATGGTAAGGTTCCGGAGCAAAATCACGAGCAAAGTACTTGTAAAAGTAGATGTATTTTGGATACATCAACTCCCCCAAGCTAGCTCGTTGGCCGTGCCATGCTCGATGACGATGACGATGTCGCGAGCTTCTACTTCCTCTGCGTGAGGATCTTCTGTAGAGTTGCAGTGGCAACTAAGCCCCCGCTCAGCCAAGTGGTTCCGTCCCCCGGCTGGGACTGGGGTGGCACCGCCGTGACTCTGCAAACCGCTGGCGAGTTCTCGGGACCTGATCGCGTTTGCGAGGTCCTCGCTAGGGTGCATGTTGTAAAAGTCAGGGGCCTCTTTGTGATTTTCTTTTTTTCTTTTGGGCCTCCTTGTAAAATTATACTCACCGCTGGAATGAATCTTTGGGTCCTTCTGGACCTTACACGTTAAAAAAATGCAGTGTGTGATTTTGTTTAGGATAAATACTTCTTTTTACTTCGATGTCGTTTTTCTTTTATGAGTCTTGCGTGACTCCGAGCAAGTTATGGATGCATTTTGGGCCGTCGGATGACGAATCCATCGTATGAAATTTAATCGCCGAGTTCGATTGCTAATTTCGTAATCTAGCCGTCTATTAATCCGGGCATGCATGGGTGGACACAGCGTGCTGTTGCCACATGCCGTCTCACTGTTTAGAGAGGTAGCTAGGTGGCTTGCACGAGAAAGAAAGGTAGTACTAGGAAGAAAGGAGTAGTTGGCATGTCCATGCGCTAAGACGAAAGTTAGTTGGCATGCATGCACCAGGTTATCCCACGTAGCAAAGCTAGTCGACTGAGGCCTTGGGGACTCGTTTCGGAGCCTCCCAAAACCACGTCGCATAGGACAAAAATGTCCTATACTTCCTCCGTTTCAAAATATAAGATGTTTTAACTTTGTGAAACAAGTGTATTTAAACATCTTTTAGTGTGTAAGTTTACTTAAATATACACACTAAAGCATATCTAGATACATTTATTTTACAAACCTAAAACATCTTATATTTTGAAACGGAGGGAGTATATGTCTATGAACCCACGGGCGATGATCTAGTGGCGTGGCGCTCTCCCCTACGATCCTGCCCGACCGCACAGTGCAACTACCCTCATGGTGTCCCTTATATATAAGCTCTACAGCTATGTCCCAAAAAGGTAATCTGCTTAAGTTTTTCCAAGAACGCAGCTCAGAAAGAAACAAAACGCAAGCAGGTACCAGATCGTACTTGCACAACAGATCAGATGGGCTCGGAGCAGAAGCCGCATGCGGTGTTCGTGCCGTTCCCGGCGCACGGCCATGTCGCCCCGCACATGCAGCTCGCCCGCGTCCTCCACGCCCGCGGCTTCCACGTCACGCTCGTCCACACCGAGCTGCACTTCCGCCGCCTCGAGCGCGCCAAGGGCGCCGAGGCCGCCGCCGCCTCCGCCGCTACGTGGTACGACGTCGAGGTCATCCCGGACGGGCTGTCGCTAGAGGCGCCGCCGACGACGCTGGAGGGGCACCACGACGCGCTGGAGCTGAACTGCCTCGAGCCGTTCAAGGACCTGCTGCGCGCGCTGGCGAACAGGGCCGGCGTGCCGCCCGTGAGCTGCGTCGTCGCCGACTCGCCGATGATGTTCGCCTCGCTGGCGGCGCGGGACGTCGGCGTGCCTGACGTCACCTTCTTCACGGCCTCCGCGTGCGGGCTCATGGGGTACATGCAGTTCCAGGAACTGGTAGACAGGGGTCTCGTGCCGCTAAAAGGTAGTAGTACTGTAAATGTTTTTTTCCTAGTTGCAAAAATCAATGTTTTACCGACGTGGTGGTTTGGCTCACACAGTTAGCATATGAATCTATTATAATAACAACTTCGAAAAATTAAAAAGAAAATTTTGCCTGTACATCCAGATATTTTATGTTCACACAACTTTTTGAAAACAATAATATTTTATATGATCATTGGAAAAAAGTTAAATATATGTACGTCAATAATTTAGTTGAGCGTTGAAGATTTGTAAATTGTTGAAACATACATGCAAAATTTTGTTTCCAAATTATTCGACAGTTTAAATATGTTTTCAAACGATGGGTTCTTGTTTTGTGTTCAAAAAAACTGCTGCCAGCCCGTGCATACTAATCCCGAAGCAACGTGCAACGTGGCAGGATCTGGCTACAAGACCGATGGCAGCCTCGACACCCCACTGGAGTGGATGCCTGGGATGAAGGGCATGCGGCTCAAGGACATGCCGACCTTCTGCCACACAACGGACGCCGACAACGCGCTGCTCCGCATCCACCTCCACCAGATGCGTGTCGTCGCCGCCTCCAAGGCCATCGTCATCCACACTTTCGACGACATCGAGAAGGACGTCCTCGACGCGCTCGCGGCCTTCCTCCCGCCCATCTACACCGTCGGCCCTCTCTCGACCATCGTAGCGTCGCTCCCGGCTCCCGGCGGCGGCGACTCGACGACGGACGCGGCGAGCCTCTTGAAGGAGGACACGGAGTGCATGGCGTGGCTGGACGGGAAGGAGGCGCGTTCCGTGGTGTACGTGAGCTACGGCAGCCATGCCGCCATGAGCGCCGACAAGATAAAGGACTTCGCGTCCGGCCTCGCGAGGTGCGGCTCCCCGTACCTGTGGGTCCTGCGGCCCGACATGGCCGCCGACGTCGAGGTCGGGAAGGACGGGCTCGTCGTGCCTTGGTGCGCGCAGGAGGCGGTCCTTGCGCACCCAGCGGTGGGGCTTTTTGTTACCCACTGCGGGTGGAACTCCATCCTGGAGACCGTGCTCGCCGGTGTGCCGGTGCTCGGGTGGCCGATGGTATCGGAGCAGACGACTAACTGCCGGCAGCTAAGCACGGCATGGAACATCGGCACCGAGCTGCCACAGGAGGCGGGCAGCGATGAAATAGCTGAACTAGTGAGAGAGATGATGATCGGGAAGAAGGGGATGGAGGCGAGGAAGAAGACCTTGGAGTGGAAGAGGCTTGCTCAAGATGCTGCCAAAGAAGGGGGCTCATCCTACGTTAACCTTGATAAGTTCGTTGAGGATGTGCTGTTCAAAGGCTTATGATTTTATTTATCTACATAATTTGTTTATCTCTTTATTTGTCAATTTGTATTGTACCAATGGATCCGATAAGAGGAAGAAACCCGCATGCCACGAAACCTTTCCCTTGATGTCAGGCTTCTTCTCTCCGGAGGTGGTCGAAGTCCAAGGTGAAATGGACTGCGGGGTTCATTGTTTGTTTTTTGAGAGAATAATGCTCTTTATTGATCATGACACAGCATTACAAAACATCTGCCGGATGCATGGAAAAAAAAATCGCGAAATATCGCGAAATTTCGTGCGTTTCGTGGGGCCGCGAAATTTTTGTATTTCGTTCAAAAAAAATCGTTACATTTGAACTTCCAGAGTAGAAAAGCTACAGAAATATGTTTGGTTTAGTAATACTTAGTAGTGCAGCGGTAATGCTTAGTCTCCTCTATCAGGGAGGTCGCCAGTTCGAACCCTTGATAAACTAATTTTTGGTTACGTTTCACTTTTTTGGCTAAAATAATTAAAAACTAGTTAAATTTGTTTGCTTCTCCAGGATTCGAACCTGAGCCAAAACACAATAACAATGGTGGCCAAACCACTAAAGCAATAGTGGTTCTTTGGAATTCTAGTCGTATAGTTCGAGTTCGAATTTATTCAAATTCAAATAAAATTTTGTTGATTCGTGCGAAATAATTTTTGAAATTATGAAATTTTTGCGAAATTTCGTAATTTCGTGTGTCGGCGAAATTTTTATGCGAACGAATTTTTTTTCCTTGGCCAGATGCAATCCGGGATAAAGTTTCTAAAGATAACAGAAATAAATTGCTCCGCAGAGCAAGCTAAATTATGAGCTGGAACATACTATGGCGGAAAACATGGATAACACACACCGAAGCAAAAGAAGAAATCATTGCCTTGATGTCTTGAACCACCACCCCAACCTGGCTGCGATCAACAACGGAGGAGTTGAAACGTTGCACCAACGAGAGGCAATCAGACGCGATCACCACCTTATCGAAACCTTCTTCTCCGGCTAGGGAAACAACGCGGCGGAGAGACAACGCTTCAGCAACTTCTGGCACCGTGACTTCCTGGACGAGCTCGCTGCACCCAACCAAGCATTCTCCTTTGTGGTTTCAAATCACGACGCCAATTCCCATCCGACGAGAAGCAGAGAATAGAGTTGCATCAACATTAATATGAACCGTACCTTCAGGCGGCGGAGTCCAACGGGGCAAGGACTTGGAGGTCTCACGACTAGTAGAAGGATCCGGTTTGAACTGATGCATCTCGATCATCTCGACATAAGCTTTACACTGCTCAACGATACTGTGAGGATATCGCATAGCTCCCCCCTTCACAACACCATTATGAACAGTCCATAGATCATAGATGCCAGAACACCACAGCTAGCACCGAGCACTCTTTGCCAGTTGATCTTGCCAAGAAATCAAACACCCAAAACTTGGGATCAGAGAAGCACTTCCGGCGCAAGTGAATACCATAACTCGATTTGATTTCACTCCACACCTCCTGACAGGGGTATAGATAATAGAGCCCGTTAGTTGAGTACCCCTGAGGCCCGTTAAGCTAGGCCCAATTGTAATACTAGTCGAAATACGAGTTCTTACCGTATGTCGATATTGTAATCTGTATTGGACCCTACCCGATCCTCGAGACCTGGCCACCTATATATAGGGGCCAGGAGGGGACGGTATAGGCCAGATTGAAAGCAAGCCAGGTCTTACACCCACGTTTACTTTGATAGCCACCTTGTTTGACTGAGTTTACCTTCGAGTTCATCCGACGCCCTATCTCCCCGATCCTAAGTCCTTCATCTAGGACATTTGTCGAGTTAACCCATCGTCAATTGGCGCCGACCGTGGGGACTCTGGGCGTTGGAATCATGAATTCGACGGCTTTTCCGCTTTTAGCCAATAGCAATCCGCAAGTCGACGAAATTCAGATACCCTTCGGAACCTTCGATTTTCAACTTCACCAGTCAAGTTTTGCGCAAGTATTCGAGAGTATGGGTCAAGATATGGATTTGACGATCGGAAGTCTAAACTTTCACGTCGGATCACTAGGTTCCATTCGCCTTTCAGATCCGACAAAACAGGATCTGTCGGCAAGTGAACCTGAAACAGTAGCAATGTCAGAATTGTCAGAAGGCTCTTTCAGCGAGGTAAACTCGCCGATCAGCTTGGCAGAAGCAGAAGAAAGGAAAATCGCAGAAGGCAATGAAACCATGGAGAACTTTGACTTAGAAGCTCAACTCGAAGATCTCATGATCTACCACGACGACATCTCAGATCAATCAACGGACACTTGGAAAACAGGACTAGAACTTTCTAAAGATGACAATTCAATCTTCTCAAGTTACAACGGCAAACTCGACAATCGATGCCAGATATTAGCCATCACAGAAGACAATTCAGAAGAACTCGATGACAACAACAATCCAGTGCTCAATCCAGCAAACATAAACAGAGGAGCAAACCACTTAGCGGAAGGAGAAACCGCTGACTGCTCGCAACAAGGGTAAAAATTCGACTATCAGAAGATGAATGGAGAACAATCAATACAGCAGTGGAGCACGGCACGCCAATACCAGCAAATTCCAGCCAAAACATGCTTTTGGGATACCATTACGCCCTAAGACAGCAGGCGAAGTTATTAGCAAAAGAAAGGATTGAAATACAGAAAAGGAAAGACTCGGCTATTGCAGCAAGCGACGCTGCTCGCAGAGCACGAAGCAATGCATCGTACACAAACAGAAGGCACCATCGACATGGATCGAGATATGAGAATCTCGGGTATTCAGAAAAGCAAAGTATATCGAAAAACCTCGACTCGTCCTTCCTATCGGTCGACAATCAAGGAAATATTATACCAAAAACTCCTGAAACAGCATTGGTGGCAGCTCAAGCATACTTGTACACAACACGACCTAACCCAGGAGACCCGAGGGAACATATGCACCGTGCGGCACTAAACGGATTGAAGATGGTAGGCAACAAATTATCAGCAAAAGAGGAAGAAGCGTATCGCAGCAAAGGAACCCACAAACCAAGGTCATCACGCCATCACAACAGTCCTCGGCATAGAAGTGGAAGTCGACGATCTAGGACGCTGTCACCAGAACGGTACGACAATCCAAAGAATAAAGGAACACGATGATCCAGAACTCCTAATAAAACACGCGACTATGAAGACGATGAAAAGGAGATGGGGGCGCCATGCTTTACCCGTAGGGTTCGTATCACGCCAGTACCCAAAGGTTTCAAATTACCTCATGACCAGCAAAAGTACGACGGATCTCAGGAGCCACAGTCATGGCTTTCAAACTACCTGCAAGCAGTAAAAATATTAGGAGGAACCAGGGAAACAGCAATGCAAAGTTTGCAATTACACCTCACCGGCTGATACGTCTCCAACGTATCTATAATTTTTGATGCTCCATGCTTGTTTTTACACCATTTGCCTAATGTTTCGTTACACTTCGTGGCACTTTTATGCATTTTCTAGAACTAACCTACTAACAAGTTGCCACAGTGTCAGTTCCCTGTTTTCTGCTGTTTTTGTGTTTCAGAAGTGATACACAGGAAATATTCTCGCAATTGGACGAAACAAGTTCCTGAAGTCTTATTTTTCCCGGAAGCTTCCAGAGATCCAAAGAGGAGTAGGAGGGGGGGCACAGGGGCCCCACACACCAGGCTGGCGCGGCCCAGGCCCTGGCCGCGCCGCCATGGTGTGAGGCCACCTGGCTCCACCTCTGACATCGCCCCTTCGCCTATAAAGACCCCCCGATGGGAAAAACCTAAGAACCCGATCAATTTTCCAGAACACATCGCGATCCGCCGCCGCCGTCGACCCGAAGATCGGGAGGGTCCAGAAGCTCTTCCCGGCACCCTGCCGGAGAGGGGAATCGCCACCGGAGGTCTTCTTCATCGCCATGCTTGCCTCCGGAGCGATGAGTGAGTAGTCTACCTTGGACTATGGGTCCATAGCAGTAGCTAGATGGTTGTCTTCTCCACCATGTGCTTCATGTTTAGATCTCATGAGCTGCCCTATATGATTGAGATCACCGTTATGTAATTCTACATGTTTGGTTTGTTGTGATCCGATGAATATTGCTGTTATGATTGAGTTGCTGTACTGAATTATATCTTTTGTTATCTCTATGTTGTTTATGATCTTGCATGCTCTCCGTTGTTAGTAGCTATCTTGGCCGAGTAGTTGCTAGTGACTCCAAGAGGGGGTATTTATGCTCGATAGTGGGTTCATGCCTCTATTTAACCTGGGGGAGTGACAGAAACCTCTAAGGTTGTAGATGTGTTGTTGCTACTAGGGAGAAAACAACAGTCATATGCTCAAGGGCATATGCTTTGTTTACATTACACACTTTGCTTAATGCAATTATCTGTTGTTCACAACTTAATACTTGTGGAGTTCTCGGATTGATTCGCCACAAGTGGATTATTAGTCATAGATGCAGTTGGATGGCGGTCTATGTATTTTGTTGTAATGCCCAGAGTAAATCTCATAGTGATCTTCTTGACATATCACGTTTATATTTATTCTATCAATTGCCCAACTGTAATTTGTTTACCCAGCATGTGTTATTTATCTTATGGAGAGACACCACTAGTGAACTGTGGACCCCGGTCCTATTTCCATCATATTGCTATCACCTGTTTACTTTACTCGCACTGTTTACTTTACTCACATACTATCATCACTTTCCACTCGATACGCTCATAACCTTTGTTTCAAGCAAACCGGTGAGATTGACAACCTCATCGCAAGTTGGGAACAAAGTACTTGGTTGTGTTGTGTGCAAGTTCCGCATTGCAGCTAGCAAGCAAAGCTTGGACGAGGCGCCATATATAAATTGTCCGAAGCTGTCGCAAACTAGCAAGCATCACCTTCAGTCGTATTGTCTGCTTTTCTCCTGATCGACATAAACCTTGGTTTCTTACTGAGGGAAAAACTTGCAGCTATATTCATCAAACCTTAATCTTGGGGTTCCCAATAATCTAGCAATCAAGTCTTTTTCTAGCGTCGTTGTTGGGGAAGAGTGGAAGACTTCTGCGAGAGGAGTTTTTCGCACGCACATCCTTTACTTTGTTTTATTGTTTTGCTTTACTTTATTTATTTATTTTACCTGCACCGTTTTATATCAAAAACCCAAAAAATTTAGAATCCTTGGTAGCTGTTTTTATTTGTTTGCTTTTAGTTTTGCTAAAATGAGTAATCCTGAAGTAGAAGTTCATAGTTTTAAGCAACAAGGGGGAGAAAGTTTAAAAGATGCTTGGTATCGTATTAACAATGCTCATCATAGGTGTACCAAAAAGCACTCTACCACGATCCTCCTTAGAAATTTTTATGTTGGTATATCTAGTTGGAATAGGTATGTTCTCGATACTCTTACAGGAGGTAATTTTCTGGGTATTCCCGCTGGAGAAGCATGCACTATAATTGAAAGTTTAGTGGGAATACCACCTATTCATGTTGCTAAAACTGAGACCACCTTGGAGGAGGTGGTCGAAAGGCTCAGCTCTTTAGAGAAAAGTTTGCGAAGTATCCTAGAAAATGCTAGCCGAGTTAGTGAATTAATAGAGAATATTGGTAAGAGAATCACCATTTTAGAGGCTAGCACTACTCTTGATAATCAAAACTTGAGGATTGGTAAACTAGAGGAGTCTATGGAAACTCTTAGCTTAATCTTCTCTTCTCTTAAATTTAAGAAAGAGAAAGTGTTTGTTGGAAAAGAGCAAAAAATTATGTATGTTCCCAAGGTTTCTGCGCTTAAATCTCAACATGTTCTTAAAATTGGTAAGACTCTTAGTTCCACTAAGGGTGACTTGCAGGTTGAATCATCTTCGGGAACTTCCAAAGTGCCTACTGAGGTAAGTGATGCTTCATCACTTGATATTACTTGATTCGCAAATTTTTTGCGCCTAGCTCAAAGGCGTTAAAGAAAAGCACTCTTGGGAGATAACCCAATGTTTTATTTTCAGTACTTTTTCTTTTATTTGAGTCTTGGAAGTCATTACTACTGTAATGACCACTCCTTATCCTTTTTATTTTGTTTTTGTGCCAAGAGAAGCCTCTAATTCGAGTGAGGTAAAGATTTGGGGATGTTGCTGTCCTGAAACTGTTTTCGGTGCTGCACCGTAAAAATTCGTATAAATTCTCTGTATATCTTTTGGAACTGCGATTTCTTGTGCATATGCCCCAGGTTATATCCAAACTTTCGTTAGTTGAACACTTTTTGATTTGAGTAACAGAAAACTCCTGAAAAAATCGACCTTTGTCAGCTGTTCTGTTTTGACAGATTTCTGCCAATATTTATGTTTGCCGCTTTATCGCTTTCTTTTGAGTTCTTTTAATCATAGAACTTGTGGGAAAGTTAATACAGTAGTATTTGATATATATGTGGTGGTTTTGGGTTGAAACCTGAAGCAAAAAAAAGAGGTTGATTATATGTTATGCTACACTAATGTTGCTAATAGATTTGTGTTTAGTTTTGTATGAAGGAAGTTTTTAAGTGTAGGGATTGGAGAATGATGAGATGAGTTGAAGAATGGACAAAAGCTCAAGCTTGGGGATGCCCATGCATCACCCCAAGAAATATCCAAGAATTACAAGCGTCAAAGCTTGGGGATGCCCCCGAGGCACCCCTTCTTCATCGGCAAAAAATCAGGTCACCTTTCAAGACACTATATTTTTATTGCTTCATGCACTATGTGTTTTTCTTGGAGCGTCAGTTGTTTTAGTTTTCTTAGTTAGTTTAGTTTGTTTGCTGCAATAAATGGTTGGACCCCAACAAATTTCCTTTGGAGGAGATGTACTCGTTTTCATTTGCAAAGAACACTCCGTTTTTCATTCTTACAATTTCACCGGGTGTTCTTCTTTTTCCGCTACTGCTTTTGGTTTTCGTTTTCGCCTTGATTTGCGTTCAGACCTTGTCATATCTTTTCATCAAGGTGTATTTTTGCCTCTGATCTTTATTGGTTTTCATCAAAAGAGGTGTTTAAAAAAAAATTCAAATGGTGTTGGAAAAGAGAAAAAGCTTTATCCAAAAAAGTGGTACAAGAAGGATCTTGTGTAGACTGCGGCTTAGGCTTTTTAATGTCATGCTTGATGTCTTTTTGATAGTATGCTTAGTGGTTTTTCTGTAGCATGACTTGTCTCAAACAATTGATATTGCTTAATGAGCCTTTGAAAAAATCATGCGTTGTTTTTAATTGTATGGAAGCATTATTTTGGTTTTCTCCTTGATGCTTTATTTGGGTTGACTTGGCGCATGCTCACACATGTTAGACTCTTACAAAGTCGCCAATAGCCTCTATGATCATTTAGTTTTTGACTTTTGATGCCATCTTATGCTTCTTTTAATGTCGCTTTGTCGCTTTGCATGATTATGGCCATTATTGCTCTCTTAGTAGGTCGCTCCCAGTCTTTTGCTAGCCTTCGCCTTGTACTGAGTATGAGCTCTACTCGTGCATCCAACTCCTAAAAGCCAAAGTTTTCCAAAGTGTCCACCATACATACCTACTAGCAATTTGCTATTCCAAGTAAATTTGACTTGCTTTTATTTTCTCTTCAAATTAAACTCTTACCAGTGTTATGCGAAATTCGGTTAGTAAAGCTCTCACGAACCGGAAGGCACACTTTACTTTTTCCTGTTCTTAAAAATTTGACATTGTGGTCTCTTATGTTGAGTTGTTATGCTTGCAAGTTGTAAGTTGGAGACTAGCCCAGCCATGCAGTCATGGGCAAGCTTTCAACATTGCACTTCTTATTTGAGTTGATATCGTGATCTTTTGTTTATGGATGCCCGCGGTGTGAAATGAATTGGGAATCTTATGGGGATCATGGAGTTTGTATATGTGTTAGGGAAACGCCGGGCCGCTAATCTAAGCCATGCATAATTCATGGTGAAAATTTGCAGCATACCCATGGTGAACATTCGACGACGCATCTCACAATAAAAAGCTAAACAAATGGCAAATAAAAGAGATGTCGAGGTGTTCATTGTCTGCTTGTCCTGTTATTTTGATGTGGGCTTGTTCCATGTCATCGGGCACGGAGGTACCCCGTTGGCGGTTCTCAATGATATGCATATATTTACAATGACAAGAGCCTTGCTTGGGACTCTAAGTAAAGTAGCATGAGGTTTGGGTACTCGTATTCACGGGACACGAGGTTTTCAACTTATGATTTATCAAGCATATGCATCATAATTGTTTTCGCATTAACTTTAACCATTCAAGATGCTTATGATGGGGGCAATGAGAGCTCAAAGCCGGTAAGTACCATAATTTTTGAAGGTTATAAAATTTGCAATCACTGCTTCCCTCTGTGAAGGGCCTTTCTTCTACTTTTATGTTGAGTCACCACCTTCTATCTTTATGCACCATTAAGAGAGCATAGTTGTCATTCTTAGTATACTATGCATTGTCCCAAAGTTCATTGATTGATTCATATTGTTGGTTTCACTTGTTCTCAAATTATTTGTATCTAGTCGCCCTCTTAAACTTTGAGGTGTCCTATGCATTTATGTTTTGCTCTCTATGAAGGACAAGCTGAAAACCATTTGTATGTTTTTCCTTATGATTTGAACACACGTTTGACTTTCATTGTTTCATTTTCATGATCTTTTGTTTGTGTTTATTTGCATGTTTACAACATGGTTGCTAAGTTCTTATTGTCAAGATTATATCTTCATGCCCATGTTTTAAGTTCTTATGATCCCAGCTCACAAATGCTTACATACATGATCAAGATTGTGTAGGTGCATGTCACCTCAAAAATTATTCTTTTGTTATCACTTACCTACTCGAGGACGAGCAGGAGTTAAGCTTGGGGATGCTTGATACGTCTCCAACGTATCTATAATTTTTGATGCTCCATGCTTGTTTTTACACCATTTTCCTAATGTTTCGTTACACTTCGTGGCACTTTTATGCATTTTCCGGAACTAACCTACTAACAAGTTGCCACAGTGCCAGTTCCCTGTTTTCTGCTGTTTTTGTGTTTCAGAAGTGATACACAGGAAATATTCTCGGAATTGGACGAAACAAGTTCCTGAAGTCTTATTTTTCCCGGAAGCTTCCAGAGATCCGAAGAGGAGTAGGAGGGGGGCCACAGGGGCCCCACACACCAGGCTGGCACGGCCTAGGCCCTGGCCGCGCCGCCATGGTGTGAGGCCACCTGGCTCCACCTCTGACATCGCCCCTTCGCCTATAAAGACCCCCCCGACGGGAAAAACCTAAGAGCCCAATCAATTTTCCAGAACACATCGCGATCCGCCGCCGCCGTCGACCCAAAGATCGGGAGGGTCCAGAAGCTCTTCCCAGCACCCTGCCAGAGAGGGGAATCGCCACCAAAGGTCTTCTTCATCGCCATGCTTGCCTCCGGAGCGATGAGTGAGTAGTCTACCTTGGACTATGGGTCCATAGCAGTAGCTAGATGGTTGTCTTCTCCACCATGTGCTTCATGTTTAGATCTCATGAGCTGCCCTACATGATTGAGATCACCGTTATGTAATTCTACATGTTTGGTTTGTTGGGATCCGATGAATATTGCTGTTATGATTGAGTTGCTGTACTGAATTATATCTTTTGTTATCTCTATGTTGTTTATGATCTTGCATGCTCTCCGTTGTTAGTAGCTATCTTGGCCGAGTAGTTGCTAGTGACTCCAAGAGGGGGTATTTATGCTCGATAGTGGGTTCATGCCTCTATTTAACCTGGGGGAGTGACAGAAACCTCTAAGGTTGTAGATGTGCTGTTGCTACTAGGGAGAAAACAACATTCATATGCTCAAGGGCATATGGTTTGTTTACATTACACACTTTGCTTAATGCAATTATCTGTTGTTCGCAACTTAATACTTATGGAGTTCTCGGATTGATTTGCCACAAGTGGATTATTAGTCATCGATGCAGTTGGATGGCGGTCTATGTATTTTGTTGTAATGCCCAGAGTAAATCTCATAGTGATCTTCTTGACATATCACGTTTATCTTTATTCTATCAATTGCCCAACTGTAATTTGTTTACCCAGCATGTGTTATTTATCTTATGGAGAGACACCACTAGTGAACTGTGGACCTCGGTCCTATTTCCATCATATTGCTATCACCTGTTTACTTTACTCGCACTGTTTACTTTACTCGCATACTATCATCACTTTCCACTCGATACGCTCATAACCTTTGTTTCAAGCAAACCGGTGAGATTGACAACCTCATCGCAAGTTGGGAACAAAGTACTTGGTTGTGTTGTGTGCAGGTCCCGCGTTGCAGCTAGCAAGCAAAGCTTGGACGAGGCGCCATATATAAATTGTCCGAAGCTGTCGCAAACTAGCAAGCATCACCTTCAGTTGTATTGTCTGCTTTTCTCCTGATAGACATAAACCTTGGTTTCTTACTGAGGGAAAAACTTGCTGCTATATTCATCAAACCTTAATCTTGGGGTTCCCAACAATCTAGCAATCACCGGCGCAGCAAGGTCATGGTTAAGCAAACTAGGAGAGGAAACAATTGGAAGCTGGGAAGAACTCACAAGGCAATTCATGAGTAACTTCAAGTCAACGTACAAGTGGCCAGCATCTATAGAAGAAGTCAAAGCCTGCGTGCAGCAACGCGGGGAAACATTAAGGGCATACATCCAAAGGTGGAGTATAATCAAAAACTCAGCAGTCGAAGTCTCAGATGAAAGAGCAATAGACGCATTCATAGTTGGGTTACAACGAGGAGACCTAGTCGAAGAGATGGGAAGGATCAAGCCGAAAACAGTATCAGATCTAATGGACGTAGCAAACATATTTGCAAATGGAGAGGATGCGTGCAACAATAAACACACACGATCACCAGAGGATGATAGAGGAAACATGTATGGAGGTCAATGCAGAAGATCCCGCAACTACGACAACTATGGCTCTCACAGCCAAGTAGCCGTAGGATGCAAAGATAACAGCTACCAAAACAAAGACCGAAAAAGCTCAGGATACCGTAGCTACGGAAAAGAAGACTACCGAAAGTTCCAACCAAGGGAATCCAGAGAGTATAACCCATCACCAGAAGATATGCTCAACGGACCATGCCATATTCACTCCGCGTTTGTCGATGGGAAACATGTATCCAGACACGCAATGAAAGACTGCACTACGTTCTTGAAACTGCAGGAAGCAGCACTCAACAAGCAAGCCGAAGCAAAACGACAAGGATACGAAGCAAACACAAGCAACGCACCTACAACCCAACAAGGAAACAATGGAGCTCCCAAGAGCCGAGATCAACCAAACCAGGGACGCGATGACGATGAAGGATATGTTCCATCTAAGGGGCACATTACAGCAATGATACAGCCAGTGCCCAAGTCGAACAAAGAGGAGAAAAGCATAACTCGACAAGTCAACCTAGCAATAATTTCACCACCAGCAACAACAAAGTATCTGCATTGGTCAGAGCAACCCGTGGAATTCAGCAGAGATGATCACCCAATAACAGTAGCTCGGCCAGGAAACGCGCCCTTGGTACTCAAAGCTCAAATCGGGGCCTATGATGTCGACAGAATATTCATGGACGCGGGAAGTGGAATAAATTTGATATATGCAAAGACACTCAGAGCAATGCATATATCACTAGAGTTCCTGAAACCAACAGACTGCTCCTTCCACGGGATCGTGCCAGGAAGTGCCAATTATCCACTAGGTCGGATAGCACTCAACGTTTGATTCCGCAACCGACAAAACCACAGAAGAGAAAAGCTAGATTTCGAAGTCATGGACTGGCCATCTCAATATCACGCGATCCTCGGGTGACGAGGGTTAACTCGGCAAATGTCCTAGATGAAGGACTTAGGATCGGGGGAATAGGGCGTCGGATGAACTCGAAGGTAAAGGTTAGTCGAAATAAGTGTATATCGAAAGTAAACTTGGGTATTCAACCTGGCTTGCTTTCAATCTGCCCTACACCGTCCCCTCCTGGCCCCTATATATAGATGGCCAGGTCTCGAGGATCGGGTAGGGTTCAATACAGATTACAATATCGACATACGGTAAGAACTCGTATTCGACTATCATTACAATTGGGCCTAGCTATACGGGCCTTAGGGGTACTCAACTAACGGGCTCTATTAACTATACCATTGTCAGTAGCCCCTGAGATTCTACCAGAATTGCAGATTCGGGTTGAATCTCTAATCTTCAAATCTTCGACTTGGTCAATTCTTTGATATCTTCTAATCTTTGACTTGGTCTTTCGACTTACTTTCATAATATATTTTTCGCAAGGGGTTTTGATGAACAAGCCTGACAACTCTGACGGATCAAGAGGTCAGTTAACTGCCGGAACAGATACTTATCACCTACTTCAAATTCAATCCCCTTGGATTCGAATTCGGGATACCGGTCAAACCCATTCTTTTGCCGCATTTAGGACTTACAAAGAATGAATCCCAGTGATTCTCAGGGTACCCAGTGCGTCCACCAGGATTTTCTTCGCGTCGTAGACATGGATACATACCAGCAGAGCGCATCCATATGCGTATACCAGGCCACCCAGGACGGATCCCGGGGTCTTACCTTCGTGACAAGTCACGGCATTCGAGTTGCGTTGCGATAACATAACTCGAGAATCTTATGTCGCAGTCAAATTTTGACTGAAAATATTCGGGTTTCAACAACCATAAAGCTCGCTCCCGATGGGAGTAGTCTCCTTTGCACTTTGTCGACTATATAGCCGAAGTTTGTATGATATACTTTCTTCATCCTTGATACTGATTATCTCATCCGCTATTGGGTGCGCGCTCAGCGCTCCCGATGGGAGTAGCCCCCGAGGCTATGTTTGATTTCTTGTAGTCAAGCATAGGCTCAAAATTCACTTCGTCTTCTTTCTTGTAATATCTCCTATTTACAAGCCCCCGAGCCCAAGGCGAGGTCTTTTATATCGTGCAACCACACTCTCCCCTTCTTATTTTTCTCCTTTGGTTTTTATCGTCTGCTACATGCAGAATTTAACTTTTTTTGGAGAATACGTTGATGGGCTTTACTTATCACGGGGGCCCGATAAAACGTGCTTATAAATAAAGCACCTTCTAGCAAGGGTAAAAACCCTAATCACATTCCTCCTCCACCGCATCATCTTCTTTCTCCATCTAGGGTTTTCTAGCCTTTTCCCTTGTCCACATGGCTGACGCAGATGGTTCCCGTCTGAACCTTGGCTCTTCGGTGGCACCGCGAGGTAGGGGCCGCCCTCGTGGAAGCAAGAACAAGAACAACACAACTCCGGCCGCCGCAGGATCGTCATCGGCCGCTCCTGTCAAGCGTCGTCCCGGCCGCCCACCTGGTAGCAAGAATAAGCCTAAGGTGACTAGCGCTGCCCCAGGTTCAAGCGCTCCATCTCCTGCTGCGGCCACTGCCCCTGCTGCTCCTCCCAGAATATTTTCTTTCTTCTGCATTGCCATGGCGCAGTGCCGCGAGATTCAGCGTTTGCCACTGAATTTCACCAATTTCATGGATGGGCGGGAGCTGCGAGAAGCGGTTCTCCGCGAGCAATCTGGCAGTGGGACTCCATACGAAGTGGAGGTTTGGTATGATGGCAACGGCGAGCAGTACTTTAAGGGTGGCTGGTCGCGGTTTGTAGAAGACCATGACATCCACCAAGGCTTCTTCATGACCTTCGACTTCCATATCGGCACGTCAAAGTTCGACGTGAAGATCTATGATGGCACTCAGTGCCAGAAAGAGTATGAAGCTGAAGTCCACTTTCATTAGGATATGCTTTATATGTAATTTCTTTTGATAATATTCTTGCTGCCGTGCCATATGTAATGAATATTCGTACTTCATTTTGATGTTTTTATTAGTACCATGAGAACAAATCATTGTTCTGAGGTATGCTTTCTATATATCGGGTTCTTTGCGAACCAATTGGTATGAAGAATATCGGGTTCTTTTGTGAACCAAATTGTTTGAATATTATCGGGTTGTCTGCACAACCTTGTAGTGAAAAAAGATCTCCATGTCGCGATAAATATTTCTTTCGTATGACTCGAGGGTTGAAGCCCCCGAGCGGAGAAGTAGAAATACTTGTATAATTTTGTCGAGTTCAACCCAAATAACCCAACTTATGGCCTCATGTTCTTGGTTCAGAAGGTTAACTCGAGTTTGATGATACCACTAGATTTACTCTACGCGTAAAAACGCCGTAGCTGCTCCGCATTCCACGGGTTGCCTTCGTCTTTGCCCGTCTTCTTATCTTGTAGTCGATAAGCTCCTCCTGGTATGACTTCTGTAACGATGTAAGGTCCCACCCAAGGGGACTCTAATTTCCCGTGGTTGTGTTGCCTGAGTCGCAAAACTAGATCGCCCACCACAAAGGATCGTGGACGAACTCGACTACTGTGGTAATTTCTTAGACTCTGTTGATACTGCGTGGCCCTTTCTAATACCTTATCTCTTGCTTCATCTAGTGCATCGACATCGTCTTGCAATGCTTCTGTTGATGTTGTTTCGTCATATGCCGTCACCCTTGGAGCCTCATGCGTAACTTCGACTAGAAGCATGGCTTCTGCGCCATGGACCAGGAAGAAAGGAGTTTCTTGAGTTGCTGCATTGGGTGTGGTTCTTAGACTCCAAAGAACGGAGGGCAATTCATCTACCCAAGCGCTCTTGGCTTTCTTGAGAGGTGCTAAGAGCCTCTTTTTTATCCCACTACATATCAGGCCATTGGCTTTTTCGACTTGTCCATTTGTCTTCGGATGCGCCACAGATGCAAATTTGAGTTTGATTCCTAGCCCTTCGCAGTAACTCTTGAATTCCTTTGAAGTGAAATTTGTCCCATTGTCCGTGATGATGCTATATGGTACTCCGAAACGAAACACTATTGACTTGATGAAGTTGATCGCTGCTGTTGAATCTTGAGTTGTTACCGGGGCTGCTTCCACCCACTTGGTAAATTTATCGACTACCACTAGCATGTAAACATGTCCTCCTGGCCAGGACTTGTGCAATTTTCCTACCATATCGAGGCCCCATTGTGCAAAGGGCCAGGACAATGGTATTGGCTGTAGCTCTGCTGCTGGTGCATGTGGTCGAAATGCGAATCTTTGGCATGCTTCACACTTCCGGACTATATCTTTTGCGTCTTCGATGGCTGTTAACCAATAGAATCCTGCACGAAATGCTTTTGCAGCTATGGCCCTGTTGCTTGCATGATGGCCGCACACCCCTCCATGTATATCTTTTAGTATTACTTGTCCTTCCTGAGGCATTACACAACGCTGCAAAATGCCGGTAATACTTTTTTTGTATAATTTCCCCTGCAACACGACAAACGCTTTCGATCATCGAGTTATCCTCTTGGCTTCCACCGCATCTTCTGGTAATTGTTTATTTATCATGTATACAAGATATGGCTGCATCCAAGTTTCTTCTATCATCATGACTTCCTCGGGTTCCGGTGCAGCCCCCGAGCCTGCTGCAGTAGTCGAACTTTTGATACTTTTTATTGACCTTTCTATTATTTCCTCCCAGAATACTGCCGATGGTACGGGTAAACACTGGGACCCAATATTTGCTAAGGTGTCGGCTTCTTCATTGCTGTTTCTGCTGATGTGCGAGACTTCGCATCCATCAAATGTTCCTTCGAGGTAGTGATATAAGTTCTTGTAAGCCATCATATTGTCATTGATTGTGTCGCACCTGTTCATAACTTGTTGGACGACAAGGTTTGAATCCCCAAATATTTTTAGTCGAGTTGCTCCACATGCTTTGGCCATCTTCATTCCATGTAGCAGAGCCTCGTATTCTGCCTCATTGTTAGAAGCCTGCGGAAAACTCATCCTTAAGATGTACTTTAGTTTGTCGCCATGCGGCGATATCAAGATTACTCCCGCTCCTGCGCCTTGTACTCTTTTAGAACCGTCGAAGTACATTGTCCAGACACTCGATAGATCTGGCGGTCCCGTGCTCTACAGCTCCAACCATTCTGCTGTGAAATCTGGCAAGATTTGCGACTTGATTGCCTTCCTTTTTTCATACGTGATGTCCATGGGAGATAATTCGATTCTCCACAAAGAGACATGTCCTGTTGCTGAAGGATTGTTCAATATGTTCGATAGTGGCGCCTCATTGACCACTATAATTGGGTGCACCGCAAAGTACTGTCGCAATTTTCGTGCAGTTGTAAAGACACTATATGCGAGCTTTTGATAATGCGGGTACCTCTGTTTTGTCGGGGATAGCACTTCGCTGATGAAATATACCGGCCTCTGGACGCCGTGGGCTTTTCCTTCTTCACTTCTTTCGACTACCAATACTGTACTCACCACCTGATGGGTTGCGGCGATGTAGAGTAGTAGTGGTTCTTTTTCTTTTGGTGCGACCAGCACTGGTGGCGTGGAAAGCACTTTTTTCAACTGTGCAAAAGCCGCGTCTGCTTCTTCTGTCCATTCAAATTTATCATCTGTTTTCTTCATGAGTGCATAGAAAGGAAGCGCCTTTTCTCCCAATCGAGCAACGAAACGACTTAATGCCGCGACGCGTCCTGCAAGTTTCTGGACGTCGTGTAGTTTCGTGGGTTTTCCCATTGTTAAAATTGCTTGAATCTTCTCTGGGTTCGCCTCTATTCCTCGTGCCGATACCAGGAACCCCAAAAGTTGTCCTGCTGATACACCGAAAGAACATTTTGTCGGGTTAAGCTTAAGCTTGTACCTGCTCAGGTTGTCGAAGGTCTCTGCTAAGTCGCTGATTAAAGATTGCTCCTCTCTTGTAGTGATGACCACATCATCAATGTAGACTTGAATGTTGCGTCCTATTTGACTTCCGAGGCAGTTTTGCATCATCCGTTGATAAGTTGCTCCTGCATTTTTTAGGCCGAACGGCATTACTTGGTAATAAAACACTCCATACGGTGTGATGAAGGCCGTCTTTTCTTCGTCTTCCTTCTTCAATTTGATCTGATTGTAACCAGAATACGCATCCAGAAAGGAAAGCCTTGCGCATCCCGCTGTTGAATCAATTATCTGATCGATGCGGGGTAGAGGGAAGGGATCCTTTGGACAGTGCTTATTGAGAGATATGTAATCGACACATACTCTTTGTACGTCTGTGTTCTTTTTGGGTATGATAACTGGGTTCGATACCCAACTCGAAGTTTTGATTTCTCTGATAAATCCGGCATTTTCCAGCCTGTGCAATTCTGATGCTATCGCCTTTCTTTTAGGTTCATCAAATCGTCGCAATGGTTGCTTGACTGGCTTTGCCTTGGGATCTACATTTAAGGCGTGCTCGACGAGTTCCCTGGGAACCCCTGGCATGTCTGATGGACACCAGGCGAAGATTTCCCAGCGCTCACGGAGGAACTCAACGAGCGCGCTTTCCTATACGGGATCCAAGTTCACGGCAATTGATGTTGTCTTGTTTGGGTCTGTAGGGTGTACCTGGATTTTCTTCGAGTCCTGGGTTGTGTCGAAAGCCTAATCTGGCAGGGATCGTCCAACGTCGGGTAGCACATTATGATCTGTTTCTCCTTTTAGCCTCTCATATTCTGATGTCATGCCGAAGGTTTGCGCCATCCTATTGAATTCTCTGTCACATGGGTTGGCTACTTCAAAGCTCCCTTGCACTGTAATTGTTCCTTTGGGTCCTGGGATTTTTAGCGTAAGATACGCGTAATGAGGCACTGCCATGAATTTCGCAAATGCTGGGCGCCCCAGGATTGCATGGTATTGTGACGGCCAGTCCATGACTTCAAATTCCAGCTTCTCTCTGTGGTAGTTGCTGCTACTGCCAAAGCAGACGTCGAGTTCTATTCTTCCCAAAGGATAGTTTGCGGCTCCTGGTACTATTCCATGGAAGGAGCAGTCTGTTGGCTTTAAACTCGACAGCGAGATACACATTGCCTTCAGTGTTCTAGCATATATCAGGTTGATGCCACTCCCTGCGTCCATAAATACTCTTCTGATGTCGTACCCTCCTATTTGTGCCTTTAGAACCATAGGCGAGTGGCCTGGCCTGGGAACTTTCCTTGGGTGGTCTGCTCTACTGAACTTAACTGGTTGATCTGACCACTGCAGGTACTTTGTGGTAGCTGGTTGTGACGATATTGCTAGGTTTACTTGCCTGGATATGCTCTTCCGCTCTTTCTTCGACTTAGGCACCGGTTGAATCATAGCCGATATGTAAACTTTTGACTCTATGTGCCTTGCTAGCCTTTGCATTTGATATCCTTGAATTGTGCGCTTCTCCTCTTGCCATCCTCCTTGGTTTGAACCCATGGCGCTTTGTAGCCTTAGGAACGTTCTACAATCCTTCATCTGGTGATTTGAGACTCTTTTCCCATCAAGATATGCGTAGTGGATTCGACAAGGTCCGTATAACATATCCTCGGCCGAAGGACCGGAGTATCTCAATTTTTCTATTCCTTTTGCCTGAAACCTCCTGTTTACATATCCTTCCTCTTCTTCTGCTGCGTAGCCCGCGGCTACCTGATTTCGCCTTCCTTGGTTATCCCTGCTGCGGTGTCATTTCCTCTGTCTGCTTATTCTGTCGACTTCTGGTGAACGTCCCCTTTTGTTATTATATGCGTCTTCTCCATCAGCAAATTTGTTGGCATCTTCCATTAGCTCGGCTACTGTTGTAGGTCTTGTTCTTCCTATTTCTTCCACGAGATCTGAGCGACGAAGTCCAGCCAAAAAAGCGTCTATTGCTCGTTCGTCGGAGACGTCTTCTGCTGAGTTTTTGATTATACTCCAT
This sequence comes from Dactylis glomerata, assembly GCA_007115705.1. Taxonomy (NCBI): domain Eukaryota; kingdom Viridiplantae; phylum Streptophyta; class Magnoliopsida; order Poales; family Poaceae; genus Dactylis; species Dactylis glomerata. Next base: position 5,256,685 of record QXEO01000464.1, on the reverse strand, counting down.
CGTTGTATATAAGAACGTAGAGTTTCGCCTTTCCTTTGCACACATGCCTTAACTTCCTCCAGTGATGCTGGGCGCTTGTATGTTGAACGAAAATTTCTTGCGAATTGGCTTTCGAGTTCTCCCCAACTTCCAATGGATTCGTTGGGTAGGGTATTCAACCACGACCGTGCTGCGCCGGTGAGGTGTAGCTGCAAACTTTGCATTGCAGTCGCTTTTGTTCCCCCTAATATCTGCACTGCCTGCAAATAGTCCGATAACCACATGGTAGGTTCTTGCGGCCCGTCATATTTATGTTGATCATGCGGTAATTTGAATCCTTTGGGTACCCGAGTTTTGCGAACCATGCGGGTAAAGCATAATGCGCCCATCTCTTTATCATCTTCTTCATAATTTTCTTCCCTCCAGGTGTGGCGTGATTTATTTACTCGAGCCTGTGCTATTATATTTCTTGCGTCCTCCTTCCTCTTTTGTCGCCTTTCTTCTTCTGATGACTCACTATACTTGTTGTCTGCGAAGTTGTATCTGAGCTTCTCTTTTTGCTTTTCCTTGTGGCTTGTCGACTTTGTGTCTGGACCTTTTTCCCTGATCTTGCTCTCCACTATTCCGAGGTTTCGTATCGCGACTCGGTGCATATCTTCTCGCGGATCCCCGGGTTCTGGCCTTGTAGTTAGTAAATACGCCTGTGCTGCTATCAACGCTGCTTCTGGCGTTTCTTGCATGAAGTCATCTTTCTCCTCTTCTAGCTGTGGGGTAGGGCTTCTCGAGTACCTTTCTTCTCTGCTGCATGCTGTTGCCCCCTGTTGTGTTTTGGGTCTCCGCGCCTTTCTCTACTGTACTCGGAATCCTCACTATAGTCATCCCAGTATTCCTCCCTTGATACACTGTTATTGTTTTGAAGAACCGTGTCTCTTTCCTCCCTTAGTTTCTTCCTATGCTGGTATAATGCATACTGATATCCCATTAGAACTTCTCTTCTCGATCCTTCGGGTACTTCTGTACCATGATTGATAGCTGACTTGATCATTCTCCATTCGCCAGCCGAGACGTGGACTTTCTCCTTATCTTTTTTGTTGTGTTCTTTTGTTTTGTCGACTTGCCTGTCGACCTTTTTACTTCCTTCGTTGTTGTTCTCTTCTTCTGCTTCGGTGATAATGATGCATAGCTGATGCACTTTGGAGACGCCGCTGCTTCCAACGGCGAAGTCTCTTGCACTGTTGTATGTTTGACTTACCCTTTCTTCTGAGTCTAAATTTTCCCGAATTTTGTCGCCTTCTGCAATTGGTGCTTTTTCTAAGCTGACCGGCGAGTTTACCTAGCTGGAGGAGCCTTCTGATGATTCCAGTATTACCTCTGTTTCGGGCTTGCTTGCCGACAGATCTGGTTTCGTTGAATCCGAGAGGCGGGATGAACCCGATGGTCCGACGAAGATGCTCAAACTTCCAATTGTTAACTCCATCTCCTGACTTCCGTCGAGTTCTGAACTGCTGCTGGCTAAAAGCGAAAAAGCCGTCGAATTCATGACTCCAACGCCCAGGATCCCCACGGTCGGCACCAATTGACGAGGGTTAACTCGGCAAATGTCCTAGATGAAGGACTTAGGATCGGGGGAATAGGGCGTCGGATGAACTCGAAGGTATAGGTTAGTCGAAATAAGTGTATATCGAAAGTAAACTTGGGTATTCAACCTGGCTTGCTTTCAATCTGCCCTACACCGTCCCCTCCTGGCCCCTATATATAGATGGCCAGGTCTCGAGGATCGGGTAGGGTTCAATACAGATTACAATATCAACATACGGTAAGAACTCGTATTCGACTATCATTACAATTGGGCCTAGCTATACGGGCCTTAGGGGTACTCAACTAACGGGCTCTATTAACTATACCCTTGTCATCGGGCGACCCGCATTTTCATGATTCATGGCAGTACCTCACTACATGTATCTAGTACTCAAGATGCCAGGACCAAAGGGAATCATCACAGTAAAAGGAAGCTTCAAGGTATCAGACCTATGCGACAAGGAGTTCCACAAGATGGCACAAAACTTTGGCATGATAGCCAACTATGGAGAACCCAAAGAGAAAGCGAAAAGCGCGACTACAGAAGTCGACAAGTTACCCGAAGGACGTCCCGTGGAACCAGAAATGAAGAAACCACGAGTAGAAGCATCAGGAGAAGACCAAACTACAAGGGAAGAAGAGAAGGCCACGGGGGCGCAAGTGTCGAGAGCACCAAAGTAGGGTAGAAGAAAAAAGGCTGTAAAAGCCACGAGTTATCCTAGGGCAATGCCCTCTAGATCCAGAACACAGGTCACAGGCCGGATCTCTTGGGTCACCCCATGTATCTTACATTACAAGTATAATAAAGACAAGTTCCTCATATCTGAGCTTACATATCTAAATGCGGCAAACGCCAAAACAAACCAAACACCTTGAATACTAAAATTTCCCTCAAAGCAATAACTCAGGGAAAAAATACTCTCGCGGTACAATAACTATATACATCAAAATCACGGTGCAGGTGGTTCTGAGTCATCGACACCAAAAGGATTCAAGTAATGATACTCCTGAAAAACCTAGCGTCCTCTTGCAATAGCCTCGAGATAATCCTCCTCGCTGGTTCCAGCGTTGCATCCATGTGAATACCAACCGTAATTCATCCTGGAGGCAAACTCTGAGACAGGCGGTCGAAATTAAGTCTTGGGTTCCACTTTTGCATCCATCCAAGAGCGAAATTAGCACCAGCAATTAAATTCAGCTTTATAAGGAGGTGGACTCGCTGGCTCGTCCGGAAAGTTTTGAGTAGCTGTCTAAAATCCCTCGATATAGGGTTACGGGGCAACATGACAGAATACATGGTTGTCAGGGCCTTACGACAACCATCAACAGCTTCGCCGATGTACTGCGCACGATCCTGAAGAAGCACGATAGCGCGACAACGACGGGGATTGGACCATAAGCTTTCGGTTCCTTGAGCAGCATTTTGAAGAGCAGTGATTCGCTCAGTAACTCAACTTGATTCGCCAACAAGATCAAGGCAGGTACCTGCAGTTCAAGCGAAAATTAGCACACAGAAGACAAGAGGAAAAACAAAGGGAAGAGGATCCCCGAAGACTTACACAGCAGCATCTCGCAAACAGATTCGACGATACCAATCAGAAAAGATTCGCATTCCTCAAAATGTGCGATCCTCGCTACTAGACTCGAAACTTCATCTTGAAGATTGGACACTTGCTTCATCAAATCATGGGACTTACTAGCCTTGTCTAGAGCAACTTGTGCCTGGCGTTTCATAAAGGATAGGCGGCTCTCAAGGTCCGCAACTCTGAAAGAATATTCCTCACACCGACAGGGAGGTCGAGGAGGTGAGGAAATCCCAGAGGCGAATATATCACCAGGAGATGGAGCTCGATCATAACCCGACGATTCACCAGCAAGCAAAAGCTGGAAGTCAACTAGAAGAAGAGGCACATCTCAAAAACATCATTCAAGCATCTCATATTAGAAAAGATATCTACGAACGAGTACAAAGCCTTTTGACAAGTTCTCAGGCAAAGCACAAACTAGAAGTTCATTACAACAAAAGAGATTAAAAATACAACAGGAAGACTAAGTCTACGCCACCTCAGCGTCCTGCTCCGTGTCAGAAGAAGGCGTGGCAGAAGCAGCACCAGTAGTTGGAGGAGGCGCGGATTCATTAGTCGCTGGAGCTGAAGAAGCTGGCGTAGTAGAAGCCGTAGAAGCCGCTGAAGGAGAAATCATCGCCACGATGGCAGGCACAAACTTCTTCGCCTTCTCAAAGAAAGCCTTCAGCTCTGAGAGAGTGCGGCCGTGGGAAGAGCCAACCTTCTCCCAGTCAAACTCCGTGCCATGTGCATATGAAAATGCAATGGCCCCCTCGGCACCTCGCTTTAAAGAAAGGCCTTTCATTTGAAGGATGGGGTCTTCAGTAGTGTTGAAGGCTTGGGCGAGTTTATTCACGTCATTGATTGGAACCTCTGCCTTCTGCTTGGGCCACAACCCAACAAAAATCTGCGTAAGAACGCGGTTAACCAACTCGAAGATCTCTTGGACAGATATCCAGTTAGCTTCAAGCAAGCTAACCGCGGCCATGAGAGGATCGTCGTCTGGTTGCAAAGTCGACGAAGACACCTTGGTGCATTCTGTAGAACCAAGGGAACAGAAAGCAGCAGAAGAGGAAAATATGAGCGAGTACAAGAAAACAAGTAAAACAACAGCAGCAGAAGAAGAAAGGTATAGTGCGTACCTCCAGCAGCAGCTGACATCGTATTCAGCCGTTCAGCCACAGCTTGCTCCCGCTGGAGGTGCTCCTTGTTAGCATCAGCCAAGGCTTTCTCCGGTTTCTTCGCCTTAGCCAGCGCTGATTTATTCGACTTCTCAGCACTGACCTTGGCAGCAGTCGCGGCATCAAAAGCTTTATGAGAAGCGCTAAGTTCAGCTTCCAGCGAAGCAATGCACGCATTGGCTGTCGCTAAAGCATCTACAAGACAACAACGAGGAAAGGGAAAATCAAGCAACAAGCAAAGAAGAGCGAGCAAGATAAGCAAATGTAGGAAAATGAGTTCACCTTCAGAAGCTCTAGCAGCTTTCAAGTACTCAGCACACTCAGTGCCCAAGGCGACAATTTTTTTCAACAATATCTAACAAGGAAGAACACGTAAGTATATGGATGACACAAGGAAAATAAGTCAAGGACAATTACTCACATCATCAGGGGAGTCCGTGGACTCGTGGGCTTCAAGGGAAACATCGGCTTCCTTCGATTTTTTCGACCGCTTGGCTCTCTGGGTCACCAGAACTTTCTTAATAGAAGCTCTGGGGGCTTTCGGAGACTTCACGACCGGTTCAGCTTCTTGTGCAAAAGGTTCATCGGCAGTTATATTTTCAGCAGACGAAGCAGTGGCAGCTGCTGATTGGGACTAATCTTGTCATCACAATACAAACTTAAGGTACTAGAAGAGTAACTATTAGGGCTTGAGCATTGGAAATTAAAATGACCTATGTCATCGCAATGTTTACAAAGAAAAGGATAAAGCTCACAAACCTTTTTACCGATCTCACCTATATCCTTGTACCACATACTGGTTTCTTCATTTGCGTGGGTGATGCAATAATCTTCCTTGTTGTAACTCTGTTCACAAGGTCTATGTATTCCACAAAAATTAACATGCTTATAAGAAATAGTACTTTTAGAAGTTTGAGCATGTTTATTGCAATCATCTGAAGGAAATATGCCCTAGAGGCAATAATAAAGATGTTATTATCATATTTCTTGTTCATGATAATGTTTATATTCCATGCTAGAATTGTATTAAGCGGAAACTTTAATACTTGTGTGGTTTATGAACAACACCGTGTCCCTAGTACGCCTCTATGGACTAGCTCATTGATTAATGATGGTTAAGGTTTCCTAACCATAGACATGAGTTGTCAATTAATAATGAGATCATATCATTAGGAGAATGATGTGATGGACAGACCCAAATAAAGCAGAGCAATTAGATCGTGTCATCGTGTTCATCTTTGCGAAGCTTTTCTTATGTCATGTATTGTATTCCTTAGACCATGAGATAATACAACTCCCTGGTATCGGAAGAAAGCTTTGAGGTCATCAAACGTCATCCTATGTGAGGGTGATAATAAAGGTGTCTCTCAGGTGATCGGAAAGTACTTGTTGGGTTGTATGTATCGAGATGGAATTTGTCCCTCCCAAGTCGGAGAGATATACTTCGGGCCCACTCGGTAATCGATATCAACACCGCTTGCAAGCATGTGATTAAGGAGTTAATCACGAAGTGATATCGGATTATGGAACGAGTAAAGTACTTGCTGTGAACGAGATTGAACTAGGTATGGCGATACCGACAATCAAATCTCGGGCGAGTAAAATATCGTGTGACGAAGGGAATACATATACGGGATTAATTGAATCCTGACATCGTGGTTCATTCGATATGATCATCGATGAATATGTGGGAGTCAATATGGGTTTCCAGATCCCGCTGTTGATTATTGATAGAAGATCATGTCTACATATTCTCGAACCCGTAGGGTCACACACTTAACGTGTATCGATGCTAGGATAGAATGGATAATTGGTTTATGAGTTTTAGTTCGGAGTCTCGGATGAGATCCAGGACGTCACGAGAGGTTCCGGAATGGTCCGGAGAATAAGATTCATATAAAGGAAAGCAGTTTTTGGATTCCGGAAAGGTTTCGGAGTTTATCGGTATTGTACCGGAAGGTTCTAGAAGGTTCCGGAGTGGGACCAACGTGGGCCCACTTGACGGAGGCCTGCGTGGGACTAAGGGGAAGTGCCCTGGCCGCCCTGGGCCAGGCGCACAAGGCCCCTAAGGCCCAGCCGGCCAGCCCAAGGGGAAACCCTAAGGGAGTCTTCAAAGAAGGAAGGGGGGGAAACTTGCCCCCCACTCTTCCTACTCCAAGTCGGCGCCCTAGGGTTTGGGGAGAGGCCAAGCTGGCCGGCCACCCCTATATATATAGGGGGCAAGGGCGCAGCCCTCTCTACCCCTAACCCAAAACCCTAGCCGCCAACTGCTGCCCTCCCTCTCTCTCTCTCGCGACTGCGCGTAGGCGAAGCCCTGCTGCAGAAACTCTCCACCATAAGCACCACGCCGTCGTGCTGCTGATCCAATCTATCTCTCCACCATACTTGCTGGACCAAGGAAGGAGGAGACGTCGCTGCACCGCACGTGTGCAACTCTCAGAGGCGCCGCCACTTGCGGCGTAGGATCGGATCGGATCGCGAGGAGGAGACGGCGAGTACGACTACGTCAACCACGTTCTATTGAACGTTTCCGCTGTGCGAATCTTCAAGGGTATGAAGATCTCATCTACCTCTCTCGTTGATTACATCTCCTAGATTAGATCTTGGCTTTCTTGTTCGCATCCGTAGGAATTTTTTTGATTTACTATGCTGCGAAACCCTTCAGTGGTATCAGAGCTAGATCTATGCGTAGATGTGTTTCACGAGTAGAACGCAACATGCTTGTTGCGGGCGTTGATGTTTTCTGTTGCAAACCTCTTGTTGTGTATTTCTTATGGCGTGGTATAGTGAGATCGAAGCGGTCCAGGCCAACTTTACGCGACCGCGTTCGCGAGACCGGCTCCGCACTTGACGTGTGGCTTGTTCCACACATGCGGCTGGTGGATGCCAGTTTCTCTCACTATAGTAGTCATGGGACTTACATCGGATGTTAGCAACCATAATATCACCGTTGTGGCTTTCCGTAGGTAAGAATCGTTCTTAACTTGCTACTCCCATAAGCCACGTAAAACATGCAACAACAAAGTAGAGGCGTCTAACTTGTTTTTGCAGGGAGTGTTTTGTGATATGGTATAGCCACAAGATGTGATGTGATATATGTGATGTATGCGATGATCATGTTTTGTAATATTTCACGACTTGCATGTCGATGAGTTCACAACCGGCAGGAGCCATATGGTTGTCTTTATAATTGTGTATGACCTGCGTGTCAACTTCTTATACACCATGTAATAGCTTTACTTTATCGCTAAGTAGTTAGCAATAGTTGTAGTTGCTATTCGTGGTGGAGGCAATCATGGTGGACTGATGGAGATCATGCCGGCGCGCACAGGATGGAGATCATGGCGCGGAGATTGGCTATACCATGTCACATAAAATTATATGCATGTGATGTTTATCCTTTTATGTATCTTATTGTGCTTAGATCGCGACGGTAGCATTTTAAGATGATTCCTCACTTAAAGATCAAGATAAAATTGTGTTCTCCCCTCGTATGCGCCGTTGCGAAAGTTCGTCGTGTTCAAGCATCTCGTGATGATCGGGTGCTATAAACTCTACGTTCACATACAACAGGTGCAAGCCAGTTTTGCACACGCGGAAATACTTGGGTTTGACTTGACGAGCCTAGCATGTACAGACATGGCCTCGGAACACACGGACCGAAAGGTCAAGCATGAGTCATATGGATGATATGATCAACATGTTGATGTTCACCATTAAAGCTACATCATTCACGTGATGATCGGTCTCGGTGTAGTGAATTTGGATCATGCTTCACTAAACAACTTTGAGGAATGTTGAATTTAGTGGGAGTTCATTAGTAATTTGATTAACTTGAACTAATTATCATGAACTAAATCTTAGTGTATTTGCATAAGTCGTTGTAGTTTTTGGCACCTATTGAACGTTTCCGCTGTGCGAATCTTCAAGGGTATGAAGATCTCATCTACCTCTCTCGTTGATTACATCTCCTAGATTAGATCTTGGCTTTCTTGTTCGCATCCGTAGGAAAATTTTTGATTTACTATGCTGCGAAACCCTTCATCATCAACAACAATATCACTTTCTATGCAAGTGTCCTTAAAAGGTTCATGATACACGTCCCCATTTCCTTTAGGAACATTCATATGGGAAGCAAAGGCTTTAAAGCAATCAACCATAATTTGAGGATCAAGACCATACTTAGCACTAAGCTCTTGAAAATTAGCAGTTTCAGCGAAAGACTTAATGCAATCAAACTCGTAATTCATACCTGATCCTTTACCTTTGTCGCTATCCCAACCTTCAATGTTGTTTTGAATTGTCTCAAGCAGACCCCACTTGGTGTCGACATCCTTGCTTGTGAAAGACCCATCAAAGCATGCATCTAGATAGTCCTTGTAATGTCCTGAAAGCCTTGCATAAAAATTATTAATAACAATATTACGGGGAAGATCATAAATAGGACATTTATGCATTAGTAACTTCAATCTTCCCCAAGCTTGGGCAATGCTTTCTCCCTCATGCGGATGAAAATTATAAATGTAGTTCCTATCTTTATAAACCTGACTAGAAGGATAGAATTTAGAATAAAAGAGAGGTTCAATTTCATCCCAGTCAATAGATCGACCATCTTGGAGCAGTCGATACCACTCCTCAGCTCTGCCTTTCAGTGATAAAGAGAATAGCTTCTTCTTAACTTGGTTCATTGAAATACCTGCACACTGGAACAACTCGCATAATTCATGTATAAAGAGCAAATGATCACCAGGATGGACAGTTCCATCTCCTAAATAGCAGTTGTCCCTGACATGTTCAACAATCTTCGTAGGTATTTTAAAAGGATGAGGAGCACAAGCATCATTAGGAACATCACATATGGGAGATAAAATATTATCAGAACAGACCTTCTCCACTAAAGCTGGGGGACTAAAAATATCATACATAACAAAACCAGCTTCCCCAAGCTTAGACTTTTCTATAGCATTAGCATTAACGGTATTCAAAGCATTCGTACTAATAACATTGCTATGCGAAATAAGCTCCAAAGGATTTTCAATTTTCTCTTCAAATCTAAAATCAGGAAAAAGACTAAAGAACTCTTTGTTTTCCATTAAGCCTAACTAGTGAAAATAAAAACAAGAAACAAAAAGATGTAATTGCAGAATCTAAAGGAAATAACTTTGAGCACTCGCACAGGAGGATGCGAGTACCTTTTACCTTACCTCCCCGGCAACGGCGCCAGAAAAGAGCTTGATGTCTACACACGCTTCTGTTCTTGTAGACAGTGTTGGGCCTCCAAGTGCAGAGGTTTGTAGAGCAGCAGCAAGTTTCCCTTAAGTGGATCACCCAAGGTTTATCGAACTCAGGGAGGAAGAGGTCAAAGCTATCCCTCTCAAACAACCCTGCAATTACGATACAGAAAGTCTCTTGTGTCCCCAACACACTCAATACACTTGTCAGATGTATAGGTGCACTAGTTCGGCGAAGAGATAGTGAAATACAAGCGGTATAGATGATTATAAGTAGTAAATGTGGTCTAAAACAAATATCGCTGCGAGCAAACAAGTAACAAAACAAGAAGTAAACGGTGTGCAATGCTTGGAAACAAGGCCTAGGGATCATACTTTCACTAGTGGACACACTCCCAACAATATAACATAATTGAACAAATAAATAACTTCTCTCCACTATGGTACTCTGAATTACTCTCCTATTGAACAACACTAATCATTGTGTAGTGGCTACAGAAGCACCCCTTAAAGTTCATCAAGTACTTGACAAACACCACTCATAGAGATATCCAAATCAGATCATAACTCAAGATAGATATTATTGCAACTTAGACCAAGTACTAACACGGTGCACACACTGTCAACATTACACCATGAAAGGAGGAATAGATCACTTCAATACTATCATAGTAATAATTACTCTCATAATCCACAAGAGATCACAATCATAGCCTAAACCAAGTACCACCATGATGCATGCACTGTCACCGTTACACCATGGCAGGAGGAATAGATTACTTTAATAATACCACTAGAGTACACATAATATCTGAATAATAACATCTACTTGTTCAACATGATACAAAGCTCACGATCACATAAAGATCACATCATGGGAGAGAGAGGTGAACCACATAGCTACCGGTAGAGCCGTCAGCCCCGGGGATGAACTACTCCCTCCTCATCATAGGAGACAACAAGGTTGATGGAGATGGCGGTGAGGTCGATGGAGACGGCGGAGACGGCGATGGAGACCGATGGAGATGGCTCCGGGGGCACTTCCCCGTCCCGGAAGGGTGCCGGAACAGAGACTTCTGTCCCCCGAAATTCGTCGGTGGCGGCGGCGGAACTGCGGAACTCTTTCTGGAAAATTGCCGACTCTCCTAGGGTTTTCCGTCCCGAGGCTTTATATAGGCGAAGGGGCGTCATCAGAGGGGGAGCCAGGCGCCCTCATGTGGGGTCCGCGCGGCCAGGGGCCTGGCCGCGCCACCCCTGCATGTGGGGCCCTGGTGGGCCCCCTCCGACTCTTCTTCGGATCTCTGGAAGCTTCCGGGTAAAATAAGACTTCAGGATGTGGTTTCGTCCAATTCCGAGAATATTTCCTGTGTATCACTCTGAAACACAAAAACAGCAGAAAACAGGGAACTGGCATTGTGGCACTTCGTTAATAGGTTAGTTCTAGAAAATGCATAAAAGTGCCACTAAGTGTAACGAAACAATAGGAAAATGGTGTAAAAACAAGCATGGAGCATCAAAAATTATGGATACGTTGGAGACGTATCAGCAGCATCCCTTTTCGGGTCCTCATCATCACTGCAGAGAAAGCAAAAGGAAACAGGTTTTATACAACCCGAAAGGAAGAAAGCAAACACAACAAAATCACAAAGTTTGCAGAACACTTACGATGCCATGAAGTCGAAAAGCTCTAGATCATCTTCTCGAACAAGGGCTTCACCGGCTGCAGTTCTCTGAATGGAGGTACTCGAAGAAGCAAGCTCTTTGACACGCTTCCTCTTCCTGTCAACACAAGTATCCTCAGAAAGCACAGGAGGAGGCGACGTCGTCGAGCTGGTATCTTCCTCCGATCCTTCGGCATCACTTCCGTCCTGATTTTCTTCAGCTTCGGGGGTTTTGGAAGCAGCAGAAGCTAGATCCGCCGGAAGAGGCCCCTCCTCTGGAAGGGGAGGACATGAAACAAGGAACTGGTGGTCCTGCAAATGAGTAAAATCAGTAAAGTCATCAAGACAAGCTTAAAGGACAAGTGAGAAGGCGATGAAAAAGACAAAAAAATACAATACAGCAAGAATGTACCTTGGGCAAGGGGTGCGCGGAGTCGAAATAGTTAGCGGCCAAATCCGCAACTGCATGATCCTTGGTAAGCTTGGTAAGAGACCTGACCCGCTTGTCGACATCTTGCTTCTCAATCAGATCTCCAGAGACTCAAGAAGAATCTATCAAGCTAGAATAGTTCCAAAGCTTGGAAAGACGGTGCTGCAGGGGTTGGACCCGATGTTGCACAAAGAACGCCATGATTTGGATACCCGACAGAGCGCCTCCTTTACCTCCTTTCAGAGCTTGGATGCGGGTCAGCAGCGGTGCAATTTCCTCCATCTCCGCATTTGTGGGAGCTGAATCCCACGATGACAACTTCTTCAATTCCTTGAAGGCATCGAAAGGGGCTAAGCCGTATTCATCATCAGAGGAGGCCTTACGGTCTTTGATATAAAACCATTTGGTCCTCCATCCCTGGATTGATGCAGACATGGAAAATTCCAAATATTGCGCTTCAGCACGCACAGAGACGACAGCTCCGCCCAGTTCAGGCTTATTTGATAAGGAAACGCTGGGGCGGAGCCGAAAGATGGACTTCCAAAGAAGAAAATGGGGTTCGATCCCCAGGAACGACTCGCAAAGAGTCACGAAACAGGCAATGTGGAGGATAGAGTTAGGTGTGAGCTGGTGAAGCTGCACACCGTAAACATAAAGAAGCCCACGAAGGAATTCGTGGGCAGGAAGAGAGAGTCCACGGAGAAGAAAAGCGAGGAACATCACCCGATAGCCGCTCGGGGGCTTGGGGATCCGCTCGGTGCTAGGGAAGATGATGGAGTCGTTGTTGGAGACGAGACCGTCCGCCTTGGCCTTGTCCAGCTCCTTCTGCGTGAAAGCAGAGGGTACCCAGCTTATTGCGGAATTCGTCGCCTTCCCCTTGGCCATCTTGTTCTTCGCCGCCAAGTGCTTCACGCGCATCTACGAATCTGCGCTCGGGGGCTATGTAGGAGAAGAACAGGGCGCAGAGATTGACAATGGTGGCGGCGGCGGAGACAAAGAGCTGGTAAACAGTACAAATCCACACTTCCCTCTAATATACCTTCTCGGTGAAGGAACGTGGGCTGAAACGTGGCGCACGGAGAGGAAGCGGCAGCCCACTAACGGGCGGGAAAAAGGCAAAATTACCGCGCTACCCATGAAACGGTTCGCGCTAAGTTTAACTGACGTATAGAGAAATTTGGCCGCTGACGTCATGAAGAAAATACAAGACCAAAGATACACTCGACAAATATTGAATATGGCGATTTGCGGATAAAGAATGACAAGAAAATAGAGAAACGATTGGCGCCGACAGTACAGGAATCAATTTTGGAGACTATATTCGAAAACATTCGACTATAGCCTCGGGGGCTACTACCATCGGGAGCGCTGAGCGCGCCCCCGACGATATTATCATTAAATTATTACGAGTTGAAGTATAAAGATGGAGCATACTATATTCGAGCCTATACTCGAAAAAATAATTTTTCGACTATAGCCTCGGGGGCTACTCCCATCGGGAGCGCTGGGCGCGCACCCGACGATGTTTATTCACGAATACTGGAGCATGGAAGGTGAAGGAAAATTCGATGAAACGTTATTACTCCCATCGGGAGCGAGTTGTTTATTAAGTCATGGTTATATAACCCGTATATTTTCAGTCACATAAGACTGCGACATGCGATTCTCGAGTTGCGTTATCGCAACGAAACTCGAATGCCGTGATTTATCACGAAGGTAAGACCCCAGGATCCGTCCTGTGTGGCCCGGTATACGCACATGGATGCGCTCTGCTGGTATGTATCCGTGTCTATGACGCGAAAAAAAATCCTGGTGGACGCACTGGGTACCCTGAGAACCACTGGGATTCATTCTTTATAAGTCCTAAATATGGCAAACGAATGGGTTTGACCGGTTTCCCGAATTCAAGTCCAAGGGGATTGAATTTGAAGTAGTGTAACAACTCAGAAATTTGTAATCCACTTCCTATTAATTAAAGTACCAAATTTTTGGGACCAACTAAATTTTTTTATCTATTATTGCATGTATGCATGTATTTTCTATTATAGGTCTTTTATGATTTCATGTGTGTTATTATTTGTTGTGCAATAGTTGATTCATTCTAACTTAACCAACAGAAGCATTAGAGAAGAAATATCAGAGCCAAAGAAACCAGAAATAAAAGAAAGAAAGAAAAAGAGAAGAAAAGTTTGATCTAGAAATTATTATTGACTACCCTACCTTGAGCACTTAGAATAAGAAATCTGTAACCCAAGTCAAGGTGTGGTCAGTTAGTTGAGCTTGACCAGATCACATATTAGCTTGACCAAGAAGTTTCAAACCAAAACTCAAAGTGTAACCTAACTCAAACTTCTGCCAAACTTTGAATCTGATTCAGCAACCAAACCCTAATTTCAAATACAAATTTTTGCAAAACCTGATAATTCTTCAGAACAAAAATATCCCTGGAACCCTTGTCCAATATGTTGAAGAACCACAGTGGCCATTTTCAAAATTTCGAATTCAAATTTCTTGCGGGCATTTGATCGAACACCTGGCAGGCAAAAATCCAGAAAATCGGAGCTACTGTGAGCATCACTGTTCTCGTTCGTCTCGACCCTGTAGCCATGCTCGTGGAGACCCCCCGCGGTCGAGCCCATCCCCCTCTACCCCGACCCGAGCCGTGAGAAATGGAGGAGAAGAGGAAGAACGCGCCCAGGACCCCCTCTCTTCTCCCTCTGCTCCCTGCATGTTGCCGACCGCCGTGACCTCGCCAGAGCCGACCCACAGCACCCCGTCGCCGAGACCAAGCCCCGCCAGCACGCGTCCAAAGCCGCAGCGCCCGGCTTTGCTCGCGCACGTCGCCAGGACCCCTGCGCCGGCCACCTACTGGACGCCATCGCCCTCGGCCTCCCGTGCCTATAAACTCCCCCCCCCCCCCCCCCCCGTCGACCCCAGAAGAAGCACACACTCACCGCTACCGATCCCCACTCTCCTCTCTCCCTCGGAGTCATCCAATCTCTGTGAGCGTGCGCCGCCGCATTCCTGGAGACTCCGGCCGCCGTTGGAGCTGCTGCTGGTGCGAGGTGAAGGAGCGGAGCAGCCGCCGTCGATCTGCTACCCCGCCGTCAAGCTCTGCTTCCTCTCCGTCGAGCCCCCGCCGTCGAACACTCGTCACTGCACGCCGGTGAGCTCCCAGCCCTAGCTGAGGTAGACGATGCCTGTGAGCCGTTAGATCTTGATCCATCGGTCGCGTACCGGTTCGGTGGAATTAAGTGGCCTGACCAGTAGGCCCCACCTGTCAGCTCCGTTTTAAACATTTCCCGCCCCAGGCGAAGCGGTATCGGGCCGGCCCGTTCGGGTCATTTCTGAAATCGGCCCAGTTCTGTGAGAATTCGGTCCGAATCATTTTTATTTTATTTCCCGCCCGTTTTGAATTAATTCAAATATGTTTCAGATATGATTTTCAAACTTTAATTCCAAGAGATTTAGAAATCCATTTTTAGCAAATAAATATGCGTTGGAAAGCTTAGGAAATTCTCTAACCTGTGAAACTTGTTAGAACCCAAATTGAGTTAGGGATTTAAATAAATAAGAATACCTTGACCATAGCTTTATTAATCATAGAAAAATTCTAGAAAATTGGTTAAGCCTCCTAAAATTATGAAACTTGGTTTGTGAACTCACTAATTAACTCCCCTACTGTTTAGTTCAACCTTAATCAACTCAAACCTTGTTAGTGGTATCAATTAGACCCTAATCCAATCCTAGCTTGTAGCATAAAATAATAGATCTCTATTATACACTTTGATTAATTTTTCCCTCAATACCAATTTACTTAATTAGCCAATCTCCACTTGAACTAGCCCTAATACCCTTAGTTTAATACCAAGGCTTAGAAAGTAAACAACATATGGCACATGGTAGAAAAATCTAACTTGCACACTTAATGAAAACTTGGAAGAAAACTTGCAACCCAACTCAAATAAAAACCAACATGAATGCTATTGTTGAAAACAAGTATGTGTGCTTGGTGTGTTGTTAGCATTGTGTAGTGATTGTGTGCTTTGTATTTATTCGTTATTAGACGCTAGTGTTGCTGAGGAGGATATTGAGGGGGAATATTATCAAGTAGAAGAAGACTACCCCGGACACTTTGCCAACCAAGGCAAGCCATCTTTTGAATCATACTCCAAATGCCTAGTTTTACTATTGCATTCTACCTGTTTAAAGTAAATTGCATGATTGAATTGCTAGAGTAGAATGATAGTTGTGTAGTGATATCTTGCTTAACAAGAGCATCAAGCTGAGTTTATCCAAGATTTCCCTTAGTTTTAAACATCACTCAAGGTAGTTGCTTAGTCGCTAATAAAATTGAGGCCATCTCCAAGGGGAACCCTACTTGAAGTTGGTGACATGAACTTGAAAACTTGAATTGAATATTTCTCCTACATGATGGTTTTATGAAAGAAAATAATCTTGACTAAGGACTATGGAATGTATTTCTAAAGGATAACGAGTGATGTACTATGTGAGCCAACCATACCGTACGACCACATTACCCCTAAATGGGAAGGGGCTTAGTCCGTAGCTTGTGTACCCTAGTATGGGAGGCCTTGTATCATCCTTTATAGAAGTACACCATGCGCGGGTACTTTCGAACCGAGTGGATATTCCATTCATGCAGCACTCTGCAGCGGGCAAAACTAGGAGTGCCAGAATGGACTCTTAGGGAAGGATCCGATACTAGAGTAGACAAGTGAAAGAGTTTGTTTGATTATCTCAACCTCGCATACTTTGTGTATGACGATCCGTGGATTTCTCCCGACAGATGTATCGAATCTTGTGGGTAAAGTGTACCCCTCTGCAGAGGTTTCAAAACTATTCGAATAGCCGCGTCCGCGGTCATGGACAGTTGGCAAGCTATACTTGACTTTTGTCAAGAATATGAACAACCGAGGGTGAACTTGGTGAATGATTTGACTTGACTTGACAGTGATGTTGACACACTTGAAGTTCCTCTTTAGATGTACTTAGAGAATTAAATCTTCTTCTCTAATAATGAACCTTCTTGGGAAATAAAACTAGCTTTTGAAAATAAACTTAGTGCTTAGTCCACCATATGAACCTTGCATATCTACTTCATCAATTCGTTTATAAGGTGGTTTGCGAGTGCATCCAATGTACTCATGGCTGTGTCCCTGGCTATCAACTTGGCCAGACTATGGGGAGGAGTATCCGGAGGAAGGTTATGAAGAAGAGTATCAGAACTAAGATCGTCTCCTAAGTCGCCATTGCCTGTAGGGTGAAGGCATGGACCCGAAGACGTTATCTCCGCTGCTATATTGTGTTGTAATATGAACTTGGTCACTATGACCATTGTATTTGAACCTTCGTATTGTAATGTCTATGGAACTGGTTATCAACTACGTTATGTGTGTCACAACAATGATTCTGGGATTGTGGTGGAATGCATAACGGGCACTTCGAATTTGTGATAAATTCGCGGGTGTTACAAGTAGGTGGCAAGTATCTGTTCCGGCAGTTAACTGACCTCTTGATCCATCAGAGTTGTCAGGCTTGTTCATCAAAACCCCTTGCGAAGTATTATAATGAAAATAAGTCGAAAGACCAAGTCGAAGATTTAAAAATATGAAGAAGTCAAAGAAATGATCAAGTTGAAGATTAAAGATTAGAGATTCGACCCGAATCTCAATTCTGGTAGAATCTCAGGGGCTACTGACAGGGGTATAGATAATAGAGCCCGTCAATTGAGTACCCCTGAGGCCCGTTAAGCTAGGCCCAATTGTAATACTAGTCGAAATATGAGTTCTTACCGTATGTCGATATTGTAATCTGTATTGGACCCTACCCGATCCTCGAGACCTGGCCACCTATATATAGGGGACGGTGTAGGCCAGATTGAAAGCAAGCCAGGTCTTACACCCACGTTTACTTTGATAGCCACCTTGTTTGACTGAGTTTACCTCCGAGTTCATCCGACGCCCTATCTCCCCGATCCTAAGTCCTTCATCTAGGACATTTGTCGAGTTAACCCCTCGTCACCTCCTTTGCAAACCGACAAAACATGAGCTTATGTGCAGCAGTTTCCTCTCGGTTGCAGTAGACACACGTTGACGAGGCTGGTATATGACGTCGTGTGAGCTGCACACCGGAGGGTAGACAGTCATGGGCGAACCTCCATAGATTTATCTTCATCTTTCCGGGGGCTTTAATCGCCTAAAGTTTCTTCCATAGCCGGTCCTCGGCCTGTGCTACAGAATGAATACTGACACCCTTCTTGCTCCGATCCACAAAAAACTTTTCTGATCTTGCAAGATGGTAGGCCAAGCGTACGGTATAATCACCAAATTTTGTGTAGGGCCAGGAGATGAAATCAGCTCCCACCCGCTTGCTTACTGGAATCTGAAGAACCCGAGTAGCTATGTCTTCCTCAAAAATAGAGCGAACTACGTCCGCATCCCATGCACTACACTCTTCATTCAACAGAAAAGATACAGTGCGGCGCCGTTCGGAATCGGCGTCAGAAGGCGTAGTGTATCAGGCGTCACATCCGGTATCCATCGGTCAGCAAGCACTTTAATCTTCTGTTCGTCACCAACACTCCAACGGATTCCACGCTTCACCAGTTGCATCCCATAGCATATACTCCTCCACGTATAAGAGGAGGTCCTTGGCTGAGGTGCATTGTGTCGTGTCTTGTGGTGTAGGCTTGGGCCTATTTGTGTCGCTTTTGAGTGGGCTTGGCCCTGATTGTATCGCTTTCAGCATGTATTTAAAAAAAATGGATGAGAAATTATATTTTGCCTACGTTTATTAAAAGTTCAATCCGTTGGTGAAGATCCCATCAAAGTGTGGATCTGCACATCCCATCAAAGTACATATTATCTGATAAAACAACACAAAATTTCAAGTACTTGATAAAACAACGCAAATTTTCAAGAATATATCCTAGGGGACGTAGCATCACTGTAAAAGGAAAGCAAGAAGGCTTACCAAAACTGCATCACAATACTACCTTTGTAGTTGGTTTGTTTGAGATTCGTGCTACCAATCTTATCATTTTACCGGAATTCATGCATAGAATATAATATAGATTTGTGCAACACAAACTTAAAACTAAATTTGCATCGATTTTGTGTAGTTGCTTGCACAAGTTTACAAAATCCCCTTCCATTTCTTTTTTTAACAAAGGATTGTTCCCCATTTCAGTCCATCGACACTTCAAGTTCCCAAACGGGAACAAACTAAATGCTAGAAAGAGCATTGATGTTGCTGGGGATGAACCACTTGGGGTGGAATAATTGTGTGTGTTTTGGACAGAGTAGAAGATCCCCCTTGTCAGCCTAAAATCAAGAGGAAGAACAACCAAAGTGTCAAGGCTACGGAGGGTCGCCCTTCGCCCATGAGAAGCAGCGACAATATGGTGGCAATCGTAAAAAAATCCACTGTTATTGAACTACCAGGGAACAAGGGACAAACTCCCCAAGGGCGCCATTCGACTAGAGGGATCATCAAAGGGGAGGAGTAGCAGCTCCACCGAAAACTCCATTGATGATAAGATCAAGAAGAATATATAGAACAACTCCATATTCCCAGCTATCATAGTAGAATCATCCATCCCGCCCACTTATTAACGGAGCTCCTCTTGAATCTCATCTCAATGACTTGCAAGAGATCACCAAGATAGGGGAGACGGTCTCCTAGCTCCGCTCATAGACGTCGGAGAAGAACTCTAGAAAGCAAAATATGGTTGATACATTGAAAAACCATCTTCATCTTCTCTTCCACCTCCATGGTAGCTGAGAACGGTAGAAAAGGCTGACACATCGGCACAATCTTCTCTAGCAGAAATCTAGGGGAGACACCTCTAGATCTTGCCCCCCGTCTTCTTCATCCACCATGGGAGACCAACAGGAGGAGGATCCAGACACCTCAAGGTGTTGCTAGCAGGCATCATGACGAAGCACCAAACATGCATCAAGCTAAAAGCCACAAAGGGCACCCTAAACCTGACCTAACTTTGTATTTTACACAACACAAAAGCAGCCAGGCCACCTCTCCCATCCCCATCGCGCCAGTTAGGCCGCCGGAGGAGAAGGAGAGAGGGCCCAAGGATGGGGGCGACTCTTAAACTTGGATGAGGAGAGAGATTAGGAAGGGGAGAACTCACCCGTGCCACCTCAGTTTAGCTTTATTCACAAGTCTTTTTCTACGGGTCAGGATGTCATCAAAGCTAGGGCTTCTCTCCATTCCTTTTAGTGGCTCCTATCCCTAGACACGGGCCCGTGATACCAATACTAGGGGCAAGCCTTTCTGCTTTTGAACCTCTGTATTAACGTTAAGGCTATGCCATACTAACGTGCTGCTAAATGTCATTCCAATTTTACACTACCCCTTAGCTTTTTTGGTTTTTACGTGTTTAGTCTCTCTCTCACACACATTTCATAACTTATCTTTTTAGAGTTTAAATTTGTACCAGCTAGTTTCAACCAGTGTTTGAGTGTAGGTGCACTTCTTATTTTTATACATTCTTTTATTTCAAAATAGTTTGAAATGGGTATATATTTCATAGGCATCAAAAGATATACATCACATCATCAACTCACAAATATCATCGAGATTCACATACTCCATCATGGACAACATACAATTCACAATTATCATGAACTTTCACATAGTGCATCACATATGTTCAAATACAAGACACATACATAGTCCATACAAGTCACATACATATCATAGTCCATTGGTAGTTCAACATATATAGCATACACAATGTGTGAGCTACAAACTGATAGAGCGAAGACAAGCTAAGAAATGGAGCGCCGCCGCATCATGAATCTCCAGCGCCCAAAGCATCCATGAGGTGTAGGCTCATCATCACTATAGAATGAACACGATGTTACTGAAAAAAAATCAAAACAATGGAATCCATCTGATATGTAATTGGAAAATAGACATGTCTAGAGTCTAAGTTCCATGCAAGCTAGCAACGGTAAATGGCCTATGGGACCAGGAAGCACCACCAGTCTCAGGGATGGCGGTACGACGGGTGACTGGACTATGTGAAACAGGAGTAGAACCATCACCTAAGTGGTTATTTGATGCACCTGATGCCTACATGTTTGAGCAAGAGAAACTAATTAAGTGCAAATCTCTATGGCTAGAAAAAACAATGATTGGTGTTTGAGTACTAGTTTGAAAAGGACAACTATAGGCCATGAAGCACGTGAAGGACTGCTATAAGTTAAGTCCGGGAAATTTGAGAAAGGAGGCACATACATATTCTGCATTTTCTAAGTATAGACTGTACAGAAGTTCAGAGGACGAATATCGTCTGTAGATGGGCATCAGGGCATACACAAAAAACTAGCGATATATAACATTCAGCTGACAAACTGAAGAAAATTTTATTATTTCCACTAAAGCACAGCACTTACAATTAACAACTCTATAATTTCCCTTTTGAGATGATCACGGACACCAGCCTACGCAGCATAACCTGAAGCCATGAAGCATCCACAGATAGACTTAGACACATTATTCATGCGAGGAGTGAAGCAATTAAACACCATTTCCGTGCGTACGCGCTTGCACGTCACACCAGCATCGTTTGCCGATAATTTTGAGAGGACATCGATCACGAGCAGTTGGCCCCGGCGGCGGACGCGTTCCGGCCGCAGTAGTTGAGGACGAGGGGTACGTCGAGCGGCAGGTTGATGGGGATGCCGAGGACGCTGAGCTTGATGGCGGCGCAGAGGCAGGCGGCAACGTCGAGCTTGACGAGCTGCCCGATCATCGGGCAGCACTGCTGGTTCGCCGGAACGTTGATCTTGAGCTTGAGCAGCACCAGAACGTCGGCGCACACCTTGAGGTCCGCCAGCGCGTTGGTCGGGCACGGGTTGCCGCCGGTCGACGGGCTCTGGCCGCGGACGCCGGCGACCAAGAGGAGGTTCAGCGCCAGGAAGAGCGCCGGGAAACAAGCCATGGATTTGAAGGCCATTTCGTCGTTGCAAAGCAGTCCGGAAGTGTGTCGAGTGGTGCTCTTACAGGTTTAGCTCTGCAGGGTGGGATGGTCCTCTAGTATACGATTCGTGTGGAGTATTTATAGGGAAAAAATCTATCAGCATGAAATGGATTTGATGGCCGATGGTGCAATGCAAGGTGTCCCCATGGATATTTTGCTAGCAGCTCGTAGTGCCATGTGTGAACATCAAACGAGTAGCGATGGCGCGTTTTCAAAACAATGATATCCACTCACAACACCATTACCTCCACCATATGTAGAAATGATCTTAAGGTTTTGCCGATGGAGTGTGCTACATTGGGAAACTTTACAACTCAAAGAGCACTACGTACGTGCCAAAACAGGCAGATGCCGGACCGTCCACTATTGGCACCTTTCGGTTGTGTGGGTAGATCGCGTTGCCACAACATGGCACAAAACACGATGGTTCGTTCCCAAGCAACTGAGCCGACATCCGGGCGCGCACAACGCAGCCGCGTCGTCACCATTTGTTTAGGGGATTCAAAAGATGAATCGATTGCTCGCCACTCGCGCTCAGTGTGGTACATACATTATCAGCCAAGACGAGATGCCGCTGCTCCAGCGCGAGTGGATCACAGTCAGAGGCCGGGTTTACAATGTGAACAGATCGACGTCGCGTCAACATAAAATCGAAATGTTCATGCTAATTGTGTATGGTCTGTCTTGCTTGGCATATTGCGTTGTTATGCAGGTCCTATTTTTTATAACGAGTACAACGATTAGACAGATTCCAAAAACCGAGGAATAGTGAAAACATAGCAATTGTATGTCATCGCATGTTTAGTCCTACAAGAATTAATAACACACGAATGTTACATCGACATAGAATTAATATTCAGAGATGAACATCACACGTCAAGGATGACGTTAAACAATTTAATTTCTGATTTCTCCCTTTCGATCCACCCCTTCAAAACCAAGGAAGAAAAGGAGGCCGACATGTACTGCCTCTCCTCATGTAATTCTTAAGAGACAACTGTAGTTTAAATGAAATTCAGGGGATCCCCCGCGCGCGCGTTTGAAAGTTCCAAAAAAATCAGAAACATATAAATATTTTCCTAACTATTAATTTAAGAGAATCTTAACGAGTGAGCATGAGACTTTAGACACCCCCCGTGAAAGTTCAAAAAAAAACATCAACTGAGAAAACATATAAATATTTTCCTAACTATTAGTTTAAGAGAATCTTAACGAGTGAGCGTGACACTTTAGAGACCTGGTGAGACAAGATCTAGACTGCTCGGTTTCGGAACCAGCCGCTAGATGGCAATTTATATTTTTTCCAAAAAGAGCCAGATAAAGGAAAAACCACCGGGCCCATAACTGAGTTTTTCCTAGCAACTTCTGCGCAGCTCACGCTGCGGAACGTCTCAGTGCGAGTTTAATTATGTCTTGTTATATGGAACAACAAACAAGATATGTGAAGGTTAAAAAATAAATGTGTCTTAGTTATCACTGAGTGAAACTTTCCATGAGGTGGATTTAATTAAAATATATATTTGGAACTACATATAAGTTAGATCATAAAAAATTTATAGGCTTTCAAATCTAAAAACGAAACAAGACAAAAATTTATATGAAGAATATCCAAAATTCCTTTAATTCGGGAGGCCTTAACCTTTAGCATTATCAAAGGTGATTGACCACAAATCTCCTATTCGCACTCTAAAAAAGTCACCTATTCAATTAGGGCGCGTTTGGTTACCAGGACGGTGGATGCTAGAGTGCATAAGCTCAGAAAGATTCCTTTTTTCGTGGGCAACCAAATAATGGGGGTCAAAAAGGAGTGGCCAACACGAACCTTAAAGCAGTCAAAAAGGCCGGCCAGACTCCACTGTATAGCCGAATCAATCGTTCCTCCATGGCTAGGCCCGATGGAGAAGGAAGCGCATGAAGATTCCCCTTGTTTTCACTGATGTGCTGATTGTCTCACATATCAGCCTCACATGGCATGTAGAACGCAGAATCTTCTTCTCAGCCCACCACATGCAGCCCGAGCAACCAATCACCGTGACAACCTCATTTTTCCCTCATTTTCATCGGGCCAGGCTCCACTGAGCCAAAAAGGGTGTTGTTATGGAGCCTGCCGCAGCGAGGCGGAGCAACCAAACGCGCCCTTATACCGTGTTTAGACATTGGATGCAGTGAATTGGGAAATCTCGAATTTGGGCCTCCAATTCTATTGTTTGGGTATTCAGATTTGGAAGCGGAGGCCAATTCCAGCCCGCACCCGCCCGGAGCCGTTCGCGCGGAATCGAAGTGGACCACGACCTTCTCGCCCTAGAGCGCGACCGCGGCCTTCTCGCCTTGGAGCCGGTGACCACGTCATCCCTGACCTTGAGCGCAACGTCGGCGGCAAGGTGAGTCCTCCCCGCCCTCCACCCTCATCTCTCTACCTCGATAGCAAATACACCTCCATGACCATGTCTAAACCCTAGGTAGAGCAGGCGGGATGGGGAATGGCGCGAGATGGGTAGCGGCGGAGATAGAGTTGCTGGCGATAGGCTTGTCCCCATGGCCCTTGCCCAGCCGCCTCTCCCTGTCTGTTCCATTTCCTGTAGTATCATTTGCCTCTATTTTCTAGCCTCTTGCCAAACTGAATTCTACAAGTATGGAGTTGAAACCTTTTTTGTTTTTCCTAGAATTGTTTGAAACCTACACTCTTTTTAATATTTTGGGGTCTTTGAGGAAATACCTCTACAGGACTACAGCCAAACACATCGTAGCGGCACGAGATCCTCTTACGTTTTGGGAAAAAGTACAGAGGGACGTCATTTCCTATAGTCCATCGGTTTGCATCGGAAGGCAGCAGGTCCAATTCTCCGAAAACACAACAACTTGAGTCGGCCCTAACTAACCATTTTCCACTTGGAGGATGTGGCCAGCATGCGCAACGGCGGCGCCAACAAAGACAATGAGGCTATGAGCATCGGCGACCACGAAATCGGACATATGCTCCTCGTCTTTGGCACAGCGGCCATGAAATCGAACTTTTGCTCCTCCTCTTTGCTAGCGTGAGGGCGGAGGATGACACCGGCGACCATATGAGGGCGATGGTTGAGACGCGCTGCAGCCGGCCGACAATGTCAGTGGAGGGCGGCTGGCAATGGTGAGTGAAGACTTTTTCCCCTTAGGCTAGCCATAGTGCTAGTGTCTTAGATAATCCTCCCATTATTTTAATTTAGTTCGCGTTTTGGATTAACTCAACGTCAAAATTTGTCAAGTTTGATCAAGAATATAAGAAAAAATAACAATATTCATAATATATAGTATATATAATATAAAAGTATATTTTATAAAGATTCGATTAACATAGATTATACATTGTAGATATTGAATTTTTTTCCTAAATATTTAATCAAATTTTATAATATTTGACTTTGAATAAATCCATGATGCAAAGTATTTGTAAACGGATGAAGTATGATGCACATAAGGCCCACAAAAATGTTGATGTGACAGCTATTTAATGAAGAGAGATGAGATTGGAGTAACATAGGTTGATACCATATTATAGCACACATTACAAGAAAAATTAATATTAAATAAATCTTGTACTGCATTTCGATTCTATAAATCAATAAATACAAGACATATATGATACAATGCAATATAGATATAGTATCATACATAAATATCATACACATAATACTACTATATTTGTTCTGAAAAAATCATAATACTACTACATACTAGCACATAGCCCGTGCTTTGCTACGGCCGAAATAAAAATAGAGCAGCAAATGATGTTTTTGCGATGTGTCAATGTTGATATTGTGATCTATCTATATTTTATTTTTGTTTACACACCTAATCCATCCATAAAATCATAATTCCCATAAAGATTAACAAATATAATTCCAAGCTAATATGTAACTTTGCATATTTGATAGGAACATTATCAAGGAAAACCAACAGGAACACAAAATATTGAAGCAATTAACTAAATATATTGAAATAAAATAATATCATATTCAAAATAGAATCTTTAATTTGCTGATGGAGACAAAGGAATACCGTGGATTTATGCAAAACAAAGCAGCTCGCTTCTTGTTTTTCGCGTGCATCGGTTTATTTTGTGCTCTTTCTCTAGGCTTCTATGTACTATGCATACTTTGTTCTGATTATATTGATTGGTCTTGTTAGTTCAGTTCTTCACAAGACCAGCTAACTCACTCGAAGAGACACACATAATACATTTTCAGAGAAAACCAAAAACCTAGTTACTGCAATTGGATCAACACCAGTCCAGAATAATATCAACAACACAATATTTGTATTTGAACTTCACTCGCTATATCTCCGAACTGAACTTGCATCACACTTAGATGCCACACACTGAAAAGTGCAACGCTGCCTGTATGCCACGCACTGAACTTTCGTCACACCACATGCGCTACTACCGTGAAATCAGCTACTTTTCAAGTTTGGTCGACAATCAATTTCATAAGCTAACCAGTAGTAATTTAGAAGAGAGATTTCAATGCTAGGATAAAGATAATTCTCAGAATTTGAAGCAGTTGCCATAATTTAATATGCTTAAGTGATAAGACGAGATTCTACATTGAAATTGTTGCATAAATAAACATTATTATTATCTATCTGAAGCTGAGGTTAAGTTCTTGATTTTTCCTATACGTTCTATAGGAAGGAAACAGCAAGTAATCACATTCAGGGAAAGATCTCTTGTTACTAAGCTCGTCTGATGGTTCAGACTCACCTGCATCTGGACGCTCAAATTCGTGAGCATCATCAGATTCTTGCATGAACAACTAGGTGACATAACGGTGGACAACAAAGAGGTGTCCAGCACCCAGTAGAAGAATACACTGTGGGCTCAAATCTTGCCCTGTCCTGCCTAAAGCTCGAGGGAGAGGAGCAGGCCGGAGCCGCGCTGGAAGACAGAGTCAGTGACTGGTCCGCCTCCCGGAGGACACGGCCGAAGAGGGGATGAGTAGTTCGATGCCGCGGGCGTGGCCCTACATGAGCACGTTGTAGGAGGCTGCAGACGAGCATCCAGGCAAAAACCATTAGAGCTTCGTTGAGGTGGCCTACGCCGGCGACCAGCAGCGATGTGCTCTATCTCCCTGGCCCGAGATGAGCATGTTGTAGTTGTAGGAGGCGGCACTGCGGATGAGTATCTGGTCAAACACAATTGGCGCGTCGTCGAGGCGACCCACGCCGACGACCAGATGTTGTGTGCTCTGTCTTCCCGCCGTGGACTCTCCTTTATTGCCCGTCTTGTCTGCGCGGGGTGCCTAAGTTGTCGGACTACACGAGGAGGAGGAGGTTGCCATATTGTAGGTGGCGGCGTTGTTGGTCCTGCCGCCGGCCGTCGGCCTCCTTGGCGCTGCGACTTTCTCCTGCCGACTGACGATTAAACACCAACTGCTCTCTAGCTTCTTCGCTTGTTCACTTCAATCCATGGTTGTTCGATCTCGTCTCCTTTTGTGTTAGGTTGGCACCGATGAAGTTAGCGGACGACCTTGAAACTCGACTCTGATCGTAACCTGGTTACCTGGATAGATTTGATTTGCTCTCCCATATTTAAAGGCTCTTGGGAGACCGGATGAAGTACGGGTGGACGTTCCAGGCGGTGGCATACAGTGGGACGCCTCCTCTACTCCACCGCGACCTCACCCGCAGGAAGCTTCGCCTTCGGCCGGCGTATCTCCTGTGTAGCGACGGCGTTGGCCTTTGCAGGCGTCGCACGACGTTGGTCTGCACTACGGAGCTCAGGCGGGCGGCAGGTGCGGGATGCTCTGGCGAGGGAGTCGATTCTCATGAACAGGAGTTTTTTTATGTTTTGGCTAGACCGTATTTTAACTTATGCGTGGCGGTGGTGGGTAATTTAGCAGTCGAAAGCGTACTTACCAGCCACAGATCATACCTCACCAGCCACAGATCATACCTCTAGCAATATTATTAGTAGAGATACTTTCCCTTATGTCCAGCCGAGCTGGACCTCTCTCTTCGTCTAAGTGGGCTTCGGGCCAGCTCGCAAACATAGTTTCCAGGATTTGGCCACTATGTCCAGCTCGCAAACATTGCTGCCGTCCGATGCGCATCGAAGTCGAACAAACCAATTCCATCGCAGCGCATCACGGCGGCGGCATCACCTCTCTCTCGCTGGTCTCCAAAAATAGAACGCACGTCATCTGTGACCTCTCGCCGCCTCCGGCGTCGCCGACGCGATGCCTCCGTTCTCCAGGCTCCTCCACCGCTACCTCTCCCTCCCGCTGACCCGCAGCCACTCCCTTTTCCATCCATTGCCGCCCGCCGCCGACGCCTTCCTCTCTCGCGGGCTCGCCTCTTCCTCCTCCTCCGCCGCCGCTGCTGCGGCGGCTGGCAGGGAGAAGAGCTCTAGGAGGACCATGGGATACCTTCTCGGCGTGGCGGTCGCTATGGTCGGCGCCACCTACGCCGCCGTCCCGCTCTTCCGCCGGTTATGCCAGGCTACGGGATACTTCGGCACCACTCAGCGCCGCGAGGTCTGCCCCCTCCCCACCCCTACTGCCCCTCATTCGATTTACTTGTGCAATTGCGTTCTTTGTCGGTGTGGATGCCATTGAGATTAAGTGTAGTTATCTTGTTTAGAAAGGTCTACGTAAAATGCGGCCTCTTCTGCCTCTATCTGTTGTCTATCACCGTCGTCTCAAATTTTGGCTGGAAATTGTGCATATTCAATAGCTAGAGTCGTGATAGTGTTCCATGTGTCTTGTCGGAGATGTCATCGGACTATATCTGGTTACATTTCCAGACAAAGATTTACATGCAGAGTGATGGAAACTAATCTGAAAATTTTGGAAGATGATGAATGTGAACCTTCGTGAAAATGGTCTGAATCAAAAATTTGGTACGGAGAAAGTTCTTATTGGTGCTGTAGTAGGAAATAGATAGGTTGTCAAAAAGGGGGGTCATAAATTATTATCCAGTGTGTTTGTACTCGGAGTATTGTTTTTTGGTGTATAGTAAATTAAAAATGTGACATTCTCTGCAGACCGTAGAGGAGAAGATCTCCCGACATGCTCAAGATGGAACCACACCATCAAGGTGACCCTTCCTGAACATGGGGTACCAAGTTTATAGGCACTTCCATTTTGTTTAGATTTTTTTGTACCCACACCAAAATACTGGACCATTCAGTTTACAGTTTCCTCTGGATAGTTCATTTTTGCCCCCATTAATTTTTTAGTATCTTGGATGTTTATGGGTTCTAGAGAGAGAGAGCGAAAATGTTCATCTGAAGGTTCCATTAAGTGACTTGAGCGCAGAGCTGCTGTGAAAGGGTATGAAGTTCCAGTCTGCTGATGTGACACTTGATCAGGTGCTAGATATGGCGGAAGATATCTGGAATACACTTTGTTATAGGTTTACTTGGTACAGTGTTGACCACAATTGCATGTCTGCTGTAACACTGTGGTGTGAGTAACCATGATCTAATTGTTGTAGAACTTGAGAAAAGTGCTAAGGTATTTACATAGGGTCTTCACGTTTAGACATGGT
Organism: Dactylis glomerata; assembly: GCA_007115705.1. Classification (NCBI taxonomy): domain Eukaryota; kingdom Viridiplantae; phylum Streptophyta; class Magnoliopsida; order Poales; family Poaceae; genus Dactylis; species Dactylis glomerata. The sequence continues at coordinate 5,227,503 of QXEO01000464.1, read as the reverse complement.
TTCAGCTAATTGCACATCCTTCAAAGTTCCAACTAACAAAAAACTAACTTCTCGTAGGTTCCTGGTATTGTCAAAAATGGCATAACAAAGATGTCTCCTACTTATACTTCACCCTTAATAATGTTGTGCATGAAGTTAATTATTAGCTCAATGTACATGCTTGAACTTTATTTCCTTCATTTCTTTGGTTAACGCTGTCCATTCTGTTTTCAGAGAGATAATTATCCAATTTAATGCTGATGTTGCTGATGGAATGCCTTGGAAGTTCATCCCTACACACAGAGAGGTGCATGGCAGAACTTAATTGCCGATAATTACATTCTTTGTTGTGTATTTATTCTTGGTCTATCCTAATTATAGGTGAAGGTTAAACCTGGTGAAAGTGCTCTTGCATTTTATACTGCTGAAAACCGCAGTTTAGCTCCAATTACTGGTGTGTCCACGTATAATGTTGCTCCAATGAAGGTATAAAAGTGTAATCTTGCATGTTTCATTTATTTCTACAACACAATTTTCATATCGCTGCTGTTTCTTCTTGGAAGATCATTGATCATGTTCTAGTATTTCTTTGGGCATTTTGTGACATCTTTGTGTAATATGTTGTTCCCATTGCTGTGTAATTTTCCTGGTAAACTACACATTGTTCAGCCAATGAAGTATAGTTCTTCTGGCAATATTTTCTATGTTATAATCGGCAACAATGCCAGGTGTAATGTTTTATTTCATCTTGATTAGAGCACCTTTGAACATTGGAATAATCTCTGATTTGATTGTTCAGAGTAATAAAGGATGTCTAGGGTACAATATGAGAGTATGAAACATTTGTTTGTAAGCCTTGAAAATGCATGTAGCATAACTTTTGGTACAACTATTTTGTAGATCTAAGTGTAGGTATATAGGTAGATATCCTTCGTTTTTCCAAGATCATATAGAACCAATTGTTACAGAAGGCCCTCTCCCAATCGCTTAAAAGGCAAAATAGGAAAACATAGATTTAGTGTATGTGTTATTATGATGTCGATTAAACTGCAATCGTTGTAAATCAGATTTTTTTATCTGTCATGGAACGCAACTTGTCAACCTTAACCTTGTTGGTCATGGGCTGGATAGCAATATCCGTTAAGGCTAATGAGAATTTAAGAGGTTATTGTGGATGTTTCATCACGTTTTCTTTTTATTAGCCTATAATTGTAGTGCCTTAGTGGAAATATCTTGGGTAAAATAGCTTTGAACCAGATATCTGCCATAGAAAACTTGAAATCACGGTTAACTTTTGCAATTGTGGCGAAAAACAAAATAGTGATGAGAAAATTGTAACTATGTAACCATTGTTCAGGTGACTCTGACTCTAATCGTCACGTCAAGGACAAAGACGACTTCACATTTTCAGCCAAGTTTCATATAACTATGGCATTCAAGCTAAGCCAAGTTCCGACTCCTAATGTTTTGAGCTCACAAGTCCTTTTTTCCTACCCTGCAGGCTGCAATTTACTTTAACAAAATACAGTGTTTTTGCTTTGAGGAGCAAACACTTCTTCCAGGAGAACAGATTGACATGCCGGTGAGTTCAGTTTCATTTGCTAAAGCAAAGATGGCATTTCTAGTTGCCACTATTATTTCTGCACAAAAGAATACGAATAAACTGTGCGTTCATGGCAGTTCAGCTCTCTCCCTTTGAGGGTAAAACAGTTCCAGAACGATCCTAAAAAAGAAAAGTTAGAGAAGTAATCAAGCCAGAAAGAAGGCCTACACCGCTTATTTTGGTGAGGACTTAGTATAATAGTTCAAATTAATTATAAAAACCTATAAAGTTAATAGAGGTGCGATGCGGAACAATACAACTCTTTTTCCAATGATGGGAACTGAAGTTGTGTACCAGGGACTTCTCTATCGTAACATCTACTCCTGGCAATTCTGCTGTTGTTCTAACATGCACCTGAAACATTTCAGGTATTCTTCTATATTGATCCCGAGTTTGAGACAGACCCCAAAATGGACGGGGTGAACAATATAGTTCTTTCATATACATTCTTCAAGGCAAAAGAGCAGAAATAACTTCAACTGGTCTGCAACATTAGTTCTATTAGAACACTTGCGCAATTCATGTGCTTCAGAATTCCTTCTCATGAAACACCAAGAAGTAAAAGGTTAGGTATTCTTTCTGTAGGTAATTTACATAGTTTGTGAAAGTTTTTTTTTGCAAATAATAAAGAGTTGTCCCGATGCAATCAAAGTGGAGAAACGGTTCTGGCTCGATCTCATGAATCGTGGAGGAATGCAGTGATGAGATAAGGATAGGGGAACTTTATCATGTGTGCTTGTATTGTAACGATTCAGGTGTTCTTTCTTCCTTGTTTTGAAGCCGGAAAAATGCAAATGAAGCGGTTATACAGGTCCTTCTAGGTACCCAGGCTCGAATTGGGAACGGGCCTAATTGGTGCATTGCTTATGCAGCCCATTTGATATTTCATCGCATCAGACGTAGTGCCATATATATTGAGCCGGAGTGCTCTGCTGTATGAGAGTGTGAGCATACTCTGCTATCGCTCAAAAATAAAAAGAGCATACTCTGCTCTTCTGTTATTAGGAATTAGGATCATACATTTGCTGATTTGCATCTCATATAGTATTGAACTGGAGTATTTTGTTATCCGTACCTGGGCAGTCCAGATGTGATGCTAACGTACCTGGGCGGTCTTTGATGGAGCTGGGAGCTGGAGTGTTGCTGAACAGCCCTATATTGAGATAAACAACCCTTCGATATGCAAACAGATGTTTTGGTTGCTGAAAACATGGGGATGCCGAAATGTGGCTAAAGGATTGGCCCTGAAATACTCGTATATCACCTAATTACTAGCATGCAGGGAAGCACGATTGATCGCTCAAGAACTGGCCCTTATGATCATGTAACGATGCTCTGATCAATAAAGCATAAAAAACTATTCCAACCTGCTTGGATGTAGCTAATGAGGGAATCAAATCCATGGTCGTCTATCCATATACGTACTCATCCTAGAAATGAAGATGTTTAGCGATGAAGCAATAAAAATTGTTTTTGCACAAAAGACAGAAGCCGCCGCCTCCTCCAAAAACCCTAGTCGCCGCAACTCTGTCTCCTCTGTCCATTGGTTCCTCCTTCTCTGGCCGACATTACCAGCATCGGAGAGGCGAGGAACCTGATCTATGGCTGGAGTTTTCCAATAAAAAGTAGTTTAACATCAGTTTAGTGTTGGTTGTTCTTCGGTGAGTCGTTCGACAACATGAGTTTCTTCTTGACTTTAATAGTGGTGTGTTGGAAAATCAAATTACTTTAGATATGGTCTTTCAGATCTTGCTTTACCGGATCGATATTGGATGGTTTTTGTTAGTTGTCAAGATGAGGTTTGTCCTCGCAACGTCCTTGACAATGGTGATCCGTACTATCTGCTTCCCAGCGATGTCGACTGGGTTGTTCAATTTGTCTTCCCTAGAATAATGGTATTGGTACTCATGCCAATGTTGGCTGATTACTCTAATGGTTGTGGGTGTGCATCGTAGTCTTGGCACTGTGGCAAAAAATAAAATTATAGAAAAACCCTCGCTCTTATTTACAGATTTATGGTTTGGTACTGCTATTTTGCGGTGCATTTTAAAAAAGTACATCATTATATCATTGAAGAAGAAGAGTTTTGAAGACATCAAAAATCGATTTGCTAGTTTCCATTATATTTCGTTTGTAATTGTTGAAGACAGCTCATTGATCTTTATTATATACTACTATTACCTCCATCTTGCTACTTCTTCTGATTAGAAATAAGTATTAGTAACTTAGCACGAATTCTCTGTAGTAGTACGTAGTCACCCATACTTATTTCTGATTTTTTTCCAAAAAAGGGCGCTTACTTATTTCTGATATGAGAGAGTACGATAAATATGATAAATATATATATATATGACATTGATTATAAAAAAAATGTTTAGCGATGAAATCTAGCTTAGCCGCACATTCGAGGGCGTCGCCAGACGTGCTGACAGGGAATATATGTATTACCCTGTCATCATCATCACATGAAAGATCGCTCGAATCTTACGGAGCGCTACTGCTACGCTAGTCTTTTGGAAGGTAGCCGGCAGTGCTCTATTCGATTTGATTGGCCCCAGCGGCTAGGGGAGAAAGAGACGAGCGCAGCCAGGCACCCTGCTGACCTGCTGCTGCTGCTGCTGCACGTGGAGGGGAATTTTTGACAGATCTAACCACCTGCACCAATAAAATGGCAAAAAAAGACCACCTTTGAAAAATATTGTCAAAAGAGACCACCTCTGGGTGGCGGCACGTCTGGCCAGGCGACACGTGGCACATGCCGCCTGGGCCAACGACGGCAAGGGGGTGCCGCCAACCCCAAATCCGGCATGTTTCCTGGCAGGTGATGCCGTCGATGGCCGTCAGTCGAAGTGGGCCATGCCGCCAATGCCAACGCCGGCAGGTCCACGTGGCTTTGACCTGCCGGCGTTGCCATTGGCGGCATGGCCCACTTCGGCTGACGGCCATCGACGGTGTCACTTGTCAGGAAACATGCCGGATTTGGGGTTGGCGGCACCCCCTTGCCGTCGTTGGCCCAGGCGGCACGTGCCACGTGTCGCCTGGCCAGACGTGCCGCCACTCTTCGGGGGTCTCTTTTGACAAATATTTTCAGAGCTGGTTCTTTTTAACATTACGTTGGCGCAGGTGGTCTGATACGTCAAAAATTCCGTGGAGGGAGGCGCCGATTTGTTAATGTTAATGCTGTACCGCCGGCCGGCGCCTCATTTGCTCTAGCACCCGCGCGCGCACTGTTTGGCCGTGCCGTGCGCGCACGTCGCGCCAGGGAGCGAATCCGCCTTGCCGATCGCGTTCCAGCACCGAGCACCCCCGCGCGCGCGACGAGGCTGCGAGTTACGAGGCCGTGCAGCGCAGCGTAGCCACACGGAAGCAGAGCGCACGGGCAACGGGATCGCTCCACTCGATGATCGTCGCTGGCACCATCATCTGCCTATCGTATTACTAATAGATGCCTGCTTGGCGGAGGATGGCAATTTTACCCATGGGTACAGGTACCCGCGGGTGCCATACCCGCATGGGCAGGGTATAGGCATACTTTTATACCCATAGGTGGTACTCATACCCTACCCGTTAAATTATGGGTAGGGCATGAGTATAGTCTTCTACCTGCGGGTATACTCATACCCTACCCATTTATACTAACATGTGAATCTAGAGTATTGCAATAGCGTTGGGCATTCCACACCCCAATTACTCTAGTAAATAGGCACTGGTCATGATCCACATGTCTCTCCATAATAAGAAGCTAGAAATCCCACGTTCTAGCCCCCAATGTAGTATCAATGAAAGTAAAATAGTGAGTAACTCATGTAGTATTTGATCCACCTGTTGGGTACCCAATGGGTATGGGTACCCGCCGGGTATGGGTATGGGTAAAGATTTGTACCCGTGGGCACGGGTATGGGTAGAATTTTGTACCCATTGACTATACGGGTATGGGTATGGTATTGCTCTACCCTGCCCATACCCTGCCCGTTGCCATCCTTATTGGCGGCTAGCCACGGAGCACGCAGCGCTGTGGCCGCACCTCCGTCCGCTTTTGCAGCCCGAAAATACACTCCCAAGCAGGTGTATTAATTACATAGAAGAGATAATGCTGAAGATAGGCAAGCCGCTATCAACAAAGGGTGGCAGCTCATTAAGTTTAACACGAACTACTTTGTCAGGCCCTAGGACACACATGACCCGTTGACAACGGCCGCGACGTCTGCACCAAACTCGTCAGTCGCGGTGCAGCCAAGGAGAGGCGCCAGGGTGCGACAACCAAGCAACAGACTGGACCCAAAGGAGTGGGCCCTGTAAATAGCACCGATCACGGAGTTGATGGTGTCGAATGATTAAACCCTGAACTGTATCTCTTCTCTCTGTGTCGCTAGCTGTATCTCTCTCTCTCGCTCAGAACCCTCTCACCTACCTCCTATCTTTGAACCTATATGTGTATCTGAAACCGTGTGGGCCTAGAAAGTATACTTGGGCCTCACACTACTCTCCATCTATCCACGACACCGGCTCCTCAAAGCCAAAGGAGTTACTACGATATAACCTAGCTAGACGCCAACCACTGTACTCCTCTCGGATCCTCGCCATGATGGCCTCAACATCTGATCGGGCTCCATTGAACACCACATCATTGCAGTGCCTCCAAATACACCAAAAGAACAAGATGATGGAGATCCACAAGTCTCGATGTGTCACCTTTCGATAGGGTTGGGAAGTACACAAGTGGAGAAGCCCGACATCAGCAGGAGGTAGCCAAGGCATCATGTCCCAAAGGTTAAGAGCCCACGCCCAAATCTCCTGGGCCACCACACACCCTAGCAACAGGTGCTGCAACGTCTCGGGTGCCTGATCACATAGAGGGCAGGCCGTATGGTGAGGAAGCCTGCGATCAGCTGTCCAACACCGGTCCGTAGAGACAATCCACGCAAAGAATTTGCAACCATAGGAAGCTCGCGAGCGCCAAATCTGAGAGGAAGCGGTAGCTCTAACCCGGCACCAAAGATTGCCCCGTAAGCCGACTTCGAGCTATAGACTCCGTCACTAGCCCAACACTAGCGGAGCGAGTCCTCCCGATCAGGTGCCAGCTGAACCACCACAAGCACTTGCCAGAGTATAATCCGCAAGCGCCGCCTCACCAAGGTTCGGACCGCAGTGGGCGCTATACCTCGAATACTCGTTTGCATCATGCTCACTTGCTGGAGAGAGAGATTCGGATAGTAGAAATTTGCTTCCTGACAGGAGGTGCATTGTTCTTTTCGTTAGGGCATCTCCAGCGGGCCGACGCAAACGACCACCCCGCGTCCGCGCAGACAAAAAACGGTAAATCGCAACCCAGCGGGCCGACGCAAACAGACAGGGGTGGTCCGGTCGACCCATTCCCGGCTCAAATATGGGAGAGAGATGGGTCAGTGAGGACAAGCGAGCGGTCCGCGCAACCGTCCTCGCAGCCAGACTATGTCGACCCCACCTGGCAGCCAGACTACGTCGAGCCGTCTTCTCCACCGCTGGTACTAGCCACTCTGCGGCTGCGCCGCCGCTTCGGCCTCGTCCAGCGCGTCGTCAGCGGGGTATTCATGCTGCTCCTTGCCGTCTGCGCCGGCCATCAATGTCGATGCCTCGATGACCGCGCTGGGCGGCGAGCGGCCAGCGGCACGCATCCAGCGCCTTTATAAGGCACCCCCTTGATGACCCACAAGTATAGGGGATCGCAACAGTCTTCGAGGGAAGTAAAACCCAAATTTATTGATTCGACACAAGGGGAGCCAAAGAATATATGTAAGCCTTAACATATGAGTTGTCAATTCAGCTGCACCTGGAAACAGTCTTGCTCGCAGTGGTTTATCAGTATCAACAGTTTTATAGTGGTGATAGTAGTAAAACAGTCACATCAGTAGTAAAATAGCAGCGGTAATAGTAGCAATAGTAAACAGTAGGAACAAATACTGTAGGCATAGGGATGGATGTACGGGCGTTGCATGGATAAGATAATTCATGAAATCAATGAGACATGGGCATTGCAGATAAATAATGATAAAGCATCCTAGTACTAACAATCATAGGCATGTGTTCCGTATATAGTCGTACGTGCTCACAAGGAGAAACTTGCACGACATCTTTTGTCCTACCAGCCTGTTGCAGCAGGGCCTCAAGGGAAACTACTGGTAATTAAGGTACTCGTTTTAATAAAGTACCGGAGCAAAGCATTAACACTCGGTGAACACATGTGATCCTCACATCGTAGCCACCCCCTCCGGTTATCCCAATTTCTGTCACTTTGGGGCCTCGGGTTCCGGACAATAATATGTGTAAACAACTTGCAGGTATGACCATAAACAACAATTATCATAATGAAACAATAACATGTTCAGATCTGAAATCATGGCACTCGGGCCCAAAGTGACAAGCATTAAGCATAACAAGTTGCAACAATGTCATAGGCACTAAATAAAGATACTAGGCACTATGCCCTAACAATCTCATATCAAATTACATGAACAATCTCATCCAATCCCTACCATCTCCTCACCTACAGCGGGGGAATTACTCACACATGGATGGGGGAGTCATGGATGGTCGATGGAGGGACATCGGTGATGATGGTGATGAAGATCTCCTCCAAATCCCCGTCCCGGCAGGGTGCCAGAACGGAGTTTCTGGTTCCAAATCGCGGTTTCTGATGGCGTCGGCGCAGCGGAAGTCTATCTGGGAAAAACATTATCTCCCCGATATTTTCAGGTCAGAGGGTATATGTAGGCGGGCGGAGAGGTCGAGGAGACGGCCGGGCCGCCCTCACAACAGGTGGGCGCGGCCAGGGCTGGGCCGCGCCCCCTGTGTGTGTGGAGGCCTCGTGCCTCCCCTCCGTCTTGTCTTCTGGCTCCGTGGGTCTTCTGGTGAAATAGGATTTTTGCCAATTTTTCTCGAATTTTTACTGAAAGTTGGATTTCTGCACAAAAACGAGACACCAGAGCAATTCTGCTGAAAACAGCGTTAGTCCGTGTTAGTTGTATTCAAAACACACAAATTAGAGGAGAAACAACAGCAAAAGTGTTCGGGAAAGTAGATACGTTTTGGACGTATCAACTCCCCCCAAGCTTAGCTATTTGCTTGTCTTCAAGCAATTCAGTTAAAAACTGAGAGCGATAAAAGAAACTTTCACGAACACATTTGCTTCATATGATGTATATATACTCACTATATGATCAAGTACTCAGGCAATTCATAATAAGAAATATGCAACTAATGCTACCTCATAGTCAAGCAAGCTATGAAAGAGTGCCAATGCACTAATAACAAGTAACATGTACATAAAAAGCTACAAGATTGTAATATGCATAAATGATATGGAAGAGTGGTATCCAGCTTGCCTTCATTTGTGGAGCAAAACATAAATGCTGAGGCACCTCTGAATTCAAGAGAAGACTAGAAGTAGAAATATCAAAGATAAAAAGCATCAAAGTTATACCACAATCAACCGTGCTCTGGGACAAACATATTACACTAAGAATAACAGCTATGCTCTCAAGAAGTGCTTTAAAGTTAGAAGATGATGACTCAACATAAAAGTAAAAGAATGGCCCTTCACAGAGGGAAGCAGTGATTTAACATGTGCCAGAGCTTTTCATTTGAAAAACAGAGATAAAAATTTATTTTGAGAGGTGATTGTTTCATGTCAACGACTGGCAATGGGGACTTGCTATCTTCCATAATAAACAAGTGAGAGCGGTTCTGAGTTTTTTGAAATTTTGGCACATTGGTGCTCTTTTATAAAGCTTTGGCACTCCTCCCCACCTTTTTTCCTTTCTCAGACCATGGCTAACCGATTCCATCGGGTCCCCACCAACATTCACATACCATGGAGGAGTGCCTTTTTTTCTTTCTTTTTAGAATTAGATTACAATGGTCTGACCAGCTCTCATGCAAAATTAATGACGAGCAGATGAAGCTGCCTAGTCGAGGGGTACTTAATTTAATATGGAAGATAGCAATTCTGACCACTATGTCCTCATGAGCTAAATATAGTGGCACAAAATGAGAAGTATTTGAAAGTTTTGAAAGGTAGCACATGAAAATTTACTTGGAATGGCTTTGAAATACCATGCATAGGAATTTATAGTGGACTCTTTGGAAGACTTGGTTTTTGGTAATTGGATGCACGAGTAGAGCTCATACTCAGTACAAGTGAAGGCTAGCAGAAGACGGGGAAGCGACAATCGAGAGAGCAATAACTGTCATAATCATGCTTGCGACAAAGCAAAATTAATATAGGCATAAAAATGATACGAGAACTCTGAGGCAAAGTAAATCATCGAGGCTTAATTGACTTTTTGTTCAGTCATATGCATGCTTGAGCATGTGCCAAGTCGATTCTAATAAAACTTTCAGAGGTGGATACCACAATAACATACCATATCATGAATAAAACAATGCAAGCTAGCGTCTACATGACATGCTACAAACTATTAGTAAATCGGAACTAATCATATGAAAGCAAGAACTACAAAGTATCCATTAAATGACATATACCTTACATGAACCGGCTAAGCATGTCCACATAGATGAGTATATGTACAAAAATGAAAACAAATAGAGTTCATACCAGCCTCTTACCACATCTCGGATTGTCATATATCGTCATTATTGCCTTTCACTTGTGTGGCTTGAATAATATGAAGTGAATACCAAGCTCCAATGGAGTCACGGGAGACTGAACTCTGCAACAAACTTTACAAAACCAAAAAGAACAACAAATATTTTTGGGTTTTCGATTTTTGAAATAAGAACAAAAGGAAATAGCAAGCAAAGCAAAATATTTTGGGATTTTCAAATACCAAACCGAAAATAGCAAGTGAAGCAAACCAAAGGTAGAAAGCTAAAGAAACAAATAGAGAGAAACAACGGAAACATTTTTGGTCTTTTTGTGTTTTGGAAAGAAGAAATAAGAACGAGAACAATAAAGAAAGCGAAACATGGATATACAAAAGACCGGCAAAATATGATATGTAGATGAGTGAATCATCGGCGTACCTCCCCCCAAGCTTAGGCTGTTGGCCTAAGTAGAGATCAATCCCAGCTCGGCCAACTCGGCCATGAAGTGGCGCCTCCAAAGTATGACAAAGAAGTACCTTTGTCCTGATATGAGCTCGAGGACGCCCCGGAGTGGTATGTGGTGTAGTGGTAGGCCGGCTCCTTCTCTTCCTCCTGGTCTACGACGCCATGCTGTACGTTGAAGCCGAGCACCCTAAGCCGCTCGTCCAACTCCTCCTTCGTGCGTGACCATGGCCTGTTATCAATACTGAACAAACTGGGTTGTGGCAAGGGCACTTCCCTTTCCTCTCCATCCGTAAATAATATTCTACAAACTAATTTTCCTGCACAAGAGTTAGCAGTAAAAAAGTGATGGAGCTTCATGGCAGCAAGATCAAGCCTCTGTGGAGTCAACAATATATCATGACGAGCAATAGGAAGTTCAAGAGTAGCAACAATGCGCGCAACAATAATACCTCCATAAATAGGTCCCCTAGCGGCTAGGCGACGAGCAATAATAGCACCGAGGTTATACTTCCTACTAACATCAAGAGCGGTAGCTAGAAAAACTAAATGATAGTTAGAGATATTGCTAGTGTTTCCTCTACCAAGTACACTAGTGGCAAGATAGTAAGTAAAATATCTAATAGCTGGGAGTTGAATGTTTCTTATCTTGCCACGCTGTGCGGTGCGGTCATCATCGTTGGTTACTCCTCGGTAGAGCTCCAACAAATCAGCGGCTTGATGTAGCATCTTCCTCGCCGTCCCAAACATGGGTATACCTAGAATATTACAAAATCTCTCCAAAGACATGGTGATGGACTTATCATAAATCTTGAATGCAATGGAAGGATTGAAATGAAAGTTAGCGAATTTAAAACTTTCAACGAAAATCTTTGTGAGAATAGCATATTGATTACTCTCATCCATCATGTATGTAGTCAATCCAACCCTGTTAACAAGGGTCAAGAAATCATCAAGAATCCCTGCATCACGCAAAAAATTAGCACAAGGGAAGGTCGATGGATGTGCATCTCCATCGTCTCCCTCAAGGTTAGGTGACATAAGATCTTCATTGTAGGATATCCTATATTGAGCAGTGGATCTTGAAGGCCTTGATGACCTTGGTGCTTCTCTTTCAAACACTTCTCCATAGGTGTAGTTATCCATGTCCCTTTTCTAAAAAAATTAACAAACCTCATAAAATATGATTTTGAGACAAGCAAATATAGGAAACTACTATAGTGAGTTACTAGAGAGCTAACATGCATCAAAATAACATTTCTAAGCAATAGAACAAGCATGCATACTCATTTATCCTGCCACCTACAATGCTAAAATACTCAAGGAATACTTCACCAAAAGAAATTCTACTTGGACAAGCGGAGGAGTCACATACCGGAGAACAATTGCTCCAAATCTCAGCAGAAATGATGGGCTAAGCAAGGAGATCGAAAAATTGCGACGAAGAACAGCAAGAACACGGGTTTGAGCTGGGTGTGTCATTGTTTTCGGGAGAGAGAAAGAGCTGGGGAGGAAGAGATAAGTGAGAGGCCAGGTGGGGCCCCCTCACAGCAGGTGGGCGCGGCCAAGGCTGGGCAGAGCCCCCTATGTGTGTGGTGGCATGGCAGTCCCTCCTGGTGTCTCCCAGGTGCCTCTCTATCCCATTCTTGACATAAAAATTTATAAAGAATTTTCTGGAATTTTTCGAGAAACTTTATTTTCGGGGATTTTTCATAAATTGGCAAGTCGATAAACTTCAGAAAAACGAAGATGAAACAATTTCAAGCAAATCAAAACCAAGTATGCAGCAGCTCTGAGATACTCTTAATCATGTACTAAACTAAAGGAATAGAATTGGTGAAAGTAAATATAAGTGAGGTGGAGTAGATGCGGTGAAAACGAAGTTTCGTTCATATAAAATCACTTTGTTAACAAGGTTGATCAAGTCTTGTTACCAAACTAACTTTATATGAGGCAAAACTTTGCATTTCACTAAATGCTTATGTTACCTCAACTTTGATAGGCATAGTCCCAATCATAACAATTTTATATTCTTCCTTGGGCTATCGCTGTGAACAAATAATTTGACCAACTCTCATGGTTTCAACATTCTTGACGGAATTTAGAGCATTTTTCCTATCAATCTTCTTGGGAAAATAAACCGTGTACTCTTTGTCATTGACATTAAAAATTACTTTTCCTTGATTGCAATTAATGATAGCACCTGCAGTGTTTAGAAAAAGGTCTCCCAAGAATAATAGACATATTATCATCTTCAGGCATTTCCAACACAACAAAGTCAGTTAATATCAAACAACTGTTAGCAACTTGAACAGGAACATTTTCACATATACCAATAGGAATAGTAGTAGACTTATCAGCCATCTGCAAAGATATATCAGTCGATACCAATTTTTCTAGATCAAGTCTCTTATAAAGAGAAAAAGGCATCACACTAACTCCAGCTCCCAAATCACATAAAGCAGTTCAAACATAGTTATTTTTAATGGAGCAAGGAATAGTTGGTATACCTGGATCTCCAAGCTTCTCCGGTACTTTACCATCAAAAGAATAATTAGCAAGTAGAGTGGAAATTTCCTCATTAGGAATCTTCCTTTTGTTAGTAACAATATCTTTCATATACTTTGCATAAGGAGGCATTCTAATAGCATCAGTCAAAGAAATTTGCAAAAATTAAGGTTTCATCCATTCACAAAACCTGTTGTAGTGTTCTTCTTCCTTGGACTTGTGTTTCTTACTAGGAAAAGGCATTGGTTTCTGCACCCATGGTTCTCTCTCATTACCATGCTTGTTGGCAATGAAGTCTTCTTTGGTCTACTTTGCATTCTTATCAATTTTTTCTGGTTCCTCTTCAACTTCTTCTTTATCGGAAGCATCTCCTGGTTCAGTTTCAGCATCGGAAATAGAAACACTATTAGGATCTTTACCTGCTTCAGAGGATTCTGCAGTTGTTTTATGCTTCTTCTTCTTCTTCTTCTTGGAAGGAATATCATTACTTGACGTGCGTTGAGAATCTTGCTCGATCCTCTTAGGATGTCCTTCAGGATATAAGGGGTCTTGAGTAGTAGCACCACCTCTTGTGCGTATTTCACATGCTTGCTTCTCTCTTGCGACATTTACTAGCAAGTCTTTTTGCACCTTAGTAAGCTGATCAATTTGTGTTTGAACCATTTGAAAATGTTTAACAAGTATCTTCACATCATTGGAGGTTCTCTCCACAATATCCTGCAACTTGTTAATAGCTCTAGAATTTTCCTACAAATGATTCTGCACCATTCTATTAAAATGTTCTTGCTTAACAATAAAATTATCAAATTCATCTAAGCATTGATCAGGAGGTTTAGAATAAGGAATATCTCTATCATCAAAGCGTTGGAGAGAGTGTACCTCAATTGTAGATGAGTGAGGGATTGGCTTACATAATTCTTCAATAGGAGATAAATTCTTCACATCTTCGGCCTTAATACCTCTCTCCTTAAGAGATTTCTTGGCTTCCCTCATCACTTCATCATTTAATTCAATCATCCCTCTTTTCTTCGGCATAGGCTCTGGGACTGGCGCAGGTGTTGGTGTTGGCTCAACTAGAGTCCAATCATCATGATTTCGGCTTATTTTAGCCATTAATTCTTCAGATTCAGCCGGAGTTCTTTTCCTAAAAACACAACCAGCACAACTATCCAGATATGTCTTAGATTCATCCGTTAGTCCATTATAAAATATATCAAGGAGTTTATTTTTAGGAAATGGCTCTTTAGGCAAAGCTCTAATTAAAGAACAAAACCTTGTCTAAGATTCAGGCAATATCTCTCCTTTTCCCTGTTCAAAGTCAAAGATTATCTGACAGCAGCATGTTGAGCACTTGCAGGAAAATATTTCTGAAAGAAAGCATTAACCAAAGCAATAGGACTATGAATAGATCCAGGAGACAAGTTATTAAACCAAGTTTTAGCTGCATCTTTCAACGAGAAAGGAAAAATCTTAGCAACAAAATAAGTGTGGAGCTTAATATCATCAGAAAACAAATTGCTCAAAGTAGAAAGCTCATTCATGTGCTCCATAGCACTCTCATCTTTAGTACCACAAAAAGGAGTTTTCTCAACAATAGATATGTAAGATACATCCAGAGAGAAATCATAATCCTTGTCTCTAATATCTATGGGAGAAGCAGCAAACTTAGGATCAGGAGATAATTTATATCTAACAGCACATCTCGCTAGAAGTTCTTTAACATCAGCAGTATTACGAGTACCACGAGCTTCAGCAATAAAATCATCGTCAAGCTCAATATAAGCATCATCAAAATCATCACTAGGACATTCCCTAGACTCAGGTGAACTAACAAGTGTAACAGTGGTGTTTCCCAACTTAGCTCTAGCAATAGTAGCATCTAAAAAGGAACCTAGTGAACCACTCTCATCAAGCACAGTAGAAGCATCATCTAAATTATCAGTGGCATTTTCAAACTTAGCAGAAGTAGTAGCAGTAGCGTGTGCATGTGGTGGTGTAAGCAACTTACTCATAACAGATGGCGAATCAAGAGCAACAGAGGTGTTCAAAGTCGTACCTCTTCTTGCAGTGGATGGCAATATAGGAACTTTTCTATCACGAGGTTTACCCATGATGAAAGGATTGCAGCGAACAATATGAATACCAAGTGAACTTACAAATAAAGTTATGCTCCCCGGCAACGGCGCCAGAAAATAGTCTTGATGACCCACAAGTATAGGGGATCCCAACAGTCTTCGAGGGAAATAAAACCCAAATTTATTGATTCGACACAAGGGGAGCCAAAGAATATATGTAAGCCTTAACAGATGAGTTGTCAATTCAGCTGCACCTGGAAACAGTCTTGCTCGCAGTGATTTATCAGTAGCAACAGTTTTATAGTGGTGATAGTAGTGAAACAGTAACAGCAGTAGTAAAATAGCAGCGGTAATAGTAGCAATAGTAAACAGTAGGAATAAATACTGTAGGCATAGGGATGGATGTACGGGCGTTGCATGGATAAGATAATTCATGAAATCAATAAGATATGGGCATTGCAGATAAATAATGATAAAGCATCCTAGTACTAATAATCATAGGCATGTGTTCCGTATGTAGTCGTACGTGCTCACAAAGTAGAAACTTGCACGACATCTTTTATCCTACCAGCCTGTTGCAGCAGGGCCTCAAGGGAAACTACTGGTAATTAAGGTACTTCTTTTAATAAAGTACCGGAGCAAAGCATTAACACTCGGTGAACACATATGATCCTCACATCGTAGCCATCCCCTCCGGTTATCCCAATTTCTGTCACTTTGGGGCCTCGGGTTCCGAACAACAATATGTGTAAACAACTTGCAGGTATGACCATAAACAACAATTATTATAATGAAACAATAACATGTTCAGATCTGAAATCATGGCACTCGGGCCCAAAGTGACAAGCATTAAGCATAACAAGTTGCAACAATGTCATAGGCACTAAATAAAGATACTAGGCACTATGCCCTAACAATCTCATATCAAATTACATGAATAATTTCATCCAATCCCTACCATCCCCTCACCGATAGCGGGGGAATTACTCACACATGGATGGGGAAGTCATGGATGGTCGATGGAGGGACATCGGTGATGATGGTGATGAAGATCTCCTCCAAATCCCCGTCCCGTCAGGATGCCAGAACGGAGTTTCTGGTTCCGAATCGCGGTTTTTGATGGCGGCGGCGCAGCGGAAGTCTATCTGGGAAAAACGCCGTCTCCCCGATATTTTCAGGTCAGAGGGTATATATAGGCGGGCGGAGAGGTCAAGGAGACGGCCGAGCCACCCTCACAACAGGTGGGCGCGGCCAGGGCTAGGCCGCGCCCCCTGTGTGTGTGGAGGCCTCGTGCCTCCCCTCCGTCTCGTCTTCTGGATCCGTGGGTCTTCTGGTGAAATAGGATTTTTGCCAATTTTTCCCAAATTTTTACTGAAAGTTGGATTTCTGCACAAAAACGAGACACCAGAGCAATTCTGCTGAAAACAGCGTTAGTCCGTGTTAGTTGTATTCAAAACACATAAATTAGAGGAGAAACAACAGCAAAAGTGTTCGGGAAAGTAGATACGTTTTGGACGTATCACCCCTCGTACTCCGCGGCCACACACACCCGCCACCGCAGCCCCCCCACAGCCTACGAGCACACCATGACAAGCCGCTGGCCCTTCAGCCGGAAGACCAAGCACGACGGCGAGGCCTCTAGATCGGGCTCGGGCTCACGGGACCGGCGCCGAATGCCGCTGTCGCCTCTCTCGCATCCACCGCCGCCGCCTCGCCGCGGCCAGAATGTGGCCAGGGCACCGCATCCACCGCGCGGCCCGCGGGACTGCGTCTACGTACCGGTCAGGCTAGCCCACCGGCTCTACGCTAGGGGCAATCCCGTGCCTTGGCCGGACGTCAATTGTCAGTGTGGTGACACCTAAACAGCCAGTGTGTGCATGTGTCGCCCGTCCGCTGCGATGGGCTGGAGCGCGTGCGGGAGATACGCCGGCGGTGTGGCCTCCTCCCCATGCACCTGCGGCGCGACCCCGCCTTCAACATCCGTTCCCCAAACTGGGACACCTTCTCCCGGTGGGAGCTGCGCCCAGACAGGCGCGTCAGCTACCTCGACGACGCCGACTGGGACCCCGACTGGGCGCCCGTCGTTTCCTCCGATGACAACAACGACGACGAGGACGACGACAACGACGATGAGGATGACCACGTGCCTGTCCAGGCGCCACCTCCTTCTCCTCCTCGTGTCAGCGGCGAGGTCTCCGGCCAAATCTATAATGGCCGGGTGATCCGCGACGACATGGTGAACCATGTCGTCTACCACTACTTCCAGGCCGCCGACCGTGGCGAGGCCTGCGAGCTCCCTCCCGAGCTCACCGAGGAGCAGCTCGCCGTCGCGGTCCTCATCAGCCAGGAGGAGGAGAGGAGGGCGTTCCCAGAGCTCGCGGATGCCCTGGCGCTCTCGATGGCGCCGCCCCCACCGCCTGGGCCGCCGCCGATGCAGCCGCCGCGCACTCCACCGGCGAGGCCACATCGGGAGGCCAGGGCTGAGCCCTGGGACGCCTGGCCTGGGGCTGCACCTGGGTGGCCGGCGGGCGCGCCGCCTATCCTGGGCTGGGCTCCCAGGACGCCGACTCCCCCACCAGGGCCTGCACCACCGCCAGGGCCTCCGTCGCCGCCCATAGCCAACTGGTCGTGGTCGCATGGGCCCTTCATCGACCTCTCCGGCGATGACGACGACGAGTAGGCCCCGATGGCGATGCCAGAACCCTAGTTTAGGCTAGGGTTTTGTCTTTTCTATATTTTTCTTTTTTTTTCTTTTTTAATATGTAAAATATCTATATTAATGGAAGAATGGCCCACCTGTTAGGGCAAAAACAAAATGCGTCGGCCCGTTGGGTTCCCCCCCTCCCCTAGGATGGTTTTACTGTGTCCGGAAGAAGGTGACAAGTCAAAGCCTCGAAGACTTCAGAAATCAGAGTAGCCAGACTTCAGCCTTTCCCGGTGCAATGTACCAAAATGCCGAGTCTCTCTCTCTCTCCCTCTCTGCAAGATTTCAGGGAGTGTCGGCCGGTGATGTGACCCATAAGCAAACCTGGATAACTAGGTAGCTAAATTGGTCACCGATGACTACCAGAAAATGAAATGGTCATCGATGACGTGTTGATTTGAGAATGATTCATAGTTTTGGCATGTGAGCCATACGCGGAACTCCTTAAATTCTTGGCATGTATCGTTACACTTTTCTACAAGTGTATACAGCCTACAACTCTACATGCAATAGATTTGTGTTTTCCAAAGTGTCATTCCAACTGTCTTGGATATATAACTCTTCAGTTCAAAGGGGGCTTACATAAAATAAAGAGTGCTAGTCTAATTATTAGAAACCTTTAATGGAGTATATTTATTTGTGAAACTCGATTCTGCAAAAAAATGACTATTGCACAATAGTCCGCTACTATGTCATTTTTTTTCCGTTGTCAACTCAAAACTCTTGTAGAAACTCCTTTTTGTGAGATGCTTTGGTGCAAAATTAATGATGTACGATTGAACTCAAAATGGCATCGTAGCCCTATAGCCCCTAGCTATGTTTACATGCCTTCACGTTTTTGCAATCTTGCAAATCATGATGCCCTTGCATGCATCTTACCACATCTAACCCCTCCACTGATTGATACTGTATTCACCTTCCCTAAAACTTTGAAATATTTTGTCAAAGGAGCATAAAATAATAGCCGAGACAACAGTATCATAATTATGTAATGCACCGGTAGATTGTACGAACATAGACAATCAGTTGATCTATCCCTGGCCATATATTTTGATCTCCATGCATGCATGATTGTATTCCTCTCATGGATATGTTACCACATGAGGTTACTGTACATCATAGCATACAGACATACACTCGAGTTACCTGACCCCCTTTCTAAACTCACCTTATCCACACATTACTCTATCAGTATTTGTCTATAACACACTAACTAAACCTAGCAGTCACAGCTTACATGCCCAATCACATGCAGCGCGACATGATCGTCGGTACGAGATGGTTCCGCTTGGATCACTTCAGTTAATTCGTTTGACAAACCAGCAGCTATTTCACCTCTGCCCTTCTCGCAACCGTACGCACGATCCAGATACAGTTCCTGCATTCAATCAATAAATTCTGTTACGGGGTACTAACGATCGATCTATCTTTAGTTCTTTTGGGTTGGTTCGCTGCGTGTAAATTCTGCACTCCGCATTATTTATGCAAAATTCGTAGTTCAGCAAACCGGCCACAACGTCTGGTACGTTTGGCTCCGTGTAAATTTGCATCTTCTGACTGCTTGTACAAATCCCCGCATATGCGTATTCTGATGATATAGGTAAACCGTCAATCTTTAGACATTTTGACTATGAGGTTTGCTCCGGTACAACCCCCTCCCCCAAACTCAATCAAACTGAATCGGCCCATCCAAGTCCATATCCAAACCCATATTCAAATACCAGTATCCCACATACAGGTATATCGTATTTCTCAACCTCTGTTCTATATGAGCGATATCCATCTCACATACGTACCTTCGCCGATCACCGCCGCCGTTGGCCAAGCGCGCGATCACCGCTGCCGCTGTTCAACCATGCTGCCGCCGCCGCAAGATAGTCCGGCGAGGGCATCGCAAGACAGTCTTGCGGGTGTCCAGTGAGACTATCAAGACAGTCCGGTGACCGACACAAGACAGTCTGGCGGCCGACACAAGAAAGTCTGGCGCGATCTCCGGTGCCGCAAGACAGTCTGGCACGGGCATCGCAAGACAGTCCGTCCGCTGTCTAGCGAGACTGCCAAGACAGTCCGGCGTGACCGCCGCCGCGCGCAGCGGAGGACTGTTTGGCCGCGCATGCCGCTGCCAACCTAGCCAGCACAAACCTGCGAGGCACGGTCGAGGCTATGTCTGTGGCCGGCCAACACCACCTGCCATCCTTCCCGCTCACCGGCCACCGCGAGGAAGAGTCACCGTCGATAACATACGTTCATGCTCGTATCCGTATGTATGCTACAAATATGTACAATTTAGTTGGGCTATACGGGTATTTACAAGCCTGGGTATACCCGTTTAGGCCTTGTTTGGTACTAGAGTTTTGGTGGGGATTAGTGGGGATAATCCCCACCAAACCCTAAATCCCCACTCATTTCTAAAAATATGTTTGGTACTAGAGTATTTGGCGAGTTTAATCCCCGCCAATCCCCACTTTTCCCCAAATTTTAGTGTATTTTTATCAATCTCCAATACTCTACCTCTACCTAGTGGATTGTAGGTAGGGTTTTGTGAGGATTGGGTGAAGGTAGGGGTTTCACCCAATACTCTAGGGGATTATCCCCACTAATTTCCACTAAAACTCTAGTACCAAACAAGGCCTTAATATTAATAACAAAGGGGTACCGAGCGATCTTAGCCGTCCTTATGTTTGAGTTAATCTAAGTTTCGTGGGAGGGGGTTGTACTGGAGCAAACCTCTTTGACTATAACTATGTTTAGGTTTGCATCTAATATTACTTGTGTAACACTATGATTTTTGTATGATTTCATAAATATACTCGATTGTAACAGAAGTTGGTGGACAAAGTTGCACTAAGAGCATCATATCGTACGCGTGTTTACATCCAAAAGGGTACTAACACAGTAACACTTTAAGGAAGTGTAGTGTAGTGTGTATGCCTCTAATTTGGATTATAAAAAAACTACAAGTAAAATTGAATAACTGATCATTTGCACTTACAACTCTACATTACAATGTAACAATACAAAATATGTACATAAATATAGCTCAGATGTTAGGAGCACTTGAATCAGGATGTTTGGAATAGAATGGATCATTATAATCGAGTAAAACCTTGTGAGCCCTACATTCTAGAAATAAAACCTTGTGCGCCCTGGATCTCTTTGGAATGCACGAATGGGAAGTTATGGTAAGTTGAGTCCTACAAGAACAATAAACACTGCAAGGCTCCCATTTGGAACAAAAGAAAAACAGAGAGCTTAATTCAGAGGGTAGAACTTGGGTGTATACAAAAAAAAATTGCTGACGTCTTAGAACAAATTGTTGATATCTTATATTTCTTCAAAATTCCTATGAAATGAGTTACTCTGTAGGAATTTTTGGAGGAAGCCAAATATGAGGTTGTACATCCTATTTACATTACTTTCTGTCTCAAATTTCCATAATTTTCCAGCCTAACAACCAAACGATAAATTTAAAGATTTATTATGTGGTTTTGATTCTCGCACTGATCCAGGAAACATTACTCACTTTTTTTGTGACTTTCATATTCCTACATTTCGAGTTCCTGCATTCCAAAATCCAAATGTGGAGCTGAATGAATCACATGAAAAAAATACAGGAACGTTGTATGCATATTGACACCAATTGACGAGGTTTTAACACGACAATGCCCATGTTTAGGGCTTTCGATTCATGGAAAGAGCGTGGGCGCTTGGCGGATTCGATGGCTTCAGACAGAAACAGGGGTGCACACGAGTTTACCCAGGTTCGGCCCCCCGGAGGATAAAGACCTACATCCTGCTTGTCTAATCTTGTACTGCTTGTATAATTAGAGCTGTTACAATGGTGCGCAGATGAGATCTGGCTATGGTCGAAAAAGAGATAGCGTGTGCTAGCCTACGCGTGGGTTCTATGCGAGGTTAGATTATCCCCCCTTGGCCGCCCCTCCTCGCCCTTATATGTGGGTTGAGGTCTCGGGATCCGGTCCAAGTCGGTTACAGGTGTTTTGCAAACCCTAACTAGTCTTGGGCTTCTTGGGCTTCGAGTGTCCATCTTGTTTTTGGGCTGTAGCAGGTAGGCCAATATCGAGGACCGGAGGGGTCATACCCTCGTCACCAAGACAACGGTAATTTAGTGTTTTATGGAGTCTAATTAACCTCTTGATGGGAAAACAATATGGAACTACTGCAGTGTAGTAAAGTATAGTCTATGGGAATTCTCGAGGTTCAATTCTGTTGAACCAAGGATCTCTACTAGGAGAAGTTCCTTTTTTCTGATAAATGCGCTTTATTATTTCAAAGGTTTAAGCAATAGGAGAAGTTCTTATGATTGAAATACTTTGGAAAAAAGTGAACCCTTCAATTCAAATGATTCCAGTGGATCAAGCTATTCTTCTGAATCCATTTCATCTATCATCTTGCATGAATAAACTCATATTGAGGCTTCAGACAAGATATGTGAAACTAAGTGCAAAGGAAATTAAGCATGCAATGTCTCATTTCTGCTCCATACTCCATATTATGGTGAAAAGGACAATCAACTAAAGAACAAGAACTTCCTTTGAAGGTACCAACAAAATCAATTAATTAATGATCAAAATAACAGTATGATCGCTGTTAAACACAATCAATCTCATAATCAAGAATCAACTTGTGGAAGCAAAAATGCCGAGGAAATTAGCGAAAAAGAAGAGTTAAATTATCACTTCCTAGCCATTCCATCCCACTACAGGTAAGAAGAATTTCTACATGCACATTTCGCTGCCTCTGACCTCGTCATCGTCCTCCCCGTCGCCTCCCATCCCCGGCGACATGCCCCCCACGCCTCCTCCGCCGCCCCCACGCGTGGTCGACGACGACGTCTGTGCGCCGGCGCCCCCGCTGCCGCCGACACCGGCCTTGTGGTTGTGCATCCAGACCTTGAATACCTGCCTGGTGACGCCGATCTGCCGGCAGAAGCGCGAGACCTCATCGTCCCCCGTCGCGCGTCCGGGCTCGCGCTTGGGCATCCGCCACCCGAGACGCTCCGCGAACTGCAGCATCCGCGCCTTCTGCTCCTCGGTGAACTTGGTCCGCGTCCGCCGCCTCCCCCCGCCGCTGTGCGAGCCGCCGCCGCCGCCGCCACCGTCGCCGCCCATGCCGACCCCCACGGGGCCAGCCATTGCCAAATGGTGCATGTAGCCCGGCGGCGCGCCGGGGGAGGGCAGCATTAATGGCGTGTGCGGGCTGGCAGCGCCCGGCGACCCCGCGGCCGAGCCGTCGAGGAACGCCTTGCGATGGAAGTTGCGGTGGCAGCCGCAGGCGGCACAGAGGAGCGCACCAGGGTGGCCGTCGTCGGGGGTGTACTCGCAGCAGCCGTCGGAGGCGTACGTGCCCAGCTTGGCCGCGTGGTTGCGCAGGCACTCCCTGTACACCTCCCGCGGCCGCTCCTGCTGCTGCATCTGCTCCATTGTTCTCTCCCCTCTCCTCTTTCTTGCCTTGGCTTCTCTCTCTCTACTTCTAAACTATGTGGTATGTTCAGCAGCAGCTTGCTCTTCTATGCATGCTACGTGGGAGCTTGGTAGGAGTCAATGTGAGCTGTGACTTTGTGGAGGGTATTTGGTAGTACTGCACTGCTGGTACTGAAGCAATGTGGCTCGGCAGTTCGATGCACGTCGAGATAGCTGTGATTGGCCTCGTTTGTTCTCGGTTCTTGCGATATTCTCGTGATCCTGGAATTTGGGTTTAGGGGGAGTACTTGCAGCTGCAAGCTACAGACAGAGAGGCCACTGTTTGACTTTCCTCTGTGGTCTTCTTGGAGGATAGTAGGTGCAATGTTTTGAGCCAGAATCTTTAGAAGATATACGCATACACATGGAGTATCGTCTAATGGCAAATTTAGGACGTGCATGTACTTTACATAATTCTACAATTATGCTCGTTGAGTAAAGTACATACAAAAGAATAAACAAATTTAATTTCACAAAGCATTTTATTTTGTTGGATGCATCTGTGTCTGTGATGCAGAGCCCAGGGGCGTACTGTACCTTCAAATTTCTTTTGTAATTGTTATTTTCTAGTTGTGCTGTCTGCATCTTTGTTATGCGGGCATGGAATTTTTATTTGTGTTGGCTTGGTGCGAAATTTGAGGACTCCTTTGATTTATAGAATAGAAAAATGTAGGAATAGAAAATTAGGCCCCGTTTGGCATTGAAGTATTTTTGAAGTATTGAGAGAATACTTCAGTTTTTAAATATACTAAAGTATCAAATACTTTAAGGTGTTTGGCTACAATAAATAATGAAGTCTTTATCAAATAAATAAATAATGAAGTATTAAAATAGAAAAATTCTCCAAAACTGTAGTATTTTTAAGTATTGGAGAAAGAGGTTTGGCCCTCTTTTTTTCTAAACTTAGAAAGGAGAAAAACTGATGTATTGCTTCGCGGGGCACTGCAATACTATGGTATTGTTATACTTTGGTTTTGTAAAATCTGAGGTTCCAAACAGAGCCTAGGATATCATGTCTACTTACATTCTATGGGAAGTGAAATTCTCTTCGATGATAAGGAATTTTCATGACGCTGGTTGGGTGAAGTTAACGATTCACAAATCTTCTAAAAATTCTACGAATCAAAGGGGTCCTAATTCAACAGAAATTTATTTTATCTAAAAAGTATATTTCTTCCATCTCTTATGCTCAATGGAATTGAAAAATGTAACTAATCACCAGGATCAACCATTAGATCAAATATTAACTTCGTCATCGATGTATTGTCATCATGGAGCTTGTTAGGGTTAAATTATAGATTTGGAACTCCTTATTTCAAGAGGGTCATAGGCTTAGGACTAACCTCTAATGCTTTGAGACTCTTAGGTTGTGGCATTGGCAACAATTGTATTAAAGCTTCGGTGCCACCCACCTCCTAGTGATGAAGACCACACAATCAATGTACAATGGAGTAGTTAGCATAAAACCGCGACATTGCAGGTTAAATTTTAAAAAACCACAACTTTACGTTTGAATCGCAAAAACCCACGAGTTTCTAGCAAATTGCTAGCAATGTGCACTGATTGTCAAATTACAGCCGATTAACAGCGATTCTGACAAGCGAGACCCACCTGTAAGAATGACATGGCAGCGGGCAGCTCGCTTCCGTCGACGACGTTAACCGACGGGTGGGGAGGTAGCATAAAACCACGACATTGAAGGAAAAATTTCGAAAAACCATGACGTTACGTTTTAATCACAAAAAACCACGACTTTTCGGGTAATTTTTTTCAATTCACACTGATCGCGAGTTGGACGCGAATTGACACCAAATCTGATAGATGGGATCCAGCTGTAAGTGCTGAGCTGGCAAAGAAAGTTATATTTGTGCTGAGTTGGACAGGGGCCCACTTATCACAAATAGAATTTTCTTTGCCAGCTTAGCACTTACAGGTGGGTCCCACCTATCAGATTTGGTGTCAATTCGCGTCCAACTCGCGATCAGTGCGAATTGTAAAAAATTACCCGAAAAGTCGTGGTTTTTGGGATTAAAACGTAAAGTCGTGGTTTTTTGAAATTCCGCCTTCAATGTCGTGGTTTTATGCTAACTCTCCACCCGTTGGTTAACGTCCGTCGACGGAAGCGAACCGCCCGCTGCCACGTCATTCTTACAGGTGGGTCCCGCATGTCGAAATCGCTGTTAATCGGTTGAAATTTGACAATCAGTGCACACTGCTAGCAATTTGCTAGAAACTCGTGGTTTTTTACGATTCAAACGTAAAGTCGTGGTTTTTCGAAATTTAGCCTTTAATGCTGTGGTTTTATGCTAACAACTCATGTACAATGTGTCATGTGTTTGTGTTTAGAGACGATGGAGCCGAAGGTCTATAGGGACTAGAACATCATTTCCTTGTATATCTTTCTTTTGTGAAATTTTATACTCATGGTATACTTGCACCGTTTCAATATAATCTACATTCTATAAATTACAACAAACTAGGAAGTCATTTAGTTGTCGGAAATCCACTTTTGCTCTGGGGCGCAAATGCTCCTACCTTTGAAAAAATATTTTATAGCATCAGAAAAATTTGGAACAAAAGTTTCGCGCATAATCTCGACATTCTATATGTGCATGCCAAATTTTGGGGTAAAATGATATTTTTTATGTCCTCTGAAAAAAGATAAAAGATATATTTCGTGCAGTGCTTTTTAGCACCAAATTTCATCTTCTTTATAAATGGCACAAAAGAAGTCATTTTTTTATGGAACAGCATTACGAGAACATAGCACTTGCGATATACGCGCGATATTTTTTGTTGATTTTTTTTGAAATTTTAAAATGTGTTTAAAACCCATTTTGAAAAAAATAGAACAATATGCACCTGAGTGCAAAAACGCCTCATCCTTTAGTTGTTGTATGTAAATAATCAATCCAAACTACATTAAAATTAATGAAATTCAATACTCCAAAGAGAGCCTTTTGGAGGGACATAGATATTAATGAAATAATTTATGTAGGGACATTCCACAAGGGAAATTTGATTCGGTACATGGGAACATATGCTCCTAACACCGGAAAAAAACATTTTCAAAACATCAAAAAAAAATCGAACAAAAATTTAGAACATACATCTTGACATTCTGTGTGCAGACGCCAAGTTCTATGGAAAACCGACATTTTTTGTGTCTTGTGTAAAAAAGAAAAAAAAATCTTGTGCAACGCCTATTTCAGCACTAAATTTTATCTTTTTAAATATAATATAAAAATATTGTTTTCTTATGAAACGACTTTGTAAGAACATAGAATATCGAAACTTTCTTTAAAACAGATTTCAGACACCGAAATCATATGCTCTCGGGTGACAAAACGCCACCCTTCTCCCGACGCCTATTGTTATCATGCGGCTCATACCCGTCATAGCAATGAACGAGTAGTACAAGCAGTGGCGGAGCCAGGACATCAACCATGTGCAGATAGTTTGAAATTGTGTAGTCAAATACATACATTTTTTTTATATTTTTCTATTATTTTGCATACTTCAGCTTATATTTTCAAAAAAACTATGTAGTTAACTACACAACTTTTTTTTGGCGGATATTGACTACACAGCTTAGCCGTAGCTCCGCCACTGTAACAGGTTTGTATAGATCGAGTTTAGCAGGCCGGGCACGGCTCTCATGGGACCTTGCCTAATGCGGTACTAACAGACACTACTCCTTCGGATAATTAGCTCTTTGGAGAGGGACAAAAGAGCAGGTGGCTGGGGCTTGAATAAGTAGCTCTCAGATCAAATGCACGGATTACTATACCAGCTTAATCTAAAAAAAAAGAGTGCATGCGAAATATAATAAAAGATTATCAAAATAGACAAATAAGTAATCCGCATTGGAAATTGTGTGGTGAGACCAAAGAATGTATGATTATAAAATGCTGCCAGCTGGAGCTGGTTCCCAGTAACGTGGTTTTTGTTGTCTCCAGAAAGTACTCCAATACAATACTCTGCATTGTAAAGCACTCAGATACGAAAAATCATAAACATATGGAGTACTGCCCTTCATACGTGGAAGCTCCTTCTTTCTCCGCGTGTCATAGGTCAAAAAGTATAATATTGTCTTTTGGAGGCAGCACCACGTTGCGGTTGCAATGCATATGCCTGCATGTGGATTCATTTTAGTCCATAATCCATAAATACAAGTAACTTGCAAGCTGGTTTTGAGTTTATTTTGATCTAAACTCTAACACCTCCTGATAATCCAGCCTACATGGCATGCCGACATGCCTTGTGACGCGCTTGTGACACATGTAAGAGATATCTCACCCCTTCGACCCAAGTACCTTACAAATGAACCCTAGAGTTATCCTCGAGTGGTATCAAAAGAACTCACCCCATCTCATCTCCTTCAAAAAAATTACATGACGAATCAAGTGTGACGACAAGAAAGTCTTGAGAGGCATCGATAACTAAGATTTGGGGAGAATAGTGGGCCCCGCAATTATCGGTATATGGCTTCTCGTTTTCGCTCTTGGCGGTGGTGTACCGCGATGACATGTTGCAT
Source organism: Dactylis glomerata (assembly GCA_007115705.1). Lineage (NCBI taxonomy): Eukaryota > Viridiplantae > Streptophyta > Magnoliopsida > Poales > Poaceae > Dactylis > Dactylis glomerata. The sequence continues at coordinate 5,199,569 of QXEO01000464.1, read as the reverse complement.
CAGAGATAGGGATGATCCTTGAAGACGATGGTGACACACGACATCATTATCCCTCTTGGGGCATCTTTTTGAACTCCAGTAGGTGTTGGCTTGAGGGGTCATGAGATGAAGCCGTTTGGTTTCCTTTCACCTCGATGACAACGAGTCTCGACGGCGTGACGCAACGATATCTCGGTTGTGAATGTGTTATTGTGGAAAGTGTTTGGTGCATCGATAGATTGATTGATCGTGCACAAGGCACATATATAGGTACAGGGGTGTGACCGGGTCTAGTCTCCCAATGAATACAGAGGGGAGAGAGACGCTACAGGTACAATGTACAAAACCCTACCCTATACATGTACAAAATATGTTCAACACCCCCCGCAGTCGAAGCGGCGCCTGTGACGCAAAGACTAGACCTGAAGCCCTCGAAGGTCGAGGTAGGAAGACCCTTCGTCATCACATCGGCGAACTGCTGATCAGTGGGTACATGTAGAACACGAACACGACCAAGAGCGACGTGCTCCCGAACGAAGTGAATGTCGAGCTCGATATGCTTCGTCCGGCGATGATGAACAGGATTAGCAGAGAGGTATACCGCAGAGACATTGTCACAATAGACAATCGTGGCCTTGGGAACCTCGCAGAGCAACTCCTGTAGTAGCTGTCGGAGCCAAGAGCACTCGGCTACGGCATTAGCCACAGCCATGTACTCAGCCTCGGCGCTCGAGCGTGAAACCGTGGGCTGTCGCTTGGACGACCACGATATCAGGGAGGGGCCGAGGTAGACGCAGTATCCAGAAGTGGAGCGTCGAGTGTCGGGACACCCAGCCCAATCGGCGTCGGAGTAGGCGACAAGGCTGGTGTCGGTGGAGGCCGTCAGGGTGAGTCCCATAGACATGGTGCCACGGATATACCGAAGAATCCGTTTCACCAGGGCCCAGTGGGTGTCACGCGGAGCGTGCATGTGGAGACACACCTGCTGGACGGCATACTGTAGATCCGGCCGCGTCAGCGTGAGGTACTGAAGAGCACCAACGATGGAGCGATAGAAGGCAGCATCGGACGCTGGAGAGCCCTCGACAGCGGAAACCTTGGCCTTCGTATCGACAGGCGTGGAGGCGGTTTTGCAATTAAGCATGCCTGCACGCTCCAGAAGCTCATGCGCGTACTTCTGCTGATGCAGAAAGAACCCAGTGTCGCGGCGGACAACCTCGATGCCGAGGAAGTAGTGGAGAGCCCCCAAGTCCTTGAGGGCGAACTCAGCGCTGAGCTGAGCTGTAATCTGCTGCAGGAGAGCCGTCGAGGAAGCAGTCAAGATGATGTCGTCGATGTACAGGAGGAGGTACGCAGTGGCGGCGCCCTGGTGGTACACAAACAGGGAGGCGTCGGACCGGGTGGACCGGAACCCCTGCTGCTGAAGAAAGTCGGCCATCCGCTGGTACCAAGCACGAGGCGCCTGCTTTAACCCATAAAGAGAACGGGAGAGCAGGCACACATGGTCCGGGAAGGCGCTGTCGACGAAACCGGTGGGCTGCTGACAGAACACCTGCTCGGTAAGATGCCCATGCAAGAAAGCATTGGACACATCGAGCTGGTGAACCGGCCAGGCGCGAGAGGCAGCGAGCTGAAGGACGACGCGGATCGTGCCCGGTTTGACAACCGGGGCAAAGGTGTCGGTGAAGTCCACGCCTGCGCGCTGTCGAAAGCCGCGTACCACCCAGCGCGCCTTATGGCGCTCGAGAGAACCGTCCGGGCGAGTCTTGTGCCGAAAGACCCACTTGCCGGTGATGAAATTGGCATGAGGGGGTCGCGGCACGAGCTGCCACGTACGGTTACGCTGTAGAGCGTCGAACTCCTCACGCATAGCAGCAAGCCAGTTCGGATCCCGAAGGGCAGCGCGAGCGGAGGAGGGCAGCGGAGACGGCTCCGACGTAGATGCAGCGTAGGCGTACTCGGGGTCGGTGTAGCGCGGATTGGGACGCCTGATCCCAGTCCGGGCCCGGGTGACTGCACCGTCTAGAGGTGCAGCCGCAGCGGGCGGAGGCGAAGCGGCCGGCGGCGCTGAAGGCAGGCCAGGCGCAGGCACACGGGCGGGGGCTGCTGCCGGGGCCACGGTGGGCGCGGGCGCAGCCGGGGCCATGGGGGGCGCGGGCGCAGCCGGTGCCGCAGGAGGCGCGGGCGCAGCACGGGCCGCAGGGGGTGCGGGCGCCGCTGGAGCCTCGGTGCTGCTGGAGAGAGGTACCTGCTGAAACGGAAAAACCAGCTCATCAAAGTAAACGTGTCGTGAAGTGTACACGCGATGGGACACGGGATCATAGCACCGGTAACCTTTGGTGTTGGGAGGGTAACCAAGGAAGACACAAGGGACCGAACGAGGAGCGAGTTTGTGAGGAGTGGTGGACGCGGTGCTAGGATAACAAAGGCACCCGAAGATCCGAAGACCATCATAAGACAGAGGGGCACCGAAGAGGAGCTGATGAGGAGTATAATTCCAGCGAGGGCGACATGGGCGGATGTTAAGAAGGAGCGTGGCGGTGGCGAGAGTGTCCGGCCAGAACCGAGGGGGAACGTTGGAGTGGAAAAGCAACGTACGGACACAATCGTTAAGAGTGCGAATAACGCGCTCAGCACGGCCATTTTGTTGGGACGTGTAGGGACAAGTGAGGCGGAGGACGGTGCCGTGTGACGCGAATAGATGGCGGACGGCGGCATTGTCAAACTCTTTGCCATTGTCAGTTTGGAGTGCGAGGATGGGACGACCGAACTGAGTGGTGACATATGAATAGAAAGTTGTGAGAGTGGCGAGAGCGTCGGATTTACGACGAAGTGGGAACGTCCACACATAATGAGAAAAATCATCCAAAATCACCAGATAGTATAAATAACCCGTGTTGCTAGCAACCGGGGACGTCCAAACATCACTATGCAACAACTGGAAAGGAAAAGTCGAAACAGTGGTAGACTCGCTAAATGGAAGACGCACATGCTTGTCGAGACGGCAGGCTTGACAAGTATGGTGTTCAGCCTTATTACATGAGAATGAAAAACTCGGAAGAATCTGACGCAAAATGGTAGAGTTGGGGTGACCAAGACGAGCATGCCAAAGGTCGACGCTAGCAGCGAGGGCGGCAGGACAAGGGGTGGCAGCGGTGGTGGAGTGCACTGGGTAGAGCTCGTCGGAGCTATCACAGCGGTGAAGAACCATCCGGGTACGGGCGTCCTTCACAGAAAAACCAACCGCGTCAAATTCAACAGTAATAGGATTCTCACGAGTAAGACGGCGAACAGAAACGAGATTTTTAACTAAGTGAGGGGAGACAAGAACATTAGACATGGTAATAGGGGTGGACGTGGAGGGAAAAGACCTATGACCGACATGTGTAATGGGTAAGGAGGAACTGTCGCCAACGGTGATGCGAGTGGAAGTTTGAACAGGAGTGGAGGATGAAAGGTTACCGGGATGATTTGTCATGTGCGCGGTGGCGCCCGTGTCCATGAAGTAGTCACCGCCACCACCATAGTGGCTGGGGGACGGCACCGAGTGCAATGCAGCGAGGAGGGCGGGATCCCACGGCGGCGGCACCTGGGGAGGGTACCCCCCCAGACGGTGGCGCGGCGGTGGAGCCTGCAGCAGTCGGTGGCGCGTAGTAGCCTGGGTAGGGGACGGCGGGGGGCGCAACGCCGTAGGCCGGGTAGGAGGCGCCGGGGGGCGCCGCGGCTGGCCCGGCGAAGTACGCCCGGTGAGTCGACGGATGTGGTCCGAAAATACTCGGTGCGGGTGCCCGAGGCACCAGCATAGAGTATGCGTGGACCACGCCAGTCCACGGGTTGGTGCCGTAGGACCAGGGCGGGGTGGGCTGGTTCGGACGCGGAGCCCCCCCTGCGCCTGTCCACCCGCGGGCGCCTGTTGCTGCTGCTGCTGGTTGCCGCCTCCACGGCGTCGGCCTCCGCGACGCCCGCCGCCTTGCTGCTGTTGGGGTGCAGCGGGAGGGGCGGGGTAGAACCCCGGTTGCGGAGCAGGCTGCGTCGGTGGCCGGGGAGCAGCCGGGGCGGTGGGAGGCGCGCCGCGGGTGCCGACGGCCATGGCCTGATGCTGTGCGCGCTGCTTCACCCCTTTCATCCGGCGTTCCTCGAGCTTCAAGTATGAGACAAACTTGTGAAAGGAGGGGTCCGTCATCAAGGTGAGGTTGCCAGCGGCGTTACCAAAATCCTCGTTGAGGTTGGCTGCGAGCGTGCTGAGGAGAAGATCATCTTCGATCCTGGAGCCGATGTCGCACAGGTCGTCCGCCAACTTCTTGAGATGACGAGTGAACTCGTCGATGGTCCGGTCATCCTGATGGCAGTTGAAGAACTCTTGCTGCAAGAAGACGCGGCGCTGCAGTTTGTTGTCGGTGAAGAAGCCGTTGAGCTTGATCCATACGGCGGCGGCATCATCGCCGTCGGTGACAACGGTGTGAAACAGGTCGCGCGAGATCGTGGTGAAGAACCAGCGGATGAGCGTGGCGTCGATCGAGGTCCACTCGGGATCGGCCGCCATGACGCGCGAGTCGGTGGAGCCGTCGACGTGATCCAGGAGATTCTCCTCTCGGAAGAGAAGAGAGAAGTAGGTCTTCCAGGGGTGGTAGGAGGCGGTGGTGGCGTCGAGGGTCACGGGGACGCGGTTTCGGATGTTGATGTCGCGGATGATGGCGGGATCGGGGCCAGCGAACGGGTTGGTGCGAGAGGAGGCGGGGGTTGACGACATGGTGAGGGGAGGAGAGGGCGGCGGCGCAGGAGAGCGCGGCGGCTGGGGTGATGGCGGCGGCGCGGTAGAGGAAGAGGGGAGCGCGGCGGGCAGGGTAGGAGGAGGAGGAGCGGCGGCGGCGGCTAGGGAAGCTGCGGCGGCGACCAGGAGGCGGCGGCGGCGGCAGGCCCTTGGCGGCGGCGGCGGCTAGGAGGTGGAGCGGAAGCTAGGGTTAGGGACCGATACGGTGTCTGATACCATGTGGAAAGTGTTTGGTGCATCGATAGATTGATTGATCGTGCACAAGGCACATATATAGGTACAGGGGTGTGACCGGGTCTAGTCTCCCAATGAATACAGAGGGGAGAGAGACGCTACAGGTACAACGTACAAAACCCTACCCTATACATGTACAAAATATGTTCAACAGTTATGATGGAAGCGCACAGGACGGTGGCGCTGTCGAACTTCGTGGTGACATCAACGATAGGCCTAGCAAGATCAATGCATTGATCTCTCTCAATGCTTTGATCTCTATTCCGAAGATGGATGTGTGGTTGCGTGTGCATGCAGTGCGCGAATGAAAGTATGCTAAACTGGTTTCTCCGTTTTATGTGATGTGTCTAGGTGTGAGGTCCGTCTGAACACACGACACCGATTTTGTCATCAGCATCACGCTTGTAGGTGTAGCTACACTTGTCGTCAAGATGGTGGCTTTAGATAAATTATCTTATAAACATTAGTTGAATATTATAACAAAAATCGGTATGCATCATTTTAATTGAGAGGCTGGGATTTAACCTCCCAGGCCGAATTTTTTTTCACTCCCACAAACGCATAAGCCCCGTACGTCCTTTGGGTATAGGACGCTAGGCAGGCATTCTTGAGCAGCGAGCGCTTCCAACCCAGATGCGACAAAGCCACCAACTAATTGACAGCAAAGGAACGCGAGAAAGCCCTCAATCTCCAGCAATCAGTACGCTACTGACCCGTCGCCGTCGGCCATGACTGCGACTGCGAGTGACCCGACGACACTTATCGTCCTCTCCCTCCCCCGTCCAAACTCCAAAGTCGTCCAACGCTGCTGCTCGCTCCCTGTGTGGTGCGGTGGCATGCGCCGCGCGTGGACGATGGCCACGGGCGACCCGCGCTGCGCGTGCGTCGTCGTCGACCGGCGGCACATGGGCACATGCCATGCCGGCGTGTCTCGAGGGTCCCAGACCGATCCGCCGCCGCGCGCGGGCGACCCACGGGCATGGGCGACAGATCTTCCTCGCGCCACCCACGATCCCGTACGTACGTGCCGGTGGCGGGTCGCGCCCATGCCGACGCCGACGCCGACGCCGGCCGCGCGACACCCCACGGCGCGCCCATGCCGCATGCGTTCCGCGGTCACGCCGCACCCCGCACCCGCACGCCTTGGCTACTAGCTACCTTAGCGGGGAGATGCGCTGCACATTGCAGCGATACAGTGCCCGCCGTCCTTATTAGCCAGGATCTTATCTCGTTATCTTTGGGCGATAATGACGACGCCCGCGCGGTGGTGCTTTGCCACCAAGTGCATCTGTGCGCGTCTTGTCTGAATCTGATTTCCGCCTGCAAGGGGTGAGCTTTTGCGAGCTGGAAAGATACGCTTAACATGGGCGCGCGACTTGACGGTACGTGCGAGCTTTGGCTGTGTCCGCAGCTTTTGGCACATTTCGAATGTAGTCGCGCGCGCGCGGGCGCACCAGGAATTTATTAGTCGTGGCATAGTCAAAGCTATCTACTACTCCAGTAAGATTTCTTGTGTGAGTACAGTGCTATATTTTTTTACGCTACTCACTCCGTTTCAGGATCATTTGAATTTCCTTGTTTGTCCAACGCTTAAACCATCTTAGGTTTGAACAAATTTGTCGAGAATTTGGTCTACATCTACCACACTAGGTTCGCTCTGTTAGAGTTATCATACAATGCAGTAATTTCATATTATATAGAAGATATTGGCTTATCTTTTAATAGTTTCGTCAAAGGAGGGGATGTTTGATAGTGGACAAACCTAGAGTTTCAATTATTTTAGAATGTAGAAAGCATGACTTATAAAACACAATGCTTATAAAATACAATGCCACAAGTCACAATCACACCACAATACTTTTTCATAAATGGACACTACAAATTGTTATGACGTTAATGTTGAAAATCAGTTGCACGAAAGTCTGTGCGGCATAATAAGAGTATAAGAATTCAAATAGTAAGATAATACATCCACTCTCTAATCCAAAGTGAGCTAAAACCAGTTCTACAAATGTAGCAGCCCAGCAACCAAAAGGCACATGATAAACCCACTTCGAAGAGTCTAGTGACCATAGTTGAAGCGGTATGCCATGACTATGATTTCTAAGTTATATGTGATTTTTCTTGAATTTTCTAGTCTTGCAAAAAAAAATACATTTGAATTTTTTGTCACTATTTTTTATTTTTTTAGGATTCTAAAAAAATACTGCAGCAATTATTTTTAGACAATCTGTAAATTTTATAAATCCTCTTATTTGTATTTACAAATATATTATGTTTTCCAAAAGGCACATGAGGATTCTCCTCAATTAATAAAGAAACTATTTTATTTTTGTCTTTTAAATGCATCCTCTAAGGTCAAGTGACAGGATTCGTGCATGTAAACCAAAAATATCATACTACGCGAACATCCAAGATCTATCTATATATGCGATAACGACTCGATCATACAGAGAATCATTGAGAAACTGCCAAAGGCTCAACAAAGATTCTGGTCTAGGTGATCCCTGCAGCTAGGCGTATCCCTCCCAGCGACGAGGATATCTCATTCGTCTTGATCAAAAATCGGTCACGCAATTTGTTTACCGGTATCCACGCATACAAAAGTACTATCCACGAGGGGTTTGCCATACAAGACTAGGTGCTCACGGTGGTGATGTAACAGCCTTGCTGCGTTGGTGGAGAGAGAGGCAACCCACACAAGGTTTAGATCCAAGAGAGAGAGAGATATTTAGGCATGAAGGCTTTTACATACTATTGATGCCCTCTGATCTATATCACATAGTGTCTGCGCAAGCAATAGATGAGATCACAATGCCAAGAGGGCCCTGAACATATCTCTCCATCGCCAGGAAGAGAAAGCCCTAATCTCGAACTATCGTGTCCCTAAACACCCTTTTTGACATATCTGACCTCGACCTTTCTTATTACCGTATAATGTTTGATGACCGCCAAGACATATCTTCCAGGGTGAGAGAACAAGACAATCCTATTGTTTAAGAATTATACAATAAAGACACACTTTTAAGATAATTAAGCTACCAACAATGATGAATCATTTTTGTAGCGTATCAGTTGACTTGTGTTGGTTCAGTACAATTGTTCAGCCAAATAATCTACTCCGGTAATTGCCAACATTCTTATTACGATAGCAATGCTAATGATTAGAAAAGCTTGACCATCGATAATAGACAAGCTACTTAGAGTCGGGGACTAGGACCTCTTGTTTTTTATCTCTCTATGCGTGTATGCGGGCTTTTCTTCGAATCTCATATGGAGATCCATAGCAGTTATAGTATAAAAATAAACTTAATAATAAATATGGATTTAATTTAATAATAACTCCTATTATTATTTCCTGTATGGCATGAGTTGAAGTGATATGCCGTGACTATGGTTTGCAAGTTATATGTGTTTTTTCTGGAATTCCCTAGTCTTCCCATAAAGTACAACTGAATTATTTTTTCATTTTTTTATATAGTTCTCAAAAAACTAGCAATTTTTTTTAGACAGTCTTTCAAATTTCTAAATCCACTTTTTTATTTAAAATATATTATTTTTCATTTTTTCACCTTATTTGTCGATTATAAATTTATATTGTTATTTTTATTTTTCTACCAAAAATATTTCCTTTTATTGGAATGAGTAATATATGGGCTCATATGGCATGCATGAGAACCACCACTACCGTGCTCATAGTTTCCAAACGTGTAGAAGTAAAAAAAAATGTAATTTACAAATGTTTAAGCTTTTGAAAGTATAAAATCTGCGGGTCAGGCACTGAACAGGGCACAGAAGTAACTTTGTGTAGTTGTGGAATGACAAAAATGTAGACTTATTCCTTAAACTATTAATCCATATATGGAGATCACGACTAGCTGGAACATAACCAAGATGCAGCGAATGTGTTCTCTTTAGTTGTGATCTCACATCTGAAAAAAAAAAAGTTTGGATAGATCTCACTCTCGTGGTCTCGGTAGGAGAGGCTAAACGTGACCATGAAACGTTCTTGCCACTACTACGATATGGACAATAGAATCATAAAGCTGGTCATAGCTCCACGTGGTCCGATGTACTATACCCAGAGATCTCGAGACGATACATACACTACACACACGACGGTTGACTTCAGAATGCTGTTTGTGGTCAGCACTAGCACACATGCGCCCCGTTTCACAATCCCATACAAATCGTCGGCTCTCTCTTCTGCTGATCTGAATATAAGACATGTCAACGAATCAAAGGAAAAGAAAAGATATAATGTCTGCACTACCTTGCAACTGAAGATTGGCAGGTCGTGGAGCAGGAACTCTTTCTCGTACCTACTCGTTTTGGACATAGTAGAAAAAAATACGTAGAAATCGCGTGTGCTGTAGACGTGTTACTACCGTTATGCTGATAGCTTAGATCCTGTCGAGATTGCTGGAGGAATCGACCAATGGTTTAGCTAGGTTCCTCGCAAGGGCACAGGTCGCACAAACTGTCACACTACAGGATTAAAATTCAGAGCTACTAGCAGCTTCCAGGCTATGGAACTTGTTGGGAACTTCCACTGTCGCCGGATCCACGGCAGACCAGTATGGTTCCTTTGACTCGGTATGTATTGCACATTTTCTCAAACTGGCTTAATCATTAATTTTCTCTCTTAGAATCAGTCAAGCGAGTCAGTAGCCATGGACCATTTGGAGAGCGCTGGATAAATTCGCTGCATAGCTATTTTTTTTCTCGTGCCAGTTCTTTCTTACTCGACGAATAGTTTCTGCTTAATTAGTTCTTTCTTACTCGACGAAGAGTTTCTGCTTTGTTGATCGATAAGTCCGATTGTCCTAGCCATAGATGACGGCCAGCGTCCAGAGCGATGGAGCTTCGAGCAGAGTGACATCACATCCGCGCCTCATCATCGTTCGATGATCCTCCTTCGTGCGCGAAGAGTCGAAGATGCAGTCCTTGGACACCGGTGGAAAAAAGGTCTTCAATCTCAGTTTGTAAAGTCCATTAGTCTTGATTGTAGCAATCGACACTAATAAAGTGGGACTAAAGTCTCCGGCCTTTAGTTCCGGTTGCTTACGAATCGGAACCAATGGGTCTCCACGTGGCCCGGGGCATGTGCTGCGGCTGGAGGACCTTTGGTCCCGGTTCGTAACACAGACCGGGACTAAAGGTCCATTCGGAATAAAATTTGTATTTTCTGTTTTGGAAATTATGTATTTTCTGTATTTCTCGATTTTTCTTTATTTCTCTATTATCTAATCATTTCTATTCTCATATCAAATTTGATACTTATGGCTCTCACTCTATATCTCATATCAAATTACAATTACTTGTGGTCCTCACTTCCCGGTCGATCACCCATCCTCACACTGTTCCACCCTTAGCACGCTTAACTTCTCCATTCCTTCCATACTAGCTTTCAAGACTGCGCTCGTGATTTCTTGATAATGATATGCTACCAATTCTATTAACCTATACACTTTGGTAATATATAATATTACTTTTTTAAATTCCAAATAAATTCACAAAATAAGCAACAATGATTAAGTATTATAAGCACCAATGAATTTCAAATAATCTTTATGCATAATTTAATTATTAATTTTTAATAATTAAAATATTCAAAAAAGCCAAAATACTTGAAAAATCACAAATTCGAAAATTAATAGACTTTGTTAACCGAAACAAATGGAGTATATTTTTCCAAACATTATACTCATCCAATAGAATAACAATAAGACTCACACAACCACATCTACGATCATCCACCTAATAAACATTAAGGTTAAGACGATTAACATGGCTATTGTAGCCTTTTAGCTTCTAGTAGCTCCTAGCAATCTCAAAGCCTAGGCGAGCGTCAAAAGCGGCATATAACAATTGGTTGAAGCTCAGTGGAACTTTTTTCCAACCAAATATTAGTTCTTCTTCTTCTTCTTCTCCCTTCTTCTTGTACTTCTTTTTGTCCTTCTTCTTGTCCCTCTTCTTGTTTCTCAAGATGTGTCTCAATAGTAGCATTGGCTAAATCATAAAAACTCGGCGTTAGTTTGTTGGTGGGGTTTAGGACAATCTTTTGAAGATCGTACGCAGACGGAATAACAATTCCGTGTGTCCTCAGCATGCGCAGATCATTGGCGATAGCCGCATCACCGAATTTGATTGTGGTGTCCTTCAAGAATTCCTTGAGCAGTTGCGACACGCGATTGGCATGACATATCTGGAAGATTGTTAATGCGATCGATCGATTCCGAAGCGTCGTCGTAACTGGCGCGGGAAGAGGGTGGTTCGTTTGAACGGGCATTTGGTCCCGGCTCGTGGCACGAACTGGGACTAAAGGGTGCCCTTTAGTCCCGGTTTTAGCCACGAGCCGGGACCAAAGGCCCATACTCATTAGCCCCGGTTGTTGACAAAAACCGGGACTAAAGGGCACCTTTGAACCGGGACTAATGCTCCCTGGCCCACATTTTCGAATGAACCGGGACTAATGCCCCGTTTAGCCGCAAATCGAATAGTTTGGGGACTAATTAGGATGAATGGAAGCCCTTTTTTTCTACTAGTGGGAGTTTCTGCGTCCTGCCGCATCGCACCAGAAGACAATTCGCGACGTAAAGATCGTCGCTAGAGCTGAGGAGGCCATTGGCCCATTGCCTCGAGGACGATATGATCAATATTTTTTGTCCAGCTTACTGGAAACATGCGGGATCAATTGTGCTTGCAGTCTGTACTTTTTTTTAGAGAGAGACGCAGTCTGTACTTGTGGGGGCCTCCTATACACCGCCTGTTAGCGGCGTGAGAAGGGCGCGCCGCGCACCCCACGCGCACGGGAGGTAAGCTGGGCCGCGGCCCATCAGATATTTTTTTCTTTTTTTCTTTTTTTCTGCTACTTTTTTGAAAGATTTTTAAATTTGAATAAAATTTGAAATCAGAACAATTTTCAAATTTGAACAAAATTCAAAATCTGAACAATTTTCAAATTTGAACAAAATTTGAAATCTGAACAATTTTCAAATTTGAACAAAAATGAAATCTGAACAATTTTTAAATTTGAACAAAATTCGAAATCTGAACAATTTTCAAATTTGAACAAAATTCAAAATCTGAACAAAATTCGAAATCTGAACAATTTTCAAATTTGAACAAAATCTGAACAATTTTCAAATTTGAACAAAAAAAGAGAAAACTAAAGTAAAATAAAGAAGAAACAAAAATAAAAATAAAAAGAAAAGAGAAGGAAAAAAGAAAAAGCACAGCCGAACATGGGCCAGGCCCAAAACACCCCGGGTGCGCGCGGGGGCGGGTGGGGGTACGCGGCGCGAACAGAACGGGGACGTTAACGGGCGGTGTTTAGGAATTCCGGTACTTGTGGACCTGCTACTTGAAGGAAACCCTACATGGCCCATGTTTAACTTTCCTGGGCCTTGGCCGCTTGCCTCAACATAGGCCTCTCAAGTGGGCTATTCTGAACTGGCCTGGTTAGTTAAATGGGCCACGTGGGTATGGGGATGGGCTTCGTACACACTTCACAAACAAACCAGACTAGTGGGACAAGGCGACGGCCACACTCGGTTCTCGAGGCAGGCAACCTACTGACAAAGATTCCACCTGGAGCGAGGGAATCGGCGTCGGCGGGGAAGGCGATGGCACCCAGTGCCTACGGAGCCGGTAGTGGAGGTGAACCTGACGCCGTGACGCGACCGACGGCCGTAACGCCGATCTCCTGCCGTCTCGAATACGAGGGTGACCTATTCTTCCCTCCCCGCCCTTCCCTTTCCCACCCTTCGTTCAATCCGCAGTTCTTCTAGCCTCGCTTATCGTCCGCGGCCTCTCTCATCGATTGGGCGTGTTCGCGGGGCTCGTAATGGCCAGTTTTTCAAATCATATAAGCGCTATTTCGATTGGTACTGACAATGTCCCTGTGAGATTTAGGCTGAATGCTACACTACATAGTTCGCTTGAGAAACTACTGAAAAAGTTTGAGCTGGCCGGATACCCATCTCAGTATGCGGTATCGCTCTTTTTTTTGTGCAAAAAGTTGTGATGGCAGCCCGCGCGCGGTTAACTTTCCTTCCATCTTACTTTTGATCTCTTTTCAGAGTGGTATAAACTGAAGAAACAATGTGCGAGACTGCCAGTGCCTATCAGATCCACTTCCGGTTTATGACGTTATACTCTTCTGCTGTCGACGAATGCTAGAACACTCCCAAGGTACCATTCTGTAAGCCATGTTGGGAGATATTACATCCAGCTGACCGTTGAGCAGAACTGTATTTCTGGCATGTGAGCCTAAACAGCTCATGTTCATAGCCTCATACACTAGGATGATATGTAGCATTTATATGATGTTGCTTCGTTATTGATTTACCCATGGTGGAATACGGGCACCCGGCTGCATTGACATATGGTAAAAGTAGGATTTTATGTATTCATTCTAGCAGCATTGCACTCAGCACACAATCAGTATGAGCAATGCAGTGGTTGGCGTTCAGTTATGTGTCTGGATGTCAGCTAATTCATTGCAATTAATAGAGAAGCCCGTCATTTTATTGTATCAATACTTCTTTTCAGAAGCCCGTCATTGCAACTAATTCATTGCAGGTTTATAATTAGTCCGTATGTTTTTATTCGATATTTTTGTTGATTCTCTTTTCTACAACTCATTCTTCATTTCCGTGTTGGCTTGGAATGGTCCGTTCTCTGTTTGGGAAAAACATAGACTGCATGCACTGAAAATGGGAAAAACTGCCGTATATTATTGCAAGATATGCATACCGGCCATGTACACGAGCCCAAAATCATTCTCGAAGCCATTGGTTCAGAAGATCATTGGATTTGCAATGTGTCTTTTCATTCACAGTGATGTTAATCTTCTTCATCGCTTTTCGCTCCTTGAAAAGATAGCCCAATGACAAACTCCAGAAGTGAATTATACCATCAACGGCCGCAATTATACTATGGGGTATTTCCTCGAAGGTGACACTTTATCCTACAGTTGTGAAGACAATACCGTCTCCACAATGGAATAAGGAAAAACATTTCGCCAAGCTCAAGAAGTAGTCAAGAAGGATGTCGAATGAAGCTTTTGTAGTTTTACAATCTTGTTTTGCCATTGTTCATGGACCAACTCAATTTTGGGATCAAGACATTGCTCGGAAGCTTGTGTCATCACGCGTAACATGTTAGTTGAATAAGAGCGCGATAGAGGTCCCGAGGGCTTCAACTGCACGGAGTGGGATAAAATGCTATGGTTTCCCATGATCATGTCCCTGGAGCCTGAAGTGCTTGAGTTTATTCAATCTCATCATTCTAGTAGAAACCAACAAGCACCATCTCAGTTTCAAGATGATCCAGTTGAGTACCTATGTCAACATCATCGGGTGTCCCTGTACTAAATCAAATACTAGTGGCAGCGAGAAGTAATCAAGGTCAATATATTCTGGTCTGGTGATGCTTTGTGATGGGCACCTGTTGAACTCCATAGTCTGACGAAACTGAAGCTGAAAATCCACTAGTATCTCGCGGACCGCAGATGCAGTCGTCGAGCAGGATACCCCACTCCACTCCTCCCCCGTGTCCTCCTCTAGGAAATTACCGGCCTCCAGTCCCAAATCCGCACCGGTGAGGACGGCGCCGGAATGGCCCGCCGCCGCAGCCCGCGTCTCCATCCCCAGATCCACGCCATTGAGGAGGGCGCCGGAATGGCGCGCCGCCGTAGCCCGCGCCTCCATCCCCAGATCCACGCGGGCGAGGGTGGTGTCACACTGACCTGCCGCATCCGCCGCCGCAGCGGCAAATCGCTGGCGGAGCCTGCCTGCCTGCCGGACGACGACGGCATGCTCTGGGAGATCCTCCTCCGCCTCCCGCCGCTACCCTCCTCCCTCCTGCGCGCCTCCGCTGTCTGCAAGCGCTGGCGAGGCCTCGTCACCGACCCCCGGTTCCATCGCCAGCTCTACGCACACCACCGGAAGCCGCCCCTCCTCGGCGTCTTCTCGCGGAGGAACCTGGGGCGCGGGATCGTGTTCAACCCCATCCTTGACCCTCCCGACCGCATACCTCCTCGGTGCTTCAACCTTGGACGCTGCAGCAGCCGCGGCGGTTACGATCTGCTCGATTGCCGCCACGGTCTCGTCCTCGTCAAGAACATGTCGCAGACGGAGTTCACCGTGTGCGACCCCATTACTAGCGAGCGGCGGCGCCTGGCCATTCCACCGAAGTTCGAGATGCGCTTCATCAACGGGGCGGTGATCTGCGCTGCCGGCGACCAGGGCCACGTGCATGGCAGTTGCCACTCGAGCCCATTCAAGGTGGTGTTGATGTCCGGGCACAATCAATACACTGTCGCCTGTGTTTACTCCTCGGAGACCGGCATATGGAGCAATCTCATCTCAACGGAGCCTCGTTGTAAGATTCTTGGAAAACCTGCCGTCCTAGTTGGTAATTGCCTGTACTGGTTGTGCATGGGCGATGACATAGTTGGGTTTGATTTGGGTGAGCACAGCCTAACTGTGATCAGAGGACCTCCGGTTACAAATGATATCCTCTATAAAAACCGTCAGATCATCCAGGCTGAGCATGGTGCTGTTGGCTACGCCACATTGTCATATCTTCGCTTCAACATGTGGCAGAGGAAATTCAATGATCATGGTGTTGCCACTTGGGTGCCGTGGAAGACCATTGAAATGCGTAGCGTTCTTGAACTTCCTCCTCAGACTGAAGAGATGATGGCACTTCTGCTGGGGTATGATGATGATACCGATGCCATATTTTTAAGTGCCGGCGGCAATAACTACATGGTTCAACTTAACTCTATGCAATCCAGGAAACTTTATGAAACCACTAACACCTATCGATGTCATCCTTTTAAAAGTTTCTATACACCAGGTGATTGCTCCTAATCTAGTTCTCTCTTTTACATGATTGCTCGAATACCTTCTTTCTGATTTTAAGTGTTATAGTAACAACTTGAACTTACCAATTGCCCCTTTGCTAGATAGACGAACTTATAGCCAAATGCTTTAGTATAGTTCATCATTAAATATATTTGTCATCATTATCCTTGGATACCAAATGAGTAACTCAGTTGGCATGTTTGGAACCTCGAAGTTAGTTATATTCTTCTATCCCAGTATGTTTATTTGTTTTGATCTTGTTATCAATCTTAACTCCATACGAACTGCTTTTGTTGAGTCCCAAATGTGTTTTTGGCCGCTTGTAAATGACCCGTCCTGTTAGGGCACAAAAATGATTGCATTTCTTGTCTGTCAGGCTCTAGTTTTTAGGAGTGAATGACCAAGATCACCTTTGTTGTTAGAATTTAATAGTTTTGTTGTGTTTAGATTTTGCATGCTTGACATGAGAAAAACTATATACCATGTCTTGGTTGGTTCTTATCAGCTAAAATTCTTAAGGGTTAACTATCTAGGTATACTGCAATCAAGGACGTTGCAGTTTACAACAGATGAGTATATTGTTTGTGTGTTGCTGGTAATAGTATCAAAAGTGAGCTATAAATCATCTATAGAAAGTTAGTTAGTTTGGTCAAATTATATTTGTCAGCACATATGTGTAATCAACTCACTGTTGCCTTATGCATTTGTCTTTTCCTTGACACTTATTAATTGCCTGACTTCTTATGCTTCTATACACAGCCATTGCTGGTGGATTTAATGGAGCTGAAATGTTGCACATAGGATGACTATCTGGTTTGATGTGCTAATGTGCTGAAATGGTTGAGCATGTAAGGTGTTGTTATAGTTTGTGAGATCTGGATTCTAGACTATTCGTTTTTTTATAGATATGAAAAAATATCTGTCTGCCAACATGGGTGGTATACAACCACAAGGCCACACACTACTTTTCATTTGGCTGTAGGGATTCACTCATGTAAATAACATGAAAACCAATTAAAATCATGGTGATGCTGAGATAAATGGCTCATTTTTAGATTGTAAAGTGATATGAGTGCCTATCTGGACATGCTTAGAGCTTTCCCTTGGTTTACCTGTTTCATAGTTTGTAAGCTCAAAGTAATATATTGCTCCCTTCCTTTTGGCTTTAGCTTGTGGAGAAACCAGCTTCAAGCTCCGGTGCGAGAAGTCCTAAGAAATTAGTACTCCCTCCGACCCATATTACTCTTCGTTAATACGGATGTATCTAGACATATTTTAGTGATAGATACATCCATATTAGCGAAGAGTATTATGAGTCGGAGGGAGTAGTTCATTCCATTATCAGTTCATTATAAGCATCAGTAGTAGTATTCAGCCTCCGCACACCAACAAATAATAGTGTCAAAATGCTTCGAGGATTTATGTGTTGTCATCAGTATTCCTACTTCCTTATCCATTAGTGCTATTTTTTTTGTTCCTTGAGATAATTATCGGACAACCGTAGGATGGACAGGAACAAACACTACATTGCAGGTTGCAGTTCAATAAAGTATGCAACTCTAGTAATGTTGTTTGTACACTTTTGATAATCTTGTTGTTTTTAAGCATGTAGTTGAGTATACTTGCGACAATACGCTGGCGCCAACGCTTCCCAGACTATAGCTTCACTAGTTCCATTGACTCTCCTAGGCACGTGGGTGGGGGCCTGGGGGTACATCGGCATTGGCAGCCTTGGACATGTGGTCTTCTTTGGAGGCTTGTATGATAGCAACGGCTGTGATGCGGCCTTCCTGTACCTCTAAACTCTTCCCGTTCAATGAAATGAGACGCAAAATCTTGTGCGTTTTCTCGAGATCTATTATATTATTAAAACAACTAACAACTGACGGTGTAGATTAGCTCGACACAATCAAAGAAAAAACAACGGCTAAGATTTAAACGTTTGGCCGGTGTCGATTCCAGTATTCGCATATACGATGTCCTTCTCCATTACGTTTATGAACAGCTACAAAGGAAAGAAAATCTTGCACGATGCGCATATACGGTGTCCTTCTCCATCACGTTTATGAACAGCTACAAAGGAAAGAAAATCTTCCATGATGCATATACGTGATTTGTCTTGCAATCGCTCTGCTCGATCAACTCTTGGCTGAGGTTAAGCACGACCTGTCTCCTTTTTTGCTAGCGTGCGCCGCCGCCATCTTTTCCATGATCTGAGCTGGATAGTCATCGCCATGGAGGAGCCTGTGAAATTCTTGGAGCGGGTAACTGCTTGATGGTTCCGGTCGGAGACGAATATGCCGCGGATCGTCATCCAAACGCCGAGCGCGGTGTCGTCCGGCCTGTGCACGATGTCTACGCCTTCATGTGTCTTCCCTTCATGGTTCCTTGGCTAGGCCAGGCTGAAGATGTCGAGGCTCTACCCAGCTGCACGACTGTCTCTTTCCTGCAGATTGCTGCCGTTGCTAGGCGTGCCCTTGAAATTCTTGGAGCGGGTAACTGCTTGATCGTTCCGATCCGAGACAAATATGCCGTGGATGGTCATCCAGACACCGAGCGTGGTGTCGGCCTGTGCACGATGTCCACGCCTTCATGTGTCTTCCTTCATAGTTCCTTGGATAGGCCAGGCTGAAGATGGCGAGGCTCTACCCTGCACGACTGCCTCTTTCCTGCAGATTGCCACCGTTGCTAGGCCTCCATGGCTCCTTTTCTCCTGTTCGCATCACAGCTGAGCAGTTTGAAGACAGCCACGGGTACAAGTACCGTCTTGGAACTTCCTAATTTAAATGTTGTTGGTATATGTAGGTGAGGATCTTGGGACGGCCGCAGTAGACGTGGATAGTCAATCGCCATGGAACAACCCGTGAAATTCCTGGAATGGGTGAACAGAGTTAGTATGGCTAACAGTACAATTGACTAGAACCTCATGAATAATTCCAACAGTGAGCAGTAGCAACGTGGGGGGAGCGATGCTAACTTCAAGAAAAGCAAGTCCGGCGGCCTTGCACCGCCAGGTCCGGCACCAGCTAAGTCGCCATTCTTAATCTAGGTCGGGCCTTGGATCAGGAGTTCTCTAGACCTGTATAGGTGGCCGCAAGCACATGACATCCGAAATCAACGAGCTTTTGTCGTGCTGGCTGCATTGGACTACCACCCCGCATGTTAGCCTGCATGTTAGCCTGCAATCATCGTGTACTTGCACGAGAATGCGTTGCATGCATGATGAAATGATGTATCCGAGGTATAAAGATTACTACCTCAGTTCAGGTAAACCATTACGTTTTTTGTGTATTTGATATATTCTTCAGTTCTGCAGGTTTCAGATCCTTTGAGATAATGGATTTTTGTATACCTGATGATAGAATTTCAGTAAAATCATTTGGGCGGATATCACATATTTCCTTTTTTTGCGTGCCTAATTAACATGTCATTTTTTCGCACTTTATTAGCTAAACAATAACTAACATTCCTGTTGATCTCTCCCGTAAACACGAAAAACAATAATTTCCAGTAAAAGGATTATATGTGTAAATACTGAGACATTTCATGATGAAATAAGCAGGATGACATTGATTCACAAATAGTAGCAGTTTATAATCCTTATCTAAAGAAAATGTGGTTGATGTCGGTGTGGGTGCAATTTTTTAACAGTGTGGGTGCAATATTAATGAAGTGTATATACTCATTAAATCAATAAGAAAACTGACATTTCATGGTGAAATAAACATGATGACTAGAGAACTGCATTGTTTCACAAATAGTAGCAGTTTATAATCCTTATCTGACAAAAATATGGTTAATATCGGTGTGGGTGCAATATTTAATGAAGTGTATATACTCATTAAAAAAATAAGAAAAACTCTGTTTTGACCTTCGGGCATGCATAAATTTACATGATTAAGTTTCACTCAATTAGGCGCTACAGCAGTATAGCTTTTCATAAATTGTTGCCAGAAAAGCATTTTGGACAGTTCAAACTTATGATGACCAAGTAAATTAGCGGGAATAATAAGGCAAAATATAGGGTGAGCTTAGTTTAGTATTTACTTTTGTATGGAGGTCAAATTAGTATGGTAGAAAATGATTACACATAGTAGAAAAAGATATCGCACACACCAAAATTACATGTACATCTTTGTAGACATAAGAATTTCCAACATAAGGAGATTAGGAGAACACACAAAACCAACAAAATACATATTAAATAGATTATTTAGTTTATTACTAATCCATATGCCATTTTTTAACTCTAACAATTTAATCCTATTTATGAAAGTCCAAATCATATATCTTGGTCCGTGGCCTTTCTATAATCATTCTAAGTTCAATGATACGATTAATTAGAGATATTATAATCCACATGTTTGATCAATAAAGATCCTAATCACTAGGGATGTCACTAATGAAATCAACTGGTACATTACCGATTTTTATTAATGTCTCTAAATATGAAAAAAATCCATAGTGACGAGACATAATTGATTGGGAGTTTGCGAGAAATTGATGTTAAAAGTTGATGTTCTCTTTTTCATAACAGAACTTATGATAATTAAAACTGAATTTTGTTCGGGTTTTCCATTTATAACATGTGCAGAAGTTTTATCACTCGGATTTAAAAGAGTGAGAAGTAGGGAATTTACTTTCACTCCTTATTTATTTGAAAATGTTACAAAGATGGTATCCAAAAGAATAGTAATGCATTAGACATGATGATTCAAATAATCCCATTGCTAGCCGCGTAATTTACGCGGGCCACTAAGCTAGTTTTTTTTAATGCAACTGTTATTTCCCTTTGCTGAATGACCCATGCAACTATTTTATTATTATTTCCATACAAAACAATAGTTCATGTAGAAAGACAAAAATATCATGACCATTTTTTAGCGCTAATAAATCATGACTACTCATACTTGGTGTTGCGTGTATAATGTGCAGTCTCAGTGCTAATCAATAAAAACAAAGAATTACACTAGTTAGCATCTTTCAGGTCACCGGCTGTCAATCATCATGTGCACTGTGTATTTTTTGGCTGTGCATTACTAACAGATTTCGCTGAGGCTTCATATGTTCGGCTATTTCAGAACTGGACCATAGCAATAAGTTCACACCTTCCAGCGTGAGGCATCGATTGAGCAATAGAGAAAGTATTTCCACCAACACACCATCATTATTGTAATTTTCAAGTAGTAAACAGATGCAAGGAAATTTTGGCCATTATTTATGTTGGCTACTCTTCCTTTGACGACAAATTCTTTGTCTGCATCAATAAGCCAGGAACAGCAGATTTAGTTTTGAGTCAGGTTGGAAGCAAGTCCTTGATAAGTATGACCGAGATGACAACTTATGTCTCCAGTAAATGGGTTGCTGTACATTGCAAAGATGTATTCAATGCTGCACAAGAATAACTTTGCCAGTCTGCATTTCATTGTTGAACATATGATGGCAGGCTGGCCAGAAACAGAAGCTCTAGAAGATCTTGCCACACCTTCCACCACCTGTTATAAGAAACCCCCAGAACATGCTCACATTTGTGTCGGGCATATACACAAGGACAGTTTTAACATGCTTGAGGATGAATTTGTTGAATTGTAAGGTTTATATCTCTGATCTTGATAATTATGGGTTTATTACAGTGTGTAAAGTCAGGAAAGAAAACACCAAGGCCACATGAATGCTCAGCTATGATAGATCTAGCCATCGAGCTGAACTTAGTTGTTGTAAGTTAGGTAGTTCTCGTGTCCTGTGTTTTTGGAGAGTATTCTTAGCTCTTTATGTGCAAGGCAAACCGATACTGAAAAGATGGACAAACGAAGCTAAGGATGGTTTTGTGCTGCACAAATGTTTTTGATACAGTGAGCTTCACCATGATGCCCTTTGATCTGCCAGGGAAGGAGATCTTAGCAGGTTTTACTCTTCAGGTTGCCATTTTCGAGGTTGCTGAAATGAAACAGTGGATTGTTAATCGATGTGCATTGCGATGAACATGACACTATAATCTGTATGTTCTGTTGCATAGTATTGAATTAGGGAGCTCACTCTTCCAGTGCCATGTTTTTCTTTGTTAAAAAGTGTTTGCATGAATTATTGCTTTTCAGCTAGAGAAACTACCTTTGTGAATGAATGATAATAACCTAGTGACAGCCCTTTGTGTATTGAAGAAAAATGGATGTGTGAAGTTAACAAATGAAAAATTACAGATATCCTGCAAAGTTTTCACCAGAAGTTTGTTGGATTCAAAGGGAACTATATTAAGGTGGCATTTTTGTTCATTTCTCTGCACAGGGCCATCTGCACACCTACATGGACGAGCGATTCAAGAACGAGGAGTTGACGGCGCAGGTTGGTAAGGTGAATCGTGGCCGGCGATTCCAAGCTACTCAGCCAGTATCAACCTGCCTAGTCAGTCGCGAGTCCACGCCCCACTGCGCCCCCGCTAGATCTGTTCGCCTGAAGAACTGCGCTACCTCATTGCTGTTTACATAATCAACGGTATCTGTAGAATCTCCTGCGATACCATGCATCGCAGCCTCAGACTCCTTTTGATTCGTGTCTACGCCCGCGATTGTTTTCTGGAACTCATGCGTTTGATATAATGCTATAAATGATGACAAAATGAAGAGTAGCAGAAATTGTGCTGAACTGCCTCCTGTACGCATCGATGCTCAACCTGCAAGGCTGCAACATTAAGGTCTCGTGTTTTCTAGCTTTTACAACTCCAAGATGCACACCATCCTTCAGGTGCTTTTGAACCTATGTTGGATTATGATTTTCTGCTCCAATATGTAGCCAGAATTTAGTTGAAAATGTATGCAAGCAATGGTAAGGTTTTTAGATGCTTTCTGACATATTCAAATCTTTTCTAGCGCGACATCTTTTTTACATTTTTTGAAGCAAAAGTCTAATGCAATAAAAGCCTAAATTTGTAAGAACTGAAACTTTCTAAAACCTAGGGCACAGTCAGATGTGTTTCAAGTTGTAAGTAGTGTTTTATATAACGGAAAGTGCTTTTGGCTCCTGGGCACTAGTGCTCTCGTTGTTTTAAAAAAATCAAAAATAATATTTACAAGTTTCAAAAAAATATGAAAGTAAATTCTTGACATAGTTAATAATGTAACCTACAAGCATGTAAATTTTTAATGTGAAATTCTTTGTATTTTTGGCTGCACAAAAATGACAAAATCCGATAAGATTTGAAGATTTGAAAACATGCATACTAAGCTCCACACAGTTGTCGTTATTGTGTAGCCAAAACTAAAACGTGTTCGAAATTTATATGTTACACGATTGTGGGCTTAATCATTGTCTACATCCGGAATTTTTTTCTTATTTTTTTGAAACATGTAAATATGATTTTCAATTTTTTTAAAATAGGGTTTTCTTGTAAATGGACGTATCTCAATCCATCAAAGAGAATTCGAAACAAAAGCAGAATATTTTTCTTGCAAATTTTATTTTGTAGAGAGATCAAAATATCTTATCCTCCTCCATGGTGAGGTCCAATGGGAAGTCCACACCACAGCCATGCTGCACCTGCACGGCCCACAGAATCAAAGCTGAGCACATGCGTATCGCTCCAATGCCTCTGCCAAGACTGAGATCCCAATCGTACAACCCCAATGGGAGAAAATAATCTCAACCGTTTGGTACTCTAGTTTATCCTCTAAAAGCTCTAAGCTCTCTAGAATTGAAAGCCTTACGGCAGGAAAAATGACGCTCTTGGTCGCTCTCGGTCTCATCCCCACTGTTTCCCCCACACACACCCACCCCACGACCCTATCCACATCTCAGCCACCCTCCCGCCGGAGATCCTTCGCTGGAGTGGGAGTCACCGCCGCCGCCGCCTTCGTAGATCCGCCACACCCTAGCCTGCTCCTTGCGTCAACTCTGGCGGTCTCCCGCGCCGGGATTCATGGAGCCACCGTCAGATCCGGGGCGAGAGGAGGATGCAAGGGAGTCGGAGAGTGTGCAAGCTCTGCTGACGCTAGCGGAAGTGATTCCCGGAGAAGATCCAGTGGAGGAAGGTGCATTGTACAGGGACATGACCACATCAACTTTGCAGGCGTTGAGCGAGCCGATCCCGCAGAGATGGGCTTCGATGAATGCCCTCATCGAACGCTGCAGAGTCTGGGGTTGGGCGCTCATGTTCCCGAAGGACACCAGGGGAGAGGTGCAGAGAGGGATTGCGATGAGGACGGACTCAGTTCAGGCCATGAGGGTAGCAGCTTCCGGAGGGGCCCCGACTTTGCCGCAGCGGGTGTTGATGATGGGGACATGGGTGTCTCGCTCGGATCCGTCGTTGTCAAGGAGGATGATGACTGCAATCTCGAGACAACGGGCATCGCAGTTGGTTCACGAGGCAAGCAATGCCCCTCCACCACCGCTCCCGGACATGGCGGAGCTCAATTCGCTCCAGACTTCATCGCCGAGTGTTGGTGCCAAGTTGACGCGTAGCAGACGGTCCTTGTGCGTGGTGAATGAACAGCCCGTTGGGAACCCCAAGAGGAAGGTATGATGAGTATAGCAGCTAGTTTTCCCTCAGTTAAGAAACCAAGGTTTAATCGTTCTTGGAGAGGAGAGACAAACGACTGAAGGTGATGCTTGCTAGTTTACGACAGCTTTGGACAATTTATATATGGCGCCTCGTCCAAGCTTTGCTTGCTAGCTGCAACGCGGAACCTGCACACAACACAACCAAGTACTTCATTCCCAACTTGCGATGAGGTTGTCAATCTCACCGGTTTGCTTGAAACAAAGGTTATGAGCGTATCGAGTGGAAAACAATAGAGTATGCGAATAAAGTAAATACTGCGAGTAAAGTAAACAGGTGATAGCAATATGATGGAAATAGGACCGGGGTCCACAGTTCACTAGTAGTGTCTCTCCATAAGATAAATAACACATGCTGGGTAAATAAATTACAGTTGGACAATTGATAGAATAAAGATAAACGTGATATGTCAAGAAGATCACTATGAGATTTACTCTGGGAATTACAACAAAATACATAGACCGCCATCCAACTGCATCTATGACTAATAATCCACTCACGGGGATATCGTCCGAACACCCCATGAGTATTAAGTTGCGAACAATGGATAATTGCATTAAGCAAAGTGTGTAATATAAACAAAGCATATGCCCTTGAGCATATGAATGTTGTTTTCTCCCTAGTAGCAACAGCACATCTACAACCTTAGAGGTTTCTGTCACTCCCCCAGGTTAAAGAGAGGCATGAACCCACTATCAAGCATAAATACCCCCTCTTGGAGTCACTAGCAACTACTCGGCCAAGATAGCTACTAACAATGGAGAGCATGCAAGATCATAAACAACATAGAGATAACAAAAGATAATATTCAGTACATCAACTCAATCATAACACCAATATTCATCGGATCCCAACAAACCAAACATGTAGAATTACATAACGGTGATCTCAATCATGTAGGGCAGCTCATGAGATCTAAACATGAAGCACATGGTGGAGAAGACAACCATCTAGCTACTGCTATGGACCCATAGTCCAAGGTAGACTACTCACTCATCGCTCCGGAGGCAAGCATGGCGATGAAGAAGACCTCCGGTGGCGATTCCCCTCTCCGGCAGGGTGCCGGGAAGAGCTTCTGGACCCTCCCGATCTTCGGGTCGACGGCGGCGGCGGATCGCGATGTGTTCTGGAAAAGTGATCGGGGTACTTAGGTTTTTTCCGTCGGGGGGTCTTTATAGGCGAAGGGGCGATGTCAGAGGAGGGGCCAGGTGGCCTCACGCCAAGGTGGCGCGGCCCAGGCCCTGGCCGCGCCAGCCCTGCGTGTGGGGCCCTGGTGGCCCCCCTCCTACTCTCCTTCGGATCTCTGGAAGCGTCCGGGTAAAATAAGACTTCAGGAACTTGTTTCGTCCAATTCCGAGAATATTTCCTGTGTATCACTTCTGAAACACAAAAACAGCAGAAAACAGGGAACTGGCACTGTGGCAACTTGTTAATAGGTTAGTTTCGGAAAATGCATAAAAGTGCCACGAAGTGTAACGAAACATTAGGAAAATGGTGTAAAAACAAGCATGGAGCATCAAAAATTATAGATACGTTGGAGATGTATCAAGCATCCCCAAGCTTAACTCCTGCTCGTCCTCGAGTAGGTAAGTGATAACAAAAGAATAACTTTTAAGGTGACATGCACCTACACAATCTTGATCATATATGTAAGCATTTGTGAGCTGGGATCATAAGAACTTAAAACATGGGCATGAAAGATATAATCTTGACAATAAGAACTTAGCAACCATGTTGTAAACATGAAAATGAACACAAACAAAAGATCATGAAAATGAAACAATGAAAGTCAAACGTGTGTTCAAATCATAAGGAAAAACATACAACTGGTTTTCAGCTTGTCCTTCAAAGAGAGCAAAACATAAATGCATAGGACACCTTCAAGTTTAAAAGGGCGACTAGATACAAATAATTTAAGAACAAGTGAAACCAACAATATGAATCAATCAATGAACTTTGGGACAATGCATATTACACTAAGAATGACAACTATGCTCTCTTAATGGTGCACAAAGATAGAAGGTGGTGACTCAACATAAAAGTAGAAGAAAGGCCCTTCGCAGAGGGAAGCAGTGATTGCAAGTTTTATAACCTTCAAAAATTATGGTACTTACCGGCTTTGAGCTCTCAATGCCCCCATCATAAGCATCTTGAATGGTTAAAGTTAATGCGAGAACAATTATGATGCATATGCTTGACAAATCATAAGTTGAAAACCTCGTGTCCCGTGAATACGAGTACCCAAACCTCATGCTACTTTACTTAGAGTCCCAAGCAAGGCTCTTGTCATTGTAAGTATATGCATATCATTGAGAACCGCCAATGGGGTACCTCCGTGCCCGATGACATGGAACAAGCCCACACCAAAATGATAGGACAAGCAGACAATGAACACCTCGACATCTCTTTTATTTGCCATTTGTTTAGCTTTTTATGCGTTGTCAAATGTTCACCATGGGTATGCTGCAAATTTCCACCATGAATTATGCATGGCTTAGATTAGCGGCCCGGCGTTTCCCTAACACATATACAAACTCCATGATCCCCACAAGATTCCCAATTCATTTCACACCGCGGGCATCCATAAACAAAAGATCACGATATCAACTCAAATAAGAAGTGCAATGTTGAAAGCTTACCCATGACTGCATGGCTGGGCTAGTCTCCAACTTACAACTTGCAAGCATAACAACTCAACATAAGAGACCACAATGTCAAATTTTTAAGAACAGGAAAAAGTAAAGTGTGCCTTCCGGTTCGTGAGAGCTTTACTGACCGAATTTTGCATAACACTGGTAAGAGTTTAATTTGAAGAGAAAATAAAAGCAAGTCAAATTTACTTGGAATAGCAAATTGCTAGTAGGTATGTATGGTGGACACAATGAAAAACTTTGGCTTTTAGGAGTTGGATGCACGAGTAGAGCTCATACTCAGTACAAGGCAAGGGCTAGCAAAAGACTGGGAGCGACCAACTAAGAGAGCAATAATGGCTATAATCATGCAAAGCGACAAAGCAACATTAAAAGAATCATAAGATGGCATCAAAAGTCAAAAACTAAATGATCATAGAGGCTAATGGCGACTTTGTAAGAGTCTAACATGTGTGAGCATGCGCCAAGTCAACCCAAATAAAGCATCAAGGAGAAAACCAAAATAATGCTTCCATACAATTAAAAACAACGCATGATTTTTTTCAAAGGCTCATTAAGCAATCTCAGTTATTTGAGACAAGTCATGCTACAGCAAAACCACTAAGCATACTATCAAAAAGACATCAAGCATGACATGAAAAAGCCTAAGCCGCAGTCTACACAAGCTCCTTCTTGTACCACTATTTGCACAAAGCTTTTTCTCTTTTCCAACACCATTTGAAATTTTTATAAACACCTCTTTTGATGAAAACCAATAAAGATCAGAGGCAAAAATACACCTTGATGAAAAAGATATGACAAGGTCTGAACGCAAATCAAGGCGAAAACGAAAACCAAAAGCAGTAGCAAAAAAAGAAGAACACTCGATTTTTAATAAGAATGAAAACTAGAGCGTTCTTGGCAAATGAATAGCACGACAACTTCTCCAAAAGAAATTTGTTGGGGTCCAACCATTTATTGCAGCAAACAAACAAACTAAACCAACTAAGAAAACTAAAACAACTGACGCTCTAAGAAAAACACATAGTGCATGAAGCAATAGAAATATAGTGTCTTGAAAGGTGACCTGATTTTTGCCGATGAAGAAGGGGTGCCTCGGGGGCATCCCCAAGCTTTGACGCTTGTACTTCTTGGATATTTCTTGGGGTGATGCATGGGCATCCCCAAGCTTGAGCTTTTGTCCATTCTTCAACTCATCTCATCATTCTCCAATCCCTACACTTGAAAACTTCCTTCATACAAAACTAAACATAATTCTATTAGCAACATTAGTGCAAGCATAACATATAATCAACCTCTTTTTGCTTCAGGTTTCAACTCAAAACCACTACATATATAGTAAATACTACTGTATCAACTTCTCCAAAAGTTCCGTGATCAAAAGAACTCAAAAGAAAGCGATAAAGCGGCAAACACAAATATTGGCAGAAATCTGTCAAAACAGAACAGCTGATAAAGGCCGAATTTTTTAGGGGTTTTCTGTTGCTCAAATCAAAAAGTGTTCAACTAACGAAAGTTTGGATATAACCTGGGGCATATGCACAAGAAATCGCAGGTCCAAAAGATATACAGCGAATTTATACGAATTTTTACGGTGCAGCACCGAAAATAGTTTCAGGACAGCAACATCCCCAAATCTTTACCTCACTCGAATTAGAGGTTTCTCTTGGCACAAAGACAAAATAAACAAGATAAGGAGCGGTCATTACAGTAGTAATGACTTCCAAGACTCAAATAAAAGAAAAAGTACTGAAAATAAAATATTGGGTTATCTTCAAAGAGTGCTTTTCTTTAACGCCTTTAAGCTAGGCGCAGAAAATTGCGAATCAAGTATTTTTAGAAGAAGCATTAAGATCAACTGCAGAGGTCTTGTCAATAAGGCATTGTATTTTATCCACATAAGTTTTAGAAGACCCTTTGTGATCATGCTTTGGTTCACTCAAATCACAAAAAAGATTTTTGGGACAGATCCAGTCAAAATTATTTTCGAAAGCTTCACACAATCCCAAGAGCTTGCTAGGTATAGGTATTTCGGCTCCTTCATCGTTTGTACTAATAACCTTTATAGGTGAACCGAGTTTATTAAAACGTTTAAGAACTTTTCTAGCTTCAATAACGACATCTTTAAATTCTAGGCGCAAAGCTTCCAAGATAAAAGCTTTCTTTTCAGGATCCTCAATTTCGTGAAGCTTAAGGAACATGTATTGCATAAAAGGATTAAGACTAGAAAACCTAGCTTCTAACATGTGAACCAAATAAGCAGAAGCAACTTCATAACTAGGAGCTAGCTCAACCAAAGACTTTCCTCAACTTCCTTATGCATGCTAATGTGATTAAAGAACTCCTTAATATTACTTTTCCCAATAATTGAACCACTACCTACTGAGAGGTCCTCCAGAACGTACTTAGGGAACAACATAATGAACTAAAAGTAAAGAAATAACAACTACCAAGGATTCTAAGTTTTTTGGGTTTTTGATATAAAACGATGCAGGTAAAATAAATAAAGTAAAACAAAATAATAACAAAGTAAAGGATGTGCGTGCGAAAACTCCCCTCGCAGAAGTCTTCCAATCTCCCCGGCAACGGCGCCAGAAAAGAGGCTGCTGGTGCCAAGTTGACGCGTAGCAGACGGTCCTTGTGCGTGGTGAATGACCAGCCCGTTGGGAACCCCAAGAGGAAGGTATGATGAGTATAGCAGCTAGTTTTCCCTCAGTTAAGAAACCAAGGTTTAATCGTTCTTGGAGAGGAGAGGCAAACGACTGAAGGTGATGCTTGCTAGTTTGCGACAGCTTCGGACAATTTATATATGGCGCCTCGTCCAAGCTTTGCTTGCTAGCTGCAACGCGGAACCTGCACACAACTGAACGGATCGTATGGGCACCTAGAGGGGGGGGGTGAATAGGTGCTACTCAAATTTTAATTCTTTTTCAATTTAGGCTTGACACAAAAAGGTAAATTCTCTAGATATGCAACTAAGGTGAATTTACCTATATGACAACTAGCAAGCTAAACAAGATACAAGTAGTAAAGGCAATAAAGGATAGAGGTAACCGAGAGTGGAGCACACGGAGACACAGATGTGATTCCTGTAGTTCCTTCCTTTTTAGGGGAAGCCCACAACACCTGTGGAGTCATAGAGGTCATAGAGCTTGTCCTTGTCAGGCTTGGTCCCCGGATTGTGAATACGGCGACCCACTGGAGTGTCTCCATTATACGCATACCCCCAAGAGAGAGGCAAACGTAGAGAAGTCCGATGTACACTCATGCTTGCCGGTCATCCACTTCATAGACTTCTGAGCATTGGGCAGGATCACAAGAGTAGCATAGAACTGCTTGATGAGACCGGGATTATAGTTGCACTGAATGTTAGCCAACCCCATCAAACCCAACTTCTCAACCACAGAAACTGCTTCATCAAAATAGGCCTTGCTGCGAAGGTAATCAAAGTCAATAGGATGCATCGGTCGACACAGATTCTTGAGAGGCTCATAGACATCACGGAAAATGCCCCACTGCTCTTCATTCCAGAAACCACGGTCCTCAATATCTTCATCTCTTGGTGTGGCATACCAATTGTTCCGCCGCACAAGAATGTACTCGGCCTCTGGCATGCTCTTGTAGTTAGGACATGTCGCTTTGCCTTTGCGACGACGGGCTTGAACCTTGGCAGCCTTCTCTTTCTCAGCTTTCCTACCAGCCTCCCTCTGACGCTGACGGATAGCAACCTCATCAACTAGGACTCCTTCCTCATTCTGAACAAGCCGACGCTTGCGCTTCGGCATACTCGAACCACATGTGAAAGAGATATGCACGGAGAGCATGGGGATAAGCATATGCACACGAGTTACGGAAAGGATCAAAGAATCATGTAGTATGAACAAACAAACTTCACCAAAGGATCAAAGTGAGGGCAGCAATAGAGAAAAATTATAACAGTGCAATCCCAGGCCGGATTATCCGGCCAGGGGGCGGATAATCCGGCCACCCGGATATTCCGCCCAGGGGGCGGATAATCCGGCTCCCTCGAAAAAAATTCTAACAATTGCTGCAGCCTACAATTTGATAGATCGGGGAAGGAAGTCATACAACATGATTCATGGGAGAGGAAAACAACAACTAGAGGGCCAAACACCAAGAATATGCAAAGGTAAAATCAACCCTAGGGTTAGGAAAATACCCGCATCCATCGCAAAAACGGCTTGGTGAAAGCCCTCCGAAGGTGGAGAGGAGCAACCTTCGGCGAAATCCGACCAAGGGGATGGCCGGGGCTCCGGCGGCGGCGACGAGAGGGCGGCGGCGGCGGCTGGGAGCCTATGGACGGGGTGGGGAAGGAACTGCCCTAGGGCAGCCCGACCCCGCCCCTTAAATAGCCAGCCGATACTTGTCGTCGTGGTGAAACAACATATGCCATAGGATGGCTTAAATGGGGGCCGAACTAGATGCTGGAGGATTCGGGAGAGGGGAACGAGCTAAAAAGCACGACAGAAAGAGACACTGATCTACCCAGGTTCGGGGCTCTCGTAAGGAGATAACACCCCTACTCCTGCTCTACTGATTGTATATATGGGTCGATGTAGTACACCACAATGGTGCTTCCAAGCTCTCTGCTAGAGAAGGAAGATGAACTGCTAAGTGTAGGAGTACAGTGTGACCAATCTACCTTCAACCTTCAACCTTCTTCCAGCGAACCCCCTTTACCAGGGCTCCCTATGCCACCTTATATAGTGGTGGCCAGGGTTACAACGGTCATAGAAGACCAGGAGACACCAACTACACTCCAAACAGGACTTGCTGTCGAGGGCAGACGCCCACGACTTTCTCCCTGATTGCTCTCGATGGGACTCCCCTGGCTGTACCTTGTACCTCTTGAACTGTGACCTTACCATTCTGAGGTAAGCTTGTACTTGTGCACAGTGAGGGTAGGTAACCTCCACTGTGCACCCTGCCATCTTACTCTGCTACCATGCTTGGATGTTTTCTTCCTTGATTGTAGGGATGTGACACCTTGGTTGACTTAAGTATCCCGGATATGACCGTTGGCCATACCCAGGACTTATATGCCGGACCAACGACCTACGAGGGTCGGGTAATCCGGCCTCCCCTGCTCCTGCACAACAGACAAAATAATTAGGCCGGCATATCTGAGTATATGCCGGCACACCTATACTAGTATTCCGGCTATACCGGCATATCCAGACACCAGCCGGGATATACATATATGCCGGCCTGGCCGATGCTCCTATATTCCGGCCAGGCCTTTTCTTGGTCAACCGGCATAAAAGTCAACCATAAGCCTTGTGTCTTTCTAGTCTCTTGACCCTACCGGGGGTCATCCCCCCGACACTAGTCCCCGAAGCTGCCGAGGTTCCCCAGTCATAACTGTGGAGCCTTGACAGGTTCAACATACCTTTCTTCATTATGCCCCGGCGATCAGATTTATATGCCGGCACATCTGCACATATCCCGGCCTCTGTTCCTGTTCCAAAACTTATTCCGGCCGGTCCCTAGGGTATTCCGGACGGAACATATTCATCGGGCAATTAATCCGTCATATAGACGAGTCTTCCTCGAGAAGCCATGCCTGACAGCTTTGCATCGAAACTTGTAACTGCCCTGCCACCTCGAACGGTCACCCACGATGCGACGGTTCACAGTGCAGCAGTTACTTCTTGCCATCATTGCGTCATGGCACGGTTACAGGAACCGCCGCCCCACTCTGTGCCGCCACGTGGCGCCTCGCCGCAGAAACGGTCGGGGGAGTGGAGCACTATCCTCCCCACGACCCCCACGACCGGCCTCCTCGGTATAAATACGGGGTGGGGGTAACTTATTCTTTTTACCCCCGCCACAGTGCCTTCTTCCTCAGATCCTCTGCCCCTTGCGCTTCGCCGCCGGACCAAGAAATCGAGAAGGGAAGCTGCCGCCGTCGTCCACCTGCACGCCGGCGCCTCCGCTTGCCGACGTCCGGCGTCATCGTCGACGACGCCACCGCCGCCTCTTCTCCCCGCAGTCTTGCAGGGAGATTGGATCTTCCTCTGCACACTTGCCGCCGCCGCTCCATTGCCGTAGGCCAAGCTCCGGTGAGTTCCTCTTCCTCTGTTCTTCCTTTCCCTGCTCTTCTGCAACTAGGCTGCGGTAGCCTCACTGGTTTGTATCCATGGTAGTTCCTTTGCTGGATATTTCGTTGCTTCGATTAGCATTGCTAGCAGTGTTTCGTAACAGCTCACAGGTGTTCTTCCGCAGAAATTATATCCCTGATTATTTCCGATTTTAACTGCCTCGGTAGATCTTCTATTCCTGCTAACATCTGTGAGAGTGGTATGCCGGAGAGACTAACCTCCCTCTTTTCTCCGGCCTTGATAGGAATAACATCACGGGACTCCGGCTCTCACGCCTTATCCCGGCCACTAAGATGGCATCTTCAAGCATGACGGCTACCTCGGCCTCTGAGGAAGATACCTCGGCCCGAGCCCAAGGACGCTCCGGCTGGGAGGGGTCGGAGGTTACTCCGGCCGACATATCCTGGGTCACCTCCACCAGGAGAGTCCCGGAGGGCGTAGCATGCCGGCTACCAGCGGGAGAAACTGTGCCGGCACCTGAACCCGGCGAACGCGTCGTCTTCATCGCCCACTTCGAGCGGGGCTTCGGTCTGCCGGTATCGGACTTCTTCCGGGACTTCCTCAACACCTATGATCTTCAACCTCATCATATCCCGGCCAATGCCGTGATGATCCTCTCCGCCTTCGCTGCTTTTTGCGAGGGCTATGCCGGCATAGAGGCCCTTACTCAAGGCTGGGCGAAGTACTTCCAACTGCGGAAGCAAGTCGTCCAAGAGCCGCCCCGGAGCAAGGACGACCCGCCGGAGACGGCCCAGGAAAAGAAGGACCGCCCCATGACCCTCTGCGGCGCGGCCACCATCATGTCCCGAAAGGGCTCGGACTTCCCCAAGGTGGAACTCCTGGAATCTTGCAAGAAGTGGCAGAAAAGCTTCTTCTACGTCAAGAACACCACCGACGAGGATCTGCTCAACCTGCCGCCATTTGTGGACGAGCCACCCTTGGCCATGACGAACTGGACCTATAACCCGAAGAACTCGGTGATGCCGGTGAATGCGCTTCACCGGGTTAAGGGCGAGCTCCTGGATGCCGGTCTTACTCCTCAAGACCTGGTGGCCTGCTATATAAGCCGGCGCGTCTCCCCTCTGCAGCGCCGGTCGCACAAGATCTGTCAGATGAGCGGGCCAATGGACCCCACCCGGCACTCCACACACGAGCTGACTCCGGCCGACATTCTGCGCCGGATTAAGGATGTCTGCAAGTCCTCTCAGGCCACTTTTGCCTGGGGGCTAGAACCATACAGCCGGGATAGGCCCGCCCCAACGGTAAACCATCTTATCCGATACATAAAGTCCATGTCCGGCACATAGATACTTAAGCCGACACATGTCTATTTGCCGACACATATCATATTGATCCGACATACCTCTTCCACCGGCATATTTCCTTGTCTGAATACTTGACTTTGCTGTTTATACAGAAATTCAGCTTCCAAACCATGGAGAACTCCCGGATCAAGATCGCGGCGGACCGCACCGTTGCGGATGTTGAAGATCCGGATCATTGGGATAAGCTTCCCAGGAGCACCCGTGCTGCAGCTGCCATGGGTAAGGGCTCTTCATCCCGGCATTATACTCAAGACCGGAGTGAGATTGATTCTGACGAGGAGATCCTGCTGTACTATGACCCGATGCCACTTGCGTACGCCTTTCCAGAAACACCTATTGCTCACGAGTTTGCAATGCCGTCCTCAGCTATCCCGGACGATATGGTTATCGACGCCGCCCCTCTGAACCAGGGACCTCCTTCCACCGGCGGACGTGCCGGCCGGAAGCGAGGTGTGAAGCCCCCGTCCGACATACCTCAGAGGTCGAAAAGGCAGAAGGTCGGCGTGCCCAAACAGAAGAAACAGAGGCCTGTTGCCTCGGGGTAAATTTCCTTTTCTTTGCATTTCCTCCGACATATCTCTTGTTTGTATTACTGACTTGGTGTTTTCTCTCTTTCAGTGCTCCTCTTGAGCCGGAACAAGCTTCTGGCTTGAGCGGCGACCCGAAGGTTACCAAGCCCGCTGCCCCTGCTACCTCCGACATTCCCTCTGCCAGTCACACGAGCTCCCCGGCGCCGGCATCCTCGCCTGCGCCCGACAAGACCTCCTCCCCGGCGAAGGACGTTCCTCCGCCGGAACAAGACACCTCTGCCCCCGACGTCCACATGGACTCGGGGGCTCAACAGGAACCTCCGGCTCCTGATGTCCACATGGACACAGGAGCCCACCAAGAAGCACCAGACTCCGGCGCGCCCACCGGCGACGCCGGCACAACTGAAAACGCCGGAGCAGACATCAAGGGTAAAGGCCCTTTAGTGCCGGAAGTCCGGACTATTCCGGATCCTGCCTCTGCTGGCCAAGATGCACCGGCCGCGCCGGAACAGCCCGCACCCGAGACTCCTTCAGCTGACAAGACCCCAGCACCGGCCAAGACCACTGCACCGGCCAAGTCCACTGCCCCGGCCAAGACCACTGCACCGGCCCAGACCGGCACGTTGAAGATTCAGCCGGCCAAGTCCGGCACACCATCTGCCGCAACTGCTCCTCCTAAGGCAGCGTCCCGGACCAGCTCTGCTCTGGCCCTGCATCTTGGCAGGGCAGCAGCCCGGCCGGGGTACCGGACCAGCTTCTTCGACACCCCAGAACTCGAGGGCCTCGTCCCTCTTGCGACGAAAAGTGATCAGAGCCTCGGCTCTCTTAAGGAGCAGTGCATCAAATGGAACGACGCCAGCAACATGGACACTGCGGACTCAAGGAGCAAGAAGCTGGCCGAAGCCAAGACCAGTGGCGACCCAAGCGACTTCCTGGCAGCGAAGCCCATACCGATCGCCAGCGAGCTCCTCAGCATCCAGCAAAGACTTCACAAGTTGGCCTCTGCCACCAACGTAAGTCCTCTCTATTTACACACATATCCCCAGTCCCCGAAAATGTCGGCTGTCCGGGATATGGACATCCGGGATTTTCTCATAGTCCTTTAGCTAGCTTCTTTTGAATTAACTGCCGACATATGAGCTCGATCCGAGCTTCAAATCCTAGTCACCGAGGGCCGGGATAGGTGCGCAGCACCTGTGCCGGGTCTTTAACAATTTCACATCTCTATTATCTTTCAAATCCTCTTGACCGGGATATAAGCTCGATTCGAGCTTCAAATCCTAGTCACCGAGAGCCGGGATAGGTGCGCAGCACCTGTGCCGGGTCTTTAAAAGAATGATCACTTGATAAAATCTTCACTTTAATTATCATGTCAAATTTCTCTGCTGACATTTCAAATCCCGGCATTTTTGCAGCGCATGAACAACACCCGGGCCGACATGTTCCATGAGTTGGTGTGCGAGCACCGGAAGCTATCTGACGCACACAGCAAGCTTCAGCAGGAGCTGTCCCAGAAAGGTAATCTTTGCCGACATACTGCTGTATGCCGGATATCTTTCCTCTCTTTACTTTGCAATGCTTACTCTTGCCGACACGTAACCTTGTGCCGACATTCTTCAGCTGGTGCCGAAGCGCAAGTCACCGAGCTTCTCAAGAGGGTGAAAGAGCTTACTGGTATGCCGGATCCTGCTGTTACCCGGATAGCTACTTTATACTTCAAATCCTTTACTCTTTGTCACTGTTTTCTTTCTTCAAATCCTTTTAACTTGAAATCTTTGCAGATGAGAAGGCTGCACTGGAGGCACGCCACCAGGATTGTGTGTCCTCGGTGGATGTGGCCAAGCAACTGGACGACCGGGATGCCGGTCACAAGGCCGAGGTTGAGCAGTTGAAGGGCCGGATCACCGAGCTGCTGGACGAAAAGGAACAGAGGGAGGGCCTACTGAAGAAAACCAGACCCTGCTTGTTACCTCCGAGACTGATGCCTCCAACGCCCACGCTGAACTGGATAGCCTGAAGGAGCAGGCCACCAAATGGGAGGTTACAGTTGCACAGCTGAATGCCGACCTTGCCCGTAAGCTTCAAATCCTTCCCCTTTTATCCTTTCCGACATAGTGTAATCTTTTTCGGCATAGCATCTATGCCGACATATTTTCCTTTTGCTACATTGTTTCTATTCTGCAGGCATGTTTCCCGCTTCCGTCGCTTGACGTTGAGAGGGCTTTGCAGTTGGACCGAGAAAACCGGGGTGTTCCGGTTGACTCGCCCAACTGGGACATGTCGGAGCAGCTGCTGGCCCTGCAGTCCCGGAAGGAGGCCATGACCCTTTACACTGAAGAGCTCTTCTACGGCGCCCAGGAGACATTCTCTGCCCTCTGGCCGGGACAAAGGACTCCCACTGACCCGGTTGACCTCGGCAACGACCTGCAGCTTGCCAAGGTTTGCCTCCGGGAGTGGCGAGATTCCGGCGCGAGGGTTGGAGCTGACGAAGCCCTCAGCTACTTCTTGTCTTGGTATGAAAAGGCAGACTTGGAGACTTTGCGCACCGTGCGCGAAGGATCCATCTGGACCACGGATCCGGATCATATCCGTCGCCGCAAGGAGTTGGCCCATAGTTATGTGGACTATGCCGACACCGACAAATTCGTCCGGGACATCCGCGAGCCGGAGAAGAATGACGATGCCGGGACATCTGCTGCTGCTGAGGGTTCCGACTCCAGCCAAGATGAAGATGAAGCTGAGGAAGCCGACACTGAAGCTCCGGAACAGGCATCTGCCCCGGGCGGAGGCGACGGCTCCATTCCATCTGCTGGGTCCGGCACACCTGAGGCCGACATCTCGACTGCTACTGCTCCACCTGCTGGCGGCCCCACGTCTGCCCCTTGAATCTTTGCACCAAAAACACTTTAAGCTTTATCAGATCCCCGGTATGCCGGGTGCAGTTGTAAGATATATGTTTTAATTTCCTTTGGTTTGCTTCCTGAACAAGTTTTATCTTGGTTTGCTTGTTATTAATGCCGGATCATCTTTTGGCTAAGTCACCGAGTTGTTTTCCTGTTTCCTCAATTTCACAGCCATGGCTGCTTGTCTACCTTATTTGGCTTTCGACGTATGAGTCTCAAGGTTGCTTCCTCGAGCATACAGTACTTTAACTTTGAGACTTAGACTTCAAATCATCCGACACTTTAAATTTTAACTTTAGCTTTAACGAAAATGTCGGTTCGCTTGCTTTGTATTTCCTTAGCCGTTTTCCATGTGTAGACAATCTCCGGCATCTACTCTTGCTAGCCATGAAGCCGGGTTTCGGACAGCAGCTGAGTCGAAGAGTGGCCTTTGGTGCCGACACATTACTAGGCCGACATAGGAAACATTCAAATAAAGCCAGCCGGCATATAACAAAAAACTGTAAATAAACAACAAATATACCTCGGAGCTAGTTACCCGGCTTCTTCGGGATGCCGGTATTTCATTCATTAGTCTTGTGCCGGCACAACACGCCGGCATACAAAGGAAAATATGGAAATACATACATTGTGTTGCTCAGGAGTAAAAGGGGCGCAGTAGAGCTATGTTCCATGGCCTCTTGGTTTCTTCTCCGGACCTGTCCGCCTTATTCTTCTTGGGGTCCTGCGCATCTATAAGATAATAGGCATCATTGTGCAGAGCTCTGCTCACAATGAATGGCCCCTCCCATGGAGGAGTTAACTTATGCCGGCCTTCTGTTCCTTGCTTTAGCCGGAGTACTAGATCTCCCTCTTGAAATCTCCTTGGATTTACCTTCTGCGCATGATAGCGTCTGAGGTTCTGCTGATATACTGCTGTTCTTGACAGAGTTATTTCCCTTGCTTCCTCTAGCAGATCAACATCATTTCTCTGGCTTCTTTAGCCTCTTCCTCAGTATATAGCACTATTCTTGGTGCATCATGTATTACATCTGTTGGAAGCACAGCTTCTGCTCCATACACCAGGAAAAAAGGTGTGTAGCCTGTTGATCTATTCGGAGTTGTTCTTAAACTCCACAGCACTGCTGGCAGCTCATCTAGCCAACATCCCGGAGTTTTCTCCAGGGGCTCTATCAGCCGGGGTTTTATGCCGGATAATACTAGCCCATTCGATCTCTCTACTTGGCCATTGGCACAAGGGTGGGCAACCGACGCAACGTCCAGCCGGATTCCCACCTCCTCACAAAATCTGGCAAATGGCCCTTGGGCAAAGTTTGACCC
The DNA here is from genome assembly GCA_007115705.1 of Dactylis glomerata. Taxonomy (NCBI): domain Eukaryota; kingdom Viridiplantae; phylum Streptophyta; class Magnoliopsida; order Poales; family Poaceae; genus Dactylis; species Dactylis glomerata. Next base: position 5,160,309 of record QXEO01000464.1, on the reverse strand, counting down.
ATTGTCAGTGATGATGCTATGAGGAACACCATATCTCAAGATTATATCCTTTAAGAATTTCACTGCTGTGTGACCATCACACTTGCTTATGGGCTTCACTTCAATCCACTTGGTGAACTTGTCCACCATGACCAGGATATGGGTCATTTTCCCTCTGGCCGGCTTAAAAGCCCCGACCATATCCAGGCCCCAAACAGCAAAGGGCCAGGTTATTGGGATAGTTTTCAGGGCAGATGCCGGCTGATGAATCTGGTGGGCATATCTTTGACACCCATTACATTTCCGGACCAAGTTTTCTGCCTCTTGCAGTGCCGTTGGCCAATAGAAGCCATGCCGGAATACCTTTGCCACCAATGCCCTGGACGAAGCATGGTGACCACACTCCCCCTGGTGAATTTCCCGGAGCATCTCCAGACCCTCCGCAGATTCGACACATCTCTGCAATACTCCGGTGGTACTTCTCTTGTATATTTCTTTGTTGATGATGGTATACGCTTTGGATCTCCTTATAACCCGGCGGGCCTCGGTTTCATCCGCCCGCACTTGACCATCCACCATGAAGTTCAAGATAGGACGTGCCCATGAGGGCACTTCCCTGACAGTGAACACTGCCTGATCTATTTCCATCATTTCGACCGACACATAATCGATCTCCATGGGCTGCGAAGTCCCCGGGACTGAAGAATCAGTCCCCGGGTATGCCGGAGCAGTCCCCGGGTATACCGGCACAACCTCTTGGCACATTTTACCCTTGCCTTTAGTTTTGCTCCGGAATACTGTACTAACAGCATATGCCGGCCCAGTCCCCGGGACTGAGGAAACAGTCCCCGGGTTATCCGTCCTGGCTCCGGCATCTATCTCCATTGGAACTGCTTCGTCTGGACCTGGCGGGACATAAATGGAGGATGACTCCGGCGAGGGTTTGATCGATGGCTTCCTCAGATGCTCCAGCGAAATGCCGGGTGGGATTGAATCTCGGGAAGACCCCAGCTTGGATAATGCATCGGCTGCATCGTTCTGAGCCCGGAGAACGTGCCGGAACTCACAACCTTCAAAGTAACCACTTAACTGCTGCACTAGGAAACGGTATGATGCCATGTTAGCATCATGCGCGTCCCATATGCCGGAACACTGCTGAATCACTAAGTCAGAATCCCCGAAGCACATAATCCGGCGAATTCCTATGTCCTTAGACACCTTCAGGCCATGCACAAGTGCCTCATATTCCGCCACATTATTTGATGCTGCAAAGTGAATCTGCGGGACGTATCTCAGCTGGTCATTCTTTGGTGAACTGAGAACTATGCCGGCACCCAAGCCATGGATTGTCTTGGACCCATCGAAATGCATCCTCCAATAATTGGCATCTGGCAATGGTGGCTCATACTGTATCTCGGCCCAGTCAATAAAGAAATCCGCCAAGACCTGGGACTTGATTATATCCCTCTTATCGTACTGTGGTGTATATGGTGAAAGCTCTATTGCCCACTTTGCTATCCGGCCGCTGGCATCTTTGTTGCCTATAATTTCCGAGATAGGGGCCTCGGCCACTACCCGGATTGGATGCTCTTGGAAGTAATGCTTGAGCTTCTTAGCCGCCATATAGACACCATAGGTCATCTTCTGATAGTGGGGGTAATTTTGCTTTGAGGTGGAGAGGACTTCACTCAGATAATATACCGGCCGCTGCACGGTTTTGCCTCCTTCCTCTCGCTCTACTACCACCACAGTACTGACAACTCGGTTGGTTGCCGCTATATAGAGCAACATTGGCTCCCGGGGCATCGGAGACGCTAATACCGGCGCTGTTGACAACAATTGTTTCAATTCCTTGAAAGCTGCATCTGCTTGCGTTGTCCAGACAAATGTGTCGGACTTTTTCATCAACTGATATAACGGCAGAGCTTTCTCTCCCAGCCGGCTTATGAAGCGGCTCAGGGATGCGAGGCACCCAGTGAACTTCTGTACTTCCCTCAAATCTGTCGGCGGCTTCATCCTTTCTATGGCACGAATCTTGCCGGGATTCACCTCAATACCCCGGCTGGAAACAAGGAAACCGAGCAACTTGCCCGCCGGCACACCAAAGGTGCACTTAGCCGGATTCAACTTCATCCGGAATCTCCTCAGGTTCCCAAAGGTTTCCCGGAGATCATCTATGAGAGTCTTGCTCTCCTTGGTTTTTATGACGATATCATCGACATATACCTACACATTTTTATCTATCTGATCGTGCAAACACTTTTGCATACACCTTTGGTAAGTTGCGCCGGCATTTCTTAAACCGAACGGCATAGTGAGATAGCAATAAGCCCCGTACGGGGTAATAAAGGATGTCTTTATTTGATCTGGCTCATATAAAGGGATCTGGTGGAAACCAGAATAAGCATCTACGAAATGATAACAGTTCACATCCGGCTGTGGAATCAATCACTTGATCGATCCGAGGGCAGCGGGAATGGATCTTTAGGACATGCCTTGTTCAAGTTGGTGTAATCAACACACATCCGCCATACTTTCACTATGACGGGCTCATCTTTCTTCTTTTCCACCAAAACCGGATTAGACACCCAATCCGGATGAAGTACTTCCTTGATAAAGCCAGAGGCTAAGAGTCTGGCCACTTCCTCCCATATGGCTTTCCTTCTATCGCCGGCATTCCGCCGGAGCGGCTGCTTCACTGGCTTAGCATCGGGTCTCACGTGCAATGCGTGCTCAGCCAGCTCCCTCGGCACACCTTGCAGGTCCGAAGTAGACCATGCAAAGATATCCCGATTCTCACGGAGGAAGCTGATGAGCTCGCTTTCCTATTTGGGATCCAAACTTGCCCCAACCAGGGCATGGCGCTCCGGGAAAGCTTCATCCAGCGGCACCTTTTTGACTTCCTTGCCTACTTGAAAAGAAGCACTGCCGCCGGGATTTGTCATGCCCGGCATATATTTGCCGGCCACGACCGTTTCAGCAATCTCCACTGCTCGCTTGAGCCTCTTCCTCTCCTCTGCAATGATCAGAGTCTCGGCCAGATTGGATCCGGCGGTGGCACATGCCATCGAACGCTTGTAATCACCAATGATGGTGATCACCCCTTTGGGTCCCGGCATCTTCATCTTCAGATACGCCACATGCGTAGAGGCCATGAATTTTGCCAGTGCCGGTCTACCCAGCAAAGCATGGTAGGGGCTCTCCAGATCAACCACCTCGAACATGAGGTTTTCCACCCTGCAGTTATCCCGGCTGCCAAACATGACATCCATCCGGATCTTGCCCATCGGCGCACACGAAAGTCCCGGCACAATGCCGTGGAACGTGGTCTTGCTTGGTTCCAGCATATTTTCCTTGATTCCCAGCTTCTCCATCGTATCCCGATACATGATGTTGATGCTGCTTCCATTATCAATGAGGACCTTGCTGAATCTTACGTTATTAGCCGACCCGACGAATGTCGGATCCATCACCAAAGCATATCCGCCGGGATTTGGCATGATCCGGGGATGATCTGCCCTGTCCCAACCAACAGCCTGGTCAGACCAGTACATCAGCTTTGGCACAGCCGACATAACGGCATTCACCTCCAGACTCCGCCGGTACAAGCTCTGCTTGTCTGTTCTCTCGGTCTCAAAGACCATATAGCTCTGATCATACTCCTTGTACTCATTCCGGCCCGCTCCTGGGCCTCCGGCGTTATATTCCGGATTATAGCTCTGGTCAACTTGATTTACGCCGGCATTTCCGGCGTTGCTCTGATTCCCAGGATTAACCGGCCTAGGTGGGACTGCAATTGTATTAGCACCTGTCAACGGCGATGGAGCTGCCGGGACAGAGGGTCTAGCCGGTCCCCAGGGACCTGCACGACCTGCTAATATGTCATCCAGCCACGAACAGTTCCTTGTCAAATGGTTTGCCGGCTTTCCCGGCTGGAATGTGTGAAACACACAAGGCTTGTCCATGGCAAGACCCACAGTATACTTCGGCCACTGCTTCTTCTGGCCGGCGGCTCCGCCGGCATTCTTGTTGGTCCAGACATTCTTCTTCTGGAATGGCTGTGCTTGCTGCTGCGGCTGCTGCTGAGGCTGCTGATAGTTCTCATATCTCGGACGCTGGCTACTGCCGGCGCCCCCTTGCTCTTCCTCCACAGCTGCAACTTGTGCTGCTCCGTACCGATAATCCGGCCGCTCATCTCTCCTCTTATTCCGGTTATCCGGGCGATAGTATTGCCCTGGTCTACCGGCATTGCTGGTGTTCCCCTGGGTTTGCCCCTGTCCTTGTGAATCGAGACTGGGCTGCTTGGGATCTCCCAGAGCATAACTATCAGCGATCTTGATTGTTTCGGCCAGCGTGGCCGGCATTTGCCTCTGAAGCTTTTGCCACAGCATGGTGCCATGCTGGCACCCATGAGCGAACCACATGATGGCCTGCTGCTCATTGATTCCTTCGCAGGAATTGCGCAACGTGCACCACCTGGTCAGATAGTCACGGTCAGTCTCATTCACTCCTTGCCGGCAGTTAGCCAGCTGCTGCGGACGGTTGGGCCTCTTGTATGTACTGGTAAAGTTCGACACAAACTGCTCTTCGAAATCAATCCAGCCGTTGATACTCCCGGCCGGCAAATTATTCAGCCATATCCTGGCTGGACCTTCCAACATCTGCGGCACATATCGTACCGCCCATCTGAGGTTTCCTCCAGCGATGTTCACCGTTGTGGAGTAATCCTCCAACCAATCTTCCGGCTTCGTACTGCCATTATATGTCCTCGCGCCACGCGCGAGCTGGAAGAAGTAAGGCACCGGCTCCCCATAATCCGGGGTCCGAAACACATAGGGCCCGGAGCTCCTTGTCTCTCCACCAACTCTGATTGGTGGAGCTTGTCCAGCTTGAAACGTGCATCATTGGCTTCCAAGGACCGAGGTCCAAGCCGGGATGCTATTGGGCCTGCGATCATCTGCTGCTGCTGCTCCGGCTGATGCTGCTCACTATGCCGGCCTTGCTGATGCTGCTGCTGATATCCCGCCCTGGCAAGGGCGGAATTGCCGTCATCCTCTCGATGTCCCGGATGGCCTGCACCCTGCTGCTGCGCTGCACCTCCGGCGCCCTGCTGCTGACGCCGGGCTGCACTGTTACTCCGGCCACCACCGACCGCGCCTGCTTCATGCCCGGCCGGCACACTCTGGTCGGGCTTCTTGCTGCCGACATACTTGTCAGCTTGGCCGACATTCTTCTGCACCATCGCCTGCTTTTCGGCGGCAGCCGGATCGTACACCTGGATCTGCTTGTCCCGGCGGCCAGAGGTCACACTTCCGGCACGCCGGGCGCTAGGATGCGGGGACGAGGCTTGGCCCCTCGACCTCGCGCCGGCACCTCCCGCCGACACAATGTACTGGGATGCCCCGGCACCTGGGTTTGCCTTCTTAAAGGCCTCCTGCTGCTTTGTAGCTTCAGACAAAAGTTGGTTAAGCCGGGCTTGCTGCTCACGCAGTGCTTCGCCGGATAAAGAAGATAAATCCTTAGCTACCTCGGCCGCTGCTCTAAGGTTCTTTACTGGCGAACTATAGACTACCTTAGGCACAGTACTAGTTGCAGTATGACTCTTATCTCTAGCATCTTTTCCTATCTCAGCATTAAGATTTCTGCCTCTAGTTCTAACCTCTTCTATCCGGCTAGGCCGGATTACTACAGGAGTAAAACCATGGGCTGCCTCATACTCACGGAGTTGCCGGTTAAACCGTTCGCGCTCCTGGTTCATGGCCAGGGCCTCGTCGACGAGGGCCTGACGAGATCCCTCCAGGACCTCCCTTGTCTGCTCCGGATCAACGCCGGATCGCACCGGCTCGAGAAGCCGGTCGATGATGGGAAGAAGAACCTCGCCCCTAGCCGGCACACCGGAAGTGCCGGCCAGGTTCTCCGCACGCTCCAACGGAGGACGCGCCGACCTCTTGACCTTCGGCGGCTCCGGAGGAGAAGCTCCGGCCGCTGCTGCTTTGCCGGCATCTTCCGCCGGCGGCACGGATGTGCCGGCCATCATCACCTCAGCCGACTCTACTGAGCGAGCGCTACGCCCAGCGTGAGCCAGCCGATGTGACGGAGGATCCGACGCCACCAGCACCTCCTTCCTGCAAATTCTCTCAGTTCCCACGTACACCTCGTGGGAACCGAAAGACATAATCCGGCCATCCCTGGGGAACGGCCGGCCACCGAGACAACCGGCGTTGTCACTGACGAAACTGAGCGAGCCTAGCCTCTGGACGAGGCCAGAGACCACGCGCACTCCCGAAGCTGCTATCACAGGCCCCGTCCGAATGAACACTCCGCCCAGCATATCGATCAGATGCCCCACGGTGGGCGCCAAATGTCGTCGTGGTGAAACAACATATGCCATAGGATGGCTTAAATGGGGGCCGAACTAGATGCTGGAGGATTCGGGAGAGGGGAACGAGCTAAAAAGCACGACAGAAAGAGACACTGATCTACCCAGGTTCGGGGCTCTCGTAAGGAGATAACACCCCTACTCCTGCTCTACTGATTGTATATATGGGTCGATGTAGTACACCACAATGGTGCTTCCAAGCTCTCTGCTAGAGAAGGAAGATGAACTGCTAAGTGTAGGAGTACAGTGTGACCAATCTACCTTCAACCTATCAACCTTCTTCCAGCGAACCCCCTTTACCAGGGCTCCCTATGCCACCTTATATAGTGGTGGCCAGGGTTACAACGGTCATAGAAGACCAGGAGACACCAACTACACTCCAAACAGGACTTGCTGTCGAGGGCAGACGCCCACGACTTTCTCCCTGATTGCTCTCGATGGGACTCCCCTGGCTGTACCTTGTACCTCTTGAACTGTGACCTTACCATTCTGAGGTAAGCTTGTACTTGTGCACAGTGAGGGTAGGTAACCTCCACTGTGCACCCTGCCATCTTACTCTGCTACCATGCTTGGATGTTTTCTTCCTTGATTGTAGGGATGTGACACCTTGGTTGACTTAAGTATCCCGGATATGACCGTTGGCCATACCCAGGACTTATATGCCGGACCAACGACCTACGAGGGTCGGGTAATCCGGCCTCCCCTGCTCCTGCACAACACACAAAATAATTAGGCCGGCATATCTGAGTATATGCCGGCACACCTATACTAGTATTCCGGCTATACCGGCATATCCAGACACCAGCCGGGATATACATATATGCCGGCCTGGCCGATGCTCCTATATTCCAGCCAGGCCTTTTCTTGGTCAACCGGCATAAAAGTCAACCATAAGCCTTGTGTCTTTCTAGTCTCTTGACCCTACCGGGGGTCATCCCCCCGACAATACTCGGCCGGATTATCCGACCAGAGTGACCCGGATAATCCGCCCCCCCCGGATATTCCGCCCTGGGGGAGGATATTCCGGCCTGGAGCGCCAGAACTGAAAAACTTAGAATTTTTTCAAAAACAGATGTTGTTTTGACGAAAACTTTGAATTCGTGTGCAAAGATTAGATGTCTTGAGATAGGATGGCTTAGGTGAGAGAGCAACCATGGAGTGGTTCTCGGCACTTGACATTGCAAGAGCAAATCAATGAGAAATCCAATGCAAGTGCCTTCCCATATCAAATTAAGAGACAACACCGAGAGAGAACACCAAGACCTCAAATAAGATATGCAAGGAATCAACTCTTCAAAAAGAAGAGCGGCCACCATGTTTGAGTGTTATGGCATTGGACCGCGAAGATGTATCTTGAGTCCATAACCACTACTCGTCATTGAAGCTCATATATCACCAAAAATGATATTAAGAGAATGATATGATTACTATCGGCATTATGAGGGGAGGGATAGCCCAATTAATTAGGACCGCACTCCCCCTATTTCCATGCCCACACCTAAACCAAACAAGCATTGAAATATAGGTGTATTTGCAAGATGTTCAAGCCACACTCCTTGAATCGATGATATTTAGCTCATTCCTCAAATATCCAAATCTTGCTTCATCAAGAGGCTTCGTGAAAATATCGGCAAGTTGATCCTTGGTGCTAACATAAGCAAGCTCAATATCACCACGGGCAACATGATCTCTAATGAAATGATTCCGGATCTCAATATGCTTGGTTCTTGAATGTTGCACCGGATTATAGGCGATCTTGATAGCACTCTCATTGTCACATAAAAGAGGCACTTTGTCACAATTGACACCGTATTCCTTTAAAGTTTGCCTCATCCATAACAATTGAGTGCATCCACTTGCGGCGGCAATGTATTCGGCTTCGGCGGTGGAGAGAGATATACAATTTTGCTTCTTAGAAGACCAACACACCAAAGACCTACCAAGAAATTGGCAAGCGCCGGAGGTTGATTTCCTATCATCCTTGTCACCGGCCCAATCCGAATCCGTGAAGCCACAAAGAGAGAAATCCGAGCCTTTGGGATACTAAAGCCCATAAGTTGGGGTATGAACCAAATATCGAAAGATTCTCTTAACCGCCATAAGGTGGCTTTCTTTAGGAGCGGCTTGATACCTTGCACACACACCTATACTCAACACAATATCGGGTCTAGATGCACAAAGGTAAAGCAACGAACCGATCATAGAACGGTATACCTTTTGATCCACGTTTTTACCATTGGGATCTAGATCAAGATGACATTTAGTGGCCATTGGTGTGGCAGCCCCATTTAGTTCCTTCATCTTGAACCTCTTGAGCATGTCTTGGACATATTTGGATTGATTAATGAAAGTCCCTTCTTTCAATTGCTTGATTTCAAAACCTAGAAAGAACTTCATTTTGCCCATCATAGACATCTTGAACCTATCGGTCATAAGCTTTGAGAATTCATCATTAAAAGCTTTGTTAGTAGAGCCAAAAATAATATCATCAACATATAGTTGGCATACGAAAAGCTCCCCATTAACCCTCTTAGTAAAAAGAGTGGGGTCGATTTGCCCAACTTCAAACCCACGGTCTAACAACAACTCCCTAAGGTGCTCGTACCACGCACGTGGGGCTTGTTTAAGGCCATAGAGTGCCTTATGGAGTTTGTAGACATGGTTCAGAAAGTTGAGATCCTCAAACCCCGGGGGTTGCTTAACATACACTTCCTCTTTCAATGGACCATTTAGAAAAGCACTTTTAACATCCATTTGTTGCAACTTAAAATTATGATGAGTGGCATATGCAAGAAGGATACGAATGGACTCAAGGCGAGCCACGGGAACATAAGTTTCTTCAAAGTCAATTCCTTCAACTTGGGAGAAACCTTGCGCAACCAATCTTGCCTTGTTCCTCACAACAATTCCATGCTCATCTTGCTTGTTCTTGAATATCCACTTTGTGCCAATCACATTGCGGCACTCCTTTGGCTTCTCTACTAACACCCATACATTATTGCGCTTGAAGTTGTTGAGTTCTTCATGCATAGCATCCAACCAATCCGGATCTTCAAGAGCTTCAAATACTTTCTTGGGTTCAACCATGGAGATATAAGCATGATGAGTGCTAAATTGTGCCAATTGACGCCGGGTTGACACTTTGCTCCTTAAATCTCCAATAACCCTCTCAAGGGTATGACCTTTAAGTTCCAAGTCTCTTTCAACTCTTCTCTTGCGACGGGCTTCGATCTCCTCATTTGACCTTGGAGGAATCACTTGATCATCTTGATCATTTTGGTCCCTGTCTTGACCATCAACATGACCTTGATCATCATTATCTTCACGAGTAGGTTGATCTTGGTCTTGTGAAGAATTGGGAGCGGTTGAGATAACCGGAGAGGATGGTGGTGCCCCTTCTTCTTCATGAAGGTCCTTGTCTTGATCTTCGGTTGGTGCATTAGTTGCTTCCTTGGGAGAGGCTTGTTGAGCTTGTGAAGATGAAGGCTCCACTTGAGTAGAGCATAGTCCTTCTCGGTCCGCCACAAGGTGTCCCTCAATGGGGCGGAAAAATCCCACGCCCATTCTTCCTATGGCTTCTCGAGGTATTTCATCATCTACATCACAAGAAACAACATCTCGCCCCCCTTGGGAGCCGTCATTCTCTTCGAATACCACACTACAAGATTCTTCAACACGCCCGGTGGACTTGTTGAAGACTCTATAAGTGTGGGATTCGGCACCATAACCAATAAAAATACCTTCTATTGCTTTCGGATCAAATTTACCTAAACGAACTCCTTTTCTTCGAAAGAAACACTTACACCCGAAAACTCAGAAGTAGGAGATGTTGGGCTTGCTTCCGGTGAGTATTTCATATGGAGTCTTGTTTAGGCCTTTGCGGAGGAAGAGCCGGTTTGAGGAGTGACAAGCCGTAGAGATAGCTTCGGCCCAAAAGTTGTATGGAGACTTAAACTCCGCCAACATGGACCTAGCCATATCCATAAGAGTTCGGTTCTTCCTTTCGGCTACACCATTTTGTTGAGGGGTGTATGCAGCGGAATATTGATGACGTATCCCCTCATCACTAAGAAACCCATTTAAGGTGTAGTTCTTGAACTCCGAGCCATTTTCACTTCTAATTGCCAAAATAGTTTGCCCATGTTGACGTTCAACTTCCTTGGCAAAGTCAATGACGATTTGTTGAGTCTCACTCTTATGCTTGAAGAAGTAGACCCAAGTATATCTTGAATAGTCATCAACAATCACCAAACAATATTTCTTCCCATCAAGACTTGCATGAGAGGGAGGACCAAAAAGATCCACATGAAGGAGCTTCAGGATCCTCTTAGAAGAAATGATAGTCTTGCTTGGGTGGGGAGAATCATGCATTTTTCCTAGAACGCAAGCCCTGCAAACACGATCTTTGGCAAAAGAAACATTCTCTTTTAGTCCGAGTATGTGGCCACCCTTGTGAAGGCTTTGCAAAGTTCTCATATTGACATGGGCTAGTCGGCGATGCCAAAGCCAACCCACATCGGCCTTTCCAAATAAACACATTGCACTTGTAGTAGTTTTCCTAGAGAAATCCACCACATACAAGTTGTTTTCAATGTGCCCAATGAAAGCGACCTTTAGAGACTTGCTCCACAAGAGTACCACAATTTCATTATCAATGAAGACGGCAAAGCCCATCTTACCAAGTGCACGAACTGAAAGTAAATTGTAACCTAGGGTCTCAACAAGCATGACGTCCACAAGGGAAATATCCGGTGCGACCACCACCTTGCCAAGACCCAATACCTCGGATTGTGACATGTCTCCATAAGTGACGGTTATGTTGTTGTCATTAGGCCTCATCTCCGTCATAATCTCCTTGCTTCCGGTCATATGACTTGTGCATCCACTATCAAGCACCCATTTTGATCCACCGGAAGCATAGTCCTACAAGAGATTATTGCTTGGTTTTAGGTCCCCATTTCTCAATGGGTCCTCTTTTGTTAGCAACAAGGGTCTTTGGAACCGAAATAGACCAAGCAACATAACCATCATTTGGACCAACATATTTTGCATAAACATCACCATAATAATCACGAAATAAGACATAGTGAGGGTTAGCAATTCCTGCATGATCATCATGAGTGGCTTTGCCACCCACAATAGGATCCTTCTTTGCTTGTGCGGGCTTGGCCTTCTTTTTCTTGTTGTTCTTCTTCTTCTTCTTCTTCTTTGAGACAAAGCCAATCCCCGTTTTATCACCAAATGCCTTTTGCTTACTCAAAAGGTCATTCAAGTTTTTCTCACCTATGGGAATGGAGGACTTGGCAAGCTCATCTTTCAACCTAGCATTTTCTTCAATAACATTTGCATGATCACAAGTAGAAGTAGAAGAACTAGGCACATTATTCTTAGTCAACTGAATTTGAAGTTGTTCATGTGACTTGGTAAGAATAGAGTGTTCACTTTTCAAGGCCTTGTGAGCCTTGTCAAGATCTTCTAAATCCTTAACAAGTATATCATGACCAACACCAAATTCAACCTTTTCCTTTTTAAGCATTTTTACTTTAGCACGAGCATGGTCTCGCTCTTTAATGAGTTTGGAAACAACTTCATTATTAGATTCCTCAATAGAATTGAGCTTCTCTTCGAGAGTTGCTCGTTCCTCTTGCTCTTCTTCAAGAGACTCGGTTAGTGAGGCAATATCTTGAGCATATTCCTTTTCAAGCCTCATTTGTTCATCTAGTTTTTTAAGAGTTTTACCATATTGGCTCAATAGACGTTCAAAGTGAAGCTTATGAATGCCATCTACACTAGACACATAGTCATCAAAAGCAATAATTTCTTCCTTTACTCTAAGACTAGCAAGATCATTCAAGGGAGCATCATTTGTCTTAGAGGAGGAGAAAGGTGTGGGTGATACCTCGGAAGACTTGGCCATAAGGCACTTGACGTTCTTGACAAGAGAGTCCTCATTGGGGGATTCAAAGAGTGATGTGGGGGAAGTGGAGGTGGTTGCCATTGCAGCCATCTCACTAGTTGTAGTTTCTTCTTCATCACTCTCACTTGCGGAGTACTCTTCTTGAGTCAAGAACACAAACTTTGGTTGTTTCTTCTTTGGTCCACCCTTCTTCACAAATGGCTTCTTTGAAGGAGACTTGGTCTTGCTTTTGAGGATGAGCTTTCCACCATTGTCTTCTCTCTTCTCATAAGGGCACTCGGCAACAAAGTGGAATCTATCATTGCAATTGTAGCAAGTCCTCACCCTTTGACCATTGTTGTCATTCCTTTGATAGCCACTTGACTTGCTTCTTCTTTGATTGTCTTCTTTAGCCTTGTGTGAATCAACCCAAAAGGTTTTTCCATAGAAGGCCATGTGCTCATTGTACTCATGTCTTATATCCTCGGGACACATCTCTAGTCTTGCTTCAATACTAGCTTGAAGAGGAACCTCTTTCTCAACCACACTTGCTTTTAATGCAAGATTAGAGCTTCTTTGCATTCCTATGGCACGGGCACGAGCATCTTCCGCATTTTGTGCGGAAACCTTGTAGGCTTGAATCTCTTGCATCACTTGATTGGAGGTCATCTCATTGAAGTTGTGCTTTCCTTGAACACTCTTCACATCCGCGGGCTCATATGGGGTGAGAGCAAGAATGTACTTCATCTTGATCCACTCATCATCAATATGGTGAGCACCGAGGTTCTTGAAGGTGGTGGCAATTGTCTTGAGTCTTCTATACATCTCTTGATGATCCTCACCATCCATCATGAAGAATCCCTCCGCTTGATTTGAGAAAGCTATGTATCTTGTTTTCTTCATGCTCTCATTGCCAACAAAGACGTCGGAGAGTCCTTGCCAAGCTTCTTTGGCGGTGGAGAAGTGTTGGATGTGAGGCAAGTCCTTGGACCCAACGGCGATTTGAATCATGTGGAGAGCGGTAGCATTGAGTTGACTATCGACCGTCTCTCTTCTTGTCATGTTGTGGGGATCCATGACCTTGAATCCTTCCTCAACGATCCTCCAAAGCTCGATGCAAGAACTGCGCATATGAGAGATCATTTGATATTGCCATTGACCAAAGTTTAATGCATCAAGCTTAGGTGGGTATCTCTATTGTTAATATGAGGGTGAGGAACCGGCGGGTCGGGTGAATACCAATGAGGGAATTCACCTTTCCCATCGCCCTTGGTGGAAGACTTAGCATCGCCATTTTTATCGGCACCCTCCACATCAACCACCACATTCTCCACTTGCGGAGTAGCGGGTTTTTCCGGAGGTGGAGAAGCATTAGCAGTTTTAGCTTGCATGAGTTGCGCTATCATTTCACGCAACTCACTTATTTGAGATGTCATGGAAGTCATGGATGATTCCAAAGATTTGAACTCACCCATGGAAACTTGACCCGAGCCCTCACTAGGTGATGTTTCCATACTCTTAGGCGGTTAAGCCCGAATTAAGAGTCGAGGCTCTGATACCAATTGAACGGATCGTATGGGCACCTAGAGGGGGGGGTGAATAGGTGCTACTCAAATTTTAATTCTTTTTCAATTTAGGCTTGACACAAAAAGGTAAATTCTCTAGATATGCAACTAAGGTGAATTTACCTATATGACAACTAGCAAGCTAAACAAGATACAAGTAGTAAAGGCAATAAAGGATAGAGGTAACCGAGAGTGGAGCACACGGAGACACGGATGTGATTCCCGTAGTTCCTTCCTTTTTAGGGGAAGTACGTCTACGTTGGAGGGGTGTGGTTGCCACAAAGGCCTAACCAACGCCACAAAGGCTCACCCTATTCTCCGGTGCAAGCTTCCACCACAAAGGCCTAGCTCACTTTCCACTAAGGGATTCCTCAAGGCGGAATCGGCCTTTACAAAACTTGGGGCACAACTCCACAACTGAATTGGAGGCTCCCAAGCACCACAAAGCAATCAATCAACAAGTATCAAGATGTCAATCACTCAAATCAAGGTCAAGGGACACAAGGGAACCCAAGACACAAGGGGCCCTCAAGCAAATGAGAGGGGAAATCAAATCGCTTCGGTGAGGATGTAGATCAAGGCCTTCTCCTTCGATTCTCCAAAGATCAAGAACTTTGGTGGGTTGAGGGAGGAGATCTTGCGAATTTGGTGGCTCCAAATGGGGTCTTCTTCTTGCACAGCTCGAGCAGCTTGAGGTAGAAGAAGGGGAGGGGTATTTATAGCCCCTCCCAAAATGTAGCCATTGCTGTCTTGGAGGGGCGGATTATCCGGCCAAAGTATGGCCGGATTATCCGGCTGGCCGGATTATCCGCCCCCCTATCTGGTTGACGCCGACTCTGGTCCTTAGCCGAATTTCTGAAGCCGTCGAGGGGGGGGGCAGATTATCCGGCCCCCTGGCCGGAATATCCGGCCCCTATACTGGGTGACGTCGATGCCAGTCCTTAGCTGTTTTGGGGTCATCGAAAGGGGGGGGCGGATTATCCGGCCCCTGGCCGGATTATCCGGCCCCCTATACTGGGTGACGCCGACGCCAGTCCTTAGCCATTTTGGCCTCTCTCTTCGGAGGGGGCGGATTATCCGGCCCCTGGCCGGATTATCCGGCCTGGCAATTCTTGAGCTGTAAAACCTGCACAACTTAGCACACACTTAAAATTCCTAATGTTGTTATCTAACACACAAAACCTGAGGGATACAAAGTTTGCACTTTCAACAACACAACCAAGTACTTCGTTCCCAACTTGCGATGAGGTTGTCAATCTCACCGGTTTGCTTGAAACAAAGGTTATGAGTGTATCGAGTGGAAAACAATAGAGTATGCGAATAAAGTAAATAGTGCGAGTAAAGTAAATAGGTGATAGCAATATGATGGAAATAGGACCGGGGTCCACAGTTCACTAGTGGTGTCTCTCCATAAGATAAATAACACATGCTGGGTAAACAAATTACAGTTGGGCAATTGATAGAATAAAGATAAACGTGATATGTCAAGAAGATCACTATGAGATTTACTCTGGGCATTACAACAAAATACATAGACCGCCATCCAACTGCATCTATGACTAATAATCCACTCACGGGGATATCGTCCGAACACCCCATGAGTATTAAGTTGCGAACAACGGATAATTGCATTAAGCAAAGTGTGTAATGTAAACAAAGCATATGCCCTTGAGCATATGAATGTTGTTTTCTCCCTAGTAGCAACAGCACATCTACAACCTTAGAGGTTTTTGTCACTCCCCCAGGTTAAATAGAGGCATGAACCCACTATCGAGCATAAATACCCCCTCTTGGAGTCACTAGCAACTACTCGGCCAAGATAGCTACTAACAACGGAGAGCATGCAAGATCATAAACAATATAGAGATAACAAAAGATAATATTCAGTACAGCAACTCAATCATAACACCAATATTCATCGGATCCCAACAAACCAAACATGTAGAATTACATAACGGTGATCTCAATCATGTAGGGCAGCTCATGAGATCTAAACATGAAGCACATGGTGGAGAAGACAACCATCTAGCTACTGCTATGGACCCATAGTCCAAGGTAGACTACTCACTCATCGCTCCGGAGGCAAGCATGGCGATGAAGAAGACCTCCGGTGGCGATTCCCCTCTCCGGTAGGGTGCCGGGAAGAGCTTCTGGACCCTCCCGATCTTCGGGTCGACGGCGGCGGCGGATCGCGATGTGTTCTGGAAAAGTGATCGGGGTACTTAGGTTTTTTCCGTCGGGGGGTCTTTATAGGCGAAGGGGCGATGTCAGAGGAGGGGCCAGGTGGCCTCACGCCAGGGTGGCGCGGCCCAGGCCCTGGCCACGCCAGCCCTGCGTGTGGGGCCTTGGTGGCCTCCCTCCTACTCTCCTTCGGATCTCTGGAAGCTTCTGGGTAAAATAAGACTTCAGGAACTTGTTTCGTCCAATTCCGAGAATATTTCCTGTGTATCACTTCTGAAACACAAAAACAGCAGAAAACAGGGAACTGGCACTGTGGCGACTTGTTAATAGGTTAGTTTCGGAAAATGCATAAAAGTGCCACGAAGTGTAACGAAACATTAGGCAAATGGTGTAAAAACAAGCATGGAGCATCAAAAATTATAGATACGTTGGAGACGTATCACCGAGGCACAACATGATTAGGGAAATTGAAGCAGCGGGACTTCCAGGGCAGCCGTATCAGGGGGGAAGGGTTCCAATCGTAGCTCTAGGTGGGAGGGAGTGTGCAGAGATCGAGGGGAGGCGTCCTCCTCTTCCTCGCCGTCGGGGGAGAGGACCCCGACAGTCTTAAACTCATTCTCCACGGAGATTTCCAGGCCAGGGCGTCTATCAGGGCGAGCTCTGAAGAGAGATCGGCGATTTCCTCCCCAAGCACAGCAGTAGAGGACCTCTCCCTGTCAGCGGGGAAATCCTGTTCAAAATAAGCCCGTGGTGGCTTTCAACTTTACGTTTTCGTCTGAAGAGAGACACACTTGCAGAGTCAGCTCGATCGAGCATAAATCAGCCACTGCTGAGGAGGGGTTTACGGTTCCCTGGTCTCCACCGCTGTTTGTCTGGGTGAAGAAGACATTGCTTGGCCCCGGTCTCTTCTCAGCCGAGGACCTCCATCCTGCTCTCATCTTCTCTGCTCTGTCCAGGCAGCCCACTTCAGTTTCTGACCCACACCTACTGGTAGAGTTGAGAGTGAAGATGTCAGAAGGAAGAGGTCATGGTGGAGGAAGAGGAGCGGGGATAATTCCTCCAAACAATGGTCAGACTGGGCAGAATTCAGGCAACTGGAATGAACCGGTGCTTTTCCCACCCCCTCCACAGCAGAATCAAGGTTTCCTACAGCAACTAGGATATGGTTTTGGTTATTCCCCTCCTCCTTGGGGTTTCCCAAACCAGTTCAGGGTCCATACCCACCGAACCAATGGATTAATCCGCAGTGATGGTAGCATCCATCTTCTTAGTCACAGCAGGCACAGCAGCAGTACCCTATCCTGAACCAGGGGTCTGGTGCACCTCCTCCAGTAGTGCCACTGACGGTTCAGCCTGGAGTTCAAGGGGCTCAACAGCCGCATATGCTTGGTCCTCAGCAACAGTTGTCGAAGAACCAGATTAAAAATCAGAGGAAAGCCAAAGCAGCTACTGGAGCATCTAGCAAACTGAAAGAAAAAGAGGTGCAAATTGAGAAGAATGGATATGCAAATGTGATCTGCTTCAATTGTGGAGAGCCCGGGCATCACAAAACTGATTGCCCCAAGCCTCCTATCTGTTTCATTTGTGGTGCAATAGTGCACAAGGAGGACAACTGTCCTGTCAAGAAACTCCCTCACGCAACAGCGAAGCGTGTGGGTGGTGCCCACCCTAATCTGGAATTTTCCCATGTGGAGCTTCCAGAAGATAAAGGCTTGCAGTTTGGAGTGACAAACAAAGGAATAGTTTATGTTGAAGCTGGTGAATGTGATAAGGAGGAGCTTGCAAAGGAATTTTTAGTCATATACAAAACTAATTGGCCATGGCAAATAAGGAAGTTAGATGACTGGACTTTCCTAGTAAAGTTTCCACCTCACATTTCAGTTGAAGATGTAGCTAGTTACCCCTGTTTTGGCCTGGTCAAGGAAGGAGTGACAGTTAATGTAGAGGTTTGGAATGGAGAGCTAGAAGCTAGTGAAAGGGTCCATGAAACTTGGCTGAAATTAAGTGGAGTGAACCCAAAGTGGTGCAAATGGGGTGCATTGGCTCAGTTCATTTCATCTTTGGGAGTTTTGGTGGAGGTTGACTGGCACAGTGCGTTCAAATCTCTGTGTGAAGTGGTCAGGGTCAAAATCCACTGCAAAGACATGTTCTCCATCCCAGAAGAGCAAACTTACAAGCTGGGGAAGAAATTCTACAAAATAGGGATACAAGTGGAGGCAGATGAGGAAAGTGATGCAAATAATGACGACCCTCAAGACCCACAGGACCCAAAACCTGATGAAAACTCGGAAGCTCAAGACAAACTGATATAGATACTGAACACAATGACCCTAGCAACAAATCGGGCACAGACAAGAGCTCGCTAGGTAATAAAAGAACTCACTCTGAAGCTCCAAAAAGCAACAAACGGTCTATGGATGCAGTACGTGATCACATTGGAGCCTCCTCGGCTTGCCCCATGTCTGATGAGATCCCACCATAGCTTGAGAAAGCAAAACGAGACATTCTCTCATGGCTCAATGTAGAAACTCCAGATGAATAAAGGTGCTACAATTTGTTGAGGGAAATGGAACTTGTCAATGATGATGGACACTTTGCCTATGATCAAGGCCTGGAAGACACTGTTATGGAGCAGCATGAACAGCCGGTAGAACAAGTACTGATGGGATTACAGCAGGACATGGAAGTTGGCAAGAGGAAGGCGCTAGGTGAAAAGATTTGGGGACCCATCATAGGATCACGTCAATGCCCCAGGCTTCAGAAGAATGCAAGCAAACCTATCATGGAGTTGTCCCAGGACATCAATAAGAAGAAAAATTTGGAGGTCCCACCCTCCAAAGAGAGGTATACCTCCCTCTAATTCTTTTGAGGTCTTTAAAGATAAATCTCTTATTGCCATGGCTCACTGTTTTGGAGTAGAGATAGAAGAAATTTCAGATTCTGATAATGAAAATGTAGATTTCACAATTTCCTCATGTCTTGATAAAGTTACAGTGCTTCCTTTAAATTCTAGTCTAGCCACTAGTCCAAGTCCTGTTTTAGCTTCAGATTTTGTTAATATTGTTCAGACAATAGAGGAAATGCACGATGGGCAATCTTCCTCTGTTGCACCAACAGCTTCTTCTTTTTGTTCAAATTCCCCACAAACCCCCTCATGCACAAGTGACTTTGAGCATGAGATGGACAGTGAGAGGATTTGGACTAAAGTTTCTAGACGTAGACGGGGCAAGCACCCTAAGAAAATTGTTTTCCAATGAATAGCTTCTCTTGGAATATTAGGGGCATAGATGTTGTAGGTAGGAAAAATTGTATCCATGACAATTTAGCTAAAGCTAAACCTTCTATTTTCTCTTTTCAAGAGACTAAAAAGGAAAGTTTCTCTAATTCTTACTTAGATTCCATTAGCTTGAATAGGAACTTTACTTGGAATTACCTCCCTTCTAAAGGCTCGGCTGGGGGCATATTAGTAAATGTGGATTCTGATATTTGTGAGGTTCTTTCTTGGAATATCAAAGTTTTTTCAGTTTCTTGTACTCTTAAAAACAGACAAAACTCTGTAATCTGGAGACACGTCTCTGTCTATGGCTCCCCTTATGAGGAAGGCAAAGAAGAGTTCATCTCAGAATTACACAGTCTATTTGTGGAATCTAATATTCCCACTCTAATTAGTGGAGATTTTAACTTAGTTGTGGAGTGGTCAACCAGAAATGGTGTGACAAATTGAATGCCTGGATAGAACATTGGGGTCTCCTGGAAGTCAAACTAGGCAATAGAAAATTCACCTGGGGGAACAATCAGATTAGGGAGCTTTGTTTCCTTTAGCTAGCACTCAAGCTTATGCTAGATAGGGTTTTCTGTAATACTGAATTAGACACTTTGTTTCTGTAATACTGAATTAGACGCTTTGTTTCCTTTAGCTAGCACTCAAGCTTATGCTAGATTAGGGAGTGACCACACTCCTATCTTGTGGGATTCTGGTTTAAATCACATTCCACAAAAATCTAGCTATAAGTTTGAGAAATGGTGGCTGCTTAGGGAGGATTTCAGTGATTTGGTGGCAAAAAGCTAGAATGCTCCAACAAAAGGCAAGTCAGCCATAGAGGTTTGGCAAGAAAAGGTTAGGAGATTTAGGAAAACCACTAAAGGTTGGAGGAGAAATATTGTGGCTGATCTTAGGAAACTCAAGTCAGAAATGATGGAGGAATATGAACTCCTTGACATCAAAGCTGCAAATGGGACCCTCTCAGAGTCAGAAAATAAAAGAATGAAGTTCATTCATTCTGAAATGCAAAAAATCTGGCTCAAGGAGGAGACTAAAGCCAAACAACATTCTAGGGATAGAGATATTAAGGAAGGAGACCGTAACACGACCTACTTCCATGCGGTAGCCAAGCAGAGAAGGAGGAAAACTTTGGTCCACTCGCTTGAGGGTCCAAATAGCCCTACTTCTGATCTAGGTGACATGCTAGATATTGCTACCTCTTTTTACAAAGATCTCTTTAAAAAGGAGAACAGAGATGGTTTTTCTCTTGCTGATGACTTTTTCTCTCAAGATGAGAAAGTATCAGCAGAAGATAATGCCATGCTTGACTCTCCCTTCACTGAAGAAGAGGTCAAAACAGCATTTATAATTCCTATTCAGATGGAGCTCATGGGCCAGATGGGTTATCATTCATGTTCTACCAAAAAATTTGGAATTTGGTAAAACATGATGTGATGGCCCACTTCTAGGACTTCCATAATGGAGATTTAGATATTTTTAGACTTAATTTTGCAGTCCTTTTGCTTATTCCAAAAGAGCCAGATGCTTCAGTTATGAAGAAATTCAGGCCTATTAGTCTTTTAAATTGCATTTTTAAAGTGTTTAACAAGGTACTCACCAATAGACTCGCTCTATTGATGAATATTCTTACTTCTCCTAATCAAACAACGTTTATTAAAGGAAGGTACATCCTCGAAAGTGTGGTTTCGGCTCACGAAACCATACATTCGATTATTAAAAAAGGGCAAAAGGGGCCATTCTTAAGCTTGATTATGAAAAAGCTTTCGACAAAGTTAATTTAGACTTTCTAGATGAACTTTTAGATAAAAGGAATTTTAGTCCTCTTTTCTGTAGACTCATCAGACAGGTGACCAGAGGTGCCTCTGTGGCAGTCAAACTTAATGGTGTGGAGGGAAAAAAATTCACCACAGGTAAAGGTTTACGGCAAGGTGACCCTCTGTCGCCTTTGCTGTTTAACTTTGTGGTGGACATTTTTACTCGCCTACTTAGTAAGGCTATGGCAAACAACCTCATTCAGGGTCTCTGTACAGATGTAGTTCCGGATGGTGTTATCAGCCTTCAATATGCCGACGACACCATCCTTTTTGTTGATAGTAACCCTGAAAAGGCCAGGAACCTAAAATGGGTTTTAACCTGTTTTGAACGTGTTTCTGGCATGAAGGTGAATTACAATAAAAGCGAGCTAGTTCCTCTTAATTTAGAACCAGACAAGGCTGAAACCTTTAAAATGATTTTTGATTGTTTGGAAGGTTCTTTCCCAATAAAATATCTTGGTGTGCCTCTACACTATGATAAGTTGCGAAAAGAAGACCTCCAACCAATTATAGACAAAATCCTCAAGAGGATTGCAGGCTGGAGAGGCAAGCTCTTGTCCTATGCTGCTAGGATTATTCTAGTCCAAACCTGTTTAGCTAGCATTCCCATCTACCTTTTATCTTTTTTTTTCAAATTTCCCAAATGGGCTTTGCAATTGATTAACTCTCAAATGGCAAACTGTTTGTGGAATGATACAAAAGACAAAAGGAAACTTCACCTAGCTAATTGGAACCTAGTTTGCATGCCTAAAGCTCAAGGGGGCTTGGGTATTCCTTGTCTTAGAGATGTTAATATTTGTCTCCTGACATCTTGGCTGAAGAGGTACATAAATGGGGATGGTAAGCTTCGGAAGAATTTAATTGATAGTAAATATAATACCAAGAACCCCAATATTTTTGCCACTTCTGCTCTAAATTCTTCAAGATTTTTGAAGGGTTTTCTTTGGGCCCTTAATGCTGTTAAAATAGGTTATAGGTGGCTTTTTTAAAAAAAAATTGTTGATCTTTTAGTAATCATCAACAATAGTATAAGTATCCTAGAAACTAAGAAAAAAAATACAAATAGGTATCTTGACCACCTAGCGATGACTACGAATACTAGCATGAGCCGAAGGCGCCCAGTGATTCTCGGCCCTCTGTTTGCTGGAGCCAGGCAAAACTTATCATAGTAGAGCTTGTTGTAGTAGACTGACTTGAAGTCGCCGTCCTAAGACCATAAAGGAACTCGCACCAACCATCACCAATGATGGTAACCATGGAAGAGTTTGACCTGAAACCAAACCAACGAACACAAAAGCCGACCTAGGAGATCCCGTAGGACGCACACCTCCACACGCTCTCGGTTGGCGCTAGACACATCCCGAAACGAGGATAGGCGGTGAGAACCTTATTCTGACTTTAAGATATCGTTGCCACCTCACCACTTTGAAGAAGACATTGAAAAACAACCTAAACAAAAAAAAAACGCGAAACCACCCGCTAGCGAGGGACCGTGGTCCGCCTTCAAGGCCCAAGGCCATCGGAGGCGGAGCATACTGGCTAATTCGTCTGCGAGGGGACAAAAACCTAGAAGCATTTAGACGCACGTATATCCTTGGAGCTCACATACCGGTTGGTCTCGCCGCTGTTTTGATTGTGGATCTGATCTTTCTTCTCTTCTTCAACCACCATGGGATAGACAACAGGTTGTACCCGCATGCAAAAACATGCCAAACAGGCATTGTACGTAAGCTCATCATGTCAATGATAAGACCAAACACATGCCATCGAAACAATAAATAGGTCACAAACAATTAGCGATAGAAGTTGAGAATGGCGCAGCAGAGCGCGCCATGACCATCTATTACCTGGTTTATGCTAGGATTTGTTTCCCGCTTTGTTATGTGATTCACTTTAATTTTTTCTGTTCTCGTATGATTGCAACATGTGTAAAAACTACTCTGTTTGGCTATTAAGCCACTCGCGCCCGTGTTTTTAAAAGAGTCCACTCGCAAAATAATTCTTCATAAAATCCTATAAAATTCTTATAAAAACCCTTCAACTCAAACGACCATAAATCTTGAGAGCTTGTGCTAGCTAAGGGCGTGATCAACAACTGCCCAACTTTCCAAAACTCCTTGGATCCGGCTTTCCAGTGCTGCTCCAGCGTCTCCAATGGAGCCAAAAAACGTTCGGCGCTGCTGATCCAGCTTCCCCTTTTTTTTAACATGGCCTGATAGCCCAGTAAACGTCGATTCAGCCCATTTGGGAGCGAAACAGCTAGCCCAGCCCAACCAGGAGGTACCCTAAAAAAAACTTCACCTTCTTCCCTAGTTCTCTTCCAAATCCCGCCAACACAGACAACTCTGCCGCCGTCGCGCGGCCTAATC
Source organism: Dactylis glomerata (assembly GCA_007115705.1). Classification (NCBI taxonomy): domain Eukaryota; kingdom Viridiplantae; phylum Streptophyta; class Magnoliopsida; order Poales; family Poaceae; genus Dactylis; species Dactylis glomerata. The sequence goes on along the minus strand of QXEO01000464.1, from coordinate 5,136,843 downwards.
GCCGGCGGCGAGGTATCCTGCTGCTCTCTATTGCCCGGCCACCTCTCTTTCCCCTTTATTCGGGCGTTCATGTGAGCGCGGTGGTCGTGGTTGTGCCCGATGCGCGAGAGAGTAGAGGACGATCGTGAGTTGCCACTCCTAGTCGTGTCGCATCCGGATATGGTATAGAGGGGGATTCCGGCGAGCTCGGGGGGTCGCGGAGGAGGAGTCCGGTCGAAGGCTTGGAGCTGCATCTAGGGCGGTGCTAGGGTTGCTTGGTGAGGAAGAAAACGAATAGATGCGTCTTCCACTCGACCGCAGCGAAACGAAACGGTACCTTCACTTGGCGGTGGCATTTTCATGTAAATTTTTGCTGCTCCGCGTTTTCCAGTTCTGCGAATTTGCCAAACCGGGGCACTGTGTCTTGTACACAATTTCAGCTCAGCTTCCCGGATCTGGCTTCCCAGAGTTAAGACGTTCAACACTGTTCCTTTGTGGATTTCCGGGAAGCTGGAAGCTGGAGGATTGCCGAACATGTCCTAAGTTTGTATGTAGCCTGATCATCTTCCTATCCACTCTGAGTTCTCTTGCGACATAGACAATACTCCCTCCTTCCTAAATTAGGATGCATATTAGTTTTGGTCAAAGTCAAATCTTATAAACTTTGAGCAAATGTGTAGCAAATAATATCAATATCTACAATATGAACTCAATATTATTAGAACCATCATGAAATATTTTTCATATTATATATATTTAATATCATAAAATTAATTATTTATATATATATATAGTTGATCAAACTTTATAAAGTTTGACTTTATCAAATCTAATATGCATTCTAAATTGGGAAGGAGGGAGTATTGTTTTACTACGCATTTGATGATGACCATGCTCTCAACGTCATGATTGACATGCTGTTGTCGTCATTTGTGCCCTCACACAAAGCTCATAGCATTGGCGCAAATCAATCGCTCGTCCCCAAACCGCTAGGTGCCTAGTCTTCGCCGCCAGTCGATCCTCTTCCTCGCCACTCGATTTTTAGGTGCCCATTACTCCACTGGATTGATCAACTGAACCGAAGAGCATTTCTCTAGCTGGTTACTGGTCATAATTTTTTTTTTTGAGCGAAAACGGGACTTTATTGATTATAACAAATCATTACACAAAGTCTGCCGGATACAATCCGGGGCAAAGTTTCTAAAAGTAGAAGAAATAAAACTCTCCGCTAAGCGGGCTAAAATGTGTGCCGACTCATTACACTGACGACGAACATGACTAAACGAGATCGACTCGAAGTTGCTAGCTAATGACTTGATATCTTGAATGATGATGCCAACAGAGCTCCGATCAACCTTCGTAGAATTGATCCGTTGAATCACAGAAAGGCAGTCAGAGACAACCTGCAATTTGACAAACCCCTCATCGCCAGCAAGGGAGACAGCACGGCGCACCGCCAATGCTTCAGCGAGTTCCGGTGCCGTGACCTCGTATATAAGCTCGCTGCAAGCAGCAAGACATTCACCGAGGTGGTTCCTGATCACGACACCAACTCCCATCTGACGAGAGGTAGAGAAAATAGCTGCATCAGTATTAATATATACCGAACCTTCAGGTGGCGGAGTCCAACGCGGAACAGAGAAACTAGAGTCACGCCTGGTAGAAGAATCCGATTTAAATATGTGCAGCTCAATCATCTCGGCATATGCTGTAGCTTGGGCAACAATGGAGTGAGGACTCCTCATTACCTCACCATTTCTTGAATCATTCCTAGAAATCCATAAATGCCAAACAACAACTGCAAGGATCGTCCTATCCTTGTCGGAGGCACGAAGCATAAAATCATGTAACCATGTCTTAGGACTAGTGAAGGACTTCCTGCATAATTGAATACCATACGTCTTCTTCATCTCCTGCCAAACTTCACGTGCAAATTGACAGAAGAGAAATACGTGCTCAATGGATTCCTCCCGACCACAGTAGATACAGCTGGAGGAGGCCGGAATATGTCTTCTGTACATTTGGACGCCCGATGGCAGACAATCATGGGCAAATCTCCAAAGGTTAATTTTCATTTTCCCCGGAGCCTTTATCGACCACAGTTTGCGCCAGAAAATGCAATCTGCCTCAATAACTGAATTGGTACCTCCACCCTTTGCACTTCGATCTATAAAAAATTTCTCCCTCCTTGCAAGATTATAGGCCGAAGAGACGGTGTAGTTACTGGTCATATTTAGTTGTCTTTTGGTCATTAGTTTCGGCCTTTAATTTCTTTTGGACCATCAAAATTTACTTCTCCACAATGCCCAGGTATATTTCAATCAGCTATATCTGTTGCACTTGTGTGAACAACATACCTGTATATCATGACATTGCCATTGATAATAGCCTACATATGACTTGCCTCATTTTTATTTTTTATGCTGTTTTTTAAGGAATCACCCCCTCTTGCATTTTCTTCACGCTCTGCCACAGTCATAGAGAAAGAATGCTACAGTACTCACCAACATTTGTTCCTAGAAACTGGACGAAAATGACACCGATAACAACCAGGTACTCCTCTAAACGAGGTTGAAGGAGCTAGGTTGCTCGTTGAACCGAAATAGTATTACGTAGAAGAGTACGTCCCATTGCCTTCCAAGCCTAAGAAACCACAACAAATGTATAAATGATGTATAAATAATGCATGTCCATAGTCTATATATCAACCACAACAAAGATGGTTTTAATTTAAAGACGTATGTCTATAGTGGGGCATTGTGAGTGTGAATGTTGCCTCAAGCTCTGCCTTTTTATCAGCTTGTATGCATGTGCGGTTATTAAATGATAGCACATGCTATCGTTTCTAGTCAGCTAGAAGTGACCCGCATTGGGCAGTGTAGTATGCTATTTTAGCAAAGTGTTTGTACGCTGTACTGGATAAAAAGTAAATCATGAGAAACTCAAAACGTAGACCAAGCTATATGTAGCTCTTTATTTTTAAACATATAAAATTTGTATTTCTAATTTTTTTTAAAATTTGATTTTTTTTTGAGATAGCCAATATTGAATGCTACAAACCGATCAAAATCTTAATATAAAATACTTTATATTCTAGTCTACATAAAAATGACAAAATCTGACATTTTATATAGTGAATAGTACACATTTCAACACTATATAATTTTGTTAGATTTTGTCATTTTTATGTAGCCTAGAATATGAAGTATTTCAAGTCTAGGGAGATAGAAAGAGAAAATGAAGGGAGGTCTGAGAAGTTGGAGCTACTACCCCGATCAGCGAGTGGCGACTATGACTGTGTGGGGTGGTCCGGTCATGAAAAACTTCATTGGCGCCGGTCTTTCCTAGGGGCGGACCTAGAGTGAAAAATACCCGGTGTCACACTTCTAAGTTTTACATCTTTTTATTAAAAATTTGGGGTGTCACACACTACAAATAGCTAAAACATAACAAAGAAAACCATTTTCACCCGGTGTCCAGTGACACCTGGTGCTAAAACGTAGGTACGCCCCTGGTCTTTCCCGTCTCCTCTTTGGAGCTCATCTTCAGAATATATTTAGCATGAACCAGGGTGGGCTTCAAGAAACCGCAACAGCGAGGTCTTCCTAGACGGTCATTTCTTTTTTAGTGTCAGATTCGCTGGTTCGTGAAGGAGTGATGACGATGGCGCTGACGAGCAACCTCGACAGTAACCGTTCTCTCTCCGATGGTGTGTGGTATGTGTTTGATAGCCAGGGTGGTTCTGTGTTTCCCTCGTGACGGTCATGCTCCAGGTAGGTTTGCAAGGATGAATGTACCAATTTTGATCACTTCTCGCTAAATGATTGGCCAACTCTTTTTTACTTGATTAATAAAATGGTAATTCTTTTGCCTTATTTTAAGAAAGAAAAATGAAAGTAGGCTCGTCAACAGCTGATTAATCGTGGCTCATGGGAGATTTGCCCATTGCACTCATTATGTAAAGAAGTTGATTCTCTTTGCCACTCGCCTATTTTTTCAATTAATCATGACTGATGTTAATATTATCACGAACACACCTCTGAGGCCAGAATGCCACTATTGGAGGACGAGGTGCGACATGGCCAAGAGGAGTGGCAACGCTGTTGTCCCACTCCACCAAAGGACACGTTACGCCCGCAATGGCTTTGCAACTGAACTTGGGCTCATATGCTTCTTGGTTGTCCTTCACCGCCGTGGTGAGCACAGCGATCTGCTCCTTCATATTCATGAGCTTATGTGTGGCCTTAGTGCGATAGCGCGGGAATTCATGGTACTGCAGTGTCACTGCACTAATACCAGATGTGATGTTCCTAACATTCGGTTTCAATATCTAGGTGGAATCGTAGCGATACAATGAGGATAAAGGGAGAAAGTGGAGGAAGAAAGAGAGCCCAAGGACGAAGCACTGCTTCGGAACTTGATTCGGTTTCGCCTTCTAATCTCAATGCCCCCACACAAGGGAAGAGACTACATGTATATAACGAGATGGACCTAGTCTCATACATCTTGGTCGTCACACCATTCCAGAAATACGCCTTTGATGGATGTCACATGCCATTGGCTTCTTGGTAGTTGTTCTCCATGTCGAGGTTGTGACACCATGATGCACCTGCATGGCCCGGAGAATCAAAGTTGAGCACATGTATATCGCTCCATCGCCCATGCCAAGACAGAGCTCCCAATCCTACATCACCGGTGGGAGCAAACAGATCTCTACTGCCTGGTTTATGCCACTATTTGTTTTCCATTTTGTTATTCGATATAATTCACTTGTTCCCATGTTTGTAAAGAATCCACTTGCAAAAAAATTCTTCATAAAAACCTATTAAATTCTTACAAAATTCTTCAACTCAAAGGATGATAAATCTTGACCTTTTATTAGGGCATGTTTGCTTCTTAGCCACATTTTGCCAAGCCAAGTTTGGCAAATGTGGTTGGGAATTTGGAAGCCATAAAGTGTGGCAAAAGTTGGCAACAAAGTTACTCCATGGCAGGTGGGCCATATGAATAATAAAGTGTGACAGTCTAAATGTATGGCAAAAACCAAACACATGTCAAATTGTCAAACTTTGGTTTGACAAATTATGACTCAGAACCAAAACCCCCAGAAGTATAGACTATCCTATCTACTTTCTGGTCTCTCGCAACAGACACAATCTTCTTTATGTGCTCTCGGGCTCCTCCTTATTGCCATATTGTTGTCATTTGTCCCTCCCACAGATCTTATAAAGAATGCTACAGTGCCAAAAAAATGGACAAAAATGACAACATCAACATCCAATTACTTCCCTAAACGAGACTGAACCAGAATGCTGAGTAGAAGAGTAAGTCCCATTGCCTTCCAAGCCTAAGAAACTAGTACATATGTTGTGCAATTCCCACTCCCTCAGATGTGTAAAGGTGTATGCCCATTGGAAATTCAATTTGGCTACCATGCCCATATTCTACATATCAACCACAACAAAGGGTTTAAATTAAGGACTTACAAATATAGCCGGACATTGCGAGTGTGAAGGTTGCCTTAAGTTCTGCCTTTATAATCAACCTATATGCATGTATAGTTAGTAAATGTGAGCACATGCACTCTTTTTATCAGCTTGTATGCATGTACGATTATTAAATGTGAGCACATGCACTCGTTTCTAGTTAGCCATCCGCATTGGGTTGTGCATGTTGTTTTAGCAAAGTGTCTGTACGCTGCACTTGATAAAAAATCATGTACTCCCCAATTTAATAATGTATACAACTAAATTGTTTTTCTTGATAAATTTTTTCTTTCTTTTATTTAGTTTTTCTTGTAGGGGATTATTGTATACTAGAATGCTGAGTAGTCACAAATCTAAAAAAGCAATTTAATAATGTATACAACTCAAACCTCTTAGCGTTTATCCTAATTTGATCGTATAACATTACAAATATGTTCAGTTTCACCTCTTCCCACTTTTAGTCCTATTCTAGTATACAATAATCCCCTACAAGAAAAACTAAATAAAAGATAAAAAATACAGTGGCAATTTTCAATTTTTGGTGAATAGAAAGTGAAAATGAAGACAACTTTGGAAGAGGAGATCTACCAAGACGGAGCTATTGTCCCGAGCTGGCAGCGATGATGAGGTGATCAGATCGTGAAGACCTTCATTGACGCAGGTCTTGCCCATCTTCTCTTCGGAGCTCGTCGGCGCGAAGGGACATCTGTTTGGCATGAATCAGTTTAGGCTTCATGAGACCACTACGGTAAGGTCTTACTAGGTGGTTGTTTCTTCGTAGAAATCAGAGTCAATGACTTATGGAGGAGTGATGATGATGACACCGGTGAGCAACCTCGACGATGACGCCCCTCTTCGGAGGTGTGTGTGCGGTCTAAGTTTGGTAGCCACGGTGTGCTTGTGTCTTACCCTTGCGACAGTTGTGTTCCCTGATGGTTTGCAAGGATGTATATCCCGATTTTGATTGGCAGGTTTCATGCTAATTAACTGGTCAACTCTCTTTTACTTAACTAATGAACTTGTCATTTTAAAATGGGCTCATGGCTCATGGGAGATTTGCCACTTGCGCTTGTTTCTTAAAGAAGTTGTTTCTCTTCGCCACTGGCCTATATTTTCAATTAATTATGGAAAAGTATGAATTGAGCTAAGTCTCACCTACACCCTCTTAATTTTTCTTAGTTTCTATTTTTTAGATCTATCAAAAGGTATAATATATGGATTTGAAACTTTGTGTACCACTAAAACATTACAACTAGAACATGACAAAAATAGTTCAGAATTTTTTGTGCAGTTTGAAATTTTCAAAATTTTAAAATTCAAAAGAATTTGTTTATATATATAATGTCATAAAAAATACCAAAGTATTTTTTCACACATTCTACCTCAAATGTTTTGATGAAATGTAAAGTTTGGGATTCAAATATTGTATGGTGTGAGAGATATAAAAAAGAGAATTTGTTTGTGAGGGGGAAAATAATTACTATCACATATCTTGATGCACCTCTGAACAACCTAGATAGAGGGGATAGCTAAGTGAGTGCTCAGATAATCCACACTTATTAATTATGGTTTTGTTAGTAATATCAAAACACGCCTAAAAGGCACTACTAGGAAAACCCTATAGGGGTCAGTACATTGGTGATAGACTGTTTTGGCACCGACGCTACTATTACGAGCAGCGGCGTGGAAAAATAAGCTGCGCTGCCATTATTGACCGGTCGGTGGCGTGACAGCACTGTGAACCACACTGTTGGTTAGTAGGCTCAACCATGTGCCAAATCCAGGTCAGAATCATGGCATGGGATGGGTTTCCCATGCCACAGGCACGGTAATAATGGTGGCATTATGTCCTCTACACGCCACGTGTGAGCTGTCAATGGTGGTGATGCAAAATTTTCCACGCCGGCATTTAAAGGCGCCCATCCCGTGCTCGTCCCATCTCTGCATTTGCAGCCTTTACTAAAGGCGCCCGCCCGTGACTTTGGGGCCCGTCGCTCATCCTGTCCTATCGTCTCCCGCCACAGAGCGATGCATCAATGGGCGTTGTCCTCTCTTCTCCACTCATCGACGACTCGTATCTCAGCGTCGATCGATTCCCCACTCTGATGGCTCGTATCTCGATACCGGTGATTAATGCCACGACACCATCCACCGCTCTCCTTCCGCTATATAAACACGCCCTCCTCACCAACAATAGAGCACAAACTCTAGATCTAGATCGAGCACCTCACAGAACACAAACCCTAGATCTAGCCAACCACCACGATGCCTCGCTGATTGCTGGTTGATTGACCAGCCCGTTGGGAACCCCAAGAGGAAGGTGTGATGAATATAGCAGCAAGATTTTCCCTCAGTTAAGAAACCAAGGTTTATCGTTCAGGAGAGGAGCAAACAAATGACTGAAGGTGATGCTTGCTAGCTTGCGACAGCTTCGGACAATTTATAGGGCGCCTCGTCCAAGCTTTGCTTTGCTAGCTGCAACGCAGAACCGACACACCACACAACCAAATACTTTGTTCCCAACTTACGATGAGGTTGTAAATCTCACCGGTTTGCTTGAAACAAAGGGTATGAGCTTATCGAGTGGAAAGTGATAATAGTATGCGAGTAAAGTAAATAGTGCGAGTAAAGTAAACAGGTGATAGCAATATAATGGAAATAGGACCGGGGTCCACAGTTCACTAGCGGTGTCTCTCCATAAGATAAAATAATACAAGCTGGGTAAACAAATTACAGTTGGGCAATTGATAGAATAAACATAACGTGCATATGATAAGAGGATCACTATGAGATTTACTCTGGGCATTACAACAAAATACATAGACCGCCATCCAACTGCATCTATGACTAATAATCCACTCACAGGGATATCATCCGAACATCCCATCAGTATTAAGTTGCGAACAACAGATAATTGCATTAAGCAAAGTGTGTAATGTAAACAAAGCATATGCCCTCGAGCATATGAATGTTGTTTTCCCCCTAGTAGCAACAGCACATCTACAACCTTAGAGGTTTCTGTCACTCCCCCAGATTAAATAGAGGCATGAACCCACTATCGAGCATAAATACCCACTCTTGGAGTCACTAGCAACTACTCGGCCAAGATAGCTACTAACAACGGAGAGTATGCAAGATCATAAACAACATAGAGATAACAAAAAATAAATTTCAGTACTTCAACTCAAGCATAACACCAATATTTATCGGATCCCAACAAACCAAACATGTAGAATTACATAACGGTGATCTCAATCATGTAGGGCAGCTCATGAGATCTAAACATGAAGCACATGGTGGAGAAGACAACCATCTAGCTACTGCTATGGACCCATAGTCCAAGGTAGACTACTCACTCATCGCTCCGGAGGCAAGCATGGAGATGAAGAAGACCTCCGGTGGCGATTCCCCTCTTCGGCAGGGTGCCGGGAAGAGCTTCTGAACCCTCTCGATCTTCGGGTCGACGGCGGCGGCGGATCGCGATGTGTTTTGGAAAACTGATCGGGTCCTTAGGTTTTTCTAATCGGGGGGTCTTTATAGGCGAAGGGGTATCGTCAGAAGTGGACCGAGGCGGTCTCACACATAGGGGCGCGGCTAGGTCCTGGGCCGCGCCGCCCTAGTGTGAGGGCCCCTCGTGGCCCCACTCGGTCTCCTCTTCGGTTCTCTGGAAGCTTCGGTAAAATTCTGGGCGACTGGCTTTGGTTTCGTCCAATTCCGAGAATATTTCCTGTGTAACTTTTCTGAAACACAAAAACAGGAGAAAACAGGGAACTGGCACTGTGGCAACTTGTTAATAGGTTAGTTCCGGAAAATGCATAAAAGTGCCACGAAGTGTAACGAAACACTAAGCAAATGGTGTAAAACAAGCATGGAGCATCAAAAATCATGGATACGTTGGAGACGTATCAGCATCCCCAAGCTTAACTCCTGCTCGTCCTCGAGTAGGTAAGTGATAACAAAAGAAATAATTTTTGAGGTGACATGACCTACACAATCTTGATCATATATGTAAGCACTGTGAGCTGGGATCAAAAGAACTTAAAACATGGGCATGAAAGACATAATCTTGATAGAAGAAACTTAGCAACCATGTTATAACATGAAAATGAACACAAACAAAAGATCATGAAAATGAAACAATGAAAGTCAAACGTGTGTTCAAATCATAAGGAAAAACATACAAATAGTTTTCAGCTTGTCCTTCATGGAGAGCAAAACATAAATGCATAGGACACCTTCAAGTTTAAGAGGGCGACTAGATACAAATAATTTGAGAACAAGTGAAACCAACAATATGAATCAATCAATGAAAACTTTGGGACAATGCACATTATACTAAGAATGATAACTATGCTCTCTTAATGGTGCATAAAGATAGAAGGTGGTTGCTGATGCCAAGTTGATGAAGTAAATAACCGTCCCGTTGGGAACCCCAAGAGGAAGGTGTGATGAATATAGCAGCAAGATTTTCCCTCAGTTAAGAAACCAAGGTTTATCGTTCAGGAGAAGAGCAGACAATACGACTGAAGGTGATGCGGACTAGCTTAGTAACACTCCAACAAGGGCGCCATTTAACGATACTTGTTGACTCGTCTTCGGCCAGTAGCAACGCAGAACCTGCACACAACACAACCAAATAGTTTGTTCCCAACTTGCGATGAGGTTGTCAATCTCACTGGTTTGCTTGAAACAAAGGGTATGAGCGTATAGAGTGGAAAGCAGTAGAAGAATGCGAGTAAAGTAAACAGTGCGAGTAAAGTAAACAGGTGATAGCAATATGATGGAAATAGGACCGGGGTCCACAGTTCACTAGTGGTGTCTCTCCATAAGATAAATAACACGTGCTGGGTAAACAAATTACAGTTGGGCAATTGATAGAATAAAGATAAACGTGATATGTCAAGAAGATCACTATGCGATTTACTCTGGGCATTACAACAAAATACATAGACCGCCATCCAACTGCATCTATGACTAATAATCCACTTGTGGCGAATCAATCTGAGAACTCCACAAGTATTAAGTTGCGAACAACAGATAATTGCATTAAGCAAAGTGTGTAATGTAAACAAAGCATATGCCCTTGAGCATATGAATGTTGTTTTCTCCCTAGTAGCAACAACACATCTACAACCTTAGAGGTTTCTGTCACTCCCCCAGATTAAATAGAGGCATGAACCCACTATCGAGCATAAATACCCCCTCTTGGAGTCACTAGCAACTACTCGGTCAAGATAGCTACTAACAACGGAGAGCATGCAAGATCATAAACAACATAGAGATAACAAAAGATATATTTCAGTATAGCAACTCAATCATAACACCAATATTCATCGGATCCCAACAAACCAAACATGTAGAATTACATAACGGTGATCTCAATCATGTAGGGCAGCTCATGAGATCTGAACATGAAGCACATGGTGGAGAAGACAACCATCTAGCTACTGCTATGGACCCATAGTCCAAGGTAGACTACTCACTCATCGCTTCGGAGGCAAGCATGGCGATGAAGAAGACCTCCGGTGGCGATTCCCCTCTCCGGCAGGGTGCCGGGAAGAGCTTCTGGACCCTCCCGATCTTCGGGTCGACGGCGGCGGCGGATTACAATGTGTTCTGTAAAACTGATCGGGTCCTTAGGTTTTTCTCATCGGGGGGTTTTTATAGGCGAAGGGGCATCATCAGAAGTGGACCGAGGGGCTCTCACACATAGGGGGCGTGGCCAGGCCCTGGGCCGCGCCGCCCTGGTGTGAGGGCCCCTCGTGGCCCCACTCCGTCTCCTCTTCGGTTCTCTGGAAGATTCGGTAAAATTCTGGGCGACTGGCTTTGGTTTCGTCCAATTCCGAGAATATTTCATGTGTAACTTTTCTGAAACACAAAAACAGCAGAAAACAGGGAAGTGGCACTATGGCAACTTGTTAATAGGTTAGTTCCGGAAAATGCATAAAAGTGCCATGAAGTGTAACAAAACACTAAGCAAATGGTGTAAAACCAAGCATGGAGCATCAAAAATCATGGATACGTTGGAGACGTATCACTCGCCACCTAGCCACCACATATGCCATGCTCCACCACGGCGTCCCTCCACCACCAGAACCCCCGCCGTCCACGTCGGACTTCTCATGCTACATCAATGCGTTGGACAACGATGACATCGACGCAAGCATGAGCTCGAAAGAGGAAGAGGAGAAGTCGCCGCCACCTTGTGGCCACTGCAGGCCGCCCTCCTCGGCTCCTTCGAGACGGCACAAAGGGAGTCTTCTATGAGGGCAGTACGCACCGTCGTTCTCGAGCAGATGAACGCGGCCATTGCCAACCGCATCGCTGAAATCTAGGTGGAATTCGCCGCTAAGTAGGTACCGCCAAAAGGCTAATGGCGGCCGAATGGTGAGCCGCTAGGGATCTTGAAGAGAAGGCGGCGTGCGATGCTGGCTACCCCATTTGGTAGTCGTAATGGCGCTGGCTTACAGAGGAGGCCGAAGCAGCGATAGTGGCGAAGAGGGCTGCGGCGATATCGGCTCGGAAGAAGATGACGAGCTAGCCTTCCCAGCCGAGGGTCTTCATCGACCTCGGCGACGATGGCCCCTCGACTTTCGGCAGCGCAGGCCATTAGAAGCCAAGAAGCCGGCCGTCGGTCCCCGTCGACCTTAGCTCAAGCGGCATTGTTTCTGCTAAAGAAGGTCAGGACCAGCACGATAGCCACCTCTCTAGCTAATAGCGGCACCCGAACTGCAAACATATGTAATAAAATATATGCAAATTTGAATGAAAAAACGTCGTTTTCTCTATGAGATTTGGATAAAAATTTGAATGAATAAAATGCCCATGTCAAATATCCTATTGGTTCGCCACGCGTGAAAATCGAAATCTAATCGGCGGGAAACAAGAACTGAAAAAGCACACAATGATGACGTGTACCTGCACGCCATCGAATAAACGATACGGTGGCATGGATCTGCATGCCACCAAACATACACTACGGTGGCATGGAACCACCACCGTGCCACCAATATTCGGTGTAATGGTGACGTGCATCACCACGTCACCATTACGCCTCAAACAATGCCATGAAATTGGTGACATGACGAATCCGCATCATCAGTGGTAAAATCATTGACCAATGACCTATTCTATACTAGTGAGATCGACGTGCCACTAATGGAGAAGGAGGTGCAGCGTGGTCAGAATAAGTGGCAACGCCGTCACCACACCTGTCTCGCAATCCACCGACGCCCATGCCCATGATAACTCTGCCACCTGTCCCCCGCACCAACACATGAGTTACAACTGAGTGCACTAGTAATAGTGTTACATTTTGGTCGTTGGTGGCGTGTTAGGTCCCACGCCCTAATAACGTCAATATTAACGGGGTGCGTTCCACCACGCCCACCGCGTAAACAATTTTGAAAGAAAAAATGGCATGTTTGGGCGGCTGATCCGGTGTGAGGAAATCTATAGGACTAGATTAGCACAGCGATCTTGTTCCTCACATGAACATATCTGCATACACAAATAAGGAACTAGAAATGCAGAGTGAGGAAGCAAAGGAAATTTTGCTAGATTTGCATACAAACACAGAGATAACTGGTAGAGGAATCTACTTTTTATTAAACGGGGAAAAAGTTTTGCCCCAATCAATTAATTAAGAGAGGATCTTTACAAGAAAATAAAGCTTATTACAATGGGTTCTTAATCTCTCTGAATAAAATTACTCATACGCTTGGCGCCTGCTAACACCCAAAGCTTTGCCTCGTATTTGATCTTTGCAAAGATCACCGGCGGTGGTGCGTGCTTGTTTGTAAACACCATTGCATTTCTCTTATTCCAAATCTCCCAAGATGCAAGAAGAGTGATTGACGCTAAATCCTTGCGCTTCGTCATAGTGGTCCACCATTCATGAATAGATTTGGTTGGTCAACTATGCATATCCATGGAGGTTAGACCAAGCCATTCTATAATTAGGCCCCAAAGTCTCATGGTGTAGCGGCAATGGACGAAAAGATGCTCAGCCCGACTCCGATACCCTCTTGCAAAGCGGGCAAACCCCACAATTTGGTGAACCCCTCTTATGAAGGTGATCCGCGGTCCAAATTCTATTTTGAATGGTAAACCAAGCAAAGGACTTAATATTTGGAGGAGCCCAAATTTTCCAAGCTCAAGAGCAAATGGGAGAAGATGTTGCTCCAAAGAATGGGCTTTGTAAGCGAATTTGGTGGTGTATTTCCCATTTTCAATGAGGTTCCACTTTATATCATCAATCATGTCTTCATGAAGATTGTTGATGATGCTGGCAAGCTCCCCGTTGACGATTCCGGTGAGCTTATGTCGATGACGCTAGTGAGCTGTTGATGACGCTGGCGAGTGGCGAGTGATGGTGCGATGTTAAGGCACCTAGTAGGGAACCCCAAGAGGAAGGTATGAGGAGCACAGCAGCAAGTTTCCCTCAGTTGTGAAACCAATGTTATCGAACCAGTAGGAGAAAGCCAAACTTCAGAAAGTGATTCTTGCTAGCTTCGCGACACTCCTAACAATGGAGCCAGAAAATGCTGGTGCCTAGCTGATGTAGGAGCTTCTTCACCTAGCAGCAATGTGGAACCTGCACACAACACAACCAAGAACTTTGCTCCCAACTTCGATGAGGTTGTCAATCTCATCGGTTTGCTGTAAACAATGGATTGAGCGTATCGAGTGGTAAAAGGTAATAGTATGCAAGTAAAGTAAATAGAGTAAGTAAAAGTAAACGATAATAGCAATGTAAAGGAAATTGGACCAGGGTCCACAGTTCACTAGTGGTGTCTCTCCATAAGATAAATAACAATATGCTGGGTAAACAAATTACAGCTAGGCAATTGATAGAGTAAAGATAACGTACATATGTCATGAGGATCACTATGAGATTCACTCTGGGCATTACGACAAAATACATAGACCGCCATCCAACTACATCTATGACTAAAAATCCACTCGTGGGGAGTCATTCAAGAACCCCTTGAGTATTAAGTTGCGAACAAAACATAATTGTATTAAGCAATGTGTGTAATATAAACAAAGCAAATGTCCTTGGACACAAGAATATTATTTTCTCCCTAGTGGCAACAGCACATCTACAACCTTAGAGGTTTCTATCACTCCCCCAGATTACTAGAGGCATGAACCCAACTCTCGAGCATAAATACTCCCTTTTGGAGTTACTAGCATCTACTCGGCCAAGATAGCTACTAGCAACGGAAAGCATGCAAGATCATAAACAACATAGAGATAACATAAAGATATAATATTCAGCACATCAACTTAACATAGTACCAATTGAAAGGGCATTTCCCTAATAAATGTATTTTGGTGTTTGTTAACAACATTTGGTGAATTAACCATTCTATGTAAGTTCTGCAGATTTTCTAGGTTAATTCAGAATCTCGCGGAGGTTTACCCCAAAAAGGAAGAAAATATCGAAACCCGTAGTCCAGTAGTGGAGTTAGGGTTTAGTTGTCTTGTAGGGTGCTTCGCGTAGGTGGAATTGGTGGAGAGGGGATCCTCGAAGTACTGCTGTTGCTACTTCTAGGGCGGAGACTCTGGCCCTGGTGGCCGGAGACTCCGGCCTAGGAGTGTCGCCCTAGCAATCCTCCCAGTTGGTCTAAGCAGTGACCAGCCCGGAGTTGGGCCGGAGACTTTCTGTCTCTGGCCAGAGACTCCGGGTGGGGCGGAGACTCCGGTCCCAGTGGCCGGAGACTCCGGTCTGGCCAGCCAGGTAAGGGTGGGCTAGTGGGTTGGTCTAAGCAGTGACCAGGCCGGAGTTGGGCCGGAGACTTCTGTCTCTGGCTGGAGACTCCGGCCCTCCTGGCCGGAGACTCCGGCCCTAGTCGACCAGCAACGGCTACATTTCGAGGAGGAGTATATAAAGCCTTCTTCTTCCTCAAGAGAAGGCTGCAACTTCCACTCTCTCTCCACCATTGTTCCAAAGCTTCAAAGCTCAAGATCTCTCTCCCTAGCCAATAGAACTCAAAGCCCTTTTGGGATTTGAGGGAGAAGACCTAGATCTACACTTCCACCAAGGCGATTTGATTTCCCCCTCTCTTTGTTGAGGGGCTCGTTACTTGTGTGATTCATCGGATTTCTAGCCGGAAGAAGCCGTCCCCCAAGCTTGACTTTGTGTGTAAGAGCTTGGTGGGCCTATTGGGAGCCTCCAATTGAGTTGTGGAGCTTGCCCCAATACTTTGTGTAAAGGTGTCGTGCCGCCTTCAAGGGCATCGCTTAGTGGAGCGTGAACTCGCCTTTGTGGCTTGTTCACCGGAGAATAGGGTGAGCCTTTGTGGCGTTGGTGGCCTTTGTGGCACCACACCTCTCCAACGTAGACGTACTTCCCGTAACAAGGAAGGAACTACGGGAATACATCCTCGTGTCTTCGTGTCTCCATTGCGGTGACCTCTATCCTTTACTCGTACCTTTACTTATATTGTTATTGCTAGCTTGCTTGTCACTCTAGGTAAATTCACTTAGTAGCACATCTAGAGAATTTACCTTCTTGTCTAGCCTTAACTTGAAAAGAAGTAAAAAAATTGGGTAGCTCCTATTCACCCCCCCCTCTAGTCGCTCATACGATCCTTTCAATTGGTATCAGAGCGTGGTCTCTTATTCGGGCTTAACCGCCTAAGAGTTTGAGAAACTATGGATGGGGATAAGAGTAAAGAAACTCCTCCCGAAGATACTCCTCCATCTATCTCTTCCTCTTCAATCTCACGTCAGGAGCATTTGGCGTCCTTGGACACAATGCAAACCACTATGAGATTGGAGATGAAGGCTATGTTTGAGGAATATTTTGGAAGAAAACCTTCCGGGCCCACTGACCCAAACACCACACCTAGTGTGGAACTCTCCTTGGCTAAGGTGAAGCCACCTAACAATGGCTCCACCTCCGCTGAAAATAAAGGTGACCCTCCTAAGGAAAATGATGGTCCGGCAAAGGGTGCTAACATTCCACCCCCTAACACTTACTCACCTCCGCCGGTCCATTATCCTATGCCACACATTAACAACATGGGTTCTCCTCCTAAGCTTGATTCTCGCAATTTTATTAAATGGCAAGGACTAATGAAATCTCATATTTCTAGCTCATCTACTCATTTGTGGAGGGTCATACAAAATGGCTTTGCACCTCATGATCCTCTCAACTTGACCGGAAGGGAAGAAGTTGATGAGCAACTCAATGCCACCGCCAAGCATCTCCTTCAAGAAGCCGTACCGGATACTCATGCAGTACACATCAACAACTTGAGCACCGCCAAGGAAGTATGGGACTATCTCACTATGCTCTTCATTGGGAATGAAAGTATTCGGTCCTCCAAGTTTGATGAGCTCAAGAGTGAAGAAAGGGATTTCATTATGCGTGATAATGAGACTCCCGATGAGATGTACCAAAGGATCTTGGCTCTTGCCACGGCCTTGACCGGATTTGGGTGCAAAGACAATGGTGATGACTATATCAAGCGTATGTTCATCACCTCCATCAACCCAAGAGAACCCATGCGGTCCGAGATAATCCGTTCAAGACCGGATTTTGGGAGTATGACCTCAAATGAAGTTCTTTACGAGTTCACCGCCTTGTCTATCTTGAAGAAGAACGCGGAAGAAACAAGAGCCCGTGTTCTTGCCGGACAAGGAGTTCACAATCTTGCTCTCAAGGCCAAGGTGGTGTCCAAGCAAGGAGGAGAAGAAGAAGAAATATATGAAGAAGAGTGTTGGTCTACGGAAGATCTCAAGTTTGCACTCCATGAACACTTGGCTCTCAATGCAAGTGCCTTTTGGGATGCCAACAAGCACAAGACGAAGGGGTCCAAGTTCAAATCCTTTCCAAGAAAAGGTGGTGACTCTAAAGTGAGGCATTGCTACAATTGTGGTGGAATCAAGTACTTCATCGCCGAATGTCCTTATGAGAACAAGGAGGACAATGAGGGACGGCTCGTCCCCAAGCGCCGGTCATCCAAGTTCTACCCATCCAAGAAGCATGGGAACAAGGACAACAAGAAGAAAGGAGAAAGGGTATTGGTGGTTCATGAGGAGTATGACTCTGAGTCCGATGATGATGACTCCGTTGATGAAGAGAATGGAGAAGTGGCCGCCATTGCCATTGTCTCCACACCACCTACATCCCTCTTCAACTCACTAAATGAGAATGCCATCATCACCACTCACAAGTGTCTTATGGCTAAGGCCTCGGAGGTAACCTCATCACCTACTCCTTCATCATCACATTCCAATACTACCTCTTTGGATGATGTGAGTAGTCTTAAGATTAAGAAAGAACTAGTTTCTTGTGATGATTTTCTTGCTAACATGAAGGGGCCAACCAAGATATACGTTGAGACACTAATGTGTGAACTTGGTGATGCCCATGACACCATCAAGGAAAAGGAGGAGTTGGAAAGATTAGCCGCCGATGATATTGGCTCTCTATCAATTGAGCTCGAAGAAGAGCAAAACTTGAGAGTCTCTTTAGAGGAGAAATTGTTGGGACTAGAAGAGTCTCATAATCTAATCTTGTCAAAACTCACTAAAGAACGTGACCATGCTCTTGCTATGGTCAAGTTGCTTAAAAAGGAGAAAGTTGAATTTGACATTGGTCATAATGATCTTCGTGAGAAGTTTGAGAAGCTTGAAGAAGCTCACAAGGCTTTGGAGGGCAAATTCTCTCATCTCACCAAGATTCGTGAACAACTTCAAATTCAACTAACTATTGAACAATCTAAAGTCCCCCCAATGCAAGTTATTGAAGTTCCTTGTTCTTCTAACTCTATTTGTGATCATAGTGATATCATTGAGGAGAACAATAGGTTGAAGGCCGATCTTGCTAAGGGCCTTGCTACTTGCATTCAAGGAGAGAAGAATCTCAACGATCTCTTGAACAATCAAAGATTGTTCAAGGGAAAGGAGGGCCTCGGTTTTGTTGCCGAGTCCTCAAAGAAAGGGGATCTTTGTTTGATGGCCGAGTCCTCAAAGAAGAAGAAGAACAAGAAGAAGACAAAGCCTGCTGCTGCTCCTACTCCTCATGTCCCCTTTGATATTTGTTACACCGAGGAGGAGTGGGAGGAGCTGAATGGAAAGAAGAAAATCGAGGAGACCGGAGTCTCCGGGTCAAAGGCTCCGGAGTCTCCGAACATTGCTTCCGGAGGAGTAAAATGGATTATTGATAGTGGTGCCACAAGCCACATGACTGGAAGCAAAAATATTGTGGAAGATCTAAAGCCCAATACTTCAAATGTCACGGTCTCATATGGTGATAATTCATCCTCTAAGGTACTTGGTTTCGGTAAGGTGGTGATCACTCCGGACGTGTCCCTAGTGAATGTCATTCTTGTCGAAACCATTGGTTATAATCTACTTTCCGTTCATCAACTTGCTACTATGGGCTATGCCACATATTTTGATGTTGATTTTGTGGTCTTCATGTGGAGTAAGTCTCTCAAGGTTGCCTTTGTTGGGTATGTCGAAAACGGCTTGTATGTGGTGGACTTTTCGGAGAAACCCACTACGGCCGCGATATGCCTAATTGCTAAGGCCGACGTGGGATGGCTTTGGCATCGCCGGTTAGCCCACGTCAATATGAGAGCTTTGCAAAATCTCTACACCGGCGGCCACATACTCGGACTAAAGGATGTTTCTTTTGCCAAAGATTGTGTTTGTAGGGCATGTATTGAAGGAAAGATGCATGAAACAAGTCATCCAAGCAAGACTATTATCTCTTCCAAGAGGTGCTTGGAGCTCCTTCACATGGATCTCTTTGGACCTCCCACTTATGCAAGTCTTGGTGGCAAGAAATATTGCTTGGTGATTGTCGATGACTATTCAAGATACACCTGGGTTTATTTCTTTGAGTTCAAGAGTGAGACCCAACAAACCGTCAAAGACTTTGCCACCGAAGTTGAGCGTCAATTCAATACCACCATATTGACTATAAGAAGTGACAATGGCACCGAGTTCAAGAACTACTCCCTAAATGAGTTTCTTAGTGATGCGGGTATCAAACATCAATATTCCGCTGCATATACCCCGCAACAAAATGGAGTTGCCGAGAGGAAGAACCGGACTCTTATGGATGCGGCAAGAACTATGTTGGCGGAGTTCAAGTCTCCATACAACTTTTGGGCCGAAGCTATCAATACCGCATGCCATGCCACCAACCGGCTTTATCTCCGCAAGAACTTGAACAAGACTCCATATAAAATTCTTACCGGGCAAAAGCCCAACATCAAGTACTTCCGGGTATTTGGTTGTAAGTGTTTCTATCTCAAGAAAGGTGTTCGTTTGTCAAAATTTGATTCTAAAGCATTAGAGGGTATCTTTGTTGGTTACTCCACGGACTCACATTCCTATAGGATCTATAGCAGGTCCACCGGGCATGTTATAGAGACTTGTAATGTGAGGTTCGATGAGGATAATGGTTCCTTTGTAGGACAAAGTTGTGTTCGTGATGTAGGTGACGAAATTCCTCCCCAAGCCATAAGAAGAATGGGTGTCGGATTCTTCCGGCCCATTGAGGGACACCTTTTGGCCGAAGGAGAAGGACAATGCTCTACACATGTGGAGCCTTCACCTGCTGAACACACACAGGACATTGACCAAAGACAAGCTGCACACCCTCAACCTCAAGATCATCCCACCGAGCAATCTTTTCCGGAGTCTCCGGCCCCTGTGGTCCGGACTCTCCGGCCTATACCGGAGTCTCCGGGTATGGATACCGGAGTCTCCGGGGGTGATCAAGCCTTTGATGAAGATCCTTCAGAATTCCGTGGCTATGGGCCACTTGATGATCAAGGCAATCCAAATGGTCATGGCGAGGACCAGAACAGTGATCATGAAGATGATCAAGTAGTCTCTCAAGAATCTCCTCTTGAGGCTCGCACTCGCCGTGAGAAGAAGCTTGAGTCCATTCTTCGACGAAGAAGCATATCCTTGGAAAATGTGGTTGGGAGTGTTCGTAAAGGTGTCTCCACTAGGAGGCAACTTTCTAACTTTTGCTCTCATCATGCTTTTGTCTCTTGTGTAGAACCCAAGAAAGTTTATGAGGCACTTGAGGATCCAGATTGGCTTGATGCCATGCATGATGAACTCAACAACTTCGAGCGCAACAATGTGTGGACTCTAGTAGAAAGGCCTAAAGATTGTCGTAATGTCATTGGGACCAAGTGGATCTTCAAGAACAAGCAAGATGCAAATGGCATATTCATTCGTAATAAGGCAAGATTGGTGGCTCAAGGTTTCTCCCAAGTTGAGGGTATTGACTTTGGTGAAACTTTCGCTCCCGTTGCCCGTCTTGAATCCATTCGCATCTTACTTGCATATGCATCACATCATAACTTTAAACTTCAACAAATGGATGTTAAAAGTGCATTTCTCAACGGTCCCTTAAATGAATTGGTTTTTGTGAAGCAACCCCCGGGCTTCGAAAACCCTAAGTTTCCTAACCACGTTTACAAACTTGATAAGGCACTCTATGGCCTCAAACAAGCCCCACGTGCGTGGTATGAGCACCTTAAAGAGTTGTTGGTTGATCGTGGTTTTGAAATTGGGGTGATCGATCCCACTCTTTTTACTAAGAAGGTCAATGGGGAGCTTTTCATTTGCCAATTATATGTTGATGATATTATATTTGGTTCTACTAACAAAGCTTTCAATAATGAGTTTGCCAAGCTCATGACCGACAAGTTTGAGATGTCTATGATGGGGGAGTTGGAGTTCTTCCTTGGATTTGAAGTTAAACAATTGAAGGGAGGGACTTTTGTAAACCAAGCCAAATATACCCAAGACAGGCTCAAGAGGTTCGAGATGATAGGAGTCAAAGGTGCAAAGACTCCCATGCCAACAAAGGTTAATCTTGATCTCGATCCTAATGGTAAAGAAGTGGATCAAAAACTATATAGATCTATGATTGGTTCCTTGCTTTACCTTTGTGCATCTAGACCGGACATTATGTTAAGTGTGGGAGTTTGTGCACGTTTTCAAGCCGCACCAAAGGAAAGCCACTTAGTGGCGGTCAAGAGAATCTTTCGATATTTAGTGAATACCCCTAACTTTGGTCTTTGGTACCCGAAGGGAGCAAGTTTTGATCTTGTAGGTTACTCGGATTCGGATTGGGCGGGAGACAAAGTGGAACGGAAATCAACCTCCGGGGCTTGCCAATTTCTTGGTAGGTCCTTGGTGTGTTGGTCATCTAAGAAACAAAATTATGTGTCTCTCTCTACCACCGAAGCCGAATATGTAGCCGCGGCTAGTTGTTGTGCACAACTCTTATGGATGAGGCAAACTTTGAAGGATTACGGTGTCATTTTTGACAAAGTGCCTCTTTTATGTGATAATGAAAGTGCAATCAAGATCGCTCACAACCCGGTGCAACACAATAAGACGAAGCATATTGAGATTCGTCATCATTTCATTCGGGATCATGTCAACCGTGGAGAAATTGATCTATCTTATGTTGTCACTCATGAGCAACTTGCCGATATATTCACAAAGCCTCTTGATGAAGCAAGATTCCGGGAATTGAGGCATGAACTAAATATCATTGATTCAAGCAATGTGGCTTGAGCTATGTGCATTTACTCTCATACTCTAACGTGTGTGTTGTTCTAGATATGGGCATGGAAATAGGGGGAGTGCGGTCCTAATTGATTGGACTATCCCTCCCCCCATAATGCCAATAGTAAGCGTATTGTTCTATCTTGTCATGTGTGACATTTTTTAGCTTAACCGATGAGTCTAGGTTTTGGACCCAAGATATATCTTCGCGGTGCCATACCTATATACTCATACATGGTGGCCTTTTGGTCACCAACCTCCCTAAGTGGAGGAGTTTCCCATTTGATCTTATTGCCTTATTTTTTTATGGGAATATGCTCATGTTTGGTCTTATTTGATTTTATTTGGATGTTTGCAAACATGAGCATTTAGTACCACACAGTGACAATGTGTCCATCCCAAGCCTATCTCACCCTCAAACTACTTAATCTTTAAATGACATGTCCTTTATACACCAAAAATGTGATCTGGTCAATGGGGGGCCGGAGACTCCGGGGTTCACAGCCCGGAGACTCCGGTGGGCCGGAGACTCCGGGGTAAGTACCGGAGACTCCGGCCAGGGCAGTTTCGAAGTGGATATCTAGGGCACGGGGTGGGAAGAATGGTTCACTCTTTCCCCACCCACCCCCGTGCTCCTACTCACCTCTACCGCCCCCCATTGCCCTAGATCGTCCCCGGAGCCTCTCCAAGCTTCGGGATCCGCCGTGCCACCGGCAAAACAAGCTCTTGGAGGTGTGGGATCAATCCCACCGATCGTATTTGAGCCATGGACTCCGGTAAACTTGCCCTCAATCTCCTTCATCTAGTTCTTCCTAGATCTATGAGATTTGCATGTTTTCCTTAGTTCTACATGGTGTACTACCTTCTAGTGGCTTCCAATCATCTTCTTAGCAACTTTATTGTGGATTTTGCACTCGATTTGTTCAAATGTGGTCTCCTAGACTCGGGCCCCTGAATCCGACCGGAGACTCCGGCCCCTGTGTCCGGAGACTCCGGTCTGGACTCAAAGTCTCCGGTTCCGGCCGGAGACTCCGGCCCGAGTCCCCGGAGACTCCGGCTAGATCAGGCCTGAGTGCACTCTTTCACAACATAGTTGCTTAATTTTGAATTCTAGGACATGTCACCTCAACCTTGCTATCTTCCTCACTCATTCACAGGTGCAGGTGGTTCTCGGAAGCCGGCAGCTCATAGCAAGGACAAGTTGGTTGTCAATCCCTCCACCGGGGAGCTTGCTCAAAGGTCAGTCATTGCTCAGCAAGCTAGAGATGCTAAGCGGCTCAAGACAAGGATGGCTGAGGAGGAACGAGCTGAGGCAGCTAAGAAAGTCAAGTTTGATAGTCTTGTGACTCTGGAAGGACTTTCATCATCTGAGTTTGTTGAGATGAGGAAGAGGGATATGTACACTCTCCCGCGGAACTCCCATGACCGTTGCTTTGTCCGCAAGGAGCAAGAGCTGATCATGAAGGAATTCTATGCTTCTCTCAAGAAGTATCCGGTTTGCCCTCAGACGGTGATGGATTTCTCTCATTTTGCCAAGTACAGTGCATACTTCGGAGAGGCTGTGTGGATCACTCGCAAGCTTGGGCTCCATACACTCATGAAGATTCAAGAGCCCTACAACATCACATTGGTCCAACAGTTCTTTGCTACCTTGGTGTTGGGAGATGGTGAGGAGATCCCCATGACTTGGATGACCGGAGAAGAGGTTTGTCACTCCAACTTCATGGACTTTGCTGCTCTCCTTGGGTATGAGTTCCGTGGTGCTACTACTCCTAGTGGCATGAGGATGCATGTGGATGGGGAGTACTATGAGAAGAAGAAGCTTGCTCCTCTCTACACCGGGAATGACAAGAAGATTGTCATTGGGGGCACTCTTGGGCTGTCCAAACGGTCCAACATCTTGCTCCGCATATTCCGGGCCTCCATTGCCCCTCAAGCCGGCAACTTTGATGCTATTCGTGGGGCCTTGGTGAATCTCTTGGCCTACTCTCATGAGGTATATTGCAAAGGGGAGACCGCACATGTTGAGCCACTTGATGTGATGGATTTTATTCACAAGGAGATCAATGATTGCATTCTCAACAAGAAGACTCCTCTTTATGCTCCTTTTATCATGAAGCTCATCCTTGCTCAACAACTCAACCTTCCTCTCCTCACGGCAAACCTTGTGGATCACAAGGTTGTGAAGCTTCAACGCAAAGAACCCACCGGTCACTCCAAAGAACCATTTGCTCCGATGAGAGGTGAAGATGATGATGCCTTTGCCGAGGGAGTGTCCACTAGAAGGGGCCCAAGAATGAAGCATGCTAGCAATGCCGGCTCTAGCTCCAACAATGAGTTTGCTCAAGAGTACAAGAAGCTCAATTGGTTCCAAAGGAATGTGCTTTGCATGAATGTGGACATCCGCCACAAGCAATATGAGAGCTACATCTCTCAAAAGCACATCAATGACAATCAAGCTGTTCTTCACAAGGCTTTTCGGAAATCTCAACCGGGTTATGTGGAATCACCTCCTTCCTCTTCTTCATCCGGTACTCACAGCTATGGCAAGTGGAGCAAGGGTCTGACTGACTGGCAGGCATTTGAGGAGTTCACCTCTGGCACCTCCAATGTGCGTCATGGCAAGAAGCCCATGGCTTCTGATGATATTGAAGAAGGAGATGAGGACTTCAATGCCGGTTCCGAGGACGAGCCCGAGGATGAAGACGATGAGTGATCCCATCCCATGGGCGTGTAGCATCGCTCTTTTCCCTTTTTGGTGTCTCGATGCCAAAGGGGGAGAAGTAGCTCTACTAGGTTGTCTTCGTTGGGATTTGCATGGGGTGGTTATTTGGATTTGCACTTCGTTTGCCTTGCCTTGGTCGAGACACAAGGACTTTCATGTTGTGTCTCATCTATCTTAGTGTTGAACCTTTTAAATGTGTGTGGTATGTTATGTGTGTGAGACTTAAGTTCTTATGTTGCTTAGTAAGACTATTAAATGTGTGCTATATTGTTAGTCTTACTTATATGCTTATTGGTTAGTCTCATATATTATTTCTTGCACTTGGTATAATTGTGAAATATATAGGGGGAGTGAGGATTCTTACTTGTGTGGCTCATGTTCAAATGCAAATGGTGTTGTGCACACAAGTAGGGGGAGCTTTTGCTATATATTTCATTTTATTGTGTTTATATCTTGCAAATCCTTATGTTGTCATCAAACACCAAAAAGGGCGAGATTGAAAGGGCATTTCCCTAATAAATGTATTTTGGTGTTTGTTAACAACATTTGGTGAATTAACCATTCTATGTAAGTTTTGCAGATTTTCTAGGTTAATTCAGAATCTCGCAGAGGTTCACCCCAAAAAGGAAGAAAAGATCGAAGCCCGTAGTCCAGTAGTGGAGTTAGGGTTTAGTTGTCTTGTAGGGTGCTTCGCGTAGGTGGAATTGGTGGAGAGGGGATCCTCGAAGTACTGCTGTTGCTACTTCTAGGGCGGAGACTCCGGCCCTGGTGGCCGGAGACTCCGGCCTAGGAGTGTCGCCCTAGCAATCCTCCCAGTTGGTCTAAGCAGTGACCAGCCCGGAGTTGGGCCGGAGACTTTCTGTCTCTGGCCGGAGACTCCGGGTGGGGCGGAGACTCCGGTCCCAGTGGCCGGAGACTCCGGTCTGGCCAGCCAGGTAAGGGTGGGCTAGTGGGTTGGTCTAAGCAGTGACAAGGCCGGAGTTGGGCCGGAGACTTCTGTCTCTGGCCGGAGACTCCGGCCCTGGAGTCACTTAGGGCGGAGACTCCGGCCCTAGTTGACCAGCAACGACTACATTTCGAGGAGGAGTATATAAAGCCTTCTTCTTCCTCAAGAGAAGGCTGCGGCTTCCACTCTCTCTCCACCATTGTTCCAAAGCTTCAAAGCTCAAGATCTCTCTCCCTAGCCAATAGAACTCAAAGCCCTTTTGGGATTTGAGGGAGAAGACCTAGATCTACACTTCCACCAAGGCGATTTGATTTCCCCCCTCTCTTTGTTGAGGGGCTTGTTACTTGTGTGATTCATCGGATTTCTAGCCGGAAGAAGCCGTCCCCCAAGCTTGACTTTGTGTGTAAGAGCTTGGTGGGCCTATTGGGAGCCTCCAATTGAGTTGTGGAGCTTGCCCCAATACTTTGTGTAAAGGTGTCGTGCTGCCTTCAAGGGCATCGCTTAGTGGAGCGTGAACTCGCCTTTGTGGCTTGTTCACCGGAGAATAGGGTGAGCCTTTATGGCGTTGGTGGCCTTTGTGGCACCACACCTCTCCAACGTAGACGTACTTCCCGTAACAAGGAAGGAACTACGGGAATACATCCTCGTGTCTTCGTGTCTCCATTGCGGTGACCTCTATCCTTTACTCGTACCTTTACTTATATTGTTATTGCTAGCTTGCTTGTCACTCTAGGTAAATTCACTTAGTATCACATCTAGAGAATTTACCTTCTTGTCTAGCCTTAACTTGAAAAGAATTAAAAATATTGGGTAGCTCCTATTCACCCCCCCCCCTCTAGTCGCTCATACGATCCTTTCACCAATACTCATCGGATCCCAACAAAACAACATGTAGAATTACATAAAGATGATCCTGATCATGTAGGGCAGCTCACAAGATCTAAACATGAAGCACATGGCAGAGGAGACAACCATCTAGCTATTGCTATGGACCCGTAGTCCAAGGTAGACTACTCACACATCACTCCGGAGGCGACCATGGTGGTGGAGAAGGCCTCCGGCAGGGATTCCCCTCTCCGGCAGGGTGCCGGGAAGAGCTCCTGGATCCTCCTGATCTCACGATGGCCACGACGGCGGCTTGCAGTATGCTTCCTAGAAAAGAGATCCATCCCTTAGGTTTTTCTCGTCAAGGGCAACTTATAGGCGAAAGGGCAGTGTTAGAGGGTGGACCAGGGCGGCTCACACCCTGGTGGCGCGGGCCATGGGTAGGCCATGCCAGCCTAAGGGTGTGGCCGGCTCCTGGCCCCCCTCCGTCTCATCTTCGGTCTTCTCGAAGCTTCGGTAAAAATAGAAGGTTGGGCTTTTGTTTCGTCCAATTCTGAGAATATTTCCTGTGTAGCTTTTCTGAAACACAAAAATAGCAAAAAATAGGGAACTGGCACTGTGACATCTCGTTAATAGGTTAGTTCCAGAAAATACATAAAAACGCCACGAAGTGTAACAAAACACAAAGCAAATAGTGTGTAAACAAGCATGGAGCATCAAAAATTATAGATACGTTTGAGACATATCAGCGAGCGGCAAGCACCTAGTCAACTACGCCGATGTGCTCTCCGTTGATGACGTCAGCAACATCTGCTACCTGTAACTATCATCCGCATTGTAGCCTGCAGGCGCTGGCCAGGTACCAAATGCGTGATCCTTGCACTGGAGGATGCAACGTCGCTATGCCGGCGCGGCTGTTTGGGGGCACGTACGCCGTGTCATCAAAATTCTAGTGGAAGAACACTAGTAGAAAAAAGGACTTCCATACACCCCCTTTAATCCCCAAACAATTTGGTCCACGACTAATGCTCACATTAGTCCCGATTCAAGCGAAAACATGGGCAAGCAAGCTTTAGTCCCTGTTTAAACGAGACCTTTAGTCCCGTTTGGCACCAACCGGGACTAAAGGGTACACGCCCATTTTTCCTCTAATGCCTACCCCCACCCCTCCCCCTCCCTCGCGTAGAAAACACATCTAAAAAATAAAAAAAATATGATAAAAACTTCAACCTTCAAAATCCTTTGACATGCATGCACCTCACGCAACCATCTATTAGAGAAAATTTGAAAATTTGAATTTTGATACTTTTTGCAAAAAAGGTTATTCTGAATTAAAATGATAATAAATTTTGTGTACGGACTCAAAAAAATGTGTAATATATGAAAAACTATCTACGGAAAAAGTTACATCCGATTTCAGCAGCCGTAGGCCATTTGCACATTTTTTCTTGCTTCTCAAAATTCTAAAGCGAAATATAAAAGCAGGAAGATTTTAGATTTTGTCAAAAAATGAGAAAATTTGAATTTTTTTATTTTTTTTATTTCTTATGTTGTTTATTTCAGTTTTTAATTATTTTGAATGTTTTGCATTATTTTGGGATTTTTTATTTTTTATTTTTTTGAATTTTTTTAATTTTATGAGTTTTAATAATTGAATTAAGCATACAGATTATTTGAAATTCATCGATTCTTATTATTACTTAATCATTGGTGCTTATTTTTTAAATTATTTGGAATTCAAAAAGTAAAATCATGTGTTACCAAAGTCTAAGGGTTTAACAGAATTGATAGCATAGTATTATCAAGAGGTCGCG
The DNA here is from genome assembly GCA_007115705.1 of Dactylis glomerata. Lineage (NCBI taxonomy): Eukaryota > Viridiplantae > Streptophyta > Magnoliopsida > Poales > Poaceae > Dactylis > Dactylis glomerata. The sequence goes on along the minus strand of QXEO01000464.1, from coordinate 5,108,502 downwards.
AGCGCAGTCTTGGAAGGTAGTAAGGAAGGAATAGAGAAGTTAAGCATGCTAAAGGTGGAGCAGCGTGAGGATAGGTGACTGACCGGGAAGTTTGACCACAAGTGTGTACTTTGATATGAGAATAGGGGTGATTAGAGATTAGAGATTAGAGTGGAGAGTGGAAACTGTCAAACAATTTAAATATTCAAAAATATAGAAATTAAAAAAATCTGAAAAAAATTGGGCTACCGGGATTAAAGGGTCTTCTAGCCCCCTGCACACGATCTAGGCCATGTGAAGGACCTTTAGTCCCGATTGAAAGGCTTCAGTTTCGCTTTGCTAACTAACCGGGACTAAAACCCCTTACCAACTAAGATAAAAGCCTTTTTTCCATTAGTAGAAGTTCGCGCTCAGCGGTCGTGTCCTCGAAGTCGGCATGAGCTAGCGCCGAGCCAGATAGCTCATGACGCGGGTGAGGCTCTCCATGCGCACGTCCGGGAGCGCAATCTGTTGCTCCACCTAGGGCGCGATTGGTAGCCTGCACCCTTTTTGGGCTCCCAGGGCGCAGGTGCTGGTGGGCATGGGTCGCATCAAACGGGCCAAAACCAGCGTTGGCATTTCGTTTGGTGGCCTGGGTTGCATCCAGAGAGCCAAAAGGCCCATGTCGTATGTCTGCTGTTCACCATGTACTCGCAGAACTCGCCATGGCGGAGCGGGATGGTGGCACCTGCCTGGGACGTGATCTTCAGCACCCTGGACACCTACCAGGCTATGGCAGGAGGGACGGAAAGGACGACAAGGTCGCACTCCCTGAGCTGGACGTAAAACCGCCTTGGCACCGGGACGACATCGTAATGTCCCATGCGAGGTTTACGGCCAGACGTCGACCTGCCCTCCCGCTCCCTGAGATAGGCGACCACCCCAGGAACTTCTGGGCGCGCATCGATGTAGGGGTTCACGGGGAGCTCGTCCTCCTTGTCCAGAGCCCGGTGCACGTAGCTGGCGACGATGGCGTCCCAGTCCTGTACATGATGAGCAATGTCTAACAGCAATTTCTAACAGCAATTTGTACCAATGTCTAACAGCAATGTCTACCAAGCAATTTGTACCAATGTCTAACAGCAATGTGTACCAAGCAATGTCTACCGAACTAACACCAATGTTTACCAAGCTAACACCAATGGCTACTTTTGCAGCAATGTGTACCAAGCTTACAACAATGTCTACCAAGCAATGTCTACCGAACTAACACCAATGTGTACCAGGCTAACACCAATGGCTACTTTGCAGCAATGTCTACCAAGCTAACACCAATGGCTAATTTGCAGCAATGTCTACTTTGTAGCAATCCTACCAATGTCTACTGCTAGGCGCGCATTGATACGTCTCAAACGTATCTATAATTTTTGATGCTCCATGCTTGTTTTTACACCATTTGCCTATTGTTTCGTTACACTTAGTGGTACTTTTATACATTTTCCGGAACTAACCTATTAACGAAGTGCCACAGTGCCAGTTTCCTGTTTTCTGATGTTTTTGTGTTTCAGAAGTGATACACAGGAAATATTCTCGGAATTGGACGAAACAAGTACCTGAAGTCATATTTCACCGGGGAGCTCCCAAACATCCGAAGACCTGACGGAGGGGGGCCACGTGGCCCCCACACACAGGGGCGGCGCGGCCTGGCCCCTGGCCGCGCCAGCCCCTTGTGAGGCCGCGTGGCTCCACCTCTGACATCGCCCTTTCGCCTATAAGTACCCCCCGACGAGAAAAACCTAAGGCCAGATCAGTTTTCCAGAATACATCGCGATACGCCGCCGCCGTCGACCCGAAGATCGGGAGGGTCCAGAAGCTCTTCCCGGCACCCTGCCGGAGAGGGGAATCGCCACCGGAGGTCTTCTTCATCGCCATGCTTGCCTCCGGAGCGATGAGTGAGTAGTCTACCTTGTACTATGGGTCCATAGCAGTAGCTAGATGGTTGTCTTCTCCACCATGTGCTTCATGTTTAGATCTCATGAGCTGCCCTACATGATTGAGATCACCGTTATGTAATTCTATGATGTTGGTTTGTTGGGATCCGATGAATATTGGTGTTTATGATTAAGTTGTTGTACTGAATTATATCTTTTGTTATCTCTATGTTGTTTATGATCTTGCATGCTCTCCGTTGTTAGTAGCTATCTTGGCCGAGTAGTTGCTAGTGACTCCAAGAGGGGGTATTTATGCTCGATAGTGGGTTCATGTCTCTATTTCACCTGGGGGAGTGACAGAAACCTCTAAGGTGGTAGATGTGCTGTTGCTACTAGGGAGAAAACAACATTCATATGCTCAAGGGCATATGCTTTGTTTACATTACACACTTTGCTTAATGCAATTATCTGTTGTTCGCAACTTAATACTTTTGGGGTGTTCGGATGATATCCCCGGGGGTGGATTATTAGTCATAGATGCAGTTGGATGGCGGTCTATGTATTTTGTTGTAATGCCCAGACTAAATCTCATAGTGATCTTCTTGACATATCACGTTATCTTTATTCTATCAATTGCCCAACTGTAATTTGTTTACCCAGCATGTTATTTATCTATGGAGAGACACCACTAGTGAACTGTGGACCCCGGTCCTATTTTAATCATATTGCAATCACCTGTTTACTTTTCCCGCACTGTTTACTTTACTAGCATATTACTACTGTTTTCCACTCGATACACTCATAACCTTTGTTTCAAGCAAACCGGTGAGATTGACAACCTCATCGCAAGTTGGGAGCAAAGTATTTGTTTGTGTGTGTGCAGGTTCCACGTTGCAGTTAGCAAGCAAAGCTTGGACGAGGCGCCATATATAAATTGTCCGCTGCTGTCGCAAACTAGCAACCATCACCTTCAGTCGTCACCGTCTCTCTTCTTCAAGAACAATATTAAACCTTGGTTTCTTACTGAGGGAAAACTAGCTGCTATACTCATCACACCTTCCTCTTGGGGTTCCCAACGGGCTGGTCATTCACCACGCATCAAGCTAATTTTCTGGCGCCGTTGCCGGGGAGGAGAAACTCCTACATCAACTATATCTTCCCCCCGTCAATTCGGCCCCATCAATAATTTTCTGGCGCCGTTGCCGGGGAAGAGAGAAGACTTCTGCGAGGGGAGTTCTTCGCACACACATTCTTTACTTTGTTATTTGTTTTGCTTTACTTTATTTTATTTTACCTGCATTGCTTTTCATATCAAAAACCCAAAAAAATTAGAATCCTTGGTAGTTGTTATTTCTTTGCTTTTAGTTTATCATGTCTAGTTTAGTTGCTACTACTATGTCCCCCGAAGACATGATCTTTACCTTTAAGCAGAAAGATGAGGAAAGCTTTAAAGAAGCTTGGTCTAGAATTTATGATTGGCATGGAAAAACTGAACCTAAAATGACTTTGAGTTTGCTTCTTAGTAGCTTTTACTTTGGACTTTCTCTTCGTTATAGATATGCTTTGGATGCTACTGCAAAAGGAGATTTCCTTCATTGTGATGGAGATCAAGCCTTCAATATTATTAAAAAGTTGATTACAATTTATAGCATGCCAACCTATTTTGATTCCTCTCTTGTGTGCATTTTTAATAGACTTAATACTCTTGAGACTCACACTGCTAGTTTGAATTCTTGCTACAATACTTTGCGCCAGCATTTTGATTATGTGCCTATAAATTCTGAGCCTTCGAGCTGGTATCCTACAATAAAAATCACCATTAGTGGTGAAACTTTTCATGCTCGTTGTGATATTATGTCTGAATTTTGTCTCATGCCAAAGGATGTTTATGAATCTTTGAGCCTTTGGAAGCTTTCTGAGGGAGGAGAAGAAATTTTTCTTACTAATAATGCCACCATATCTCCCCTTGGAATAGCTGAAGGAGTCTTTACAAAAATCCTAGGAAGAATGATATCTACTGATTATCTTGTTATTGAATGTGTAGGAAAAGGACAAATCACACTTGGAAGATCCATTCTGAAGCTCCTTGGCGCCGTTATCGATGTGGGAAAAGGCAATATAACATTTACTACTCCACCTTGCAATAACCATGTCTTTCCTAGAGTCAAGAGCAAAGGTAATAAAGGGAGACGTAAGGCACGTGCTGACCCTAGCACTTCATCACTTGATAATACTTGATTCGCAATTTTCTGCGCCTAGCTCAAAGGCGTTAAAGAAAAGCACTCTTGGGAGATAACCCATTGTTTACTTTTCAGTACTTTTTCTTTTATTTGAGTCTTGGAAGTCATTACTACTGTAATGACCGCTCCTTATCTTGTTTATTTCGTTTTTGTGCCAAGAGAAGCCTCTAATTTGAGTGAGGTAAAGATTTGGGGTTATTGCTGTCCTGAAACTGTTTTCGGTGCTGCACCGTAAAAATTCGTGAAAATTCTCTGTTTATCTTTTGGACCTGCGATTTCTTGTGCATATGCCCCAGGTTATATCCAAACTTTTCTTAGTTGAACACTTTTTGATTTGAGCAACGAAAAATCCCTCAAAAATTCGTCCATTATCAGCTGTCCAGTTTTGACAGATTTCTGCCAATATTTGTTTTTGCCACTTTATCGCTTTCTTTTGAGTTCTTTTTTATCATGGAACTCTTGTGGAAGTTGCTACAGTAGTATATACTTTATATGTGGTAGTTTTGGGTTGAAACCTGAAGCTAAAAGAGGTTGAATATATTTTATGCTTGCACTAATGTTGCTAATAGAATTGTGTTTAGTTTTGTATGAAGGAAGTTTTCAAGTGTAGGGATTGGAGAATGATGAGATGAGTTGAAGAATGGACAAAAGCTCAAGCTTGGGGATGCTCATGCATCACCCCAAGAAATATCCAAGAAGTACAAGCGTCAAAGCTTGGGGATGCCCCCGAGGCACCCCTTCTTCATCGGCAAAAATCAGGTCACCTTTCAAAACACTATATTTTTATTGCTTCATGCACTATGTGTTTTTCTTGGAGCGTTAGTTGTTTTAGTTGTCTTAGTTTGTTTAGTTTGTTTGTTTGCTGCAATAAATGGTTGGACCCCAACAAATTTCCTTTGGAGGAGATGTACTCGTTTTCATTTGCAAAGAATGCTCTAGTTTTCACTCTTATTAATCGAGCATTCTACTTTTTCTGCTACTGCTTTTGGTTTTCGTTTTCGCCTTGATATGCGTTCAGATCTTGTCATATCTTTTCATCAAGGTGTATTTTTGCCTCTGAACTTTATTGGTTTTCATCAAAAAGAGGTGTCTTTAAAAATTTCAAATGGTGTTGGAAAAGAGAAAAAGCTTTGTGCAAAATAGTGGTACAAGAAGGAGCTTGTGTAGACTGCGGCTTAGGCTTTTTCATGTCATGCTTGATGTCTTTTTGATAGTATGCTTAGTGGTTTTGCTGTAGCATGACTTGTCTCAAATAACTGAGATTGCTTAATGAGCCTTTGAAAAAATCATGCGTTGTTTTTATTGTATGGAAGCATTATTTTGGTTTTCTCCTTGATGCTTTATTTGGGTTGACTTGGCGCATGCTCACACATGTTAGACTCTTCCAAAGTCGCCATTAGCCTTCATGATCATTTAGTTTTTGACTTTTGATGCCATCATATGCTTCTTTTAATGTCGCTTTGTCGCTTTGCATGATTATGGCCATTACTGCTCTCTTAGTTGGTCGCTCCCAGTCTTTTGCTAGCCCTCACCTTGTACTGAGTATGAGCTCTACTCGTGCATCCAACTCCTAAAAGCCAAAGTTTTCCATTGTGTCCACTATAAATTCCTATGCATGGTATTTGTAAGCCATTCCAAAGTAAAATTTTCGTGTGCTACCTTTCAAAAACCTTCAAAATACTTCTCGTTTTGTGACACTGTTTTCAGCTCATGGGGACGCAGTGGTCGGATTTGCTATCTTCCATATTGTTTATTCCAAAAAGAAAAAAAAAAGGAAAAAAGAAAGAAAAAAGGCACTCCTCCAATGAATGTGAATGTTGGTGGGCACCCGATGGAATCGGTTAGCCATGGTATGTGAAAGGAAAAGGTGGGGAGGAGTGCCAAGTTTTATAAAAAGAGCACGAAGTGCCAATCTCTCTCTCAAAAAATTGCTTTATTTTTGTATGGAAGATAGTAAGAACCCCATTACCAATCGTTGACAAAGACAACCACCTCTCAAAATCAAGTTTTATCTCTCTGTTTTACAAATGAAAAGCTCTAGCACATGTTTAAATCACTGCTTCCCTCTGCGAAGGGCCTTTCTTTTACTTTTATGTTGAGTCACCGCCTTCTTTCTTTATGCACCATTAAGAGAGCATAGTTGTCATTCTTAGTGTGATATGCATTGTCCCAAGGTTCATTGATTGACTCATATTGTTGGTTTCACTTGTTCCTAAATTATTTGTATCTAGTCGCCCTCTTAAACTTTGAGGTGTCCTATGCATTTATGTTTTGCTCTCTTTGAAGGACAAGCTGAAAACCATTTGTATGTTTTTCCTTATGATTTGAACACACGTTTGACTTTCATTGTTTCATTATCATGATCTTTTGTTTGTGTTCATTTGCATGTTTACAACATGGTTGCTAAGTTCTTATTGTCATGATTATATCTTTCATGCCCATGTTTTAAGTTCTATTGATCCCAGCTCATCAATGCTTACATATATGATCAAGATTGTGTAGGTGCATGTCACCTCAAAAATTATTCTTTTGTTATCACTTACCTACTCGAGGACGAGCAGGAGTTAAGCTTGGGGATGCTTGATATGTCTCAAACGTATCTATAATTTTTGATGCTCCATGCTTGTTTTTACACCATTTGCCTATAGTTTCATTACACTTAGTGGTACTTTTATACATTTTCCGGAACTAACCTATTAACGAAGTGCCACAGTGCCAGTTTCCTGTTTTCTGCTGTTTTTGTGTTTCAGAAGTGATACACAGGAAATATTCTCGGAATTGGACGAAACAAGTTCCTGAAGTCATATTTCACCGGGGAGCTCCCAAACATCCGAAGACCTGACAGAGGGGGGCCACGTGGCCCCCACACACAGGGGTGGCGCGGCCTGGCCCCTGGCCGCGCCAGCCCCTTGTGAGGCCGCGTGGCTCCACCTCTGACATCGCCCTTTCGTCTATAAGTACCCCCCGACGAGAAAAACCTAAGGCCAGATCAGTTTTCCAGAATACATCGCGATACGCCGCCGCCGTCGACCCGAAGATCGGGAGGGTCCAGAAGCTCTTCCCGGCACCCTGCCGGAGAGGGGAATCGCCACCGGAGGTCTTCTTCATCGCCATGCTTGCCTCCGGAGCGATGAGTGAGTAGTCTACCTTGGACTATGGGTCCATAGCAGTAGCTAGATGGTTGTCTTCTCCACCATGTGCTTCATGTTTAGATCTCATGAGCTGCCCTACATGATTGAGATCACCGTTATGTAATTCTATGATGTTGGTTTGTTGGGATCCGATGAATATTGGTGTTTATGATTAAGTTGCTGTACTAAATTATATCTTTTGTTATCTCTATGTTGTTTATGATCTTGCATGCTCTCCGTTGTTAGTAGCTATCTTGGCCGAGTAGTTGCTAGTGACTCCAAGAGGGGGTATTTATGCTCGATAGTGGGTTCATGTCTCTATTTCACCTGGGGGAGTGACAGAAACCTCTAAGGTGGTAGATGTGCTGTTGCTACTAGGGAGAAAACAACATTCATATGCTCAAGGGCATATGCTTTGTTTACATTACACACTTTGCTTAATGCAATTATCTGTTGTTCGCAACTTAATACTTTTGGGGTGTTCGGATGATATCCCCGGGGGTGGATTATTAGTCATAGATGCAGTTGGATGGCGGTCTATGTATTTTGTTGTAATGCCCAGACTAAATCTCATAGTGATCTTCTTGACATATCACGTTATCTTTATTCTATCAATTGCCCAACTGTAATTTGTTTACCCAGCATGTTATTTATCTATGGAGAGACACCACTAGTGAACTGTGGACCCCGGTCCTATTTTAATCATATTGCAATCACCTGTTTACTTTTCCCGCACTGTTTACTTTACTAGCATATTACTACTGTTTTCCACTCGATACACTCATAACCTTTGTTTCAAGCAAACCGGTGAGATTGACAACCTCATCGCAAGTTGGGAGCAAAGTATTTGTTTGTGTGTGTGCAGGTTCCACATTGCAGTTAGCAAGCAAAGCTTGGACGAGGCGCCATATATAAATTGTCCGCTGCTGTCGCAAACTAGCAAGCATCACCTTCAGTCGTCACCGTCTCTCTTCTTCAAGAACGATATTAAACCTTGGTTTCTTACTGAGGGAAAACTGGCTGCTATACTCATCACACCTTCCTCTTGGGGTTCCCAACGGGCTGGTCATTCACCACGCATCACGCATGTCAAATCGTCGATCCTACCAAATGTCTACTGCCAGGGGCGGAGCTAGAATTAGCCTAAGGCTGGTGCTAATACTTGATTAGTGGTGCTAGTTCTTAGGATTTTGGTATTTATAGCCTTAAATTCTAAGGATTGCTGTTGAAGTGTAGCTCATAGGCCGGTGCTACAGCACCGGTAGCACCGGGCGTAGCTCCGCCCCTGTCTACTACTAGGCGTGCATGTGAACTCGTCGATCAGGATTGAAGCCATGGGGATGTAAAACGGCGATGGGAAGCCATCTAGTACTAGTCGGCCTCAAAAAACCCTAGTCAATCTAGGATTCAAGCCATGGGGACGGGAGAACTTACCTCGGGGGGGGGGAGGAAAGACCTACTGGCGCCTTGGAGGGGGAGGAGCCGACGCTGGAGATCTTGTGGTCGCCAGCGATGGGGTCGGTGAAGGCGCGACGGCTGGCGGCGGCGGCGCCATCGGTTCAATCTGCACCCCGCTCGACGGTTTCGAGTACGGGGCGAAGCGGGATAGCTCAACCCTCCTCCTTTGAGAAGGTTGAACCATCGTCGCTGTCTCCCGGCTACCGCCGAGGGCACCCGCATTGATCTCCGCCAGTCGGCGAGGATCAATGGGCAGGAGGGGATCGAATCTGAGAGGCGACGGCGGCTCGAATCTGCCCGTCGGCAGATCCGCCGCTGGCGCTCCCTCAACGGCAGCGGCGGCCATCGATGCTCTCGTGGGCGCACACGAGCATCGTCGCGTACGGCAACGGCCGTCTGAGCGCCGGCTCCATGGGTGGTCCAATCGGCACCGCCGCCCTGCGGAGGTCTTCTGGGTCGCAGTCGATGACGATCAGCGTCCTCACCGGAGTCTGCCGGACCGGAGAGGAAGGCGAAGGAGGCGAAGGCGCAGGCGATGCATCCATCAGTGAGAGCGGTTGATGGGACGTGAGAGGAGCGGTGACTGCACTAAGACTGGGGACATTGCAGTTATGCAACGTCTCCCACGATTTCTCCACGCGTGCGACCGGGGGAGATTTCGAGGCGTCTTTTGCCTCTGTCCAGCCTGGCCCTGGGGAAACCGCCGATTCGGGCGTTTCCACTGGGCCTGCGCGAGGGGTGCTTTAACACGCGCACTGGCCTGCATTGAGGGGTGTTGTGGGCATCCAAACGGGCCGCTATCTTCTCCCCAGGGTCTTGTCTAACTACTCACAGGCTACCAAACACGCCCCTAGCTGACGATGTGGAGGCGATGTCGGAACAGAAGGTCATATAGCCGAGTGGCTTCTTTACAAACACGAGTGCGAGTGCTTATTCGCGAGCCGGCAGTTCATATGAGAACGGAGACAACGAACAAAACCTAAACCAAATTGTGGCATAAACCAGACACTTGAGATCCGTTTGCTTCCATCGGTGCTATAGCATTGCAAAGTGATCACCACTGATGGAAAAAAAAAGTATACGTAATATGTTCCACACATTATACAGATGCAGTACAGGCCACACACAAGTTAACTTAAATATAGCTTCTCATTGATCATGAGATGCAATGCATCAATAGGCACTAGTACAGAATAGATTAAAAGTAGCACGGCCATTTTAGCTTTGCTAGTGCGGATCCGCCACGCCACCAATTTCATGCAACTGTTCGAGACATAATGGTAGCGTGGCGACGCAAGCCACCATTATACCGAATGTTGGTGGCGCGTTGGTGTACCCACGCCACCATAGCGTGCGTTTAGTGGCATGCGGACCCATGCCACTATATCGTGTGTTCGTTCGATGGTGTGCATGTACATGCCATCATCGTGTGCTTCTTCAATTATGGTTTCCCACCGATACCATTTCGATTTTTAGGCGCGGCAAACCAATAAGATATTTGACACTGGCATTTTTTCTATTCAAATTTGCATACAATCTCGTAGAGCAAACGACGTTTTTTCATTCAAATTTACATATATTTTATTACATATATTTGCAGTTTGGACGCCGCTATTAGCTAGAGCGGCGGCCATCGTGCTGGTCCTGGCCTTCTTTGGTAGAAACAGAGCCGCTCGAGCTAAGGTTAGCGGGGACCAACAGCCGGCTTCTTGGCTTCTAATGGCATGCACCGCCGCTAGTCAAGGGGTCGTCATCGCTGAGGTCGATGAAGACCCGCGGCTGGGAAGGCTGGCACGTCGTCTCCTTCCTAGGCGACGCCGTCACAGCCCTCTTCGCTGTCGTTGCCGATTCGGCCTCCTCTCTACCTCCTACCAGGCAGGGTAGCCGGTGTCGCACATCGCCTTCTCTTCAAGCTCCCTGGCGGCCCACCGTTTGGCCGCCATTAGCCTTTTGGCGGCCGCCTCCTTAGCGGCGAACTCCACCGAGATCTTGGTGACGCGGTTGGCGATGGCCGCGTTCATCGGCTCAAGGATGACGGTGCGTACCGCCCTCATAGAATACTCCCTGTGCGCCATCTCGAAGGAGCCGAGGAGGGCGGCCTATAGTGGGCCGCAAGGTGGCGGCGACTCCTCCTCCTCCTCTTCCGAGCACATGCTCGCATCGGTGTCATCGTCGTCCAACGCGTCGATGTAGCCTGATGAGGACTTCGATGTGGGAGGCAAGGGTTTCGACAGTGGAGGGACGCCATGGTGGAGCATGGCGTAGGTGGTGGCTAGGCGGCGAGGCATCGTGGTGGCGGCTGATACATCTCAAACGTATCTATAATTTTTGATGCTCCATGCTTGTTCTTACACCATTTGCTTAGTGTTTTGTTACACTTCGTGGCATTTTTATGCATTTTCCCGAACTAACCTATTACACGATGCCATAGTGCCAGTTCCCTGTTTTCTGCTATTTTTGTATTTCAGAAAAGTTACACAGGAAATATTCTCGGAATTGGACGAAACAAAAGCCGAACATCTAGATATTTAACGAAGCTTCCAAAAATCCGAAGAGGAGACAGAGGGGGCCATGGGCCGGCCACACAACAGGGCGGCGTGGCCAGCCCCTGGCCCGTGCCCCCTATGTGTGAGGCCGCCCTGGTCCACCTCTAACGCTGCCCCTTCGCCTATAAAGACCCCCCGATGGGAAAAACCTAAATACCCGATCAATTTTCCAGAAACACATCGCGATCCGCCGTCGTTATCGACCCGAGATCGGGAGGGTCCAGAAGCTCTTCCCGGCACCCTGCCGGAGAGGGGAATCGCCACTGGAGGTCTTCTTCATCGTTATGCTTGCGTTCGGCGCGATGAGTGAGTAGTCTACCTTGGACTATGGGTCCATAGCAGTAGCTAGATGCTTGTCTTCTCCACCATGTGCTTCATGTTTAGATCTCGTGAGCTGCCTTACATGATTGAGATCACCGTTATGTAATTCTACATGTTGTGTTTGTTGGAATCCGATGAATATTGGTGTAATGATTGAGTTGATGTGCTGAATATTATCTTATGTTATCGCTATGTTGTTTATGATCTTGCATGCTCTCCGTTGTTAGTAGCTATCTTGGCCAAGTAGATACTAGTGACTCCAAGAGGGGGTATTTATGCTCGATAGTTGGGTTCATGCCTCTATTTAATCTGGGGGAGTGACAGAAACCTCTAAGGTTGTAGATGTGTTGTTGCCACTAGGGAGAAAACAACATTCTTGTGTCTAAGGACATTCGTTTTGTTTACATTACATACTTTGCTTAATGCAGTTATCTGTTGTTCGCAACTTAATACTTTCGGGGTCCTCAGATGATTTCCCGCGAGTGGATTATTAGTCATAGATGCAGTTGGATGGTGGTCTATGTATTTTATTGTAATGCCCAAAGTAAATCTCATAGTGATCCTCGTGACATATGCACGTTATCTTTATTTTATTAATTGCCCAACTGTGATTTGTTTACCCAGCATGTTGTTATTTATCTTATGGAGAGACACCACTACCCCGGTCCAATTTCCTTTATATTTTTACACCGTTTTATTATTACTCGCACTGTTTACTTTCTTGCATACTACTATTGCTTTCCACTCGATACGTTTATACCTTTGTTTACAGCAAACCGGTAAGATTGACAACCTTATCGTAAGTTGGGAGCAAAGTATTTGGTTGTATTGTGTGCAGGTTCCACGTTGTTGCTGGTGCAAAGCAAAGCACTAGACGAGGCGCCTTATAAATTGTCCAGAGCTGTCGCGAAGCTAGCATACATCACCTTCAGACATTTGGCTTTTTTCTACTGGATCGATAAACCTTGGTTTCTTACTGAGGGAAATTTGCTACTATACTCATCATACCTTCCTCTTGGGGTTCCCAACTGGGTGGTCATCCTGCCCGCATCAAGCTAATTTTTTGGCGCCATTGCCGGGGAAAAAGAAGACTTCTATAAGGGGAGTTTCGCACGCATATCCTTTACTTTGTTTTATGTTTTGCTTTACTTTATTTTTGCTTGCATCATTTTATCAAAAACACAAAAAAATGAGTTTCCTTTATAGTTGTTACTTTATTATTCTTAGTTTATTATGTTGTTTCCTAAGTATGTTTTGGAGGACCTCTCAGTAGGTAGTGGTTCTATTATTGGGAAAAGTAACATTGAGGAGTTCTTTAATCATATTAGCATGCAAAAAGATGTTGAGGATAGATCTTTGGCTGAGCTTGCTCCTAGTTATGAAGTTGCTTCTGCTTATTTAGTTCACATGTTGGAAGCTAGGTTTGCTAGCCTTAATCCTTTTATGCAATACATATTTCTTAAGCTTCATGGTATTGAAGACTCCGAAAAGAAAGATTTTATCTTGGAGACTTTGCGTAGAGAATTTAGAGATGTTGCCATTGAAGCTAGGAAAGTTTTTAAGCGTTTTAATAAGCTTGGTTCGCATGTAGAAGTTGTTGGTACAAACAATGAAGAAGATTTCAAAGTACCAATACCTTGCAAACTTGTAGTAATGCATAAAGCTTTGGAAAAGAATTTCAATTGGATTTGTCCTGAATTTTTTTTTATGAAAGTTGTGTACCAAAACGTGATCATAAGGGATCTTCAAAAACTCATTTGCACACAATTCAATTTATTATTGAAAAGACTTCTGCAATTGATCTTAATGCCTCATTTGATATTACTTGATTTGCACCTTTCTGCGCCTAGCTCAAAGGCGTTAAAGAAAAGCACTCTTGGGAGATAACCCACTGTTTTACTTTCAGTTCTTTTTTTATTTAAGTCTTGGAAGTTATTACTACTATAATAACCGTTCCTTATCCTTTCTATTTCGTTGTTGTGCCAAGAGAAACCTCTAATTTGAGTGAGGTAAGATTTGGGGATGTTGCTGTCCTGAAACAGATTTCGGTGCTGCACCGTAAAAATTCGTGAAAATTCTCAGAATATATTTTTGACCTGCGATTTCTTGTGCATATGCCCCAGGTTATATCCAAACTTTTATTAGTTATACACTTTTTGATTTGAGCAACAGAAAAACCTCGAAAAAATCGACCTTTGTCAGCTGTTCTGTTTTAACAGATTGCTGTCACTATTTGTGTTTGCCTCTCGATCGCTTTCTTTTTAAGTTCTTTTGATCACGGAACTTTTAGGGAAGTTGCTACAGTATTATATGCTCTATATGTGGTGGCTTTGAGTTGAAATCTGAAGCAAAAGGGGTTGATTCATTATTATGCTTACACTAATGTTGCTAATGGAATTGTGTTTAGTTTTGTATGAAGGAAGTTTTCAAGTGTAGGGATTGGAGAATGATGAGATAAGATGAAGAATGGATAAAAGCTCAAGCTTGGGGATGCCCATGCAACCCCAAGAAATATCCAAGAGGTACAAGCGTCAAAGCTTGGGGATGCCCCCCGAGGCACCCCTTCTTCATCGGCAAAAATCAGGTCACCTTTCAACACACTATATTTTTATTGCTTCATGCACTATGCGTTTTTCTTGGAGCGTCTTGTCTTTAGTTTTCAGTTTTGTTTAGTTTTGTTTGCTGCAATAAATGGTTGGACCCCAACAAATTTCTTTCAGAGAAGTTGCCTTGCTTTTCATTTGCCAAGAACACTCTGTTTTTCACTCTTATCGTTCAACGAGTGTTCTCTTTTTCTAGAACTGTGTTTAGCTTTTATTTTTCACCTTGATTTTTGTTCAGATCTTATTATATCTTTATATCAAGGTGTATTTTGACCTCTGGTCCATGTTGGTTTTCATCAAAAGAGTTGTTTCAAAAAGATTCGAATGGTGTTGGAAAAGAGAAAAAATTCATGCAAAAAAGTGGTACGAAAAGGAGCTTGTTTAGACTGCGGCTTAGACTTTTGCATGTCGTGCTTGATATCATTTTAATAGTATGCTTTAGTGGTTTTTCTGTAGCATGACTTGTCTCAAATGACTGAGATTGCTTAATGTGCCTTTAAAAAAATCATGCGTTGTTTTTATTATTTGGAAGCATTAATTTGGTTTTCTCCATGATGCTTTTTTGGGTTGACTTGGTGCATGCTCACACATATTCGACTCATACAAAGTCGCCATAAGCCTCTATGATCATTTAGTTTTGACTTTTGATGCTATCTTATGCTTCTTTTAATGTTGTGTTGTCGCTTTGCATGATTATAGCCGTTATTGCTCTCTTAGTTGGTCGCTCCCAGTCTTTTGCTACCCCTCATTTTGTACTGAGTATGAGCTCTACTCGTGCATCCAACTCCTAAAAACCAAGTTGTTCCAATGTGTCCACAATACATACCTATTAGCAATTTGCTATTCCAAAGTATATTTGACTTGCTTTTATCTATCCTTCAAATTAAACTCTTTGGTGTTATGCAAAAATTGGTCAGTAAAGCTCTCACGAACCTGATGGCACACTTTACTTTTCTTGTTCTTAAAAATTTGACATTGTGGCTCTCTTATGTTGAGTTGTTATGCTTGCAAGTTGTAAGTTGGAAATTAGCCCAGCCATGCCGTCATGGGGCAAGCTTTCAATATTGCACTATCTTTCATTTGAGTTGATATCGTGATCTTTTGTTTATGGATACTCGCGATGTGAAATAAGTTGGAAATCTTGCGGGATCATGGAGTTTTTATATGTGTTAGGGAAACACCTGGGCCGCTAATCTAAGCCATGCATAATTCATGGTGAAAATTTATAGCATGCCCATAGTGAACATTCGATGACGCATCTCAAAATAAAAAGCTATAGCAATGGTAAATAAAAGAGATGCCGAGGTTTTCATTGTCTATTTGTCCTGTCATTTTGATGTAGGCTTGTTCCATGTCATCGGGCACGGAGGTACCCCATTGGCGGTTCTCGATGATACGTGTATACTTACAATGACAAGAGCTTGCTTGGGACTCTAAGTCGAGTAGCATGAGGTTTGGGTATTCGTACTTCACGGGATACGAGGTTTTTAACTTATGATTTGTCAAGCATATGCTTCATAATTGTACTTGCATTAACTTTAACCATTCAAGATGCCTATGATGGGGGCAATGAGAGCTCTAAGCTAGTAAGTACCATAATTTTTGAAGGTTTATAAAAATCGTAATCACTGCTTTCCTCTGTGAAGGGCCTTTCTTTTACTTTTATGTTGAGTCTCCACCTTCTACCTTTATGCACCGTCTAAGAGAGCATAGTTGTCATTCTGAGTATAATGTGCATTGTCCCAAAGTTTTCATTGATTGACTCATGATTTTGGTTTCACTTGTTCTTAAATTACTTGTATCTAGTCACCCTCTTAAACTTGAAGGTGTCCTATGCATTTATGTTTTGCTCTCTCATGAAGGACAAGCTGAAAACCATTTGCTATATTTTTCCATATGATTTGAACACATGTTTGACTTTCATTGCTTCATTTTCATGATCTTTTATTTGTGTTCTTTTTCATGTTATAACATGGTTGCTAAGTTTCTTCTATCAACATTATGTCTTTCATGCCCATGTTTTAAGTTCTTTTGATCCCAAAACTCAATGCTTTACATAGATGATCAAGATTGTGTTGGTGAATGTCACATCAAAAATTATTCTTTTGTTATCACTTACCTACTCGAGGACGAGCAGGACTTAAGTTTGGGGATGCTGATACGTCTCAAACGTATCTATAATTTTTTATGCTCCATGCTTGTTCTTACACCATTTGCTTAGTGTTTTGTTATACTTCGTGGCATTTTTATGCATTTTCCGGAACTAACTTATTAACAAGATGCCACAGTGCCAGTTTCCTGTTTTCTGCTGTTACACAGGAAATATTCTCGGAATTGGACAAAATAAAAGCCGAACATCCAGATATTTAACGAAGCTTCCAGAAGTTCGAAGAGGAGACGGAGGGGGGCCACGGGCCGGCCACACAACAGGGTGGCGCGGCCAGCCCCTGGCCCGCGCCCCCTATGTGTGAGGCCGCCCTGGTCCACCTCTGACGCTGCCCCTTCGCCTATAAAGACCCCCCGACGGGAAAAACCTAAATACCCGATCAATTTTCCAGAAACACATCGCGATCCGCCGTCGTCGTCGACCCGAGATCGGGAGGGTCCAGTAGCTCTTCCTGGCACCCTGCCGAAGAGGGGAATCACCACCGGAGGTCTTCTTCATCGCCATGCTTGCCTCCGGCGCGATGAGTGAGTAGTCTACCTTAGACTATGGGTCCATAGCAGTAGCTAGATGGTTGTCTTCTCCATCATGTGCTTCATGTTTAGATCTCATGAGCTGCCTTACATGATCGAGATCATCTTTGTGTATTTCTACATGTTGTGTTTGTTGGGATCCGATGAATATTGGTGTTATGTTAAGTTGATGTGCTGAATATTATCTTATGTTATCTCTATGTTGTTTATGATCTTGCATGCTCTCCGTTGTTAGTAGCTATCTTGGCCAAGTAGATACTAGTGACTCCAAGAGGGGGTATTTATACTCGATAGTTGGGTTCATGCCTCTATTTAATCTTGGGGAGTGACAGAAACCTCTAAGGTTGTAGATGTGATGTTGCCACTAGGGAGAAAACAACATTCTTGTGTCTAAGGACATTCATTTTGTTTACATTACATACTTTGCTTAATGCAGTTATCTGTTGTTCGCAACTTAATACTTTTGGGGTCCTCGGATGATTCCCCGCGAGTAGATTATTAGTCATAGATTTAGTTGGATGGCGGTCTATGTATTTTGTTGTAATGCTCAAAGTAAATCTCATAGTGATCCTCGTGACATATGCACGTTATCTTTATTCTATCAATTGCCCAACTGTAATTTGTTTACCCAGCATATTGTTATTTATCTTATAGAGAGACACCACTAGTGAACTATGGACCCCGGTCCAATTTTCTTTACATTGTTACACCGTTTTACTATTACTCACACTGTTTACTTTCTCGCATACTACTATTGCTTTCCACTCGATACGCTCATACATTTGTTTACAGCAAACCGGTGAGATTGACAACCTCATCGTAAGTTGGGAGCAAAGTATTTGGTTGTGTTGTGTGCAGGTTCCACGTTGTTGCTGGTGCAAAGCAAAGCACTGGACGAGGCACCTTATAAATTGTCCGGAGCTGTCGCGAAGCTAGCATACATCACCTTCAGACGTTTGGCTTTTTCCTACTGGATCGATAAACCTCGATTTCTTACTGCGGGAAAATTTGCTACTGTACTCATCATACCTTCATCTTGGGGTTCCCAACTGGGTGGTCATCCTGCCCGCATCAGCGGCTAGATCTAGATCTAGGGTTTGTGTTCTGCGAGGCGTTTGATCTAGAGATCTAGGGTTTGTGCTCCATTGCCGGTGAGGAAGAGCATGTTTATATAGCGAGGGAAGAGTGGCGGATGGTGTCGTGGCATTAGTCCCCGACACCCGTCAGAGTGGGGAATCTATACCTGCGTCAAGATACGAGCCGTCGGTGAGTGGGGGAGAGAGGGCAGCGCCCATTGATGCGTCGCTCTGCAGCGGCAAACGATAGGACGGGATGAGAGGCGGGCGCAGAGTCACGGGTGGGCGCCTTTAGTAAAGGCTGCGAATGGGACGAGCACGGGATGGGCGCGATTAAATGCCGGCATGAAAATTTTTGCAACGCCACCATTGACCGCGCACACATGGCGCGGAGAGGACAAAACGCCACCATTATTACCGTGCTCGTGGCGCGGAGAGCACAAAACGCCACCATTATGACAGTGCCTGAGGCGCGGGAAACCCAGCCCACGCCACAATTCTGACCCGGGTTTGACGCATGGTCAGGCCCACTAACCAGCGGCAAGGTGGATAGTGCTGTCACGCCACCGCGGCGAGGTGGATAGTGCTGTCACGCCACTGACCAGTCTACAATAGTAGCGCGGCGTGTTTTTCCACGCCGCTGCTCATAATAGTAGCGTGGCGCCAAAACAATCCGCCACTAATGTACTGACCTCTACGAGGATTTTCCTAGTAGTGAGGGTGGATTCAACTAAGATGTTTTACTAAGGGGTTCATAATGTCCATATCCAACTCGACCAGGATCATCCATAAACGTTTCAATTCGATTTCATCTTCCCAGAGCAACTTGGTTGAGCACATGGCTTGTTCTCGTCAATCTTCAAATCAGCAACTTTCATAAAGTGCGACAATACAATTCAAAGAAGGGTACTACGATCCAAGTATCAGCAACCATGTGATTTGTTCCGCGCCAACAATGGTTGTCAAACTAGAGGCGACGCTGAGGTAAAAATCTCAATTCCAAACAAATGCAGTCACGGCTATGTAACAAAAATAACCAGCATGGCATGTTAAAATTAGCAGTCATGATATCCGAATTAATCAACAAGTAAACGAATACATACTACCTTCGCTTTTGCTTTACTGCTTATACATGAATTTATATAGGACTTGAAATTAATTGTTCCAAAAATGGATACATGGGCACACACCTTCATGGACTGGGACGTCTGAACAATCATCACTTCGCCGGTATCAAGTACTCCCTCCGTTTTTAAAATATAAGATGTTTTAGGTTTGTGAAGCAAATGCATCTAGACATCTTTTAGTGTGTGTATTCAAGTAAACTTACACACTAAAACATGTATAGATACATTTGCTTCACAAAGCTAAAATATTTTATATTTAAAAACGGAGAGAGTAGTTGCCAAGATAAAGGAGCCAACATATGTTGCCAACAAGGAATAAGAGATGATAAATACAGTAACATCCAGATGATGGTGTCATCAAGTTGTCTTCAAACAAGCTAGTTTCTACTCCCTCCGTTCCAAAATATAAGATGTTTTACCCATTATTATCACATATGTATTTAGATACTTTCTAGTATATAGGTTCACTCATTTTACTTCTAACCTACATACTAAAAGATATCCACATACATGCATGGCAATGAATCAGGGGCGGAGCTACATATGCTCTTCATGGTGCACATGAACCAGGGTAGAAAATATTTTTCTTTGCAACTATGTTAAAAAATCATTATGTGCACCACCCTGTAACATGTAAAATGCACCCGGGTGACTCAAAATTCAATGAAAAAAGAGCAAAGTAGACTCTCGTGAACCACGGTCGATGCGAGTCTAGCTCCGCCCGTGGCAATGATGGGCTAAAACATCTTATATTTTAGAACGAATGGAGTAGTAAATAAACATATGTAACATTAGAGTTTATTTAAATGGAACGATATGATGAAAACTGGAAATCATTCTTAGCATGAAACACTTAATGCGAAAGCCACCATCTTCAGCAAAAATAGCTTGTTGCGGTTGTTTTGCGAAACAAATTTATGCAAAATCACTTCCTTGTTTCGAGGCTGGGTAGTTTCCAGTAACCTATAGCAAGTTATTAGTAACCAGTAGTGGCTAGGCTGAGACCAGGTAGTTTCTGTAATCTATAGCAAGTTATTAGTAACCAGTAGGCCTACAAGCTTGGATACCTGAAGGACTAATTTTAATCACTCAAGCTAAGCTTTGGTCACCTTCAAGTCTCTTCCTAGGAAAAATCCAGTACTGTTACAATTTTTTCATAATTATCAGTGCACATTTTGCACATAAGGAGAAACAAAGAAGAAAGGGCAGGTGTACTACAAAGAAGAAACAAAGAATAAACATCCTGCAAGTACATAACACAACATAAGCAAAAGGGCAGGTATACTACAATTCTACTTGCTAAAAAGGAATTATTATGTAAACTCGATATCAAAATTTGCTGCAGACAAGCTACATGAGGACAGTTTTTTAACATGTTTGAGGATGGATCCATTGAACCATTAGGTTATTATTATGTGTCTGATCTTGATAATTGTGGTCTTATACGGTATATAAGGTCACGAAAGAAGACGCTGAGGACACATAAGTGGTCAGCTACTCCCTCCGACCTATATTACCTTCGCAAATACAGATGTATCTAGTGCTAGATACATCTATATTTGCATAAGGTAATATGGGTCGGAGTGAGTACGATAAATCTAGCAATATAGTTGAACGTAGCTGTTGTATGTTCAGTACGTCAGTAGTCCTGGTGTCCTATGTCTACTGAGAGTAAGCTCTTGATTTGCATGCCATATCTACTGAAAAAGTTAGCTATTTGTGTCCAGGTTTTCTCTGAGCTGAAAAAAGTCGCAGGAATTCCTGATCTTCAGCTAGAGAAGGTACCAATCAACCTCAGTTTGCTGTTGTTGTTTTTTATATCCATTTGCACCAAGCTCGGTGAATGATAATAATAACCTAGTGACGGCGATGAACATGGTACTACACGGTAGATGTTTACACATAGAACTTGGGATTAGCTCTTCCAATTCCATGTTTTTCTTTGCTGAAAACTTTGCAGCAGGGAATTCCTGCTTTGCAACTAGATAAGCTACCAGCCAGGCTCAGTCTGCTATTGTTTCTTTGGAAGATACTCTTCCGTCCCACAATATAAGACGTTTTGCCAAAAGTTTGCTGGGAGTTCAAACCTAGTGACGGCATTTGTGTATTGAAGAGTGGATGTGTAAACTTAACAAATGAATTATGGATACTTTCATCATAAACTGCAGGCCTCATATGGGTCCAAAAGTTTGCTGGGAGTTCAAAGAAAACAACATTAAGGTGGCATGACCTTTCATTTTTCTTTCCAAGGGATATTGGATAATTTTAAGACTTTGAAGTGTGAACAAAGCGATATTTTCTTTTCGTCTTCTGAAATATGTGGCCTGTTAAGTTGCTTCGGAACTCTTTGGTCAAGAACCCATCAACCAAGAACTGAATTTTTTCATGCATCATGCTACATCTAACCTTGATTTCAATATCACGTAAACACCAAAAAAAAAACACCACATTCCCGCTTATACTAACTCCATAACATAGCTAAAAAGACAAGGTCTAACAGAACTGGAGTCACTTTCTTAGAACAAGTCTCAGAAACTGTCCACACTGGACCAGATCAGGTCTTAAGAGATAGCTCACCTGTCAAAGCGACTGCGCACGATCATCCCAAATGGCACCAACCTGTGAGATCCCAAACATCCTAATTAACATGCAACAGGTGCGCATCATGTCATCACATTGACATGGTCCCATTCTCCATCGGATCTTGTTTGAAGAAAACAATGAAGATTCCAGCTTTTACAGGAATGTCTGGTACGGCACCACTTCAGGCAGCAAACAAAGCGTGCTCATGTGCTGCTAAAGCCTGAACAATGGAATTTTATGCACCACGGCAACCAAGACAGGAAGGCATCGGATCTGATCAGGTAGGATCATAGGACCCGACCCATGGAAAGAATACGGTGCAAAGGCACACGACAACATCACTCACCATTTCAAACAGAATACAATAGACAGCTAAAGTTCACAAATACTCTAGGAGCCAGGTTAACTACAAACGAAATTTGCATTGATGCATAGCAAAACCCTTGTGTAACACTGGGATCAAGACACTTCATATTATTCATTTAATAAGATACAGATGACACAGGACAAATCAGAACACCATCCGTATTTCTCTAGTAGCCTCACCAGGCATCTGATTAAATTTGAATGAACCGAACATGTGTCCAAAATCACAAGTGAGAAGCACAAGTAGCAATAGATATTACAGTCTTTTGAATAGAAGAAATCGGTAACCGATACGCCAGCTGAAAACTTTGTCCACGCTAATGAAGAAGCAGCAACAAAAAAAGAGAGAAACGAAGCAGGAGGGTTGCGATAAAGGCTCCCCATGGCTTTCATTCTTGGGTCCGGAGAATTAGAAGCATTTCCTGTGCACAATGGATGGGCCAGACTCATCGTACTCAGCCTTTGCAATCCACATCTGCAAGAACAAGTAAAGATTGTAAGCAAAGCAATGAAAACCCCATGAAATGAATACAGTGCAAAGTGGCAATGTTTATTTACCTGCTGGAAGGTGCTGAGGGATGCCAATATGGATCCTCCGATCCAGACACTGTACTTCCTTTCAGGAGGAGCAACAACCTTAATCTTCATGCTGCTAGGAGCCAAGGCAGTGATCTCCTTGCTCATCCTGTCAGCAATTCCAGGGAACATAGTGGTACCACCACTAAGAACAATGTTGCCGTATAGATCCTTCCTGATATCCACGTCGCACTTCATGATGGAGTTGTAGGTGGTCTCGTGGATACCTGCAGCTTCCATCCCAATGAAGGAAGGCTGGAAGAGGACCTCAGGGCAACGGAAGCGCTCAGCACCAATGGTGATAACCTGGCCATCAGGAAGCTCGTAGCTCTTCTCCACAGAAGAGCTGGTCTTGGAAGTCTCCATTTCCTGGTCGTAGTCCAGGGCAATGTAGGACAGCTTCTCCTTCATGTCCCTCACAATTTCTCGCTCGGCCGTGGTGGTGAATGAGTAACCACGCTCAGTCAGGATCTTCATGAGGTAGTCAGTGAGATCACGACCAGCCAGGTCGAGACGAAGGATAGCATGTGGTAGAGCGTATCCTTCGTAGATGGGGACAGTGTGGCTGACACCATCACCAGAATCCAGCACAATACCTAAGAAGTTCAAGAGGGTGTGTTTAGTTATTTAGAAATGTGAACCACAACATAATGCCAAGAATGCCAATCCGCAGCAACAGCAGAAGCATATTCATACAGAAGTCATGTAACACATGTGAACCAGTTTCAGTTTAAAAATTATGTACTACCACATGGCATACAGCAAAATTAGTTCTGGCTCAAAGTAAGTTGCAAGATTCACAAACTAATTTCACCTATGAGCATGCTGAATTTCCATTGCTGATTCTAAAGGCTACAGTTCAATAAGCTCACACACGGTGAATAAATATTTACCACATGTCATGGAATGAAATTAGCGCAACCTCATGATAAGTTGAGAAATTTAATCTCATTCAAATGTAAGCATGCTGCATTCCAGGTATTCATAATAATTCGAAAGGCCTACACTACACAGTTGGATATATATAGAAAGAAACAGCTCACCTGTGGTACGCCCACTGGCATACAGCGAGAGCACGGCCTGGATGGCGACGTACATAGCAGGGGTGTTGAAGGTCTCGAACATGATCTGCGTCATCTTCTCACGATTGGCCTTGGGGTTGAGGGGCGCCTCGGTGAGCAGCACGGGGTGCTCCTCGGGTGCGACACGGAGCTCGTTGTAGAAGGTGTGATGCCAGATCTTCTCCATGTCGTCCCAGTTGCTGACGATGCCGTGCTCGATGGGGTACTTGAGGGTGAGGATACCCCTCTTGGACTGCGCCTCGTCGCCCACGTAGGCGTCCTTCTGCCCCATCCCGACCATCACGCCCGTGTGGCGCGGGCGGCCCACGATGCTCGGGAAGACTGCCCTGGGAGCGTCGTCTCCGGCGAATCCGGCCTGCGTAAGAGCGTTTGGGGTCAGGGCTGTTAGAGACAGCACCACATTCCCTTGTGAAACGACGGTGGCATGGGGTGGGGCTTACCTTGACCATACCGGTTCCATTGTCGCAGACGAGGGGCTGGATGTCCTCGGCGTCAGCCATTTTTCACCTACAGGAAAAGCTCGCGCGAAGGGTACACATCAATGGATGGAATAGGACGCTGCCAGCGATGGATGCGGCTAAGGCAGTTAAATCTAGGAAAACATCTAAATAACTCATGAGGCAACAAATTCTTCGAGATTAAACAATTACTAGCAAAAGGCCACGGCGCAGATCGGACCATTTCGCCACCCGAAACGGCCAGATCGCACTCACAGAATGCGGCTAGGGCCGCAGATCTACAGCACGCGGCAGCAACGGCAAAACAAAACAACTACGGCGGGCGCTCCCATTCCCCGAGATCCGGTCGGATCCGCGTCGGGGAAGGGGAACCGGGCACCCTAGATCAGATCGGCTAACGCCCCTGCGCGCGGCGAGGGGGCGAGCAATGCAGGGCGGATCTACGGCGGGATGGATCAGGAGAGGGATGGTTACCGGGATCCGGAGGAGGGGCAGCAGCGCTCCTGGTCCAGCGACGACGGGGCGGAGGAGGTGGAGGAGGGAGGCGAGAGGTGGAGCGGTAGGGTTGTGGTGGGGAGGAAGGACGGGGGGTATGTATAGCAGAGAGGGCGAGGCGGACGACCGGGGGATCGCGATACGCGGTGGGCGTTTTGGGCAGGGGACGGCCGCGCTCGTCGCTCCCGCGGGGCCCCACGACCCGGTGCCAGCCAGCGTTTGTTTTTCGTTTCTCAGAGGAGGGAAAATTGTGGCCTCCCTCGCCTCGCCTATCTGACGACGACGTGCGCGGTGCGCCCGTGCTTGTGCGTGCAGACAACTCATGCTCACGCCGCAGCACGGCGTGGGGTGTTGGCTCGGCTGGCACTGGCAGCCTGGAGAGGCGGGCTGGGATGGGATCATGGCGCTATGGTTCGTACGAGCTATGATGAGTGGAAAATAAAAATATTTAGAGCATTGCTTAAAATTATGCCTCTTGTGCTGCAAATTTGTGGCACCAAATCCATATCCCATCACATAAAACCGTCATGCTTGGAGATCTCCTCTCCCCACCCGCACTGTGCAACCATCGCCGCCGTCCACACCACCGCAGATTCCTGCCGCCACCGACCCCGCCGTGACGTTCCCCCACGTTTTCATGGGGATTCGTGCCTGCCGCCGCCACCGCTCGCTCGACCGCCCTCTGGGGAAGAAGAAGCAAGCTCTGGCATCGGAGACGGAGACTCGACCCTCCATTTTGGACTTCTCATCGTCGTTAGATGCGTTGGCCGATGCCTTTTGGGAGGTGTTTGGCACCTCGGAGTGACCAAGTTTCAAAGTTTTGCGCCCTATTTTGTGCCATTTGAAAAAATTGCAGCAACCCTATTTTACATCATCTCGAACGTGTGACCTAAATTTTGTGCTCTAAAACCCAAAAAAATAGATGCCCTTTTTCAAAATGGAGGGTGTACCCTCTCTGCATCTAAAGGATGCACACAACTTTTTTTAATTAAATTATACACCAAGGCCTTACAAGACAAGTACAAAGATCAATCTGAAGCAACCATCCTAGCGACATTTGCTATACCTACAAGATTGGTGAAATGGGTGACCATGAACAGGGCCAATTGCCCTGACCTCGCACCAACGCACATCATCGTAATTCTGAAGGCCTCGCCAAGTCGCCCAACAGTGAGCCGGGGGCACCAATCGGTCCAGCAGACCCTGAGCGCGCGCCATTGCATGCTCTCCAAAGTTGCTGGAACCATCTTTCTCGAACTCATCTTCAGAATAGGGATCCATGCATCAAGTTTGCCAGACCTGCCACTGACGCCACGACGGTGCCAGACGACGCCACCTCCCTGCACACATCCATCGCCATGCGCCCGGCGAAAAGAACACCGCTCCACACCACAGAACCATCCGTTGGTCCATGTCGATGTGAAAGGACGAGATGTCGCCTAGAGGGGGGGTGAATAGGCATTTTAAAAACTAGTACGGATTTGGCTTGTAAGAATGCGGAATTAAACTAATGTTTATTTTACAAGCACAAAACCTAAATAAGCTAGGCTCAACTAAGTGCACCAACAACAACTAGAGCTAAGCAAGATAGCACAAGATATAATTCACAAGTGATAAACAAGATATAAGTACTTCAAGCACGATGGCTATCACAAGGAAATAAACTCGGGTATAGAGATAACCGAGGCACGCGGAGACGAAGATGTATCCCGATGTTCACTTACATAAAGTAAGCTAATCACCGTTGAAGAGATGCGGGTAACTACGAAGGCCCCCGAACGCCACGAAGGCTCACCTTCTTCTCCGAGTCCTCCACGAAGCTAGGGACCCCTTCTTATGGTTAGCTTTTCCTCTACTCCGGAGATGGCAAGCTCCACAACCACTTCACAACTCCCACGAAGGGGAAGCTCGGGCCTCTTCACAATCTTCCATGAAGAGGTCACCGAGACACCAACCGCCAAGCCAACTGATGCGTGGTGAATGACCAGCCCGTTGGGAACCCCAAGAGGAAGGTGTAATGAATATAGCAGCAAGATTTTCCCTCAGTTAAGAAACCAAGGTTTTGTCGATCAGGAGAAGAACGGACAATAACGACTGAAGGTGATGCTTGCTAGTTTGCGATAGCTTCAGACAATTTATATATGGCGCCTCGTCCAAGCTTTGCTTGCTAGCTGCAACGCGGAACCTGCACACAACACAACCAAGTACTTTGCTCCCAACTTGCGATGAGGTTGTCAATCTCACCGGTTTGCTTGAAACAAAGATTATGAGCGTATCGAGTGGAAAACAGTAGAGTATGCGAGTAAAGTAAACAGTGCGAGTAAAGTAAATAGGTGATACCAATATGATGGAAATAGGACCGGGGTCCACAGTTCACTAGTGGTGTCTCTCCATAAGATAAATAACACGTGCTGGGTAAACAAATTACAATTGGGCAATTGATAGAATAAAGATAAACATGATATGTCAAGAAGATCACTATGAGATTTACTCTGGGCATTACAACAAAATACATAGACCGCCATCCAACTGCATCTATGACTAATAATCCACTTGTGGCGAATCAATCTGAGAACTCCACAAGTATTAAGTTGCGAACAACAGATAATTGCATTAAGCAAAGTGTGTAATGTATACAAAGCATATGCCCTTGAGCATATGAATATTGTTTTCTCCCTAGTAGCAACAGCACATCTACAACCTTAGAGGTTTCTGTCACTCCCCCAGGTTAAATAGAGGCATGAACCCACTATCGAGCATAAATACCCCCTCTTGGAGTCACTAGCAACTACTCGGCCAAGATAGCTACTAACAATGGAGAGCATGCAAGATCATAAACAACATAGAGATAACAAAAGATATAATTCAGTACAGCAACTTAATCATAACACCAATATTCATCGGATCCCAACAAACCAAACATGTAGAATTACATAACGGTGATCTCAATCATGTAGGGCAGCTCATGAGATCTAAACATGAAGCACATGGTGGAGAAGACAACCATCTAGCTACTGCTATGGACCCATGGTCCAAGGTAGACTACTCACTCATCGCTCCGGAGGCAAGCATGGCGATGAAGAAGACCTCCGGTGGCGATTCCCCTCTCCAGCAGGGTGTCGGGAAGAGCTTCTGGACCCTCCCGATCTTCGGGTCGACGGCGGCGGTGGATCGCGATGTGTTCTGGAAAATTGATCGGGTACTTAGGTTTTCCCGTCGGGGGGTCTTTATAGGCGAAGGGGTGATGTCAGAGGTGGCCCCAGGTGCCCTCACACCATGGCGGCGCGGCCAGGGGCTGGGCCGCGCCAGCCAGGTGTGAGGGGCCCTGGTGGCCCCTCTCCTTCTCTCCTTCGGATGACTGGAAGCTCCCGGACAAAATAAGACTCCAGGAACTTGTTTTGTCCAATTTCGAGAATATTTCCTGTGTATCACTTCTGAAACACAAAAACAGCAGAAAACAGGGAACTGGCACTGTGACAACTTGTTAGTAGGTTAGTTCCAGAAAATGCATAAAAGTGCCACGCAGTGTAACGAAACATTAGGCAAATGGTGTAAAAACAAGCATGGAGCATCAAAAATTATAGATACGTTGGAGACGTATCAAGCATCCCCAAGCTTAACTCCTGCTCGTCCTTGAGTAGGTAAGTGATAACAAAAGAATAATTTTTGAGGTGACATGCACCTACACAATCTTGATCATGTATGTAAGCATTTGTGAGCTGGGATCATAAGAACTTAAAACATGGGCATGAAGATATAATCTTGACAATAGAAACTTAGCAACCATGTTGTAAACATGCAAATGAACACAAACAAAAGATCATGAAAATGAAACAATGAAAGTCAAACGTGTGTTCAAATCATAAGGAAAAACATACAAATGGTTTTCAGCTTGTCCTTCAAAGAGAGCAAAACATAAATGCATAGGACACCTTCAAGTTTAAGAGGGCGACTAGATACAAATAATTTGAGAACAAGTGAAACCAACAATATGAATCAATCAATGAAAACTTTGGGACAATGCACATTATACTAAGAATAACAACTATGCTCTCTTAATGGTGCATAAAGATAGAAGGTGGTGACTCAACATGAAAGTAAAAGAAAGGCCCTTCGCAGAGGGAAGCAGTGATTGCAAGTTTTATAACCTTCAAAAATTATGGTACTTACCGGCTTTGAGCTCTCATTGCCCCCATCATAAGCATCTTGAATGGTTAAAGTTAATGCGAGAACAATTATGATGCATATGCTTGACAAATCATAAGTTGAAAACCTCGAATCCCGTGAATACGAGTACCCAAACCTCATGCTACTTTACTTAGAGTCCCAAGCAAGGCTCTTGTCATTGTAAGTATATGCATATCATTGAGAACCGCCAATGGGGTACCTCCGTGCCCGATGACATGGAACAAACCCACATCAAAATGACAGGACAAGCAGACAATGAACACCTCGACATCTCTTTTATTTGCCATTTGTTTAGCTTTTTATTGTGAGATGCGTCGTCGAATGTTCACCATGGGTATGCTGCAAATTTCCACCATGAATTATGCATGGCTTAGATTAGCGGCCCGGCGTTTCCCTAACACATATACAGACTCCATGATCCCCACAAGATTCCCAATTCATTTCACACCGCGGGCATCCATAAACAAAAGATCATGATATCAACTCAAATAAGAAATGCAATGTTGAAAGCTTGCCCATGACTGCATGGCTGGGCTAGTCTCCAACTTACAACTTGCAAGCATAACAACTCAACATAAGAGACCACGATGTCAAAAAAATTAGAACAGGAAAAAGTAAAGTGTGCCTTCTGGTTCGTGAGAGCTTTACTGACCGAATTTCGCATAACACTGGTAAGAGTTTAATTTGAAGAGAAAATAAAAGCAAGTCAAATTTACTTGGAATAGCAAATTGCTAGTAGGTATGTATGGTGGATAGTTTGGAAAACTTTGGCTTTTAGGAGTTGGATGCACGAGTAGAGCTCATACTCAGTACAAGGCGAGGGCTAGCAAAAGACTGGGAGCGACCAACTAAGAGAGCAATAATGGCCATAATCATGCAAAGCGACAAAGCGACATTACAAGAAGCATAAGATGGCATCAAAAGTAAAAAACTAAATGATCATAGAGGCTATTGGCGACTTTGTAAGAGTCTAACATGTGTGAGCATGTGCCAAGTCAACCCAAATAAAGCATCAAGGAGAAAACCAAAATAATGCTTCCAAACAATAAAAACAACGCATGATTTTTTCAAAGGCTCATTAAGCAATCTCAGTTATTTGAGACAAGTCATGCTACAGCAAAACCACTAAGCATACTATCAAAAAGACATCAAGCATGACATGAAAAAGCCTAAGCCGCAGTCTACACAAGCTCCTTCTTGTACCACTATTTTGCACAAAGCTTTTTCTCTTTTCCAACACCATTTGAAATTTTTATAAACACCTCTTTTGATGAAAACCAATAAAGATCAGAGGCAAAAATACACCTTGATGAAAATATATGACAAGGTCTGAACGCAAATTAAGGCGAAAACGAAAACCAAAAGCAGTAGCAGAAAAAGAAGAACACTCGATGAATGATAAGAGTGAAAATAGAGTGTTCTTGGCAAATAAAAACGAGTACATCTCCTCCAAAGGAAATTTGTTGGGGTCCAACCATTTATTGCAGCAAACAAAACTAAACTAACTAAGAAAACTAAAACAACTGACGCTCCAAGAAAAACACATAGTACATGAAGCAATAAAAATATAGTGTTTTAAAAGGTGACCTGATTTTTGCCGATGAAGAAGGGGTGCCTCGGGGGCATCCCCAAGCTTTGACGCTTGTACTTCTTGGATATTTCTTGGGGTGATGCATGGGCATCCCCAAGCTTGAGCTTTTGTCTATTCTTCAACTCATCTCATCATTCTCCAATCCCTACACTTGAAAACTTCCTTCATACAAAACTAAACACAAATCTATTAGCAACATTAGTGTAGCATAACATATAATCAACCTCTTTTTGCTTCAGGTTTTAACTCAAAACCACCACATATATAGCAAATACTACTGTAGCAACTTTCCAAAAAGTTCCGTGATCAAAAGAACTCAAAAGAAAGCGATAAAGTGGCAAACACAAATATTGGCAGAAATCTGTCAAAACAGAATAGCTGACAAAGGTCTAATTTTTGAGGGGTTTTCTGTTGCTCAAATCAAAAAGTGTTCAACTAACGAAAGTTTGGATATAACCTGGGGCATATGTACAAGAAATCGCAGGTCCAAATGATATACAGAGAATTTATACGAATTTTTACGGTGCAGCGCCGAAAATAGTTTTAGGACAGCAACATCTCCAAATCTTTACCTCACTCAAATTAGAGGCTTCTCTTGGCACAACAACAAAATAAAAATGATAAGGAGAGGTCATTACAGTAGTAATGACTTCCAAGACGCAAATAAAAGAAAAAGTACTGAAAATAAAACATTGGGTTATCTCCCAAGAGTGCTTTTCTTTAACGCCTTTGAGCTAGGCTCAGTAATTTGAGAAGATGCTCACATAAGAAATATGAATTGAAGCAAAAGAGAGCATCAAGGAGCAAATATAAAACACATTTAAGTCTAACCCACTTCCTATGCATAGGAATCTTGTAAGAAAATAAATCAAAGAAGCACATAGTAATAAGTATGGGTAGATAAAATAAGAGCAACTTCGGAACTTTCAATATAAAGAGAGGTGTTTTAGTAACATGAGAATTCCAACAACCATATTTTCCTCTCTCATAATAATTTTCAGTAGCATCATGAACAAACTCAACAACATAAATATCACACTCATCCTCCTTTGTTAAGCATGGAGGGCTATCAAATAAGGTATTAGTTAAAGAGTTACTCTTATTGGGAGGTAGACATGGGCAACTCCATTCTTCCTCCTCTTGATCATCGCTCTCCTCCTCTTTTTCATCCAATGAGCTTCCAGTTTTAGCAATTTCTTCTTTCATAGGCTCCTTCAAGGCATTAGTCTCTTCCGTTGGAGAGCATCTATTAAGATATTTAAGGATATAGCCATTTTCTTCCTTATAATTATCAAAGTAAAATTTAAATATATCATAAACCTCATATTTATAAGGTGCATCATCAGTATTTTTAAGCAAATAAGCAAGTTCGAATGCACCCTTCCAAGCAATAAATTCTTCAATTTGTTCCACATCATAAAAGTCATAATTTCCATTAATATAAGAAGATATGGTAACATCATCATTATACTCACATTGAAAAGGAAGGTGTTTATACCTCCTACAGCAACAAGATTTATCAAAGCAATGAGTAACATTATAAGTAGAGCACACATTTCTAGCAATGATATACAATCTATTGATTTGTTCCCATAAGTGTTTCCCTTTTTGTGACAAGCGGTGTTCCTCATAATAATTTTGCTGCTCTTCCGTGAACCCACCTTGCCAAAAATATTTAGTTTCAAAAAAACCAACCATTGACAGAAAGCATGATAAAGCAAGACAATAACAGACCAACAAAAATAACAACTATAGTAGGAACTAATTTTTTTGTATTTTTGATAAAATAATGCAAGTAAAAGTAAAGCAAAACTTAAAACAAAGTAAAGGATGTGCGTGCGAAAAACTCCCTTTGCAGAGGTCTTCCACTTCTTCCCCGGCAATGGCGCCAGAAAATTGGCTTGATGCGTGGTGAATGACCAGCCCGTTGGGAACCCCAAGAGGAAGGTGTGATGAATATAGCAGCAAGATTTTCCCTCAGTTAAGAAACCAAGGTTTTGTCGATCAGGAGAAGAACGGACAATAACGACTGAAGGTGATGCTTGCTAGTTTGCCACAGCTTCGGACAATTTATATATGGCGCCTCGTCCAAGCTTTGCTTGCTAGCTGCAACGCGGAACCTGCACACAACACAACCAAGTACTTTGCTCCCAACTTGCAATGAGGTTGTCAATCTCACCGGTTTGCTTGAAACAAAGATTATGAGCGTATCGAGTGGAAAACAGTAGAGTATGAGAGTAAAGTAAACAGTGCGAGTAAAGTAAACAGGTGATAGCAATATGATGGAAATAGGACCGGGGTCCACATTTCACTAGTGGTGTCTCTCCATAAGATAAATAACACATGCTGGGTAAACAAATTATAGTTGGGCAATTGATAGAATAAAGATAAACGTGATATGTCAAGAAGATCACTATGAGATTTACTCTGGGCATTACAACAAAATACATAGACCGCCATCCAACTGCATCTATGACTAATAATCCACTTGTGGCGAATCAATCTGAGAACTCCACAAGTATTAAGTTGCGAACAACAGATAATTGCATTAAGCAAAGTGTGTAATGTAAACAAAGCATATGCCCTTGAGCATATGAATGTTGTTTTATCCCTAGTAGCAACAGCACATCTACAACCTTAGAGGTTTCTGTCACTCCCCCAGGTTAAATAGAGGCATGAACCCACTATCGAGCATAAATACCCCCTCTTGGAGTCACTAGCAACTACTCGGCCAAGATAGCTACTAACAACGGAGAGCATGCAAGATCATAAACAACATAGAGATAACAAAAGATATAATTCAGTACAGTAACTTAATCATAACACCAATATTCATCGGATCCCACCAAACCAAACATGTAGAATTACATAACGGTGATCTCAATCATGTAGGGCAGCTCATGAGATCTAAACATGAAGCACATGGTGGAGAAGACAACCATCTAGCTACTGCTATGGACCCATGGTCCAAGGTAGACTACTCACTCATCGCTCCGGAGGCAAGCATGGCGATGAAGAAGACCTCCGGTGGCGATTCCCCTCTCCGGCAGGGTGCCGGGAAGAGCTTCTGGACCCTCCCGATCTTCGGGTCGACGGCGGCGGTGGATCGCGATGTGTTCTAGAAAATTGATCGGGTACTTAGGTTTTTCCCGTCGGGGGGTCTTTATAGGCAAAGGGGTGATGTCAGAGGTGGCCCCAGGTGCCCTCACACCATGGCGGCGCGGCCAGGGGCTGGGCCACGCTAGCCAGGTGTGAGGGGCCCTGGTGGCCCCTCTCCTTCTCTCCTTCGGATGACTGGAACCTCCCGGACAAAATAAGACTTCAGGAACTTGTTTCATCCAATTCTGAGAATATTTCCTGTGTATCACTTCTGAAACACAAAAATAGCAGAAAACAGGGAACTGGCACTATGGCAACTTGTTAGTAGGTTAGTTCCAGAAAATGCATAAAAGTGCCACGAAGTGTAATGAAACATTAGGCAAATGGTGTAAAAACAAGCATGGAGCATCAAAAATTATAGATACATTGGAGACATATCACCAACTAGGAGGTCACCCTCCAAGAGTAACAAGCTCACGGTCTCTCACTCGAACAAATCGTAATGGAGAGATCAACACTATGCAAGGATGCAAAGCAACAACACAAGGGGAAGTGCTCAAATCCTTCTCTCTCAAATCCAACCAAGGCAACAAATGCTATGGAGGAGTTAGAGAGGAAGAACAATGGTGGAGGTCAACCAATGACTCCAAGATCTTGATTCAAAGGATTCCCCTCACTTAGAGGAGGAATGAATTGGTGGAGATTGCAATCAAGATCTCCTCTCTCAAATCCCTCAAAAATATGCAAGAATCAATGGAGGGAAGAGGGAGGAAGAAAGCTTAAGAGGTTCAACAATGGAGGTGAGAGAACTGCTCAAGAACACACTAGGAACCCTAGAAAACCATTGGGGAAGAAGCCCCTTTTATATGGAAAGCCAAATATGGCCGTTGGGGTCATTTCCCACTTGTTCGGGTGATTTCCGGTCCAAAACTCGGTCCAACCGGACCTAACCGAAACTACAAGAAAACAGTCTAGAAGGTTTTCGGTTGATTTCCGGTTGAATTTCCGGTTCAAACCTGCTCGAAACCGACAGAAAAAAAAACTCACGAAAAATGCGAAAACTTTCACATCCGGACTCGGATTTTAGCAAACTTGGGCTTTTTGAAAAGCTAAGAAAAATATCTATCCAATGGAGACCATAAAACCCAAGAGGTAGTAAGAGATAAAATACCAAATAAGAAGAGGTGAAAACCTCTTTTAAGAAAGAACCGGTGACACCTCCAAACTCGAAAACGCGATAAAAGATGCATACGGATTCCGTTTTTGATGAACTTGGACTTGTTGGAAAGCTAGCAACAAGCACAAGAACCTCACATGGACAAACACCAAGAAGCAACAAATTAGGAAGATGCAAAGTATGCAAAGGCTTGAGCTCTCTAAGACGACGTGATCAAGTTACCTGACCGAAAGCCCCTCTTGATAGTGCGGCTATCTATCCTATAACCCCGTCTCTCAACAAACACCTTGAGACCGGTAAAAGAGAAACCTAGCAAGGCCATACCTTTTCCTTGTGCATCCCGCTTGATCTTGATGTCGATGCTTCATGCTTCCTTCAAGCCGGAATGCTTCACTTGATCATTGTTGCTTCGTGAAGACTTCCAATATGCTCCCCCATACACCACTATGGGATAGCTTCACTAAGGCATGTCTTCACAATTTCATTATCACCAAATGGATGACAAGCTTTAAGCATATGATCTTCTCGAGATGCTTATCTTGAAACTTGCACTTCTCAACCTTGATGACAACTACCACTTGATGTCATCCTTTCATGGGCTATATGAAATCTCACTAGTGATGCATATCCATGACACAATACCTAACCCACATAGACAACACAAACACAGATATGTAATGAGTTAGTTCACAAAGCATAATTGACAAACCATACCATACCACAAGACCGATTGGTCCCATGTGGCACATTCCTTATGCTTCATGTGTTGACCAATCTAGAATCCAATCTTTGATCTTTGCCTTGGTCAACCTTGAATCCTCTTATGCTCTATCACAATATCTTAAGCCACATAAAGAATTCTTCATTTGATTGCATGCTCTAGGTATTAGTCAATCATATCTCAACTCATGAGACCATCATGACCTCGACATAGAGCCATATCTTGAATTCTTCTCTTGTAGCCAAACTCTCAAGATCTTGAAACTCCTTGGCCTAACACATAAGTGATGCGGCGCGGTGTTGATAGTTTTTCACCGTCGAGTTGGGAACCCCAAGAGGAAGGTATGATGAGTACAGCAGCAAGTTTTTCCCTCAGAGAGAAACCAAGGTTTATCGAATCCAGGAAAAAGTCAATACTCTAGAAGGTGATGCTGACTAGCCTACTAACACTCCAACAAGGGTGCCGTCAACGATTCTTGTCGACTCGTCTTCAACTAGTAGCAACGCGGAACCTGCACACAACACAACCAAATACTTTGCTCCCAACTTACAATGAGGTTGTCAATCTCACCGGTTTGCTTGAAACAAAGGGTATGAGCGTATCGAGTGGAAAGCAATAGTAGTATGCAAGTAAAGTAAATAGTGCGAGTAAGGTAAACAGGTGATAGCAATATAATGGAAATAGGACCGGGGTCCATAGTTCACTAGTGGTGTCTCTCCATAAGATAAAATAACACATGCTGGGTAAACAAATTACAGTTGGGCAATTGATAGAATAAAGACAACGTGATATGTCAAGAGGATCACTATGAGATTTACTCTGGGCATTACAACAAGATACATAGAACGTCATCCAACTGCATCTATGACTAATAATCCACTTGTGGCGAATCAATCTGAGAACTCCACAAGTATTAGGTTGCAAACAACAGATAACTGCATTAAGCAAAGTGTGTAATGAAAACAAAGCATATGCCCTTGAGCATATGAATGTTGTTTTCCCCCTAGTAGCAACAGCACATCTACAACCTTAGAGGTTTCTGTCACTCCCCCAGATTAAATAGAGGCATGAACCCACTATCGAGAATAAATACCCCCTCTTGGAGTCACTAGCAATTACTCGGCCAAGATAGCTACTAACAACGGAGAGCATGCAAGATCATAAACAACATAGAGATAACATAAGATAAAATTGAGAACATCAACTCAATCATAACACCAATATTCATCGGATCCCAACAAACACAATATGTAGAATTACATAACAGTGATCTCGATCATGTAAGGCAGCTCACAAGATCTAAACATGAAGCACATGGTGGAGAAGATAACCAACTAGCTACTGCTATGGACCCATAGTCCAAGGTAGACTACTCAGTCATCGCGTCGGAGGCAAGCATGGCGATGAAGAAGACCTCCGGTGGCGATTACCCTCTCTGGCAGGGTGCCGGGAAGAGCTTCTGGACCCTCCCGATCTCGGGTCGACGGCGGCGGCGGATCGCGATGTATTCTGGAAAAGTGATCGGGTTTTTTAGGTTTTTCCCGTCGGGGGGTCTTTATAGGCGAAGGGACGTCGTCAAAAGTGGACCTGGGTGGCCTCACCACAGGTGGACGCGGCCAGTCCCTAGGCCGCGCCCCCTGGTGGTGTGGCCCCCCAGTGGCTCCTCTCCGTATCCTCTTCGGTTCTCTGGAAGCTTCGGTAAATTTCTGGACGTTTGGCTTTTGTTTCGTCCAATTCTGAGAATATTTCATGTGTAACTTTTCTGAAACACAAAAACAGCAGAAAACAGGGAACTGGCACTGACGAGGGTATGACCCCTCGGTCCTCGATATTGGCCTACCTGGTTCCTTCCAAGGAAGAAGCCCGCTCGAAGGTTACACGAAGCCCGCAAGGCCCAGCACTTCGACTTGGAGTAGAAGGCAAGAACTACTTGTAAACCCTAATTGGCTGCATATATAAAGCCACCAAGGGCATCCCCAAGACAATGGAACACGCATAGGCTAGCCACGCCATCTCCTTCCACCTCCACCAGATTGCATCTGCGCACCATTATAACAGCTCCAACTATACAAACAATACAAGATCAGACAAGCAGGATATAGGTCTTTACCCTCCGGGGGGCCGAACCTGGGTAAATTTGTGTGCACCCCCTATTTCTGTCTAAAGCCATCGAATCCGCTAAGCGCCCACATACGCTCCATGAATCGAAAGCCCTAAACATGGGCATTGCCGGGGTAGAACCTCGTCAGGCACTGTGGCATCTTATTAATAGGTTAGTTCCAAAAAATGCATAAAAATGCCACGAAGTGTAACGAAACACTAAGCAAATGGTGTAAAAACAAGCATGGAGCATCAAAAATTATAGATACGTTAGAGACGTATCAGCATCCCCAAGCTTAACTCCTGCTCGTCCTCGAGTAGGTAAGTGATAACAAAAGAAATAATTTTTGAGGTGACATGCACCTACACAATCTTGATCATCTATGTAAGCGTTGTGCGCTGGGATCAAAAGAACTTAAAACATAGGCATGAAAGATATAATCTTGATAGAAGAAACTTAGCAACCATGTTATAACATGAAAATGAACACAAATGAAAGATCATGAAAATGAAACAATGAAAGTCAAACGTGTGTTCAAATCATATGGAAAAACATACAAATGGTTTTCAGCTTGTCCTTCATGAGAGAGCAAAACATAAATGCATAGAACACCTTCAAGTTTAAGAGGATGACTAGATACAAGTAATTTAAGAACAAGTGAAACCAACATCATGAATCAATCAATAAAAACTTTGGGACAATGCACATTATACTCAGAATGACAACTATGCTCTCTTAGACGATGCATAAAGGTAGAAGGTGGTGACTCAACATAAAAGTAAAAGAAAGGCCCTTCGCAGAGGGAAGCAGTGATTAAACATGTGCTAGAGCTTTTCATTTGTAAAACAGAGATAAAAATTGGGTTTTGAGAGGTGGTTGTTTCATGTCAACGACTAGCAATGGAGTCTTACTATCTTCCATAATAAACAAGTGAGAGCGGTTCTGAGTTCTTTGAAAATTTGGCACATTGGTGCTCTTTTATAAAGCTTTGGCACTCCTCCCCACCTTTTTTCCTTTCTCAAACCATGGCTAACCGATTCCATCGGGTGCCCACCAACATTCACATACTATGGAGGAGTGCCTTTTTTCTTTTTAGAATTAGATTGCAATGGTCTGACCAGCTCTCATGCAAAATTAATGACGAGTAGATGAAGCTGCCTAGTCGAGGGGTACTTAATTTAATATGGAAGATAGCAATTCCGACCACTATGATGCTACCGAGTTGATGAAGTAAATAACCGGCCCGTTGGGAACCCCAAGAGGAAGGTGTGATGAATATAGCAGCAAGATTTTCCCTCAGTTAAGAAACCAAGGTTTATCGATCAGGAGAAGAGCAGACAATACGACTGAAGGTGATGCGGACTGGCTTAGTAACACTCCAACAAGGGCGCCGTTTAACGATACTTGTTGACTCGTCTTCGGCCAGTAGCAACGCGGAACCTGCACACAACACAACCAAATACTTCGTTCCCAACTTGCGATGAGGTTGTCAATCTCACCGGTTTGCTTGAAACAAAGGGTATGAGCGTATAGAGTGGAAAGCAGTAGAAGAATGCGAGTAAAGTAAACAGTGCGAGTAAAGTAAACATGTGATAGCAATATGATGGAAATAGGACCGGGGTCCACAGTTCACTAGTGGTGTCTCTCCATAAGATAAATAACACATGCTGGGTAAATAAATTACAGTTGGGCAATTGATAGAATAAAGATAAACGTGATATGTCAAGAAGATCACTATGAGATTTACTCTGGGCATTACAACAAAATACATAGACCGCCATCCAACTGCATCTATGACTAATAATCCACTTGTGGCGAATCAATCCGAGAACTCCACAAGTATTAAGTTGCGAATAGCAGATAATTGCATTAAGCAAAGTGTCTAATGTAAACAAAGCATATGCCCTTGAGCATATGAATGTTGTTTTCTCCCTAGTAGCAACAGCACATCTACAACCTTAGAGGTTTCTGTCACTCCCCCAGATTAAATAGAGGCATGAACCCACTATCGAGCATATATACCCTCTCTTGGAGTCACTAGCAACTACTCGGCCAAGATAGCTACTAACAACGGAGAGCATGCAAGATCATAAACAACATAGAGATAACATAAGATATATTTCAGTATAGCAACTCAATCATAACACCAATATTCATCGGATCCCAACAAACCAAACATGTAGAATTACATAACGGTGATCTGATGACCCACAAGTATAGGGGGGTGTATCGTAGTACTTTCGATAAATAAGAGTGTCGAACCCAACGAGGAGCAGAAGGTGTTGATGAGCAGTTTTGATCAAGGAATCACTGTAAATACTAGCAAACAGGTTTTCAGGGGTATTTGGTAATACGAGTAAATAAAGTGCGAGCAAATAAAAGACAGTAGTAACAATTGCAACAAGTGGCCCAATCCTTTCTTCAGCAAAGGACAAGCCGGATGTGTACTTATAATAACCAAACATTCTCGAGGACACACGGGAGTTTCTGTCAAGAGCTTTTGCTTCATAAAGCCAGTAGTCTTTATTGGTTTGATAGGTGTTATGGGGGTGAACCTGTGCTAGCGCACTACCCTTACTAGGATAAATACACACTTGTGATTATACCCCTTGCAAGCATCCGCAAATACAAGAAAGTAATTAAGATAAATCTAACCACAGCCTTAAACTCTAAGATCCTACGCTCCCTGGTGCAATGGTTTTCCAACGGAGGTTTAGGTTTCTGTCACTCCAGCAACCCCACAATCGGTAGCCAAATACACAATGCATCTCACTAGGCCCATGAATGGTGAAGTATCATGTAGTCGACGTTCACATGACACCACTAGTGAAATAGCACCACAACAATATCAAACCATTAAATATTTCTCAACAATAATTCACTACTAACATCTTGACTTCTCCCATGTCCTCAAGAACTAAACGAACTACTCACAAGACATCATATGGATCATGATCAGAGGTGAAATAATGGTAAATAACAATCTGAACATAAACCTTAATTCAATGGTTCCACTCAATAGCATCAACTACAAGAGTAATCAACACCGGGAAAGTTTCCCCTATGAATATAACAAGATCCAACTCAAGATGTTACAACGGGATGGCGTGGTGATGGTGAAGATGAAGGTGCTGGTAATGGAGATGATGATGATGATGATCCCGATGAAGTCTGGTGCGATGGTGATAACGATGGCAACGATCTCCCCTCTCCGGGAAGGAATTTCCCCGGCAGATTTCTGCCTGCCGGAGAGCTTTTCTCTCTCTGGTGTTTTCCGCCCCGCAGAGGTGGCGGTGTCTAACTCTGAGCCCCCCTGACTTAGGTTTTCGGGGACGATGAAGTACGCGGAGGGGCAAGACCAGAAGTGGGCCAGGGCGGCCTCACACAGGGCTGGCGCGGCCAGGGGTCTGGCCGCGCCACCCTGGCGTGTGGGCCCCCCTGGCTCCTCTCGACTCCTCCTTCTGGCTTCCTGAGTCTTCTGGGAAAATAGAATTTCCTGGTATTTTTCTGAAATTTTCCTGATCTTCAAAATATGGTCCCTTGATGGTCCTTTTTCCAGCAGAATCCTGACTCCGGTAGCAACTCCTCCAAAGATCATCAAACATGTGAAAACAAAGGAAATAACATAAGTATCAACTCTAAATATGAAATATATCAATGAATAACAGTAAATTATGATACAAAATAGTGATGCAAAATGGACGTATCAACCCCCCAAGCTTAGACCTCGCTTGTCGCCAAGCAAAAATTAAACTCGGTAAACATGACCACAGGTTTATGGAGTGAAGTGTCGATAATCAAAATACGGACAAGAAGCATCACATTCACCAAGGCACAAATTATAATAGACAGCAACTTCCCTTTATAAGATATAGACTTGCAATGGGTAAAAGGGAATCACATGTAAAGGTGCACAAGGTAAACTATAATTGGCAATGGCAAACCTTAGTTCTTGTTCAAAGAATGATGAACAAGCTATTCTATCTTTTAAACGGAGCCTTTTAAAACAGAGCTAATATAGCAAAGACCATATGCTCAACAAGGTAAACTTTTGCATTCATAGAAAGCTTTCAAAGATATATTCCTTCAGACAAAAGCATTATACAAAACAAGGAAGATAGTAAACATGATTAAACTGATCAACATATGGATGACTGAGACATAACAACTCAAATGCTTCCTTTAGATAGAGGGAAATAGGTTGACTCAACATAAAAGTAAAAGATAGGCCCTTCGCAGAGGGAAGCAGGGATTAAACATGTGCTAGAGCTTTTCATTTGTAAAACAGAGGTAAAAAGTTATTTTGAGAGGTGGTTGCTTTTGTTAACGACTAGCAACGGAGTTCTTGATATCTTCCATACTAAACAAGTGAGAGCGGTTCCGAGATGTTTGATTAATTGGCACTTTGGTGCTCTTTTATAGCTTTGCACTCCTCCCCACCTTTTTCCTTTCTCAAACCATGGCTAACCGATTCCATCGGGTGCCAACAAACTTTCACATTCCATGGAGGAGTGCTCTTTTCTTTTCTTTTCTTTTTGAGATTAAAATGGTCTGACCAGCTCCCTTGCAAAATTAATGACGAGCAGATGAAGCTGCCTAGTCGAGGGGTACTTAATTTAGTATGGAAGATAACAAACCCATCCACTATGTCCCCATGAGCTAAAAACAGTGGCACAAAATGAGAAGTGTTTGAAAGTTTTGAAAGGTAGCACATGAAAATTTACTTGGAATGGCTTTCAAATACCATGCATAGGAATTTATAGTAGAGCTCATACTCAGTACAAGTTTTTGGCTAGCAAGGCTGGGTAGCAAGCATAAGAGTTGCATGTAACAAACAAACATACATATAATAAGAACAATCATGCAAACTCCCTTGAAGGTACAACGATTTTGACTTCAGGAATAACAATGCTTATAAGCCAAACATAAGGAAAACTGAAGTGATGTAACTACAAGCACTTCTTTATTCTTTTCTACTCAA
Organism: Dactylis glomerata; assembly: GCA_007115705.1. NCBI lineage: Eukaryota > Viridiplantae > Streptophyta > Magnoliopsida > Poales > Poaceae > Dactylis > Dactylis glomerata. The sequence goes on along the minus strand of QXEO01000464.1, from coordinate 5,065,996 downwards.
ACCTCAAGGTAAAGTTGTACTGACCAAGCTAGGTTTGCCAAAACCAACTAAATTTACTCATGCTCCCAAAGTGATACCAATACCAATCAACAAGACTAATCATACAAGAGAGATTGCAGACTAACATAAAGTGCGCGAAAAGTAAACGATAAAACTTCTTATTAATATTTTATTACCGCAGCTCACCCCAGGGGATACATAGATAACCAACTAAGGAGGATACTTCCAAGCTGCAAACTATTCTATAAGATAACTTCTCTATTCATGATATGACACTACTTGAAAAGTAAATGAGCAAAAGGTAATGATGTGATACCGCGGCACTCCCCCAAGCTTGGAACAAGCCAAGGGGATGCCTATACCGATGACGAATTACTCCTTGGGCGGTGGTGGTGGATAATCTTCGTTGTCATACTTCCAAGGCAGAGGTCCTCCATCAAGGAAGGATGTCTTGGTCTCCAAAATCCTGAAACTTGCAGCAGCACTCATTTGTTGAAATCTAGCTTCATACTCACAATTTTGGTTCTACACGTCGTAGAGTTGTGCTTGTAATTGGCTAGTCGTCTCCTGGAGTGAGAGGACATCCTTCCAGAGCTCTGTAGTCTCCTTCTTGTACTTGGCAACAAGCTCTTGATTAATCCTATAGATAATGTCCACCTCGCGTTCTGCCATCTTCTTGTATTTGAAAACTTCTTGTTCCAGTGCTTCCATCCTCGCTTTGAGACTCCCTTCTCCCTTGGGTCCTTGAACATCTTTAATCTGCAACTCCCCATCCTTGAGTGACAACTCCTTCAGATGCATCCTCAGCTCCCTCATGTACGGATTAATGGAATCCGCAAGAGGGTTCTCCTCAGTTGGACCGGACGAAGACATTGTAACTCCCAAGCCGAGAGCAATCCCTGACAGAAATAGCTCGAAACAAAACACGACAAGAAAATGATATACAGACCTCGGGGACTCCGGGGGGTTAAATAGGCGAAAATTATACATCGAAACGAAATCACAGGAGGAAACCGGGACGAAAACAAGTTCCGGGGTGCTCTCACACCTAGGTGGCGCGGCCAGGGGTGGGCCCGCGCCACCTGTGTGTGAGAGACACACGGACTCTTTTTCCTGCCCTTTTTCGTCTCGTGATTTTTAATATTTAGTAAAAACAACAAAAATATTAAAGGAAGAGCTTTTCGCGAAACTTCTCTGACTATAATTGTTACCTATTCGAAAACGAACTCTGCAGGTACCTGCAATTTGTCTTGGATGAATTCTTCCGGAGAAATTGTTTCAATAACATCAACATCTTCATTATAAGAATCTCCAGAAATATAATGTTTGAGTCTTTGCCCATTCACCACTTGTGTAGAGTCATCTTTCAATGAAGCAATCTTAATAGCACCTGAGCGGTACACTTCCACAATAACATATGGTCCTTCCCATTTAGAGAGTAATTTTCCTACAAAAAATCTGAGACGAGACCTATACAAAAGAACTTTCTCACCAACATGAAACTCTCTATTAAGAATTCTCTTATCATGCCATTGCTTGACTTTCTCTTTAAAAAGCCTGGCATTCTCATATGCTTCGTTTCTCCACTCATCTAGAGAACTCAAATCTAATAACCTTTTCTCACCAGCTAGTTTAAAATCTCTATTAAGCTCTCTCACTGCCCAAAAAGCTTTGTGTTCTAATTCTAAGGGCAAGTGACACGCTTTTCCGTAAACCATCTTATAAGGAGACATACCCATGGGGTTCTTATAAGCAGTTCTATAAGCCCATAAAGCATCATTTAACTTACTAGCCCAGTTTTTCCTAGATCTATTGACAGTCTTCTGCAAGATAGACTTGATCTCCCTATTTGAAAGCTCTACCTGCCCACTAGTTTGGGGATGATAAGCAGAAGCAATTCTATGATTGATATCATATTTAGCAAGAGTTTTTCTAAAACCACCGTGAATAAAATGAGAACCTCCATCAGTCATAAGATATCTAGGCACACCAAACCTAGGAAAAATAACATCCTTAAGCATTTTTAACGAGGTCTCACCATCGACACTCTTTGTAGGTATGGCTTCTACACATTTAGTAACATAATCTACAACAACAAGTATATGGGTATAGCCTTTTGAAGGAGGAAAAGGACCCATAAAGTCAAATCCCCAACAATCAAACGGTTCAATAACAAGAGTGTAACTCATAGGCATTTCATTGCGTCTAGAAATATTACCAACTCTTTGACATTCATCACAAGATAAAACATACCTTCTGGCATCCTTAAAGAGAGTCGACCAATAAAAACCTGATTGTAGAACCTTCTGCGCGGTTCTATCTCCAGCGTGATGCCCTCCATAGGTGCTGCTATGGCATTTTCTTAATATCTCGTGTTGCTCATATTCCGGTACGCATCTTCTCATAATACCATCAACTCCTTCTTTATATAAATGTGGGTCATCCCAAAAGTAATGCCTCAAATCATAAAAGAATTTTCTTCTTTGCTGAGCTGTAAAGGTCGGAGGCAAATACTTGGAAACAATAAAGTTAGCATAATCAGCATACCAAGGAAGGTCTCGCGAAGTTACATTTATTGCAGCCAACTGTTCATTTGGAAAACTATCGTTAACAGGAATAGGATCAAAGGAAATGTTTTCCAATCTAGACAAGTTGTCAGCCACAGGATTTTCAGCACCTTTCCTATCTACGATATGCAAATCAAACTCTTGTAAAAGCAACACCCATCTAATAAGCCTAGGCTTAGCATCCTTCTTAGTCATAAGATATCTAATAGCTGCGTGATCAGTATGAATAGTAACTTTAGAATCAACAATGTAAGATCTAAACTTATCACATGCAAAAACAACAGCAAGAAACTCTTTCTTAGTAGTAGCATAATTCTTCTGAGCAGCATCAAGAGTCTTACTAGCATAATGAATAACATTCAACTTATTATCAACACGCTGTCCAAGAATAGCACCAACAGTAAAATCACTAGCATCACACATAATTTCAGAAGGTAAATTCCAATCAGGTGGTTGAACAATAGGTGACAAGGGTATAGTTAATAGAGCCCGCTAGTTGAGTACCCCTGAGGCCCGATAAGCTAGGCCCAATTGTAATGATAGTCGAATACGATTTCTTACCGTATGTCGATATTGTAATCTGTATCGTATCCTACCCGATCCTCGAGACCTGGCCACCTATATATAGGGGCCAGGAGGGGACGGTGTAGGCCAGATTGAGAGCAAGCCAGGTTGAACACCCAAGTTTACTTTCGACACATACCTATTTCGACTAACTTTACCTTCGAGTTCATCCAACGCCCTATCTCCCCGATCCTAAGTCCTTCATCTAGGACATTTGTCGAGTTTACCCCTCGTCAATTGGCGCCGACCGTGGGGACCTTGGGCGTTGGAGCCATGAATTCGACGGCTTTTTCGCTTTTAGCCAACAGCAGTGCAGAAGTCGATGAAAATCAAGAGATGGAGTTAACAATTGGAAGTTTGAGCATCCTCATTGGGCCGTCGGGTTCATCTCACCTTTCAGATCTGACGAAACAATATCCGTCGGCAAGTGAGCCCGAAACAGTAGCAATGACGGAATATTCCAACGGTTCATCCAGCGAGGTAAACTCGCCGGTCAGCCTAGGCGAAGAACTAAAAGAAATCGCAGAAGACAACAAAGCGAAGGAGAAACTCGACGAAGGAGTCCAACTCAATGACCTCGTGATCTGCCTCGACAATATCTCAGACAAATCAACAGACACATAGAAAATAGGGCTAGAGCTTTTTGAAGATGGTGACTCGATCTTCTCAAGCTTCAATACTAACATCGGCAAACAATGCCAGGTGCTCGCCATTGTGGGAGACAACTCAGAAGAATTCGATGAAAATAACAACCCAGTGATAAACCCAGCAAATATCGACAGAGGAGCAAATCACCTAGCAGAAGGGCAAACAGTAGAATCCCTAACAGCTAGGGAAAAAATTCGACTATCAGTCGACGAGTGGAAAATAATAAGAGAAGCCGTAGAGCATGGCACGCCAATACCATCAAATTCCAGCAAAGACATGCTTTTTGGGTATCATTACGCCCTAAGGCAGCAAGCAAAGCAATTAGCAAAGGAAAAGATAGAGATATAAAGAAGAAAAGATTCAGCCATTGCAGCTAGCGAAGCTGCTCGCAAAGCACGAAGTGACGCATCATACAGCAACGCAAGGAAAAATCGTCGACACGGCTCAAGGTATGACAACCTCGAGTACTCCGACAGGCAAAGTATCTCGAAAAACCTCGACTCGTCCTTCCTATTGGTCGACGAGCAGGGGAACATCCTACCGAAAACCCCTGAAGCAGCATTAGTAGCAGCGCAAGCATATCTGCTCACAACTCGACCAAGTCCAGGAGATCCTAGGGAGCACATGCATAGAGCAGCATTGAACGGACTCAACATGGTGGGCCACAAGCTATCAGCAAAAGAAGAAGAAGCACATCATCACAAGGAAGCACATAAAGCAAGATCACCTCGCCGTCACAACAGTCCTCGGCATAGAAGCAGCAAGCAACGATCTCGATCGCCATCACCTAAACAGCACGGTGGGACTCGAAGATCGCGATCCCCGAATGGAAAATGTGACTATGAAGACGACGAAAAAGAGATGGGGGCATCGTGCTTTACCCACAGGGTTCGCACCACTCCAGTTCCCAAGGGATTCAAGCTACCTCATGATCAGCAGAAGTACGATGGATCACAGGAACCACAATCGTGGCTCGCATATTACTTACAAGCAGTTCAAATATTAGGAGGAACCAAAGAAACAGCAATGCAAAGTTTGCAATTACACCTCACCGGCGCAGCAAGGTCATGGTTGAGCAAACTAGAGAAAGAATCCATTGGAAGCTGGGAAGACCTCACAAAGCAATTTACAAGCAACTTCAGGTCGACATACAAATGGCCAGCATCAATAGAAGAAGTCAAAGCGTGCGTACAACAACGCGACGAAACACTACGGGCATACATCCAAAGATGGAGCCTCATCAAAAATTCAGCAGTCGAAGTTTCAGATGAAAGAGCAATAGACGCGTTCATCATCGGATTAAGGCGAAGAGACCTAGTCGAAGAGATGGGTAGAATCAAGCCGAAAACAGTGTCAGACCTCATGGATACGGCAAACAGATTTGCAGATGGAGAAGATGCGTGCAACAACAAGCGGACGCGATCTCCAGAAGATGACAGAAGGAACATATATGGAAATCAAAGGAGACGATCCCAAAACTACGACATCTATGGCTCGCATAGCCAAGTCGCCGCAGGATATAAAGACAACAGCTATCAAGGAAATGATCGCAGAAGCTCAGGATATCGAAGCTACGGAAAGGAGGACTATAAGAAGTTCCCTACAAGAGAATCCAGAGAGTACAACCCATCACCAGAAGATATGCTCAACGGGCCTTGTCATATACACTCAGCGTTCGTCGACGGGAAGCGAGTATCAAGGCACGCAATGAAAGACTGCACAACATTCTTAAAACTACAAGAAGCAGCAATAAACAAACAAACCGAAGCAAGGCGACAAGGATTCGAAGGAAGCAACAATCCTCCGACAAATCAGCAAGGAAACAACGGAGCTCCTCAAGGACAAGACCAGCAGATTAAGGGACACGACGATGACGAAGGGTATGTCCCATCAAAAGGACACATCACAGCAATGATACAACCTGTGCCTAAGTTGAACAAAGAAGAAAAGAGTATAACTCGACAAGTCAATCTAGCAGTCATTTCACCCCCAGCCGCAACAGAGTATCTGCATTGGTTAGAACAACCAATTGAGTTCAACAGAGAAGACCACCCTATAACAGTACCTCGGCCAGGAAACGCGCCTCTGGTACTCAAAGCTCAAATCGGCGCGTATGATGTCGACAGAATATTCATGAATGCAGGAAGTGGGATTAACCTGATATACGCAAAAACACTCAGGGAATGCACATATCGCTGGAGTTCCTGAAACCAACAGATTGTTCCTTCCACGGGATCGTGCCAGGAAGTGCCAATTACCCACTGGGTCGGATAGCACTCAATGTTTGCTTCGGCAACCGACAAAACTACAGGAGATAAAAGCTCGACTTCGAAGTCATGGACTGGCCATCTCAATATCACGCAATCCTCGGACGGCCCGCGTTTTCGCGATTCATGGCAGTACCTCACTACACATATCTGGTACTCAAAATGCCAGGTCCAAGGGGAATAATTACAGTCAAAGGAAGTTTTGAAGTCTCAGACCTTTGCGACATGGAGTTCCACAAGATGGCGCAAACCTTTGGCATGATAGCCAACTATGCAGAAAAGGTGAAGAACACGACTACAGAAGGCATCAAGCTACTCGAGGGACGCGCTATGGAGCCCGAGACGAAGAAACCACGAGTAGAAGCATCAGGAGAAGACAAAGATGCTGGAAAAGAAGAACAAACCATGATAGCATAAGCACCAAAAGAGTAGAATAGAAAAGTAACGGCTGTAAAAGCCACGAGTTATACCAGGGGCAATGCCCTCTAGATCCAGAACACAGGTCATAGGCCGGATCTCTTGGGTCACCCCATGTATCTTACATTACAAGTATAAATAAAGACAAAGCATTCCTCATATTCGAGTTTACGAGTCTTTCAACGAGAAGATGCGGCAAACGCACAACGCCTTGAGAATAAGTTTCAGACATATGGTCGCGAAATAAATAAACTCTCGCGTTCCACATACACCTTACAACATCGGGTTGTCAGAATCATCTACGCCTAAAGGATCTAGATAATGATACTCGCGGAAAAACACAACATCCGCCTCTAGAAGCCTAGCTACGAGTCTTCGAGCAGGTTGCAGCATGTTCTCCATATGTACCCGAAGGCTAGCTCCACCTGGAGCCAAACTCAGGGACATCGTGCTATAATTCAGCCTGGGGTGCCACTTGTGTATCCACCCAAGAGCAAAATTGGCACCAGCCACTAAGTTCAGCTCTATCAACCTATGAATACGATGGCTGGATTTGAAAGTATCAAGAAGAAGTGGGAAAGTTGCAGGCAAAGGATTACGAGGAAGCATAACGGAGTGCATAGTTGTGACAGCTCGCCGGCAACCATCAACTGACTCGCCAATATGCTGGGCACGGTCTTGAAGCAATACAATGGCGCTCCGGCGTCGAGGATCAGACCACAAAGTCTCACAGCCAGTCGACATTTTCTCCAAAGCCGCATTTTGCTCAGCAACTCGACGTTCTTCAGCAGCAAAATCTAAACAAGTACCTACAATGGCAAAATATGTCACAAAAACAGCAGTGCAAAGGCAGGGAAAGGAAGAGTCGAAAGAAAACTCACATCGCAACATCTCGCAGACAGATTCGACAATACCAAGGATGAAAGATTCGCATTCTTCATTATGAATAACCTTCGCCATCAAACTCGAGACCTTTTCATCAAGGGAAGAGATTTTCTTCATATAGCTACCGGCTTGGCTAGCCTTTTTAATAGCCATCTGTGCCTGACATTTGGCCAGAGTTAGGCGAGCCTCAAGGTCAGATATCCTGGAAGAATACTCTGCGCATTGACTGCATCGACTAGGAGTCGACGAAATCTGAGGATCAAATCCACGGGCAGAGGAAGGAGCAGTAACATGAGTCAAAGGATCATTGACGCGCATCGACTGCAAGCCAAAAAGGAAAAGAAGGGAGAAGACATTTCAGAGAGATAGCATAATACTTCATACGCTGGAAATATATTTACATAAGTGCAAGACCCTATGATTAAGGTTCTCGGGTTGCACGCAACTAGAGTTTCTTGCATCCAAAAGGAGAAAACTAAAAACTACAAAGAAAGCCGAGTCTACGCCACCTCAGCATTGTGTTCCGTGGCAGAAGAGGGCACGGCAGCTTCTTCGCCAGAAGTCGATGGTGGTACTGGATTTTCCGCCACTGAAGCTGGTGCAGCAGGCACCGCAGAAGCTGCCGAAGGAGAAATAGTTGTCAACAATGCAGGTGCCAACTTCTTCGCCCTCTCGAAAAAAACCTTCATTTCATCACGGGTATGGCCATGAGGGGAGCTAACCCTCTCCCAGTCAAAATTCGTCCCATGAGCAAGAGAAAGTGCAATAGCACCCTCGGCGCCGCGCTTAATGGAAAGACCTTTCAGCTGGAGAGTGGGGTCTTCAGTGGTATCGAAGGACTTGGCAAGTTCAGTCAAGTTGTCCTTCGGAACTGTCACCCTTTTCTTCAGCCACAAGCCGACAAACAGCCGTGATAGAACGCGGCTAACTAACTCAAAGGTCTCCTGGATAGATATCCAGTTTTCCTCGAGTAGGTTAACCGCATTCATAAGAGGATCATCGTCCGTTTGCAAGGACGATGGAGATACCCCGGTAAAATCTGAGCAATAGAAAAGAAAAGAAGAAACAAGTGTCAACAAGTACAACAGTGCAACATAAGTCGACAATAGAAGAAAAGGCAAAGCACTTACTTTCAGCGGCAGTCGACATCATGTGAAGACGCTCTGCCACGGCTTGCTCTCGTTGGGCATGCTCCTTGTTGGCTTCAGCTAAAGCTTTTTCAGCTTTCTTCGCCTTGCCAAGCGCAGCTTTTTGCGACTTCTCAGCATTCGCTTTAGCAGCGGTCGCCGCATCATAAGCTTTTCGCGAAGCATTAAGCTCCGCTTCCAGCGACGCAATTCGAGCATTGGCTGTTGCTAAGGCAGCTACAAAAGAAGACGAAAGGGAGTCAGATAAGTGGCAAAAGAAAAAGCACAAAAGAAAAGTAATGATTGGACATCCAAATTGTACCTTCGGAAGCTTTCGCAAGCTTTAGGTACCCCGCACACTCCGTGCCCAGGGCGATGAATCTCTTCACTAAAGCCTAAAAAAAGAAGTGTGTAAGATTAGAAGTGCATGAATGGAAAGCAAGTAAAGAAGAATTGCTCACATCATCAGGAGAAACTGCAGATGCATGGGCCTCCAAAGAAACGTCGGCTTCTTTGGCCTTCTTCGAGCGTTTGGAGTATCGGGCTTGAGGAACCTTCTTTACACCGGACCTGGTAGCCCTCGGTGCAACATCTGGTTCGATAGGCTCATCAGTGGCCATAGGGGAAGGTGATAGAGCAGCCGTCGCGAATGTTAGTGGTTCTTCGTCGTCACTGCATGAAAAATATAAGTTATGAGAACAAGGCAAGAACAATGCAATCGAAGAACTCGACTACAATACTTACGATGCTAGCATGTCGAAGTACTCCATATCTTCTGCGAGAACGGGGGCTTTACCAGCCGCTGCAGAACTCGATGAAGCGATTTCGTCGACACGCTTCCTTTTCTTGTCGACACCGACATCTTCAGCAAGCGCAAGAGGAGGCGATGTTGACGAGCTAGTTTCCTCTTCTGATTCTTCGACATCATCTCCGTCCTGACTTTCGTCAGCCTCGGGGGCTTCAGATGCAGGAGAGGCCAGATCAGCCGGTAGGGGCCCTGCCTCTGGAAGAGGGGGACGAGAAACAAGGAAGTAGTGACCCTGCATATAAATAAGTAAGCAGAGTGCAAAGTTAAAGAATAAATGCAAGCCGAAACAAGCAAAGTTTGATGAAAAGTGGACGCAAGGATACATACCTCAGGAAGAGGGTGCACGGAGTCGAAAAAGTCAGCGGTTAAATCTGCAACTACATGTTCCTTGGTGAGTTTGGTGAGATTCCTGAACCGCTTGTCGATATCTTCTTTTGACATCAAATCTTCAGATACGCGGGTAGGATATTCCAAGCCGGAGTAACTCCAAAGCTTGGTAAGGCGGTGTTGTAGGGGTTGAACTCGACGTTGAATAAAAAATGCCTTGAGTTGCATACCCGAAAAAGCACCTCCCTGGCCTCCTTTTAAAGCCTTGATGCGGGAAAGAAGAGGAAGAATTTCTTGTGTTTCTACATCTGAGGGGAGCGTATCCCATGATGCCAATTTCTTTACCTCCTGAGAAGCATCAAAAGGAGGTAGGCCATATTCATCTTCAGGAGAAGATTTGTGGTCCTTGATATAGAACCACTTTGTCCTCCATCCTTGGAGAGACGCGGCCATGGAAAATTCAAAGTATTGCGCCTCAGGGCGCACAGAAACGACGGCTCCGCCCAGTTCGGGTTTCCTAGGCAAAGAAACGTTGGGGCGGAGTCGAAAGATTGACCTCCACAGAAGGAAGTGGGGCTCAATGCCCAAGAAGGACTCGCAGAGAGTCACGAAATAGGCGATGTGCAGAAGAGAATTTGGTGTGAGCTGGTGGAGCTGCACACCGTAAACAAATAGAAGCCCACGGAGAAACTCGTGGGCAGGAAGAGAGAAACCGCGGAGGAGGAAAGCAAGGAACATTACCCGATAACCGCTCGGGGGCTTCGGGATCCGTTCAGTACTGGGGAACTTGATGGAATCTTCAGTGGCGATGAGGCCGTCCGCCATAGCCTTCTCCACCTCCTTCTTTGTGATGGTGGAGCGAACCCAGTTGATGGCAGAAGTCTTGGCCATGGTGCTCTTAGTGGCCAGGTGTTTCACGCGCATCCAGTATGAAGTGCGCTTGGGGGCTATGCACGAGAGAAGGAGGCAGAGGAGATCAGCAATGGAGGCGGCGGAGGAAACGAGCTGGTAAATAGTAAAAATCCCCCACTACGCCCCTTATATATCTTCTGGGAGAAGGATCGTGGGCCAAGACGTGGCGCAAAGAGCGGAAACGGCAGCCCACTAACGGTCAAAAATTGAGAAATTTACAATACTGCCCATGCAACGGTTCGCAATGATGCAGGGTGACGTATTCATTGATGTCATAAAGAATATGGTATTGGAAGAAAAAAATGGCGCCGACAAATGCAAAAATTTTAGAGAAGAGTATGTGTGAAGGATTTCTCGATAATAGCCTTGGGGGCTACTACTCTTAAAAGATAGTGACTGGAAATCTTTAATGGAGTCATGGGCGCGTATTCGACAACAAGGTGTTCTTAGAGTATCTCGAAGATAAAATATCTCGAAGTTGAAGTATCTCGAAGTTGAAGTATTTTGAGTTGAATTATGATGGATTGCACTCTATTTCGAGCCTATACTCGAAAAAGTCTTTTTCGAGTATAGCCTCGGGGGCTACTCCCATCGGGAGCGCTGAGCGCGCACCCGACGATATTTCTTGGTAAAGCAGTTAAGCTGGAGAAGTGCAGGAGTGTTACTCCCATCGGGAGCGAGTTTTATGGTTGAAAGAAACCCGAATATTTTCAGTCAAAACTTGACTGCGATATAAGATTCTCGAGTTGTGTTATCGCAACGCGACTCGAATGCCGTGACTTGTCACGAAGGTAAGACCCCGGGATCCGTCCTGTGTGGCCTGGTATACGCACATGGATGCGCTCTGCTGGTATGTATCCGTGTCTACGACGCGAAGAAAATCCTAGTGGACGCACTGGGTATCTTGAGAACCACTGGGATTCATTCTTTGTAAGTCCTAAATGCGGCAAAAGAGTGGATTTGACCAGTATCCCGAATTCAAGTCCAAGGGGATTGAATTTGAAGTAGGTGACAAGTATCTGTTCCAGCAGTTAACTGACCTCTTGATCCGTCAGAGTTGTCAGGCTTGCTCATCAAAACCCCTTGCGAAAGATAATCATGAAAATAAGTCGAAAAGACTAAGTCGAAGATTTGAAGATAAGAAGAAGTCGAAGAATTGATCAAGTCGAAGATTTGAAGATTAGAGATTCAACCTGAATCTACAATTCTGGTAGAATCTCAGGGGCTACTGACAAGGGTATAGTTAATAGAGCCCGCTAGTTGAGTACCCCTGAGGCCCGATAAGCTAGGCCCAATTGTAATGATAGTCGAATACGATTTCTTACCGTATGTCGATATTGTAATCTGTATCGTACCCTACCCGATCCTCGAGACCTGGCCACCTATATATAGGGGCCAGGAGGGGACGGTGTAGGCCAGATTGAGAGCAAGCCAGGTTGAACACCCAAGTTTACTTTCGACACATACCTATTTCGACTAACTTTACCTTCGAGTTCATCCAACGCCCTATCTCCCCGATCCTAAGTCCTTCATCTAGGACATTTGTCGAGTTTACCCCTCGTCAATAGGAGCAGTAGTTAAAGCCTTCTTAAGAGTTTCAAAAGCTTCCTTACAATCATCATCAAAGACAAATGGTACATCTTTTTGAAGAAGATTAGTAAGAGGCTTTGAAATCTTAGAGAAATCTTTAATAAAAATCCTATAGAAACCAGCATGACCAAGAATACTATGAATACCTTTAACATCTCTGGGACAGGGCATTTTCTCAATTGCCTCCACTTTCGCTTTGTCAACTTCAATACCTCTTTCAGAAATTTATGTCCAAGGACAATTCCTTCATTTACCATAAAGTGGCATTTCTCCCAATTAAGAACAAGGTTAGTTTCTTCACACCTCTGCAAAACTTTATCAAGGTTGTGCAAACAATTATCAAAAGAAGTTCCATAGACGGAGAAATCATCCATAAAGACCTCCACAATTTCTTCACAAAAGCCATGAAAAATAGCAGACATGCATCTTTGAAAAGTAGCAGGAGCATTGCATAAACCAAACGGCATACGTCTATAAGCATAAGTTCCATAAGGACAAGTAAAAGTGGTTTTCTCTTGATCATCCTTCTTAACAGCAATTTGAGAAAAACCAGAATAACCATCAAGGAAACAAAAATGAGTCTTCTTAGACAACCTTTCTAACATCTAATCTATAAACGGTAAAGGGTAATGATCTTTCTTAGTAACTTTGTTCACCTTCCTATAATCAATGCACATTCTATAACCAACTACTACCCTTTGAGGAATAAGCTCGTTATTCTCATTAGGCACAACAGTCATACCTCCTTTCTTAGGAACACAATGAACAGGACTAATCCATCTACTATCAGCAATAGGATAAATAATACCAGCATCAAGGAGTTTTAATACCTCATTTCTTACCACATCCTTCATCTTGGGAATTAGGCGGCGTTGATGCTCCACGACTGGCTTCGCGTCTTTCTCCATATTAATGGCATGCTGACATAAAGTGGGGGAAATCCCTTTTAAATCATCAAGAGTATATCCCATAGCTCCTCGGTGTTTCCTCAATATCTCCAATAATCTTTCTTCTTCCTTTCCTGAAAGTTTAGAGCTAATAATAACAGGATACATTTTCTTATCATCTATGTAAGCATATTTAAGATTATCAGGCAAAGGTTTTAATTTAAAAATAGGATCTTCCTTAGGTGGCAAAGTGGTACCAAGATCCTCCACAGGTAGATTATGCTTGATTAATGGTGGTTGACGAAGAAGAATATCGTCAATCTCTTCTCTTTCCTTGCTGAAAACATCACTTTCATGATCTTCCATGAATTGCTGCAAGGCATTATTAGGAGCAAGAGCAATAGAAGCAAGCTGTTCAACTCGAAAATTTTCATTAGGCGTGTCATTTTCATAAGAAGTCTTAGTAAACTTGGAAAAATTAAACTCATAAGACTCTCCATTGAACTTAGTAAAAAAATTCTCCTTCTTACAATCTATCACGGCGCCACAGGTGTTCAAAAATGGTCTACCAAAAATAATAGGAGAAGTTTTACTAGCCTCCTTACCAAGTACTAGAAAATCAGTAGGGTATTTAGTCTTACCACAAAGAACTTCCACATCTCGAACAATACCAAGAGGCCAAACAGTCTTTCTGTTAGCAAGCTGAACAACCACATTAATATCTTCAAGTTCACAAGCGCCAATCTCGTGCATGATTTCTTTGTAAATCTCTAAAGGAATAGCACTTGCACTAGCACCAATATCACATAAACCATAATAGCAATGATCTCCAATCCTGACAGAAATAACATGAACACTTGTTTTCCTATGCTTTTTAGGATGTGAGAGAATGTTAGAAGCATCTTCACAAAAAGGAATATATTCATCCCCTACATCTTTAGTAACAAGATCCTTCAATATAGCTACAGGAGACTTAATAGTAATTTGCTCATCAGGTTCTGCAGCTTTCTTAGTACTTTTATTAGACACACTTACCAAAGTAGAATACTTTTTTACCTTAGTAGGGAAAGGTGTCTTCTCAAAATAAGGCTCAGGCACAATGCTATCAACAGTACAAACTTTAGTAGATGCAGCAGGTATATTACTAATAGAGTCTTTATAAGGCACATGATATTTGTTCCAATCTTTCTTTGGAACATCAATATAAGAGGCAAAGGCCTTAAGACAATTAGCAAGAATTTGTGAATCAAGACCATAAGCAGCGCTAACACTATGAAAGTCATCGGTCCCCATAAAAGTTTTAATGCATTCATAATCATAGTTTATACCTGACTTCCTACCTTTGTCGTTTTCCCATCCTCCAGCATTCTCTTGTATACGGTCAAGAAGTTTCCACTTAGCATCTTCTTTCATATGAGTAAATGATCCAAAGCAAGAAGCATCCAAATAATCCTTATCAGGAAGAGTAAGCCGCGCATAAAAATTATCAATAACAATATTATTGGGGAGCTCATGAATGGGGCATTTGAGCATTAGTAACTTCAATCTCCCCCACGCTTGGGCAATACTCTCTCCATCATGAGGCCAAAAATTATATATCCGGTTACGATCTTTATGAATTTCACTTGGAGGATAAAACTTGGAATAAAAGAGAGGTACAATATCCTCCCATGCCATAGATGGACCATCTTGGAGTAGTCGATACCACTCTTCAGCTTTGCCTTTCAATGGTAATGAGAATAGTTTCTTCTTGACCTGGCTTGGTGAAATACCTGCACATCTGAACAACTCGCATAATTCATGTATAAATAATAAGTGATCACCCGGATGGACAGTTCCATCACCTGAATATCAGTTATCCATAATACGCCCAACAATTTTCATAGGTATCTTAAAAGGATCAATTTCAGCAGGCGGTGGTGGTGGTGGTTCGTCCACATGTGCAGCAGTAGTAGTAGATGTGTTTCCAAATAGGAAACCAAATGGAGAGTTCTCCATAGCAGAATAAAATAAAAATAAAAGACAAAATAAAAACGATACTCACAGCGACGGTTACCTTTACCAATTCCACTCTTCAATAGCGCTACACTCCCCGGCAACGGCGCCAGAAAATAGTCTTGATGACCCACAAGTATAGGGGGTGTATCGTAGTACTTTCGATAAATAAGAGTGTCGAACCCAACGAGGAGCAGAAGGTGTTGATGAGCGGTTTTGATCAAGGAATCACTGTAAATACTAGCAAACAGGTTTTCAGGGGTATTTAATAATACGAGTAAATAAAGTGCGAGTAAATAAAAGACAGTAGTAACAATTGCAGCAAGTGGCCCAATCCTTTCTTCAGCAAAGGACAAGCCAGTTGTGTACTTATAATAACCAAACGTTCTCGAGGACACACGGGAGTTTCTGTCAAGAGCTTTCGCTTCATAAAGCCAATAGTCTTTATTGGTTTGATAGGTGTTATGGGGGTGAACCTGTGCTAGCGCACTACCCTTACTAGGATAAATACACACTTGTGATTATACCCCTTGCAAGCATCCACAAATACAAGAAAGTAATTAAGATAAATCTAACCACAGCCTTAAACTCTAAGATCCTACGCTCCCTAGTGCAATGGTTTTCCAACGGAGGTTTAGGTTTCTGTCACTCCAGCAACCCCACAATCGGTAGCCAAATACACAATGCATCTCACTAGGCCCATGAATGGTGAAGTATCATGTAGTCGACGTTCACATGACACCACTAGTGAAATAGCACCACATCAATATCAAACCATTAAATATTTCTCAACAATAATTCACTACTAACATCTTGACTTCTCCCATGTCCTCAAGAACTAAACGAACTACTCACAAGACATCATATGGATCATGATCAGAGGTGAAATAATGGTAAATAACAATCTGAACATAAACCTTAATTCAATGGTTCCACTCAATAGCATCAACTACAAGAGTAATCAACACCGGGAAAGTTTCCCCTATGAATATAATAAGATCCAACTCAAGATGTTACAGCGGGATGGCGTGGTGATGGTGAATATGAAGGTGCTGGTGATGGAGATGATGATGATGATCCTGATGAAGTCCGGTGCGATGGTGATCACGATGGCAACGATCTCCCCTCTCTGGGAAGGAATTTCCCTGGCAGATTTTTGCCTGCCGAAGAGCTTTTCTCTCTCTGGTGTTTTCCGCCCCGCAGAGGCGGCGGTGTCTAACTCTGAGCCCCCCTGACTTAGGTTTTCGGGGACGATGAAGTACGCGGAGGGGCGAGACCAGAAGTGGGCCAGGGCGGCCTCACACAGGGCTGGCGCGGCCAGGGGTCTGGCCGCGCCACCCAGGCGTGTGGGTCCCCCTGGCTCCTCTCGACTCCTCCTTCTGGCTTCCTGAGTCTTCTGAGAAAATAGAATTTCCTGGTATTTTTCTGGAATTTTCCTGATCTTCAAAATATGGTCCCTTGATGGTCCTTTTTCCAGCAGAATCCTGACTCCGGCAGCAACTCCTCCAAAGATCATCAAACATGTGAAAACAAAGGAAATAACATAAGTATCAAGTCTAAATATGAAATATATCAATGAATAACAGTAAATTATGATACAAAATAGTGATGCAAAATGGACGTATCATGATCTCAATCATGTAGGGCAGCTCATGAGATCTAAACATGAAGCACATGGTGGAGAAGACAACCATCTAGCTACTACTATGGACCCATAGACCAAGGTAGATTACTCACTCATCGCTCCGGAGGCAAGCATGGCGATGAAGAAGACCTCCGGTGGCGATTCCCCTCTCCGGCAGGGTGCCGGGAAGAGCTTCTGGACCCTCCCGATCTTCGGGTCGACGGCGGCGGCGGATCGCGATGTGTTCTGGAAAATTGATTGGGTACTTAGGTTTTTTCCGTCGGGGGGTCTTTATAGGCGAAGGGGCATCGTCAGAAGTGGCCCGAGGTGCTCTCACACATAGGAGGCGCGGCCAGGCCCCTGGCCGCACCGCCCTGGTGTGTGGGGCCCTCGTGGCCCCCCTCCAACTCCTCTTTGGATCTCTGGAAGCTTCCGGGGAAATAAGACTTCAGGAACTTGTTTCATCCAATTCTGAGAATATTTCCTGTGTATCACTTCTGAAACACAAAAACAGCAAAAAAAACAGGGAACTGGCACTGTGACGACTTGTTAATAGGTTAGTTCTGGAAAATGCACAAAAGTGCCATGAAGTGTAACGAAACATTAGGCAAATGGTGTAAAAACAAGCATGGAGCATCAAAAATTATAGATACGTCGGAGATGTATCACACTACGTCCCCATGAGCTAAAAACAGTGGCACAAAACGAGAAGTAGTTGAAAGTTTTTGAAAGGTAGCACATGAAAATTTACTTGGAATGGCTTACAAATACCATGCATAGGAATTTATAGTGGACACAATGGCAAACTTGGTTTTTAGGAGTTGGATGCACGAGTAGAGCTCATACTCAGCACAAAATGAGGGCTAGCAAAAGACTGGGAGCGACCAACTAAGAGAGCAATAACGGCCATAATCATGCATAGCGACAAAGCGACATTAAAAGAAGCATAAGATGGCATCAAAAGTCAAAAACTAAATGATCATAGAGGCAATGGCGACTTTGTATGAGTCTAACATGTGTGAGCATGCGCCAAGTCAACCCAAATAAAGCATCAAAGGAGAAAACCAAAGTAATGCTTTCAAATAATTAAAACAACGCATGATTTTTTCAAAGGCTCATTAAGCAATCTCAGTCATTTGAGACAAGTCATGCTACAGCAAAAACACTAAGCATACTATCAAAAAGACATCAAGCACGACATGCAAAAGCCTAGGCCGGAGTCTACACAAGCTCCTTCTTGTACCACTTTTTTGCATAAAGCTTTTTCTCTTTTCCAACACCATTCGAACTTTTTATAAACAACTCTTTTGATGAAAACCAACATGGACCAGAGGTCAAAATACACCTTGATGAAAAGATATAACAATATCTGAACAAAAATCAAGGCAAAAAATAAAAGCTAAACGCAGTTCTAGAAAAAGAAGAACACTCGTTGAAACGGTAAGAGTGAAAAATGGAGTGTTCTTGGCAAATGAAAAGCAAGGCAACTTCTCCAAAAGGAATTTGTTGGGGTTCAGCCATTTATTGCAGCAAACAAAACTAAACAAAACTGAAAACTAAAAACAACTGACGCTCCAACAAAAACGCATAATGCATGAAGCAATAAAAATATAGTGTTTTGAAAGGTGACCTGATTTTTGCCGATGAAGAAGGGGTGCCTCGGGGGCATCCCCAAGCTTTGACGCTTGTACTTCTTGGATATTTCTTGGGGTACATGGGCATCCCCAATCTTGAGCTTTTGTCCATTATTCAACTCATCTCATCATTCTCCAATCCCTACACTTGAAAACTTCCTTCATACAAAACTAAACACAAATCTATTAGCAACATTAGTGTAAGCATAACATTGAATCAACCCTTTTTGCTTCAGGTTTCAACTCAAAATCACCACATATAAAGCATATACTACTGTAGCAACTTCCCCAAAAGTTCCGTGATCAAAAGAACTCAAAAAGAAAGCGATAGAGCGGCAAACACAAATATAGGCAGAAATCTATCAAAATAGAACAGCTGACAAAGGTCGAATTTTTAGAGGGTTTTCTGTTGCTCAAATCAAAAAGTGTTCAACTAATGAAAGTTTGGATATAACCTGGGGCATATGCACAAGAAATCACAGGTCCAAAAGATATATAGAGAATTTTCATGAATTTTTACGATGCAGCACCAAAAACAGTTTTAGGACAGCAACATCCCCAAATCTTACCTCACTCAAATTAGAGGCTTCTCTTGGCACAAAAACGAAATAAAAAAGGATAATGAGAGGTTATTACAGTATTAATAACTTCCAAGACTCAAATAAAAGAAAAAGTACTAAAAGGAAAAACATTTGAGCTAGGCGCAGAAAATGTGAATCAAGTATTTTTGAAAGAATCATTAAGATCAACTGTAGAAGTCTTCTCAATAAGGCATTGTATTTCATCCACATAAGTTTTTGAAGACCCTTTGTGATCACACTTTGGTTCACTCAAATCATTAAAAAGATTTTTGGGACAGATCCAATCAAAATTATTTTCAAAAGCTTTATACAATCCCAAGAGTTTGCTAGGTATAGGTATTTCGGTTCCCTCATTGTTTGTACTAACAACCTTTATATGTGAACCAAGCTTATTAAAATGCTTAAGAACTTTCCTAGCTTCAATGGCAACATCTCTAAATTCTATGCGCAAAGTTTCCAAGATAAAAGCTTTCTTTTCGAGGTCCTCAATATCATGAAGCTTAAGAAACATATATTGCATAAAAGGATTAAGGCTAGCAAACCTAGCTTCTAACATGTGAATTAAATAAGCAGAAGCAACTTCATAACTAGGAGCAAGCTCAGCCAAAGACTTTTCCTCAACATCTTTATGCATACTAATATGATTAAAGAACTCCTCTACTGAGAGGTCCTCTAAAACGTACTTAGGGAACAACATAATGAACTAAAAGTGATAAAGTAATCAACTATAAAGGATACTATTTTTTTTGTGTTTTTGATAAAACGATGCAAGTAAAAATAAAGTAAAAGCAAATCTAAAACAAAGTAAAGGATGTGCGTGCGAAACTCCCCTTGCAGAAGTCTTCTTTTTCCCTGGCAACGGCGCCAGAAAAATGTCTTGATGCGGCGCGGTGTTGATAGTTTTTCACCGTCCAGTTGGGAACCCCAAGAGGAAGGTATGATGAGCACAGCAGCAAGTTTTTCCCTCAGAAAGAAACCAAGGTTTATCGAATCTAGGAAAAAGTCAATACTCCAGAAGGTGATGCTGACTAGCCTACTAACACTCCAACAAGGGCGCCGTTAACGATTCTTGTTGACTCGTCTTCAACTAGTAGCAACGCAGAACCTGCACATAACACAACCAAATACTTTGCTCCCAACTTACGATGAGGTTGTCAATCTCACCAGTTTGCTTGAAACAAAGGGTATGAGCGTATCAAGTGGAAAACAATAGTAGTATGCAAGTAAAGTAAACAGTGCGAGTAAGGTAAACAGGTGATAGCAATATAATGGAAATAGGACCGGGGTCCACAATTCACTAGTGGTGTCTCTCCATAAGATAAAATAACACATGCTGGGTAAACAAATTACAGTTGGGCAATTGATAGAATAAAGACAACATGATATGTCAAGAGGATCACTATGAGATTTACTCTGGGCATTACAACAAGATACATAGACCGTCATCCAACTACATCTATGACTAATAATCCACTTGTGGCGAACCAATCCGAGAACTCCACAAGTATTAAGTTGCAAACAACAGATAACTGCATTAAGCAAAGTGTGTAATGTAAACAAAGCATATGCCCTTGAGCATATGAATGTTGTTTTCTCCCTAGTGGCAACAACACATCTACAACCATAGAGGTTTTTGTCACTCCCCCAGATTAAATAAAGGCATGAACCCACTATCGAGCATAAATACCCCCTCTTGGAGTCACTAGCAACTACTCGGCCAAGATAGCTACTAACAACGGAGAGCATGCAAGATCATAAACAACATAGAGATAACATAAGATAATATTTAGCACATCGACTCAATCATAACACCAATATTCATCGGATCCCAACAAACATAATATGTAGAATTACATAACGGTGATCTCGATCATGTAAGGCAGCTCACGAGATCTAAACATGAAGCACATGGTGGAGAAGACAACCAACTAGCTACTGCTATGGACCCATAGTCTAAGGTAGACTACTCACTCATCGCGCCGGAGGCAAGCATGGCGATGAAGAAGACCTCTAGTGGCGATTCCCCTCTCTGGCAGGGTGCCGGGAAGAGCTTCTGGACCCTCCCGATCTCAGGTCAACGGCAGCGGCGGATCGCGATGTATTCTGGAAACGTGATCGGGTTTTTTAGGTTTTTCTCATCGGGGGGTCTTTATAGGCAAAGGGGCAGCGTCAGAAGTGGACCTGGGTGGCCTCACCACAGGTGGGCGCGGCTAGGCCCTGGGCCGCGCCCCCTGGTGGTGTGGCCCCCCAGTGGCTCCTCTCCGTCTCCTCTCCGGTTCTCTGAAAGCTTCGGTAAATTTCTGGACGTTCGGCTTTTGTTTCGTCCAATTCCGAGAATATTTCCTGTGTAACTTTTCTGAAACACAAAAATAGTAGAAAATAGGGAACTGGCACTGTGGCATCTTGTTAATAGGTTAGTTCCAGAAAATGCATAAAAATGCCACGAAGTGTAACGAAACACTAAGCAAATGGTGTAAAAACAAGCATGAAGCATAAAAAATTATAGATACGTTAGAGACGTATCAATAAGCTAGAGCATGGATTACATGAGTTCTACACAAGAACTACATCTTTATTTCTTCTTCTTGATCATAATGAATTCATCTCTTCTATTCAATAATCTTGATGCCAATACTTAAGATAAATCTTTATCTTCATGGCATCCAAGCCTTGAATCCAATACATGGACTTCAAGCAATTCCTATGAACAGTTCCTCCACAAAAATCTCAATGAAAACATTAGTCCATAGGGATTGTCATTAATTACCAAAAACACACTTAGGGGCAATTACCCTTACAATCTCCCCCATTTTGGTAATTGATGACAATCTCAACAGGAGGGTTTGTATAATGAATGATAGAAACTAATATGCAACTTATCCGAGAATAAATTGCATTCGAGAGGTTGTATTTGATATGGTCAAGTAACACGAAGCTACTGCCGCATATCAAAATCAGTTGTACTCACATAAACTACAACAAATATGGTTGATATGAGTGCAACCAAAATATATAGAGCAAACTCCCCCACAATATATGCACGTGTGATGAACTTGAATTTCATTGCATACATTGTCAAGATAAACCTTTGATGGAGTTTACACTATATATTCAACCATGCAAAACATCTAACAAAGAATAGATGCATGAAAGGCAAACACTTAAGCACAACCAAACTTAAGTATAAAACCATTTCCCTTAAACCCTCTAAACTTCTCCCCCATTGGCAACGATTGCCAAAATTGATGAAGGAATTTAGAAGGCCAATATAGTATGAGTTCTTCCCCAAGATGTGCATTTCTCATAAAAATGAGTGAAATCATATGCACTTATCAAATTAACCATATTTGGAGGAAGTCAAACCATATTGAGGATCAAAGATTGCAAAAAGATGACATAGTGAAGGAAACTTCAACGAATGAAGCAAGCAAGCAATCAAGAGACCCAAAGAACCAATTGGACACAAGAAGATGTGATGATAAGAGCTACTAGGTGCTTTAAATGAAATAAGGAAGCTCCCCAAGGTTTATGCATAAATTTGATTTTTTGTTCCATTTGAATACAATATGCACAAACATAGAATCCTCACTCCCTCTATATCATTTAAAATACAACCATGAGCATGAGAGAATACAAAAGAATCAATATGCTTATCAAAGTGAACTTTAGTCCAAAAAGATTCATGAGATATGAGTACGAGAAGAAGCAACAAAGAGTAAACAAGCACTCATAAATCAAGTTCTTACCAACACCATCAAGAACAAAATGGATAAGAAAGATGGTTGGCAAAGAACGAGGATATCAAGGGAAGAAATTAACACTCTTATGCATATACATTTCTAAGTGGACAAAAAAATCATGATAAACAATCCACAAAGAAACATGTATACACAAGAGGTTAGTTTAAATTAAGGAAGACATGATATCCAAGAGAGAGTCATAGAATATACCAAATAACTTTGCTAGAAAGCATATATAGCTCAAGGCTCCATTTTCCATTATGGTATATTAATAAACTCCCCACACAAAATCATCAAAGCCATCACAACTAGCAATAAGGGATCAAAAGATAGTCGGGATGCTTTGAAAGGCAATAAGCATAATAGAGAAGGGAACAACTTGCAACATTATCTATATTGCACATGAGAGAGCATGGAGGAATTAATATGCAATAAATTGCTAAAGGGCATATTGGGATTGGTGAATCATAAACATGATTTTATATACTCCCCATCATATGCAATCATCTCAACATGCTCACATATATAATAAAGAGATTTCTTTATAAGACCTTTGCAAGAACCACAACATTTGCAAATAAATAACATCATGCCAATAGCCAACCTACAAGAGTTGGGATGCTAGAAATGTATGCATGAATAAAAATACTTGTTACCGAGATAGCAATGGTGTGATGTAGTAGATAAGAGTTCGTCGATCATCCTAGCTTGGCTCTAATAATCATATGGTGGCAACACCTTCCTTATAAATGAGACAAGCATCCATTGCATCTCCAATGTACCTAAGACAACATTCACGTACATCTTGGTCCCCAAACTTATTGGGTCCAAAGTGGTTAGACTAACCACAATACATATGATAGACTCCACATAAATATGTGCATAGTTAGAGATGAAATTTGAATTTCATGCACATCTTAGCCATTTAGGATTTGATGGAGTATAACATATATATTGGATCAAAGAAAGCAACTAAGATACAAAATTAAGCATAAAGAGAATATGCATGCACCTAGCTTTCAAGAACCAAAGAAGATACAATTTAGACAAAATCACTAAGAGTACAAGGAGGTAAAAAAGGTGTGGAAAACACATTATTTGTCCAAGTGATATCAAGGGAACAATTCAACAAATGATTTATTCATAAAATTCAACAAATGAACCTAACAACTTATTGAGCATGAAAGAACAAATAAATAAAAGCATGCTCAACAATTTATCTCATTCGAGCAAATAAATCATAGAAGAAGGAATGAGATAACTAACTCCCAAAAGAGCAAGGTTCCAACAAATAAACCAAACCCTCTACACTTTTCACAATGGCACAAGTACCGAAAAGAAAAGGTTTGTCTTACAACAACACACACTTGATGGGATCAAGATATGAGACAAAGTCAAGCAAAAAGATCCTCAAGAAGGCAATAAGACAACGGGAGTCAAAATAATTTCTTGGCAAGAAATATGGGCAATAAGAGGCAAATTCCAAGCTGAAGATGATCTAGAGGAATTACCACGCATATATACGAATACCAATTGTGAAAGACAAGAAGTTCATATTGGAATTATTTTCTGGTGGTGTATTGCAAAGATATTCAAGATCAACTTCACAATAAAAGGCATATGGTTAAATATTCAAATTAAGCACCATGCATAAAAAAGGATTCTTGGTAGCTCCAAAAATAGTCAAACAATCATGCAAAGCAATGATTACAGTAACTAGAAGCAAACGGCTTCCTACTTATGATATATATATAAATATATTTGAGTGAAACTGCACCAAGAATTCTTACTCAAACCAAGACCAAAGAAATGAGCAACAAAATGTTTTAAGAAAGAATGGAGCTTGTTTGAGCAAACATGCCACCTAGGAACAAGATAATTAACAATATCAACTCTAAGTGGCAATACCTCAAATATTCACATTTCCTAGGCTTGTGATATGCACAAGGCATATTACTCCCCCATAATGTGATATTCAATTCTTTACTACAAGAGGCAAATAAAATCAAACTAGAGATAATTAATGGAGATATAAAATTTGAATCTCTCATGAGCATGGCATACCACATAGTGACTAGATAATCTTGCAATATCAATACTAAGTGGTATTATTCATGTGCACATATTTATAGGATTGTGAGATGCCAATGGAAAATCACTCCCCCAAAATGGGATGTTCCATTAATCACTCGATAAGAGCCAAATAGGATACCATAAAGATACATTAGAGGCTCAAAGCAAACACACAAGTATATGATGTGCCAAACAACCAACACCTACTTGAATACACAAGACAAGTAGGTATAAGGAACAACATATACAAACACATACTTGGTACAAAACCAAAACATGCAAAGGGGCAAGTAACTTACAATATAAAGAGGTTAAGTACAAGTTACCGCAAAGAGGCACATTGGATATAAAATGATAGTGTCAATGACTTGGCTTGATGAAATAAAATTAATGAAGATCCCTTAATTCTTCATGAGGTAGCCAAGTCTCCAATGCCCTCCACAAACACCTATTGATCAAGTTTTAGCTTGTTGGTCCCCAACCAAGTTGGGTCCTAAGAGGTTAGTCACAATAGGCTTGGCAACCCAAATGGTCCTTTTCTTGGCACCACTTTGAGTTCCAACAAACTTGGCAAACACATTACCATCCTTATCTTTCCTAAGAGAATAATCATCATCAACAATTATAGGATTAGATAAGGTACCGCTTAAGCATGAAGAAGCAAAGTGCCCCTTCTCACGGCAAATATAGCAACAAGTGCTTCCCTTTCTCTTCTTCATTGAATTCTTGATTTGGGAAGCTTCATCTTGTTTCTTCTTGGGAAGTGGCCTATCTTCAACTTGAGGTTGTGCTTGAGCTTGACCTTGTGGCCGCTTCCCTTGTTGCTTCTTACTCAAGTGCTTCTTCTTCAATGGGCAAGATCTCACATGATGCCCTTCAATCTTGCACTTGAAGCAAACAATCTTGGCCAAATTCTTGACTTGGTCTTGGCCCTTCTTCTTCTTGTTTCTCTTGGACTTGTTCTTGTTATTGGAGTTGAATCCAAGTCCACTCTTGTCATTAGGGGATTTTTACACACTCAAAATATTATCGAGTGTGGATTTCCCTTCATGACGCTTCTCCAAGTCTTTCTCCAAACTAGTGACTTGGGCCTTGAGCTCTTTGATTTCCTCTACAAGGTTAGTAGTAATACAAGTACTAGAGGGAGTAGAAGCTTCATTGTTAGAGCAACAAGGCATAGTAAATAATTCATCACAAGATGTAGCAATATTATGCCTAGACAAATTACTAGGACTACCAGATGGTAATATAGCATTTTGGTTCAAAGTAGTGCTAATGTCCAAATGAGGCTCACAAGATATTTCCTTAGTAATACTTGCCTCATGAGCTAACTTTAGCCCATTATAAGAGATTAGGAGATCCCCATGAGAGCCCGAGAGCTTTTCATGGCTTTTCTCCAATTTCTTATAATTGCTTGCTAGCAACTCAAGTTGAGCCCTTAGCTCAACATTCTCCTTTAATATAGATGCTTCACAAGAATTAGAGTTAGTAGCACAAGCATCATTAATAGATTTAGCATTAGCAAGCTCACAAGATTTAATAGATTGAGATAGGGAAGAATTAGTATGCTTCTCTTCGGATAGCTCTTGCTTGAGGAGATTGAATCTCTATTTCCCCTCATTAACAATGGAGTTCAATTCCTTATTGGTCTCCTTGTGATCAAACAAGGTTTCCATTAAGTGTTCGACTTTAGCACGAGTATCATTATTACCACGAAGAGAGGCATACATAATTCACATCTCATGCAAGAAAGCTTCATTATTATCATCATCATCATCACTCTCATCATAAGGAGATGTGTCGGGATTCAAAGTAGGAGTTACCTTTGAACCGCTTGCCATAAGGCACATGTGAACTTGGGAAGATGATGAGCGAACATCAATAGAAGCACATTCTTCATTTTTGAGTGTAGGATAAGCTCTTGCGAGATGTCCATACTCGTGGCATTCATAGCATTGCCTTCTCTTGATAGAAACCTTCTTGGTTCTGAAGGGTTTCGCAGCATAGTAAATCAAAAAATTTCCTACGGATGCGAACAAGAAAGCCAAGATCTAATCTAGGAGATGTAATCAACGAGAGAGTTAGATGAGATCTTCATACCCTTGAAGAAATCGCACAGCGGAAACGCTCAACAGAACGTGGATGATGTAGTCGTACTAGCCGTCTCCTCCCCGCGATCCGATCCGATCCAACGCCGCAAGTGGCGACGCCTCCGAGAGATGCACACGTTCAGCACACCAACGACTCCGCCTTCCCGGTCCAGCGAGATATAGTGAAGTGGTAGATGGGATCGACAACACGACGGTGTGGTGTCTATGGTGGAGAGTATGCGCCGACAGGGCTTCGCCTGTTTGCGTGGTGGAGAAAGAACGGAGAAAGAAGGCTTCAGAAACCGGGCAGCGGCTCCGCGGGAATTAAGTCGTACCTAAACTGGCTGGCGGCTGGTTCTTTTATAGGCGCGACGTGATGCAGGCAACTTGCACGGCAAGCATGCAATGCCTTGGCCGATCAGCCAACATGCCGTGCACGATCAAACCTCGATGGATCAAATCCATCTCAGCCTGGCAACCGGCCCACGTGCATGCAGTCAGCGCCATGGCCCATTGGAGCAGCGCATGAACCAGCCCAAAGTCCAAGGCCCAACCGGGCAGCCGGCCCACCAGCACATGGCCCAGCCGGGGCTGGCCATCACGCATGAGCAAGCCAGGCGCCCTGGTCTCCTCGATCAGCCATCGAGCGAGCCAGGCGTCCTGGCCGCCGGCGCTGCCCCCTTTTTTTTCTTTTTTTTTCTTTCTTTATTTCTTCCAAATAAATAGAATTAATATTTACTAATTCTTATAATTAATAAATATCAATATTTTCCACCCGGAACAATTCCGTAACTTCCAAAACACTTTCACATATATCCCTGAGACTACCCTAACATTGATTTGCGTTAAGTGTGTGACCCTACAGGTTCGAGAATACGCGGACATGATCTCCATCAATAATCAATAGCGGGATCTGGAAACCCATATTGACTCCCACAGATTCATCGATGATCATATCGGATGAACCACGATGTCAGGATTCAATTAATCCCATATATGAATTCCCTTCGTCACACGATATTTTACTCGCCCGAGATTCGATCGTCGGTATCGCCATACCTAGTTCAATCTCGTTCACAGCAAGTACTTTACTCATTCCGTAATCCGATATCACTTCGTGATTAACTCCTTAACCACATGCTTGCAAGCGGTGTTGATATCGATTACCGAGTGGGCCCGAAGTATATCTCTCCGACTTGGGAGGGACAAATTCCATCTCGATACATACAATCCAACAAGTACTTTCCGATCACCTGAGAGACACCTTTATGATCACCCTCACATAGGATGACGTTTGATGACCTCAAAGCTTTCTTCCGATACCAGGGAGTTGTATTATCTCATGGTCTAAGGAATACAATACTTGACATAGGAAAAGCTTCGCAAAGAAGAACTCGATGACACGATCTAATTGCTCTGCTTTATTTGGGTCTGTCCATCACATCATTCTCCTAATGATATGATCTCATTATTAATTGACAACTCATGTCTATGGTTAGGAAACCTTAACCATCATTAATCAATGAGCTAGTCCATAGAGGCGTACTAGGGACATGGTGTTGTTCATAAACCACACAAGTATTAAAGTTTCCGCTTAATACAATTCTAGCATGGAATATAAACATTATCATGAACACAAATTATAATAATAACATCTTTATTATTGCCTCTAGGGCATAATTCCAACAGTCTCCCACTTGCACTAGAGTCAATAATCTAGTTTACATCTGGCAACAATCTAACACCCATGGCATTAAGGTGCTGATCATGTTTTGCTCGTGGAAGAGGTTTAGTCAACGGGTCTGCGACATTCAGATCCATATGTACTTTGCTAATCTTTAGATCTCCATCTGCTATATAATCTTGAATTATATGGAACCGGCGGTTGATGTGCTTGGTCTTTGGATGATATCTTGGTTCCTTAGCCAGTGCTATGGCGCCAGTGTTGTCACACAATATCTCCAGTGGGTCCAAGACATTTGGAACCACACCAAGCTCAGTGATGAAGTTCCTGATCCAAACTCCTTCACTTGATGCTTCCGAAGCAGCCATGTATTCCGCTTTTGTTGTAGATCCCACGATCACGCTTTGCTTGCAGCTTCTCCAGCTCACAGCTCCACCATTCAAAATATAAACGTATCCTGTCTGAGATTTAGAATCATCCGGGTCGGTGTCAAAGCTAGCGTCGACGTAACCTTTTACGATGAGCTCCTCATCACCTCCATAGACTAAAAACATTTCTTTAGTCCTATTTAAATACTTTAGGATGTTCTTTACGGCTGTCCAGTGTTCCACTCCTGGATCACTTTGGTATCTGCTCGTCAAACTAAGAGCATTGGACACATCCGGTCTAGTACACAGCATGGCATACATGATAGAACCTATGGCCGAGGCATATGGCACTTTGCTCATAGTATCTCTATCTTTTACCGTAGCTGGACACTGAGCCTTGCTCAATATCTTACCTGACAACATGGGCAATGAACCTTTCTTTGCTTTATCCATTCTGAACCTCTTCAGAACTTTGTCCAGGTATGTACTTTGGCTTAAAGCTATTAGGCGTCTTTCTCTATCTCTATAGATTTTGATGCCTAATATATAAGCAGCTTCTCCTAGATCTTTCATTGAAAAACATTTATTCAAATAACTCTTCACATCGTTAAGCATGCCGATATCATTTCCAATAATCAATATGTCATCCACATATAGTACTAAAAATGTCACCGAGCTCCCACTCACTTTCTTGTAGATACAAGCTTCGTAGCAATTTGGAACAAATCCAAAACTCTTGATCACATGATCAAAACGAAGGTTCCAACTCCGAGATGCTTGCTTCAGTCCATAAATGGAACGCTGAAGTTTGCACACCTTATTAGCATCCTTAGGATCGACAAAACCTTCGGGCTGCGTCATATACAACTCTTCATCAATGTTGCTATTGAGGAACGCAGTCTTGACATCCATCTGCCATATTTCATAATCATGAAATGCAGCAATTGCTAATAAAATCCGAATGGACTTAAACATTGCTACGGGAGAGAAAGTCTCATCGTAGTCAACACCTTGAACTTGCCGAAAACCTTTTGCGACAAGCCGAGCTTTATAGACAGTAACATTACCATCCACGTCCATTTTCTTCTTGAAAATCCATTTGCACTCAACGGCCTTACGGTCGCTAGGAGGGTCCACCAAAGTCCACACTTGGTTTTCACTCATGGATCCCAATTCGGATTTCATGGCCTCTAGCCATTTCTCAGAGTCTGGGCTCATCATTGCTTCCTCATAGTTCGCAGGTTCACTATTGTCTAACAACAAGATGGTTAAGACAGGGTTGCCGTACCATTCAGGAGTGGTACGTGACCTTGTCGACCTGCGAAGCTCAGTAGTAGCATCGTTCGAAGTTTCATGATCCTCGTCATTAGCTTCCTCTCTTGTTGGTGCAGACGGCACCGGAACAACTTCAGGTGCTGCGCTACTCTTCAACTCGAGAGAAGGTTCAATAACCTCGTCTAGCTCTACCTTACTCCCACTCACTTCTTTTGAGAGAAACTCCTTCTCAAGAAAGGATCCGTTCTTAGCAATAAAGACTTTGCCTTCGGATCTGTGGTAGAAGGTATACCCAATCGTTTCCTTAGGGTATCCTATGAAGACGCATTTCTCCGCTTTGGGTTCGAGCTTGTCCGGCATCAACTTCTTGACGTAAGCTTCGCATCCCCAAACTTTAAGAAACGGCAGCTTAGGTTTAGCACCAAACCATAGTTCATACGGTGTCGTCTCAACGGATTTAGATGGTGCCCTATTTAACGTGAATGCAGCGGTTTCTAATGCATAACCCCAAAATGATAACGGCAAATCTGTAAGAGACATCATCGATCGCACCATATCTAATAGAGTTTGATTTCGGCGTTCAGACACACCATTGCGCTGTGGTGTTCCAGGTGGCGTGAGTTGCGAAACGATTCCGCTTGCTTTAAGATGCGTGAGAAAATCATAACTCAAATATTCACCCCCACGATCGGATCGTAGAAATTTAATTTTCCTGTTACGATGGTTTTCCACTTCGTTCTGAAATTCTTTGAACTTTTCAAACGTTTCAGATTTATGTTTCATTAAATAGATATACCCATATCTACTTAAATCATCAGTAAAAGTGAGAAAATAGCGATATCCACCGCGCGTCGAAATACTCATTGGTCCGCACACATCGGTATGTATGATTTCCAACAAGTCCGTTGCTCGCTCCATTATTCCGGAGAACGGGGTTTTGATCATCTTGCCCATGAGGCACGGCTCGCACGTGTCAAATGATTCAAAATCAAGAGACTCCAAAAGTCCACCAGAATGGAGTTTCTTCATGCGTTTGATGTCTACGCACTTCTATTCTTGTAGACACTTGTTGGGCCTCCAAGTGCAGAGGTTTGTAGAACAGCAGCAAGTTTCCCTTAAGTGGATCACCCAAGGTTTATCGAACTCAGGGAGGTTAGAGGTCAAAGCTATCCCTCTCAAGCAACCCTGCAATTATGATACAGAAAGTCTCTTGTGTCCCCAACACACCCAATACACTTGTCAAATGTATAGGTGCACTAGTTCGGCGAAGAGATAGTGAAATACAAGTGGTATAGATGATTATAAGTAGTAACTGTGGTATAAAATAAATATCGCTGCGAGCAAACAAGTAATAAAATAGCAAGTAAACGGTGTGCAATGCTTGGAAACAAGGCCTAGGGATCATACTTTCACTAGTGGACACACTCCCAACAATATAACATGACTGAACAAGTAACTTCTCTTGCTAAGGTACTCTGAATTACTCTCCTATTGAATAACACTAATCATTGCGTAGTGGCTACGGGAGCACCCCTTAAAGTTCATCAAGTACTTGACAAACACCACTCATAGCGATACCCAAATCAGATCACAACTCAAGATAGAAATCATTGCAACTTAAACCAAGTACTAACACGGTGCACACACTCTCACCTTTACACCATGAAAGGAGGAATAAATCACTCAAACTATCATAGCAATAATTATTCTCATAATCCACAAAAGATCACAATCATAGCCTAAACCAAGTACCACCATGATGCACGCACTGTCACCGTTACACCATAGCAGGAGGAATAGATTACTTTAATAACATTGCTAGAGTACACAAAATATTTGAATAATAACATGTACTTGTTCAACATGATACAAAGCTCACGATCACATAAAGATCACATCATGGGAGAGAGAGGTGAACCACATAGCTACCGGTAGAGCCCTCAGCCCCGGGGATGAACTACTCCCTCCTCATCATAGGAGACAGCAAGGTTGATGGAGATGGCGGTGAGGTCGATGGAGACGGCGGAGAGGTCGATGGAGATCGATGGAGATGGCTCCGGGGGCACTTCCCCGTCCCGGCAGGGTGCCGGAACAGAGACTTCTATCCCCCGAAATTCGTCGGCGACGGCGGCGGAGCTGCGGAACTGTTTCTGGAAAATTGCCGAATCCTTTAGGGTTTTCCGTCCCGAGGCTTTATATAGGCGAAGGGGCGTCGCGAGAGGGCAGCCAGGGGCTCCTCACACATGGGTGGCGCGGCCAGGGCCTGGGCCGCGCCACCCCTATGTGAGGGCAGGCCCTGGCCCCTCTCCTTCCTCTCTTCGGATGTCTGGATGCTCCCGGGAAAAATAAGACTTCAGGAACTTGTTTCTTCCAATTCCGAGAATATTTCCTGTGTATCACTTCTGAAACACAAAAACAGCAGAAAACAGGGAACTGGCACTGTGGCAACTCGTTAATAGGTTAGTTCCGGAAAATGCATAAAAGTGCCACTAAGTGTAACGAAACAATAGGCAAATGGTGTAAAAACAAGCATGGAGCATCAAAAATTATAGATACGTTTGAGACGTATCAAGCATCCCCAAGCTTAACTCCTGCTCGTCCTCGAGTAGGTAAGTTATAACAAAAGAATAATTTTTGAGGTGACATGCACCTACACAATCTTGATCATATATGTAAGCATTGTGAGCTGGGATCATAAGAACTTAAAACATGGGCATGAAAGATATAATCTTGACAATAAGAACTTAGCAACCATATTGTAAACATGCAAATCAACACAAACAAAAGATCATGATAATGAAACAATGAAAGTCAAACGTGTGTTCAAATCATAAGGAAAAACATACAAATGGTTTCCAGCTTGTCCTTCAAAGAGAGCAAAACATAAATGCATAGGACACCTTCAAGTTTAAGAGGGCGACTAGATACAAATAATTTGAGAACAAGTGAAACCAACAATATGAATCAATCAATGATAAACTTTGGGACAATGCACATTATACTCAGAATGACAACTATGCTCTCTTAATGGTGCATAAAGAAAGAAGGTGGTGACTCAACATAAAAGTAAAAGAAAGGCCCTTCGCAGAGGGAAGCAGTGATTGCTCATGTGCTAGAGCTTTTCATTTGTAAAACATAGAGATAAAAATTGGCTTTGAGAGGTGGTTGTCTTTGTCAACGACTGGCAATGGGGTTCTTACTATCTTCCATACAAAAATGAAGCAAGTTTTTGAGAGAGAGAGATTGGCACTTTTGTGCTCTTTTATAAAGCTTGGCACTCCTCCCCACCTTTTTTCCTTTCACAAACCATGGCTAACCGATTCCATCGGGTGCCCACCAACATTCACATTCCATGGAGGAGTACCTTTTTTCTCTTTTTTTTTCTTTTTGGAATAAGCAATATGGAAGATAGCAAATCCGACCACTACGTCCCCATGAGTTGAAAACAGTGTCACAAAACAAGAAGTATTTTGAAGGTTTTGAAAGGTAGCACATGGAAATTTTACTTTGGAATGGCTTACAAATACCATGCATAGGAGTTTATAGTGGACACAATGGAAAAACTTTGGCTTTTAGGAGTTGGATGCACGAGTAGAGCTCATACTCAGTACAAGGCGAGGGCTAGCAAAAGACTGGGAGCGACCAACTAAGAGAGCAATAACGGCCATAATCATGCAAAGCGACAAAGCGACATTAAAAGAAGCATAAGATGGCATCAAAAGTCAAAAACTAAATGATCATGAAGGCTAATGGCGACTTTGTAAGAGTCTAACATGTGTGAGCATGCGCCAAGTCAACCCAAATAAAGCATCAAGGAGAAAACCAAAATAATGCTTCCATACAATAAAAACAACGCATGATTTTTTCAAAGGCTCATTAAGCAATCTCAGTTATTTGAGACAAGTCATGCTACAGCAAAACCACTAAGCATACTATCAAAAAGACATCAAGCATGACATGAAAAAGCCTAAGCCGCAGTCTACACAAGCTCCTTCTTGTACCACTATTTTGCACAAAGCTTTTTCTCTTTTCCAACACCATTTGAAATTTTTATAAACACCTCTTTTGATGAAAACCAATAAAGATCAGAGGCAAAAATACACCTTGATGAAAAGATATGGCAAGATCTGAACGCAAATCAAGGCGAAAACGAAAACCAAAAGCAGTAGCAGAAAAAGAAGAACACTCGGTGAAACGATAAGAGTGAAAAACAGAGTGTTCTTGGCAAATGAAAAACGGAGTTCATCTCCCTCCAAAACAACATGATGTGATCAAACATTTATTACAGCAAACAAAACAAAACTAACTAAGAAAACTAAAACAACTGACGCTCCAAGAAAAACACATAGTGCATGAAGCAATAAAAATATAGTGTCTTGAAAGGTGACCTGATTTTTGCCGATGAAGAGGGGTGCCTCGGGGGCATCCCCAAGCTTTGACGCTTGTACTTCTTGGATATTTCTTGGGGTGATGCATGGGCATCCCCAAGCTTGAGCTTTTGTCCATTCTTCAACTCATCTCATCATTCTCCGATCCCTACACTTGAAAACTTCCTTCATACAAAACTAAACACAATTCTATTAGCAACATTAGTGTAAGCATAACATATAATCAACCTCTTTTTGCTTCAGGTTTCAACTCAAAACCACCACATATTAAGCATATACTACTGTAGCAACTTCCCCAAAAGTTCCGTGATAAAAAGAACTAAAAAAAAGCGATAAAGTGGCAAACACAAATATTGGCAGAAATCTGTCAAAACTGAACAGGTGACAAAGGTCGAATTTTTGAGGGGTTTTCTGTTGCTCAAATCAAAAAGTGTTCAACTAATGAAATTTTGGATATAACCTGGGGCATATGCACAAGAAATCGCAGGTCCAAAAGATATACAGAGAATTTATACGAATTTTTACGGTGCAGCACCGAAAACAGTTTCAGGACAGCAACATCCCCAAATCTTTACCTCACTCAAATTAGAGGCTTCTCTTGGCACAAAAACGAAATAAAAAGGATAAGGAGCGGTCATTACAGTAGTAATGACTTCCAAGACTCAAATAAAAGAAAAAGTACTGAAAATAAAACAATGGGTTATCTCCCAAGAGTGCTTTTCTTTAACGCCTTTGAGCTAGGCGCAGTAATTTGCAAAGATGCTCATGTGGGCGCCATATAAGAGCTTGAGGCAAAGGCGCCATATAGGAACTTAAAGCAATAGAGAGCATCAAAAAGCAAATGTGGAACACATTTAAATCTAAACCACTTCCTATGAAAAATAGTCTTGTAAAGAGACAAGTCATGAAAGCGCAATGCAAAAAGCATAGGAAGGCAAAACAAGTACAACTTCAAGAATTGCAACATAAAGAGGGGAAACTCAATATTGTTGAGATCCATCAAACCATGTTTCCCTCTCTCATAGTAACTTTCAGTAGCATCATGAATAGAATTAACAATGTAACTATCACATAAAACATCCTTATCATGAGCCACATGCATAACAGAATTAATACTCACCACAGGAACAATAGTAGTAGGAGCAAATTCAATAGAATAATTATTGTCATCACCATAATCATCATAAAGAGGAGGCATATTGTAATCATAACTAATTTTATCCTCAATAGTAGGTGAACTGAAAATATTATACTCATCATCACAAGCTAGAGAACTACTATTTCGCAAAGCATATTCTTCAAACATATCATCATAAGAAGGAACATCATATATGGGAGATAAAATATTATCAGAACAAACTTTCTCCACTAAAGCTGGGGAACTAAAAATATCATGCTTAACAAAACCAGCTTCCCCAAGCTTAGACTTTTCCATAGCATTAGCAATAACGGGATTCAAAGCATTCGTACTAATAACATTGCTATGCGAAATAAGCTCCAAAGGATTTTCAATTTTCTCATCAAATCTAAACTCAGGAAAAAGACTACAGAACTCTTTGTTTTCCATTAAGCCTAACTAGTGAAAATAAAAACAAGAAACAAAAAGATGTAATTGCAGAATCTAAAGAAAATAACTTCGAGCACTCACACAGGAGGATGCGAGTACCTTTTACCTTACCTCCCCGGCAACGGCGCCAGAAAAGAGCTTGATGTCTACGCACTTCTATTCTTGTAGACACTTGTTGGGCCTCCAAGTGCAGAGGTTTGTAGAACAGCAGCAAGTTTCCCTTAAGTGGATCACCCAAGGTTTATCGAACTCAGGGAGGTTAGAGGTCAAAGCTATCCCTCTCAAGCAACCCTGCAATTACGATACAGAAAGTCTCTTGTGTCCCCAACACACCCAATACACTTGTCAAATGTATAGGTGCACTAGTTCGGCGAAGAGATAGTGAAATACAAGTGGTATAGATGATTATAAGTAGTAACTGTGGTATAAAATAAATATCGCTGCGAGCAAACAAGTAATAAAATAGCAAGTAAACGGTGTGCAATGCTTGGAAACAAGGCCTAGGGATCATACTTTCACTAGTGGACACACTCCCAACAATATAACATGACTGAACAAGTAACTTCTCTTGCTAAGGTACTCTGAATTACTCTCCTATTAAATAACACTAATCATTGCGTAGTGGCTACGGGAGCACCCCTTAAAGTTCATCAAGTACTTGACAAACACCACTCATAGCGATACCCAAATCAGATCACAACTCAAGATAGAAATCATTGTAACTTAAACCAAGTACTAACACGGTGCACACACTCTCACCTTTACACCATGAAAGGAGGAATAAATCACTCAAACTATCATAGCAATAATTATTCTCATAATCCACAAAAGATCACAATCATAGCCTAAACCAAGTACCACCATGATGCACGCACTGTCACCGTTACACCATAGCAGGAGGAATAGATTACTTTAATAACATTGCTAGAGTACACAAAATATCTGAATAATAACATGTACTTGTTCAACATGATACAAAGCTCACGATCACATAAAGATCACATCATGGGAGAGAGAGGTGAACCACATAGCTACCGGTAGAGCCCTCAGCCCTGGGGATGAACTACTCCCTCCTCATCATAGGAGACAGCAAGGTTGATGGAGATGGCGGTGAGGTCGATGGAGACGGCGGAGAGGTCGATGGAGATCGATGGAGATGGCTCCGGGGGCACTTCCCCGTCCCGGCAAGGTGCCAGAACAGAGACTTCTGTCCCCCGAAATTCGTCGGCGACGGCGGCGGAGCTGCGGAACTGTTTCTGGAAAATTGCCGAATCCTTTAGGGTTTTCCGTCCCGAGGCTTTATATAGGCGAAGGGGCGTCGCGAGAGGGCAGCCAGGGGCTCCTCACACATGGGTGGCGCGGCCAGGGCCTGGGCCGCGCCACCCCTATGTGAGGGCAGGCCCTGGCCCCTCTCCTTCCTCTCTTCGGATGTCTGGATGCTGCCGGGAAAAATAAGACTTCAGGAACTTGTTTCTTCCAATTCCGAGAATATTTCCTGTGTATCACTTCTGAAACACAAAAACAGCAGAAAACAGGGAACTGGCACTGTGGCAACTCGTTAATAGGTTAGTTCCGGAAAATGCATAAAAGTGCCACTAAGTGTAACGAAACAATAGGCAAATGGTGTAAAAACAAGCATGGAGCATCAAAAATTATAGATACGTTTGAGACGTATCAGCGTTTTACACCAATATGACCTAGACGGCAGTGCCACAAATAAGTTGGATTATCACTATCTACTTTGCATCTTTTAGCCTCAATGTTATGAATGTGCGTTTCATTGCTTTTGAGATTCAGAAGAAATAAACCATTCACAACAGGTGCATGACCATAAAAGATGTTATTCATATAAATAGAACAACCATTATTCTCAGATTTAAATGAATAACCGTCTTGCAATAAACACGATCCAGATATAATGTTCATGCTCAACGCAGGCACATAATAACATTTATTAAGGTTTAAAACTAATCCCGAAGGTAAAACTAAGGAGAGCGTGCCGACGGCCATCACATCAACTTTTGATCCATTGCCGACGCGCAACGTCACCTCATCCCTTGCTAGCCGCCGTCTATTCCGTAGCTCCTGTTTTGAGTTACAAATATTAGCAACTGAACCAGTATCATATACCCAGGCACTACAACGAGCGCTAGTAAGGTAAACATCAATAACATGTATATCAAATATACCTTTAATGGTGCCAGCCTTCTTGTCCGCTAAGTACTTCGGACAGTTGCGCTTCCAGTGACCCTTGTCCTTGCAATAGAAGCACTCAGTGTCCAGCTTAGGTCCAAACTTGAGCTTCTTCTCAGCAGGGGCAACGCGCTTGCCGCTGCCTTTCTTGAAGGATTTCTTTGCACCCTTAGCTTTCTTAAAGCTAGTGGTCTTGTTGACCATCAACACATGATTATCTTTCTTGATATCCACCTCCGCAGCTTTAAGCTTTGCGAAGAGCTCAGTGATCGTATCAGTGGAACCAATTTGATTGTGAGTAACTACAAAACCTTTATAGCTAGGAGGGAGTGATTGCAGAACTCTGTCAATCTTGAGCTCCTCTGGAATCTTGCAGTCAAGTTGCTCAAGGCGTTGAGTGTAGCCCGACATCTTAATGGCGCGCTCACTAACGGAACTCCCTTCCTCCATCTTGCAGTTAAAGAACTTCTCAGAGATCTCATATCTCTCAGAACGGGCTTGAGTCTGAAACATGATTTTCAGTTCCTCAAGAATCTCATAAGGCCCACGGTACTTCTCAAAACAATTTTGAAGTTCCGGTTCCATAGAAAATAGCATGGTACTCATAATCGCATCACAATCATCTCTGCGAGCATTGAAGTCAGCAAGTTCTTCAGTTTTCGCTGTTGCAGCAGGGGTGTCACCTAACGCTTCCTCAAGTACATAGGCTTTTTGTCCGCCAGCGAGAATGATTCTCAGATTGCGGAACCAATTGGTGAAGTTAGACCCATTGTTCTTAAGCTTTTCTTTCTCAGCAAACACGTTGAAGTTGAAGTTGGACTTAGCCATTTGATCTACAACATTGCAAGTACAATTTAGACTATGTTCATGATAACTAGTTCAACTTAATCAAATTACTAGATGAACTCCCACTAAATTCAACATCCCTCAAGTTGTTTAGTGAACACGATCCAAATTCACCACACCTAATCCGATCTTCACGAGAAGAGATGTGGTTTCAATGGTGGACAACTAAGTGTCGATCATATCATTCATATGACTCATGTTTAACCTTTCGGTTCGTGTGTTCTGAGGCCATGTCTGTACATGCTAGGCTCGTCAAGTCAAACCCAAGTATCTCCGCATGTGCAAAACTGGCTTGCACCCGTTGTATGTGAACGTAGAGTTTATAGCACCCGATCATCACGAGATGCTTGAAAATGACGAACTTTCGCAACGGTGCATACATGGGGAGAACACAATTTTATCTTGATCTTTAAGTGAGGAATCATCTTATAATGCTACCGTCGTGATCTAAGCATAATAAGATACATAAAAGGATAAACATCACATGCATATAATTTTATGTGACATGGTATAGCCAATCTCCGCGCAATGATCTCAATCTTGTGCGCGCCGGCATGATCTCCATCACTCCACCATGATTGCCTCCACCACGAATAGCAACTACAACTATTGCTAACTACTTAGCGATAAAGTAAAGCTATTACATGGCGTATAAGAAGTTGACACGCAGGTCATACACAATTATAAAGACAACCATATGGCTCCTGCCGGTTGTGAACTCATCGACATGCAAGTCGTGAAAGATTACAAAACATGATCATCGCATACATCTCAATTCATACACATCATGTCTTGGGCCATACCATATCACAAAACACTCCCTGCAAAAACAAATTAGACGCCTCTACTTTGTTGTTGCATGTTTTACGTGGCTTATGGGAGTTAGAAGTTAAGAACGATTCTTAACTACGGAAAGCCACAACGGTGATATTATGGTTGCTAACATCCGTTGTAAATCTCATGACTACTATAGTGAGAGAAACTGGCATCCACCAGCCGCATGTGTGGAACAAGCCACACGTCAAGTGCGGAGCCGGTCTCGCGAACGAGGTCGCGTAAAGTTGGCCTGGACCGCTTCGATCTCACTATGCCGCGCCATAAGAAATACAAAACAAAGAAGTTTGCAACAGAAAACATCAACGCCCGCAACAAGCATGTTGTGTTCTACTCGTGAAACACATCTACGCATAGATCTAGCTCTGATACCACTGAAGGGTTTCGCAGCATAGTAAATCAAAAAATTTCCTACGGATGCGAACAAGAAAGCCAAGATCTAATCTAGGAGATGTAATCAACGAGAGAGTTAGATGAGATCTTCATACCCTTGAAGAAATCGCACAGCGGAAACTTTCAACAGAACGTGGATGATGTAGTCGTACTAGCCGTCTCCTCCCCGCGATCCGATCCGATCCGATCCAACACCGCAAGTGGCGACGCCTCCGAGAGATGCACACGTACAGCGCACCAACGACTCCGCCTTCCCGGTCCAGCGAGATATAGTGGAGTGGTAGATGGGATCGACAACACGACGGTGTGGTGTCTATGGTGGAGAGTATGCGCCGACAGGGCTTCGCCTGTTTGCGTGGTGGAGAAAGAACGGAGAAAGAAGGCTTCAGAAACCGGGCAGCGGCTCCACGGGAATTAGGTCGTACCTAAACTGGCCGGCAACTGGTTCTTTTATAGGCGCGACGTGATGCAGGCAACTTGCACGGCAAGCATGCAATGCCTTGGCCGATCAGCTAGCGTGCCGTGCACGATCAAACCTCGATGGATCAAATCCATCTCAGCCTGGCAACCGGCCCACGTGCATGCAGTCAGCGCCATGGCCCATTGGAGCAGCGCATGAACCAGCCCAAAGTCCAAGGCCCAACCGGGCAGCCGGCCCACCAGCACATGGCCCAGCCGGGGCTGGCCATCACGCACGAGCGAGCCAGGCGCCCTGGTCTCCTCGATCAGCCATCGAGCGAGCCAGGCGTCCTAGCCGCCGGCGCTGCCCCTTTTTTTCTTTCTTTATTTCTTCCAAATAAATAGAATTAATATTTACTAATTCTTATAATTAATAAATATCAATATTTTCCACTCGGAACAATTCCGTAACTTCCAAAACACTTTCACATATATCCCTGAGACTACCCTAGCATTGATTTGCGTTAAGTGTGTGACCCTACAGGTTCGAGAATACGCGGACATGATCTCCATCAATAATCAATAGCGGGATCTGGAAACCCATATTGACTCCCACATATTCATCGATGATCATATCGGATGAACCACGATGTCAGGATTCAATTAATCCCGTATATGAATTCCCTTCGTCACACGATATTTTACTCGCCCGAGATTCGATCGTCGGTATCGCCATACCTAGTTCAATCTCGTTCACAGCAAGTACTTTACTCGTTTCGTAATCCGATATCACTTCGTGATTAACTCCTTAACCACATGCTTGCAAGCGGTGTTGATATCGATTACCGAGTGGGCCCAAAGTATATCTCTCCGACTTGGGAGGGACAAATTCCATCTCGATACATACAACCCAACAAGTACTTTCCGATCACCTGAGAGACACCTTTATGATCACCCTCACATAGGATGACGTTTGATGACCTCAAAGCTTTCTTCCGATACCAGGGAGTTGTATTATCTCATGGTCTAAGGAATACAATACTTGACATAGGAAAAGCTTTGCAAAGAAGAACACGATGACACGATCTAATTGCTCTGCTTTATTTGGGTCTGTCCATCACATCATTCTCCTAATGATATGATCTCATTATTAATTGACAACTCATGTCTATGGTTAGGAAACCTTAACCATCATTAATCAATGAGCTAGTCCATAGAGGCGTACTAGGGACACGGTGTTGTTCATAAACCACACAAGTATTAAAGTTTCCGCTTAATACAATTCTAGCATGGAATATAAACATTATCATGAACAAGAATTATAATAATAACATCTTTATTATTGCCTCTAGGGCATAATTCCAACAGGTTCTTCTATTGATTTCTTCTTTAATTATATGATCTAATTTTTCTTTAATTTCCTCTACATGGTTAGTCATACAACAACTAGAGGAAATAGAATCATTTTGAGTATGGTCACAACTAGAAACATATCATCACAAAATTTAATCAAGCAAATTTTAGAAGATACGCAAGGACCTTTAACACAAGAATGAGTAAAGAATTTCTTGCAAGAAGTGTTTAGGTCCAAACTCTCTACACCATTAGGATTTATAGAAATAGAATCATTGGTGCAAAGAACAAGACTACCATCATCACATACGATTTCTTCACTCACCATATCATTACCTTGTGACAAGTCACATGTTGGTGAAGTGGAAGAACTTGAACAATCATCACGACCGGATGTGGAAGCAATTTGGAGTTCTTCATGATGTGAAGGTGAAGAGAGCTCCTTGGGTTCACTTTCAACCTCAAGTGAAATGGACCCACCAAATGACTCTTTTAGCTTGATCCATATCTCATGAGACGTCTTGCACTTTGAACCCATCAAGCAAACATAAACTATGGAGCTCACAGACAATAAAATTTAATTAGATACTTGAGCTTCAAGATGTAAATTTTTCTCATCCTCTAAAGATAGATTTTGAGGATCCATCGGAGGAGAAAAATCTACATCTAAAAATCGCTCTATATTTGGACACAAAGTCTGAAGATTACAAAGCATGCAATTTCTCCATAAGATATAATTTGTGCCATTAAAAATAATTGTGTCATCGTGCACTAAATAACTAGCCGACATCTTTACTCTCAAGGCGGTGATGCCTAAACAAGGAGAGACCTTGCTCTGATACCAATTGAAAGGACGAGATGTCGCCTAGAGGGGGGGGGGTGAATAGGCATTTTAAAAACTAGTACGGATTTGGCTTGTAAGAATGCGGAATTAAATTAACATTTATTTTACAAGCACAAAACCTAAATAAGCTAGGCTCAACTAAGTGCACCAACAACAACTAGAGCTAAGCAAGATAGCACAAGATATAATTCACAAGTGATAAACAAGATATAAGTACTTCAAGCACGATGGCTATCACAAGGAAATAAACTCGGGTATAGAGATAACCGAGGCACGTGGAGACGAAGATGTATCCCGATGTTCACTTACATAAAGTAAGCTAATCACCATTGGAGAGATGCGGGTAACCACGAAGGCCCCCGAACACCACGAAGGCTCACCTTCTTCTCCGAGTCCCCCACGAAGCTAGGGACCCCTTCTTATGGTTAGCTTTTCCTCCACTCCGGAGATGGCA
This sequence comes from Dactylis glomerata, assembly GCA_007115705.1. NCBI lineage: Eukaryota > Viridiplantae > Streptophyta > Magnoliopsida > Poales > Poaceae > Dactylis > Dactylis glomerata. Next base: position 5,022,662 of record QXEO01000464.1, on the reverse strand, counting down.
AGCTCCACAACCACTTCACAACTCCCACGAAGGGGAAGCTCGGGCCTCTTCACAATCTTCCACGAAGAGGTCACCGAGGCACCAACCGCCAAGCCAACTAGGAGGTCACCCTCCAAGAGTAACAAGCTCACGGTGTCTCACTCAAACAAATCGTAATGGAGAGATCAACACTATGCAAGGATGCAAAGAAAGAACACAAGGGGAAGTGCTCAAATCCTTCTCTCTCAAATCCCACCAAGGCAACAAATGTTATGGAGGAGTTAGAGAGGAAGAACAAGGGTGGAGGTCAACCAATGACTCCAAGATCTTGATTCAAAGGATTCCCCTCACTTAGAGGAGGAATGAATTGGTGGAGATTGTAGATCAAGATCTCCTCTCTCAAATCCCTCAAAAATATGCAAGAATCAATGGAGGGAAGAGGGAGGAAGAAAGCTTAAGAGGTTCAACAATGGAGGTGAGAGAAATGCTCAAGAACACACTAGGAACCCTAGAAAACCATTGGAGAAGAAGCCTCTTTTATATGGAAAGCAAAATATGGCCGTTGGGGTCATTTCCCACTTGTTCGGGTGATTTCCGGTCCAAAACTCGGTCCAACCGGACCTAAAACCGAAAATACAAGAAAATAGTCCAGAAGGTTTTCGGTTGATTTCCGGTTGAATTTCTGGTTCAAACCGAGCTTGAAACCGACAGAAAAAACCTCACGAAAAATGCGATAACTTTCACATCCGGACTCGAATTTTAGCAAACTTGGGATTTTTGAAAAGCTAAGAAATATATCTATCCAATGGAGACCATAAAACCCAAGAAGTAGTAAGAGATAAAATACCAAATAAGAAGAGGTGAAAACCTCTTTTAAGAAAAAACCGATAAAACCTCCAAACTCGAAAACGCGATAAAAGATGCATACGAATTCTGTTTTTTATGAACTTGGACTTGTTGGAAAGCTAGCAACAAGCACAAGAACCTCACATGGAGAAACACCAAGAAGCAACAAATTAGGAAGATGCAAAGTATGCAAAGGTTTGAGCTCCGTAAGACGATGTGATCAAGTTACCCGACCGAAAGCCCCTCTTGATAGTGCGGCTATCTATCCTATAACCCGGTCTCTCAACAAACACCTTGAGACCGGTAAAAGAGAAACCTAGCAAGGCCATACCTTTTCCTTGCGCATCCCGCTTGATCTTGATGTCGATGCTTCATGCTTCCTTCAAGTCGGAATGCTTCACTTGATCATTGTTGCTTCGTGAAGACTTCCAATATGCTCCCCCATACACCACTATGGGATAGCTTCACTAAGGCATGTCTTCACAATTTCATTATCACCAAATGGATGACAAGCTTCAAGCATATGATCTTCTCGAGATGCTTATCTTGAAACTTGCACTTCTCAACCTTGATGACAACCACAACTTGATGTCATCCTTTCATGGGCTATATGAAATCTCACTAGTGATGCATATCCATGACACAATACCTAACCCACATAGACAACACAAACACACATATGTAATGGGTTAGTTCACAAAGCATAATTGACAAACCATACCATACCACAAGACCGATTGGTCCCATGTGGCACATTCCTTATGCTTCATGTGTTGACCAATCTAGAATCCAATCTTTGATCTTTGCCTTGGTCAACCTTGAATCTTCTCATGCTCTATCACAATATCTTGAGCCACATAAAGAATTCTTCATTTGATTGCATGCTCTAGGTATTAGTCAATCATATCTCAACTCATGAGACCATCATGACCTCGACATAGAGCCATATCTTGAATTCTTCTGTTGTAGCCAAACTCTCAAGATCTTGAAACTCCTTGGCTTAACACATAAGCTAGAGCATGGATTACATGAGTTCTACACAAGAACTACATCTTTATTTCTTCTTCTTGATCATAATGAATTCATCTCTTCTATTCAATGATCTTGATGCCAATACTTAAGATAAATCTTTATCTTCATGGCATCCAAGCCTTGAATCCAACACATGGACTTCAAGCAATTCCTATGAACAATTCCTTCACAAAAATCTCAATGAAAACATTAGTCCATAGGGATTGTCATTAATTACCAAAAACACACTTAGGGGCAATTACCCTTACATGATGCACACCTCTAAGATTGATGCCCCCAAGGGGGAAACCACGTAGGAGCGCCGCTATCATCCGATCCACGGATATGGGGATTCCCCCGGAGGTTAAGGGAAGGGGCTTGGAGCTTCACCTCAATGATTCCTTCAAGAACATACGAGATGTCGTCATCACCGACTCCTGGCAAAGGCCGAAACCTAGGGTTTACACCCGTTTTCTGTCACACGGAGACTCCATCCAACATCTTATACATCTGACCCACCAAGCCGACCACCTCCGTTGGAGGAGGAGGTCAACACGCCACTAACCCACCGACTAGGTCGGGGACGCTGACTGCAAAGACGATGCCTTTAACAAGGAATGACGCGAGCCGCCATCGCCCGCCCTGACCATAGTCAAAGCTCGGTTTTCACCGACAAATGAAGCTCCCCAACTTGCCATCAGCCACCACCAACCGGCCGACCACCTCCCGCAAAGGACTAAGCCACCATAGCCATGCTCGACCTCCTCATGGTGCGAATGAAGGCCTGAAACAACCAGATGTCAACATCGAACAACACAATACGAGGTACATGTCGAGGCTCGTCCAAGCCCATTTGGGCCTAGATTGGGCCCGCCTAAACCACGCCGTCCACCGTCTCCGCCCGCACACCGTGCTCCTGGCCACTGAGATCCGCACCACCGCTGCGTGGTAGGCCGACGAGCACGCGCCGCCGAAGCCCGACCGGCAGCCAATGAAGGTCTGCCGCCGCCACGCCACTAGGGCTTTGCCCGGCGAAGCCTTCGGCGATGGCGATGGGAGGGGAGGTGCGCGAGGAGCATGAGTTGCGCAAGGGAGGTGCCCTAAAATTGCTTTTGTGTGCCTTATTTTGCATCATCTATTGAAGATGCTCTTAGAGTATCTCGGTCACTCCCTCCATATGGGATATGGCGTCCAACAACATGCCGAAATGGGCGACATCAAGGGCGCCTCTCCCTATCAAGCATCCCAATAGCCGACTTCAATTGAGTTTTGCACTATTTTATTTTCCAATATTTATATCAGAATTATGTAGCTCTCAATGCACAAATTAATTTGACAATAATTGATAAAGTTTAAATAAAGTATAATTCAAGAATAGCTCTAACAAGGAAATTGTAGTTTATTAAAATAGTTCAACTAGGAGATGAACGATTAAATACTTTGCTTTCAAAGTATTTTTTAAAATATTCAGAGAATACTTTGGTTTAAAAAATGTTGAAGTATTAAATACTTTAAGGTGTTTAGATGAAATAAATTGTGTAGTTTTAGAACTGAAGTATTCTCTAAACTGTAGTTTTTTGAAGTATTGGAAAAAGAAGTGTGACCCTCTTTTAAAAAAAACTGAAAAGGGAGAAAAACTGAAGTATTTATTAACTAGACGTTGGGATACTTTAGTTTTGTAATACTATAAGTTTTAGAAAAACTTTATTGCCAAACTAAGCAACAGTTCAAGGTTTTTGGGTGGAGTACGGACGCCGTGGACATGTAATCGTTGTCCTAGAGCTTCATCAGTTTGTATCTTCATTACTCAGGGACGACACATACTGAGGTCAAATTAAAAAGGGCTAACGCATTTCGTCGTATTGGGATATCACTGCCAAATGGCACGCCTTACACCTTACTGTGTACGTAGCAGCAAATGGAGGCCACGTCCTGTTCCGTTTCGAATAAACTTCCTTGGTCCGGCCAGAGTAGAAGGCAGAAAGAAATGGTCCTGGATGGATGTGATGGTCAGTGTTTGGTCCAAGCATGTGGTTGGAAAGATGGAAGGCATGGGGCGAATTATTTTTACCTCGATCAAGTTGTTTACACGGATGGTGGCTAAAATGTTTAAATAAAAATGTCAAAATATTAATGCTAGTTTCAATCGTTTTCAGTGAGCACATTCACGTAACTGCTACACGTACAATTAGTTTTGTTGCGTGCATCTCACGATGCAAAGGCAGGAGACGGTCACTCCCAGTATATTTATGTAAAATGAACAATTCCTGTCTGAAAAGGCACAATGGGTCGAAAAGTGCAGGCCTTCCGTGATGAAATACAAAGAAATGCGACGGAAGTCGATAAAAAATGAAGTATGATCACAGCGATGAGGCCGCAAGAATAGATCTACGGCCTGCTGATTCGAGTAATATTCAGGTATCGCTAGGTCCAAGATTTTGACCAACTTAATTCTTCAAATAAATATATATTCAGATAAAGATCAGGTTAGTCGGGATGAAAATGTTACACTCCCTCAACCAAACAACAGGATTGCTAGACTCTAGCTCCTGGATCAAACAATTCATTCTTTTTAGATTGGATCAAACAATTCCTAAACCAGTTGATGAAAGGATTACTCTTCAAGGTGTCCCCGTTTACTCTTCGGCACACATTTTAGCTCGGAGATCCGAACTGTTTAGATTTGCTATTTTTCGTGATGGGGGTCCGGAGTGCATCTGTGACACTCTTTGTAAGGATTTGATTTGATCAATAAAGTGCTGAAATTCTAAAAAAAAAAGTTATCTGATACTTCAGGTAAGACAGCAACGCCGACCATTTTATTAGCATTCGGCCAAATAAAAATTGATGAAAAGGGTTTCCTCCCTGCTTCATTAGCGAAACATAAGTGCCTACAAAGTTTTGCATTCTGCCAATATGATTATTTACACTATAGAAGATGTTTAGTTGACAGCCCTCTGCAAGTAGGCTTGTGTAGGTAAGGAGGCACCACAAAGAATAAAATAATTGTTTCTGACCATGTAACAGGTTGCATGTAAAGACACAAGGGAATATGGCAAGGAAGTTCCATCAAGATAATCGAAAGCTACCTAAAGATGCCTTGAGCTGAGTCCAATGATTCCATTTGACGAAGGTTCAGTTGTATGTGTGGTCATCACGATGTGCAATAGGCTAACATAGTTCAAATATCAGAACATAAACGGATAACACAACATCAACGATAGGTTCACACAAGGAACTACCTAGGACTCCTTGATTCAATTCCAGGAGGAGAAAATTCATACGACACAGCAAGTAAATACCCCAGGTAGAACAAATGTTACTAACAAAGTTTAGTAGCTAAAATATCAGGCTAACGGCATTGCCTCTTTACAATGATGTGATGCCAGAATCATATGTTTCTCGGCATACAGCATGGGGTAATTACCATTGTACAACAGTCTTCAGTGAAGCCCATAAACTTCTGACCAGAATCTACACTATCTGGATCCGATTAGTTGGTGACAAAATGGTACCTAGAATCCACATAGCTCTCGACATCCCAAAGGAAGGATCCGAAAGTAACAGCCTCTAAGATTAGCCGTCTCAACCCTGAGAAGCTTATCCTGACATGCTCGTCCTTGGAAGAATCGACCGTTCCTTCCGGAGTAATCACAATCTCCGGTTTCCCGAATAGTGCCTCTGTGTGCTTCTCTATGATGCCAAATGCCACCTTCGACCGGATTGTCGCATAAGTTTGTAACGTGTCTGGGTCAAATGACATGACATATGACTTAAGACGGCAAGGCTTGACAGATTGGCCAAGCCCTTCCGCACTGAGGTCAGAGGAAGTCCAGGACTCGACCTCTGGGTGAGAAGTGTAAGTCTGAGGTGAGGGCCGTGAGTCAGTTGTCATAACTTGATTGAGTGCATCATCTTCGGATCCCCAAGGGAGGCTCTTCATGGACTTCTCGAGCTGGAACCTCTGATCAACTCTCTTGAGGAAATAGCCATACATCACTGATGCAGCGTAGACTTGGCCAACTCGGAGCTTGCTTATGGCTGCAACAGTGGCATCAGCTTGCCGCTGCCCCAATATGAGATTTAAGTGGTTCTCGATCATTTCATATGCCTCATGTGAGTGCAAGCGCTCAAGCTTCCCTTCCACATGTTCTCCCCACTGATCAACTCTACCAGAAGTATCAATAGTGTGTGAGAGAGCTGGGATCAAAGACACACCAGCTTCAACAAACTTCTGAACAACCAGCGCGTACAGAATCTCCTCCGTAGTCCTTCTTCGTTCCTTCTCCTTAACCTCGGCAATTCGCCTATTAATCAAGAGAGAGAGAAATTAGCCAAGATTTCTATAACAGTGGATTGTTAGAATCGAGTAAAGACTGAAATTCTAGAGGGCAGTGATTCCCAAATTGGACTTATGTTTCCTACAACTCAAACCAAGAATGCTTTATCCTTTTTTATAGAGAATTCCAAACCACAAAACAATTCTAAAATGAACGCGACTGCTGTATCCCAATCAAACAGGCTAGAAATAATTATTTTCTTCCTACAGGAAACACAATCAGCCCATCCAAAATCCGATGCTAAACAATTCATAACATCTCTATCTGTTATGTAAACTGTAGTTTTTAAACATGTCGGCAATGACCCATAAAAAGGATTTTTTATCTGTGCTTGGAGGCAACATGCCAACTAATCTTTGCTAGCTTGATGACAGTTTTCTACTCCCGTGGACAGGATAACTCGCAGTACAATTATTTACCAAAATCCTATCTTATTACAGCCGGATGTATCAGAAACAACGACAGCTCCAGGCATCATTTACCTGTACAGCACGATGTCGCCACCTGGCGGTGGTGCCGGCTTGTCGCTGCCGCTCTCCTTCCCGGCAGCGTCGTGGACGGTCTGGAGCTGCTCGAGCTGCTGCTCCGCGGCGGCAGGGAGCAGGTGCGGGTGCGTGACCAGAATCTGCGAGAGGAACTGCCCTACCGGGGACTCCATCTGCAGCGGCGCGATCGGGGAAGAAGACGGCAGAGACTCCGACGGGGACGATGATGCCCTGACCACGCTGCTTCGCCTTCTGGATGCCAGCTGCTGCCGCCCGAGACCCTGAGGATAGCATCGACCACAAGGAAGCGCATCAGCATACCAAACTACCTAGAAACACCATGAGCTCAACCGAGAACGCGTAGAATTGGTAAAAAAATGCAACGAAAACACATGTAGTGATACAGATCTGTTTTGTTGCTAGACAAAAGCATTTGGTGCACACAGATTGTAGAATAATTAAACCAGTAACCAAAAAAAAATTATCAATACACTAATAGTAATCTAAGAAATGGATAAAGAACGCTGATAAGGAGATAAGACGACGCCCAAAAATTTCTACTGAAACCCAAACAACTGGCAGTGACCCAATACCTTGATGGAGCCGAACGCGAAACGGCGGCTCCGTTCGAAAGGGAGCGAGCTCGGGCCGGCGCCGCGCGTGGCCCCGAGCCGGCGCGAGGGCGCGGCGGCGGCGGTGGGCGACCTGAGCGCCGCGGCTGCCGCTGCCTCCATCTCAACTGGCTTGAATCTGCTCGGGTTCCGGTGAGGGCACGAGAGCTTTGGGGGAGGGCGGAAATGGGGATCTGCTCTGTGATGACGGTGGGTGGAGACGCTTGCGAGGTGGGTTGAACAGTTGATTGGATTCTGAGGCGAGGATGAGAGGTTTTGGGGAGTGGGAGTCCGTATTTATACCGCTGCAATACGGTCAGCATCCGCCAGCCGTGTTCTACTCCTCTCCCGTGTCATAACAGAAATGCAAATTTTATTATACTCCTATTTGACGTGTGACTAGCACCACATTTTTTAATATTTTTTGTTCTATTTTGCGTCGCATAGCTTTCTCGTGTTTTGACGTGTGAAGCCGGCATTTCTTCTCTAAAAGATGTTTTTCTTTTCTTTTAAACAAAAAGCGTGAAACGTACGTAAGAGGATGATGGAAAATTACAGGTGGCGGTGAATGGTGAATTTGGTCGCACGGAGGCTCTCTGGAGCTTGATTGGTTGGAGCAATGGAGGTAACATAATGTTTCGTTAGCTGATCTCATTAGAAAACGCAGTAGTACTTAAACTAATTTGGACCTACCATATGTTGATCAATGGCGGGATAACATAACAATTGTTTGTATTATTTCGTGGAGACGATTGATTGGTGATTGCTAGTAACAACTCTTTTCTCTCGTTTGTTCCTCTTCAATGACCATGAGCATTAATTCTTCACGGGTAATTTTCTCTTCTAGCCACCAATGACTACCTACGACGATGTTGCTGGTCACTTGTGATGAAGGAGTTGTAGTCGGAGTTGTCAAACACGAATAAGCTTGGGGAAAAAGATAGTGGCGACGGGCTCGTGGATGAACATGGCCAATGTGGGAGGGAAGGGGGATGGGCGGAGCTCACCATTCCCTCCCTCTTGAGGAGATTATAGTGGTGGCTTCATCAAGACAGCGTCGCCTCGTCCCTCCACGCCCCGTGGTGGTGCGGAGGCGAATCTAAGAGCGCAGAGCAGGGAAAGTCGACAAAGACATCAGTGATAGAGTAGGTAAGCAATGCCCAGTAAATGAGATGGGTCATGCTATGTAGAGCGACAACTAATATTATTTTTTCTAAGTACACACAATAAAACATACACAAAGCAGATCGGCTCAATTTAGTAAAATCTAACCGCATGGATGGATATAATCAACGTCAATTGTGCAATTACCAAATACCTAGGCAGAGATCCGCGCCCACCATCCACCTCCAAACAATCATCAAATACCCAACCTAATTTAACGGTACTCGTCATGATCACCTCCAAACAATTAGCAAATACACATGCTAGATTGGTCAGGATCGTGCGTCACCGCCTCTAGTGGCGGAGCCACATTTTGAGCTCTGTGGTCAACTGACCACACAGGTTTTTAGTAAATCCTCTATACACAAGTATAAATGATGCAAAAAAAAATAAGAAAAAATGTTAAAACCCATGTATTTGACATCACACAGTCGAAATGACATCACAGGCTTCAAGTCCTGGCTCCGCCACTGGCCACCTCCACGCCTGGCTGTGCCATCCAGACACACGCTTCCCCTCGTTTGTACGCATGTTGTCCTGACGCACACATCACTTCCTTCTACGTGACCCATCGTATTGCCTTGCATCCAGCGACCTCAACGCCAAAAAGATTCTCATTAGTGCCTCATGAAGGCTCTACTCTTCTATGCATGCACATCACGTGTCACCCAGCCTGTCTTGCACCCTCTTTGATGCATGTTTGTCCTGCACTGAAACTAACAATAAAAATAAGGAAAATAAGCTACAACAATTTGATGATTGGGTCCATGCAACTTTTGTTGTAGTGCTTAGTGACAACCATGCCGCCCTGAGAATCTGGAGTGGTTAGAGCCTTAGAGGTGTGGGTTCCTGAGTAGCCCTTCCACTACAAATAGTGGCTATGCTTTGTTAAGAAAGGGTGGCATGTGCCCCCCTCCTCCCCCCCACCCGTATACCGTTGTATGTCTCCCCCTAATTCATTATTGTTGGAAATTTATCCACTAATTCTTAGGGATATGGACTTTTTGATTGGTAAAATATCATATACACCACATTGGCTATGCTAATGTCAATGATTATGATTACTTTTCCGGTTTCCAATTCTTATGGAACACATCTGTAGGGCAGAAAGCATGCCATGAAATACCAAGTAATTGCACTATTTTGCTTTTGTGTTGTCTCATGCTACAATTTACATATGGACAATTACAAGTAAACAAGATGGCCCCAATGGAGAACACAGGGAAGAGACAATGCTTGGTTAATGGTGCATACCTTATATTTTCTTCACAAAAATTGGGATTTAGGATTATTAATTGTATGATCAGTCGGTCATAGCTTAACAAGGGTAGGAACAACACACAAACTAAGTAAATTTTCCACTACAAATAGTGGCTAGGCTTTGTTGAGAGGGGGGCACATGCCTCCCCGGTATACCATTGTACACTTCCCCCTTATTCATTATTGCTGCAAATTTCTCCACTAATATGAATGTAGATTTCTTAACCGGTAACAAATTCATATACACCACACTGGTTATGCTAATTTCACTAGTTGGTATTTCACTGCCAGTTTCAATGCTTATGCAACACATCTGTAGGGCAAGAAGCATGGCATGACATACCAAGTAATTCAAGTATTTGCTTTTGTGTTGTCTCATGTTGCAACTTACATGTGAACAATTATAAGTAAACAAGATGGCCCCAAAGGAGAACACGGGGAGGAGACAATGCTTGGTTAATGGTGCATGTCTAACATTTTCTCCACAAAAATTGGGATTTGGGATTATTAACTGTATGATCATTCTCTTATATCTTAACAAAGATCAAACTATCACAAACTAAGTAAATTGTCCACTATAAATAGTGGCTAGGCTTTGTTGAGGAAGGGAAGGCACATGCCCCCCCCCCCCCCCCCCCGCCGTTATAACATTGTATGTCTCCCCTTTTTTCATTATTGATGAAAATTTCTCCACTAACTCTTAGGGATATGGACTTCTTAACTGGTAACAAATTCATATACACCACATTGGTTATGCTAATTTCACTGATTATTATTTCTCTTCCACTTTCAATGCTTATGCAACACATCTGTAGGGCAGGAACCATGCCAAGACATACCAAGTAATTGCATTATTTGCTTTTGTGTTGTTTCATGTTACAACTTACATATGGACAATTACAAGTAAACAAGATGACCCAATGGAGAACACGAGGAAGAGACAATGCTTAGTTAATGGTGCATGTCTTATATTTTCTCCACGAAAATTGGGATTTAGGATTATTAATTATTTGATCAACCACTCATAGCTTAACAAGGGTCAAATTATTAGGAACAATGGAAAAACTAAGTAAATTAGCGAGGTTCTTTGGTGATTTTATAGAATTTTCTTCTTTCATATTTGTGTTTGACATAATGGCTTATCTTATGATGTTATCTGTTTTCATTATGCATTAAAATCTCAATATAGTAGTGACATGGCACCTTATCTGCCGCCCTGAGCATTTGGAGAGGCTAGAGGGGGTAGGATACTAGGATGCAGCGTAGCCCATCTGCCGCACTAGGAAACTTTGGGCTCTTCTAGTAGGAGAAATAAGGAAATTGTTTCCAAAATATCGGCGGGGTGAATTTTTTTTTACCATACACAATGCAACGGTATCCTACTATAAATTCTAATGAGAACATTTTGAATCAAAGATAACCTGAACTTGTAATACTCCTGTTGTCTCCAAATATAATATGTTTTATTTATTTTATTAGACTACATATAAACTAAAGTGAGTGAATAGATATACTAAAATGTGTCTAGATACATCTTATAATTAGAAACAAAGGGGGTATTATTTAATTCAAGTAGATCCATCAGCAGTACCTTAAAGGCATGTGAAAGCATGTACACCCGAAATACTTCCTTTCTTAAGATACACTAAACATCCAAATACCGAAAACATATAAAGAGATGCACCATGCATATTCCCAACAATGTTTTCATTAAATCTCTGGTACTATCAATTTCAAATAATACTAGAAAAATCAGATTCAACTCAACCCCCCCCCCCCCCCCCCCACCACACACACACACACCCACACACAATACACACAGCACCACAGTGACGCAACCGGTAAAACAATTGTAAACACTGCACTCACTCTCCCAACACATCATGGTAAAATACTCAAAAATTATTCAAATAAAAAATTGTTGATATAAAATTAACATCATCAGAAAGTGTTCTTGGATACGAATCAAACTGATACCGATTACGTAGAACAGAATCAAGATTTCGTTGCTCAATTTTATCGGTCAAAGTTTGTCTTAAAATACGTGTGCACTTTATTAATCTTTTTTGGAGACACTTTATTAATCAAAACGGAGGTACTCCCTCTATCCCAATTTTGAGGGCATATTTTGCAAATCTCTAGGCCTAGGCGATCTGTGATTGACGGTAAGATTTGGCTCTTTATCCTCGTTTATAAGGCCCGTTAATTAATAATAAATCGCATACATTAGTTGTTTGGTCTTAGGAATGTAAAAAACGACCATGCAAGCACATACTGGCATCAGGAATGCAAAAAACGCCCATACAAAGCTATGTTCAATTGCATGCACAAAAAAGTCCATACAGAGCTGCCAATTAAACATCTTTAAAAACTAATATGCCTAGGAGAGGGGGAGTGATTGAGATTGGCTGATTTGCGAATTACGCCTTTTAAACTGGGACTAAGGGAGTAGTGCTAATTTTGGGCCTGAGTGACGCCACTAAATTTTAGCTGCAACTCATGACTAGCACGAATTAGGGAGCAATTTATGGTTTCGTGGCGTTTTCTCACCCCGCAACACATTTTGCAATTCTTGACTAGCACAAGTTAGGAAGCAATCAAATGACGACATATTTATTAGTTGCAACTTATAGTTAGCACGAATCGACGATATAATCGAACGGTTTATGGGTCGAGAATTGAGCTAGTTCTGGGTAGACTGAGAATTTAGCAAAACTGTTTCAAATACTACAAAAATCAGACTCCACTCAACCCATCAAACTCCCCAAAATAGCCATATTGATCAATCTCGTGCTTCAACACTGACGTAACCAGTAAAACAACGGTACACACTGCACTCACTCTCTCACGCAGAAACCAACGCAAAAAGTCAAGTCCAGGAAAGAAACCCACGGCCATGGCGCACGATGTCTCTCGACGGAAAAGGACCCGCCGTCCCCGAGACTTGGCAGCTCCACGGCCGGCCACCTCGCCCGGCCCGTCCCGCCGGAGGCGAACTCGCCACCGCCGCACGTCTCTCCCTGCCCGAGTGGCGCAGGTGAAAGATCGGCTTCCACGCAACCGCCGTCAGAAGCTGCCAAGAACGATCGACCGACAGGAAGGACCGCCACCACAAAAAAGATACTCCTCCATATTCCATGGCCTCGTGTTTCTCTGGACCTGAAACTAGAGAGCAGGAGAGGGAGACGTGGATATTCTTGACAGCAGGCTTGATCGGGGGACAAGTTGCCGGTGCCAGGAACAGTTCGAGAGGCAGACATCTGGACACACGCGCACGCAAGGAGGAGAGAGCTGGAATCGGTCCCGTTCGTGTGGATGCCATTGCCATGGACGCGTGCACCGTGTGCGTGTTTCCGCCGCTTGCGATCGCGCCATTCGTGATCACACTTTTATCTGAACCCGTGTTCCATTTGATCTGGATGAAATATGAGTAACATGTGTTCGTTCTTTATTTTAATCTGGGTGAAAAGTACTAAGTAAGATTAACTGGATGTCACTGAATGACAAGGTTGTATTGGGTTTGTTCTCGGTTCTGAAATTAGGTCCTCTTAGATTGAAAGGATTCTCATACGAATTTTGGAGGATCAAAATCTTTTGGGTTTTTTCTCCCATGGTGGTTGTTTGATTTGTCGGACTTAAGCCTACAAGAGTTTTTTCTTAGAAAACCTTTGACCATAGGAAATCTAACATCCACTCCAATCTCATTGTTTCCTTTGCTTTTCCTTTGGTACAATCAAACAAAATTTGGTACAGATAAAATCCTGGGGCACGACATCGCAATCCTGCATGTCCGGATAAAAATGATGAGATGATCAATGATGTCTGCTATTTGGGAAGATACATCAACCATACGGTGATTTTACAAAAAACAAGAATCAAATTGCTATAAGCTCACTGGATACATAAGCATTCTTACAGTCCTCAAACAGCACAAGGAGTGAGGAAAATTTGATCTACAGACGACAGTGTGAGCATGAAAAAAACTTAAGACAAAGATACCAACAGAACCCAATTTTATGCCTGATAGAAAATGTAGCCTCTCCTGCGAAAGCAAACTATAAAAAATGCCAACCAGATCTCTTCCTTGTCGAATTCCTGCAGCTTCCAGTGGCACGCTTCTGACGTGACAACAGGAATTAAGCGACAGCGGGCATGTCCTTGAGCCAGGCATCGAGCGGCTTGCCGATGGAGTAGACGATGAAGCCAATCTCCCTGAGCTTCTCAGCATCGACGACGTTGCGTCCATCGAAGGCAAAGGCCGGCTTCTGCATGTTGTCAAAGATCTTCTGGTAGTCCAGCTTCTTGAACTCTTCCCACTCGGTGAGGATGCAGATGGCATGGGCCCCCTTGGTGGCCTCATATGCATCCCAGACCACGCTCACCTGCTTCAGCGCCGCGGGGCTTGTCTGCTGCAGGTGCATGGGGTGGTCCCAGTCGAACTTGTTCATGGCCAGGTCACGCTGGATCTGCTCCCCGGTGACCTGGGGATCGTAGATGCTGACCTGAGCCTTGTCACCCAACAGGCCGTTGCACACATCAATCGCTGGGGTCTCCCTGGTGTCGCCGGTGTCCTTCTTGAACGCGAAACCGAGAATGGCCACCTTCTTGCCCGAGACGGTGTTGAACATGGAGGACACGACACGGTTGACGAACCGGCTCTTCTGGTAGTCATTGATCTTGATGACCTGCTTCCAGTAGTTGGCCACCTCAGGGAGGCCGTTGCATTCGCAGATGTACACCAGGTTCAGGATGTCCTTCTGGAAACAGGACCCGCCAAACCCAACGCTGGCGTTCAGGAACTTGGGGCCGATCCTGGAGTCCTTTCCAATGGCATAAGACACCTCGGACACGTCAGCGCCTGTGGCCTCGCAGAGCGCGGACATGGCATTCACAGAGGAGATCCTCTGGGCCAAGAACGCATTGGCAGCGAGCTTGGAGAGCTCAGCAGACCACAGGTTGGTGGTGATGATGTTCTCCTCAGGAACCCAGTGGGCGTACACCTCCTTGAGAGCCTGAACCGCCTTCCTGCCCTCGGGGGTCTCCCGGCCACCGATAAGCACTCTGTCAGGCTTGAACAGGTCATCAATCGCTGTGCCCTCGGCGAGGAACTCTGGGTTGGAGAGGATCTGGTAGTTAATGCCCTTGCTGTTATGGGTCAAGATCTTCTCAATGGCCTCTGCGGTCTTGACAGGGACAGTCGACTTCTCAACGACGATCTTGTCAGACTTGGACACGTCGGCGATCATCCTGGCAGCGCTTTCCCAGTAGGTGAGGTCTGCAGCCTTGCCTGCTCCAAGACCACGGGTCTTGGTTGGGGTGTTCACTGAGACAAAGATGATGTCGGCCTCGGCAACATGCTTCTCGACGTCAGTGCTGAAGAAGAGGTTCTTGCCCCTGCACGCCTTGACAACTTCGTCGAGGCCAGGTTCGTAGATCGGGAGAGTGTCGCTGTTCCAAGCGTCAATGCGAGGCTTGGAGATGTCAACAACAACAACCTCAATTGCTGGGCACTTGATGGCAATGACAGCCATTGTTGGGCCACCGACATAGCCAGCTCCGATGCAGCAGATCTTCACCATCTTGTCTGCTTATAACCTGCGATAGCAAACAATGGTTTTCAGAGGATTGAATGACAGAAATGATTATTATTTTTACTTCCATCAGACATAGCTAAGCCCATCTCTGAGTCAATAGAAGTAATCAAGATCCAGATCTCAAAAAGCCAATATGTAACAAAAAACAATCTAAACAAAAGACACATAAGCAGCTAGATTCTAAGAATGCTACCCATATTAATGATGTAAACAGTTCTGAATAGTGAGATATTGGGGACTTCATGGCATCAGCTAACTTGAAGTGGGAAAAACTAGCCTTCCACGGCAGACTACAAGGTAAATGACAGACTACATCTGAGGAGAATGACAGACTGAAATAATATCACGGCAATCATCAGATTCACGGGTCATAGAAGCAATCAGTAAAAAGAAAATGATGCTAATCTCAAGGGGGGAAGTAAACTAAATTCCTCGCATCAATGCATACTGGTCAAGTTACTGATCAAACTAGAGATGATATCAAGACAGGCAATGAATCTCAAGTGAAACCTCAGATCTGAAGACAATCTTCAATTCAGACAACTTGAGAAAGAAAAACTACAACATGACACAAAAATTACATAATCAGGTACCAAAGAACAAGCTAAATCAAAAGGTTTCTGCATTGGATCAGGGAGGCGACCCTCACCAGATCTCAAGAACTCTGAGGGAGATCTTGATAGGGACACCACTGCAAGAGAGATGAAACAGAGACGACCTCTTGTATTGTATGCAGAGAGAAGCTGCCTGCCTACAAGTTGTCTGCAGAAGGAAGGCTGCGACTCCTTATATACCCCTCTCCACATTACCCACCATGGTGGATCTACCCCTCCCCACTCTCCCCTTTGGAAAAAACAAAACGTGTCAAGGTTGGTAGGAAATCATGACAGGTGAGCAGGTGTGAGTTGCATCTTACGGCAAAGTGCTCTCATGCCACCCACGAGACCACCGGACTCCCATTTAATCAATCAACCGAAAAAGGTTCCCATGAGCCCATGACACACCACCATCCTCTTTACTTTAACAGTGGAGTCTAGATGCATAAACAAAAGGGTGATGCGCTGGTATGGCATGGCTCAACAGCATGTGATCAGATCTGCAAGCTCCACCACCCTACTCTCTTATCTATCACGCATTCTCTAGCTTTCGTTCAATGTGCATATACAAACACAATACAAGTAAAGGTCAAGGCATGGGGAATCGAAATGGTTGTGTACAGCAAGAATATAATCAACTACGACTAAGGTAACCCACAACGCAGAAGTTACAGAGCTACATTCAGATGCAAGAAATGCCAAGATGTACAGTCAGTATTCATCCCCCCGCTGGGAGCAGTGCAGACCTTCGAAGCCTAGACACGGGCAAGTTCAGCAAAGTGGAGTAGTTGGCCACTTGGCCCTGACGTTGTCCCAGACAGGGGCGGACCCGACTGGATCTGATTGTTCAGGGCAGAATTGACGGCAAAATGTACAACGATCAGAGGAAGGTAGGGCTTCCTTACCAGCGAAAGGATTCGCGTCCGGTCCGGGCTGCGGCAGCCGACAGTCCCGACCGCCCAGGAGCAGTAGAGGGGATCGGAGGAGGAAGAACCCGGGAGAACCGAGTTCCTCTGCTCGAGGCGGTGGGAGGAGGAGGTAGAGGCGCCGAACCGGAGAAGGGCAAGATGCGGCGGCGGATCTGGGAATACAGTTTTTTCTACGGCGGTAGCACAGGGCTAAGTCACTTTTCGACGGAAAAGTGCACCCGAGCACTCCTTTAAAAAAACATATTTAAAGTTGTACTTTTGGGTTTCAAAAACTCATAAAATTTATTTCATAAATATACACACATGTCCTGAACACATGTGCGAAGTTTTGGTAGAAATTTCGTTGTATTTTGAGCTAGCGAAAAAAATCGTGGCTATGTATAGAAATAGAATTTTTTTGTATAGATTAAAATACAACTTGTTTTACTCCAAAGTTTCTATCGTAGTTTTAGAATGTGCATATTTAATTCCAGATTTTCTAGAATCTCATAAAAATGTTTTTTAAAAACTAAAAACACTTGTGTTCATGTGCTAAAGTCACTTTTCGACGGTATATATAAAAATTTACTTCACTCAAGGACTGCACTATGTGGCTCCACTAGATTTTTCCTTCTATCTACCACATGCATGTGATGACATGTGTAATGGCATCATGAAAATTCTCTTTAAGTCATAATTTTAAAACTTTTACCTTTTAAATGGTTGATTCGATTAATGTTTCATTTTCACCGCTGGCTTAGTCGTGCCGAGATCTTTGAAGTTTGAACCTACATTTGTTGTTGACATATTTAGATAGCTTATTTTTTTCGTTAGTAGTTATCAAATTATCAACACTTAGTTGCTAATTAGACAATACCGAGTTGCCAAATTATAATATCTTAGTTGACATGTCCCTATATCGCTTATTCGGATAAATGCAAGGTTGCATGATACTATTTTTAATGGAATAATACCATCTTTACTCTATAAATATCAACTCACTAGCTCTACTTAACAATGAAATGCCTAAAACAATGTACACACTATTACTATACATTATTGTCTCGGGAATAGCTCATTGTCAATATGGCAACCACGGTATACGAAAATGGCACCTTATGCGACAAAAATCGTCAAAACATCAAAATATGGGATGTAGTTTTGAAGCCCTCACCAATACTAACGGTGAAGACAAATCGCTAATCAGAGTAATGTATTAGG
Organism: Dactylis glomerata; assembly: GCA_007115705.1. Classification (NCBI taxonomy): domain Eukaryota; kingdom Viridiplantae; phylum Streptophyta; class Magnoliopsida; order Poales; family Poaceae; genus Dactylis; species Dactylis glomerata. Next base: position 5,004,647 of record QXEO01000464.1, on the reverse strand, counting down.
AGATAAATCATTTTGAATAATAAAACTTAGCATTTAATATGTGAATGTTGTAGCTACAGCCAAGCATGCATCCATATGCTGCATATGCTGCCTATAAGGAGGAGATTCCACTCGAGCACCCGTCGCACATTAGAAAGATATATATGATTTAGTTTAAGTTGTTTATATGGCAGGCTAGAGCCAATTTACATTATTTGCGAAAACAGTAATTTACGACTAACTGTGACCAAAGTCAAGTCCTACTACGGTAGTTCATCACTTCTCTTTTAGGAGTGGCCGTCTTATATTATTTTTCTGGCTGGATTATCATTTACCTCTTTTTTCATGGCTTCATTTGTTGTTCTCGTTTTCTTCTTGAGAGTATAACTGTTGCTCATATTGCACTTACCACCTTTCTCGCATCAAGGGGCTATGATTAGGTTCATCAATGGTTCCCTTCTAATTGCCTCTCTTTCATATTCATCGTTGTCGTTTGATTAGCGCTTTATTTCATGTTCTTGATTTCATTGATATTCTATTCTATGAAAAAATAATTGCAAGGTAATAGCTGCTACGAATTGAAGCAATATCGTCTACACTCAAGTTGAGGAACCCTAGAACACACACACACACTCACTCAACCAATTTACCGGGGGGGGGGGGGGGGGGGGGAGCACGGAATTAGCAGGTACCCATGTTGACCAGTAGGCACAAATGGGAGCTTCAATCTAGAAGAAATTAAGGTTCGAAAGTACAATCAACTTAACAATAAAGCAAAGCAATGAATATGTAGTTTAGATTTGATCATATCTTTCTAAAATAGAAGATATCATCAGGGTGACAATTTACCTTCAGAATATGCCCCCTTCATTTCGATTTGTCTTAAATCACGATCATCGATCATCAGTATTTATAAGATAAAACCCTAGCTGCACCATATCTCTAGTGTGTTTGCTCACATCATTGCATCGTATTTTCGAGGGACATTATTGTCAATAAGTCATTGCAACATTCATATATGCAACATATATTTATGGATATGTAACAAATCCCTATTTTTGCGAGAGGGACAAAAGGCGACTAAAATTGGTAACAACACACGCAACATAAAACACATAAGCATGCAACATGGACAACAACTCATGTGGCAATATTTATACACATTTGCAACATAGATGCAACCATCTATAATACTGTTGATTGCATGCAACAAACAACACACACACCTTTAGCATGTCAAAATAATATAGCACTATAAAAATCCAAACGCACACCCGCTCGTGGCCTCATCCCACACCGGCCACGAATCCAGCTCATGAGAGCTTCGTCCGAATTAGATTGATGACTATGGAATCCACACAATCTACTCATCTTTCGGAACCCCACTGGTGTGAGCTCCATCTCTACCATGAGGTTGCCCATCCACGGCACAGTTCCTGCTGCTACCATATGGTCAAAACATGGGCAGCTGGAGAAAGTGTGGAGAAGAATCGGGCAAGCAGGAGGTGCTCGCACGGAGCAGCTCTAAAGGTGGTGGAGGTGACTGTGCAACAAGGATGAAAGATGTATATGAGAAATGATTGCATAGGAAAATGCACGAGGAGAACGCTGGAGAGCATCGACCGACAGACCAGTCATCCATCGTTTCCCCAAATAAAAACGTGTCCCATGTCCCTAGAGCAGATTTTACATCCTCCCTATACTCTCCCTATCCATCTTTTTGTGGGAGGAAGAACCCAACCACCTAGACAGCACTGTATTTGGTGTTGAAGGGCTCACTTTACAAATGGTAACTTCGGAGGAAGAGATTTACTCAAAGTTGTTACTCGAACAAGATGAGCGGATAATATGAACATTGAGAGTTTCATTCAACAGTTCATACTTTCCATACTCGATCCACATTTCCTTACCAATACATATCCAGGTGGAAATGCAATCGAGCCATTTACATCAGCATAATCGACACATGCTGGATGGTTTCCAGTACGGTGTAAAATAGCCAAAAATCGATCTCATATTTTCCCAGCCTTACTACACCTAGCGGGCATGTCCCCTATGGCCTCAACAGCGGACTGGAGCAGAAAAACCATCGAAGCTGTACAACAAAACTATGCTCAAGACGCACACATGCTGCTCCAACAGCATCGAAGGCCCATGCAGTGCTCACTCCCGACATATGTTTCTCCTAGATTACGAGATGAAACCGGTCTGCCAATAGAATACATTTACACCTTTGTTGCCTCGATCGCACGCCCCGCCACGAACTTGATCGTCGCGCAGACCTCGGAGAAAGCTACGACCAACGGGCAGCACCAGAATCAGAATGCATCCTCGGCTAAGGGATTGCACAAAACATAGCTGCCTCTGTTCAGTCAGAGCTCCTCCCAATCAATTACACCAGAATGTGTGGATTGTTGTCAGCTGGACGTGCTAGGTCCCAAGAACTTCTTCATGGCCTGGAAGAGCTGCTTCTCCTCAAAGGGTTTCGAGACGTAGCCATCCATCCCGTGCTTTGTGCATTCCTCATGAGTGGCCTGGATAACATCGGCAGTCATTGCCAAGACCGGTAGATGCCCTTTGGTCTTCCTTGCCATATTGTCTGCTTCTGAATTATCATCATCGTCTGCCTGCTCAAATGCCTTCGCTTCAACTGCCCGTATATGCCTGGTTGCCTCAAACCTAGCATATAAAACACAGGTACAATATTACTTTTAAATCACTTAACTACTTGTTGCTATTAATGAGTGCATATATGTGTGCAGTCATTTACTGTACTGGTTATACAAGATACTGAGTCAAGTTAATCACCCACGAGGCCATTGCTACACCATTGTGTCAATTTATCAGGAACAGGCAGATATTTCTGTGTACTAGCTGTGGTTATATGCATCACAGGGTTTCAAAGCACTTGCATTAATGTTGCAATTAATTTTAAATTACATAATTACTTGTTGCTATTAATGAGTGCATATATGTGTGCAGCCATTCACTGTACTGGTTATACAAGATACTGAGTCAAGTTAATCACCCACGAGGCCATTGCTACACAATTGTGTGAATTTATCAGGAACAGGCAGATATTTCTGTGTACTAGCTGTGGTTATATGCACTGCAGGGTTGCAAAGCACTTGCATCAATTACGTATTAGATAGATTACAAGCCTATAATTGGGGATATTTGAAATTTCAAAAATGATACAGTTTTAACTATACATTAAATCGAAGTTTGGAACTTGGTTCTGTTTCTAATAAGCCATTGGCATAAGAAAGATATGTACGACATGTTACAACTGCCAAAGGAATAACAAAACATAGGCATATTTTCTTTAGGAAGAAATAGATAACATAACTCAGCACAAAGCCACAAACAAGTTGTGCGAAAGAGTTCCCTAAAAAAAGTTGTGTGAAAGAGTTCGTAGAAGTGTCACTAGCATATATGATGTGTCACTAGCATATATGATGTGTCACATAACATGCAAACTAAAAAGCTGCTTCAATCTACAAGAAAAGGTTTGATACAGTAGCATGTAAGCTTACCCATCCATCTCTGGCATCTGAATATCCATTAGACAAAGATCAAACTCGTGCGGGATTTGCAAAAGCTCAAGAGCATCTTTGCCACTCTCCACACACTTCACCTTTGCCCCATATTTCTTGAGTGTACCAGCAGCCACTCTAAGGTTTACCTTGTTGTCATCAACCACCAATATGTTCTTTTCAAGAAGCAACCCGTAAAGAGAATCTGAACCATGAGGTTTCTCTTTATTTTCTTGAGTGATACTGATACCAAGTGCTTGGAATAGACAAGCTGCAAGTGTACTTGCTTTCAGAGGCTTCGTGATGACAGAATCAACTGCATATTTTGCTTTCATTTTGTCCGATTCTTCTGAGGCAAGGAGGATAACACGCGGGAATGCAGATTCACATCCATTCTGTTTCATCTCAATAAATCTAGTACGTAAGGGGATGTCCATCTTTAAGCCCCATGAGTCACTCTCAATTAATAACATGGAGGGTTGTTTCCTAGGCATGCTGCACAACAAATTAAAATCAGACGAGTTATATGAGAACTGGCGTTTTTACTGAAAATAAAGACTGGCTACAGAAAATCATTTCAATAAAGCAAGAATAAAAGAACTCAAGAGTGGTACTGATGAATCCAACAATGCATTCTACCAAATAATTAGAAACACGATGTACCAAACAGTAATGCTGTAAGGAGGTCAATATTATTGCCTACGACCATTATTACATAACCATCTTGCATCCAAATTATTTTAGCGAGATCTTTTATTTAAGAGGATAAATAATTACGAGCATGCAGGCATGCTTCATTTCTATTTTCTTCAAAGATGGTAACTTATCACTTCATCATATTGTAATATAGGGAGCAGTGATGCGGTAAGTGGCAACAGTTAAGTACCTGTTTAGCAAAGTGCCATTTCTCCCAGACAACACACCAAGTGCTAGTTCAACCGTAGGTACAGATTTAGAGGCAATTCCCAACCTTTGCAAATGATACTTAGTTACAGTTGCTCTTACTGGTCTTTTATCCACCAACAATGAAGATAGACCTTTAAAACTGGATGGCAGTGGATGCAGCAAAGCAGACTTACTGACACTAACAGCATTTCTCTCACACCGTTGGAGAACAGCGGTGAATGTGAATGTGCTCCCAACCTGGGGTCGACTGACAAAGTTTATTTGACCACCCATTAGTTCAACAAGACATTTGCTGATACTTAATCCAATTCCAGTCCCGCCATAGTTTCTAGATGTTGAACTATCAGCTTGCATGAAAGGTGCAAAGACCCGGCATTGGGCATGAACAGGTATACCTATCCCTGTATCTTCCACACTTACTACTAGAGTCACGTTGTCAGAACCAGTTCCATATGGCACCTCATTTGTATCATAAGAAAGCAAAAGCTTGAAGTTTTCCCAGCTATTTCTGCTGTCAGCAGCCTCAAAACCACTCAGTGTGTTGTGAGATACACTTGAGGATATAGCAGTTGTCTCATTGGTACCATTCGCAACTGGTTCAACTTTTGCTTCGGTTGCAAGATTTGAGTGATCCGCTAGGTGAACTTGCACAAAAATGTGTCCCCGTTCTGTGAACTGTAGTAATGTAAACACAGAGAGAACAATAATACAGCGTAAGATATGATGGAATTGCAATTAAGTGTATGAATTATGTCACTGATACAGCAAGGTTTTCCTATCTACAGAGCAGTCAATATGGGCATCATATTCGTGCGCTTCAGCGCTCTTACCTTAATTGAGTTCCCGACTAAGTTTGTAATTATCTGTCGAAACCTTCCAGGATCACCCAACAGGATTTCAGGAACTCTTTCAGAGACATATACAGCAAGCTACAAGTTGAAAAGGAGTAAACTGAAATTAGTACCAATCAATGAATTTAAGTAAGCAAGATGAATTCCTAAATCGCAGAGAATTTTATGAAAGCTAATAAACAAGAAGACGTCTGCAAAAATAATGTATAGTATGATCACACTTCAACATGGCTGGTGATCTGTTCCCAATCAGTACTGAAAGCAGTTGAACTAACCTCAATTTTCTTCTCGCTCGACTTCGAAGAGAATAATGAGACAACATCATCAAGGATGGACCTAAGGTCAAATGGTACAGACTCTAGCTCTAATTTATTGGCTTCAATCTTGGCCCTGTCAAGCACTTCGTTAATTAGGGATATTAATGCCTTTCCACAGACCTGAGCAGTTTGCGCAAAATCCCTCTGGGTTGACTTTAGCTCTGTGTCTAATAGCATATCAAGCATCCCTACAAAAACAAGAAAAGCACAATTCATGCTGCTTCCCTCATAACAAAGTAATTACATAAACAATAAGCTAGAATGCGTAGTCTTTTTTTTTGCGGGAATGGAATGCATAGTCCTTGAAAAAAGAATCACCTAGCACTCCGTTCATGGGTGTCCGGATTTCATGAGAAACAGTTGCAAGGAACTGCCAATGGTGAAGAAGACTATGTTAGATCATAAAACTTGCAATATTCAAACAGCAAGTAACTTCCAGCTAAATTGGACCTGAGATTTAGCAACATCAGCGGCTTCTGCACGCTTTTTCAGCGCTTCCATTTTCCGGTAATCTTCCTTAACAGTATCATAGCGAGACCAGGCAGCATATATTATGTATCCAATAAGCATAAATATAACGAAGAGACCAGATGGAGTAGTAATAGCGTTTCCTGGAACCTGAGGCTCATTTCTGTATCTGCAGAAATGTATGGACAGTGTGGGATAATAAGAACTATAATACAAAAACTATTATGAGAAAAATGAATTCTCAGTGCACACAAAAGTACCTGCATATCATGTGGTGCCTTCTGAACGGATCACCAAAATCCAGCGTGCATATATGTGAGGGTGAGGGGGCACCAAGAGGAACTTCAGACCCATACATGACAAGAGGGTCTGAATAGTTTGTGACATCATAAACATTTACCACCAACTCCTGATTGCCAGCCAGCTGCCTTAACAAATTTTCCACCAGTGACTCCACATCAAAAGCTCCTCCAAGGTATCTGTCAGATAACATTTAGATTTTAGGATCAGTTTGTGGTTGTTGTCGTTGCTGAGCTGAGCTGAACTCTGGAGTTTAGCTATTTAGAGGAATCTTTGCTAGTTTCAGTAAGATTATTCTGTTACACCTCCAACGAGGTGCTTCCAAGTTCCAACTAACTAGGTGTTCCATAAATAGAAATGAGTAAGTGCTTTTAAAAAGCCGGCACAATGCCAGATGGAGCTTTTAGAAGACGCCACTAGAAAGGCAACAGAAACCATTCTGATCAGTAGTGTACTTAGAATAGTACTGTGAATGGTAATCCATGTAAACATATCATTTTCTGGTGCAGCACAACATGTAACAGCACTATTGTGGTTTTGGCAACAAATTTGGGCGGAAGCCTTTCTTTGTGACTATTTTTCTAATTCAAGTATAAAAGCTCAGTGCCAAGTGAGAGCGTGCTCTCGTAGCCATTGTGTTCTCTTTACCAGTAGCGCACAATGATTAGAGCATCTCCAGCAGCGGCGCTAAAATAGCGCAGTGCTAAAATAACTGATTTTTTACCGCGCGCGCGCGCGCTGTATCCTCCTCCAGCAGAGGCTGTATAGTTTCGCGCGCTGGAAACAAATACCGCGGCGTTGCATTCTGCGCAATCCGGCGCGGGAGTTTTGGTGCTTCTTCTCGCGCGCGCGCTTTCGCTGGAGACGCGCAACCGCTGTGAAATTTCCCTCCCGCGCCGCCAACTCTCCCGCGCCCCCTCCCCCCTTCCCCCTTCCGCGCGGCCGCCGGCGCAACTCCGGCGATGGACGGCTCCTCCGGCACCCCTCCCTACTCTACCCCCCCCCCCCCCCCACCGATGGCGCCGGCGCCGGCGCAATCCCGCCGCCGACCGCGCCAAACCCTAGCGCCGCCGTCGCGGGGTCGGCCGCCGCTCGCGCCCTCTTCGTGCCGCCGCGGACCAGCGCCGGCGCAACTTTCGTTCCCCCCGTGCCACTTCCACCGAGGGTCAGAAGCGCGGGTGCAAAGCGCGGCGCGGCCGCGGCCGCCGTCGCCGCGCGCAACGTGCTCGATGAAATGGCAACAAGGTAAAATCTCTTTTTTTGTTGTTGTTTTTTTTAGATGGATGAGATGAAATGTTTTAGTAGGATTGTGACATGTGCGTAAATTCTAGTGTGAATGAAAACTATGTGCATGAGGAGGTGGAAGAGGAGTACGTGGAGGTGGATGAGGAAGGCGAGGGCATGGTGGAAGCTCGGACCGGTAGGCAGGCAAAGTACACCGCAGATGAGGATATGTTGCTTTGCAAGACTTGGTTAAAGATTGGCAGGGATCCGTCGGTCACCGACCAAACTACAGACGCATTTTGGATAAAAATGAAGGAGTACTTTGATGCCAACACCAGTGGAGTTCATCGCACCAGCCGCTCTCTTCGGTCTCGTTGGTCAGTCATCATGAAAGCCCAAAATGAAGGAATGAGTATTCCGGGAGGCTTTGGAAGCATGGGAGGCAACTGAGGTGAACTTTGTCCATCGTGTTTGAACTTTGTCCATCGTGGTTGAACTTTGTCCACCGTGGTTGAACTATGCTATTTGTCCATCTTGGTTTGAACTTTGTCCATCGTGTTTGAACTTTGTCCATCGTGTTTGAACTTTGTCCATCGTGGTTGAACTTTGTCCACTGTGGTTGAACTATGCTATTTGTTGAGCCATTTGTGCTTGATTATTTTGTGTTTGTTTGATCTAGTAGAATGTATGCATATGTTGGATTGTTGTTTGCGCTGGTCGAGCGCGCGCTAGTATGCAGCGCCTGCTGAAGTGCTGCTTGCGCGCTGCATTGTCCAGCGCCGTTTTGGAGCTTCCGGCGAAGGGCTCGCGGGCTCCGCGCGCTGCATGCGGATACGCGCTGGTTCAGCATTTTACAGCGCGCAGATATAGCGCTACTGCTGGAGATGCTCTTAGTCGGTGGAGGTGGTGATGCCACGAGAGAAGGAAAATGGGCGATGGATGGAAAACCTTACCCTGCGGTAGCAGCAACGCGATCCTCCTCCTTGGCATCTGGTGGAAGATCCACGAGGTAGACAGGAAACGTCAACACGACACCGAGGTGGTTCGACATGAGCCTGAACGGTCTGGTGAGAACGGCCTTCCCGGTCTCCCTGGACCTGAAGATGTTCTCTCGGTCCTCCTGCAGCAGCGACACAAACACCAAACCTTCATCACTTCAGTAGTTCAGCGGGAAACCAAACACCAGGGAGAACAAACTGAAACGAAACGAAGGGGGGCACCGCAGACGGCAGACCTCGCCGGACATCATGTCGAGGCCCTCGATGTATGAGATGGTCTCCTGGGAGTAGATGACGGGCGCGTACTCGTCCTGCTCCGGCGACGGCTCGTGCTTCATGGTCTTGATGATCCAGCCCTGCTGTCGCTCGAAGGCCTCCCTGTCGGCGTGCATGACCCGCTGCGCGTACGCCACCCCGCTGAGCAGCGGGCGCTCGAAGGACGTCCTGGCCGTGTAGTCCGCGAAGGTGTCCTGCCCCATCAAAAAACGGCATTAAAGACAGAGCAACTGGCAAACGGCAATCAGTCAATTGGTTAAAACAGGAGAGGCCTGCGTGCTCCGGGGCGGCAGCAGCATGTCCTTCCATGGCAGGCATGGAATTAGCTCTCACGGGAAATAAATGAAGTGGAAGGAGAAGCAGAGTCAGAGCAGGGTACTAGTATTTTCGTAATCGTAATGGATGGAAGAGACAGTCGCTCACGAACTGGATGGGGCTGAGAAGACAGGCGATTAACTACGGGCGCAGAGCAAGCAAGCAAAGCATACGGACGGAAGCAATCAAGTCCGCAGAGAATCGGAGCACGAAACCAGGAATAGCGCAGCAGTAGCGGAACTGACTGACTGGGGAAGCAATAACTATCTGAAGAAGCTGCCGTGCATACACATACATGGAGGAGGGGAAGAAGAACATGGAGTTGGGGCCGAGCGGACCTGGTCGAGCGCAGGCGGCTGCTTCTCGTAGTTGAAGGTTGCGACGAGTATGGCGAGTGCGTGGACGTGGTTGACGGAGACGGCGAACTGGTCCTGCAGCATCCGCGCGCGCTCCTCGCACATGCAGACGAGGCCCTCCTCTGCCCTGCTGAACGCGGTGTGGCGCATGTGCCAGTGCAGCCCCAGCCAGAAGGCCGTGAGCGCCACCACGTAGAGCAGCACCGCCGCCCTCACCCGCCACCCCGTCCTCTTCTTCCCCTCCTCACCCGCCTCCTCCTCCGCTGCCGTCGCCGCCGCCGCCGCGGGAGGCGCGGCCGCCTCCTCCGCCCCCATCCCGGCCCGCCCAATTCACATGCGCGCTTGCGGTCGCGGCACCAACCCCCAATCCGGAGCGCGGACAGGACAGCGGCGCCTGCTCCGGTAGATAGAGAGGGAGGCTTGAGCCTCGCCTTTTTCGTCCGTCGTCCTGGCCTGGGAGCCTGGCTGCTTTGGTTGTGTGTCTCTGTGTGGGTGTTGCTTGCTTTTGGCGAGACGGGACGAGAGAGCAGTCGACTTTCGTGGATTTCTCGGGATACGCTCGCACTAAAATAACTCGCCTTCCTTTTCATCGCCGACGCGGGCAGGGGCCCTCCCCGAATGCCTTTTGCGGCTGCGGCTGCGGCTGCCTGCTCGTCGTCGTCGTCGTCGGCCTGCCGCTGCAGCTGCCGCGTTGCTTTCGTCCCCCTCCCTTCTCGCGAACCCCACCGCACCACCACCCGATCGACACCCCCGTCCGTCCCTGCCCGCCGCCACGGCACCCACGGGCGAACGGCACGGCTGAGAAGAGGGAACGGGACGGGGTGGGTGGCTGAGGTGTGCGGTGGGGGACAGCGGGAGGGGGCGATTCCTCGCCGGGGATACGGCGATTCGGGCGGATTTCCCAAGTGGTGCTGGTGGGGCCGCTCGCGGCAGTAGCTCAGCAGCGGGTGCGCCCGCGTCGCGGTCTCGCCGATCTGCTCTGTGGGCGGGCAGGGGTGCGCGGTGGGCCCGGGCTGGGGCAAATCCGGGGCGTGGGACCCGCGCGCGGTCCACAATCGGAGATGGACGGAGAGAGGTGAGACGAGAACGTGGTGGTGGTGGTCAATGGTCCCGGTCAACAGTGCTCTATCGCCTCGTTACATATCTCCTTCTGATCTTCTTTTACTTTGTTGTTGCCCATTTTAGAGAATCTTCGACGGCGTTTTTTAATAGCGTTACGAAAATAATGGCAATTTCTTCTTAAGTTCATACAATCATATTGGTGGCTTCAGTAGGGCGTCGGCACATTTTTGGATCATAACAAAGTAGTTCTCACTACTACATTCAATTTCAGATTAGGAGATCGCGTCGGGACCCACACACATACCCTTCACATCATACCGCCTCCCACAATTCTAGAATTACCACCGATCACCGGCGCCTCACCCTTGTCCGAATCCCACCCACCCTACAACAGCGTCGCCACCTACCGTCAGCAAGCTGCCACTGCCCCGCCATGGTTCAACATGCACCCACCCTACAACCAGCCACCGCCGCCATCCCCATTGCCTTTCTATTCAACCGCTGTATAAAAATCATTGTACTATGATACTTTTATGTGTTTAAAACTCTACATAATGGTTAAATTATTATTTAAAACTTTTTATATATTGGTACTTATCAACAAACATTACTTGGGGGCCTATCATATGATCATATTGAAATTGCCAGTGTGAGGCGGCGCCCTATAGGCCTATCGGCCGTTATGCTCTTAGTAGGATAGAAAAAAGTAATCCCGGATTTACCCGATCAGATACGCGCATTCCTCGTTCCATTATCGGAGTATGTGTGATCAGATCAGATCAGATCAGATCAGATAAGGGGCGCGGCTCATGACGCTTTCGAGAGATGCCATTGCCGCCGCACGATTCCACGGCCGAGCTTTTTCCAAACCTCCCATCCCAGGTTTCTGAATGAAGATGTTCAGCTAGTACGTATGTGTGGTGGCTGGCAAGCGGCAAGGATCTTGTCAACGACATGTACGTGTAGAAACGGGCGCCCAATCATTCTCAACATATTGCATGCCGATCGTGCCAGCTTAATTACTCGCATGATCATTGCATGCTCGAGCATATATTTTTATCTACTAATCAAAACGCCTCTTAAATAAAATAGGAGATCCCTTCGTATCTCGTCCATGTGAGCCTTCCCCTTGACGGTCTCCTATTCCTTAGCTCACCCACGCCACACCAACTGCATAAACCGCAATCCACCGACCGGGCGATCTTATCCCGATTAAACTACGCGCGTCTCTTGCTTCCAGGCCGTAAAGGTTCTTCAGAATGTCCCAAAGCACGGCGGGACGACGCAGAGAAACGCGATCGCTTTCTCTATGGTCAGAAAAGGTCCGGGCATTTCCGAGTAGAATAGCGCGCCACGCGCGGTGCCGTGTTGGCCGAGCGTTATACTACTGTTTCGGGTAACGTATTATAAGCGGCGAAGCATCTCGGCTGGGCCATTATTTTGGGGGAGGGACGTGTCCGTTTAGGCCACATGCGGAGGTGGCCGATTAAACTACTAGTAACAATTGGTGCCTTTATATTTCTTGTACTCCGGCGCGTGTGCGGTTCTAGGGTTCTAATCAGGCGGACAAATGGTTCCGTTAGCTGGCCTTCGGATCGGTCACGTACACATGGCCCTATTCTTAGGCACACTGAGTTGCCAAGCTGAACGGTGACTCGTTAAAATTGTGGCTACCAATCACTTAGTGGGTATGTCTGTAATTGGACACGGGTTGTTCATGACGTTGTTAGCCCATTCGACAAATATCACCTCCCTTACCATAGGAAAAAAACAGAGGGTGCCCATGACTCCACTACTACCACCGCCACGCCGTAACAAGGGCTCGAGGAAACACTTATACTTCGCGTAATGACGTCTAGTGCCATGGCTAGCAAAAAATCGTCTACCTAGTGATGTCTCATATCACAATAATCTAGATAATCGTGATGATGACTTGCATGCTGACATGACCTTCGTAGCTGCCGAGGAGGTTGGTCGATCCATGGAGATCTTTCTGTGGCATGAGGGCCATATACTCCGATGGCAGCTAAGTCTTTTATCCTCCCAAACAACGGAAGTACCGATCACCGCATCGAGCATAGCTCTATCCTCTTGTAGCTTCGAGTAAACAATTTTTACCTAGCGAGAGTTCTAGGAAATATAGTTATAGGAAATATAGTTATAGTAGGGAGGGGATTTCGTGCACACGAGCGTCAGTCCTCTCGCCAGGTGTTTCACTGTGGTTGGCTCGCTTTTGCGTCGATAACTGTGTCAGAACGTATTTTAGACATATACAAGCGGCTGCAAAATACTGATACGGTGAGTACAAAAACTGAATACTTCGATAGGTAGGTGAGGAAGTCAGCAGTGTGTTCAGATGTGCCAATATATGTGGCACGTTTCTCGTTGCCATGTAAGGCATTAATTTCTGCGGACCTAGGTATATCTTTACAGAGTGAGACACTAGACCCGATTCAAACAGGCTTTCCACCGTCCGCTCTGTTGAGTAGTAGTAGTAACATAGAGCGATAAGGTTTACCTGCCCCGCTAGAGGAAAGAGAAGAACCGAGCTGGCGAGCTCCCTACTTCTTCCTCCAGACCGACGAAAATGGAGATTGCCGAAGCTGAGCGGGATAGCGCATAAGTTCTTGTTCGAGGTTACAACTTCTGCTATGATATACTGTATTTGACTGCGGGCAATCTAAATAGATCCGTTTTCGCTTTTCGTCATGCTTCAGGATTTTCGACAACTGTGTAGATGTCATCTACTAGATGACCTTCTGGATCCAAATGGGTGTGCGGCCAATGACTCATTGGTGCCGTACGACATAACACCTCTGAGGTCAAGCGCCGCATATCCAGATGATGTTTGTGATGATTCTACCCTAGAGGATCGATTTGAGCGGAAGAGGGGAAGGGATGAGAAAAACTTGGGATCAGATAACAAGGAAGATGAAGCTGCTCGTTCAGACGCTGAGGATCGGAGCCTCTGGAATTGAGGACAGCCAGTCCTCAGTCACCATCTTGGCAAAAAAGGTACATGAACTGAATGTCCTACGGTGTCTGAATTACGTTTTGCTGTTCACTGAAATATCAAGTTAAGTTGATTGCTGATCTTAATTGTTCATTTCCCTGCCTGGTAGTCTTCAGCTAATGCAATAATTTTTATTGAAGTTCTCCAATGTACGGTTCTCATTACAAAAATAGGAATTAGACAATTAGATTTGTAAAGAACGAATTACATCTCTAGAGAAAATACAAGTGTGGCTATTTTACTGATTGGGCACTAGTTATTTTTGTTAGACTCCTACAATTTCATATCTGTGGACAAATTGTTTCATAATCATGCTTGCTACTGTCAATGATACACTTAATCTCTTGTCGATGGGCATGAACATCCATCAGCAAACTAAAGCAACAACTGAAATAGGTTGAGTAAATCACGTGTGAACTGACAACACTACTAATAAATGTGATGATTCAGTTTTTAGAATTATACCATTCATTTGTTTGGTGGTATTAAGAAAAATATTATTAAAGATGCACTTTTATTAAAATGTCTGAACGAAATAAAATGTACAAGAGATACTGTATGTTTTTTTGTTTTAAACTTATTTATACAATCTATGCCTATATGATATAGTGACATGCTGAAATATACCAAGTAGACTAAATTACATTGTACATCATAATTTCTGTTGACCGAGTACAAAATAACAGGTTATATCAGTTTTCAATATAATCAGCAATATGATAAAAACTGTGTCATGCCACTGCTGCAAGCCATATTTTGATTTGCAAACCATTTAATCTGTAAACATGGCATGACCACTGTAGTGGGACATAAGAATATGATAAAAATTAGAGAAAAACGCCAATTTGGTACATCAAGTTGCCTCAAATGTGCGCTTTGGTCACAAACTTGCAAATCATGAATTCTAGGTCACGAAGTTGCCATGAACGTGCTCTTTGGTCATTCCATTACGACGATTGTTAGTTCGGTAACATGGCTGACCGTTTTTTTGCGAATTGCCCCCTGAATTTTGTTTCTTCTCATGTATGTACCCCTGAATTCAAAATTGAGGTTGGAATAATTCAAACTTGATTTCAAATTGATACATTCATAATAAATTTTATAAAATTCAATGAATGATATAGGAAATATCACGAGGAAGACCGAGGAGGAAGCTTCAGAGGATCATGACGAGGAGGAGGTATATTACGAGGAACCAGATATTTCGGCGGCCGTGGGGCGCGTAGCGACCACCGGCAGTTACGAGGAGGCCATGGTGGCTTCCGCGGCGAAGGAATCGGTCGGCGCCGGTCGGGAAGAGGAGATCAGGGGTGGAGGCGGCGTGAAAGCGGGAGGAGGACGCGCTGAAATTTCCTTCCCGCCAACGCCTCGCACGGGATGGGGGTCGGGCTCAGTTTGCCTCTTCGACCCCCACAAGTTCAGTTCGCGGGCCTCCGGATGGCGGCGTCCCCAATTTTTTTTTCGGGTCGGCACCGAATAGGGGGTTGTTCCGTGCAGATTTTTGCCCCGAACCCGCAAACAGGCGGTTGTTTTGCGGGTCAGGGCGGGGTGGGTCTGCTAGAGTTGCTGTAACTGGACATAGAAAGATAACTTGTGGAACTCCATTGAATCCAAATTTTGTCAAACTGTAAAAATGTTGTTGGTATGCTGTAATCCTTTAGGAAAACATTGTGTTTACTGACAAGTAGAAAACATGTTGTAAGATTCTTAGAAGTACAAAAAGCATGTTTTAAAAGTTATCTAGCGTTTCAGATAGCGTCATTAGGTAAAAAGTGATTGTTGTTAAGTCAAAGACACACTGTAGAATTCGAATTTCGAATAGCTGACGGGATTGTATACATGCAGCATTTATTCATTTGAACTGGGTGTTTGTACACACAGATTCTGTGCTCCGCAAGCTGACATCTGATACCAGTTTTTGCAGCACACGAGGCTGACAACTCCCCTGCACGCGGCAATGACCAAGTCCTACTCTATCTCTCTGCCTATCGGCACAGTTGCCTAACGCGTGGCAGGACATTGAATGCAACGTCTATGAAAATACAGAGAGGCCAATTATATACGTGCGCATATACAACTTGAAAGCTGCCTCTGTATTAAAATCATACGAATAGATGGATGGACAGATTGGGAGAACCGATGGCTGATAACATGTGCAGGTGGCAGGAGCACTGAAGCTCGTGTGCCAAAAAGGTTTTTCGTTCATAGTAAACTTTTATACTTATTTCTAAACTTTTCCATTACCGCAGTATTAACAAATATATATTCTATAATGCTCAATACCATCACTAACCACACCAATGTTGCTAAACATTAATTCTTCCGTTCTTGGTTATAAAGTTGCAATCTAAAGTATATATGACTTTTGCTAAATTTTGAACATACTCTATGATACATTTACATTAGCTTTCTTCATTCCTGATACATTCCCTTAAATATATAATAATAATAATCCTTAAATGTGAAAACTGAAAATAATGAAGCCACATCTATCAGAACTCTTCTTTTTACGGTTAATGAATTATAGCGTACATGTATTTCTGTCTCAGAGTTTTATCCTTTTCAATATTATTAGATATAATGGTAGATATTCAAAGCATGCAGCCAAACAAATATCTTAATATAGGTTTCTAGTGTATGAGCATGTACGAAAACTTGTAGAAACTTCTAAGTACAAATTAAAATACAAACCTGATTGTTTTATGCAGGGTTTATTGTGCCTTACAATTACATTGGGCAAAAACATATTAATTTTCTACACTTGTTAGTGAAATAACATCACTTATAACAATCAGTGTTGAGCATAAAATAATGTGAGTTCTCATAATTTTGCATAGATAAATTGTTATCATTCATTATGCTCACTACAGTGTGCTTTGTATCATATGGTGTATACAACTGTTGCTGCTAGACTCCCAAATAAATCGTTATACACTGAAAGTGCGTCTACTCCGGGATCTCCGGAGTGAGCAACCGAGCATTTTATTGTCATGGGAAAATGTGCAACACAACATATATTTTTCCATGGATTGGAAGATATGAAACTATTTAAACTTTGATTGAGTTTTTTTTAAAAAAATCAAACTATTTAAACTTTGATGGAGTTAACTCAAAAGTAAACTTTTTTTAGTGAAACCAAATAGTTACATGATAAAGATATATTGCATCATAAATGATGGCATAAATGTTAGTGCATATTTATTTAAACACTATCAAACTTGGAAAAGTTTGACTTCTTAAGAAAGTTGAAAGTACACTTTTTCAAAGGTTCCTTTTAAGGGATTACCGAATTAGCGCGCAACCATGGTTCCATGAGACCATGACTTCATGCACCGTGGTACAAGTATCACACGTCTATGGGCTACCAGCAAAGGGAGTGTGGGTTGTACGGTGTGCCCATACTACTTGCTCAAACAAGCTCCCACAGTCCCACTTATAACCAAGGAAAAAAACGCAAGAAAGATGGTCTCACGAGTCACGACACACACGCGCACAGCACCCCGCGTAGAGATTTGGACCTCTACCCACCGCAACGGCCAGGCGACCATCCGTACGGCACACAGGTAATGCCATGCCAACTCGGGGCTGTGCCAAGCCGAGACCACTACGACGCCTACGGACGGTAGGCTCGCCAAAGTGGGCTTCGTCCCAGGTCGATGCGGTACGATCGAGCGGCCGACGGGGCGTCACGTGAAAGCGGAGAAATGGCCACGATTAGGTGTCTCCAATGTTTATTTTCTAAGTCGATCGTAAATTGGGGTCCATCGTTGCATGCTATAGTAAGTTAGAAACTTCACAATGTTTAAAACGGGGTTGGACCTTAAGCTTTTTTTTAAATATTAGCAGGAGAACTGCCACTGGTGGAAAAAAGGCCTTCAATCCTGGTTTGTAAAGCTCATTAATCCTGGTTTTCGCAACCAGGACTAACCATGCGGGACTAAAGACTCCAGCCTTTAGTCCCGGTTGCTTATGAGCCGGGACCAATGGTCCTCCACGTGGCCCGGGGCATGTGCAGCGGCTGGAGGACCTTTAGTCCCGGTTCGTAACAGGGACCGGGACTAAAGGTCCATTCGGAATAAAATTGTATTTTCTGTTTCAGAATTTCTGCATTATCTTTATTTCTTTATTTCTCTATTTCTCTATTATCTAATCATCTCTATTCTCATATCTCATATCAAATTAGATACTTATAGCTCTCACTCTATATCTCAAATCAATTACAAGTACTTGTGGTCCTCACTTCCCGGTCGGTCACCCATCCTCACACTGCTTCACCCTTAGCACGCTTAACTTCTCAATTCCTTCCCTACTAGCTTCCAAGACTGCGCTCGCGACTTCTTGATAGTTGTATGCTACCAATTCTATTAACCTATACACTTTGGTAATATATAATATTACTTTTTTAAATTCCAAATAAATTCACAAAATAAGAAACAATGATTAAGAATAATAAGCACCAATGAATTTCAAATAATCTTTATGTATAATTTAATTATTAATTTTTAGATGATCAAAATATTCAAAAAAGCCAAAATACTTGAAAAATCACAAATTCGAAAATTAGTAGACTTTGTTAACCGAAACAAAGGGAGTACATTTTTTCAAACATACTCATCCAACATGGCTCAAATGAAGTACATTTTCCAAGCAAGCTCATCCAACATTTTTCCATACATAATCATCCACCTAATTATTAAGGTTAAGATGCTCAACATGGCTATTGTAGCCCTTTAGCTTCCAGAATCTCCTAGCTATCTCAAAGCCTAGGCGAGCGTCTAAAGCGGCATATAATAGTTGGTTGAAGCTCAATGGAACTTTTTCCCAACCAAAAATTAGTTCATCTTCATCATCATCATCATCATCATCTTCTTCTTCTTCTTCTTCTTCTCCCTTCTTCTTGTACTTCTTCTCCTTCTTCTTCTTGTCCTTCTTCTTCTTGTTGTCCCTCTTCTTCTTCTCAAGATGTGTCCCAATAGTAGCATTGGCCAAATCATAGAGACTCGGCGTTAGCTTGCTAGTGGGGTTTGGGACAACTTGTTGAAGATCATATGCGGACGGAATAACAATTCCGTATGGCCTTAGCTTGCGCAGATCGTTGTTGATAGCCGCACCACAAAACTTGTTGGTGGTGTCCTTTAAGAAGTCCTTGAGTAGTTGCGACACGCCATTGGCCTTACAAATTTGAAAGACCAATATCTCGGACGCCACCGAGAGTTGAAGGACGGCGGCACGCTGCGGGTGCACGTGAGTGGTGAACTCACAATCCAAGCCCACGCACTTGACCGGTGCGTCGTCGAGGAACTGGCGCTTGACCAAGCGGATCCACTTCTCCACCCTCGAAGCACGGAGAGTCTCCGTGATGGTGAAGTTCATCTCTTCGATGACCACATAGTAGATCCGAGACCGGGGCCAAAGTTGCTCCTCCATTGTCGAGGGAGAGAGAGCTCGCGGGCGCCGGCGGTATGGTGGTGATGTGGGAGAGATGTTTTGGGGAAGAAGAAGGCTAATGGTGTGCTTTAGATGATCAAATATGAGTGCTTTATATAGTGAGAGAGAGGGAAGATGAGCACACCGACGATGAGATGTGAATGCAGGCGAGTTTCAAGGTGCGCCGGCGCCGGTTCCCGATCACGCGCGCGACTACGAAGCGTCGTCGTAATCTCGATCGATATTGAAGCATCGTCGATCGATAACTGGCGCGAAGTGGGCGGTTCGTTTGAACGGGTCATTGGTCCCGGCTCGTGGCACGAACCGGGACTAAAGAGTAACCTTTAGTCCCGATTTGTCCCACGAGCCGGGACTAAAGGGCCATGGGTCATTAGTCCCGGCTGTTAGATGAAACCGGGACTGAAGGTCCCTTTTGAACCGGGACTAATGCCCCTGGCCCACATTTTCAAATGAACCGGGACTGATGGACCCTTTAGCCGCGGATCGAATTTGGTTCGGGACAAATGGGACGAATGGAAGCCCGTTTTTCCACTAGTGTGCTAAATCCATTGATTAGAAAGAGAATGGTCAAGAGACCCGCACTGCTCGGTTTGTTAGAGGGAAATCGGGCGAAACCCTGAACAACGGCAAGCCACACCTAAGCACCACAAAACATACAAGACACCAGTAGGCGGAACACACGAGGCACACGACCGGGCTACTCGAGCGACAGATAGCTCGCAGTGCTCACCGAAAACTGTCACATCGACCTGATCTACCAGTAACCTTTTCGCCAACCTCAAAACACCAAAGAGGAACGACATGCCCGAAAGAGGAGGACATGTGCCTCTCCGAATCTATGAGCAAGACCAAAGGGCTCCTCCGACGCTCCTTGCATGTGGAGAGTGCTTCAACTGCTGCACGCCATCGTTGCCAACCTTCACGGACCACATATCTGTCTGACCGGTTCCACCTCCAAAAACGAAGCCCCCAAGAGGGAATACGACGCCTAAGCGCCGCCATCGCCGACCCGGAAGACCGGATCTAGGGTTTCCCCTAGAGGATGCTGAGAAGGTAGGTAAGGACTGCTCCGTCGACGCCTCCAACAAGGGCACGACGCCCGTAGGCGCCGCCGTCGACAAGTACGGCTTTCGCCGGCAGCCTCACCCGCCAAACCCAGAAAAACCGATCAGCCACCCCTCCCGCTCCGCTGCTCCTGCCTCCACGGCCGACCTCACCTCCCTGGCCTGCTCGAAGTGATGTCAATCCATCTTCCTCTGCCTTGCGCTGGACAGGAGGATGCAACAGCCACGTGCCCACGCCGGCGCCATTCATCTCCTTCCAACCACCACACCGCCACATGCCACAGCAACGTCGACGCAGCCATGGCAGCACCTCACTCTGGCGTACCCCGGCCAACCCAACCACACCCGACCGGTGCCATTCATCTTCCGCACAGGACGAAAGGACGCAACAACCGACGGCGAGGCGGACAGGAGCTGCAAACTGCACATCCATGGCTGGCCGCCGCCAACCAGGAGGCACACGCACACAGCACCATCCCCTCCAACACAGCCAGCCGAGCCGGCTGTCATCACCTTTGCCGCGTTGTCCAGGACGCACACCGACGAAGGGCTCCGCGCGCATCTTCCATGGCGGCCCATTTGGGCCCAGATCGGGCCCGAACCTCCACCTCGTGCCCGCTACGCACCTCACGCGCAGCAACTAAAGGGAATATGCCCGAGAGGCAATAGTAAAGTGGTTATTATCATATTCCATGTTTATGATAAATGTTTATTTCTCATGCTAGAATTGTATTAATCGGAAACATTAATACTTGTGTGATTAATAAACTAAAAGGTTCCTAGTAAAGCCTCTCTTTTATACTAGCTCGTTGATTAACCGATGATCAAGGTTTCCTGATCATGAACATTGGATGTTGTTAATAACGGGGTCATATCATTAGAAGAATGATGTGATGAACACTCACACCCATAGTAAGATTAGCAATACGATCAAGTCATCAAGTTCATTGCTATATCAAACTCATACGAAATAGTTCTAATCCTCAGACCATGAGATCATGCTAATCACTGATACCGGAAGAGTGTTTTGATGATATCAAACGTCACACCGTCACAGGGTGATTATAAAGGTTGATTTGGGTATTCTGAAAGTATTAGTTGAGGCTCATGGATCAAGAGTGAAATTTGTCCGACTCGATGATGGGAAGATATTCTCTGGGCCCTTCTCGGTGATATTGCATTGGAATCGCTTGCAAGCATGTGACTAGGTCACGGGAATGCATTATCACAGAACAAGTAAAGAGACTTGTTAGGAGCGAGATCGAACTAGGTATGGTTGATACCAAATGATCGGATCTCGGACAAGTAATAATATCGCGAGACAAAAGGAATTAACTATGTTCGTTAAAGGTTCACACGATCACTAGATTCATCGTTGAGTAAGTGGGAGTCGTCATGGATTTCCAGATCCCGCTGATGATTATTGATCGGAGAGGAGTCTCGATTATGTCCACGTTATTCACGGACCGTAGGGTGATACACTTAAGGTTCGCCGTCGTTTTTGAGTGGATACGATACTCCGATCGAATTACAGGACAGCATGAGGGTTGTTTCAGAAAAGCATCGAAACTATTTTGGTATATCGAAATAACTCAAGGGTGTATTTGTTAATGTTTGTTAATTGATTGAATTAATAAATATTAAAGAAATAAAAATGTTTTATTAAATCAATTAGTATGAATTTAATTAGCATGAATGTCATGCAAAATTAAATGGGGGGTTACCTCATGTTGATGAGGGGGTTACCACCATGAAGAGGGGGTTACCACAATGAAGAGGATCATGAAGAGGAGGAGAGCCTCTCCTTGGTCGGCCATCCCCTTGGGGCTGCCCATCCTCTCCTATAAAAGGTCCCCCTCTCCTCCATGTTCATGCTTGCTTGATCCTTCCCCTCTTCCGCAAAGTTGCTGCCCTAAATCCGTCTTGGCTTAGCGAAGCTCTGCCGGATTGTTAGTTCGAGTTTCACACACTTAGAGAAGTGAGTGTTGGAGTGTCCGACGGATCCCTTCTTCCGCTGCCCCGCTGGACCGAGGGCGTGGAGGAGTCGACGACGAGCTGTACGTGTGACTGAGCATGGGGGCGCTGCCAGTTGTGGCACCGTGTACACAATCTCGTGATCGTCAAGTGAACCACTACGTCGACTACGTCAAGTGAACGACTACGTCGACTACGTGCGTCTTCCTCGACTCTCCATCAGCAACGTTTGTGCGGGAACGTAATCCCCGCTACCGGTCTTCGAGGGTTAGTCTCCGTTGCTGCCATCTCGTAGATGTTCTTGGCTAGTTTATGTGTTCATGTGTAGGAAATTTTTTGTTTTCTATGCTACGAACCCATCAGTGGTATCAGAGCTATCTCTATGCGTTGTTGGTATGCACGGTTAGAACACATGTGGATGTGTGCGTTGATGATCATATTATTGAATTTTTTTTTATATTTTGGATCATAGTGGCATAGTGGGATTAAAGCTTCCCGAGACTAACCTTACATGACCGCGTTCACGAGACTTGTCCCACACTTGACATGCTCTGGCATATGTGGCTTTGCGGGTGCACGTTTCTCCCACTATAGTTATGATTTATTTTACAAAGAGTTGTTAATAATATTTTTATCACCGTTATGGTTACATGTTCGTAGGTAAGAACGGTTCTTCCTAGAAAGTCCCAAACCACGTAAAATATGCAAGACAAATTAGAAGCGTCTAACTTGTTTTTGTAGGGCATGTGATGTGATATGGTTAAATTGTTTATGTTACAAATTATATGCAATGATCCTTTTTGTAAGTTATAAACAACCGGCAGGAGCCATATGGTTGTCTTTCCATTTTATGGCCTGCGTGCCGAATATATATATCCAAGTGATATATTGTAATGGAGGAAGACAACCAAGGTGGCGCACCATGGACCTTGGTGCTACGCCGATGGAATGATGGAGATCATGCCATGACGCACAAGATGGAGATCGAATGCGTGAAGGACCATATCATATCACATTATATATGCATGTGATGTTTATCCTTTTATGCATCTTATTTTGCTTAGATTTGATCGTGCGGTAGCATTACAAGATGATCCCTCTCACATAAATATCAAGATAAAATGTGTTCTTCCATAGCATGCACCGTCAAGAAAGTTCGTCGTTTTGAGACACCACGTGATGATCGGGTGTGGCAGACTCTACGTTCACATACGACGGATGTAAGACAGTTTTACATACGCGAGTGCTATGGTTCTACTTGGCGAGCCTAGTGATACTCCAAGTTGATGTGGAAGATCAGAGGTCCTTGTGCGTGGTGAATGACCAGCCCGTTGGAAACCCTAAGAGGAAGGTATGATGAGTATAGCAGCTTGTTTTCCCTCAGTTAAGAAACCAAGGTTTATCGTTCAGGAGAAAAACAGACAATGACGACTGAAGGTGATGCTTGCTAGTTTGCGACAGCTTCGGACAATTTATATATGGCGCCTCGTCCAAGCTTTGCTTGCTAGCTGCAACATGGAACCTGCACACAAACAACCAAGTACTTTGTTCCCAACTTGCGATGAGGTTGTCAATCTCACCGGTTTGCTTGAAACAAAGGTTATGAGCGTATCGAGTGGAAAACAGTAGAGTATGCGAATAAAGTAAACAGTGCGAGTAAAGTAAACAGGTAATAGCAATATGATGGAAATAGGACTGGGATCCACAGTTTACTAGTGGTGTCTCTCCATAAGATAAATAACACATGCTGGGTAAACAAATTACAGTTGGGCAATTGATAGAATAGAGATAAACGTGATATGTTAAGAAGATCACTATGAGATTTACTCTGGGCATTACAACAAAATACATAGACCGCCATCCAACTGCATCTATGACTAATAATCCACTTGTGGTGAATCAATCCGAGAACTCCACAAGTATTAAGTTGCGAACAACAGATAATTGCATTAAGCAAAGTGTGTAATGTAAACAAAGCATATGCCCTTGAGCATATGAATGTTGTTTTCTCCCTAGTAGCAACAGCACATCTACAACCTTAGAGGTTTCTATCACTCCCCCAGGTTAAATAGAGGCATGAACCCACTATCGAGCATAAATACCCCCTCTTGGAGTCACTAGCAACTACTCGACCAAGATAGCTACTAACAACGGAGAGCATGCAAGATCATAAACAACATAGAGATAACAAAATATAATATTCAGTACAGCAACTTAATCATAAACACCAATATTCATCGGATCCCAACAAACCAACATGTAGAATTACATAACGGTGATCTCAATCATGTAGGGCAGCTCATGAGATCTAAACATGAAGCACATGGTGGAGAAGACAACCATCTAGCTACTGCTATGGACCCATAGTCCAAGGTAGACTACTCACTCATCGCTCCGGAGGCAAGCATGGCGATGAAGAAGACCTCCGGTGGCGATTCCCCTCTCCGGCAGGGTGCCGGGAAGAGCTTCTGGACCCTCCCGATCTTCGGGTCAACGGCAGCGGCGGATCGCGATGTGTTCTGGAAAATTGATCGGGTACTTAGGTTTTTTCCGTCGGGGGGTCTTTATAGGCGAAGGGGCGATGTCAGAGGAGGGCCCAGGTGGCCTCACACCATGGTGGCGCGGGCCAGGGGCTGGCCGCGCCACCTATGCATGTGGGCCCCTGGTGGCCCCTCTCCTTCTCTCCTTTGGATCTCTGGAAGCTTCCGGGTAAAATAAGACTTCAGGAACTTGTTTCGTCCAATTCCGAGAATATTTCCTGTGTATCACTTCTGAAACACAAAAACAGCAGAAAACAGGGAACTGGCACTGTGGCAACTCGTTAATAGGTTAGTTCTGGAAAATGCATAGAAGTGCCACGAAGTGTAACGAAACATTAGGCAAATGGTGTAAAAACAAGCATGGAGCATCAAAAATTATAGATACGTTGGAGACGTATCAAGCATCCCCAAGCTTAACTCCTGCTCGTCCTCGAGTAGGTAAGTGATAACAAAAGAATAATTTTTGAGGTGACATGCACCTACACAATCTTGATCATATATGTAAGCATTTGTGAGCTGGGATCATAAGAACTTAAAACATGGGCATGAAAATATAATCTTGACAATAAGAACTTAGCAACCATGTTGTAAACATGCAAATAAACACAAACAAAAGATCAGGAAAATGAAACAATGAAAGTCAAACATGTGTTCAAATCATAAGGAAAAACATACAAATGGTTTTCAGCTTGTCCTTGAAAGAGAGCAAAATATAAATGCATAGGACACCTTCAAGTTTAAGAGGGCGACTAGATACAAATAATTTGAGAACAAGTGAAACCAACAATATGAGTCAATCAATGAACTTTGGGACAATGCATATCACACTAAGAATGACAACTATGCTCTCTTAATGGTGCATAAATAAAGAAGGTGGTGACTCAACATAAAAGTAGATGAAAGGCCCTTCGCAGAGGGAAGCAGTGATTGCAAGTTTTATAACCTTCAAAAATTATGGTACTTACCGGCTTTGAGCTCTCATTGCCCCCATCATAAGCATCTTGAATGGTTAAAGTTAATGCGAGAACAATTATGAAGCATATGCTTGACAAATCATAAGTTGAAAACCTCGTGCCCCGTGAATACGGGTACCCAAACCTCATGCTACTTTACTTAGAGTCCCAAGCAAGGCTCTTGTCATTGTAAGTATATGCATATCATTAAGAACCGCCAATGGGGTACCTCCGTGCCCGATGACATGGAACAAGCCCACACCAAAATGACAGGACAAGCAGACAATGAACACCTCGACATCTCTTTTATTTGCCTTTTGTTTAGCTTTTTATTGTGAGATGCGTTGTCGAATGTTCACCATGGGTATGCTGCAAATTTCCAACATGAATTATGCATGGCTTAGATTGGCGGCCCGGCGTTTCCCTAACACATATACAAACTCCATGATCCCCACAAGATTCCCAATTCATTTCACACCGCGGGCATCCATAAACAAAAGATCACGATATCAACTCAAATAAGAAGTGCAATGTTGAAAGCTTGCCCCATGACAGCATGGCTGGGCTAGAATCCAACTTACAACTTGCAAGCATAACAACTCAACATAAGAGACCACAATGTCAAATTTTTAAGAACAGGAAAAAGTAAAGTGTGCCTTCCGGTTCGTGAGAGCTTTACTGACCGAATTTCGCATAACACTGGTAAGAGTTTAATTTGAAGAGAAAATAAAAGCAAGTCAAATTTACTTGGAATAGCAAATTGCTAGTAGGTATGTATGGTGGACACTTTGGAAAACTTTAGCTTTTAGGAGTTGGATGCACGAGTAGAGCTCATACTCAGTACAAGGCGAGGGCTAGCAAAAGACTGGGAGCGACCAACTAAGAGAGCAATAATGGCCATAATCATGCAAAGCAACAAAGCGACATTAAAAGAAGCATAAGATGGCATCAAAAGTCAAAAACTAAATGATCATAGAGGCTATTGGCGACTTTGTAAGAGTCTAACATGTGTGAGCATGCGCCAAGTCAACCCAAATAAAGCATCAAGGAGAAAACCAAAATAATGCTTCCATACAATAAAAACAACGCATGATTTTTCCAAAGGCTCATTAAGCAATCTCAGTTATTTGAGACAAGTCATGCTACAGCAAAACCACTAAGCATACTATCAAAAAGACATCAAGCATGACATGAAAAAGCCTAAGCCGCAGTCTACACAAGCTCCTTCTTGTACCACTATTTTGCACAAAGCTTTTTCTCTTTTCCAACACCATTTGAAATTTTTAAAGACACCTCTTTTGATGAAAACCAATAAAGATCAGAGGCAAAAATACACCTTGATGAAATGATATGGCAAGGTCTGAACGCAAATCAAGGCGAAAACGAAAACCAAAAGCAGTAGCGGAAAAGAAGAACACCCGATTTTTAATAAGATTGAAAACTAGAGTGTTCTTGGCAAATGAAAAGCAAGGCAACTTCTCCAAAAGAAATTTGTTGGGGTCCAACCATTTATTGCAGCAAAAAAACAAACTAAACTAACTAAGAAAACTAAAACAACTGACGCTCCAAGAAAAACACATAGTGCATGAAGCAATAAAAATATAGCGTCTTGAAAGGTGACATGATTTTTGCCGATGAAGAAGGGGTGCCTCGGGGGCATCCCCAAGCTTTGATGCTTGTACTTCTTGGATATTTCTTGGGGTAATGCATGGGCATCCCCAAGCTTGAGCTTTTGTCCATTCTTCAACTCATCTCATCATTCTCCAATCCCTACACTTGAAAACTTCCTTCATACAAAACTAAACACAATTCTATTAGCAACATTAGTGCAAGCATAACATATAATCAACCTCTTTTTGCTTCAAGTTTCAACTAAAAACCACCACATATATAGCAAATACTACTGTAGCAACTTCTCTAAAAGTTCCGTGATCAAAAGAACTCAAAAGGAAGCGATAAAGTGGCAAACACAAATATTGGCAGAAATCTGTCAAAACTGAACAGCTGACAAAGGACGAATTTTTGAGGGGTTTTCTGTTGCTCAAATCAAAAAGTGTTCAACTAAAAAAAGTTTGGATATAACCTGGGGCATATGCACAAGAAATCGCAGGTCCAAAAGATATACAGAGAATTTATACGAATTTTTACGGTGCAGCACTGAAAACAGTTTTAGGACAGCAACATCCCCAAATCTTTACCTCACTCAAATTAGAGGCTTCTCTTGGCACAAAAACGAAATAAACAAGATAAGGAGCGGTCATTACAGTAGTAATGACTTCTAAGACTCAAATAAAAGAAAAATTACTGAAAATAAAACATTGGGTTATCTCCCAAGAGTGCTCTTCTTTAACGCCTTTGAGCTAGGCGCAGAAAATTGCGAATCAAGTAACATCAAGTGATGAAGCATCAAGATCAACTGCAGAAGTCTTGTCAATAAGGCATTGTATTTCATCCACATAAGTTTTAGAAGACCCTTTGTGATCATGCTTTGGTACACCACTTTCATCAAAAAGATTTTCAGGACAGATCCAGTCAAAATTATTTTCGAAAGCTTCACACAATCCCAAGAGCTTGCAAGGTATAGGTACTTCGGCTCCTTCATTGTTAGTACCAATAACCTTTATAGGCGAACCAAGTTTATTAAAACGTTTAAGAACCTTTCTAGCTTCAATAATGACATCTTTAAATTCTAAGCGCAAAGCTTCCAAGATAAAAGCTTTCTTTTCGGGATCCTCAATTTCGTGAAGCTTAAGGAACATGTATTGTATAAAAGGATTAAGACTAGCAAACCTAGCTTCTAACATGTGAACTAAATGAGCAGAAGCAACTTCATAACTAGGAGCTAGCTCAACCAAAGACTTTTCCTCAACTTCCTTATGCATACTAATGTGATTAAAGAACTCCTCAATGTTACTTTTTCCAATAATTGAACCACTACCTACTGAGAGGTCCTCCAGAACGTACTTAGGGATCAACATGATGAACTAAAAGTAAAGAAATAACAACTACCAAGGATTCTAATTTTTTTGGGTTTTTGATATAAAGCAATGCAGGTAAAATAAATAAAGTAAAGCAAAACAATAAAACAAAGTAAAGGATGTGTGTGCGGAAACTTCCCTCGCAGAAGTCTTCCACTTTTCCCCGGCAACGGCGCCAGAAAAGAGGCTGATACTCCAAGTTGATGTGGAAGATCAGAGGTCCTTGTGCGTGGTGAATGACCAGCCCGTTGGGAACCCCAAGAGGAAGGTATGATGAGTATAGCAGCTTGTTTTCCCTCAGTTAAGAAACCAAGGTTTATCGTCCAGGAGAAAAACAGACAATGATGACTGAAGGTGATGCTTGCTAGTTTGCGACAGCTTCGGACAATTTATATATGGCGCCTCGTCCAAGCTTTGCTTGCTAGCTGCAACGCGGAACCTGCACACAAACAACCAAGTACTTTGTTCCCAACTTGCGATGAGGTTGTCAATCTCACCGGTTTGCTTGAAACAAAGGTTATGAGCGTATCGAGTGGAAAACAGTGGAGTATGCGAATAAAGTAAATAGTGCGAGTAAATTAAACAGGTAATAGCAATATGATGGAAATAGGACCGGGATCCACAGTTCACTAGTGGTGTCTCTCCATAAGATAAATAACACATGCTGGGTAAACAAATTACAGTTGAGCAATTGATAGAATAGAGATAAACGTGATATGTCAAGAAGATCACTATGAGATTTACTCTGGGCATTACAACAAAATACATAGACCGCCATCCAACTGCATCTATGACTAATAATCCACTTGTGGTGAATCAATCCGAGAACTCCACAAGTATTAAGTTGCGAACAACAGATAATTGCATTAAGCAAAGTGTGTAATGTAAACAAAGCATATGCCCTTGAGCATATGAATGTTGTTTTCTCCCTAGTAGCAACAGCACATCTACAACCTTAGAGGTTTCTGTCACTCCCCCAGGTTAAATAGAGGCATGAACCCACTATCGAGCATAAATACCCCCTCTTGGAGTCACTAGCAACTACTCCGCCAAGATAGCTACTAACAACGGAGAGCATGCAAGATCATAAACAACATAGAGATAACAAAAGATAATATTCAGTACAACAACTTAATCATAAACACCAATATTCATCGGATCCCAACAAACGAAACATGTAGAATTACATAACGGTGATCTCAATCATGTAGGGCAGCTCATGAGATCTAAACATGAAGCACATGGTGGAGAAGACAACCATCTAGCTACTGCTATGGACCCATAGTCCAAGGTAGACTACTCACTCATCGCTCCGGAGGCAAGTATGGCGATGAAGAAGACCTCCGGTGGCGATTCCCCTCTCTGGAAGGGTGCCGGGAAGAGCTTCTGGACCCCCCCGATCTTTGGGTCGACGGCGGCGGCGGATCGCGATGTGTTCTGGAAAATTGATCGGGTACTTAGGTTTTTTCCGTCGGGGGGTCTTTATAGGCGAAGGGGCGATGTCAGAGGAGGGCCCAGGTGGCCTCACACCATGGTGGCGCGGGCCAGGGGCTGGCCGCGCCACCTATGCATGTGGACCCCTGGTAGCCCCTCTCCTTCTCTCCTTCGGATCTCTGGAAGCTTCCGGGTAAAATAAGACTTCAGGAACTTGTTTCGTCCAATTCCGAGAATATTTCCTGTGTATCACTTCTGAAACACAAAAACATCAGAAAACAGGGAACTGGCACTGTGGCAACTCGTTAATAGGTTAGTTCTGGAAAATGCATAAAAGTGCCACGAAGTGTAACGAAACATTAGGCAAATGGTGTAAAAACAAGCATGGAGCATAAAAAATTATAGATACGTTGGATACGTATCACCTAGCATGTACAGACATGGTCTCGGAACACGAACCGAAAGGTTAAGCATGAGTCATATGGTTGATATGATGAATATGGTATGTTCGCCTTTGAAACTATGCCGTTGCACGTGATGATCGGTTGCGGTATAGTGAATTTGGTTCATGTAATCACTTAAGAAAACTAAGAGGGATATTGTTTTTAAGTGGGAGTTCACTTAGTAATTTTGAATTATAGAACTCAATTTATCATGAACTAAATCAAAGTGAATTTGCATAGTTTGTTGTAGGCATTGGCATCCGTTTACTACCTTGCGCTTAGCTATAATTGAGATAATAGAACTATAGAATTCTAGATGTTAACTTTACGAACTGGTATCGTATTGTTTGAATCTAAAGTTTGAAGTCCTATTGCAAACTTTTAGCAAACCTTGTTTACTCAATAAAATTTAATAAATAGTATTAAATCAAGAGTAACAATTCCAGTGTTAGTATCTAAGTATCACACTTACCTCCATGATCCTTGATATTCAAAAGTTGTTTTTAGTATCAAGGTTATCTAGGAGTTGAAAGAATTGTTTCATAAACTATCATGTGTGGAAGATATTGTGATATCTGAAACAATGTTTGGTTGCAAAGTGATAGAGTATAATTTAGTAAGACACATGTTCTCATATTGTATGAGAATTTGTAAAGATTGGAGACGCTAGGTGTCCATATCTCCTAAAAAGGTTTTGGGAACTAACATTATACTCAAAATTCGTCCTCATGAGCTATAGTAGCTTGATCATGAAAGTTTTCATGATAGGATGAATACAAGATGTTGGTAAAATGTTTACTACATTAATAGATTACTAAAGAATGGAATTTGGAAGAACGCCAAATATTTGATAATGGTGATCTACTTCAAAGTGCGAGTCCAAGGGTATTAGTGTTTGACTAATCATACCTTGAACTATATGCCATGTGTATGGCGCCAATATTGATGTTGATAGATTCTTCTAGACGAAAAAGAATTGCTAAAAGAGAATCCAAAATTTATTCTGGCGGAAAAGAAAAGACTGGAAATGTCCAGCTCAGGTATATAGAAGATATACATGTTATGGGTATATTCGTTGCTTGTTAAAACAATGTGGTTCTTGGATATTTGATACTAAATTGGTTGGTATGAACTGTCATACAAAACAACGCAATACAAGAACTACAATGGTCTAATTAACTAGCAAATGAATATGGGATGATTCTCATCAAAAACAAATAAAGTGTTATTGTGTTTCATTGGAATTAAACCTAGCCTTCAAGATTTGTTTTAATAATTGTTATTTTGTTCTGGTATTATGAGAACAATGGTTGTTCAAATTATTACCGCATTCATAAAAGATGGATGAACGCTTATCTTGTTAGAGAAATCACATCCATAACACTGATGCTAAAAATGTCTCAAGACAAATAATTAGAAGATCAGTTATGAGTGACACCACCGTTTAAATCATATTGGAAAGTAAACATGAAGAAACTCCATGTTGATGGAATTTTGGAGTCTTTTGATTTTGGATCAATTGACACTTGTGAAAATTTCCTAGAGATGATCAAAACTCTATTTGTAGGCCAAAGAAGAACGGACGACTAACTTATTGGACGTTGTACATGTTGATGTATATTGTCCATTATGTGTAGCCGTGTGTGGTGGATCTTTGAACTTCATTTACTTTAACCAAGGATTTGAGTAGATATATGTGTATATTTACTTGATAAGGAAGAAGTATGAAATATTTGAAAAATGTTCAAAGTATTTCTAGATGAAGTTGAAAATCATTGTAACAAGAGAATAAAGAATTTATGATTGGATCATAAAGGAAGATATTTGAGTTACAAGTTTAGCAAATACCTAAAGTTGAGGAATTATTCCATAGACTTGTATTTCCCGAAACACCATAGAAGTATGGAGTGTTGGAGAGATGAAATCAAACTTTATTTGACATCGTTGGATCAAAGGTGTCGTCTATAAAACTGCCATTATATTTTAAGGATAAAGCTTTAGAGACTACCGCGTTTACACTGAAAAGAGCGGCATCATGATCCATTGAAATGACACCATATGAGTTATGGCATGGGATAAAACCTAAGTTGTCTTTTCTAAAATTTTGATATGCTAGGCATACGTAAAATGTTTACAACCATAGTCGGATAAATGCGTCTTTGTCGGTTATCCCAAAGTAACTGTTGGGTATTCCTCCAGAACACCTAAGACAAAATTGTTTGTCGCTGAAAACGTCAAGTTTCTTGAGAAGGAATTTTTCGCAAAAAGTCAAGTGGGAGGACAATAGAACTTTGATTAGTTAGTTGCGGCCACAATGCGCATGGCTATCGTACCTCAAAAGTTGTGGTCACAGATATCTAAGTTCCTATTGAACCGCGTGAGTTGGATAACAATCAAATAGTTAGATTTGAGAACAGATCATTATTGTTTGACAATGATGAATCGACTACATGCAAAGAAGCGATGATGGGCCCTGACTCCGTCAAATGGCTAGAAACCATAAAATCCGTGATAGTTCCATACACGAGAAACCAAGTTTCTGAACTTGGAAGACCCTCAAAAGGCATGAAGCCTAATGAACATATTTGGATCTATAAAGACAGACATGGATGTTTAACATCTATGAAATAGTCGACACATCGTTAAAAGAGTTTACGATTGTGTTCAAGGGGTTGACTGTGACAAGATTTGATCTTTCATAGCGATATTTTGTCTGGACGGATTACTGTAGCAACCACTACATATGCCAAGTTTGGTATATGTTAGTTGAACAAACAAGACAACATTCTTCTAATAGAATGGTTACCTAGGACATGTATATGACATGGTCCAATGGGTTTTGTAAATTCAAAGGATGCTAAAAGGCATGCAAACTTCAATGGTTAAAGTAAGCATCGCGGAGTTGGAATATTCACTGTGATGAAATAATTAAAAGGTTTAGTTTCATCAGATACGATGAATATGCTTGCATTTGCAAGAAATTAAGTGGGAGCGCTGAGACATATTTTCAGTACATTATGTAGAAGACATATTGTTAATTGGAAATGATGTATCTTTTATTGACACTGATTAAGAATTTCATTAAAATTAGATTTCAATGAAAGACTTAGGTAAAACCAAAATTTTGGGTCTCGATGTCTATGTAGATAGATCGAGGTGCCAATATGGTTGTGCCAAAGTACATAGATGAAATATTGAATAAAGTTCAATATGGAAATGATGAGAAAAGTTCTTGTCGCATGGAAGAGGTTGAAACAAGATTCATGTGTGTTTGACACTTGATGAGTGAAGCGACATGAATGATTTGATCGATCATGTATACCGTGATATGTACATATCCAGATATGTCCTATGCTCTAAATGTTATGAGCATATACAAGAGTGATAAATGTCATAAGATGATCACTGGATAATAGTAGGGATATCCTTATGTGCTTTGGAAGGACTAAGGATATACATTATGTATGACAAAGTGACACATAGTTCATTGTAAAGTGTTACATTGATACTAAGTTTGTCACAAGATACAAATTAAGTTTATCTCAATTTTAGCTATATGTTTAGGTGGCACAATATAATGGAAGGAAGTTCCATGATGGATTTGGATGAATTCCAAAGTTAAGACATTGTGATGGATTCTACAACAAAGGTTGATTATATGGCTGCTTTAGAAGTAGCAAAGGAGGGCATTTGTGTCAAGAAGTTTGTTATCAAACTAGGTGTAGTTCCAAGCGGGCTATTACTATGAAGATCTATTGTGTGACAATAGTGACAACATAATTTTAGCTAAAGGAACTAAGGTCTCACCTAAGAACCAAATTTATACCCAACTGTCTCATTTGAGAATGAGTGATGCATAGAGACGCAAAGACATGCAAATACACACAGAACTAAAAGTGTCAGATCTGGAGATAAGATTAACCACATGCAACACGTACAGATAACACGTGAAAGCCATAAGTGTTATATACGCAAGTATCAGCTAGATTATTGACTCTAGTGCAAGTGGGAGACTGAAGGGAATATGCCCGAGAGGCAATAATAAAGTGGTTATTATCATATTCCATGTTTATGATAAATGTTTATTTCTCATGCTAGAATTGTATTAATCAGAAACATTAATACTTGTGTGATTAATAAACTAAAAGGTTCCTAGTAAAGCCTCTCTTTTATACTAGCTCGTTGATTAACCGATGATCAAGGTTTCCTGATCATGAACATTGGATGTTGTTAATAACGGGGTCATATTATTAGAAGAATGATGTGATGAACACTCACACCCATAGTAAGATTAGCAATACGATCAAGTCATCAAGTTCATTGCTATATCAAACTCATACAAAATAGTTCTAATCCTCAGACCATGAGATCATGTTAATCACTGATACCGGAAGAGTGCTTTGATGATATCAAATGTCACACCATCACAGGGTGATTATAAAATTTGATTTGGGTATTCTAAAAGTATTAGTTGAGGCTCACGGATCAAGAGTGGAATTTGTCCGACCCGATGACGGGAAGATATTCTCTGGGCCCTTCTCGGTGATATTGCATTGGAATCGCTTGCAAGCATGTGACTAGGTCACGGGAATGCATTATCATGAACGAGTAAAGAGACTTGTCAGGAGCGAGATCGAACTAGGTATGGTTGATACCAAATGATCGGATCTCGGACAAGTAATAATATCGCGAGACAAAAGGAATTAACTATGTTCGTTAAAGGTTCACACGATCACTAGATTCATCGTTGAGTAAGTGGGAGTCATCATGGATTTCCAGATCCCGCTGATGACTATTGATCGGAGAGGAGTCTCGATCATGTCCATGTTATTCATGAACTGTAGGGTGACACACTTAAGGTTCGCTGTCGTTTTTGAGTGGATACGATACTCCGATCGAATTACATGACAGCATGAGGGTTGTTTCAGAAAAGCACCGAAACTGTTTCGGTATATCGAAATAACTCAAGGGTGTATTTGTTAATGTTTGTTAATTGATTGAATTAACAAATATTAAAGAAATAAAAATGTTTTATTAAATCAATTAGTATGAATTTAATTAGCATGAATGTCATGCAAAATTAAATGGGGGGTTACCTCATGTTGATGAGGGGGTTACCACCATGAAGAGGGGGTTACCACAATGAAGAGGACCATGAAGAGGAGGAGAGCCTCTCCTTGGCCAGCCACCCCCTTGGGGCTGCCCATCCTCTCCTATAAAAGGCCCCCCTCTCCTCCATGTTCATGCTTGCTTGATCATTCCCCTCTCCCGCAAAGTTGCTGCCCCAAATCCATCTTGGCTTAGCGAAGCTCTGCCGGATTGTTAGTTCGAGTTTCACACACTTGAAGAAGTGAGTGTTGGAGTGTTCGGCGGATCCCTTCTTCCACTGTCCCACTGGACCGAGGGCGTGGAGGAGTCGACGACGAGCTGTACGTGTGACCGAGCACGGGGGCGCTGCCAGTTGTGGCGCCGTGTACACGATCTCGTGATCGTCAAGTGAACGACTACGTCGACTACGTCAAGTGAACGACTACGTCGACTACATGCGTCTTCCTTGACTCTCCATCAGCAACATTTGTGCGGGAACGTAATCCCTGCTACCGGTCTTCGAGGGTTAGTCTCTGTTGCTACCATCTCGTAGATGTTCTTGGCTAGTTTATGTGTTCATGCGTAGGAATTTTTTGTTTTCTATGCTACGAACCCATCAGCAACACCGTCCCCGACCACCACGAGCAGCAGCAGCACCTCCGCCGGAGAGGAGGCCATCACTGTCACGGTGGCCAGAGCCGCCCGCATCTCCTCTCCTTCTGCGCCGCCATGGCTAGCAACCTCCGAAAGCTCTGCCAGAAACGAGATCCCGCCGCCGCCGGCCACCAGCGGGCTTTGCCCGGCGGCGTGAGCCAACGGCGGCGAGGGAGGAGGGAGTGGGGGGTGGCGGCGGCGCTGGATTTTAGGGCTCCGCCCGAGTCGCTCCAGGGAGCGACGCGGGGGCTGTTGGGTGGCTGTGTGACTTTGGAAAGGGGCTCAATTTAGTCTGACTGTTGGACCTTAAGCTGAAGCCCATAGGGTCAGCTTTTTTCATCTGCTCAATACTCTTTCCTAGTCTCACGTCCGCATGCAGAGAGAGAGGAGGCAGCATGCAAAGACAGAGGTGGGAGAAATAATTGCTTTTTATTCCTTGTGACCGAGTCTTACCGGTGTGGGTGGGTCTTAAGATTTTAGTGCTATGGTAGACTGCCACAATGTATATTTCTGCTTGCGGTCGACCACAAGAGCTTAAGATCGAGTCTTATTTCAACATTGGAGACATCCTTATGTGGTCCCTCCCGACCCCGTCCATCGACCGTGCCCTGCGCCCCGGCAGTGTAGCTGCGCCGGATTTGGAGCACTTGATCCGTATTGGGGTACGTCTGGTTTTGTTGCTAGTCTACCATGTTTGTTAGTACCACTCTCCATCTCCAGGATCAAAATTAAGACGGGTTTCCCAGCTTC
This sequence comes from Dactylis glomerata, assembly GCA_007115705.1. Taxonomy (NCBI): domain Eukaryota; kingdom Viridiplantae; phylum Streptophyta; class Magnoliopsida; order Poales; family Poaceae; genus Dactylis; species Dactylis glomerata. The sequence continues at coordinate 4,967,720 of QXEO01000464.1, read as the reverse complement.
TGTGGAAATATTGCCCCCATTTTGATTCTTGACCACCACGATTCAGAACAGCGTTACTCCGTTTCCTTTGTATAATCATGCGTCCATCGACTACACCGACTGCTCACTCGTGGAATGCCATGGCGATCGAGATGTTGCTTTTGCGGAGCTTGGCGTCGATCAACGTCCTGATGTAAGGCTGCACGACACACGCACGTGAACAATGACGTCCACTTGGGAAAGACGATGGCAGCCACGTCCATCCGCTCCTCATCATCTCTAGCCGGAGACGAGAGGATAAATTCGGCCGCAGCGCCATCATGGTGCCGTAGAACACGAACACGGAGCTTGGCTTGCTTGTGAGCTTTCACCGGGAACCGGCAGTAGCCTGGTGACATGGGAGCAAGTCTTGCTCTCAGCCAATCCTAAGTTCGAGTCCCGAAGGGGACGGATTTAGGTATCTCATGAAGTCTTCTTCTATAAAAAATCTCATCGGGTGCTAGTGTCTGGGATGGTCTCATTTTTTTTGTGAGCTTTCACCGGAGAAGTTCGGTCCGACATCATGACAGGCCGGGGTAGATGATTGTCTCTCTTTTATTGCACGGAGTATGGATGAGAGAAGTTAAACATTTTGTTGGTGTTGCTGCCCGGATCTTCCTCCGCGAAGGACATGAAAAGCCTTCTTTCATGGTCGGTCGACTACAGACGTGATGCTGATTGAATGATTTTGTGGAAGAAGATTGTGAATTATGATGTTGACAACTACTCCCCCCCTTTTAGAAATATAAGATATTTTAGTTTTCTGAAACTAATATATCTTTACGTCTTTTAATGTATAGATTCGAGCGAATCTATACACTAAGGGCTTGTTGGCTCCCATCATTTGAGGCTAGAATCAAAGAATTCATTTATAATTCTAACAATTGCTTGTTTGGCTGCCACGGAATTGGTTATGGAATTCATTTAGAATTCCATGGGTTTTCATCTCATGTCTAACCTTAATATCTATTGGGTACCCTATCATTTCTGTGGATTTTTTAAAATAAAATGATATTATCATATTATTTCATTTCATTTATATTAAATAAAATGAAATGATGGGTGTCAAACGAGCCCTAAAAAATATCTAAATATATTAGCTTCACAAAGTTAAAATATTTTATATTTTTAAACGGAGAGAGTACTTGAAATCTGTTAAATCGTTAGGCGTTCGAAACCATGCATTCGCGCAAACAAGGGGACTGCGTAATGAGTTTCTGACGTGCGTGGCTACTCACTTCACTAGGCACACACAGGAGTACAATATAGGACCCTGAAAAAAAAGCTACGGATTGATTAATGATGATGGCACGATGGACCGATATGGTTCTTGTTGCTGGTGCCACTACCACGCCCATTATTTCCGCTCGTGCCCAGTAGGCTGCTGTCAAGGTGGAGAAGCTACGGTATACCGCCAGCAGAGTTCAAACTTCAAAATACGTGGACTAGATTTTGCTCACCTCTGGAATCTCCCGTGATAGAGTGATGCCGGCCGACTTCGCTGAACTGTACTGCAATAGTTCCAAATTTCGAGACTTTTGAACAAACGAAGTAAGTTATGTTCGGATTTCACTTGAATTCATCCCTCGGCTATGTTAAAACCAGAAAGGTAACACTAATGAACCCCTTAAATCAATCACAAATTTTGGATTTTCAGGAGAATCCATCTATTGAAAAATGAAATAGAACACATTTTAGTTTGTAAAATATATTTTTCGACGTGGATTTTCTGTCGTGCATAGGCTGCCAGCCATTGGATACCAGGCTCATATGATCCCTCGTCGTGGGATTGTATGGATCATATTTTTTGGCCTGTGTGACAGAGTGAGCTAGACGTTACGGCTGCTCACTTTCATGGTTGGGTTATTATGGTAAAAAAAATTGGGGTGCGAAGGGCTGGTCGTGCCAACAGGTTGCGTGATGACCGGTAAAAATGGTATGCAATGTGGACAACAGGTGATAATATTCGATGCCAGAGTTTTCATTTTTTTTGCGCATGAAAAGAATGAAAGTGAAGATGCTAAGCATTGCCAATAGAGAGTAACAAACGTTGCGCGGCTTAGCTGTTTTGTAACCACGTACTACTCCGTTCGGAGGATGAGTCCTGGTTTGTCAAGCGCTTTGTTGATCAGCATAATCATGCCATGTCGCTATCCTATGATGAACAACGAAGATATGGTCGTCCCATAGCAGAATAGACGCTACTACTCGCGAGCTAACACGACACCTGCGAGCAAATAACGTGCAACTTTCTAGAGTGTGTTCCATTGTAGAGTCAGTCCACCACACTAATTCATATGTTCCGTTTAGCCATCAATCTGTGCACATGCAATTTTACCTGAGTTGCACTATCAAGCGAGATCTAGGTTTCTCTCTCATGTGTGTTGCGTCGCCAGTCCATTTCCCCCATCACCGCCGCACCTCGTGAAAGGATACGGATGTCGCCTAGAGGGGGGGGGGGGTGAATAGGCGATTTAAAACTTTTACGAGTGGCTTGACAAATGCGGAATAAAACTAACATTTAATTTGCCAAGCATACAAAACCTAAATAAACTAGGCTCACCTATGTGCATCAACAACTTATGCTAAAAAAGATAAGCAACTATGTGATAGCAAGATATATATATATAACTTCAAGCACGAAGGCTATCACAAAGTAAATTGCATAAGTAAAGGAGCTCGGGTATAGAAATAACCGAGGCACGCGGAGACAACGATGTATCCCGAAGTTCACACCCTTGCGGGTGCTAATCTCCGTTGGAGCGGTGTGGAGGCACAAGGCTCCCCAAACGCCACGGAGGCTCACCGTAATCTCCTCGAGCCCTCCCACCAAGATGGAAGACCCGACCACTATGGGACACTTGAGGGCGGTCACCGAACCCGTACAAAGCTTGGGGCAATCTCCACAACTCAATTGGAGGCTCTCAAGAAATCTCCACTGAGGCACCACAAAGCTTGGGAAGATCTCCAAAACTTAATTGGAGGTCCCCAAGAAATCGCCACGGAGGCACCACAAAGCTTGGGAAGATCTCCACAACTCAATTGGAGGTCCCCAAGAAATCCACTAAGCCGTCTAGGGTTCCAAGAACCCAAGAGTAAAAATCTCAACGAACTTTCACTACCAAATCTCCGAGGAGAACTCAAACTGATGCACCAAATGCAATGGCAAGAATACACGAAGTGCTCAAATCCTTCTCTCCCAAATCCTACCAAAGCAACAAATGCTATGGTGGGATATGAGAGGAAGAACAAAGAGAAAATCCACAAAGAACTCCAAGATCTAGATCCAATAGGTTCCACATAGAGGAGATAATGATTGGTGGAAATGTAGATCTAGATCTCCTCTCTCTTTTCCCTCAAAAAGATGCAAGAATCATGGGAGGGATGGGGAGGAAGGGCAAGCTCTTCAAGGTCAACAATGGAGGAGAGAGAAAATGGAAGAGCTAACCTCCAAATGAGGAAGAAGGGGCTTTATATAGCCCCCGCACGAAATCTGACCGTTACAGGAATTTTAACCCGGAAATTCCGGCCTCGGGGGCGGAATTTCCGACCCGGGGGCAGAATTTCCGCCCCCCTAATAAATTTCCGCGCAAAATTTCTGCCCCCCTTACAGAGGGTTGCACCACAAAATACTTAGCAGAATTTCATAGGGGCGGAAATTATGGAATTTCCGGCCCCCGAAAATTCCGGTCTCGGGGGCGGAATTTCCAGCCCGTGGAAAACATCGGTATGAAAACGGCTGTAACTTTTGTATCCGGACTCCGTTTTTGATGATCTTGGGCTCGTTGGAATCACCATAACGAGCTCTACAACTTCATCCACAGAAACATCATAGTACAATAAAGGAGGATGAAACCAAATGATAAAAGGTTTGACTTAGCTATAAAGAAGAACCGGTAAAACCTTCAAACACCAAAAACGCAATAAGAGTTCCATACGAAATCCGTTTTGATGAGCTAGAGCTTGTCATGGAAATAACCGCAAGCTCTAGAACCTCACATGAATAAAAGTCAAATAAGAACCAAGATAGATAATGCCAAGAATGCAAAGGTTTGAGCTCTCTCCGAACGATACAATTAAGTTACTCACTCGAGAGCCGCTCTTGATAGTACGGCTATCGATCCTAAAACCTGGTCTCCCAAAAACTATGAGACCGGTAAGAAAGAAACCCTATCAATATCATACCTTTGCCTTGCGCATTCCACTTGAGCTATATGGTGACGATCTTGATCTTCTCAAGATGGACTACTTTTCTTGATTGCGCTTGCTCGGTGAAGTCTTGCGGATTGCTCCCCAATACTTCACTATGGGAGAGACACTACTATAAATATATTCACATGTCCATTACCACCAAATGGACACCGAGCTACAAGCAAATGATATATTCTATATTCCTATCTTGAACTTGTGCTTCAACTTGATCAACATTGCATTTTATCTTCTTCCTTCATAATGATGATGTCTTGAGAATGCACATGAGAGTTCACTCCATATTATTCCTCAAGACACACTCTATCGGCTCAACTCCCTTAGACCAATCTTCGGATCACTTCTTGAATAACGCCTTGGTCATTGAATAATCTTCTTTATCTTCATCTTCTTACACCCTTGAAACCAACATATGGCCCAAGCATTATCTACAGACAAGTCCTATAAATATAACTTAATGCAAACGTTAGTCTATAGGGATTGTCATTAATTACCAAAACCACACATGGGGGCACATGCTCTTTCAATCTCCCCCATTTTGGTAATTGTTGACAATCTTTTTGAGAGGGTTTATATAATGAATTTAAAGGACTAAGATGGTTACACTAACATCAAATACTACAAAATTATGATGTTAGTAGAACCATCATATATAGAGAAAACTCTCCCACAATCTATGCACGTGTGAATGAACTTGAATTTCCTTGCATATATTGTCAACCCATGTTGTTGGTAAAGTTTCCACTATATATTCTCAACCATGCAAAGCATGCAAGGCAAATGCTTAAGAACAAAACCAAAGCATGAAGCCCAATTCCCTTCAAACCCTCGAAACTTCTTCCCCATTGGCATCCATTGCCAAAATGGGCAGAAAGGCTTAGAAGGCCAATAGTGAGAGTTCCTCCTCAAGGTGTGCATGGCCCAAAAAGAGTGAAAACACATGCATAAATCCAAAGACAGAATTTTGGAGGAAATCAAACTATATTGAGGATCAAAGATTGCAAATAAAATAGGATGACATGATGGTTAAACTTCCAACAAATGAAGATAGCAATCAAAAGATCCAAATAGCGAAACAAATAAAGATATTATGAGAAGACCAAAACAATGCTCTAAATAATATGAAGAAGCTTCCCAAGGTTTGTGCACAACATATTCCATTTGAATTGAAGTATAAGGTGCACAAACATGGAATCATCACTCCCTCGATATTATTCAAAACAAAATGATACCAAGTGACATCAAATACTATGATAACCACAAAATGGTGATTTAATATGAAATGAGGAAGCTCCCCAAGGTACATGCACAAGATAGAATGTTTGTATTTGAATACAATTTGCACAACATGGAATCCTCACTCCCTCAATACCATTTAAAAAGAACCATTAGCAAGAGACCATAGAAAATAAATCAAGCTTAACACTTGCATCTAGGAAATGATTGAGCAATAAATAAGGAACAAACATATTAAATGTCTCAACCAAAGGAATGTGTGATAGGAATGATAAAGCATATTATAAGACTAGTACAAAGATGAACATAGAGTATCCACATAGTCCTCAATGAATGATATTGCTTAGCATTCCATCCCAACACACAAGGAATAAATAAGATATCAATTAAGGAGATATCATCTCTCATGTGTATAAGTTTCTAAGTAGACAACATCACAAAGATAATTATCACAAAGAAACATGTACACATAAAATAGATACAAAGAGAAGAACATGATATCTAAACAAGTTCATGCAATATACCAATGAGATTTTTACCTTTAAAGTATGGCCAAAGGCTCAATTTATCTTATTGCATATTGAAGAACTTCAACCACAAACATGTCAAAGACATCACAAATATCAACAAGGGAAAGAAAATAGTTGGGATGTTTTGAGAAAAACAACAAGTATCACAAATAAGTATACCAAAGGAATGAACTAAATTTGCACTTTCATCAATATTGCACATGTGAGGAACTTGAGGAATTGATATGCAATAAAATTGCTAGATAGACATATTTGGGAAGGGTGAATCATGAGCATGATTTTATATATTCCCCAAAATATGCACTCATCTCAAATTACTCACATTTTCAATAGAGAGGTTTCATTAAGATCTTTGCAAATAAAGATTTTCATGCCATAAAATGACCCACACAAGGTTAGATGCTAGAAAAGTATGCATGAATAAGATACTTGTTACCGAGATACCATTGGAAGGATGTACTCCCTCCAATCGGAAATAAGTGTTGGGAATAGTACAAAGTTTGTACTAAGTCCCCGACAGTTATTTCCGATCGGAGGGAGTAGTAGATAGGAGTTCTTCAATAATCCTAGCTTGCCTCAAATTATCAACTAGTCACCGCTTCATCCTTATTATTGAGACAAGCACCAATATATCTCCCATGTACCTAAAACATATTCAAGTACAATATGGTCCCCAAACTCATCGGGTCTGAAGTAGTTAGAGACACTACAATATATAGGACAAGCTCCACATAAATATGTGCATATAAATATGAACTTGAATTTCATGTACATCTTAGCCTATTTAAGATTTATTGGATTTTACCCTATATATTGGATCAAAGAAAGCAAAGCATGCCATAGAGTATACATTTAGTAAATATGCATGCACAAGACTTTCAAGAGCCAAAAGATATACAATTTGGATAAAACACCAAGAAGATCAAGAAGTCACACAAAGGTGTGAAGAACTAAAGGTTGTCCAAATTATATCAAAGAATCAACTCAACACAAGATTGACTCCAAAGTCCACCAAGTGAACAAAGCAAACACCAATGAGCATAAAGGATCACTAAAACATACATGCCCAATGACTTATCTCATTTTAAGAATATAGAGCAAAATCAAGAAAAGAGATATCCATTCTCCCAAAGAGAGCAAGGTTCCAACAAACAAACCAAACTCTCCAGTCTTTTATGATGGCACACTAAGTACCAAAAAGAAAAGATTTGTATTCGAACAATAACCAATACCAATTGAAATATGCCCAAAGAGTATGTTATAGAAAATATAGGAGAGCTCCCCCAAGATTAGTGCATTATTTATGATTTTGCATCTGAATACAAAATGCACACGAATGGGATCATCATCTCTACCTACATTAAGAATAACACAAAACAAGTTCAACAAAAACAAATAGAATCACAAGAGTCAAGGAAGACAATGGGAAATAAAACAAATACATTTCTTGGCAAGAGATAAGGTAATTAAAAGCAATAGCCAATGTAAAGATGATCAATATATATACCACATGATAAAGTACCAATTTTCCAAGGACAAGAGGTATTTGGAGTTATTAATTTCCCGTTGGTATTTTACACATAAATCCAAGATCATCTTCACAACAAGAAGCATATGAAAAGGATAAGAATTAAACACCATGCAAAAGAAGATATTCTTGATAGACTCAAATAGTTAAACAATCACGCAAAGCAATGATTAGAATAACTTGAAGCAAATGGTTTTCCAACTTTGATGTAGAATTCCACATTTTAGGAAAACCCTACCAAGAATGTATCTCACAAACAAGATCCAAAACAAGAGCAATGAAACAATTTGGCAAATTGAATCTTGTTTGAGCAAACATGTCACATAGAAAAAAGATAATTTACAATATCAACACTATGTGACACAACCTCAAATATACACATTTTTAGGGTTGTGAAATGCCAAAGCATATCACTCCCCCAAGATGGGATGATCCATTAATCTCTCACAAGAGCCAACAAGATACAAACAATATACAAAAGGCTCAACAAGAACAACCGTACATGGTGTGCAAACCAACATGCACATACTTGATTACTCAAAATAAAGTGACGAAGGAATGACAAACGGGCCCCCGATATTCGCCTACCTGTTTTTCGGTCCAGGAAGGGTCTCCCTCGAAAGGCTTTTGAGGCCCATCAAGGCAGCGGTCTAATGTAGCCCAGGAGCTAAACTTGGCGTGCAAGTAAGGGCCCGAAGAATTCAAGTTAGATTAGGTTTCGTCTGTTTAAGGACCGATCCAATCTGTACTTGGCTTGAGAGACAATCCTGAGACCCTGCCTTCGCATATAAAAGGCTAGGAGGGAGATCTCGAAACCCTAGATGCTTTTCCACCCACCTCACGCCGGAGCGCTCGACGACTTAGAGCTCTCTGGTTCGGCTAGATCCAATCTACGCCACCATTGTAACCCCATCATCAAAGCCACCCCGTCAATACAAAGTCAGACAAGCAGGACGTAGGCCTTTTACCTTCTGAGGGGGCCGAACCTGGGTAAATTCCCGTGTTCCTTTGCTTTCGTCTGATCGTCATCGAGTTCGCCAGGTCCCCAATACGCTTCCTAGATCGAAAGCCCTTCGACATGGGCATTGCTGGGGATAAACCTCGTCAATTGGCGCCGACCGTGGGGACGACGAGATCTGGATCTACGGATTCGCCGGCTCCATCACCAACCACCACCAAGATCGACATCGACACCGTCATCGGCATCGCTGCGCCGACCAACGTCGATGCCACCACCAAGATCGACATCGACACCGTTATCGGCATCGTTGCGCCGACCAACGTCGACGCCACCACCAAGATCGACATCGACACCATCGCCGGCATTGCTGTGCCGGCCGTCGTCAACGTCAACCCGGTGGAACCGGAGATCGATGTTGTCGACTCGACCGTCATCGACAACGCTTCGCCAAGTACCGCCAACCTCACTCCGATGGCAAACGTCATCGACCCCACCTCAGGCACGACAGGACCAGTGCCCGGAGGCTATGCCATGGCCTTCGGATTGTTCAACTTCCACATGGACAACAACGGGGGCGATGGAACTACTCTCCATCGGCGAATCTGCTCCGCTCGTGGTCGAAACGACAACACCACCAGCCGTCGGGGGTAAACCCTCGACAAGCGCACTACTAGCGCCATCGGAGGAGGAACCGAAGCTGAAAACTTCGACCCCATCGGTCGGTGAAAGGACACAGATGTCGCCTAGAGGGGGGGGGGTGAATAGGCGATTAAAACTTTTACGAAAGGCTTGTACAAATGCGGAAATAAACTAACATTTAATATGACAAGCTTACAAAACCTAATAAACTAGGCTCACCTATGTGTACCAACAGCTTATGCTAAGCAAGACAAGTAGCAAGGTGATAGCAAGATATATAACTTCAAGCACGATGGCTATCACAAATGTAAAGTGCATAAGTAGTGGAGCTCGGATAAGAGTTACCGAGGCACGAAGGAGACGAAGATGTATCCCGAAGTTCACTTCCAAAGGAAGCTAGTCTCCGTTGGAGAGGTGTGGCGGCTTAATGCACTCCGAACGTCACAAAGGCCTCACCTTGAGATGTGGTAGCACAATGGTCACCAAATGCCACAAAGGCTCACCTCAAGATGCGGAGGCACGCTACACACCAAACGCCACAAAGGCTCACCTTATTCTCCTCGCGCTCTCGCACAAAGCAAGATGCCACGATCCACTATAGGACACTTGAGGGCGGTCATCGAACCCGTACAAGCTTGGGGCAATCTCCACAACTTAATTGGAGGCTCCCAAGAATCGCCACAAAGGCACCACAAAAGTTGGGGAATCTCCACAACTTAATTGGAGGCCCCAAGTATATGCCACAAAGGCCACTAAGCCGTCTAGGGTTCCAAGAACCTAAGAGTAATAAGCTCACAACTTCCACTTACCGAATCTCCGAGGAGAACTCAAACCGATGCACCAAATGCAATGGCAAGAGCACACAAAGTGCTCAAATCCTTCTCACTCAAATCCTACCAAAGCAACTAATGCTATGGAGAGATATGAGAGGAAGAACAAAGGAAATCCACAAAGAACTCCAAGATCTAGATCCAATAGGTTCCCCTCACTTAGAGGAGATTTTGATTGGTGGAAAGATAGATCTAGATCTCCTCTCTCTTTTCCCTCAAGAAGATGCAAGAATCATTGGAGGGATTGAGAGATAGAGCAAAGCTTCAAGGTCAACAATAGATGAGAGAGAGAATAGGAAGCCACCAGCCCAAGGAGGAAGAAGGGGGCCTTTTATAGGTCTCCCCACGAAACTAGCCGTTGCAGGCCACTTTCTCCGGAGTCTCCGGCCTTAGGAGGGCAGAGACTCCGGGCATGGGCTAAAAAGCCTCCACCCCCATCTCTGCGCTGAGCGACACCTCGAGTTTTTGAGGTCCGGAGACTTGGGCCGGAGTCTCTGGTCCCTAGGGGCCGGAGACTTTGACCTGGAAAAGTACCCGGAGGTTCCGGGCCAAATCTCCGGACGAAAAACGGCGAAAACACATTTTGGGCCGGAGTCTCCGGCCCTACGAGGCCGGAGTCTCCGGCCCTGGAAAAGGCAGAAACAGCTGAAATCCAAAACGACCATAACTTGAGCATCCGGACTCCGTTTTCGATGATCTTGGGCTCGTTGGAATCACAACAACGAGCTCTACAAGTCTATGCATAGAAACATCATAGTCCAACCAAGGAAGGTAAAACCAAATGAAGAAAGGTTTGACCTCTCTTCAAAGATAAACTGGTAAAACCTCCAAACACCAAAACGCAATAAGAGTTCCATACGAAATCCGTTTTTGATGAGCTAGAGCTTGTCATGGAAATAACCACAAGCTCTAGAATCTCACATGGATAAAATCCAAATAAGAACCAAGAAAGATAATGCCAAGTATGCAAAGGTTTGAGCTCTCTCCGAACGATACGAATAAGTTACTCACTCGAGAGCCCCTCTTGATAGTACGGCTATCGATCCTAAACCCGGTCTCCCACACTATGAGACCGGTAAGAAAGAAACCCTATCAAGAACATACCTTTGCCTTGTGCATTCCACTTGAGCTAGAAGGTGACGATCTTGATCTTCTCAAGTTGGACTACCTTTCTTGATTGCGCTTGCTCGGTGAAGTCTTACGGATTGCTCCCCCATACATCACTATGGGAGAGACACTAGAGAAATATCTTCACATGTCCATTACCACCAAATGGACACCGAGCTTCAAGCAAATGATATCTTCTGGAAGCCTATCTTGAACAGGCGCTTCGACTTGATCAACATTGATGATGTCTTGAGAATGCACATGAGAGCTCACTCCATCTTATTCCTCAAGACACACTCTATATAGGCTCAACTCCTTTATGACCAATCTTCGGATCACTCATTGAATAACAACTTGATCATCACATAATCTTCTTTATATTCAACTTCTTACAACCTTGAACCCAACATATGGATCAAGCGTTGTCTACGGACAAGTCCTACAAATATAACTCAATGCAAACATTAGTCCATAGGGATTGTCATTAATTACCAAAACCACACATGAGGGCACATCCACTTTCAGTCGGGTCGAACGATTTCGAAGATCCACCTCCATCCCCGACCACCGCATACTGCGTCGATTGCGACGCATACCACTACGTGGGCGCCAGAGATTTCTCATTCCATGAGATCGCCGGCTGTGAAGATCCTCGGGGGGGCACGGCAGCTGTCTACCCGACGATATCTGAGTGCGATCGGGCTCTCAACGCCCTCACGCTCCGCACTGCATCGTATGACCCCGACTACGTCGAAGGGTTATACTCAGACTACACATGTTCAGATGACGACGACGACGTCTACCCCAAAGCTAAGGGGAAAATCGGCAATTCAGCAAGCTCCGCCTCACATTGCGAATCTGCCGCATCCATCGATGGTTATGCAGCGGGTTACGATTCTGACTTCATGATCGAAGTCGGGCCCTACGTCGAAAGCGACGATGTCTACCCTCCAGCGCTGGGTGAAATCAGCGATAATTCGACCCTGTGGCCCGGGGGCCACTGCATGATGGCATCGCACGGCGATGGAAACGAGAACAGAGACAACGACGGCCGAAACCGGACACACAACGACCGCCAGGTGGTCACGCACGACCAGATCCAGTTCGCAAGAAGGGTTTACGCGGGCGAGGTGAACTTTGGTCCCAACCCAAGCCCGAGCGATATGGCTGCACTCCGGTTCGTCGTCCAGGAGCAGAAAGACCAGATCAGTGCTGACAGGCGAGTACTGGAACGGCGCAGAGAGGAGGCTGATGCGTCCAGCAGAAGACGGGCCGAAAGATCGTCCCATTATTCATCAAGCATCCAGCACAGATCGAGATCACGCACTCAGCCGGGGGCCGATATGCACAATATCACCCGAAATCTGGAGGTAGAATTCAACGAGGCTGAATTGATGCCCAAGACCAAGAAAGCTGCGATCATGGCCGCAGCAGCATATATTGCCACGAACGCATCCAACAACAACGAGCATATGCGACACCTGAGAAACCTGGCACTCGAAGGAGTAAGGGTGCTTCAAGGCACGCCCGGCTCAGGACATGACGCGACAGCAAGGACAACCGTCCAACCGGCAGAGCAAGCCAGGCACCTAGCACCGGTGCCAGCCGTAGCGCCTCGGACGCAAGTGGTTGAACCCCTCAATGGGGAGCTTCGGCACGGTCTGGCCCAGAACAGAGTCGACCAAGGGCGAGCGCGGCGCGAGGCACGCCGCTTGGAGGGAGATCGCGAGGCGGAAACGTTTGGCGGCACCAACGATGGACTATGCGGGGCAGAATTCTTTAGCCTTCTGATCCGCTCCGCACCGTTGCCGAAGGGAATCAAGCTCAGTGACTGCATAGTCAAGTTCAACGGGCAGCAGGATCCCCGAATTTGGCTCGATGACTTCGTAACCGCTATCAAAATCAGAGGCGGATCCAGGGACAACGCCCTCCAGTTGTCGCTGCACTTGAAGGATAACGCAAGAGCTTGGCTGAACAATCTCGCCCCAGATAGCATCCGCTCTTGGGAAGAGTTTCGACAAGCATTCATCGCTAATTTCTGAGGCACTTCACGACGACCTACGTCGTTCGAAGAATTACGCCTATGCGTGCAAAGAACTGGAGAAAACCTGAGGTCATACATCTCACGGTGGATCAGCCTCCGGAACACGATGGAAAACATCTCACCCGAAAGGGCCATCGATGCCTTTCGGGACGGCCTCTTTCTACGCGACTTCAAGGAGGAGCTTGGACGCTGCAAGCTGAAGACCGTCGACCACCTCATGAGCTTGGCGAATGAGTGGGCCGATGGAGAAGACTCCATCGCAGCTCCCAGAAGCCGCCATCGATCAGCAGAGCGCGACGTCAACACAAAAGACCAATTTAACCCCGGATCCCGAAAGAAAGGTCGTCGGAACCGCTACGACGACACGGAGAACACAGACATGGTAGCAGCAGGCTACGTGCACGAAGACCGTGACGACAATCGCGATTTACCGCGATGAGGGAACAATTACCATGGCAGCAGTAGCAGAAGTACCAGCCGCAACTCGAAGCCAAGTAAGGAGTGGCGCCGGCGACAGCCACAGCTATCGGCAGAGGAAATGCTTGATAGCGGATGCCCAAGGCATACGTACCTCGACAAGGACGGAGTACGAAGACCTACGCACCTCCTCATAGAGTGTAGAGAATTCCTTCGTCTCAACCGGGCACTTCAGGAGAGGATGGGCACCGAGCAGCCAGTAGCGGGGGCGATAGCCTTTAACGCTCTGCCACCACCGCCTAACCCACCAGCGAACGTCGTACAACAGGGTCACCAGGCCGCCACGATCCAGCAAGTCGAGCCGTGACAGCCGGCCAACGAGGAAGAAGAGTTCCCGCCACCAAGAGGTTTCGTGCCCATGATTCAGAGGGGGCGCCCGGCGAATAAAGTTCAGCGAAAGGGCGCAAGAGAAGTGTTTCACGCCGAACACGCGCCACCGGCCACTCCCGAATATCTGAACTGGTCCGAACATCCGATCGGCTTCGACCGGTCAGATCATCCACCGAAGATCCCACGCCCAGGACACCATGCCTTGGTTCTCGAGGCGCAGATAGGGGGTTTCACCTCGAAAAAGGTGTTCATGGACGGAGGCAGCAACTTGAACCTCATCTACGCAGATACACTGCGGAAGATCAAGATCCTGATAAACAATCTCCTGCCAACAGAGACTTCCTTCCTCGGAATCGTCCCAGGGAAGCCGACGTACCCATTAGGGGCGATACATCTCGATGTCATCTTCGGCACACCAGCAAACTTCAGAAAGGAGAAGATCGAATTCGAGGTCGTCGACTGGCCCTCGTAGTATCACGCCATCCTCGGACGACCAGCGTTCGCCCGATTCATGGTGGTACCGCACTACGCTTACGTCAAGCTGCGGATGCCCGCAAACAGAGGACGACTGACGATCAGCGGCAGCTTCGCCCGATCAGAAAACTGCGACAAGGACTTCAACAGTATGTCCCAAACCTTCGGGGTGCACGAGGAGCTGCACCACATTCGGGAAGCCACTGTCATGGACATCGATCCACCGGCACAGCAGAACGCCCCAGAACTATCATTGGATGCCACCAAAGACACCCGAGAGCACCAGATCCACCCGACGGATCCAACCAAGACGGCGCGGGTGTCGAACTCCCTCTCCCCCGCATAGGAAAGCGCACTCGTCGAGTTCCTCCGTGAGCACTGGAGGATGTTTGCCTGGTGTCCAGCAGACATGCCAGGCATCCCCAGGGAACTCGCCGAGCACGAGCTTAAGATCTTTCCCAACACGAAACTGGTCAAGCAGTCTATGCGCCGGTATAATCCAGAGAAGGCCAAGTCGATGGGCGAGGAAATCAACCGCCTCCTCGAAGCCAAGTTCATCAGAGAGATCAAGGAAGCCACGTGGCTCTCGCCACCTGTCATGGTGGAGAAGAAGGACACCAAGATTTATAGGATGTGCATCGACTTCACGACCCTAAACAAGCACTGCCCGAAGGACTACTTCCCCCTGCCCCGAATCGACTAGATCATCGACTCCACGGCAAGATGCGAACGCCTTTCGTTCCTCGATGCCTATTCCGGGTATAATTAGATAAGGCTGAAGGTAGAAGACGAAGACAAAACGGCGTTCATCACCCCGCACGGGGTATACTGCTACATGACGATGCCCTTCGGGCTCAAGAACGCCGGAGCCACCTATCAACGGTGCATGCAGGCGTGCCTGAAGGAGCAAATTGGCCGCAATATCGAGGTCTATGTCGATGACATCGTCATCAAGACCGCGAAAGCGGATAGCCTGCTCGATGACCTTAGAGAAACCTTCGCCAACCTCGACAGATATAGCATCAAGCTTAACCCGAAGAAGTGCTCTTTCGGGATACCCACCGGCCAACTGCTGGGCTACCTCATCTCCGAGAGAGGGATCAAAGGCAACCCAGAGAAGATACAGGCCATCATCAACATGCAGCCTCCAAGGACGCTTCGACATGTCCAATAGTTGACAGGTCGACTAGCAGCGCTTAGCCGCTTCATCAGCAAGCTCGGCGAAAAAGCACTTCCTTTCTACCGGCTGCTCCAGAAAACAGACAACTTCACGTGGATCGAAGAGGCGCAAGCCGCGTTCGACGACCTCAAATGTCGTCTGTCGACCTCCCCAGTTCTCGTCACACCCCGAGAGAAAGAGCCGATGTTGCTATACATCGCGGCTACGAATCAAGTTGTCAGTTCAGTACTTGTGGTCGAACGCGCGGAAGAAGGCAAGGAGCATGGAGTACAGAGGCCCGTGTACTACCTGAGCGAAGTTTTATCTCCGACCAAGCAAAGATACCCCCATTATCAGAAGCTAGCATACGCTATCTACATGACGGGGAAGAAATTGCCGCACTACTTCGAATGCCACTCCATCATAGTGGTGGCCTCGAATCCAGTTTTTAGCATCCTCAACAACCCAGACGCCACAGGGCGTGTGTCGCTATGGGGAATCACGCTAGGACCCTGGGAGATCACGTATCAGTGCCAGTCTGCAATCAAGTCCCAAGTCCTACCGGATTTCATAGCCGAATGGACGGAAGCCCAGATGCCCAAACTCCCAGACCTATCGAACAGCTGGACCATATTCGTCGATGGGTCCAAGCGGGTTTCGGGAGCAGGAGCAGGAGTGGTTCTCATATCACCATAGGGGGACAGGATGCGCTATGTTCCCCGCATGCGTTTCTCAAACCCCTCGAACAACGAGGCAGAGTACGAAGCCGTTCTCCATGGCATGCACATGGCCAAAGCCTGTGGGGCCACCCGCATTAAAATCCATGGAGATTCGAACCTTATCGCCCATTAAGTCATGAAGGAGTGCGACGCAACCTGTGCAAACATGATTGCATATCGCGCCATGTATGATAAGCTCGAAGGCGAATTCGAGGGCTGCGAAGTGACGCACATCGGTAGGGAAAGCAACGAAGAGGCAGACAACCTGGCCAATATCGGGTCAAGGTGCCTCCCAATACCGCCCGGAGTCTTCTTCGAAGAGATATTCGAGCGCTCCGTCAAGATCAAACCAGTGACCAACCCGGCGTTAGCAACACGCTCGGGGGCTCGGCAGGCCAGCACCGCCCCAGTGACAGGAGCAGAAGATCTCCCGAAAGACGCGGCCGCAGTCATGCTCATCGAAGCAACATGGACGAAGCCATACTTGGCCTACCTGATGCGGGGCGAGCTCCCAGAAGATCCAATCCATCGCCGACAAGTCATGCGGCGTTCCAAGGCCTTCACGATAATCAACGGGGAGCTCTACAAGCGCAGCACCACAGGGGTGCTCCAACGGTGCATAGCGCAGGAAGATGGAATCGCTCTCCTTCGAGAAATCCATGAAGGAACCTGTGGGCACCACGCTTGCAGCCGAACCCTAGTGGCCAAAGCTTTTCGGTCAGGATTTTACTGGCTATCCGCCCTCTACGACGCCAGGAACATCGTCCAGCACTGCGAAGCATGCCAGCTATTCGCCACCAAGCCTCATGCACTTGTGTCCGAACTGCACACCATCCATGTGGCCTGGCCCTTCGCACAATGGGGGCTCGATCAAGTGGGGCCTCTCCCCAAATCATCCCGAGGAGGTCATACATACCTGCTAGTCGCAGTGGACAAGTTCTCCAAGTGGATAGAGGCTGTTCCGGTCACCAACCAAGAGGCGACCACGGCGGTCAAGTTCTTCGAGTCCATTGTCTACCGGTACGGCGTCCCGAACAGCATTATCACCGACAATGGCACCAACTTCACTTCGGGCGAATTCCAGGACTTCGCCAAAAACCTCGGCATCAAGCTCAAGTACGCTTCGGTGGCGCACCCCAAGTCTAATGGCCAGGTCAAAAAAGCTAACGGACTCGTGTGTGGAGGCCTGAAGAATCGACTACTTCGACCCCTCAAACGTGCAGCAGGTGCCTGGGTCGAAGAACTGCCTTCGGTGCTCTGGAGCTTGCGAACAACACCCAATTCTTTGACGGACTACACACCTTTCTTCCTACTCTTCAGAGCAGAAGCAGTACTACCCACGGATGTGCGCTATAGCGCGCCCCATGTGGTCGCCTACGTCGAGGAAGATGCGAACAAGGCGCTAGCAGACGCCCAAGATCTACTAGACGAAGCTCGAGATGTCGCCCTCGTTCGGGCGGCGGTCTATCAGCAGAGCCTCCACAACTACCACAGCAGACGGGTTCGCGGACGCTCATTCGAGCCGGGCAACCTGGTGCTCCGCCTTAAGCAGACAAGCACGTCGAAGCTGGAGCCGCCATGGGAAGGCCCGTATCTCGTCCACGAGGTCATCCCAGGAGGAGCATACCGCCTACGCAACCCGAAAACGGGGAAAGATGTAGAGAACCCGTGGAACGCCGCGCAGCTGTGCCGCTTCTATCCTTAGCTAGCAAAGCTATCTCCTACACCCCCTCTACTATGCAATCAAGCGTCGGCATCAGTCCGCACCCAACATTGGGCCTTCGACACCAAGCAATAAAGTTCAAGTTCCTCATTTCATGAATCGACATCTGTGTATACTTATGTTTGGGGGATTCGCCTTTCAACCCATGCTCAGGGGCTTCGCCTCTCGCCCTAGGCTCGGGGGCTTCGCCCTCTTGACCCACGCTCGGGGGCTTCGCCCTATGCTTGGGGGCTTCACCCTCTTGACCCACGCTCGGGGGCTTCGCCCTATGCTCGGGGGCTTCGCCCTCTCGACCTACGCTCGGGGGTTTCACCCTCTTGGCCCACGCTCGGGGGCTTCGCCCTATGCTCGGGGGCTTCGCCCTATGCTCGGGGGCTTCGCCCTCTCGACCTACGCTCGGTGGCTTTGCCCTATGCTCGGGGGCTTCGCCCTCTTGACCCACGCTCGGGGGCTTCGCCCTACGCTCGGGGGCTTCACCCTCCTGACATACGCTCGGGGGCTTCGCTTTTTCGCCCCAGACAAACAAGAAAAAATACACACATATCCAATATGTACACAAAGCAGGGGTACAGATACAGCCACAGGGCTAGTTCATGGCGCCGTGGCACCCTGGTTTGCTCTCTGACGATCACTTTTGGTGATAATCTGTTGAGCGATACTAGGGGATGGAGGAAGTGTCTTCAGAAGCTCCAGCTCGACCTTAGGATAATGAGCACGCACGAAAGCAAGGGCGACCACGGCTCCGCAGCGCAAATGCTCTCGGACAAAGGAGTACACAGCATTCCCATTCTCGAAGCGGTCGAGCAGCGCCGGCAGACCTTCGGGCTGGTTGTTCAAAGGGAACATCGCCTCGTGCACCAGAGCGAGGGTGCTTCGGCTCATCTCAACCAACACTCCAGCTTGAGCGATCCTGTCTTGAAGAAGCGTCAGCTTCATCGCTTTTGACCGATCGGCCCAGAAGTTGTCGGCAACCTAATTGGCGTGTGTTTGAGCAGCAATAAGGTGCACATTCACACGTCGGGCTTCAGCGGCACTGTCAAGGCACACATCTGTAGAAAGAGGTAGAAAATCAAATTTTGTGGGCTCAAATCACAATGTGCAGCGAAAGAGCTCAAAAGCCTTACACTTTAGGGATTTCCCAAGATTGTCGATCTCCTCGAGAAGGAATTTTTCGCCATCCTGCGCATGTGATGCTTTAGACAGAGCGACATCGACCTTCGCTGAAACTGCCCTCAACTGTTGCTGCATAGTCCTAAGTTGATCGCGCAAGGACCGAATCAAGGTCAATTCGCCCGTGGAAGGCGCCCTCCTCTCAGTGGCACTGGAAGAACTAGCAGTTGTCTCATAAGAAACAGGCCAGGCACCCGAAGGCGTGGATGCATCCTTCACAGGGCGACCTCGGTCACGAATAGCAATCGGCAGTCAAGGAAGCAGACACATAATAGGATAACAAAACAAGCACTGCAAAGTTACAGCAAGGGATGCACCCGCATTAAAATGACACGGTTCAACATAGCATCATGATACTAATTACAGATGCACGACAGGCATCACCGACACTACGCTGAGCTACCAGGGGCCTTGCTGGATTGGGCGCCGGAAGTTCCACGCCTTTGAGCCCGCGCTGCCGCTCGCTGATCGTTCCTTTCGGCCAGGAAGCTGGTCAATCAAGCAACCAAGTCCCGTGCTCGAGCAACATAGCCCTTGGCCGACTTGTCACGTCCGTCAGCATCCTTCGGGTATGTGCTGGTGACCTTCTCGGCATCGAACGGCACCTCGTGCATCATCATCAGAGAGAAGACAGACTCAAAACCGATAGTTACCTGTCGGCGCACAGCAGCAACTAACGGGTCTTCACCATCTGGCTTCACCGCCAAGGCTTCGAGGATCCCAGCCATGGTATCGCTAACCGAATCGGGGATGGATGTGTCCCGAACACGGATAAGCGTAGACCGCACCTTCGCCAGGAAGCTGCAGACTTCCCGACTTAGGCGCTCGGCGGTACCAACACTAGACTCTAGACCAGCAGGCTCCTTCATAGCCCCGGCATCCAACTCCGCAGCAACTGCAAGATATCACAAGTTCTTCAACTAAGAGAAGCAATTCTTCGCCATTGCAATACCCAATCAAGGGATATCAAAGATTTACCGCGCAGAGCGTCGAGCGAGGTCTACAGCCGCTCCTGCAAGTCCTTCTCCCTAGATTCGGCATCCAGACGGCTATTTTTCACGCGCTCCTGAGCTTCGGACGATTCGGCCTTTAAACGGGCGATTTCGTCGGCCAGCTCGGCGGCCTTAGCCTTCAAGCTCGAGTTTTCAGCAGCAAGATTGTCCAGCTGAGTCTTTAGGGACGTCTTGTCAGTGGCAGCCTGTGATCCGATCCCTGATCATTTAAAGATGTCGTAAGAAGGTGAAGCGAAATAGCTCACAGAGCAAAGAGGCGACAAGTTAAGAAACAGTACTCACGTCGAAAGTCGTCGACCTGGGCGTTCAGTCATCTGTTTTCTTCCTCCAGCACAAGAAAGTTCTTGCACACCTTCGACAAGTCCCTAACAATGGGCTGCGCGAGAGGAGGCAAGGATAAACTCTAAGAAATGTTGTTAGGAGGGCGAGCCCAAGTGTAAACACTTTGACTCACCCTCGGGGGCTACTGATAGGAAAATATACGACGCATAAAAGCTGGAAATTTCAGACTTACATGGCTTTTCGAGCTGGAAGGCTCGCCGGAGGAAGTAATCAGGACGAATTCAGGTTCACCCACCTTTTTCTTCGTAGGAGACGGAGGCTTCGAGGGGTCGACCTTGGGAGTGGCGTCTCCAACTGCTCTTTCCTGCGAATCCGCGGTGTGTTCGAGGGAGTCGTCATGGGGCCGAATGCGATATTGGTCGCGATCCCCTTGGCTAGCCGAGGTCTCCTCGGTGGACGATCTGAAGCAAGCATTGAAGTCAATACATCATAGCCATTTCGAAGCAAGGTTGTATGATACAAAGGAAACTCACAAGGCATCGATTCCAAATTTTGGAAGGACCCTTCTTCCCACTCGAGGAGGAAGACGACTGCTCAAAGGCATTGCGGGGATCACGCTGTCGTCGTCATCACCCGAGAAGAGATGGGCATCATCGATATCCTCTAAGTCCTCGACGACATCCGCGATCGGTTGTTTCTTCGGGGCTCTTGATGGCGATGGAGCGGCAAAGGTCGATCCCTCCGGCACTTCGGTGAAATCTCACCCTGGATACTCACCAATTTCGGGCTCGGGCGGATAGCATCGGGCCACTTCGATTACCTATACAAGAAGTTCAATCGCGTTCAATGATACGTCCAATTTGCATCACTATTTTATATCATAATTTACTGTTATTCATTGATATATTTCATATTTGGATATGATACTTATGTTATTTCCTTTGCTTTCACATGTTTGATGATCATCGGAGGAGTTGCTGCCGGAGTCAGGATTCTGCTGGAAAAAGGACCATCAAGAGACCATATTTTGAAGATCAGGAAAATTCCAGAAAAATACTCAGAAATTATATTTTCCCAGAAGACTCAGGAAGCCAGAAGGAGGAGTCGAGAGGAGCCAGGGGGGCCCCACATGCCAGGGTGGCACGGCCAGACCCCTGGCCGCGACAGCCCTGTGTGAGGGAGCCCTGGCCCACTTCTGGTCTCATTCCTCCGCATACTTCATCGGCCCCGAAAACCTAAGTCAAGTGGGGGCTCAGAGTTAGACACCGCCGCCTCTGCGGGGCGGAGAACACCAGAGAGAGAAAGCTCTCCGGCAGGGAGAAATCTGCCGGGGAAATTCCTTCCCGGAGAGGGGAGATCGTCGCCATTGTCATCACCATCGCATCGGACTTCATCGGGATCATCATCATCATCTCCATCACCAGCACCTTCATCTCCACCATCACCACGCCATTCTGCTGTAACATCTTGAGTTGGATCTTGTTATATTCATAGGGGAAACTTTCCCGGTGTTGATTACTCTTGTAGTTGATGCTATTGAGTAGAACCGTTGAGTTAAGGTTTATGTTCAGATTGTTATTTACCATTATTTCACCTCTGATCATGATCCATATGATGTCTTGTGAGTAGTTCGTTTAGTTCTTGAGGACATGGGAGAAGTCAAGATGTTAGTAGTGAATTATTGTTGAGAAATATTTAATGGTTTGATATTGTTGTGGTGCTATTTCACTAGTGGTGTCATGTGAACGTCGACTACATGATACTTCACCATTTATGGGCCTAGTGAGATGCATTGTGTATTTGGCTACCGATTGTGGGGTTGCTGGAGTGACAGAAACCTAAACCTCCGTTGGGAAACCATTGCACCAGGGAGCATAAGATCTTAGAGTTTAAGGCTGTGGTTAGATTTATCTTAATTACTTTCTTGTATTTGCGGATGCTTGCAAGGGGTATAATCACAAGTGTGTATTTATCCTAGTAAGGGTAGTGCGCTAGCACAGGTTCACCCCCATAACACCTATCAAACCAATAAATACTATTGGCTCTATGAAGCGAAAGCTCTTGACAGAAACTCCCGTGTGTCCTCGAGAACGTTTGGTTATTATAAGTACACAACTGGCTTGTCCTTTGCTAAAGAAGGGATTGGGCCACTTGCTGCAATTGTTACTACTGTCTTTTATTTACTCGCACTTTATTTACTCGTATCACCAAATACCCCTGAAAACCTGTTTGCTAGTATTTACAGTGATTCCTTGATCAAAACCGCTCATCAACACCTTCTGCTCCTCGTTGGGTTCGACACTCTTATTTATCGAAAGTACTACGATACACCCCCTATACTTGTGGGTCATCAAGACTATTTTCTGGCGCCGTTGTCGGGGAGTGTAGCGCTATTGAAGAGTGGAATTGGTAAAGGTAACCGTCGCTGTGAGTATTGTTTTTATTTTGTCTTTTATTTTTGTTTTACTCTGCTATGGAGAACTCTCCATTTGGTTTCCTATTTGGAAACACATCTACTACTACTGCTGCACATGCGGAGGAACCACCACCGCCACCGCCTGCTGAAATTGATCCTTTTAAAATACCTATGAAAATTGTTGGGCGAATTATGGATAACTGCTATTCAGGAGATGGAACTATCCATCCGGGTGATCACTTATTATTTATACATGAATTATGCGAGTTGTTCAGATGTGCAGGTATTTCACCAAGCCAGGTTAAAAAGAAATTATTCTCATTATCATTGAAAGGCAAAGCTGAAGAGTGGTATCGGCTACTCCAAGATGGTCCATCTATGGCATGGGAGGATATTGTGCCTCTCTTTTATTCCAAGTTTTATCCTCCAAGTGAAATTCATAAAGACCGTAACCGGATATATAATTTTTGGCCTCATGATGGAGAGAGTATTACTCAAGCGTGGGGGAGATTGAAGTTACTAATGCTCAAATGCCCCATTCATGAGCTCCCCAATAATATTGTTATTGATAATTTTTATGCGCGGCTTACTCTTCCTGATAAGGATTATTTGGATGCTTCTTGCTTTGGATCATTTACTCATATGAAAGAAGATGCTAAGTGGAAACTTCTTGACCGTATACAAGAAAATGCTGAAGGTTGGGAAAACGACAAAGGTAGGAAGTCAGGTATAAACTATGATTATGAATGCATTAAATCTTTTATGGGAACCGATGACTTTCATAGTGTTAGCACTGCTTATGGTCTTGATTCACAAATACTTGCTAATTGTCTTAAGGCTTTTGCCTCTTATCTTGATGTTCCAAAGAAAGATTGGAACAAATATCATGCGCCTTATAAAGATTCTATTAGTTATATTTCTGCTGCAGCTACTGAAGTTTGTACTGTTGATAGCATTGTGCCTGAACCTTATTTTGAGAAGACACCTTTCCCTGCTAAGGTAAAGAAGTATTCTACTTTGGTAAGTGTGTCTAATAAAAGTATTAAGAAAGCTGCAGAACCTGATGAGCAAATTACTATTAAGTCTCCTGTAGCTATATTGAAGGATCTTGTTACTAAAGATGTAGGGGATGAATATATTCTTTTTTGTGAAGATGCTTCTAACATTCTCTCACATCCTAAAAAGCATAGGAAAACAAGTGTTCCTGTTATTTCTGTCAGGATTGGAGATCATTGCTATTATGGTTTATGTGATATTGGTGCAAGTGCAAGTGCTATTCCCTTAGAGCTTTACAAAGAAATTATGCATGAGATTGGCGCTTGTGAACTTGAAGATATCGATGTGGTTGTTCAGCTTGCTAACAGAGAGACTGTTTGGCCTCTTGGTATTGTTTGAGATGTGGAAGTTCTTTGCGGTAAGACTAAATACCCTACTGATTTTCTAGTACTTGGTAAGGAGGCTAGTAAAACTTGTCCTATTATTTTTGGTAGACCATTTTTGAACACCTGTGGCGCCGTGATAGATTGTAAGAAGGAGAATTTTTTTACTAAGTTTAATGGAGAGTCTTATGAGTTTAATTTTTCCAAGTTTGCTAAGACTTCTTATGAAAATGACACGCCTAATGAAAATTTTCGAGTTGAACAGCTTGCTTCTATTGCTCTTGCCCCTAATAATGCCTTGCAGCAATTCATGGAAGATCACGAAAGTGATATTTTCAGCAAGGAAAGAGAAGAGATTGACGATATTCTCCTTCGTCAACCACCATTACTCAAGCATAATCTACCTGTGGAGGATCTTGGTACCACTTTGCCGCCTAAAGAAGATCCTGTGTTTGAATTAAAGCCTTTGCCTGATAACCTTAAATATGCTTATATTGATGATAAGAAAATATATCCTATTATTATTAGTTCTAAACTTTTAGGGAAGGAAGAAGAAAGATTATTGGAGATATTGAGGAAACACCGAGGAGCTATGGGATATACTCTTGATGATTTAAAAGGGATTTCTCCCACTTTATGTCAGCATGCCATTAATATGGAGAAAGACGCAAAGCCAGTCGTGGAACATCAACGCCGCCTAATTCCCAAGATGAAGGATGTGGTAAGAAATGAGGTATTAAAACTCCTTGATGCTGGTATCATTTATCCTATTGCTGATAGTAGATGGGTTAGTCCTGTTCATTGTGTTCCTAAGAAAGGAGGTATGACTGTTGTGCCTAATGAGAATAACGAGCTTATTCCTCAAAGAGTAGTAGTTGGTTATAGAATGTGCATTGATTATAGGAAGGTAAACAAAGTTACTAAGAAAGATCATTACCCTTTACTGTTTATAGATCAAATGCTAGAAAGGTTGTCTAAGAAGACTCATTTTTGTTTCCTTGATGGTTATTCTGGTTTTTTCTCAAATTGCTGTTAAGAAGGATGATCAAGAGAAAACCACTTTTACTTGCCCTTATGGAACTTATGCTTATAGACGTATGCCGTTTGGTTTATGCAATGCTCCTGCTACTTTTCAAAGATGTATGTCTGCTATTTTTCATGGCTTTTGTGAAGAAATTGTGGAGGTCTTCATGGACGATTTCTCCGTCTATGGAACTTCTTTTGATAATTGTTTGCACAACCTTGATAAAGTTTTGCAGAGGTGCGAAGAAACTAACCTTGTTCTTAATTGGGAGAAATGCCACTTTATGGTGAATGAAGGAATTGTGCTTGGACATAAAATTTCTAAAAGAGGTATTGAAGTTGACAGAGCAAAAGTGGAGGCAATTGAGAAAATGCCTTGTCCAAGAGATGTTAAAGGTATTCGTAGTATTCTTGGTCATGCTGGTTTCTATAGGAGGTTTATTAAAGATTTCTCTAAGATTTCAAAGCCTCTTACTAATCTTCTTCAAAAGGATGTACCATTTGTCTTTGATGATGATTGTAAGGAAACTTTTGAAACTCTTAAGAAGGCTTTAACTACTGCTCCTATTGTTCAACCACCTGATTGGAATTTACCTTTTGAAATTATGTGTGATGCTAGTGATTTTGCTGTTGGTGTTGTTCTTGGACAGCGCGTTGATAATAAGTTGAATGTTATTCATTATGCTAGTAAGACTCTTGATGCTGCTCAAAAGAATTATGCTACTACTGAGAAAGAGTTTCTTGCTGTTGTTTTTGCATGTGATAAGTTTAGATCTTACATTGTTGATTCTAAAGTTACTATTCATACTGATCACGCTGCTATTAGATATCTTATGACTAAGAAGGATGCTAAGCCTAGGCTTATTAGATGGGTTTTGCTTTTACAAGAGTTTGATTTGCATATCGTAGATAGGAAAGGTGCTGAAAATCCTGTCGCTGACAACTTGTCTAGATTGGAAAACATTTCTTTTGATCCTATTCCTGTTAATGATAGTTTTCCAAATGAACAGTTGGCTGCAATAAATGTAACTTCACGAGACCTTCCTTGGTATGCTGATTATGCTAACTTTATTGTTTCCAAGTATTTGCCTCCAACCTTTACAGCTTAGCAAAGAAGAAAATTCTTCTATGATTTGAGGCATTACTTTTGGGATGACCCACATTTATATAAAGAAGGAGTTGATGGTATTATGAGAAGATGCGTACCGGAATATGAGCAACAAGAGATATTAAGAAAATGCCATAGCAGTGCTTATGGAGGGCATCATGCTGGAGATAGAACCGCACATAAGGTTCTACAATCAGGTTTTTATTGGCCAACCCTCTTTAAAGATGCCAGAAGGTATGTTTTATCTTGTGATGAATGTCAAAGAGTTGGTAATATTTCTAGACGCAATGAAATGCCTATGAGTTACACTCTTGTTATTGAACCGTTTGATTGTTGGGGATTTGACTTTATGGGTCCTTTTCCTCCTTCAAATGGCTATACCCATATACTTGTTGCTGTTGATTATGTTACTAAATGGGTAGAAGCCATACCTACAAAGAGTGCCGATGGTGAGACTTCGTTAAAAATGCTTAAGGATGTTATTTTTCCTAGGTTCGGAGTGCCTAGATATCTTATGACTGACGGAGGTTCTCATTTTATTCACGGTAGTTTTAGAAAAACTCTTGCTAAGTATGATGTCAATCATAGAATTGCTTCTGCTTATCATCCCCAAACTAGTGGGCAGGTAGAGCTTTCAAATAGGGAGATCAAGTCTATCTTGCAGAAGACTGTCAATAGATCTAGGAAAAACTGGGCTAGTAAGTTAAACGACGCTTTATGGGCTCACAGAACTGCTTATAAGAACCCCACGGGTATGTCTCCTTATAAGATGGTTTACGGAAAAGCGTGTCACTTGCCCTTAGAATTAGAACACAAAGCTTTTTGGGCAGTGAGAGAGCTTAACAGAGATTTTAAACTAGCCGGTAAGAAAAGGTTGTTAGATTTGAGTTCTCTAGATGAGTGGAGAAACGAAGCGTATGAGAATGCCAGACTTTTCAAAGAGAAAGTCAAGCAATGGCATGATAAGAGAATTCTTAAGAGAGAGTTTCATGTTGGTGAGAAAGTTCTTTTGTATAGGTCTCATCTCAGATTTTTTGCAGGAAAATTACTCTCTAAATGGGAAGGACCATATGTTATTGTGGAAGTGTACCGCTCAGGTGCTATTAAGATCGCTTCATTAAAAGATGACTCTACACAAGTGGTGAATGGGCAAAGACTCAAACATTATATTTCTGGAGATTCTTATAATGAAGATGTTGATGTTATTGAAACAGTTTCTCCGGAAGATTACATCCAAGACAGATTGCAGGTACCTGCAGAGTTCGCTTTCGAATAGGTAACAGTTCTAGTCAGAAAAGTTTCGCGAAAAGTTCTTCCTTTAATATTTTTGCTGTTTTTACTAAATATGAAAAATCATGAGACGAAAAAGGGCAGGAAAAAGAGTCCGTGTGTGTCTCACACACAGGTGGCGTGGGCCCACCCCTGGCCGCGCCACCTAGGTGTGAGAGCACCCCGGAACTCATTTCCGTCCCGGTTTCCTCCTGTGACTTCGTTTCGATGTATAATTTTTGCCTATTTAACCCCCCGGAGTCCCCGAGGTCTGTATATCGTTTTCTCGTCGTGTTTTGTTTCGAGCTGTTTCTGCTAGGAGTTGATCTTAAGCTTGGGGGAGTCATGGCCTCTTCAAGTGACAACAAGGGCAAGGGGCCCTATGTAGATGATCACCAGCGCCAGAAGTGGAAGGAGGAGCAAGGTTCTGGAAGAGCAAGGCCGAAAAACCCTGGTTTTGAAGGACCAACGAAAGCTAGGCGTATCTTTTCTCATGATTTGCAGGGACCAACATATCATGTTTTGGATCTTGACTCCATGCCCGTGATAGAACACGGCATGCTGGTCACTTTTGAGTTTTGCACTCAATATCAAGCTTTGAAGAGGGAGGTAGAGATGCTTCAAGAAGAGAATCTCAGGCTTCGCAGGATGCTGGAATATTTCATTAATCCAAGGCTGCTACCAACACCGCCAAAGGAGTAATTCGTCATCGGTATAGGCATCCCCTTGGCTTGTTCCAAGCTTGGGGGAGTGCCGCGGTATCACATCATCACCTTTTGCTCATTTACTTTTCAAAGTAGAGTCATATCATGAATAGGGAAGTTATCGTATAGAATAGTTTGCAGTTTGGAAGTATCTTCCTCAGTTAGTTATCTATGTATCCCTTGGTGTGAGTTGCGGTAATAAAATATTAATGAGAAGTTTTATCGTTTACTTTCCGCACACTTTATGTTAGTTTGCAATCTCCCTTATATGACTAGTCTTGTTGATTGGTATTGGTATCACATTGGGAGCATGAGTAGATTTAGTTGGTTTTGGCAAACCTAGCTTGGTCAGTTGCAACTTTACCTTGAGGTTTGAGTAGAAAAGAATAAAGAAGTGCTTGCAGTTACATCACTTCAGTTTTCCCTTATGTTTGGCTTATAAGCATTGTTATTCTTAAAGTTAAAATCGTTTTACCTTGAAGGGAGTTTGCATGATTGTTCTTATTATATGTATGTTTGTTTGTTTCATGCAACTCGTATGCTTGCTACCCAGCCTTGCTAGCCAAAAACCTGTACTGAGAGAAAATACTTCTCGTGCATCCAATTCCCAAAAGCCAAGTCACTTCCAAAGAGTCCACTATAAATTCCTATGCATGGTATTTCAAGCCATTCCAAGTAAATTTTCATGTGCTACCTTTCAAAAACCTTCAAACACTTCTCATTTTGTGCCACTGTTTTTAGCTCATGAGGACGTAGTGGATGGGTTTGTTATCTTCCATACTAAATTAAGTACCCCTCGACTAGGCAGCTTCATCTGCTCGTCATTAATTTTGCAAGGCAGCTGGTCAGACCATTATAATCTCAAAAAGAAAAAGAAAGAAAAAAGGCACTCCTCCAATGGAATGTGAAAGTTGGTCGGCACCCGATGGAATCGGTTAGCCATGGTTTGAGAAAGGAAAAAGGTGGGGAGGAGTGCAAAGCTATAAAAGAGCACCAAAGTGCCAATTAATCAAACATCTCGGAACCGCTCTCACTTGTTTAGTATGGAAGACATCAAGAACTCCGTTGCTAGTCGTTGACAAAAGCAACCACCTCTCAAAACAATTTTTACCTCTGTTTTACAAATGAAAAGCTCTAGCACATGTTTAATCCCTGCTTCCCTCTGCGAAGGGCCTATCTTTTACTTTTATGTTGAGTCAACCTATTTCCCTCTGTCTCAAGCAAGCATTTGAGTTGTTATGTTTCACTCATCCATATGTTGATCCATTTAATCATGTTTATTATCTTCCTTGTTTTGTATAATGCTTTTGTCTGAAGAAATATATCTTTGAAAGCTTTCTATGAATGCAAAAGTTTACTTTGTTGAGCATATAGTCTTTGCTATATTAGATCTGTTTTAAAAGGCTCCGTTTAAAAGAGAGAATAGTTTGTTCTCCATTCTTTGACCAAGAACTAAGGTTTGCCATTGCCAATTATAGTTTACCTTGTGCATATTTACATGTGATTCCCTTTTACCTATTGCAAGTCTATATCTTATAAAGGGAAGTTGCTGTCTATTATAATTTGTGCCTTAGTGAATGTGATGCTTCTTGTCCGTATTTTGATTATCGACACTTCAATCCATAAACCTGTGGTCATGTTTACCGAGTTTAGTTTTCGCTTGGGGACAAGCGAGGTCTAAGCTTGGGGGGGTTGATACGTCCAATTTGCATCACTATTTTATATCATAATTTACTGTTATTCATTGATATATTTCATATTTGGATATGATACTTATGTTATTTCCTTTGCTTTCACATGTTTGATGATCATCGGAGGAGTTGCTGCCGGAGTCAGGATTCTGCTGGAAAAAGGACCATCAAGAGACCATATTTTGAAGATCAGGAAAATTCCAGAAAAATACCCAGAAATTATATTTTCCCAGAAGACTCAGGAAGCCAGAAGGAGGAGTTGAGAGGAGCCAGGGGGCCCCACACGCCAGGGTGGCGCGGCCAGACCCCTGGCCGTGCCAGCCCTGTGTGAGGGAGCCCTGGCCCACTTCTGGTCTCGTTCCTCCGCGTACTTCATCGGCCCCAAAAACCTAAGTCAAGGGGGGGCTCAGAGTTAGACACCGCCGCCTCTACGGGGCGGAGAACACCAGAGAGAGAAAGCTCTCCGGCAGGGAGAAATCTGCCGGAGAAATTCCTTCCCGGAGAGGGGAGATCGTTGCCATCGTCATCACCATCGCACCGGACTTCATCGGGATCATCATCATCCTCATCTCCATCACCAGCACCTTCATCTCCACCATCACCATGCCATCCCGCTGTAACATCATGAGTTGGATCTTGTTATATTCATAGGGGAAACTAACCCGGTGTTGATTACTCTTGTAGTTGATGCTATTGAGTGGAACCATTGAGTTAAGGTTTATGTTCAGATTGTTATTTACCATTATTTCACCTCTGATCATGATCCATGTGATGTCTTGTGAGTAGTTCGTTTAGTTCTTGAGGACATGGGAGAAGTCAAGATGTTAGTAGTGAATTATTGTTGAGAAATATTTAATGGTTTGATATTGTTGTGGTGCTATTTCACTAGTGGTGTCATGTGAACGTCGACTACATGATACTTCACCATTTATGGGCCTAGTGAGATGCATTGTGTATTTGGCTAACGATTGTGGGGTTGCTGGAGTGATAGAAACCTAAACCTCCATTGGGAAACCATTGCACCAGGGAGCGTAGGATCTTAGAGTTTAAGGCTGTGGTTAGATTTATCTTAATTACTTTCTTGTATTTGCGGATGCTTGCAAGGGGTATAATCACAAGTGTGTATTTATCCTAGTAAGGGTAGTGCGCTAGCACAGGTTCACCCCCATAACACCTATCAAACCAATAAATACTATTGGCTCTATGAAGCGAAAGCTCTTGACAGAAACTCCCGTGTGTCCTCGAGAACGTTTGGTTATTATAAGTACATAACCGGCTTGTCCTTTGCTGAAGAAGGGATTGGGCCACTTGCTGCAATTGTTACTACTGTCTTTTATTTACTCGCACTTTATTTACTCGTATTACCAAATACCCCTGAAAACCTGTTTGCTAGTATTTACAATGATTCCTTGATCAAAACCGCTCATCAACACCTTCTGCTCCTCGTTGGGTTCGACACTCTTATTTATCGAAAGTACTACGATACACCCCCTATACTTGTGGGTCATCATTCAACACTAATCTACACAGTTGCGGAACAAAAGTAATACTCGACCAAGATAAGAAGAGTACCTCGGTGCACCGCGCCGAAGACTTTCGGCATGGGTGACTTCTTCTTGATGTTTGTGATGGCGCGCACGCACTCGTCGATCTCGGCTTCGCGCAGCTCATCGGAAGAAATACGTGTCGAATCCCGTCGGTCGCTGTAGTCCCACATGCAGTGGGCTCGAACAGCGAGAGGCTGGATTCGACGCTCAATGAAGGTCCGAATAAGTTGGAGGCCCAAAAGCTCCTTCTTCAGAGTGGATCGAAGCTGCTCGATTTTCTTCATCCGCGGCTCCGTAATCTTCATCTCCTCCTCCGAAAGATCATGCCTCCAGGACACTCGGGATTGAAGTACGGAGGTGGTTTGGAACTCCTCAAGCCCGAAAGTTTCGCCGTTGGACGACTTGTCCTTTTCGTAGAACCACTTTGTGCTCCAGCCGGGATTGTTTTCGGGCGTTTGGAGGGAGAAGTAGGAGACATCCGGGCGCACCTGACAGCTAAAGCCTCCGGTCTGGAATTGCAGAGGGCGCCAAATAACAAAAATTCGGCGCCACAGCGCCCAGTGGGGTTCAATCCCCAGGAAACATTCACAAAGCGTGATGAAGCACGCAATGTGTAGGATGGTGTTGGGATTCAGATCATGGAGCTGAATCCCATATGCAAAAAGAAGACCACGGAGGAAAGGATGCAGAGGAAGGGACAAACCTCGCAGTAAGAAGGCAATGAAGATTACCCGGAATTCAGGAGGAGGCCGGGGAACAATTTCAGGGCCGGCGGCGAGCGATTCCGCCGGCGTGTTCTTCAGGAAGCCCATCTTCTCGGCCTGGGACAGTTCCTTGTCCCCGACCTTGGTCTGGACCCAACGACCGACGATGGAGCCGCCGGCGTCGGCTGTCTTGGCCTTCTTAGCGGCGGCGCCGGTGACGGTGCCGGCGGTGGAGGAGCTCCTCTTGCCCATGGCCTCGGTGCGCAGCAAGAACCGTGGAAATGGGTGCAGGTGGAGGAAGCAACTGCTGTGAGGCGCAAGGAGGAAGATGGTGGCGGCGGAGTGGGGTGAATTGTTACCCTTCCGCTGCCGTTTTATTCTTAATCTTGGAAATTACCGTCGATCTGGGCCGTACGTTATGGAGTGGAAACGGCAGACCAGATCTGGCCGTCCACGCGTCAACACCACAGGAGCCAAGGCGCTCCACTATGCACGGTAATCAAGGAAACCGTGCGGACTTTTTTCACCCACACGCGGGACGTGCGGTCAAATACGGTCAACAGCCGGGACGTCCAGCTGCTGGACCCACAGTGCGTCTAGTCTTGTCAGAGTCAGGCCATCCCAGCAGGGGATGGCGTGACGGTTCGAGGAAATCTGGCGTCAGCACTGATGTGGCCCTCAAGGAAAGTCGATCTTGTTCGACCCAAGGGGCAAGGCTGGCGAGGATCTCTTCGAATTTCAGAGGTATGTACATTAAGCGCCCAGAGCATTTTTGGTGCTGAGTTTTTCTTCGAGGTTTTCGTGCTTTCCTTGCACTGCCCGAACGTGCGCAATGTTCTTTGGGCGGTTTTGGTTTTTTACTTGATGTTTTGAGTGGGCTTCGATCCCCCGAATTGTCTTCTTCGGGCCAGCAGTGCCTTCAAGTTATTCGAGCCTGGGCTTTGGCCCCTCGAATTGTCTTTTTTGGGCCAGCAGTGCCTTCGAGCTATTTGAGACCGGGTTTTGAACCTTCGAATCGTTTTCTATGGGCCAGCAGTGCCTTCCAGTTATTCGAGGCTGGGCTTTGGTCCCTTGAATTATCTCCTTCGGGACAGCAGTGCCTTCAAAGTATTCGAGCTTGAACCTCAATCTTTTGAATCATCTCTTTCGAGCCGGCATCGCCTCTACATTATTCGGGTATGGATGTCCGAACCCTCGAAATGCATCTTAGGTCGATGGCGCCTTCATTTTGTTTGAATATGAGCGGATGCCTTTTCGAACCTTTCTTTCGGGCTATCAACGCTCGTCATTCAACATGCCCGAATCTTGGTGGCAATATACAAGTTCGGATGCCGTATGTCAAATACGAAGGTAAGTCCACAGTTTGCAACACCAGATGGCCCGGTATTCGTATCAAACGCGCTCTGCCGGAAACTTTACATACCTACGGTATGAAGCTTGCACCGATGGACGCATCGGCTGCCTCACAATGAACTGGGCTCCGACCTGGTAATTCCAACGCGGCTCGGGTCGGGGTAGCGCCAGCCCACGCGGGTTCGAGTCGGGGGACTCGAATCTGAGTAAGCTAATCGAATGTTTTTGCGGCTATGCAATTAACTGAGACCCGGCGAGAGTCTCAGGCCGGTTATGCGCATCCCTCTGCAAACCCGACTTAGCACTTTCGAGGCTCTCAATGAGCGTAGCTCGAAAATTTCATACTTAACAAGTGTTTTACTCGAATATCCTCTGTACTTTTGCGGTTCCACAGGCTAGGCGTGCATATCGGGTGCGGCTAGGAAGACTTTCGGGTGGAGTCCTGATGCGTGGTGAATGACCAGCCCATTGGGAACCCCAAGAGGAAGGTGTGATGAGTATAGCAGCTAGTTTTCCCTCAGTTAAGAAACCAAGGTTTATCGTTCTTGGAGAGGAGAGACAAATGACTGAAGGTGATGCTTGCTAGCTTGCGACAGCTCAGGACAATTTATATATGGCGCCTCGTCCAAGCTTTGCTTGCTAGCTGCAACGCGGAACCTGCACACAAACAACCAAGTACTTTGTTCCCAACTTGCGATGAGGTTGTCAATCTCACCGGTTTGCTTGAAACAAAGGTTATGAGCGTATCGAGTGGAAAACAATAGAGTATGCGAATAAAGTAAACAGTGCGAGTAAAGTAAACAGGTGATAGCAATATGATGGAAATAGGACCGGGATCCACAGTTCACTAGTGGTGTCTCTCCATAAGATAAATAACACATGCTGGGTAAACGTGATATGTCAAGAAGATTACTATGAGATTTACTCTGGGCATTACAACAAAATACATAGACCGCCATCCAACTGCATCTATGACTAATAATCCACTTGTGGTGAATCAATCCGAGAACTCCATAAGTATTAAGTTGCGAACAACACATAATTGCATTAAGCAAAGTGTGTAATGTAAACAAAGCATATGCCCTTGAGCATATGAATGTTGTTTTCTCCCTAGTAGCAACAACACATCTACAACCTTAGAGGTTTCTGTCACTCCCCCAGATTAAATAGAGGCATGAACCCACTATCGAGCCTAAATACCCCCTCTTGGAGTCACTAGCAACTACTCGGCCAAGATAGCTACTAACAACGGAGAGCATGCAAGATCATAAACAACATAGAGATAAAATTCAGTACATCAACTTAATCATAAACACCAATATTCATCGGATCCCAACAAACCAAACAAGTAGAATTACATAACGGTGATCTCAATCATGTAGGGCAGCTCATGAGATCTAAACATGAAGCACATGGTGGAGGAGACAACCATCTAGCTACTGCTATGGACCCATAGTCCAAGGTAGACTACTCACTCATCGCTCCGGAGGCAAGCATGGCGATGAAGAAGACCTCCGGTGGCGATTCCCCTCTCCGACAGGGTGCCTGGAAGAGCTTCTGGACCCTCCCGATCTTCGGGTCGACGGCGGCGGCGGATCACGATGTGTTCTGGAAAAGTGATCGGGTACTTAGGTTTTTTCCGTCGGGGGGTCTTTATAGGCGAAGGGGCGATGTCAGAGGAGGGACCAGGCGGCCTCACGCCAGGCTCACGCGGCCAGGCCCCTAGCCGCGCCGCCCTGGCGTGTGGGCCCCTAGTGGCCCACCTCCTACTCTTCTTCTGATCTCTGGAAGCTTCCGGGTAAAATAAGACTTTAGGAACTTGTTTCGTCCAATTCCGAGAATATTTCCTGTGTATCACTTCTGAAACACAAAAACAGCAGAAAATAGGGAACTGGCACTGTGGCAACTCGTTAATAGGTTAGTTCCGGAAAATGCATAAAAGTGCCACGAAGTGTAACGAAACAATAGACAAATGGTGTAAAAACAAGCATGGAGCATCAAAAATTATAGATACGTTGGAGACGTATCAAGCATCCCCAAGCTTAACTCCTACTCGTCCTCGAGTAGGTAAGTGATAACAAAAGAATAATTTTTGTGGTGACATGCACCTACACAATGTTGATCATGTATGTAAGCATTTGTGAGCTGGGATCATAAGAACTTAAAACATGGGCATGAAGATATAATCTTGACAATAAGAACTTAGCAACCATGTTGTAAACATGCAAATGAACACAAACAAAAGATCATGAAAATGAAACAGTGAAAGTCAAACGTGTGTTCAAATCATAAGGAAAAACATACAAATGGATTTCAGCTTGTCCTTCAAAGAGAGCAAAACATAAATGCATAGGACACCTTCAAGTTTAAGAGGGCGACTAGATACAAATAATTTGAGAACAAGTGAAACCAACAATATGAATCAATCAATGAACTTTGGGATAATGCATATCACACTTAGAATGACAACTATGCTCTCTTAATGGTGCATAAAGATAGAAGGTGGTGACTCAACATAAAAGTAAAAGAAAGACCCTTCGCAGAGGGAAGCAGTGATTGCAAGTTTTATAACCTTCAAAAATTATGGTACTTACCGGCTTTGAGCTCTCATTGCCCCCATCATAAGCATCTTGAATGGTTAAAGTTAATGCGAGAACAATTATGATGCATATGCTTGACAAATCATAAGTTGAAAACCTCATGCCCCGTGAATATGAGTACCCAAACCTCATGCTACTTTACTTAGAGTCCCAAGCAAGGCTCTTGTCATTGTAAGTATATGCATATCATTGAGAACCGCCAATGGGGTACCTCCGTGCCCGATGACATGGAACAAGCCCACACCAAAATGACAGGACAAGCAGCCAATGAACACCTCGACATCTCTTTTATTTGCCTTTTGTTTAGCTTTTTATTGTGAGATGCGTCGTCGAATGTTCACCATGGGTATGCTGCAAATTTCCACCATGAATTATGCATGGCTTAGATTGGCGGCCCAGCGTTTCCCTAACACATATACAAACTCCATGATCCCCACAAGATTCCCAATTCATTTCACACCGCGGGCATCCATAAACAAAAGATCACGATATCAACTCAAATAAGAAGTGCAATGTTGAAAGCTTGCCCCATGACAGCATGGCTGGGCTAGAATCCAACTTACAACTTGCAAGCATAACAACTCAACTTAAGAGACCACAATGTCAAATTTTTAAGAACAGGAAAAAGTAAAGTGTGCCTTCCGGTTCGTGAGAGCTTTACTGACCGAATTTCGCATAACACTGGTAAGAGTTTAATTTGAAGAGAAAATAAAAGCAAGTCAAATTTACTTGGAATAGCAAATTGCTAGTAGGTATGTATGGTGGACACTTTGGAAAACTTTGCCTTTTAGGAGTTGGATGCACGAGTAGAGCTCATACTCAGTACAAGGCGAGGGCTAGCAAAAGACTAGGAGCGACCAACTAAGAGAGCAATCATGGCCATAATCATGCAAGGCGACAAAGTGACATTAAAAGAAGCATAAGATGGCATAAAAAGTCAAAAACTAAATGATCATAGAGGCTATTGGCGACTTTGTAAGAGTCTAACATGTGTGAGCATGCGCCAAGTCAACCCAAATAAAGCATCAAGGAGAAAACCAAAATAATGCTTCCATACAATAAAAACAACGCATGATTTTTTTCAAAGGCTCATTAAGCAATCTCAGTTATTTGAGACAAGTCATGCTACAGCAAAACCACTAAGCATACTATCAAAAATACATCAAGCATGACATGAAAAATCCTAGCCACACTCTACACAAGCTCCTTCTTGTACCACTATTTTGCACAAAGCTTTTTCTCTTTTCCAACACCATTTGAAATTTTTATAAACACCTCTTTTGATGAAAACCAATAAAGATCAGAGGCAAAAATACACATTGATGAAAATATATGACAAGGTCTGAACGTAAATCAAGGCGAAAACGAAAACCAAAAGCAGTAGCGGAAAAAGAAGAACACTCGATTTTTAATAAGAGTGAAAACTAGAGCGTTCTTGGCAAATGAAAACAAGGCAACTTCTCCAAAAGAAATTTGTTGGGGTCCAACCATTTATTGCAGCAAACAAACAAACTAAACTAACTAAGAAAACTAAAACAACTGACGCTCCAAGAAAAACACATAGTGCATGAAGCAATAAAAATATAGCGTCTTGAAAGGTGACCTGATTTTTGCCGATGAAGAAGGGGTGCCTCGGGGGCATCCCCAAGCTTTGACGCTTGTACTTCTTGGATATTTCTTGGGGTGCTGGGCATCCCCAAGCTTGAGCTTTTGTCCATTCTTCAACTCATCTCATCATTCTCTAATCCCTACACTTGAAAACTTCCTTCATACAAAACTAAACACAATTCTATTAGCAACATTAGTGTAGCATAACATATAATCAACCCTCTTTTTGCTTCAGGTTTCAACTCAAAACCACCACATATATAGCAAATACTACTGTAGCAACTTCTCTAAAAGTTCCGTGATCAAAAGAACTCAAAAGAAAGCGATAAAGTGGCAAACACAAATATTGGCAGAAATCTGTCAAAACTGAACAGCTGACAAAGGACGAATTTTTGAGGGGTTTTCTGTTGCTCAAATCAAAAAGTGTTCAACTAACAAAAGTTTGGATATAACCTGGGGCATATGCACAAGAAATCGCAGGTCCAAAAGATATACAGAGAATTTATACGAATTTTTACGGTGCAGCACCGAAAACAGTTTCAGGACAGCAACATCCCCAAATCTTTACCTCACTCGAATTAGAGGCTTCTCTTGGCACAAAAACGAAATAAACAAGATAAGGAGTGGTCATTACAGTAGTAATGACTTCCAAGACTCAAATAAAAGAAAAAGTACTGAAAATAAAAACATTGGGTTATCTCCCAAGAGTGCTTTTCTTTAACGCCTTTGAGCTAGGCGCAGAATATTGCGAAT
Organism: Dactylis glomerata; assembly: GCA_007115705.1. Classification (NCBI taxonomy): domain Eukaryota; kingdom Viridiplantae; phylum Streptophyta; class Magnoliopsida; order Poales; family Poaceae; genus Dactylis; species Dactylis glomerata. The sequence continues at coordinate 4,929,116 of QXEO01000464.1, read as the reverse complement.
CAAGTAATATCAATAGATGAAGTGTTAGTTACCTCAGTACGCTCTTTGAAGGTTCCCGAAGACGATTCAACCTGCAAGTCACCCTTAGTGGAACTAAGAGTCTTACCAATTTTAAGAACATGTTGAGATTTAAGCGCAGAAACCTTGGGAACATACATAAATTTTTGCTCTTTTCCAACAAACACTTTCTCTTTCTTAAATTTAAGAGAAGAGAAGATTAAGCTAAGAGTTTCCATAGACTCCTCTAGTTTACCAATCCTTAAGTTTTGATTATCAAAAGTAGTGCTAGCCTCTAAAACGGTAATTCTCTTACTGATGTTTTCTATTAATTCACTAACTCGGCTAGCATTTTCTAGGATACTTGGCAAACTTTTCTCTAAAGAGCTGACCCTTTCTACCACCTCCTCCAAGGTGGTCTCAGTTTTAACAACATGAATATGTGGTATTCCCACTAAACTTTCAATTATAGTGCATGCTTCTCCAGCGGGAGTACCCAGAAAATTACCTCCTGTAAGAGTATCGAGAACATACCTATTCCAACTAGATATACCAACATAAAAATTTCTAAGGAGGATCGTGGTAGAGTGCTTTTTGGTACACCTATGATGAGCATTGTTAATACGATACCAAGCATCTTTTAAACTTTCTCCCCCTTGTTGCTTAAAACTATGAACTTCTACTACAGGATTACTCATTTTAACAAAACTAAAAGCAAACAAATAAAACAGCTACCAAGGATTCTAATTTTTTTGGGTTTTTGATATAAAATGATGCAGGTAAAATAAATAAAGTAAAGCAAAACAATAACAAAGTAAAGGATGTGTGTGCGAAAACTCCCCTCGCAGAAGTCTTCTACTTCCTCCCCGGCAACGGCGCCAGAAAATTAGCTTGATGCGTGGTGAATGACCAGCCCGTTGGGAACCCCAAGAGGAAGGTGTGATGAGTATAGCAGCTAGTTTTCCCTCAGTTAAGAAACCAAGGTTTATCGTTCTTGGAGAGGAGAGACAAACGACTGAAGGTGATGCTTGCTAGCTTGCGAGAGCTCAGGACAATTTATATATGGCGCCTCATCCAAGCTTTGCTTGCTAGCTGCAACGCGGAACCTGCACACAAACAACCAAGTACTTTGTTCCCAACTTGCGATGAGGTTGTCAATCTCACCGGTTTGCTTGAAACAAAGGTTATGAGCGTATCGAGTGGAAAACAATAGAGTATGCGAATAAAGTAAACAGTGCGAGTAAAGTAAACAGGTGATAGCAATATGATGGAAATATGACCGGGATCCACAGTTCACTAGTGGTGTCTCTCCATAAGATAAATAACACATGCTGGGTAAACAAATTACAGTTGGGCAATTGATAGAATAAAGATAAACGTGATATGTCAAGAAGATCACTATGAGATTTACTATGGGCATTACAACAAAATACATAGACCGCCATCCAACTGCATCTATGACTAATAATCCACTTGTGGTGAATCAATCCGAGAACTCCACAAGTATTAAGTTGCGAACAACAGATAATTGCATTAAGCAAAGTTTGTAATGTAAACAAAGCATATGCCCTTGAGCATATGAATGTTGTTTTCTCCCTAGTAGCAACAGCACATCTACAACCTTAGAGGTTTCTGTCACTCCCCTAGATTAAATAGAGGCATGAACCCACTATCGAGCATAAATACCCCCTCTTGGAGTCACTAGCAACTACTCGGCCAAGATAGCTACTAACAACGGAGAGCATGCAAGATCATAAACAACATAGAGATAACAAAAGATAAAATTCAGTACAGCAACTTAATCATAAACACCAATATTCATCGGATCCCAACAAACCAAACATGTAGAATTATATAACGGTGATCTCAATCATGTAGGGCAGCTCATGAGATCTAAACATGAAGCACATGGTGGAGGAGACAACCATCTAGCTACTGCTATGGACCCATAGTCCAAGGTAGACTACTCACTCATCGCTCCGGAGGCAAGCATGGCGATGAAAAAGACCTCCGGTGGCGATTCCCCTCTCCGGCAGGGTGCCGGGAAGAGCTTCTGGACCCTCCCGATCTTCGGGTCGACGGCGGTGGCGGATCGCGATGTGTTCTGGAAAAGTGATCGGGTACTTAGGTTTTTTCCGTTGGGGGGTCTTTATAGGCGAAGGGGCGATGTCAGAGGAGGGACCAGGCGGCCTCACGCCAGGCGCACGCGGCCAGGCCCCTGGCCGCGCCGCCCTGGCGTGTGGGCCCCTGGTGGCCCACCTCCTACTCTTCTTCGGATCTCTGGAAGCTTTCAGGTAAAATAAGACTTCAGGAACTTGTTTCGTCCAATTCTGAGAATATTTCCTGTGTATCACTTCTGAAACAAAAAAATAGCAGAAAACAGGGAACTGGCACTGTGGCAACTCGTTAATATGTTAGTTCCGGAAAATACATAAAAGTGCCACGAAGTGTAACGAAACAATAGAAAAATGGTGTAAAAACAAGCATGGAGCATCAAAAATTATAGATACGTTGGAGACATATCAAGTCCCTGCCATAGTCTTCGGCTATCCCAGGCACTCGGGGGCTACTGACGAAGGAATGACAAACGAGCCCCCGATATTCGCCTACCTGGTTTTCGGTCCAGGAAGGGTCTCCCTCGAAAGGCTTTTGAGGCCCATCAAGGCAGCGGTCTAATGTAGCCCAGGAGCTAAACTTGGCGTGCGAGTAAGGGCCCGAAGAATTCAAGTTAGATTAGGTTTCGTCTGTTTAAGGACCGATCCAATCTGTACTTGGCTTGAGAGACAATCCTGAGACCCTGCCTTTGCATATAAAAGGCTGGGAGGGAAATCTCGAAACCCTAGACGCTTTTCCACCCACCTCACACCGGAGCGCTCGACGACTTAGAGCTCTCGGGTTCAGCTAGATCCAATCTACGCCAGCATTGTAACCCCATCATCAAAGCCACCCCGTCAATACAAAGTCAGACAAGCAGGACGTAGGCCTTTTACCTTCCGAGGGGGCCAAACCTGGGTAAATTCCCGTGTTCCTTTGCTTTCGTCTGATCACCGTCGAGTTCGCCAGGTCCCCAATACGCTTCCTAGATCGAAAGCCCTTCGACATGGGCATTGCCGGGGATAAACCTCGTCATAAAGCAAGTAGGAAGCACAACATATACACCCACATGCAAGATACAAAACCCAACACATGCAAAGGGGCGAGTAACTTTCAATGTAGATAAGTTGAGAACATGTTACCGCAAGGAGGCACAATGGATATATAATGGACACATGATGATCCGACTTGGATTGACAAGATAAAAATAATGAAGACCCCTTAATTCTTCATGAGATAGCCAAGTCTCCAATGCCCTCCAACAAACACCTATTGATCAAGTTTTGGCTTGTTGGTCCCCAACCAAGTTGAGTCCTAAGAGGCTAGTCACAATAGGCTTGGCAACCCAAATGGTTCTTTTCTTGACACCACTTTGAGCACCAACATATTTGGCAAACACATTGCCAACCATATCCTTGCAAAGGGAATAAACATCATCAATTATGATAGGGTTGGATGAGTTGCCCATAGTGCATGAAGAAGAAAGGTGACCCTTCTCACGACATATGTAGGAAGTTCTTTTCTTCACCTTCTTCTCACTTGATTTCTCCGCAATGGGAGCATTAGCTTGATTCTTCTTGGGAAGTGGCATTTCTTCAACTCGAGGTTGAGCATGACCTTGAACTTGAGGCCGCTTCCCTTGTTGCTTCTCAACTAGTGCCTTCTTCTTCAAAGGGCAAGATCTAACATGGTGCCCTTCAATTTTGCACTTCAAGCAAACAATCTTGGCCGGATCTTTGACTTGTCCTTGGCCCTTCTTCTTCTTGTTAATCTTGGACTTGTTCTTGTTGTTGGAGATAAACCCAAGTCCACTCTTGTCATTGGGAGATTTTTGCACTCTCAACATAATGTCAAGTTTGGATTTCCCTTCATGACTCTTTACCAAGCCTTTCTTCAAGAAAGTGACTTGGGCCTTGAGCTCTTCGATTTCCTCCACATGGTTAGTAGCAACACAGGTACTAGAGGAAGTAGAAGCTTCATTGTTAGAGCCACAAGGAAAGGAGAGTAATTCATCACAAGATGTAGCAATGTTATGAGTGGATGAATTACTAGAACTAGCACAAGGCAATATGGTATTTTGAGAAGTAGTGCAAATGTCCACATGAGGCTCACTATATGTTACCTTTGACATAATAGCCTCATGAGCTAATTTTAGCCTATCATGGGAAGCTAGAAGTTCCTCATGAGAGCTATAGAGCTTTCCATGATTTTCTTCCAATTTCCCATAATTGCTAGTTAGCAAATCAAGTTGAGCCCTTAGCTCAACATTCTCCTTCAAGATGGATGCTTCACAAGAAGTAGAGTTAGTAGCACAAGCATCATCACTAACGGAAAGCAGAGAAGGCAATTTAGTAAGCTCATTTGAATTTGAAGCTTTAAGTTGCTCATGCGACTCGGTGAGAATGATGGGCTCACACGAAATGACCCTAGAGTCATTTTTAAGAAGCACAACATTCTCAAGGAGTTTAGCATAAGTAACTACAAGCTCCTCATATTTAGTTTCAAAATCACTTGCCACCACAAGAGTCCTATCATAGGATTTCTTTATTTTAGATAACTCTAAAGTAAAGGTCTCCTCAAGAGATTCCTTGGTGGTTTGTTCTTCTTCTGGAGCTTCTTTTAGATCCGCGATCTCATCCGCGTAATCACGGGCATGACCTTGCATTTTAAAAATGGTATTCTCATGCTCCTCAATAATTTTATTGCTCTCGGTGGCAATAGCCAAAATCTTATTGAAGTAAGAGCAAGCAATTTTATTCTTACGAATAGCATGAAAAAACATTTCACTCTTCTCAAATAAAGATGCAAGATCATCATCTTCTTCTTCATTATCCTCATTCTCATCATCACTAGATATATTGGGTTCCAAAGTAGGAGTTACCTTTGAAGCCCTAGCCATAAGGCAAATGTGGGAAGCAATAGATGATGATGAATATATACTTGAAGCTCCAAGCAAGACCATGTCTTGGCCAATAGAATTTCCAGTTTCCTCTACATTGTCAGACACACAAAAACTAGAGGAACTAGAGGTATTAATATCATGGCAACAAGACGAAGTAAGCATATCATTATGAGATGTGTTCAAGGAGCATACACATGATATGCAAGGACTATCAACACAAGCATGTAAAGCATTTATGGTGCTATAAGTGTTTAAGTCCAAAGATGAAGCATGACAATGAGATAGAGATGAATGATCATCACACATAAGCTTACTATCAACATTTCAATTTCCATCACCACTCACCATAGAGTTACCTTGTGTCTTGCTACACTTTGGTGAAGTGGAAGAGAGTTCATCATGACCGGAAGTGGAGGGAATACAATCATCCTCAATCTTGTTGGACATATCATATTTGTCTTGAATCTTTGTCCAAAACTCATGAGCGCTATGGAAATGCATGATTGCAAGAATAACTGCATCGCTCACAAAACTAACAAGCACATTAGAAGCTTGAGCTTCTAGATAAGAGTTTTTCTTCTCCTCTAAAGACTGATTTTGGGAATCCTTAGGAGGAGAAAAACCCATATCTAGAATTCGCTCTATATTTGGGTCCATATCTCGAAAATGATTAAGCATGCAAATTTTCCATATATCATAATTAGTGCCATCAAATATAAAAGTGTCATTGTGCACTAATACCCTAGCCGACATCTTTACTCTCAAGGCGGTGAAGCCTAAAAATGAGAGACCCGCTCTGATACCAATTGAAAGGATACGGATGTCGCCTAGAGGGGGGGGGGTGAATAGGCGATTTAAAACTTTTACGAGTGGCTTGACAAATGGGGAATAAAACTAACGTTTAATTTGCCAAGCATACAAAACCTAAATAAACTAGGCTCACCTATGTGCACCAACAACTTATGCTAAAAAAGATAAGCAACTATGTGATAGCAAGATATATATATAACTTTAAGCACGAAGGCTATCACAAAGTAAATTGCATAAGTAAAGGAGCTCGGGTATAGAAATAACCGAGGCACGCGGAGACAATGATGTATCCCGAAGTTCACACCCTTGCGGGTGCTAATCTCCGTTAGAGCGGTGTGGAGGCACAAGGCTCCCCAAACGCCACGGAGGCTCACCGTAATCTCCTCGAGACCTCCCAACAAGATGGAAGACCCGACCACTATGGGACACTTGAGGGCGGTCACCGAACCCGTACAAAGCTTGGGGCAATCTCCACAACTCAATTGGAGGCTCCCAAGAAATCACCACTGAGGCACCACAAAGCTTGGGAAGATCACCACAACTTAATTGGAGGTCCCCAAGAAATCGCCACAGAGGCACCACAAAGCTTGGGAAGATCTCCACAACTAAATTGGAGGTCCCCAAGAAATCCACTAAGCCGTCTAGGGTTCCAAGAACCCAAGAGTAAAAATCTCAACGAACTTTCACTACCGAATCTCCGAGGAGATCTCAAACCGATGCACCAAATGCAATGGCAAGAACACACGAAGTGCTCAAATCCTTCTCTCCCAAATCCTACCAAAGCAATAAATGCTATGGAGGGATATGAGAGGAAGAACAAGAAGGAAATCCATAAAGAACTCCAAGATCTAGATCCAATAGGTTCCCCTCACATAGAGGAGATAATGATTGGTGGAAATGTAGATCTAGATCTCCTCTCTCTTTTCCCTCAAAAAGATGCAAGAATCATGGGATGGATGGGGAGGAAGGGCAAGCTCTTCAAGATCAACAATGGAGGAGAGAGAAAATGGAAGAGCTAACCTCCAAATGAGAAAGAAGGGGCTTTATATAGCCCCCGCACGAAATCTGACCGTTACAGGAATTTTAACCCAGAAATTCCAGCCTCGGGGGCGGAATTTCCGCCCCCCTAATAAATTTCTGCCCAAAATTTCTGCCCCCCTTATAGAGGGTTGCACCACAAAAGACTTAGCAGAATTTCACAGGGGCAGAAATTATGGAATTTCCGGCCCTGGAAATTCCGGTCTCGGGGGCGGAATTTCTGGCCCGGTGGAAAACATCGGTACGAAATCGGCTGTAACTTTTGCATCCGGACTCCGTTTTTGATGATCTTGGGCTCGTTTGAATCACCACAACGAGCTCTACAACTTCATCCATAGAAACATCATAGTCCAATAAAGGAGGATGAAACCAAATGATAAAAGTTTTGACTTAGCTATAAAGAAGAACTGGTAAAACCTCCAAACACCAAAAATGCAATAAGAGTTCCATACGGAATCCGTTTTGATGAGCTAGAGCTTGTCATGGAAATAACCACAAGCTCTAGAACCTCACATGGATAAAAGCCAAATAAGAACTGATATGTCTCCAACATATCTATAATTTTTGATGCTCCATGCTTGTTTTTACACCATTTGCCTATTGTTTCGTTACACTTCGTGGCACTTTTATGCATTTTCCGAAACTAACCTATTAACGAGTTGCCACAGTGCAAGTTCCCTGTTTTCTGCTGTTTTTGTGTTTCAGAAGTGATACACAGGAAATATTCTCAGAATTGGATGACACAAGTTCCTGAAGTCTTATTTTACCCGGAAGCTTCCAGAGATCCGAAGGAGAGTAGGAGGGGGGCCACCAGGGCCCCACACGCAGGAGTGGCGCGGCCAGGCCCCTGGCCGCACGAGCCCCGCTTGAGGGCGCCTGGCTCCTCCTCTAACATCGCCCCTTCGCCTATAAAGACCCCCCGACAGAAAAAACCTAAGTACCCGATCAGTTTTCCAGAACACATCGCGATCCGCCGCCGCCGTCGACCCGAAGATCGGGAGGGTCTAGAAGCTCTTCCCGGCACCCTGCTGGAGAGGGGAATCGCCACCGGAGGTCTTCTTCATCGCCATGCTTGCCTTCGGAGCGATAAGTGAGTAGTCTACCTTGGACTATGGGTCCATAGCAGTAGCTAGATGGTTGTCTTCTCCACCATGTGCTTCATGTTTAGATCTCATGAGCTGCCCTACATGATTGAGATCACCGTTATGTAATTCTACATGTTTGGTTTGTTGGGATCCGATGAATATTGGTGTTTATGATTAAGTTGCTGTACTCAATATCATCTTTTGTTATCTCTATGTTGTTTATGATCTTGCATGCTCTCCGTTGTTAGTAGCTATCTTGGCCGAGTAGTTGCTAGTGACTCTAAGAGGGGGTATTTATGCTCGATAGTGGGTTCATGCCTCTATTTAACCTGGGGGAGTGACAGAAACCTCTAAGGTTGTAGATGTGTTGTTGCTACTAGGGAGAAAACAACATTCATATGCTCAAGGGCATATGCTTTATTTACATTACACACTTTGCTTAATGCAATTATCTGTTGTTCGCAACTTAATACTCATGGGGTATTCGGATTGATATCCCCGGGAGTGGATTATTAGTCATAGATACAGTTGGATGGCGGTCTATGTATTTTGTTGTAATGCCCAGAGTAAATCTCATAGTGATCTTCTTGACATATCACGTTTATCTTTATTCTATCAATTGCCCAACTGTAATTTGTTTACCCAGCATGTGTTATTTATCTATGGAGAGACACCACTAGTGAACTGTGGATCCTGGTCCTATTTCCATCATATTGCTATCACCTATTTACTTTACTCGCACTGTTTACTTTACTCGCATACTTTTACTGTTTTCCACTCGATACACTCATAACCTTTGTTTCAAGAAAACCGGTGAGATTGACAACCTCATCGCAAGTTGGGAGGAAAGTACTTGGTTGTGTGTGTGTGCAGGTTCCGCGTTGCAGCTAGCAAGCAAAGCGTGGACGAGGCGCCATATATAAATTGTCTGAAGCTATCGCAAACTAGCAAGCATCACCTTCAGTCGTTTGTCTCTCCTCTCCAAGAACGATAAACCTTGGTTTCATAATTGAGGGAAAACCAGCTGCTATACTCATCACACCTTCCTCTTGGGGTTCCCAACGGGCTGGTCATTCACCACACATCAAGCTATTTTTCTGGCGCCGTTGCCGGGGAGGAAGTAGAAGACTTCTGCGAGGGGAGTTTTCGCACACACATCCTTTACTTTGTTTTATTGTTTTGCTTTACTTTATTTATTTTACCTGCATCGTTTTATATCAAAAACCCAAAAAAATTCGAATCCTTGGTAGTTGTTTTTACTTGTCTTGCTTTATCATGCTTTCTATCAATGGTTGGTTTCTTTGAAACTAAATCTTTTTGGCAAGGTGGGTTCACGGAAGAGCAACAAAATTATTATGAGGAACACCGCTTGTCACAAAAAGGGAAACACTTATGGGAACAAATCAATAGATTGTATATCATTGCTAGAAATGTGTGCTCTACTTATAATGTTACTTATTGCTTTGATAGATCTTGTTGCTGTAGGAGGTATAAACACCTCCCTTTTCAATGTGAGTATAATGATGATGTTACCATATCTTCTTATATTAATGGAAATTATGACTTTTATGATCTGGAACAAATTGAAGAATTTATTGCTTGGAAGGGTGCATTCGAACTTGCTTATTTGCTTGAAAATACTGATGATGCACCTTATAAATATGAGGTTTATGATATACTCACATTTTGCTTTGATAATTACAAGGAAGGAAATGGCTATATTCTTAAATATCTTAATAGATGCTTTCCAACGGAAGAGACTAATGCCTTGAAGGAGCCTATGGAAGAAGAAATTGAAAGCTCATTAGACAAAAAAGAGGAGGAGAGTGATGATCAAGAGGAGGAAGAATGGAGTTACCCATGTCTACCTCCCAATAAGAGTAACTCTTTAACTAATACCTTATTTGATCGCCCTCCATGCTTAACAAAGGAGGGTGAGTGTGATATTTATATTGTTGAGTTTGTTCATGATGCTACTGAAAATTATTATGAGAGAGGAAAATATGGTTGTTGGTATTCTCATGTTACTAAAACGCCTCTCTTTACATTGGAAGTTCCGAAGTTGCTCTTGTTTTATCTACCCATACTTGTGACTATGTGCTTCATTGATTTATTTTCTTACAAGATTACTATTCATAGGAAATGGGTTAGACTTAAATGTGTTTTATATTTGCTCCTTGATGCTCTTTTTGGCTTCCATTCATATTTCTTATGTGAGCATCTTCTCAAATTACTGAGCCTAGCTCAAAGGCGTTAAAGAAAAGCATTCTTGGGAGATAACCCAATGTTTTCTTTTTAGTACTTTTTCTTTTATTTGAGTCTTGGAAGTCATTACTACTGTAATGACCACTCCTTATCTTGTTTATTTCGTTTTTGTGCCAAGAGAAGCCTCTAATTTGAGTGAGGTAAAGATTTGGGGATGTTGCTGTCCTGAAACTGTTTTCAGTGCTGCACCGTAAAAATTCGTATAAATTCTCTGTTTATGTTTTGGACCTGCGATTTCTTGTGCATATGCCCCAGGTTATATCCAAACTTTAGTTAGTTGAACACTTTTTGATTTGAGCAACAGAAAATCCCTCAAAAATTCGACCTTTGTCAGCTGTTCAGTTTTGACAGATTTCTGCCAATATTTGTGTTTGCCACTTTATCGCTTTCTTTTGAGTTCTTTTGATCACGGAACTTTTGGGGAGGTTGCTACAGTAGTACTTACTATATATGTGGTGGTTTTGAGTTTAAACCTGAAGCAAAAAGAGGTTGATTGTATGTTATGCTTACACTAATGTTGCTAATAGATTTGTGTTTAGTTTTGTATGAAGGAAGTTTTCAAGTGTAGGGATTGGAGAATGATGAGATGAGTTGAAGAATGGACAAAAGCTCAAGCTTGGGGATGCCCATGCATCACCCCAAGAAATATCCAAGAAGTACAAGCGTCAAAGCTTGGGGATGCCCCCGAGGCACCCCTTTTTCATCGGCAAAAATCAGGTCACCTTTCAAGACACTATATTTTTATTGCTTCATGCACTATGTGTTTTTCTTGGAGCGTCAGTTGTTTTAGTTTTCTTAGATGGTTTAGTTTGTTTGTTTGCTGCAATAAATGGTTGGACCCCAACAAATTTCTTTTGGAGAAGTTGCCTTGCTTTTCATTTGCCAAGAACACTCCGTTTTTCATTCTTATAATTTCACCGGGTGTTCTTCTTTTTCTGCTACTGCTTTTGGTTTTCTTTTTCGCCTTGATTTGCGTTCAGACCTTGTCATATCTTTTCATCAAGGTGTATTTTTGCCTCTGATCTTTATTGGTTTTCATCAAAAGAGGTATCTATAAAAATTTCAAATGGTGTTGGAAAAGAGAAAAAGCTTTGTGCAAAATAGTGGTACAAGAAGGAGCTTGTGTAGAGTGTGGCTAGGATTTTTCATGTCATGCTTGATGTATTTTTGATAGTATGCTTAGTGGTTTTGCTGTAGCATGACTTGTCTCAAATAACTGAGATTGCTTAATGAGCCTTTGAAAAAAATCATGCGTTGTTTTTATTGTATGGAAGCATTATTTTGGTTTTCTCCTTGATGCTTTATTTGGGTTGACTTGGCGCATGCTCACACATGTTAGACTCTTACAAAGTCGCCAATAGCCTCTATGATCATTTAGTTTTTGACTTTTTATGCCATCTTATGCTTCTTTTAATGTCGCTTTGTCGCCTTGCATGATTATGGCCATGATTGCTCTCTTAGTTGGTCGCTCCTAGTCTTTTGCTAGCCCTCGCCTTGTACTGAGTATGAGCTCTACTCGTGCATCCAACTCCTAAAAGGCAAAGTTTTCCAAAGTGTCCACCATACATACCTACTAGCAATTTGCTATTCCAAGTAAATTTGACTTGCTTTTATTTTCTCTTCAAATTAAACTCTTACCAGTGTTATGCGAAATTCGGTCAGTAAAGCTCTCACGAACCGGAAGGCACACTTTACTTTTTCCTGTTCTTAAAAATTTGACATTGTGGTCTCTTAAGTTGAGTTGTTATGCTTGCAAGTTGTAAGTTGGATTCTAGCCCAGCCATGCTGTCATGGGGCAAGCTTTCAACATTGCACTTCTTATTTGAGTTGATATCGTGATCTTTTGTTTATGGATGCCCGCGGTGTGAAATGAATTGGGAATCTTGTGGGGATCATGGAGTTTGTATATGTGTTAGGGAAACGCTGGGCCGCCAATCTAAGCCATGCATAATTCATGGTGGAAATTTGCAGCATACCCATGGTGAACATTCGACGACGCATCTCACAATAAAAAGCTAAACAAAAGGCAAATAAAAGAGATGTCGAGGTGTTCATTGGCTGCTTGTCCTGTCATTTTGGTGTGGGCTTGTTCCATGTCATCGGGCACGGAGGTACCCCATTGGCGGTTCTCAATGATACATATATACTTACAATGACAAGAGCCTTGCTTGGGACTCTAAGTAAAGTAGCATGAGGTTTAGGTACTCGTATTCACGGGACACGAGGTTTTCAGCTTATGATTTGTCAAGCATATGCATCATAATTGTTCTCGCATTAACTTTAACCATTCAAGATGCTTATGATGGGGGCAATGAGAGCTCAAAGCCGGTAAGTACCATAATTTTTGAAGGTTATAAAACTTGCAATCACTGCTTCCCTCTGCGAAGGGCCTTTCTTTTACTTTTATGTTGAGTCACCACCTTCTATCTTTATGCACCATTAGGAGAGCATAGTTTTCAATCTTAGTGTGATATGCATTGTCCCAAAGTTCATTGATTGATTCATATTGTTGGTTTCACTTGTTCTCAAATTATTTGTATCTAGTCGCCCTCTTAAACTTGAAGGTGTCCTATGCATTTATGTTTTGCTCTCTTTGAAGGACAAGCTAAAAACCATTTGTATGTTTTTCCTTATGATTTGAACACACGTTTGACTTTCATTGTTTCATTTTCATGATCTTTTGTTTGTGTTCATTTGCATGTTTACAACATGGTTGCTAAGTTCTTATTGTCAAGATTATATCTTCATGCCCATGTTTTAAGTTCTTATGATCCCAGCTCACAAATGCTTACATATATGATCAAGATTGTGTAGGTGCATGTCACCTCAAAAATTATTCTTTTGTTATCACTTACTTACTCGAGGACGAGCAGGAGTTAAGCTTGGGGATGCTTGATACGTCTCCAACGTATCTATAATTTTTGATGCTCCATGCTTGTTTTTACACCATTTGCCTATTGTTTCGTTACACTTCGTGGCACTTTTATGCATTTTCCGGAACTAACCTATTAACGAGTTGCCATAGTGCCAGTTCCCTGTTTTCTGCTATTTTTGTGTTTCAGAAGTGATACACAGGAAATATTCTCGGAATTGGACGAAACAAGTTCCTGAAGTCTTATTTTACCCGGAAGCTTCTAGAGATCCGAAGGAGAGTAGGAGGGGGGCCACCAGGGCCCCACACGCAGGGGTGGCGCGGCCAGGCCCCTGGCCGCGCGAGCCCCGCGTGAGGGCGCCTGGCTCCTCCTCTGACATTGCCCCTTCGCCTATAAAGACCCCCCGACGAAAAAAACCTAAGTACCCGATCAGTTTTCCAGAACACATCGCGATCCGCCGCCGCCGTCGACCCGAAGATCGGGAGGGTCCAGAAGCTCTTCCCGGCACCCTGCCGGAGAGGGGAATCGCCACCGGAGGTCTTCTTCATCGCCATACTTGCCTCCGGAGCGATGAGTGAGTAGTCTACCTTGGACTATGGGTCCATAGCAGTAGCTTGATGGTTGTCTTGTCCACCATGTGCTTCATGTTTAGATCTCATGAGCTGCCCTACATGATTGAGATCACCGTTATGTAATTCTACATGTTTGGTTTGTTGAGATCCGATGAATATTGGTGTTTATGATTAAGTTGCTGTACTGAATATTATCTTTTGTTATCTCTATGTTGTTTATGATCTTGCATGCTCTCCGTTGTTAGTAGCTATCTTGGCCGAGTAGTTGCTAGTGACTTCAAGAGGGGGTATTTATGCTCGATAGTGGGTTCATGCCTCTATTTAACCTGGGGGAGTGACAGAAATCTCTAAGGTTGTAGATGTGCTGTTGCTACTAGGGAGAAAACAACATTCATATGCTCAAGGGCATATGCTTTGTTTACATTACACACTTTGCTTAATGCAATTATCTGTTGTTCGCAACTTAATACTCATGGGGTGTTCGGATTGATATCCCCGGGAGTGGATTATTAGTCATAGATGCAGTTGGATGGCGGTCTATGTATTTTGTTGTAATGCCCAGAGTAAATCTCATAGTGATCTTCTTGACATATCACGTTTATCTTTATTCTATCAATTGCCCAACTGTAATTTGTTTACCCAGCATGTGTTATTTATCTATGGAGAGACACCACTAGTGAACTGTGGATCCCGGTCCTATTTCTATCATATTGCTATCAGCTGTTTACTTTACTCGCACTGTTTACTTTACTCGCATACTTTTACTGTTTTTCACTCGATACACTCATAACCTTTGTTTCAAGCAAACCGGTGAGATTGACAACCTCATCGCAAGTTGGGAGCAAAGTACTTGGTTGTGTGTGTGCAGGTTCCGCGTTGCAGCTAGCAAGCAAAGCGTGGACGAGGCGCCATATATAAATTGTCCGAAGCTGTCGCAAACTAGCAAGCATCACCTTCAGTCGTTTGTCTCTCCTCTCCAAGAATGATAAACCTTGGTTTCATAACTGAGGGAAAACCAGCTGCTATACTCATCACACCTTCCTCTTGGGGTTCCCAACGGGCTGGTCATTCACCACGCATCAAGAACCAAGAAAGATAATGCCAAGTATGCAAAGATTTGAGCTCTCTCTGAACGATACAATTAAGTTACTCACTCGAGAGCCCCTCTTGATAGTACGGCTATCGATCCTAAAACCCGGTCTCCCAAACACTATGAGACCGGTAAGAAAGAAACCCTATCAATATCATACCTTTGCCTTGAGCATTCCACTTGAGCTAGATGGTGACGATCTTGATCTTCTCAAGATGGACTACTTTTCTTGATTGCGCTTGCTCGGTGAAGTCTTGCGGATTGCTCCACCATACTTCACTATGGGAGAGACACTAGTATAAATATATTCACATGTCTATTACCACCAAATGGACACCGAGCTTCAAGCAAATGATATCTTCTATATTCCTATCTTGAACTTGTGCTTCAACTTGATCAACATTGCACTTCATCTTCTTCCTTCATAATGATGATGTCTTGAGAATGCATATGAGAGTTCACTCCATATTATTCCTCAAGACACACTCTATAGGCTCAACTCCCTTAGACCAATCTTCGGATCACTTCTTGAATAACACCTTGGTCATTGAATAATCTTCTTTATCTTCATCTTCTTACACCCTTGAAACCAACATATGGCTCAAGCATTATCTACGGACAAGTCCTATAAATATAACTTAATGCAAACGTTAGTCCATAGGGATTGTCATTAATTACCAAAACCACACATGGGGGCACATGCTCTTTCACCTCCCATTGGCGAGTGACCTTATCATGCGGCTGTATCTTGTCCCTGCCACCCAATCGGCTTATTTCCGCTTGTCGTTCCAAGTAAGTGCTCTTAACCAACTGAGAATAATAGTAAATATAGTTATAGTAAACTTTTATACTTTTTATAAAATTTTCTATTATAATGTGGTATTAAAAAATACATAATTATATAGATACTCAAGTACCATCAATAACCACAACAATGACGCTAAACATTATTATGTTTTTGGTTATAAATTTGCAATCTTTGGAAGAATATATAACTTCTGCTAAATTTAAACATACTTTGTGATAAAATTTACATTAGCTTCCTTTCATTCTTGAGACATCCCGTTAAAAATATACTAAAATACCTTAAATGTGAAAACAGGAAATAACGGAAACACATCTTTTTGAGCTCATAATTTTACACTTAATAGAGTATATGTAATTTTTTATCTCAAGGCTATTATCTGTTTCAATATTCTTAGATATACTGGTGGAGTTTCCAAAGCATCCGAGCAAACAAAAGTTTTAATATAGGCTTGTAGTGTATGAGCAGGTAGGAAAACTTACAGAAACTTCTAGAGAACAAATTAAACTACAAATATGTTTATTTTGTGTGTGGTTAACTGTGACTTACAAGTACACTGGGTGAAAACATGTTAATGCTCTACACTTGTTCCTGCATATCATAAACAATTTGAGTTCTAATACTTGTGCATATATAAATTTGATTATTCATGACGATCACCACAATTTGCTCTGTATGACATGGTGTATACAAGTGGTCCTACCAAATTCTCAAATAAACCGTTATAGACTGAAAGTGCATCTACTCTAGGATCTCCCGAGTAAGCATTCTATTGTCGCTGGAAGTATGCACCCTATCTTTTTTTGGGAAATGATTGTAATCAGCCGACCGATCGGAGGAAAAGATCGGTCGTACCCGGTTAGCGCGCGCGGCCTTCTTATTCCCAGGCTGGCCCCACCCTACGCTCACCTCCTTCCTCTTCTTTTCTGCTTTTTCTGTCACACACATGCCCGTGTGCTGCTAGGTCGCTGCCTGCACACTGCTCCTTTGCATGTACTTTTACATAAGTTATTCACCTACAGCCTAGGAGATAGCGTAGAGTATTTCTTTTTTAAGGTCACATCATGTATATTTTACACTACCGGTTGGGAGTATAAAACAACAGACTAACATTATCAGCTCATAGTGTATGTTACGTCCATGTAGTAGTTCACTTTTTATTTATTTTTACCATGATAATGCGATTAGTGATTGGGCGTTACAACTAAGTTTTTTTCACAATTTTTTTGATGTTACACACGTGCATTAAATTTGTAACAAACTTAATCTTTTTTCCCCAAAAATAAGTGACTCAACTTTTTGGGATAGAGGGAATATAAGTTTTGTTGTGAAAGCAGATGAGATATATTGCACTTTTTTCTCGGTGTTCTCTACAAGTTTTGTTTTCTTGAATTTTTCAATGTTGCAGAAGTGATTCTAAAATATATTTTGTTGTAATAGTTTATATTTTTATTGAGATAGATGGTGATATTTGTTGCTAATGAATTTGTAGCAAAATTATGTTGCTTATCCACTTTTCTATTGTCAGTATATTTTGTTGTAATCGTGTGTAATTTATTGTTAAAACTATTGGTCATTTTTGTTGTAAATCTGTTTGCAGCAAAAATGTTGTTTAACCACTTTTTATAACATTACTTTAATTTTCTCACTACATTTTTTTAGTTAGCTGACGCAACAAATATGTATATTCTGGTAGTAGCTTATTTTTTTAGATAAAGAATATATATTAATATCAAGACGATACCAATTACATCCAGCCTCTGCAACAACGTAGTGCCCTAGCGGCAGTACGGATGCACACAGCCAAAAAAAGAAAGAAGAATTACATAAAAAAAGTCCCGCTACAGTGATCTAATCCTTGTATCAGCGGACCAAACACCACCATGACAGCACCCGAAATCCATCTTCTCCAAAAGCGACGCCTCCAAGAAGGTAACGGTGCACAAGCGCCGTCATCGCCCTGATCATAGATCATAGGTTTTCACCCAGGAGAAAGTCCATGCTCACAAAAACAATGCCTTCAACAAGGTCATTGTCAGGCACAACCAATTAAGGCCAAACCTTGGGTTTTCACCCTGCAAGATTAGACAATGAACTTCTCCTGTGTTGTCGCTCCCTCAATCCAATGCCGCTGCTCCAAGTCACAAATCACCAAGCCAAAACCTCATCGCCATCATGACTCGAACCACCATCACTAGTCTTCAGATCTCGGCTTCAATGCCATTCTCCGCGACTGACTTCATCAAGGGGCTGAATGTCCCACGATGGTAACAGACTGCAGAGCTTCGCAACGTTCCCTCTGAAACCAAACGGTCAGCAAAAAACATGGTTGCGCGCGACCGAATCCCATCTTTCCGATAATCGCCAGGCATGAGTCGCCCAATGGGATACACCGGCAGAGCCTTCCAGAACCCGACACTCCGGCCAGATCAATGAAGACAAGCATCAGATAGATCTTTGTCTCGACTTGAGAGGGATCCTAGGACTGCCACCTTTATTCTTAAAAACGGACGAGCAGGCCCCCACGCCGTCATCCGCTGCCCAACAACGACAAAGGTGTTCAGCGACCACCACCGTGGAAGGGATCAGTAGGCACACGGACCAGATGGGCAATCCCCATCATCACCGCGCAACCATGACCCAAAGAATGGGGTGAAGCCAGCAGCAGCCATGCCCGCATGACCCAGATCCGGCCCGCGTGGCCCAAAAGAACCAGCACGAGACCTAGATCGGGCACGCCCGGCTGGATGCCGGCGGAGCCACGCCGGCGAGGCCGCGCCGTCCCGCACCGCGATCCTGGTCGCCACTGAGACGTCACCATCCATGCCCAGCAGGGCCTCCATGTCCGCCGTGAATGCGACTAAGCCGATCTCGGCCCTCGCCGCCCTCCCAGAAGGTCGGGCACGCACCACCGTCGTGCATCCCACCACGCCGCCGATCCCTCCCGTGTCGCCACGATTGGGGAGGCAACGCCACTCCGGCCTGCGCCTCGGAGTGCCCCAGGCGGTGATGCCGGCCCGCGCCAGGATCAATCGCAGCGAGGGGTGGCGGATCCCCGCCGCCGATGCCGGCCAGGCTTCGCCCGGTCGCGCCCTCTGGCGGCGGCGAGGGGGGAGAATGGAGGGAGGGTGGGTGGAACCGGCGGCGGCTAGGGTTTTTCTCCCGGCCGCCCGCGGGAGCGACACGGGAGAACAGATAGGAAGATAGGAGGTAGTAGTTTATGAGTTATGAGTAGATAAAGTAAAAAAAATGCAACATGTTTTGGTGGGCACGTGAACTAGCAGGCAGCGCGCAACATCTCCATCGGCGTGCATGCAGTCCAGCAGCGGTAGGACCCACCAAACCAGTACCATAATGCATCAACCAATGCTAGGACCACCGGACTATGAAAGCGACATGACATATGACACAGCGCTGCAGCCGGGAGATGACTAGACATGTCAGAAAAAGGTATTGATTCCCTACCGCACGATGCCTTATCAACGACGCGGAAACAACCGATTTTACGCCACGGATCAGACGACTGACGCCTAGCGCGCCCCATCTTTTTTTGTCCGTGAAGTAGAAGGTAGGAGCTTATTTCGTGGAGTTCGCTCAACCGTAAGAGAAGGCCAAGGGCCACAACTAGGGCTGAGAATGAAACAAGAGCACATGGAAACATGTTTTATACGTATTTTTTTCCGCGAGTTTGTTGTTCTCGGTATTTTCTTCTTCTTTTCGAAAAAACTGAAATTTCCAGTTACGTTTTCAAGGCTAAGCACGATGGTGTAGCTTAAGTCGCTGATTCTCCGGAGAGATTGTACCCATATTACTTGATCAAATAATCTCTCACTCATAACCAAAAAAGGAAAGAAAAACGCAAGAAGATGGTCTCACCGCACACACACCAGACATCACCCGCGTCGAGGTTTGCACCTCTACCCACCCGCTTGCCCGGCGACCGTCCGAACAGCACGCAGGAAATGCCATGCCAAAACGGCGCTGCGCCATGCCGACCGGCCGGTGCTGGGCTGGTGGCCTACGCGGCCGGGGACAGTAGGCCGACGGGGAGTCACGTGAAAGCGGAAATGGCCACGATTATGCGGTCCCTCGCGTCCCCGTCCATCATCGACCGTGCCCCTGCGCCCGGCAGTGCTGCGCCGGATAGGGGTCTGGTTTTGCTGCTAGTGTACCATGTCTGTTAGTACGACTCTCCAGTCTCCACCTCCACCTCCAGGGTCGAACCAAAGCCGATTTAAGACGGTCCGATCCTCCCAAACATTTTTCGTTGGCACTATGCTTAGCTCGTGCCTGAGCAAATCAATCTGTGGAAATATTGCGCCCCCTCAACTTGACCACCACATTTCAGACCCGAATTAGTCCGTCGCCGGATCGATCACGCATCGACTACACCAACTACATCAGAGGATCAAACATCTTGATGCAAGGCTGCACGGCGCACGTGGAAAGGGTAAAACCACTGTCTCCTCCTCTGAACAACGACATCCACTTGGGGAAGACGATGGCAGCCGCGTCCATCCGTTCCTCATCATCTCACGCAGAACTTCTAGGGGATAAATTCGGCCGCGGCGCCATGATGGTGCCGTAGAACACGAACACAGCTGAGCTTGGCTTGCTCGTGAGCTTTCACCGGAGAAGTTCGGTCCGGCATCATGACGGGCCGGGGTAGATTGTCTCCCTTTTACTGCAAGAAACGCGGACGAGAAAAGCTAACATTTTCTTGCTGCTGTTGCCCGGATCTTTCTCCGCGAAGGACATGACAAAGCCTTCTTTCAAGGTCGGTCGGCTGCAGCCGTGATGCTGATTGAATGATTTTGTGGACGAAAATAGAACGAAGATTGTGAATTTGTGATGTCGACTGGTACTTGGACTCTGATAATCGTCAGGAGTTCCAAAACCATTCGCGCAAACTAGGGGATTGCATAATGGCTTCTCAGTTCTGACGTGCGTGGCTACTCACTAGGCACACACAGGAGTACAGTACAGTACAGGGCGTACACTGAAGCACCCTGAAAACGAAAGAGACTATGGGCCTATGATGGCACGATGGAACGATATCCATCTTGCTGGTGGTGCCACACCCATTAATTCTGCTCGTGCCCAATAGGTTGCTGTCAAGGTGGAGAAGGTACTATGCACATCACATCTAAATCATCACAAAATTTGAATTTTCAGGAGAATTCAGCTATTGCAAAAAAAAATGAAATGGAATACCTTTAGTTTGTGATCTCTTTTTATATAGACCTATCTCATGTTGGCGACACATTAGTAGAGTGTAGCATGTAGTGGTAGCTAGGCCGGTTGACAAAAAAAATTGTCCGGGAACCTCGTCATTCGTCGATAAGTCACTGTCTTCATCTACTACAAATATTTTAATCGTCATGTAAGGTTTGCTGGATCTAATTACTTACAGAGCCCAGTTAAATAATCGGATTCATATCAAAAGCACACAAATATGCTCCGTCCACTGCCAGTCCCCTTAAATCCCTAGTCGTCGCATCCTCCTAGGCCTCCGACTCTAATCCCCCTCTTCCATTGGTGGATCGCCGCCCTGCCTTCCCTATTGGCTCAACTAGTGCGGGAGCGTGGGAGGCTTTCATCTACCAGGAGCCCGCAGTTCGCTTCATTGGAGGCACATGAGTTAGGTTTAAGGTTTGTTTACATGTTAGGTTTCGCTCTCCGGTTGTGAGCGGTGAGGCGATAGCGTGAAATAAGTCCTCCCCGCCTCACCTTCGTTTATTAACATCATTGGGGGTTGTAGGTGTGTTACTACGATCAACCCAATAGTAGTGTCTTTTTCTTTGGGTTGTGGATCCTTTGACAATTGACATCGACGTCGTCGGCACTTCCTGTAGAGAGAGATCAGTGACTTCCTGGCTATCTGAGCGGATACTAATTTTTGGCAACATGCAAGCTCCGAAAAACTAGGTTCGAGCACCTCGAGACAAAACAAACATACTGACAAAGCGAATCTAGCATGAGATTTATATAGACAAAGCGCACCCCTCACCGGGGTCGCCATCCACATCATTATCAACACCCATCAACTACATAAATTTAAGTCCATACTTATCTCTTGCCATTTCTAGAGCACATATGTAATTGGGATAAGTCCCAAATGTTCTGATCGAGACAAAATGTTCACCTTGATTTTGCCAAACGTAGAGTTTGTTTCCCTAAGAAACAAACATATACGCACTACAAATAAGTCATCGCACGTAGGTCCCGGCGAGGGAGAAGTTGGGCAAGTGCCAAACATGTGCCTAGAACCAAACGCTAGGCAAGTTTTTGCCTAAATACTTTGGCAGCCGAGTTCCGATCTCGCTTTTGCAAGGATTTGCATCTGGGCAATCAAAGCAAAGGACAGAGCATATTCACGAGCGAGCGGAAGTAGGCGAGACAGGAATTATTGTGCACGGTTCAATGATCTCACGACGAGATCGGGAGGACGTCTCTTTTATCTCTTTGGCAAGACGAGGAAAAGCCTGAGGACCCACGACGAATCTGGCAAAGCTTTCGTCATACTTTTCCCCATGTGTACTGCTCCAAATTGCCTTCTTTTTTAAAAATCCAAATTGCCTCCTTTGGCGTTTATCCTCTCAGAAACCAGAGACATGCTACTCTTCCTGTCGGATTTTAAAATCCAAAAAGTTAATAGAATTGGGAACTCAGTAGCGCATGATCTTGCAAGTTTTGGTCGTAGTGTATGGAGTAGGGGTGTGTTAGTGAGTGAAATTCCTCCCTGCGCGGTTGAATCAGCTCAAAAAGATTGTAATTCTGGATGTAACCAAGACACTGTTTAAGTAATACACAACCAAGTTTTAAAAAAAAATTGCCTTCTTTTTTTCTTCTTCATTCAAGGGGCCCTGTTTGATATGGTTCGGGCCTTGCTCGTTTTGCTAGTGTATCGATCGGAAGAGGACAATTTGGTGGATGAAAAATCAGCTATGGAACTTTTCTGAACTCGGAACTGGGAACTGTCGAACTGTGATAGTGCCGCCGTTGGATCCGTAGGACGGACGGTTTATAATCTGCAGCTCGCCTGGATGAACTGAATTACTAGTCGGTCTGCGCATCCCGGCGAAATCAGAAAACCATACATTTTCCCAGGTTTATCGTCGGCGAACGTCAAGCGAGACACCCCCAAGCAATATTGCAAGGAACATGGCGCCAGTGTTCCCCACCAAGGTAGCCAATAATCGGCGGCATGATCGAAGGGTGCGGGGCCGTCCTCGATATCCTTTTTATCGAGCCAACAGAAACGATTTCGGCGATTGGTTTTTGTGGTGATCTGCTAGTGTCATGTCGCTGTTTTATTTTATTTCGAGAATTGCTAGTCATGTCATGCTATTAAGGTTTTTAGACCTGCTAATAGTGTGGATGTTGGCAGATAGCAGCACAATTACTGGCACCTGCATGTGCTAGACTGGTAGCAGCACCAGCATCTGATCGCATAGCGTCCCTGTTGCTGCTCGCTTCCATCATATTCAGTAGCAGCAGTAGCAGCATCGTTTTCCTTTCAGTCAGACGTTGCGGCCGATGAACGGAACGGGGCAGGAATGTCTGGGATCCATGGTCAGATCAAGCTACAGCTCGCAGCAGGAGGAAGACGGGTAGGTCTCTTCGAGATCCGAAGCGCAGAATCCAACGTTGCTGTCTTCTTGCAAACACGCGCCGTAATGCACTGTTGCTATCTGTAGCATTGCGAAGCTCGATTCTTGCTCCAGAAGTATTTTCGCCCAAAGATTCATGGAGGCGTTGCAGGAACGGGCCGGTGACACCACTCGCAGCAGTAGAGAGTGGAGCAAAATGTGTGGCCTGGCATGGATGATATACAGATACGATGCGCCGGGCTGCACGCCACTACTCGCCGTGCATCCTGGTGCCCTCCTGCGTCAGCGCCACCGAGCCCCTTTTCTGTCGGCGATCTTCCGGATGAACACTTCGCCAAGATACGCCTTCCTCCGCCTCCAATTGCTCATCTGCAACCGCACCGGCCGGCTGGTGCCTGAACCGTGGCGGGGATGGGAAAAGGAAAACTGCATCATCTGTTGCAAAGTCAGCGCGCGCTTTTCCTCCCATCTTTTTGGTTTCTATTACATTTGCCATCGCCGTACTAGGACTGGCTTTCTACGACTTGGCGCACGGACGCCCAATTGTTTTGGTTTGTGGTCGTGGGTGCTTCTGCTCCGTGTGGAATCGAATGCCAATTCAGGTGTCAAGTATAGTTTAAAAAATCGGACCAGTGAGTAAGGATGACAATGGGTAGGGTATGGGCAGGGTAGAGTAATATCATACTCATACCCGTATAGCCGATGGGTATAAAATTTTACCCATACCCGTACCCGCGGGTATGAAACTTTACCCACACCCATACCCGACGGGTACGTACCCGTTGGGTACCCGGCGGGTAGATCAAATACTACACATATTATTCACTATTTTATGTTTATTGGTAAAAAATGGACAAAAAATCAATTGTCCCACTCAATAACATGTACTCCCTCCATTTTAAATTATAAGATGTTTTAGTTTTATGAAGTAAATGTAGCTAGACATGTTTTAGTGTGTAGGTTCACTCGAATATACACACTAAAAGGTGTCTAGATACATTTGCTTCACAAACCTAAAACATCTTATATTTAAAAACGGAGAGAGTAGATGAGTACATGAAAATTATCAAGATTTAGAAATCACAATCTCATACTCATAACATTAGTCAACAAGAATAGATGAGTCACATAACAAATTAACAATTAATAACAACTAAACATAGATCCACATATCAATGCAAATGGGTAGGGTATGGGTATACCCACTGGTATAAGGCTATACCCGTGCCCTACCCATGACTAAACAGGTAGGGTATGGGTACTACTCATGGGTATAAAACTATGCCCATACCCTACCCATGCGGGTACGGAACCCGCGGGTACCCGTACTTGTGGGTAAAATTGCCATCCTTACTGGTGAGTGAACCGGTGAGGTGCCTGGCTCACAGGTTCATTGGTCCAACCGGTGGCTCAGCTGGTTCAATAGCGACAAAAAACCATTAAAATTAATAAATAATTAATAAATAGTTAAGTTAATTTTGATAAAATCTGGCATCAAATCATATATTTTGTGTTTGCTTTCATAGTAGATCATAAACTAAGTGTAGTAAAGGCGGTATTATGCGGGGTATTTGGAGCAAGGTTCTAGGTTTTAGGATCATAATCTCGCAAAAACACATTATTTTTATGCAGTTTTTTAATTTTTTATTAGTTGGACCAGTGACTCTTAAAATCTAGTGAGAACTTCGGCTTAGGGTTTTTCTGGTCAAACCATGATGGGGGCACGGTGATGATGAAGCCAGAAAACTTGATTGCGTTTGATCGTGCCAGAAAACTTGTTGGCTTGTAGTAAATGACCGGCCAGTTGGAAAACCCCAAGAGAAGGTTTTGATAAATATAACAGCAAGTTTTCCCTCAGTTAAGAACTAAGGTATGTCGATCAGGAGAAGAGCAGACAATACGACTGAAGGTGATGCTTGCTAGCTTGCGACAGCTTCGGACAATTTATAGGGCGTCTCGTCCAAGCTTTGCTTGCTAGCTGCAATGCGGAACCTGCACACAACACAACCAAATACTTTGTTCCCAACTTGCGATGAGGTTGTCAATCTCACCGGTTTGCTTGAAACAAAGGGTATGAGCGTATCGAGTGGAAAACAGTAGAAGTATGCGAGTAAGTAAACAGGTGATAGCAATATGATGGAAATAGGACCGGGGTCCACAGTTCACTAGTGGTGTCTCTCCATAAGATAAATAACACATGCTGGGTAAACAAATTACAGTTGGGCAATTGATAGAATAAAGATAACGTGATATGTCAAGAAGATCACTATGCGATTTACTCTGGGCATTACAACAAAATACATAGACCGCCATCCAACTGCATCTATGACTAATAATCCACTTGTGGCGAATCAATCCGAGAACTCCACAAGTATTAAGTTGCGAACAACAGATAATTGCATTAAGCAAAGTGTGTAATGTAAACAAAGCATATGCCCTCGAGCATATGAATGTTGTTTTCTCCCTAGTAGCAACAGCACATCTACAACCTTAGAGGTTTCTGTCACTCCCCCAGGTTAAATAGAGGCATGAACCCACTATCGAGCATAAATACCCCCTCTTGGAGTTACTAGCAACTACTCGGCCAAGATAGCTACTAACAACGGAGAGCATGCAAGATCATAAACAACATAGAGATAACAAAAGATATATTTCAGTATAACAACTCAATCATAACACCAATATTCATCGGATCCCAACAAACCAAACATGTAGAATTACATAACGGTGATCTCAATCATGTAGGGCAGCTCATGAGATCTAAACATGAAGCACATGGTGGAGGAGACAACCATCTAGCTACTGCTATGGACCCATAGTCCAAGGTAGACTACTCACTCATCGCTCCGGAGGCAAGCATGGCGATGAAGAAGACCTCTGGTGGCGATTCCCCTCTCCGGCAGGGTGCCGGGAAGAGCTTCTGGACCCTCCCGATCTTCGGGTTGACGGCGGTGGCGGATCGCGATGTGTTCTGGAAAATTGATCGGGTGTACTTAGGTTTTTTCCGTCGGGGGGTCTTTATAGGCGAAGGGGCAACGTCAGAAGTGGCCCGAGGGGCTCTCACACATAGGAGACGTGGCCAGGCCCCTGGGCGGGCCGCCCTGGTGTGTGGGGCCCTCGTGGCCCCCCTCCAACTCCTCTTCAGATCTCTAGAAGCTTCTGGGAAAAATAAGACTTCAGGAACTTGTTTCGTCCAATTCCGAGAATATTTCCTGTGTATCACTTTTGAAACACAAAAACAGCAGAAAACAGGGAACTGGCACTGTGGCGACTTGTTAATAAGTTAGTTCCGGAAAATGCACAAAAGTGCCACGAAGTGTAACGAAACAGTAGGCAATTGGTGTAAAAACAAGCATGGAGCATCAAAAATTATAGATACGTTGGAGACGTATCAAGCATCCCCAAGCTTAACTCCTGCTCGTCCTCGAGTAGGTAAGTGATAACAAAAGAATAATTTTTGAGGTGACATGCACCTACACAATCTTGATCATATATGTAAGTATTTGTGAGCTGGGATCATAAGAACTTAAAACATGGGCATGAAAGATATAATCTTGACAATAGAAACTTAGCAACCATGTTATAACATGAAAATAAACACAAACAAAAGATCATGAAAATGAAACAATGAAAGTCAAACATGTGTTCAAATAATAAGGAAAAACATACAAATGGTTTTCAGCTTGTCCTTCATAGAGAGCAAAACATAAATGCATAGGACACCTTCAAGTTTAAGAGGGCGACTAGATACAAATAATTTGAGAACAAGTGAAACCAACAATATGAATCAATCAATGAAAACTTTGGGACAATGCACATTATACTAAGAATGACAACTATGCTCTCTTATGGTGCATAAAGATAGAAGGTGGTGACTCAACATAAAAGTAAAAGAAAGGCCCTTCGCGGAGGGAAGCAGTGATTGCAAGTTTTATAGACCTTCAAAAATTATGGTACTTACCGGCTTTGAGCTCTCATTGCCCCCATCATAAGCATCTTGAATGGTTAGAGTTAATGCGAGAACAATTATGATGCATATGCTTGACAAATCATAAGTCAAAAACCTCGTGTCCCGTGAATACGAGTACCCAAACCTCATGCTACTCAACTTAGAGTCCCAAGCAAGGCTCTTGTCATTGTAAGTATATATGTATCATCGAAAACCGCCAACGGGGTACCTCCATGCCCGATGACATGGAACAAGCCCACATCAAAATGACAGGACAAGCAGACAATGAACACCTCGACATCTCTTTTATTTGCCATTTGTTTAGCTTTTTATTGTGAGATGCGTCGTCGAATGTCCACCATGGGTATGCTGCAAATTTCCACCATGAATTATGCATGGCTTAGATTGGTGGCCCAGGCGTTTCCCTAACACATATACAAACTCCATGATCCCCACAAGATTCCCAATTCATTTCACACCGCGGGTATCCATAAAGAAAAGATCACGATATCAACTCAAATAAGAAGTGCAATGTTGAAAGCTTGCCCCATGACAGCATGGATGGGCTAGAATCCAACTTACAACTTGCAAGCATAACAACTCAACATAAGAGACCACAATGTCAAATTTTTAAGAACAAGGAAAAAGTAAAGTGTGCCTTCCGGTTCGTGAGAGCTTTACTGACCAATTTTCGCATAACACTGGTAAGAGTTTAATTTGAAGAGAAGATAAAAACAAGTCAAATTTACTTGGAATAGCAAATTGCTAGTAGGTATGTATGGTGGACACTTTGGAAAACTTTGGATTTTAGGAGTTGGATGCACGAGTAGAGCTCATACTCAATACAAGGCGAGGGCTAGCAAAAGACTGGGAGCGACCAACTAAGAGAGCAATAATGGCCATAATCATGCAAAGCGACAAAGCGATATTAAAATAAGCATAAGATGGCATCAAAAGTCAAAAACTAAATGATCATAGAGGCTATTGGCGACTTTGTAAGAGTCTAACATGTGTGAGCATGCGCCAAGTCAACCCAAATAAAGCATCAAGGAGAAAACCAAAATAATGCTTCCATACAATAAAAACAACACATGATTTTTTTCAAAGGCTCATTAAGCAATCTCAGTTATTTGAGACAAGTCATGCTACAGAAAAACCACTAAGCATACTATCAAAAAGACATCAAGCATGACATGAAAAAGCCTAAGCCACAGTGACGAGGGTTAACTCGACAAATGTCCTAGATGAAGGACTTAGGATCGGGGAGATAGGGCATCGGATGAACTCGAAGGTAAAGTTAGTCGAAATAGGTGTATATTGAATGTAAACTTGGGTGTTCAACCTGGCTTGCTTTCAATCTGCCCTACACCGTCCCCTCCTGGCCCCTATATATAGGTGGCCAGGTCTCGAGGATCGGGTCGGGTTCGATACAGATTACAAATATCGACATACGGTAATAACTCGTACTCGACTATCATTACAGTTGGGCCTAGCTTAACGGGCCTCAGGGGTACTCAACTAACGGGCTCTAGTAATTATACCCTTGTCAGTAGCCCCTGAGATTCTACCAGAATTGCAGATTCAGGTTGAATCTCTAATCTTCAAATCTTCGACTTGGTCTTTCGACTTATGATAATGATAATTCGCTCGCAAGGGGTCTCGATGAACAAGCCTGACAACTCTGACGGATCAAGAGGTCAGTTAACTGCCGGAACAGATACTTGTCACCTACTTCAAATTCAATCCCCTTGGACTTGAATTCGGGATACCGGTCAAACTCACTCTTTTGCCTCATTTAGGACTTACAAAAAATGAGTCCCAGTGGTTCTCAGGGTACCCAGTGCGTCCACCAGGATTTTCTTCGCGTCGTAGACACGGATACATACCAGCAGAGCGCATCCATGTGCGTATACTAGGCCACACAGGACGGATCCTAGGGTCTTACCTTCGTGATAAATCACGGCATTCGAGTTTCGTTGCGATAACGCAACTCGAGAATCTTATGTCGCAGTCAAAGTTTGACTGAAAATATTCGGGTTTCTACAACCATAAAACTCGCTCCCGATGGGAGTAATTTCTCTTCAATTTGTCGACTACGTAGTCAAAGTTTTGTATGCTTATCCTTCTGCAATTTCAATATTGACTATTTCATCTCTATCGGGTGCGCGCTCAGCGCTCCCGATGGGAGTAGCCCCCGAGGCTATGTTTGGCAACTTGTAGTCAAGCATAGGCTCAAAGTTCAGCTCTTCTTTCTATTGTGGACCTTTTACTATTTGACGAGCCCCCGAGTCCAAGTCGAGGTTTCCATATTGCGCGATCATAGTCTCCTGTCTTGTTTTTCTTTATTGATATTATCGTCTGCTGTACGCAGAATTTAACTCCTACTTAAAATTTGTTTGTGGGCTGCGCTGTAGCACGGGGGCCCAATAATACGCGCTTATAAATAAAGCACCATCTGGTAAGGATAAAAACCCTAATCAGATCCTTTGCTCCGCCGCATCATCTTCTCTCCTCCATCTAGGGTTTTTCTGAGGTTTCTCTCTCGCACTCATGGCAGATGCTGCAGGCTCCCGTCTGAACCTTGGTTCCTCGGCGGCACCACGAGGTCGGGGTCGCCCTCGCGGTAGCAAGAACAAGAACACCGCGTCGGCCGCCGTAGGAACTTCGTCAGATGCTCCGGCTAAGCGCCGTCCCGGCCGCCCACCTGGTAGCAAGAACAAACCCAAAGTGACTAACGTCACTCCAGGTCCAATCGCTCCTCCATCTGTTGCTCCAGCTGCTCCTGCTGCACTTCCCCGTATCTTTTCTTTCCTTTGCATTGCCATGGCGCAGTGCCGTGAGATTCAGCGCTTGCCGCTAGATTTCACGAAGTTTATGGATGGCCGCGAACTGCGAGAGGCGGTTCTTCGTGAACAATCTGGCGGTGGCATCCCCTATGAGGTGGAGGTGTGGTATGATGGCGACGGCGAGCAGTACTTCAGAGGTGGCTGGTCGCAATTTGCTGAGGACCACGACATCCATCAAGGCTTCATCATGGCCTTCGACTTCCACGTCGGTACGTCAAAATTTGACGTGAAGATCTATAATGGCACTCTTTGCCAAAAGAAGTATGAAGCTTGAAGCCCTCTTTTATTAGGATCTGTTATCCATGTAATTTCGTTTGACAATGTCCTTTCTGCAATGATATTTGCAATAAATATTCGTACTTTGTGTCGATATCGTTTACTAGTACCATGAGAACAAGTCATGTTCTGAGATATGCTTTCCATATGTCGGGTTCTTTGCGAACCAATAAATGTGAGGATGATATCAGGTTCTTTTTATGAACCAAGTTCTCTCTGTATTTATCGGGTTGTGTAAACAACCTTATAGTGAAGGAAAACCCCTCCATCTTGTCATAACGATTTTTTTTGTACGACCCAGGGGTTGAAGCCCCCGAGCGGAGAAGTAACACGAGAATCGTACAATTTTGTCGAGTTCAACCCAAAGAACCCGACCTGTGGCCTCATGTTCTGGGTCCAGAAGGTTAACTCGAATATATTGATATCTCTATACTTAGTCTACGCGTAAAAACGTCGTAGCTGTTCTGCATTCCACGGGTTGCTTTCGTCCTTCCTAGTCTTCTTGTCTTGTAGTCGATATGCTCCTCCTGGTATTACTTCCGTGACGATGTAAGGTCCCACCCACGGGGACTCCAATTTCCCATGGCTATCTTGCCTGAGTCGCAAAACGAGGTCTCCTACCACAAAGGATTGTGGACGAACTCGACTACTATGGTAGTTTCGTAAGCTTTGCTGATATTGCGTAGCCCTTTCTAATGCTTTGTCTCTTGCTTCATCTAGCGCATCGACGTCGTCTTGCAATGCTTCTGTCGATGTCGCCTCATCATATGCCGCGTACAAGGGTTAACTCGACAAATGTCCTAGATGAAGGACTTAGGATCGGGGAGATAGGGCGTCGGATGAACTCGAAGGTAAAGTTAGTCG
Organism: Dactylis glomerata; assembly: GCA_007115705.1. NCBI lineage: Eukaryota > Viridiplantae > Streptophyta > Magnoliopsida > Poales > Poaceae > Dactylis > Dactylis glomerata. The sequence goes on along the minus strand of QXEO01000464.1, from coordinate 4,898,037 downwards.
AAATAGGTGTGTATCGAAAGTAAACTTGGGTGTTCAACCTGGCTTGCTTTCAATCTGCCCTACACCGTCCCCTCCTGGCCCCTATATATAGGTGGCCAGGTCTCGAGGATCGGGTCGGGTTCGATACAGATTACAAATATCGACATACGGTAATAACTCGTATTCGACTATCATTACAGTTGGGCCTAGCTTAACGGGCCTCAGGGGTACTCAACTAACGGGCTCTAGTAATTATACCCTTGTCAGTAGCCCCTGAGATTCTAACAGAATTGCAGATTCGGGTTGAATCTCTAATCTTCAAATCTTCGACTTGATCAATTCTTCGACTTTATCTTCAAATCTTTGACTTGGTCTTTCGACTTATATTGATGATAATTTGCTCGCAAGGGGTCTCGATGAACAAGCCTGACAACTCTGACGGATCAAGAGGTCAGTTAACTGCCGGAACAGATACTTGTCACCTACTTCAAATTCAATCCCCTTGGACTTGAATTCGGGATACCGGTCAAACTCACTCTTTTGCCTCATTTAGGACTTACAAAAAATGAGTCCCAGTGGTTCTCAGGGTACCCAGTGCGTCCACCAGGATTTTCTTCGCGTCGTAGACACGGATACATACCAGCAGAGCGCATCCATGTGCGTATACCAGGCCACACAGGACGGATCCCGGGGTCTTACCTTCGTGACAAGTCACGGCATTCGAGTTTTGTTGCGATAACACAACTCGAGGATCTTATGTCGTAGTCAAAGTTTGACTGAAAATATTCGGGTTTCTACAACCATAAAACTCGCTCCCGATGGGAGTAACACTTCTCCAATCTTCAATGCTTTGCCAATGAATATCGTCGGGTGCGCGCTCAGCGCTCCCGATGGGAGTAGCCCCCGAGGCTATAGTCGAAAAAAGGATTTTTTCGAGTATAGGCTCATGACATAATGTAGCTCGTCGTACTTCAACTTGAAACACTTCAACTTCGAAGTTCTTCAACTCGAGATACTTTCAAGAACACCTTGTCGTCGAGTATTAGTCCACCATTTTAATGAAGAGTTGTATTCGACTAACTTTGAAAGTAACAGCCCCCAAGGCTATAACCTAAAAATTCTTCATAGATGATCCTTTCCATAAATTCAACATTTGTCGGCGCCATCCTTGTACCTTTACTTTATCGTGTCAATGATGACATAGCTCTTCATCAGTGCGAACCGTTTTATGGGTAACACTGTAACTTCCGCGATTTTATGACCGTTTAACGGGCTGCACGATTTTTGACCGTTGGTGGGCTGCCGTTTCCGATCTTTGCGCCACGTCGCAACCCACGATCCTTCTCTCAGAAGATATATAAATGGCATAGTGGGGAATCGTACTGTTTACCAGCTCGTTACCTCCGCCGCCTCCATTACCGATCTCCTCTGCCTCTTCCTCTCTTGCGGAGCCCCCAAGCGCACTTTTGTGCTGAATGCGCGTGAAGCATCTGGCCACCAAGAGCGATATGGCCAAGTCCTCTGCCACCAACTGGGTTCGCTCCACCGTCACCAAGAAGGAGGTGGAGAAGGCCACGGCAGACGGCCTCATCGCCGCCCAGGACTCCATCAAGTTCCCTAGTACTGAACGGATCCCGAAGCCCCCGAGCGGTTATCGGGTAATATTCCTTGCTTTCCTTCTTCGCGGCTTCTCCCTTCCTGCCCATGAGTTTCTCCGTGGGCTTCTATTTGTTTACGGTGTGCAGCTTCATCAGCTCACACCAAATTCCCTTCTGCATATTGCTTGCTTCGTGACTCTTTGCGAGTCATTTTTGGGCATTGAGCCTCACTTTGCTCTCTGGAGATCGATCTTTTGACTCCGCCCCAATGTTTCTCTGGCAAGGAAACCCGAACTGGGCGGAGCCGTCATTTCTGTGCGCCCTGAGGCGCAATATCTTGAATTTTCTATGGCCGCGTCTGTCCAAGGGTGGAGGACAAAGTGGTTCTATATCAAGGACCGCAGATCCTCTCCCAAAGATGAGTTCGGCCTTCCTCCCTTTGACGCGTCTCAAGAGGTGAAGAAATTGAAGTCATGGGACTCACTTCCCTCAGATGCGGAAGTTGCACAAATCCTTCCTCTTCTATCCCGCATTAAAAATCTGAAAACAGGCCTAGGAGGTGCTTTGTCGGGTACCCAACTCATGGCGTTTTTCATACAACGTCGAGTTCAACCCCTACAGCACCGCCTCACCAAGCTTTGGACTTATTCTGGCTTGGAGGACCCTACTCGCATATCTGAAGATCTGATGTCGAAAGAAGATGTCGACAAGCGAGTCAGGAATCTCACCAAGCTCACCAAGGAGCACTCAGTTGCTGACCTGAAGGCAGATTTCTTCGACTCCGTGCACCCTATTCCTGAGGTATACATCGCTGCATCCACTTTTATCAAACTTCTCTTAATTTCGACTTGCATTACTCTTTGCCTCTGCACTCTGCTGATTTATTAATATGCAGGGTCACCAATTCATTGTTTCTCGTCCCCCTCTTCCGGAGGAATATGCAGGGTCACCAATTCATTGTTTCTCGTCCCCCTCTTCCGGAGGAAGGGCCCCTTCCTGCTGATCTAGCATCTCCTGCATCTGAAGCCCCCGAGGCTGACGAAAGTCAGGACGGAGATGATGTCGAAGAATCAGAAGATGAGACTAGCTCGTCGACATCTCCTCCTCCTACTCTTGCTGAAGATGTTGGTGTCGACAAAAAACGGAAACGTGTCGACGAAGGTGCCATTGCCCTTTCTCTTGCGCATGGTACAGACTTTGACTGGGAGAAAGTTAACTCCCCTCATGGCTATACCCGCGACGAGATGAAGGTGTTTTTCGAGAAGGCGAAGAAGTTGGCGCCTGCATTGCTGAACACAATTTCTCCTTCGGCAGCCTCTGCTGTGCCTGCTGCACCATCTCCAGCGCCGAAAGCTCCGGTGCCACCATCAACTTCTAACGAGGAACTGGCCGCGCCCCCTTCTTCCACGGAGCACAATGCTGAGGTGGCGTAGATTCAGCTTCTTTGTAGTACTTAGTTTTCCCCTTTTGAATGTAAAGACTCCAATTAAGTGCAACCCGAGAATCTTAGCCAGAGGGTTATGCTCTTATGTAAATATATCTTCTTTGCATGGAGTATTATGCTATCTTTCTGAAATTGTTTCTCCTTTCTTTCTTTTTGTAGTCGATGCGTGACAGTGATCCTTCTTCTCATGCTCCTGCTCCTTCCTCTGCTCGCGGATTCAATCCTCAGATTTCGTCGACTCCTAGTCGATGTAGTCACTGTGAAGAATATTCTTCCAGGATTTCTGACCTTGAGACTCGCCTATCCTTGGCCAAACGCCAAGCACAGATGGCTATTAAAAAGGCTAGCCAGGCCAGCGGCTATATGAAGAAAATCTCTTCACTTGAAGAAAAGGTCTCCAGCTTGACGGCGAAGGTTGTTCACAATGAAGAGTGCGAATCTTTCATTCTTGGAATTGTCGAGTCTGCTGGTGAGCTGTTGCGATGTGAGTTTTCTTTCGATTTCTTCTTTTGGCTGTTTGTGCACTTCTTTTGTGATATATTTGTCATTGTAGGTACTTGCTTGGATTTTGCTGCTGAAGAACGTCGAGTTGCTGAGTGAAATGCTGCTTTGGAGAAGATGTCGACTGTCTATGAGACTCTGTGGTCTGATCCTCGACGCCGTAGCGCCATTGTATTGCTTCAAGATCGTGCCCAGCACATTGGCGAGTCAGTTGATGGTTGCCGGCGAGCTCTTACAACTATGCACTCCATTATGCTTCCCCGTAATCCTTTGCCTGCAACTTTCCCCCTTCTTCTTGATGCTTTCCGATCCAGCCATCGTATTCATAGGTTAATAGAACTGAACTTAGTGGCTGGTGCCAATTTTGCTCTCGGGTGGATACGCAAGTGGCACCCCAGATTGAATTATAGCACGATGTCCTTAAGTTTAGCTCCCGGTGGAGCTAGCCTTCGGGTTCATATGGAGAACACGCTTCAACCTGCTCGAAGACTTGTAGCTAGGCTTCTAGAGGCGGATGCCGCGTTTTTCCGCGAGTATCATTATTTAGATCCTTTAGGCGTAGATGATTCTGACAACCCGATGTTGTAAAGTATGTGTGGAACGCGAGAGATTATTTATTTCGCGACTATATGTCTGAAATTTATTCTCAAGGCGTATTTGTATGGTTCGTGCGTTTGCCGCATATTCTCTTTGAAAGACTCGTAGACTCGAATATGAGGAACGCTTTGTCTTTATTTATACTTTTAATGTAAGATACATGGGGTGACCCAAGAGATCCGGCCTGTGACCCGTGTTCTGGATCTAGAGGGCATTGCCCCTGGAATAACTCGTGGCTTTTACGGCCTTTATTGTTCTACTCTATTGTCTTTATGATGCTTATGTCGCCGTAGCTTTCCCTTTCTCTTCTGTGCCTGTGTCTTCTCCTGATGTTGCTGTTCGTGGCTTCTTTGTTTCGGGCTCCGCGGTGCATCCTTCGAGTAGCTTGATGCCTTCTGTAGTCGCGCTCTTTGCTTTTTCTGCATGGTTGGCTATTACGCCAAAATTTTGCGCCATCTTGTGGAATTCCCTGTCGCAGAGATCTGAAACTTCAAAGCTTCCTTTCACTGTGATTATTCCTTTTGGTCCTGGCATTTTAAGTACCAAATATGTGTAGTGAGGCACTGCCATGAATCGCGAAAACGCGGGTCGCCCGAGGATCGCGTGATATTGCGATGGCCAGTCCATGACTTCGAAGTCTAGTTTTTCCCTTCTGTAGTTTTGTCGGTTGCCGAAGCAAACATTGAGTGCTATTCGACCCAATGGGTAATTAGCACTTCCTGGTACGATTCCATGGAAGGAGCAATCTGTTGGTTTTAGGAATTCCAATGATATGTGCATTGCCCTGAGTGTTTTCGCGTATATCAGGTTAATTCCACTTCCTGCGTCCATGAATATTCTGTCGACATCATACGCGCCGATTTGAGCTTTGAGTACCAGAGGCGCGTTTCCTGGCCGAGGTACTGTTATGGGGTGGTCCTCTCTGTTGAACTCGATTGGTTGTTCTGACCAATGCAGATATTCTGTTGTAGCTGGAGGCGACATGACCGCTAGATTGACTTGTCGAGTTATACTCTTTTCTTCTTTGTTCGACTTGGGCACAGGTTGTATCATTGCTGTAATGTGTCCTTTTGATGGGACGTACCCTTCGTCGTCGTCGTCGTGTCCCTTGTTTTGCTGGTCTTGTCCTTGAGGAGCTCCATTGTTTCCTTGCTGGTTTGTCGCGGGATTGTTGCTTCCTTCGAATCCTTGTCGCCTTGCCTCGGTTTGTTTGTTTATTGCTGCTTCTTGTAGCTTTAAGAATGTTGTGCAGTCTTTCATCGCGTGCCTTGATACTCGCTTCCCGTCGACGAACGCTGAATGTATATGACAAGGCCCGTTGAGCATATCCTCTGGTGATGGGTTGTACTCTCTGGATTCTCTTGGTGGGAACTTCTTATATTCCTCTCTTCCGTAGCTGCGATATCCCGAGCTTCTGCGTTCGTTTCCCTGATAACTGTTGTCTTTATATCCTGCGGCGACTTGGTTATGAGAGCCGTAGGTGTCGTAGTTTCGGGATCGTCTCCTTTGACTTCCGTATCTGTTTCTTCTATCGTCCTCTGGAGATCGTGTCCGTTTGTTGTTGCACGCATCCTCTCCATCTGCAAATCTGTTTGCTGTGTCCATGAGATCTGACACTGTTTTTGGCTTGATTCTACCCATCTCTTCGACTAGGTCTCTTCGCCTTAATCCAATGATGAACGCGTCTATTGCTCTTTCGTCTGAAACTTCGACTGCTGAATTTTTGATGAGGCTCCATCTTTGGATGTACGCCCGTAATGTTTCGTCGCGTTGCTGTACGCATGCCTTGACTTCTTCTATTGATGCTGGTCGTTTGTATGTCGACCTGAAGTTGCTTGTAAATTGCTTTGTGAGGTCTTCCCAGCTTCCAATGGATTCTTTCTCTAATTTGCTCAACCATGACCTTGATGCGCCGGTGAGGTGTAGTTGCAGACTTTGCATTGCTGTTTCTTTGGTTCCTCCAAGTATTTGGACTGCCTGCAAGTAATCTGCGAGCCATGATTGCGGTTCCTGTGATTCGTCGTATTTTTGCTGATCATGAGGTAGCTTGAATCCCTTAGGCACTGGCGTGATGCGAACCCTACGGGCAAAGCACGATGCCCCCATCTCCTTTTCGTCGTCCTCATAGTCGCGCCTTTCGTTTGGGGATCGCGATCTTCGAGTTCCACCGTGCTGTTTTGGTGATGGCGATCGAGATCGGTGTTTGCTGCTTTTATGCCGAGGACTATTGTGACGGCGAGGTGATCTTGCTTTGTGCGCTTCTTTGTGGTGATGTGCTTCTTCTCCTTTTGCTGATTGCTTGTGGCCCACCATATTGAGTCCGTTTAGCGCTGCTCTATGCATATGTTCTCTAGGATCTCCTGGACTTGGTCGAGTCGTAAGTAGATATGCTTGTGCTGCCACTAGTGCTGCTTCAGGAGTTTTTGGTAGGATGTTTCCCTGCTCGTCGACCGATAGGAAGGACGAGTCGAGGTTTTTGGAAATACTTTGCCTGTCAGAATACTCGAGGTTATCGTACCTTGAACCATGTCGACGATTTTTCCTTGCGTTGCTGTACGATGCGTCGCTTCGTGCTCTACGAGCAGCTTCACTGGCTGCAATGGCTGAATCTTTTCTTCTTTGTATCTCTACCTTTTCCTTTGCTAATTGCTTTGCTTGCTGCCTGAGGGCGTAATGATACCCAAAAAGCATGTCTTTGCTGGAGCTGGATGGTATTGGCGTGCCGTGTTCTACGGCTTCTCTTATTATTTTCCACTCGTCGACTGATAGTCGAATTTTCTCCCTGGCTGTGAGGGATTCCACTGTTTGTCCTTCTGCTAGGTGATTTGCTCCTCTGTCGATATTTGCTGGGTTTATCACTGGGTTGTTATTTTCATCGAATTCTTCTGAGTTGTCGCCCACAATGGCGAGTACCTGGCACTGCTTGCCGATGTTGCTATTAAAGCTTGAAAAGATCGAGTTGCTGTCTTCAGAAAGCTCTAACCCTGTCTTCCATGTGTCTGTTGAATTGTCTGAGATATTGTCGAGGCAGATCGTGAGATCGTCGATTTGGACTTCCACGTCAAAATTTTCCTTTTCTTCGTCGTCTTCTGCGATCTTTTCTTTTTGCACTTCTTCTAGGCTGACCGGCGAGTTTACTTTGCTGGAAGAGCCTTCAGAATACTCCATCATTATTGTTGTTTCGGGTTCTTGTGCCGACGGATCTTGATCTTGTTTCATCGGATCCGAAAGGCGAGAGGAACCCGACGGCCCGATGAAGATGCTCAAACTTCCAATTGTTAGTTCTACCTCTTGACTTCCGTTGACTTCTGGACTGCTGTTGGCTAAAAGCGAAAAAGCCGTCGAATTCATGATTCCAACGCCCAGATTCCCCACGGTCGGCGCCAATTGACGAGGGTTAACTCGACAAATGTCCTAGATGAAGGACTTAGGATCGGGGAGATAGGGCGTCGGATGAACTCGAAGGTAAAGTTAGTCGAAATAGGTGTATATCGAAAGTAAACTTGGGTGTTCAACCTGGCTTGCTTTCAATCTGCCCTACACCGTCCCCTCCTGGCCCCTATATATAGGTGGCCAGGTCTCGAGGATCGGGTCGGGTTCGATACAGATTACAAATATCGACATACGGTAATAACTCGTACTCGACTATCATTACAGTTGGGCCTAGCTTAACGGGCCTCAGGGGTACTCAACTAACGGGCTCTAGTAATTATACCCTTGTCACACAGTCTACACAAGCTCCTTCTTGTATCACTTTTTTGCACAAAGCTTTTTCTCTTTTCCAACACCATTTGAAATTTTTTAAGACACCTCTTTTGATAAAAAATAATAAAGATCAGAGGCCAAAAATACACTTTGATGAAAAGATATGACAAGGTCTGAATGCAAATCAAGGCGAAAACGAAAACCAAAAGCAGTAGCAGAAAAAGAAGAACACTCGGTTTTTGATAAGAGTGAAAACTAGAGCGTTCTTGGCAAATGAAAAGCAAGGCAACTTCTCCAAAAGAAATTTGTTGGGGTCCAACCATTTATTGCAGCAAACAGAACTAAGCTAACTAAGAAAACTAAAACAACTGATGCTCCAAGAAAAACACATAGTACATGAAGCAATAAAAATATAGTGTCTTGAAAGGTGACCTGATTTTTGTCGATGAAGAAGGGGTGCCTCGGTGGCATCCCCAAGCTTTGACGCTTGTACTTCTTGGATATTTCTTGGGGTGATGCATGGGCATCCCCAAGCTTGAGCTTTTGTCCATTCTTCAACTCATCTCATCATTCTCCAATCCCTACACTTGAAAACTTCCTTCATACAAAACTAAACACAATTCTATTAGCAACATTAGTGTAGCATAACATATAATCAACCTCTTTTGCTTCAGGTTTCAACCTAAAACCACCACATATATATCAAATACTACTGTAGCAACTTCCCCAAAAGTTCCGTGATCAAAAGAACTCAAAAGAAAGCGATAAAGCGGCAAACACAAATATTGGCAGAAATCTGTCAAAACAGAACAACTGACAAAGGTCGAATTTTTGAGAGGTTTTCTGTTGCTCAAATCAAAAAGTGTTCAAGTAACGAAAGTTTGGATATAACTTGGGGCATATGCACAAGAAATCTCAGGTCCAAAAGAAATACATAGAATTTATACGAATTTTTACGGTGCAGCACCAAAAACAGTTTTAGGACAGCAACATCCCCAAATCTTTACCTCACTCGAATTAGAGGCTTCTCTTGGCACAACAATAAAATAAAAAGGATAAGGAGTGGTCATTACAGTAGTAATAACTTCCAAGACTCAAATAAAAGAAAAAGTACTAAAAATAAAACATTGGGTTATCTCTCAAGAGTGCTTTTCTTTAACGCCTTTGAGCTAGGCGCAGAAAATTGTGAATCAAGTAATAATGAAAGGGGCTTCAAAATCCACTATAGGAACAAAGAAATAAATACTATCCAATTGAGGTTTTGAGTACCCCTTGTAGTCACGCCTTGGTACACTATTTTCATCAAAAAGATTTTCAGGACAAATCCAACTAGAATTAGTTACCAAGGCATTATGAATTCCTACAAGCTTACAAGGTATTGGCATTCTAAAATCTTCATTGGGTGTACCAACAATTTCAACAGGCGAGCCAAGCTTATTAAACTTCTTAAAAACTTTCCTAGCCTCAATTGCAACATCTGTAAATTCTATTCGCAAAGTTTCCATGATAAAAGCTTTCTTTTCGGGATCCTCAATTTCATGAAGCTTAAGGAACATGTATTGCATAAAAGGATTAAGACTAGCAAACCTAGTTTCTAACATGTGAACTAAATAAGCAGAAGCAACTTCATAACTAGGAGCTAGCTCAACCAAAGATTTTTCCTCAACTTCCTTATGCATACTAATGTGATTAAAGAACTCCTCAATGTTACTTTTTCCAATAATTGAACCACTACCTACTGAGAGGTCCTCCAGAACGTACTTAGGGAACAACATGATGAACTAAAAGTAAAGGAATAACAACTACCAAGGATTCTAATTTTTTTGGGTTTTTGATATAAAACGATGCAAGTAAAAATAAAGTAAAGCAAAACTTAAAACAAAGTAAAGGATGTGTGTGCGAAAAACTCCCCTCGCAGAAGTCTTTCACTTCTTCCCTGGCAACGGCGCCCGAAAACTTGATGGGGGAACGGTGATGATGAAGCCAGAAAACTTTATTGCGTTTGATGGTGCCAGAAAACTTGTTGGCTTGTAGTAAATGACCGGCCAGTTGGAAAACCCCAAGAGATGGTTTTGATGAATATAGCAGCAAGTTTTCCCTCAGTTAAGAACCATGGTATGTCGAGCAGGAGAAGAGCAGACAATACGACTGAAGGTGATGCTTGCTAGCTTGCGACAGCTTCGGACAATTTATAGGGTGCCTCGTCCAAGCTTTGCTTGCTAGCTGCAACAAGAAACCTGCACACAACACAACCAAATACTTTGTTCCCAACTTGCGATGAGGTTGTCAATCTCACCGGTTTGCTTGAAACAAAGGGTATGAGCGTATCGAGTGGAAAACAGTAGAAGTATGCGAGTAAAGTAAACATGTGATAGCAATATGATGGAAATAGGACCGGGGTCCACAGTTCACTAGTGGTGTCTCTCCATAAGATAAATAACACATGCTGGGTAAACAAATTACAGTTGGGCAATTGATAGAATAAAGATAACGTGATATGTCAAGAAGATCACTATGCGATTTACTCTAGACATTACAACAAAATACATAGACCGCCATCCAACTGCATCTATGACTAATAATCCACTTGTGGCGAATCAATCCGAGAACTCCACAAGTATTAAGTTGCGAACAACAGATAATTGCATTAAGCAAAGTGTGTAATGTAAACAAAGCATATGCCCTCGATCATATGAATGTTGTTTTCTCCCTAGTAGCAACAACACATCTACAACCTTAGAGGTTTCTGTCACTCCCCCAGGTTAAATAGAGGCATAAACCCACTATCGAGCATAAATACCCCCTCTTGGAGTCACTAGCAACTACTCGGCCAAGATAGCTACTAACAACGGAGAGAATGCAAGATCATAAACAACATAGAGATAACAAAAGATATATTTCAGTATAGCAACTCAATCATAACACCAATATTCATCGGATCCCAACAAACCAAACATGTAGAATTACATAACGGTGATCTCAATCATGTAGGACAGCTCATAAGATTTAAACATGAAGCACATGGTGGAGGAGACAACCATCTAGCTACTGCTATGGACCCATAGTTCAAGGTAGACTACTCACTCATCGCTCCGGAGGCAAGCATGGCGATGAAGAAGACCTCCGGTGGCGATTCCCCTCTCGGGCAGGGTGCCGAGAAGAGCTTCTGGACCCTCCCGATCTTCGGGTTGATGGCGGCGGCGGATCGCGATGTGTTCTGGAAAATTGATTGGGTGTACTTAGGTTTTTTCCGTCGGGGGGTCTTTATAGGCGAAGGGGCATCGTCAGAAGTGGCCCGAGGGGCTCTCACACATAGGGGGCGCGGCCAGGCCCCTGGCCGCGCCGCCCTGGTGTGTGGGGCCCTCGTGGCCCCCCTCCAACTCCTCTTCGGATCTCTGGAAGCTTCTGGGAAAAATAAGATTTCAGGAACTTGTTTCGTCCAATTCTGAGAATATTTCCTGTGTATCACTTCTGAAACACAAAAATAGCAGAAAATAGGGAACTGGCACTATGGCGACTTGTTAATAAGTTAGTTCCGGAAAATGCACAAAAGTGCCACGAAGTGTAACGAAACAGTAGGCAATTGGTGTAAAAACAAGCATGGAGCATCAAAAATTATAGATACGTTGGAGACGTATCAAACCACCAAACCGGTTTGTTTTTTTAAACTGTGCAGTGTCAAGTATTGCGAATTATTATGGGCCGGCCCACTGGGCATTTAGCATCAAGATTTGTGCCAGGCTAGGCTGGCCTTGTCATTCCCCTTGCTCGCACATCCGTTACCATTTCTCCCCTATAAAACCTTTCTTCTTCTTTTTGTACGTTTCTAGTATCTCCAACGAAGTGCAGCGAAACTGTCGGATACCGCGTTGTACAAGTGCGTCTTCGGTTTGCGAAAACTGGCAATCAACATCAGTAATCTACTCTCGATCCGAAGCGATATGGAGAGTGTAACAAACTAACAACGCGGCCGGCCTACTCATACCATCCAACATTTTTAGGACGATGGCATTACGACCATGTTTCAAATGTTCACAAACGTTTTTACAGACTTTGTGCGAAGACGCAATTTTACAATACTCTACCTAGGTGGTGAGGAGTATCCATAAATTCTAGCCTTAATGCATACAGATACATTAGAGTTTATAAACCATCTTCTTCCTCCTCCTACGAGCAGGCCTGGTAATGTGTGTATCAACCTATAAAAAACGCAAGACAAGAATTGCGACAGAAAATTGGCCGAATTATTGTTGTTGATGTATTCCACCACGAAGTTAAGGCAATCCCATATGTTCGTTCCCGGTTCGCCACTAGTATGCATAGGCAGTGGCGGAGCTAGAGCAAACTTAATCCGGTTGCACTACCTTGTAATATGCGTTGATTTGACTCACCAGGATGCACCAATCGTTGATTATAGAGGTGCACACAACATTTTTCTGCTGATTACAAGGTAATAATCAAAGCTACCCGAGTGCATGTGCACCCGGTTGGCTCCATGCAGCTTCGCCCCTGCGCATAGGCAGCCCTCTTTCGCTAGAGCGGTAGCCCCCGACAGCCGGAGGGCATGAGTACTTACTAGAACGTGTTGTGGCCTGTTGAATCTTTGTCGGATCTCAGGGCAAACTTATGAATTCATTGTCACATCATAACATAGAAAACAAGTACCAGACCACATCCATTTATTCTATCATCGTTCTTTAACACATAATCTGTTTATTTACAACGATTATGTCACGGTAGCCCATGTTTGTGGGGTGGGTCAGCTCAATATTGGATTTCGTAGAACTCTAAATGGGAACAAATGGGATAGACGGATTCATCTTTTACAATGATCAATTACCATTGAGTTAAATGATATTGAGGATATTTTTAAGTGGAATTTAACTGCCTCCGGAGTTTTCATGGTTAAGTCAATGTACCTTGACTTGTTGGATGGTCATACAATTTTTCTAAAGAAATACATTTGGAAGATGAAGGTACCACTGAAAATAAGAATTTTCATGTGGTTTGTTTTCAAGAAAGTCATCCTTACAAAAGACAATCTGATTAAAAGAAATTGGCATGGTTGCACTAAATGTTGTTTTTGTGATCAAAATGAGACAATTGATCATCTTTTTATCTTATGCCCTTTTGCTAAGATGATTTGGCGCATTGTTTATATGACCTTTAATATTCCACCTCCATCAAATATCACAAACTTGTTCGCCAATTGGTTAAATGGGGTAGCTAAAAAAGATAAAGGTCGCATTCGAGTTGGTGTGTGCGCTTTGATATGAGCTGTTTGGAACGTTCAAAACGATTTTTTTCTTTAACAAAAAAGCTTTTCCATCATCATGCAGGTTATCCCTTTGGCTACTCACTGAATCCATATGTGGTCCTTTCTCCAGCCGGAGGAGGACCGCCCGGCCATGGATTTTGGGTGCAACCGCCTGCATATGGTTGCGCCGGATTTATACAGCCAGTTCGGATGGCATGCTACTAGAAGACTGACATGAAGACATATGATTGTTGCCACCTTTTAGCTATTTTTGTTTGGCTGATACATGTGGAGACCCTTTGTGATCCATGATTTGTAATACTTTGTAAAACTCCCTAGTAAAGTAATAAAAAGGGCTGTATGCATCGATTGATGTAGAGGCTGGGGCTGCCCCGTTTCAAAAAAAAAAATGTTTATTTACAAAGAAAACGGGATGGATAACTGCCATCCATCTAGCTCCTTCGAGAAAAGAAAAGTCATCCACGTCTGTTTTTGGAGAATTTCCCATCAAATGCAGAACTACAAACGACTTAATTAGTGTCAGCCGTGCACAACACAATCGTTCTTGGATGAACCTTTCTATTCAAATAACCTCAATAAAGTTGGTCGTTGTGACAGTTCAATTTTTGGAGCTGTTGATCAACAAGGCAACATTGGTTTTGTATATGTTCATCTGAAGTTCTAGGAATATTGCACGGGTGCTAACAATGCGACTATTTAGAATTGATGTCATTTGCGAAACTTTGATAAAATATGAAATTCAAATGATTATCGTGAGTCTAGTATGGGATAATGGTCTATCATGTTGAATTGTATCTTAGAAAACACTTACACTAACATATCAAGAATGAGTGCAAATGCATGCCTTAGTCTTTGGGCTGACCAAGGTTTGCTATAAAAACACAACTTGCATTTAACATTTGGGTGTGTCCTAAACGACATCCTGAGGACTTTTCACTTCTCTATCGCTGTGAGGATGGAGGGTTGTGGATAGCTAAGAGGGCCATTCCCCCCCACTCCCAAAACCCCTCATTCGTTCGTTCATCGCCATAGGTACTCTTGCTGGTGTTAAGAACAAATAATTGTAGTCTATTGAGTGTCTTGGAATGAAATTCTCCATGGGAATTTTGTGAGTTGGACATTACATGAAAAAGTGCAACTTGCGTGAAAACATTTTACACCTCTCAAAATATATGGGTAGTTGCCTTTTTTAGGGAAGTGCAAATTTTTTACGGTGGGAAAAAGTAAAGTGGTTTGAATTCAAGAATATGCCAAGGAAAATCAAGAAAAAATATGAAAATGAAAATGTGTTGGTTGTATTTATTTTAGAAAAGTGCAACTCATACGGAATACATGTTGCATCTTAAAGATGTGGGGTAGTTGCATATGTATTTTACAATGGAGAAGTGTGAGTGAATTGAAAATAAAAAATGCCAAACAAGTTATTAAGAATATATATATGGGAAGAAAGATACGCTAGTTGCACACTTCATTGGGAAATGCACGGCTGACACTTCAAAAAATGTGCAACAAAAATTTTGGTTGGGAAGAACAAGTGAACCAGTTGTACTTTTAAAAGTCACGGCCCTTGATTGTTGCTTGAAAAGTTCAACTCTTGATTAAATGAAAATATGTAAAACTGGTTTGTAATCAAGAATATGAAAAAAAAGGAAAACAAACTGATGTGCTAGCTGGATATTTCTTGATAAAAAACCAAGGAGAAATAAAAATGAGAAAAATGGAAAAGAAAATTCAAAAAAAATAAACTAAAAAATTACATGGAAATCGAAGGAAATTAAAAATAGGTTCGTTGGCGGAGCCACATAGTTTGCTATGTAGTCAATTGACTACACAGTTTATTAGGTAAATAGGCCAAATATTCATGTAAAAACTATAAATACTCTTATAAATACGTATATTTAACTACTACACAACTTTAAATTAACTACACAAGATTAATATCCTGGCTCAGCCAATCAAGCCTACATCATGTACGTTTCGTGGACTGAGGCTTGAAGAAGAAAAAAGTACCAAGGAAGCTGTTGGTTTGTTGGTCATGCACGCAAGAGTTCCAACCAGATGTTGTGAGTTGGAAACTTGGAATCACACCGCTTCCTACACAGGATTAGTCCACTGTTATATAGCAAATCCCTTGGAAATATATTGGAGAAAAGGTCGAAGCCACAATGTATACACACACACGACGCAAAACCCCCCAAACTCGCTTTACATGAGCCGTATAAATGGTGAAACGACCACAACCAATCAAACAAATGTACAGAGGCCGGCGGTGACCGATCGACCGAGAGCTGCCTACCCGTGCCGCGTGGCCATGCGCAGCGTGACAGTGGCCGCGACGGCGGCCCCGTAGAGGAGGATGAAGACTCCGGTGACGTTGATGAGGTTGGCCTCGGTGCCGCCGGGCGTGGCGCTGGCGCTCTTCTGGACGAGCCCCGTTTCCGCGGCGCAGACGGCGAGGAGGAAGATGGCCAGCCCTCCGGCGACGTGCATGGGCACCGCGGCGGCCCGGGTGAGCTCGTGCGTGCCGGGGATCCAGAACACGGCGAAGCCGATGAGCCACTGCAGGGCGAAGAGGGAGATGGCGCTGATGCCGATCCAGGAGTGGAGGCTGACCAGGTCCGGCGCCACGGCCACGTTGTGGAACTTGAACGCCGCGTAGACGCCGAAGACGCCCAGGATGAAGGCCACCATGTGGACCAGCATGTGCACCATCTTCTGCGCCCGGTGGTTCATCGGCACCGTCGTGTACACCAGTATGGCTGCAAAGCAAAATGTCAAAATTTTACATGTTGATTTCATAGATTGTTATCTGAAATTCTGAATCGCACTTTAATTTCATACATCAATCATCTCCTGTACTGTACTATGCTCACTGTAATTGGCAAGGCTGAAAACTTGGCAGGAAAACGTAGCGATCCACACAGATCATTATCGGCAGCATCCGAGGCGACCTTTGTTATGGACGCGCACCCAACACACGGATTGGCACTTCAGGATGAGGCTAGTCCAGTGCTTTTGCAGGCACCAAACATCTACAAAGCAAACTGTATACCAATCTGGGCCTGAAATGTAGCGTGGTGTGGTGACACACTGACAACTTCTCGTTTTCGCCAAAAGCAGTGAAATTATGTCCATGTCAACAGCAGCAGCCGCAACAGCTTCTAGTACTACATCTTCAGGCGCTTTTGTCAATTAATGGTACTGTTGTGACGTTTTGCTAAAATTTACACTACAATATCTCCACTAAACCTTATCTAAGATTCCCCCCAAAAGCAAAAGGTTATAGGAGTTGGTAAGATGGTGATAATTCCGGGTAGTGTGCATTGGATGTACCTTCTCCAATAAGAAGAATGAAACCCCAGGACATCACGAAGGGATGAACCTGCATATTACAGAGTTGAAATCAGCATCACGAGTGTCTGTAAGCAAAACTTCTGGCCTGAACGTATGCAGATGTGATTTTTCATTCTGAGAGATTATGCAAATGGGATCATTGGACTGTAATCTAGTCTGGTAAAAATAAGAGCAGAGAGATCAAGGAACTATGCATATGCATCGGTTTATACGTACGTTGAAGATCTGGTCGGGGTCTTCGGACTGTATGTTGATGCCGCCTCGGAAGCGCAGGAGCCAGACGAGCATGAGGACGGCGGTGACGAGGAAGAGCAGGTGCGCGACCATGGCCGCGCGCGAGGCCACGACGGAGTGGCGCTGGTGGCTACCGATGATCCCCCCGATCGCCATGGCCGTAGTTAGCTGGATAGCTCCCTTAGCTTAGCTCTGATCGCCGGCGAGATAGATAGCTGAAACTGAACTTTGCTTGTTCTGCATGGGCGCGCCGGGGTTGGATTTTAACGGGCACTGCTACTCCGGCCGGGGAATCGGAGGTTACACCTCAGCGGCGGGCTTGGGTTTGGTATATCGGCGAGGTGGGCGTGCGTGTCTAAGCAAGGCATCTCCCGCTGTAATATGTGATGTGATGGCCTTGCACTGCGAGGGAAGCAAGTAATCCAGGAGAATGTCGATACCATATCAACGACGGATACTCCGTTCGCAGCCATAAGCGTTAGCGGGAAGCATCCATGTTATATAAAGAAGGCCCAGCATTCTTTGTGGACCGGGCCATAACAAGCAGCCCAGCGATAGAGGTTTACTAGCCTGTACTCCCTCTCCGATTGATAATAAGTCTAGTGATTATATAATAACTTAGTATAAAGTTTATACTAAGGTCGTTCGGTCTCTTTTCCCTGGAATATTGGTGTTGGTACTCTCGCCGATGTGGATTGATTATTTTAATGGTTGCGTGCGTGCACGTAGCCTTGGCATTGCGGCTCAAATCAAAAATATGGGAGCACCTCTATTGGTATTTGCAGGTATATGGTATGATATTTGTACCATTATCTTTTGGCTGCCTTCAGAAAAATATAAGATTATGTCATGGAAGAAGAAGAGTTTGAAGACCTCAAAGATTAGCTCATTTTCTTTTAGACTTTATTTTGTAATAGTTGGAGTCAGCTCTATCATGTACTATTTACTATAAATATATATGGTATTGATTTCAAAAAAAGGTCAGCGACACTTTTTTTTTATCATAGAAACATATTTGAAGGTTTCAAAAGAACCATCGTAAGGAAAAAAATATGGTCTCCTAAAAAAAACTCAAAACGGTGAATGTGAAATTTACCATTCGGATTCTTTGTCTAAAGCTTCAGCCAAAGATGACCCTACCTAGGATTTTTTTTAAAGAATTCAGCACCTTATTAATCGAATATAATCAATGTTTCCTCCAACCACTATTACCTATCGCTAATATAAATATTTGTAGACATATTTTAGTATTTAGATATATCCATACTAAAGACAAGTAATAGTGGTCGGAGGGAGTATAAAGTTTGTCACAGATGCAATCCAGAGCAAAAAAAACCCAAAATAAACAACTAACAGAATGTTCAGCTCTCCGAACCAACGTGTGTGCTGAATTATTACAACAACGATTAACATGTCGAAATGTGAGTGAAGACAACATCGCTGTGAGGGTCTTAATACCACAACTCCAACCAGCGACCTATCTCGAGCAGGCGATTGATTGCGCTGTATTACCGTGAGGCAATCCGACACCAAGGAGATCTTGTCCAAACCTTCTTCCAAAGCAAGGGTGACTGCACTTCTAATGGCGAATGCTTCTCCTAACTCATATGCTATGACATGATCAAGTAACTTGCTGCAAGCAACAAGAAAATTATCTATGATCACAACACCTACCCCTATTTTGATCGAAGAAGAGAACAATCACTACTAGGAAAACAACTATTGGTAGTATTGTCACCTGTGACACACTAAAAATGTGGTGTGTCATGGGTATATACCGTAGCTAGCGCACCATTAAATATGGTGTGCCACGGGTAAGTGTGGGCTCGGCTGGCAGGGCTGCCCAGGTTATTCGTGGCGCACCTATATGTAATTTGCGTCACGGTAACTGTGGGCCCTAGTAATTTCATTTTTTTTACTTAGCTGTGGCGCACCACATGGTATGACTATGGGTATATATATACCCATTGTGCACCACTAATTTGGTGCGCTATAGGTAAGTCAACTTTTTTTCCACACCCCCTCTCCGTGGATCGTCGTTTTAATTTAGCGAAAAATAAAATCTGTTGAGATGTAGTTATGTTACGTGATCTAGTTGTTATGAAAAATAACAAACTTAAATTTTGATGTATTTTGAAAAAAATTTATGTCATGGAAATGAGACAGTAACTTTTCATACAACATTGGATTGAAAAGTTTTTTATATGAAAATGTTAAATTTTTATATATTTTTAATTTTTTATTAAGCTTTTAGATTTGTTTTATTTTAAGATTTTATAAATGTATTGAAATTTATATTTTTTAGAATTTCTAAGTTTTTTTAAAAAAATTAAATTTTATTTTGAATTTTTGTTTTATTTAGAAAATTGAGTTTTTTTAGAATTTATAGATTTTTAAAAAACACACACAAATACACATACACACAGACCTATACACACATATGTCTTAAGAGAATCTAGATGATACTAATATCAATAAGAACTTGAGTAGCATAGGGATAGCTCTTTTAAATAAAACTTAAAAGTTAGAACATCTCCGGCAGTAAGACACGACACAGCGACAGGGGGTGTTTATTTGGGCTTTTTCTAACTTTTCAGTAGAATAAGCCGCTTGATCGAACCAAACAGGGTTGCTTCATCTGTGGGCTTTGCCAAAACCGGTGGAGGAACAGGTAGATGAGGGGAAACACCTTGCTTCCCATGGCTTCCCGCGGCTTTGCACTTAACGAACAAATCGTTTTCGGCAACAAGACATATCGTTTGTTTGTAATTACACGAGAATGCCACCGCCGGCCGAGGGAGAGCGAGCGAATCATTTTCTCGACACAGAAAAGAAGCCAACAAACAATATCCCTTTTTTTTTGAATTTTTCACCGGGGGGGATTAATCCCCACCTGAATATATATTGATCAAAGGCCTAGGAACCAGTATTGTTTCTTTCTACACGGGGGGGGGGGGGGGGCGAGAGAATAAGAAAGATAGAGAGGGGACTTAAACAGCCAGGCATGCAAGCCAGAGCTCAACGTCGTCTGTCTGCGAAGCAGGCAGCCGGTGCCGCCACAGAGCAGCATCCTCGCGGCAGCGCCGACGGAGGTTGGAGAGGGACGGATCCTCGCCATTGAACACCACACCGTTCCGGTGTTTCCACAGCTGCCAGCAGCAAAGCAGGATGAAGGAAGACGACAACCGGGCGGGGACGCGTGGAGGAGGACGGAGGGAGTGCAACTCGCGAACGGTGTCTCCAGGGTGAGGGGTGGCGCCCGTCGAGAGCCAGAACTGCCGGGCGAAGGGGCAGCCGAGGATGAGGTGCTCCGCCATTTCGAGGGTGGCCGGGCACAGGGGGCAGCCGCACTCAGCGGGCACAAGGATGTTCTTCCGGAGTAATGTGTCCCTGGTCTGAATCTGTGCCTGGGAGAGCAGCCACGCGAAGAACTTCACCCGAGATGGCGCACGGCTACCCCAAATGAAGGTAGCGGAGGGGGCATCCACGCCGCCGAAGCAACAGAGGCGGTAGAGATCGGAGGAGCAGGGACGGTCGGACTGCGTCTTGCACCGAGTCAGCACCCTTACGTCGGCGCCCCCGTTGAGAGCGACGGTGGCAAGGAGACCGAGTACCACCGCCCACTCCCGCGCGCCGGTAGCAGTGAGGCGTGGCACCAGGACAGAGTCCAGCCCGCGGCGCAGGACAGCGGCGACCGAAGCGTGGGCGTCGGTGGTGTGGGAGAAGAGCGCCGGCGCCGTGGCAGCCAGGGCCCCAGTCGGGAGCTAGCTGTCATGCCAGAAGGCGCAGTGCACCCCGTCTCCCAGCTGCACCGTCGAGACGGAGCGGTACAGCGGGACAAGCGCGCAAAGCAACGCCCAGTGGGAATCAGGCAGCTCGCGCGCCGACCTCTCGGTCAGCGGGCGCTCGCCGACCATCCCCCAGACCCAGCAAGCCCAGGGCGAATCGAGGCCGGAGTGGAGATGATGGAGCAGCTTCGTGAGCAGGCAGCGGTTCTGGACGTGCAGCGAGCGGATGCCGAGGCCGCCTTCCTCCCTGGGGCGGCACACGTCGAGCCACGCCACTAGGCACTGGGCGCCCGACACGCGCTCCGTCGCCGCCCACAAGAAGGCACGGCGCAGCGTGTCCAGCGCTTTGATCACGGGCGGCGGGAGGATCATGGCCGCCATCGCGTAGGTAGGGAGGGCATCGAGGATGGCGTTGATGAGGACGAGCCTGCCGCCGGCCGAGAGAAGCACCGCCCGCCACCCGGAGAGATACCTGTCGGCTTTGGCGATGAGGGGTGCAAAAGCCGCCAGGTTCAGTTTGTCGCAGGACAGCGGGGGGCCGAGGTAGCTTTGCGAAACCCCTCCAGGGTGCAGCCGAGGGCATCCTGAACCGCAGCGACGGCGTCGCCGCCGACGTGCATGGGCACCAGCGTGCTCTTGTGGAAGTTGATGACCAAGCCGGTAGCTAGAGCGAAGGAGTCGAGGATGACTCTCAGCCTGTGCGCGGCGGCGACGCTAGCCCGGAAGATGACCAGCGTGTCGTCGGCGTATTGCAGAACCACCGGGGCGCCCCATTGACAAGGGGGTTCTCGAGCACGTCATCATGCTGGATCAACTTCTGCAGCACGTCGGCGACCAGCAGGAAGTGGTAGGGAGACCCATTGTCTCCCTGGCGCAGGCCGCGGCGGCATTCGATCCAGCGACCCGGGATGCCGTTCAAGACCACCGCAGAGCGCGAGGAGGCAAAAATGGCGTCCATCCAGTCGCAGAACCGGGGCGGGAACCCACGACAAAGCATGACCTGACGCAGGCTGCGCCACTCGATGGAGTCGAATGCCTTGGCGAAGTCCAGCTTCAAGGCGAACGCCGGGGCCTTGCGCTTGTGGCAGCACTGCACAATCTCAGTGGCGTAGACGAAGTTTTCTGAGATACTCCGTCCAGCGATAAACCCGGACTGATCCGCATCAATCAGCGAGCTGATCTGCGCCTGGAGCCGCGACGTGAGGGCTTTGCACACCAGCTTCATGTTGCAGTTCTGGAGGGAGACCGGCCGGTATGCCCCGGGTGCGAGGACCCCATCTTTCTTAGGCAGCAGGACAATATGTGCCCTGTTGATGCTGCTAAGATCGACCTCGCCGGCGTGGAAGCCGTCGAAGAGGCGCACCAGGTCCGGCGCGACGGTGCCCCAGGCCGTGCGATAGAAGCTAGGACCAAGGCCGTCGGGCCCAAGTGCGCTGGCCCGGTCCATCCCTTGCAAGGCCGCCTTGATCTCGGCCTCGGAGAAGCATGCCGTGAGAGCCTGACCATCGACCTGCGCGGCAGCCGCATACAGATCGCCAAGCTCGAAGCTCCAGCTAGGCTCCCTAGCCCGGCCCAGCAGGCTCGTGTAGAACTCATACAACGCCGTGGCTTTGGCTTCATGCGACACCACCTGAAACCCGTCAATGTCGAGCGCCCGGATGTGGTTGCGGCGCAGTTTGCTGGAGGCCATGGCGTGGAAGAAGCGCGTGTTCTCGTCACACTCCTTGATGGCACGGAACTTCCCTCTCTGCTTCCAGTGTGCAGCTTGCTTGCGGATGGAGAGGGCGATCTCGGTCCGTGCAACATCCCGGAGGGCAGCTTCCTGAGTAGAGAGGTTGTGAGACTCCTCAAAGAAATCAACGAGGTCAATGATAAATCTGCAGTCATTATCATGCATGGGAATAAACCGATGCCTGCTGACGAGGGTTAACTCGACAAATGTCCTAGATGAAGGACTTAGGATCGGGGAGATAGGGCGTCGGATGAACTCGAAGGTAAAGTTAGTCGAAATAGGTGTATATCGAAAGTAAACTTGGGTGTTCAACTTGGCTTGCTTTCAATCTGCCCTACACCGTCCCCTCCTGGCCCCTATATATAGGTGGCCAGGTCTCGAGGATCGGGTCGGGTTCGATACAGATTACAAATATCGACATACGGTAATAACTCGTATTCGACTATCATTACAGTTGGGCCTAACTTAACGGGCCTCAGGGGTACTCAACTAACGGGCTCTAGTCATTATACCCTTGTCAGTAGCCCCTGAGATTCTACCAGAATTGCAGATTCAGGTTGAATCTCTAATCTTCAAATCTTCGACTTGGATAATTCTTCATCTTCTTCAAATCTTCGACTTGGTCTTTCGACTTATGATAATGATAATTCGCTCGCAAGGGGTCTCGATGAACAAGCCTGACAACTCTGACGGATCAAGAGGTCAGTTAACTGCCGGAACAGATACTTGTCACCTACTTCAAATTCAATCCCCTTGGACTTGAATTCGGGATACCGGTCAAACTCACACTTTTGCCTCATTTAGGACTTACAAAAAATGAGTCCCAGTGGTTCTCAGGGTACCCAGTGCGTCCACCAGGATTTTCTTCGCGTCGTAGACACGGATACATACCAGCAGAGCGCATCCATGTGCGTATACTAGGCCACACAGGACGGATCCCGGGGTCTTACCTTCGTGATAAATCACGGCATTCGAGTTTCGTTGCGATAACGCAACTCGAGAATCTCATGTCGCAGTCAAAGTTTGACTGAAAATATTCGGGTTTCTACAACCATAAAACTCGCTCCCGATGGGAGTAATTTCTCTTCAATTTGTCCACTACGTAGTCGAAGTTTTGTATGCTTATCCTTCTGCAATTTCAATATTGACTATTTCATCTCTATCGGGTGCGCGCTCAGCGCTCCCGATGGGAGTAGCCCCCGAGGCTATGTTTGGCAACTTGTAGTCAAGCATAGGCTCAAAGGTCAGCTCTTCTTTCTATTGTGGACCTTTTACTATTTGACAAGCCCCCGAGTCCAAGTCGAGGTTTCCATATCGCGCGATCATAGTCTCCTGTCTTGTTTTTCTTTATTGATATTATCGTCTGCTGTACGCAGAATTTAACTCCTACTTAAAATTTGTTTGTGGGCTGCGCTGTAGCACGGGGGCCCAATAATACGCGCTTATAAATAAAGCACCATCTGGTAAGGATAAAAACCCTAATCAGATCCTTTCCTCCGCCGCATCATCTTCTCTCCTCCATCTAGGGTTTTTCTGAGGTTTCTCTCTCGCACTCATGGCAGATGCTGCAGGCTCCCGTCTGAACCTTGGTTCCCCGGCGGCACCACGAGGTCGGGGTCGCCCTCGCGGTAGCAAGAACAAGAACACCGCGCCGGCCGCCGCAGGAACTTCGTCAGATGCTCCGGCTAAGCGCCGTCCCGGCCGCCCACCTGGTAGCAAGAACAAACCCAAAGTGACTAACGTCACTCCAGGTCCAATCGCTCCTCCATCTGTTGCTCCAGCTACTCCTGCTGCACTTCCCCGTATCTTTTCTTTCCTTTGCATTGCCATGGCGCAGTGCCGTGAGATTCAGCGCTTGCCGCTAGATTTCACAAAGTTTATGGATGGCCGCAAACTGCGAGAGGCGGTTCTTCGTGAACAGTCTGGCGGTGGCATCCCCTATGAGGTGGAGGTGTGGTATGATGGCGACGGCGAGCAGTACTTCAGAGGTGGCTGGTCGCAATTTGCTGAGGACCACGACATCCATCAAGGCTTCATCATGGCCTTCGACTTCCACGTCGGTACGTCGAAGTTTGACGTGAAGATCTATAATGGCACTCTTTGCCAGAAGAAGTATGAAGCTTGAAGCCCTCTTTTATTAGGATCTGTTATCCATGTAATTTCGATTGACAATGTCCTTCCTGCAATGATATTTGCAATAAATATTCGTACTTTGTGTCGATATCGTTTACTAGTACTATGAGAACAAGTCATGTTCTGAGATATGCTTTCCATATGTCGGGTTCTTTGCGAACCAATAATTGTAAGGATGATATTGGGTTCTTTTTATGAACCAAGTTCTCTTTGTATTTATCGGGTTGTGTAAACAACCTTATAGTGAAGGAGAACCCCTCCATTTTGTCATAATGACTTTTTCGTACGACCCAGGGGTTGAAGCCCCCGAGCGGAGAAGTAACTCGAGAATCGTACAATTTTGTCGAGTTCAACCCAAAGAACCCGACCTGTGGCCTCATGTTCTGGGTCCAGAAGGTTAACTCGAATATATTGATATCTCTATACTTAGTCTACGCGTAAAAACGTCGTAGCTGTTCTGCATTCCACGGGTTGCTTTCGTCCTTCCCAGTCTTCTTGTCTTGTAGTCGATATGCTCCTCCTGGTATTACTTCCGTGACGATGTAAGGTCCCACCCACGGGGACTCCAATTTCCCATGGCTATCTTGCCTGAGTCGCAAAACGAGGTCTCCTACCACAAAGGATCGTGGACGAATTCGACTACTATGGTAGTTTCGTAAGCTTTGCTGATATTGCGTAGCCCTTTCTAATGCTTTGTCTCTTGCTTCATCTAGCGCATCGACGTCGTCTTGCAATGCTTCTGTCGATGTCGCTTCATCATATGCCGTCACTCTTGGAGCCTCGTGTGTAACCTCGACTGGAAGCACGGCTTCTGCGCCATGGACCAGGAAGAAAGGAGTTTCTTGAGTTGCTGCATTAGGCGTAGTTCTTAGACTCCAAAGAACGGAGGGCAATTCTTCTACCCAAGCGCTCTTGGCTTTCTCGAGAGGTGCTAAAAGCCTCTTTTTTATTCCACTACTTATCAGGCCATTGGCTTTTTCGACTTGCCCGTTTGTCTTCGGGTGCGCCACAGATGCAAATTTAAGCTTGATCCCCAATCCTTCGCAGTAACTTTTGAATTCTTTTGAAGTAAAATTTGTCCCATTGTCTGTGATGATGCTGTGTGGTACCCCAAAACGAAAAACTATCGACTTGATGAAGCTGATTGCTGCTGTAGAATCTTGAGTTGTTACTGGGGCTGCTTCCACCCATTTGGTGAATTTATCGACTGCTACTAGCATGTAGACATGCCCTCCTGGCCAAGATTTGTGCAGCTTTCCCACCATGTCAAGACCCCATTGTGCGAAGGGCCAGGATAATGGTATCGTTTGTAGCTCCGCTGCTGGTGCGTGCGGTCTGGATGCAAACCTTTGACATGCTTCACACTTTCGAACTATATCTTTTGCGTCCTCGATGGTTGTTAGCCAATAGAATCCCGCTCGAAAAGCTTTTGCCGCTATTGCTCTGCTGCTGGCGTGATGGCCACATACTCCGCCGTGTATGTCTTTCAATATTGTTTGCCCTTCCTGGGGTGTGACACAGCGTTGTAAAACGCCTGTAATACTTCTCTTGTATAGTTTTCCTTCAATCACGACAAACGCTTTCGCTCTTCGAGTTATCCTCTTAGCCTCCACTGCATCTTCTGGTAGCTTTTTATTTATCATGTACGCAAGATATGGCTGCATCCATGTTTCTTCTATCATCATGACCTCCTCTGGCTCTGTCATAGCCCCCGAGCTTGCCGTGGTAGTCGAACTTTTAGCACTTTTTATTGACCTTTCCGCGATTTCTTCCCAAAATACTCCAGATGGTATAGGTAAGCATTGTGATCCAATATTTGCTAAAGTGTCGGCTTCCTCATTGCTGTTCCTGCTGACGTGAGAGACTTCGCATCCATCGAACGTTCCTTCTAGATAATGGTACAAATTCTTGTAGGCCATCATGTTGTCATTAATTGTGTCACACCTGTTCATAACTTGCTGGAAAACAAGGTTAGAGTCTCCAAATATCTTTAGGCGAGTTGCTCCACAAGCTTTCGCCATCTTCATGCCGTGCAACAATGCCTCGTACTCCGCTTCATTGTTAGAAGCCTGCGGGAAGCTCATCCGTAAGACATACTTTAATTTGTCGCCATGAGGCGATATTAATACTACTCCTGCGCCTGCTCCTTGGACTCGCTTTGAACCATCGAAGTACATTGTCCAAGTACTCGATAAATCTGGTGGTCCCGTGCTTTGCAGCTCGAGCCACTCTGCTGTAAAATCTGGCAAAATTTGTGACTTGATCGCCTTCCTTTTTTCGTACGTGATGTCCATGGGAGATAACTCGATTCCCCACAAAGATACACGGCCTGTTGCTAAAGGGTTGTTCAATATGTTCGATAGTGGTGCTTCATTGACCACTATAATTGGGTGCACAGTAAAATACTGTCGTAATTTTCGTGCAGTGGTGAAGACACTGTACGCCAGTTTCTGATAATGCGGGTACCTCTGTTTGGTTGGAGATAGCACTTCACTGATGAAATATACCGGTCTCTGGACGCCATGAGCTTTGCCT
Source organism: Dactylis glomerata (assembly GCA_007115705.1). NCBI lineage: Eukaryota > Viridiplantae > Streptophyta > Magnoliopsida > Poales > Poaceae > Dactylis > Dactylis glomerata. Next base: position 4,871,159 of record QXEO01000464.1, on the reverse strand, counting down.
TCTTCACTTCTTTCGACTACTAGAACTGTACTTACCACCTGATGGGTTGCGGCGATGTACAGTAGTAGTGGCTCTTTTTCTTTAGGTGCGACCAGCACTGGTGGCGTGGAGAGCACTTTTTTCAATTGCGCAAACGCTGCGTCTGCTTCTTCTGTCCACTCAAATTTGTCGTCTGACTTCTTCATAAGTGCATAAAAAGGAAGCGCCTTCTCCCCTAGTCGAGCAACGAAACGACTTAATGCCGCGACTCGTCCTGCTAATTTCTGTACGTCGTGGATTTTCGTGGGTTTCCCCATTGTTAGAATTGCTTGAATTTTCTCTGGATTTGCCTCTATTCCTCGCGCTGATACCAAGAATCCCAAAAGTTGCCCTGCTGAAACTCCGAAGGAACACTTTGTCGGGTTCAACTTAAGCTTGAACTTGTTCAGGTTGTCGAAGGTTTCTGCCAAGTCGCTGATTAAAGATTTCTCCTCTCTTGTGGTGATGACTACATCATCAATGTAGACTTGTATGTTGTGCCCTATTTGGCTTCCAAGGCAACTTTGCATCATCCTTTGATAAGTTGCCCCTGCATTTTTTAGGCCGAATGGCATCACTTGGTGGCAAAACACCCCATACGGTGTGATGAAAGACGTTTTTTCCTCGTCCTCTTTCTTCAGCTTGATCTGGTTGTAGCCAGAATATGCATCCAAAAAGGAAAGCCTTGCGCAGCCCGCTGTTGAATCGATTATTTGATCGATGCGGGGTAAAGGGAAGGGATCCTTTGGACAATGCTTATTGAGAGATGTGTAGTCGACACATACTCTTTGTACGTCTGTGTTCTTCTTGGGTACTATTACTGGGTTCGATACCCAACTCGAAGTTTTGATTTCTCTGATAAATCCAGCATTTTCTAATCTGTGCAATTCTGACGCTATTGCTTTCCTCTTGGGTTCATCGAATCGTCGCAGTGGTTGCTTGACTGGTTTCGCCTTGGGATCTACATTTAGTGCGTGCTCGACGAGTTCCCTAGGAACCCCTGGCATGTCTGATGGACACCAGGCGAAGATTTCCCAGCGCTCACGGAGGAACTCGACGAGCGCGCCTTCCTATGCGGGATCCAAGTTTACCGCAATGGATGTCGTCTTGTTTGGATCCGTAGGGTGGACCTGAATTTTCTTTGAATCTTGCGTTGTGTCGAAAGCCTTATCTGGCAGGGATCGCCCAACGTCGGGTAGCACATTATGATCTGTTTCTCCTTTGAGCCTCTCGTATTCTGCTGTCATGCCGAAGGTTTGCGCCATCTTGTTGAATTCTCTGTCGCATGTGTTGGCTACTTCAAAGCTCCCTTGTACTGTTATTGTTCCTTTGGGCCCTGGAATTTTTAACGTGAGATACGCGTAGTGCGGTACTGCCATGAATTTTGCAAATGCTGGGCGCCCCAGGATTGCATGATATTGTGACGGCCAGTCCATAACTTCGAACTCCAGTTTCTCTCTTCTATAGTTCTCGCTGCTACCAAAGCAGACATCGAGTTCTATTCTTCCCAAGGGGTAGTTCGCTGCTCCTGGTACTATCCCGTGGAAAGAGCAATCTGTTGGCTTCAGACTCGCCGGTGAGATGCACATAGCCTTCTGTGTTCTAGCATATATTAAGTTTATGCCGCTCCCTGCATCCATGAACACTCTTCCGATGTCGTACCCTCCTATTTGTGCTTTTAGAACCATAGGCGAGTGGCCCGGCCTAGGAACTTTCCGTGGGTGGTCTGCTCTACTGAACTTGACTGGTTGCTCTGACCATCGTAGGTACTCTGTGGTAGCTGGTGGTGATGATATTGCTAGGTTCACTTGCCTGGATATGCTCTTTCGCTCTTTTTTCGACTTGGGCACTGGTTGAATCATGGCTGATATGTATACTTGCGACTCTAGGTGCTTTGATAATCTTTGAGTTTGATATCCTTGACTTCTATGTTTTTCTCCTTGCCTTCCTTCTTGGCTCGAGCCCATGGCACCTTGCAACCTTAGGAATGTTCTACAATCCTTCATCTGGTGATTTGAGACCCTTTTCCCGTCGAGGTACGCGTAGTGGATTCGACAAGGTCCGTATAGCATATCCTCAGCCGAAGGACCAGAGTATCTTGATTTTTCTGTCCCTTTTGCCTGAAACCTCCTACTTTCGTACCCTTCTTCTTCTTCTAGTACATAACCTGCGGCTACCTGATTTTGCCTTCCTTGGTTATCCCCGCTGCGGTATCGTCTCCTCTGTCGACTTATTCTGTCGACTTCTGGCGAACGTCCTCTTTTATTGTTGTACGCGTCCTCTCCATCAGCAAATTTGTTGGCTTGTTCCATTAGCTCAGCTACTGTCGTAGGTCTTGTTCTTCCTATTTCTTCCACAAGATCTGAGCGATGAAGTCCTTCCGAAAAAGCGTCTATTGCTCGTTCGTCGGAGACGTCCTCTGCTGAGTTTTTAATTATACTCCAGCGTTGTATATAAGAACGTAGCGTTTCGCCTTTCCTTTGCACACATGCTTTAACTTCTTCCAGAGATGCTGGGCGTTTGTAGGTGGAACGAAAATTTCTTGTGAATCGACTTTTGAGTTCCCCCCAGCTTCCAATAGATTCGTCGGGTAGCGTGTTCACCCAAGACCGGGTGGCGCCGGTGAGGTGCAGCTGCAAACTTTGCATTGCAGTCGCCTTTGTTCCCCCTAATATCTGCACTGCTTGTAGATAATCTGATAGCCATAAGGTGGGTTCCTGCGACCCGTCGTACTTATTCTGGCCGTGCGGTAGTTTGAATCCTTTGGGTACCCGCGTTCTGCGAACTCTACGAGTAAAACATAACGCACCCATATCTTTATCGTCGTCTACGTAATTCTCTTCCCTCCAAGCATGTCGCGATTTATTTACTCGAGCTTGTGCTATTATACTTCTTGCATCCTCCTTCTTTTTCTGCTGCTTTTCCTCTTCTAATGACTCGCTATAGTCGCTGTCTGTGCGGTTGTATCTGAACTTCTCTTTGTGACTTGTCGACTTTATCTCTAGGCCTTGCTCCCTGATCTTTCCTTCTACTATTCCGAGGCTTCGTATCGCAGCTCGGTGCATATCTTCTCGCGGGTCCCCATGCTCTGGTCTTGTGGCTAATAAATACGCTTGTGCTGCTGCTAATGCCGCCTCTGGCGTTTTTTGTATCAGGTCATCTTCCTCCTCTTCTAACTGTGGGGTGGGGCTCCTCGAGTACCCCTCTTCTCTGTCGCGTGCTGTTGCCCCCCTTCTGTGTTTTGGATCTCTACGCCTCTCTCTGCTATATTCTGAGTCTTCACTATAGTCTTCCCAGTATTCTTCCCTTGATATGCTGTTGTTGTCTTGAAACATCATGTCTCTTTCCTCCCTTAGTTTCTTCTTGTGTTGGTATAGTGCATACTGATATCCCATTAGAACTTCTCTTCGCGATCCCTCGGGTACTTCTGTACCATGATTAATGGCTGATGTAATCATCCTCCACTCACCAGCCGAGACATGGACTTTCTCTTTTTCCTTTTTGTTGTGATTTTTCACTTTGTCGACTTGCCTGTCGACCCTTTTACTCTCTTCGCTGTTGTTTCCTTCCTCTGCTTCAGTGATAATAACACATAACTGATGTACTTTGGAGACGCCGCTGCTTCCTACGGCGAAGTCCCTTGCGTTGTTGTGCATCTGACACGCTTTTTCTTCTGAGTCGAATTTTTCCTGAATTTCGTCGCTTTCTGCGATTAATGCTTTTTCTAAGCTGACCGGCGAGTTTACCTCGCTGGAAGAGCCTTCTGATGATTCCAATGCTTCCTTTGTTTCGGGCTTGCTTGCCGACGGATCTGGCTTTGTCGACTCCGAGAGGCGGGATGAACCCGATGGCCCGATGAGGATGCTCATACTTCCAATTGTCAGTTCTACCTCTTGACTTCTGTCGACTTTTGGAATGTTGTTTGCTAAAAGCGAAAAAGCCGTCGAATTCATGGTTCCAACGCCCAGAGTCCCCACGGTCGGCGCCAATTGACGAGGGTTAACTCGACAAATGTCCTAGATGAATGACTTAGGATCGGGGAGATAGGGCGTCGGATGAACTCGAAGGTAAAGTTAGTCGAAATAGGTGTATATCGAAATTAAACTTGGGTGTTCAACTTGGCTTGCTTTCAATCTGCCCTACACCGTCCCCTCCTGGCCCCTATATATAGGTGGCCAGGTCTCGAGGATCGGGTCGGGTTCGATACAGATTACAAATATCGACATACGGTAATAACTCGTATTCGACTATCATTACAGTTGGGCCTAACTTAACGGGCCTCAGGGGTACTCAACTAACGGGCTCTAGTCATTATACCCTTGTCACCTGCGTTTCCAAACCTTGGCCGCAAACCTGAACGCTTTGATCTTGGCCGCAATGTCGCACGCCGCATCCCTGGGACAGGAACGCAGGTACCACGAGGGGAGGGTGGAGGGTAGGAAGAGGGGGTCGAACAGCCACGAGTTTTCGAAGTGGAAACGGTGAGCGACAGGGATAACGGTGGACGCGGTGACGAGGAGAGGTGTGTGATCGGATGTGGGTCGGGACAACGTGGTAAGGGCTGAGTTGGGGAAGACGCAATCCCAATCGGAGTTGAAGAAGGCACGGTCAAGGCGGGCCAGGATGGGTGGGTTTTGCTTATTAGTCCAAGTGAAGCGGCGATCGAGAAGCGGGAGCTCCTGGAGGAAAAGGGTATGGATCAGACTGTTGAATTTTTGCGCCAAAGAGCTATTGAAGTTTGAGTTGTTTTTCTCGTGTGGATAGCGGAGGAGGTTGAAGTCTCCGAGCACCAGCCAAGGGCCGGAGATCAGAGGGAAGAGATCAATCATGTCCTGGGCAAATTGGTCGGTAAGAGCGTGATCAGCGGGGGCGTATACATTAGTGACTGTGAAGGCGAGATCAGTTGTGGTCGACGAGAAGGTGGTGGTGAGGAAGAACTGACGCTGGATAGTGGCAGAGAGGGCAATGATGTTTGGGTCCCAGGCGGTGATCAGGCTGCCCCTGCTCCCGTCGGCGTTTTTGGCGGTGACCCCCGAGAGCGGCGGCGGGAGGAAAGAGCGTTGCTTGAAAGAGTCAAGGGAGGTGAGCTTGGATTCCTGAATACAAAGGATGGTGGGGGAAGCAGTGGCAATGGCATTGCGCACGACGGCGCACTTGTCTGGATCACCGAGCCCCTGAACATTCCAAGATTCAAAACACAAAGATCGAAGAGACACACTATCCATTGAACCAATAGGCACCATGGAGATTACATGACAAGGCGAAAACAAGAAAAAAAACCCACCAGTGAAGGACGCACGCACAAGGTAGGGGACGCGACAAAGAGGAGAGCTCTGAGCCCAGCTCGTAGGGGACGCGGCTATCCAGGCTGCCCGTGCCCGAGCCGGCGTGCAGCGCCGAGGCCACGGGCGGAAACCCGATGGCAGGGGCAGGCAGAGCGACTGGGCTGGGCGGCGCCGAGAGCCGGCCCGGCGAGCCGGGCGAGGCCACCGAGCGGAAGACACGCCCTCCACGAGGCGAAGAGGTGATGTCGCGGGAGCGCGGAGGCGACAGCGGGGGCGGGGGGGGGGATTTACGGAGGCGCAGGCAGAGCGAGTTTGGGGTGACCGGGGAGGGTTGGCTGGGCCGCGACGCGACGACCGTAGGGTTTTGGCAGGCGCGCGTCATGTCGGCCACGGCGACAAAGTTGGACGATTCACCGGTCTCAAAGACCGAGCTCCGCTCGGGGGCAAGCAGGTCCAGCAGGAAGGGGAAGGGCCTGACCGGGGAGGTGGAGATGGCTGGCGCAGGCAGGGCGGAAGGGAAAGGGTTAGCTGCGGGGGGCGCGGTGGCAGTGATCACGGGCGGGGCCGGCGGCAAGGCAATGGGGACCTAGGGAAGGACAGTGGGGCGTGGGCGAGCCATAGGGCAGTGGTGCGCGCGGTGGCCGGAACCAAGGCACCAGCGGCAGCGGATGGGGTCGCGGCAATCGTCAACCACGTGGTCAGAGGCTAGGCAACGGAAGCAGCCACCGAGAGGGAGGGGATGCATGCGAGCGGGTGCCCTGTTCCGTATCCCTACTCCATCGAGAGAACTCCGGTCGCCCGCGCCGCCACTCATGATCGCCATCTTCACTCCGGCCCGGCCTACCTCGTCCCAGTCCGCGTGAGGTGCAATCTGCAGAGCGTCAGCAACGGGCGGGTGCTAAAGCTTCAAGTCTTTCCGCCCCGTGCAGGCGCCGGCCAGATGTGCGAGATAAATAGATTGATGCAGAGGGTGTCGGAATCACACAGTTGTCGAGCACGAAATAGAGAACGGCGATGTCGTCTATGGTGAAGAGGAGCAATCCACGGGAAGGTAAATCATGCATTTTTGGTCTGGAAAGAGGAGCAGTTCACGGGGAAGAGAAGCAGTTCACGATACGACCAGTACTTTATCTTAGTCTTTGATTTCAGCCTTATTATCCTCAAAACAGATTACGATAATGTAGAAATAACTGCAAAAAAAATAAACTCTTTTCAGAGAAAGAGCACAAATCTTATATTTTGAAGTAAATGAGGGAAAATGTAAAATTCCAATTTATTTGGTTTATTTATTGTTGTAAATTCGTGGTATTTTATAGTTACAAATACGCTAATATATTTCAATCAAGTATAGATGTTCTCGTAACTAGGGGCTATTTTAGACAATTTCTTTAGCATACAGCTAGACAGCCAGCTAAGTTGCCAAACGATCAAACTCCAAACAGCAGTTTTCACTGTACAGCTAGCCATAGAATATCCAAATAAATAGGCTCTTAAACTTCTATTTTTCGTTGGGACGCAGACTGTTTGGGTAGTTTTTTGAATTCTGCTATACTTACGACGTTTCTCATATGATTCGTGTACGACGCATCGTCCGATGTAGCCGCGCGCGCACCACGCGCAGTCCAGGTCGTACGCAGGGTGTCGTATGCACAGTAATTAATCATGCCCCTAATCAGATGAACGCCGTTGACACCTGTGAGCACGCCCACGTCGTGCATGACGCCGTACGTGTTGACAGCTGAGGCCACGAGTGAGCCGGGCGTGAGTCGTGAGCAGAGTGCTACCAGCCCCACGGACAGGAGGCACAACAAGGGTTCTGCAATGCTCGCCATTGCAGCTGCAAGAGCTGGCCTGGATAAATTCTGAGCGCCCCATCAGGCAGCAGCACAGCACGATGTCGTTGTCCCCGATTTGGAGGCAGCGGTGTTGGGCGCCGCTAGACTAGCTGAGTCGGCTGAGCGCAGTAAGATCTGGCCTGGAGAACCCTGAGCGTCCTATGAGTAGTGGCATACGTGATGTCGAGTATATAAGGACAGCGCTAGACATCAGTCGGCCGATTTTTGATTCACATCGGTCGTATTTCGTGCCGTCTGATCATGATCTGGCGATCGAAACAAGCCGCGATGCAGTTTTACATTTTAATATTCGGCCAGCGAAGAGCTTATTTAGGAGCGGCGCCAGGGCATAGATGAGCAGCAGCCAGGGGCACCACGCCCATGCAGCCACCGCAGATTCCATCGCCAGCCTGTCGTCGCCGCTCGCAGGCACCGGTGGCACTTCGCTCGACGACTAGGCGCCAGATTCCACTTAGGGAAACGGAAAACCTAAACTACTATGAACAGTGGAGGGCTGACCTCCCCTCTCGCGGTGGCAGCTCTAAGATATAAATGGTTGGTATTCATTCATTCATTGTATTAGTATTTTTTAGAACATAATATAACACATACGCTCATAAACACGCACGTACACTCACTCCTATAAACTAAGACAACTGATATATTCCTAGAGTATATATAAGAGATGAGACCATCATTTCAATACAATGGTAGCAATATTTAAATCAAGTAATAATATATCAGAAATAAGCGCCCATAATTCCTCAATAATTATCAATACTACAACAAGCATATTGAATTGAGCTAGGACCTTTTGGGAGAAGAATTACTGATATCCCAATTTCTGAATGGAAATTTAGAAGCTTGCATCTACACAATTAGATGTGCTAATCTACAAACTTTGTAATCTGCTATATACAAAGAAAACATGAATTAGATGTAAGCTCTAGTTCTTAATCTACTATTTTCTACGTTCTAAAATATAAGATGTTTAGCCTATTATTGTTATGAATGTATATAAACATTTTTTAGTGTGTAAGTTAGAAGTAAAAAAAGTGAACCTATATAATACTCCCTCCGTTTCAAAATATAAGATGTTTTAGGTTTGTGAAGCAAATGTATCTAGACATGTTTTAGTGTGTGCACACTAAAACATGTCTAGATACATTTGCTTCACAAAGCTAAAACATCTTATATTTTAAAACGGAGGGAGTAAAAAGCATCTAGATAAATATGTGACAATAATAGCCTAAATATCTTATATTTTAGAACGGAGGAGTAGAAAATTAGATTCCCTAATCCCTCGAGGAGGACCGCTGGATAATTCTTACCTGACCGCTGCGCTTGGGCGCCGAGGATCTGCTTCTGATCGGGCGTCGGGTCGTCAACGCATCCTAATCTTGGTCGCTGGCCCGCTCCTCCGTCCTTCGCTTCCCGCAATACGTATCATATCGTCTGGAGAGGCGGCGAGGCATTTGATCGAGATGTGCGAAGCGAGTATCTAGAAAGACCCAAGTCGCAATCACCGCGTACATGCGCCGTGCGGCTGTGTGCTGCCCTGGCTTGCCGCTTGGTTGGCTGATGTGGGCTAAAGCCATGTACTCCCTCCGTTTCAAAATATAAAATGTTTAAGGTTTGTGAAGCAAATGTATCTAGACATGTTTTAGTGTGTATATTCAAGTGAACCTACACACTAAAAGATGTCTAAATACATTTGCTTCACGAAGCTAAAACATCTTATATTTTGAAACGGAGGGAGTATATAATTAGTTTGCACCAAATCTTTGGGTATTTATTTGAATATAGATGAATACACCCAGCGCCGCCCCACCGTCTCGTAGTCATTCCAGCCGGCGAGGCTGCCGGAAGAGAGGGAGAGGGAAGCTGGGAGCCTACAGGCAACTTTCAACGCAGGAGCTAATAGAAAGGGAAAAGGGGAAAATGAGCCGTTGCTGTTGAACACTATATAATTTTATTTTTTAATAAACTATATATTTTTTCTTATATTTGTATAGCTTATAATATAAAGTAGTTCATATTGAAATTTTACACGTTTGTAATATTTATCATTGCATATCTCTAAAATTTTGTTTCACGAATTTTTTTAAAAATAAAAAACGATATGTAGCTCGATTTATTGTTTATCCAGGTGATATACAGGTTTTTGGAAGAAAAACACAAGAAGCAACCTCTCCGATGCGTGTAGGTGTCGGTCACGACTCACAAGTCGTCGTTCCTAATAAAGGGGGGAGGTAGGGATAGGCACCTCACACTGCCAAAACCTAATCCCCAAACCGATCCCCGCCGCCGACCTCGAGAGATCCATGGTTTACGCTACCTCCTTCAAACCTCCTGCCTTGCCGGGCGTCGATGCCTCCCATCCAGCTGCCTGTATCCTCCTCGATACAGTGGGTTACATCTCCGATTGCCACAACGCGACCAAAGCCGAAGCCTTTACTAGCACAAATCAGAAGGTCATAGTCTCCTTTTTCACCACCGAGCCGCCGGCTGTCTCTTACTTCACCGTCCACTGTCCGGGTGTGAAGAAGGAGGACTTCGTCAAGGAGCCCCGCGTAGTCCACTCGGACAACAATTTCATGCTCCTCAGCCTCTCCCTCAAAGACGGTAGCGGAGCCAGCGGAACCGAGCACTTCATCTACAGGGCGGGGCACCAGCCGTCGCTCGTTCTGCTCCCGGACGCAGGCTGCCATCTATCGAAAATGACGGCCTTACCTTCCATCGCCATTGTGCCTTACAGCGACGGTGAGCACTTCGTCCTGGCTGCTCTTGGTGTAACATTCGCACCTGCGCAATACGAATTCGTTGTCTTCCGGTCCAAATTGGGAACGTGGGCAGAGAAATTGATAGTCCTGGGAGCACCTGTGCTGGGCCCCAACGTGATAAACATTAATCCTGTCAAGGTGATCATGCTTGGTGGTGGGGAGATTGGCTGGGTCGATCTTTGGAATGGCATTCTAGTATGCAACGTCTTCACGAAGGACCCTGCTTTCCGTGTCATTCCGCTGCCTAATTTGCTCCCAGCCAACCATGTTTACAGAGGTAATAGTTCATTGCCAGAGCAGTTTCGTGATGTCATTTGCATGGATGGCTTGATCAAGCTTGTTGAGATCGAGTATTGTAGAAGACGCATTATCCATGAGATACCAGATGTCTCAACATCAGATGTACTCTATGACTCTGAAATAATGTTGGGTGAGACTGCCCATAATGGAAAAGACACCTTTGAGTACCTTGGTTGGAGGATCGTCACATGGAACAGGGCGATTACTTCCGACTGTTGGCGCAGGGGGAGCTTGCTTCATGTTAATGACATCGTTGTGAATAACCCAAGTCATTCTTTGCTGCTTCCTGATTTTGTGGACAAAAGTACTCGAAAGAACCTTAAAACATGGTTCCCCACATTGAGGATGGATCATAGTGATATCGTTTATCTTATCTCCAAAGTAGACCAAAAGGACCGAATTGCTTGGGTGGTTGCCATTGACATGCAAAAGAAGACGCTACAAGATTTGGCGCCATTTTCTACTGAAAGATGCATGTATGACAAACCAGACTATGTTGCTTGTGCCTTGTCAAAATATCTGAATACAAATTCGGGTGATAGTTATGCAGGCAATTCCAACCATCATGTATCTACTATAAGCAAAGCCTTTCATTTAACCCCTTCCCCTTCATCGGTTGGATTGTATTGCCATCTCGGTTGCTGCACCACCAAGATAGTCTGATAGGGATATACTTTTTATCATATCAATATGTACATGATGCCAAAGTTTTGCTAGGTTGCATTTTTTATATCTCTTTATATAATTCCAATGCTACTATTTTTTTTTGCAATCTAGTGAAATATTTTGAATGGATTCTGTGTGAATAACAAGGATCTTAGCATGGCTTCATCTGCTGTTAAATTGGCATGCTAGGTATGTTTTGTATTTACTAATTCAGACCTGTGTCAACTTGATACTGTAATTGCTCATGATGCCATTGTGTTCTGTGTAACAATTGTTTCTGAATCCATTTGGTATCTCTGTGTTGAGATATTTTGAGTTTAATGCCTTTCCCACTTTCTTTGCATAAGATGCACGTCTGATCCGTAATATACATGACCATCTCTCGTGATCATGATGTGGCAATTAACACTAGCTGCCATACTGCAGTCAGGTACTCAAGCATTGACAAAATCTTTCTATAAATTACTGTCATATACTTGTATCCCTAGCTGATCCAAATTTCTTGACCATGATGTTCAATAGTAAAAACGTTGGGTATGATTGGTAATTTCGTATGCTACATATTATCGAGCTTGGTTCAGTAGAGTGGCGTTTTTTGCTAACATTGTGATTCATTAGATGGCCTGCAACAGCTGGCCAAGCTGGTCAGGCTAGAGTAGAGCACTGCGCGCAGTTAATTCTATGAGTGATTAGGACATACAAATTTTACAATAAGGTCAGTAGATTTTAAAGTGCTGGTCCCATAATTAGCATGAACGCCACCGCTCCACCTCCACCAATTCATGCTCTCCACATCTCTCCGTTGGTTAGAGCAAGTACAATAAGGTACAGTCAGCTGGCTATAAGGATTTAAATACTATATTTGTGCTGAGTTGGATGAGAGAGAAGAGGAGAGAGAAGAAGTGCTGGCTGTAGGATAAGAGCCAACTGCAGCACGTGCTCCCAAGCACTTTGTGAGTGTGTCAAGTGGGCCGTATATTCAAAAAGTAGTACTCTTCTATAGCTAACTATTGTACATGTTAGCTATAACCTAGCTATAGATGACATGGCAAAGACTTATAGCCAACAACTAACTCTACTATTGTCCTTGCTCTTATTGCTGCTCCAAGCTTCGACCTCAACCCTGTCGCTCGTGCTAGGTCATTAGATTTTAAAGTGGTTGCCTATTTGAACAAAAATCTCGTCTAAATTACCAAGGTGCTGGTCCCATAATTAGCATGAACGCCAGCGCTCCACCTCCACCAATTCATGCTCTCCACATCTCTCCGTTGGTTATTGCTCCTCCAAGCTTCGACCTCAACCCTGTCGCTCGTGTTCTTCTCGGATACCAACCTCGCCAGCGTTTTAAGAGGGGGCAAGGTTATAGTCGGCACTACAAGGACGGCCACCGGTGCTGCAGCCCTGGCGTCTTCTCTCTTCCCCCCTCCCGTTCAACCTGGCCCAACCGCTGCAAGCATCACCGGCACTCCTGCATTGCCGAGGTGCGATCGCAACAGAGCACTACAGGAATTTCACCGTATGCCGACGGCTAACAGCCCTCGGCGTAGGCTTAATTGCCGTCGACGTAGTCTACGCCGAGGGCTGCCCTCGGCGTAGCCCCTCGGCGTAGATGCCCCTCGGCGCAGCTCTATTTGACCGTCGGCGTAGCTAATGCTCTCGGCGTAGTCTATGCCGACGGCTTTGCCCTCGGCGTAGCCCCGTCGGCATAGTTTATAATTTTTTTCAAAAAAAGTTTGAATTTTTTTTTGAATCTTTGAATTGTTTGACTCGCTAATATCTCAATTAGAATATTTCTTACACTAATTACACTTAATCATTGGTCAAATTAAGTCTTGGTCAAACTTCCCGATCGGTCACCCATCCTCACACTACTCCACCTCCAGCATGCTTAACTTCTCTGTTCCATCCGGATGTGTGTCCACGAAGCAAATTATACCTTGTTGATAATACTACCATATCAATCATATTAACCCTTATACCACTATGTCACATGTCATTGGTTTTAAATTTCCAAACTATATATTAAGTAAACAACAATAAATAAGTATTAAACATATTGAATTCCAAACTATATAATAAGTAAATAAAAATGAATAATTAATAAATATATTGAATAATTTATATTTTTAAAACTGTAAATCGGAATTCGACAAATTATATGTCTAAATCAATAAGAAAAATGAGAGGAATCCAAATATGACATCCATATGTAATGTTTTTATGTTTTATTTAATTTTTGAATTTCTTATGCTCGTTTTTGAATTTAATGTATCATCAGTGATAGCTCGAACTAATGAGATTTACATTGAAAAAATCATAAACAATTCAAAAATAAATAAATAAAGGAAAAACCTTCACACATAGTCTTCTTATGTCAAATACTAACAAGTCCACTTGATAAATAAGTTCTACTCAGTTTTCTTATGCCATACCCCCGCTTTACCCCGTTAACCCTCGCTTTACCCCGTTGATAAACAGCGGGTATGAACCTTCTTAGCTAGGGGTCGAATTTTGCAAAAATCTTTGTGTATCTCTAATAAAATAATATGTTGTGTATCTAAAAGTGATTTTTTTAAAAAAATCATGAGGAAGCCATGATGGAGCTGTAGTTCAAATTTACTCCGCTTCCTGCTAAATTGGGAAGAATTTGTCTTTTTTGTGAAAGGTTAATGCAAAGCTTCCCACACACAAACTAGTGGTGATATATACATAAAATATGTCCTAATATTGTTTAAAATTATGGTGGTCTAGTTTTGTAATGTATTTTTAGTACTTCTTTAACAAAAAAACCCAATTTTAACACTTAGAAAATAGAAATTGATTTTTTTATGCATAGAAAATGAAAACTCCCAATATGAACTTTGTTTGCCATCCCAATAGGCATACATGTGCACAATACGGGGTCATTTGAACAAACTATTATATGATTCGGGGTCATGACCTAGCTTATCTGGCTTGAAAGCCACGAAACTTCGTACATGATAGGTCATTTCTGAGAAGGGGTTTCTACAATATTTCCAATAGTCCAAGTTTATTATTTTTCCTCACAACTAGGTAACATAAAATGACAGAATGCGAAGGCTTTACAGTTTTTTGAATTTTTTTTGAATTTCTTATGCTCGATTCAAAATGCGGTCGAAACGGCAGGCATGAACTTTCTTAGCTAGGGGTTGAATTTTGCAGAACTATTTATGGATCTATGATAAAACATCTACTTGTGAACCTAAAAATGATTTTTTGAAAAAAAAACATGGGCAAACTATGATATAGTTGTAGTTTAAATTTACCTCGCTTCCTGCTGAATCGGCAAGAGTTTGTCTTTTTTGTGAAAGGTTAATGCAAAGCTTCATGCACATAAAAATGGTGATATATACATAAAATGTTTCCTACTATTATTGAAAATTAGGTTGGTATAATTTGGTAATGTATTTTCAGTACTTCCTTCACAGAAAAACCCAATCTTGACACTTAGAAAATGGAAATTGATTTTTTTATGCATAGAAAATGAAAACTCCCAATATGAACTTTGTTTGCCATCCCAATATGCACACATGTGCATAATATGGGGTCATTTGAACAAACTATTCCATGATTTGGGTCATGACCTAGCTCATCCGGCTTGAAAGCCATAAAATTTCGTACATGATAGGTCATATCTGAGAAGGGGTTTTTACAATATTTGCAATAGTTCAAGTTTATTATTTTTCCTCATAACTAGGTCAGATACCATGACACAATGCGAAGGTTTTATATTTTTTTGATCTTATTTGAATTTGTTAGGCTCGATTCAAAATGCGGTCAAAACGGCGGGCATGAACCTTCTTAGCTAGGGGTTGAATTTTACGAAACTATTTATGAATCTCTGATAAAACTTCTACTTATGAACCTGAAAATGATTTTTTAGAAAAATCATGGGCAAACTATGATGCGGCTCTAGTTCAAATTTTCTCGACTTCCAACTGAATCAAAACCCTAAATTCCTAAACTGAAAATCCTAACTAATTAAATTACTTAGTTTTAAATTTTGGAAGGTTTAGATGAATAGATCTTATTTTTCTGAAAATTTTGATATATTATTTGTATTTTTGTGAATTAGAATGATTTAGTTATGATTTTTCTAAGATTAATATGGTAAAATGGAAAATAGCTATGCCGAGGGCATTGCCGTCGGCGTAGAAAAGGCCGTCGGCGTAGCTATCTTACGCCGACGGCAATTCTACGCCGACGGCCAGCTTCGTGGGCTGTCTAGAATGTAGCCTACGCCGACGGCACCGATATTTGGCCGTCGGCGTAGACACTGGCCGTCGGCGTATTTCACCATTCCCGTAGTGGAGCTGTAAGTGTCACTGCCACTTGCTACAAACCGCTGCAACATTTCCTACAAACTGTTGCAGCGGTTTGTAGTAAGTGGCGGTGACACTTGCAGCTTCGGCGGCGGATGTTTGTAGCAAATGTCACTGCCACTTGCTACAAACCGCCACATTTGCTATCAAGGTTCAAAAACACGCTGAGCGCTAAGTGAGCGGTGAGGCTCAGCCTATAGGAACTACTATTTAGGTGAGCTTACGCGTTCAAGGCAAAAGCGAATGGATAGGAGCAAGGAAGCCTATCTAGTAGGTATATAATAGACCATAATATGTTGTCATTTTGTACCATACGTATGCATGCAGTACTACATTTGCAAGAAGAATAAAGAATATGGATTATATACCTTGATTTGGCTCGGTTTTCTCTACTTTTTTGTTCTCCAAGTCCTCTCTCCAGAAGCTATATGCACGCAAGAAGCTATATACACGCAACAAGAAAACATTAACATTTACCAAGAAAATGTCAAATGTTGGAAGCAATAATATTTCATTATGAAACAAGAAACAACTAAGTGACTAAACAGCAATATTATAAGACCCACATGGCCACAAAACATATTAGTGGCATAGTCTGACATGTCATTACATGAAATAAAAGAGGTTCCAAATTCCAATGGCAAGTTCCACACAACATAACAAAACACACAAGAATTAAGCACACATGGATAACATGATACCATCATATCCCCAAGACTCCAAGGCATCTTTCTATGATGGTATGATCATGAACATGAAGTGTTCAATACTCATCATCATCCTCATACATAATTTTATCATCCTCAAGCACATCCTCTTCCTCGCACTCACTACTAGGAAAACCCTCACAGAGGTCAGTACGTTTGACGAAGGAATACCAAATAGGCCCTTGGCATTCGCCTACCTGGTTTTTGGCCCAGGAGGGATAACTGTCAAAGGAATCGCAAGGCTCGTGAAGATAACAGCTTGGCGCAGCCCAGGGATACAACTTGGCGTACAAGACAAAGACTCGAAGAAAGAGACTTAGTCGAATTAGGATTCATCTAGGGTTTATTCAAACCGATTCTATTTGTAATCAACTTGGAGAACACTCCTTGGACCCAACCTTCGCATATAAAAGGTTGGGAGGGAGATCGTAGCACCTCTCTAGACACTTTTTACCACCTCCCGCCGGAGCGCTCAAAACTTCAAGAGCTCTCCACTTTCGGCTAGATCCAATCTACGCCACCGTTGTAACACCTTCACTCTAGCCATCCCATCGAATAAAGTCAGACAAGCAGGACGTAGGTCTTTACCCTACCAAGGAGGCCGAACCTGGGTAAACCTTGTGTCCCCCTGCTTTCGTCTGATCACCGTCGAGTTCGTCGGATCCCACTAGCGCTCCATGTCTCGAAAGCCCACAAACATGGGCATTGACGGGGTAGAACCTCGTCAACGTTGGTGGTAGACTGTTTTGGCGTCGCACTACTATTACGAGCAGCGACGTGGAAAAACATGCCGCGCTATCATTATAGACCGGTCGGTGGCGTGACAGCACGACCCACCGCACCGCTGGTTAGTTGGCCCGACCATGCGCCAAACTCGGGTCAGAATCGTGGCGTGGGCTGGGTTTGCCGCACCACATGCATGGTCATAATGGTGACGTGATGTCCTCTCCGCGCCACGGGCATGGTAATAATGGTGGTGTTCTATCCTCTGTGCACCACGAGCACGGTAATAATGGTGGTGTTCTATCCTATCCGCGCCACGTGGAGTGGCCAATGGTGGCATTGCAAAATTTTCCATGCCGGCATTTAAACTCGCCCATCGTGTGCTCGTCGCGTCTCTTTATTCGCAGGCTTTACTAAAGGTGCTCGCCCGTGACTCTGCGCCCGCCGCTCAACACGTCCTATCATCTCCAGCCGCAGAGCAACGCATCAATGGACACTCTCCTCTCTCCCCATTCACCGATGGCTCGTATCTCGACGTCGGTCGATTCCCCACTTCGACGGTTCGTATCTCGATGTCGGCGATTAATGCCACGGCACTCATCCCGTCCTATCATCTCCTGCCGCAGAGCGACGCATCGATGGACGCTTGATACGTCTCAAACGTATCTATAATTTTTGATGCTCCATGCTTGTTTTTACACCATTTGCCTATTGTTTCGTTACACTTAGTGGCACTTTTATGCATTTTCTGGAACTAACCTATTAACGAAGTGCCACAGTGCCAGTTCCCTGTTTTCTGTTGTTTTTGTGTTTCAGAGTGATACATAGGAAATATTCTTGGAATTAGACGAAACCACATCCTGAAGTCTTATTTTACCCGGAAGCTTCCAGAGATCCGAAGAGGAGTAGGAGGGGGTCCACCAGGGCCCCACACGCAGGGGCGGCGCGGCAGGCCCCCTGGCCGCGCGGGGCCCGCGTGAGGGAGCCTGGCTCCTCCTCTGACATCGCCTCTTCGCCTATAACGACCTCCCGACGCGTAAAACCTAAGTCCCCGATCAGATTTCCAGAACACATCGCGATCCGCCGCCGCCGTCGACCCGAAGATCGGGAGGGTCCAGAAGCTCTTCCCGGCACCCTGCCGGAGAGGGAAATCACCACCGAAGGTCTTCTTCATCGCCATGCTTGCCTCCGGAGCGATGAGTGAGTAGTCTACCTTGGAATATGGGTCCATAGCAGTAGCTAGATGGTTGTCTTCTCCACCTTGTGCTTCATGTTTAGATCTTATGAGCTGCCTTACATGATTGAGATCGCCGTTATGTAATTCTACATGTTTGGTTTGTTGGGATCCGATGAATATTGGTGTTTATGATTAAGTTGCTGTACTGAATTATATCTTTTGTTATCTCTATGTTGTTTATGATCTTGCATGCTCTCCGTTGTTAGTAGCTATCTTGGCCGAGTAGTTGCTAGTGACTCCAAGAGGGGGTATTTATGCTCGATAGTGGGTTCATGCCTCTATTTCACCTGGGGGAGTGACAGAAACCTCTAAGGTGGTAGATGTGCTGTTGCTACTAGGGAGAAAACAACATTCATATGCTCAAGGGCATATGCTTTGTTTACATTACACACTTTGCTTAATGCAATTATCTGTTGTTCGCAACTTATTTATCTATGGAGAGACACCACTAGTGAACTGTGGATCCCGGTCCTATTTACATCATATTGCTATCACCTGTTTACTTTACTCGTACTATTTACTTTACTCGCATACTATATTGTTTTCCACTCGATACGCTCATAACCTTTGTTTCAAGCAAACCGGTGAGATTGACAACCTCATCGCAAGTTGGGGACAAAGTATTTGTTTGTGTGTGTGCAGGTTCCGTATCACCTTCAGTCGTCATTGTCTCTCCTCTCCTGATCGATATGAAACCTTGGTTTCTTAACTGAGGGAAGACTAGCCGCTACACTCATCATACCTTCCTCTTGGGGTTCCCAACGGGCTGGTTATCCACCACGCACAAGGACAGTCTGCTCCCACGTCAACTTGGCACCATCAGTAATTTCCTGGCGCCATCAACAAGTAGCAGCTAATTTTCTGGCGCCGTTGCCGGGGAGGAAGAGAAGACTTCTGCGAGGGGACTTTTTCGCACACACATCCTTTACTTTGTTATTGTTTTGCTTTACTTTATTTTATTTTACCTGCATCGTTTTATATCAAAAACCCAAAAAAATTAGAATCCTTGGTAGTTGTTATTTCTTTACTTTAGTTTATCATGTTGATCCCTAAGTATGTTCTGGAGGACCTCTCAGTAGGTAGTGGTTCGATTATTGGCAAAAGTAACATTGAGGAGTTCTTTAATCACATTAGTATGCATGAAGAAGTTGAGGAAAAGTCTTTGGTTGAGTTAGCTCCTAGCTATGAAGTTGCTTCTGCTCATTTAGTTCACATGTTAGAAGCTAGGTTTGCTAGTCTTAATCCTTTTATGCAATACATGTTCCTTAAGCTTCATGAAATTGAGGATCCCGAAAAGAAATCTTTTATCTTGGAAACTTTGCGCCTAGAATTTAAGGATGTCGTTATTGAAGCTAGAAAGGTTCTTAAACATTTTAATAAACTCGATTCGCCTATAAAGGTTATTGATACTAATGATGAGGGAACCAAGATACCTATACCTTGCAAGCTTTTGGGATTGAGTGAAGCTTTCGAAAATAATTTTGACTGGATTTGTCCTGAAAATCTTTTTGATGAGAATAGTGTACCAAAGCATGATCACAAAGGGTCTTCAAAAACTTATGTGGATGAAATACAATGCCTTATTGATAAGACCTCTGCAGTTGATCTTGATGCTTCATCACTTGATGTTACTTGATTCGCAATTTTCTGCGCCTAGCTCAAAGGCGTTAAAGAAAAGCACTCTTGGGAGATAACCCAATGTTTTATTTTCAGTACTTTTTCTTTTATTTGAGTTTTGGAAGTCATTACTACTGTCATGACCGCTCCTTATCTTGTTTATTTCGTTTTTGTGCCAAGAGAAGCCTCTAATTTGAGTGAGGTAAAGATTTGGGGATGTTGCTGTCCTGAAACTGTTTTCGGTGCTGCACCGTAAAAATTCGTAAAAATTCTCTGTTTATCTTTTGGACCTGCGATTTCTTGTGCATATGCCCCAGATTATATCCAAACTTTTGTAAGTTGAACACTTTTTGATTTGAGCAACAGAAAATCCCTCAAAAATTCGACCTTTGACAGCTGTTTAGTTTTGACAGATTTCTGCCAATATTTGTGTTTGCCACTTTATCGCTTTCTTTTGAGTTCTTTTGATCACGGAACTTTTGGGGAGGTTGCTACAGTAGTATTTACTATATATGTGGTGGTTTTGATTTCAAACCTGAAGCAAATAGAGGATTGATTATATGTTATGCTTGCACTAATGTTGCTAATAGAATTGTGTTTAGTTTTGTATGAGGGAAGTTTTCAAGTGTAGGGATTGAAGAATGATGAGATGAGTTGAAGAATGGACAAAAGCTCAAGCTTGGGGATGCCCATGCAGCACCCCAAGAAATATCCAAGAAGTACAAGCGTCAAAGCTTGGGGATGCCCTCGAGGCACCCCTTCTTCATCGGCAAAAATCAGGTCACCTTTCAAAACACTATATTTTTATTGCTTCATGCACTATGTGTTTTTCTTGGAGCGTCAGTTGTTTTAGTTTTCTTAGTTGGTTTAGTTTAGTTTGTTTGCTGCAATAAATGGTTGGACCCCAACAAATTTCTTTTGGGGGAGATGTACTCGTTTTCATTTGGAAAGAACGCTCAATTTTAAATAAGAGTGAAAAACAGAGTTGTTCGAGTGTTCTACTTTTTCTGCTACTGCTTTTGGTTTTCGTTTTCGCCTTGATTTGCGTTCAGACCTTGTCATATCTTTTCATCAAGGTGTATTTTTGCCTCTGATCTTTATTGGTTTTCATCAAAAGAGGTGTTTATAAAAATTTCAAATGGTGTTGGAAAAGAGAAAAAGCTTTGTGCAAAATAGTGGTACAAGAAGGAGCTTGTGTAGACTGCGGCTTAGGCTTTTTCATGTCATGCTTGATGTATTTTTGATAGTATGCTTAGTGTTTTTGCTGTAGCATGACTTGTCTCAAATAACTGAGATTGCTTAATGAGCCTTTGAACAAATCATGCGTTGTTTTTATTGTATGGAAGCATTATTTTGGTTTTCTCCTTGATGCTTTATTTGGGTTGACTTGGCGCATGCTCACACATATTAGACTCTTACAAAGTCGCCAATAGCCTTCATGATCATTTAGTTTTTGACTTTTGATGCCATCTTATGATTCTTTTAATGTCTCTTTGTTGCTTTGCATAATTATGGCCATTATTGCTCTCTTAGTTGGTCGCTCCCAGTCTTTTTGCTAGCCCTCGCCTTGTACTGAGTATGAGCTCTACTCGTGCATCCAACTCCTAAAAGCCAAAGTTTTCCAAAGTGTCCACCATACATACCTACTAGCAATTTGCTATTCTAAGTAAATTTGACTTTCTTTTATTTTCTCTTCAAATTAAACTCTTATCAGTGTTATGCGAAATTCGATTAGTAAAGCTCTCACGAACCGGAAGGCACACTTTACTTTTTCCTGTTCTTAAAAATTTGACATTGTGGTCTCTTATGTTGAGTTGTTATGCTTGCAAGTTGTAAGTTGGATTCTAGCCCAGCCATGCTGTCATGGGGCAAGCTTTCAACATTGCACTTCTTATTTGAGTTGATATCGTGATCTTTTGTTTATGGATGCCCGCGGTGTGAAATGAATGGGGAATCTTGTAGGGATCATGGAGTTTGTATATGTGTTAGGGAAACGCCGGGCCGCCAATCTAAGCCATGCATAATTCATGGTGGAAATTTGCAGCATACCCATGGTGAACATTCGACGACGCATCTCACAATAAAAAGCTAAACAAAAGGCAAATAAAATAGATATCGAGGTGTTCATTGTCTGCTTGTCCTGTCATTTTGGTATGGGCTTGTTCCATGTCATCGGGCATGGAGGTACCCCATTGGCGGTTCTCAATGATATGCATATACTTACAATGATAAGAGCCTTGCTTGGGACTCTAAGTAAAGTAGCATGAGGTTTGGGTACTCGTATTCACGGGGCACGAGGTTTTCAACTTATGATTTGTCAAGCATATGCATCATAATTGTTCTCGCATTAACTTTAACCATTCAAGATGCTTATGATGGGGGCAATGAGAGCTCAAAGCCGGTAAGTACCATAATTTTTGAAGGCTATAAAACTTGCAATCACTGCTTCCCTCTGCGAAGGGTCTTTCTTTTACTTTTATGTTGAGTCACCACCTTCTTTCTTTATGCACCATTAAGAGAGCATAGTTATCATTCTTAGTGTGATATGCATTGTCCCAAAGTTCATTGATTGATTCATATTGTTGGTTTCACTTGTTCTTAAATTATTTGTATCTAGTCGCCCTCTTAAACTTGAAGGTGTCCTATGCATTTATGTTTTGCTCTCTTTGAAGGACAAGCTGAAAACTATTTGTATGTTTTTCCTTATAATTTGAACACACGTTTGACTTTCATTGTTACATTTTCATGATCTTTTGTTTGTGTTCGTTTGCATGTTTACAACATGGTTGCTAAGTTCTTATTGTCATGATTATATCTTTATGCCCATGTTTTAAGTTCTTATGATCCCAGCTCACCAATGCTTACATATATGATCAAGATTGTGTAGGTGCATGTCACCTCAAAAATTATTCTTTTGTTATCACTTACCTACTCGAGGACGAGCAGGAGTTAAGCTTGGGGATGCTTGATACGTCTCAAATGTATCTATAATTTTTGATGCTCCATGTTTGTTTTTACACCATTTGCCTATTGTTTTGTTACACTTAGTGGCACTTTTATGCATTTTTCGGAACTAACCTATTAACGAAGTGCCACAGTGCCAGTTCCCTGTTTTCTGTTGTTTTTGTGTTTCAGAGTGATACACAGGAAATATTCTCGGAATTGGACGAAACCACATCCTGAAGTCTTATTTTACCCGGAAGCTTCCAGAGATCCGAAGAGGAGTAGGAGGGGGGCCACCAGGGCCCCACACGCAGGAGCGGCGCGCCCAGCCCCCTGGCCGCGTGGGGCCCGCGTGAGGGAGCCTGGCTCCTCCTCTGACATCGCCCCTTCGCCTATAAAGACCCCCCGACGCGTAAAACCTAAGTACCCGATCAGATTTCCAGAACACATCACGATCCGCTGCCGCCGTCGACCCGAAGATCGGGAGGGTCCAGAAGCTCTTCCTGACACCCTGCCGGAGAGGGGAATTGCCATCAGAGGTCTTCTTGATCGCCATGCTTGCCTCCGGAGCGATAAGTGAGTAGTCTACCTTGGACTATGGGTCCATAGCAGTAGCTAGATGGTTGTCTTCTCCACCTTGTGCTTCATGTTTAGATCTCATGAGCTGCCTTACATGATTGAGATCACCGTTATGTAACTCTACATGTTTGGTTTGTTGGGATCCGATGAATATTGGTGTTTATGTTTAAGTTGCTATACTGAATTATATCTTTTATTATCTCTATGTTGTTTATGATCTTGCATGCTCTCCGTTGTTAGTAGCTATCTTGGCCGAGTAGTTGTTTGTGACTCCAAGAGGGGGTATTTATGCTCGATAGTGGGTTCATGCCTCTATTTCACCTAGGGGAGTGACAGAAACCTCTAAGGTGGTAGATGTGCTGTTGCTACTAGGGAGAAAACAACATTCATATGCTCAAGGGAATATGCTTTGTTTACATTACACACTTTGCTTAATGCAATTATCTGTTGTTCGCAACTTAATACTTCTAGGGTGTTCGGATTGATATTCCCGGGAGTAGATTATTAGTCATAGATGCAATTGGATGGCGGTCTACGTATTTTGTTGTAATGCCCAGAGTAAATCTCATAGTGATCTTCTTGACATATCACGTTATCTTTATTCTATCAATTGCCCAACTGTAATTTGTTTACCCAGCATGTGTTATTTATCTATGGAGAGACACCACTAGTGAACTGTGGATCCCGGTCCTATTTACATCATATTGCTATCACCTGTTTACTTTACTCGTACTGTTTACTTTACTCGCATACTATATTATTTTCCACTCGATACGCTCATAACCTTTGTTTCAAGCAAACCGGTGAGATTGACAACCTCATCGCAAGTTGGGGACAAAGTATTTGTTTGTGTGTGTGCAGGTTCCGCATCACCTTCAGTCGTCATTGTCTCTCCTCTCCTGATCGATATTAAACCTTGGTTTCTTAACTGAGGAAAGACTAGCCGCTACACTCATCATACCTTCCTCTTGGGGTTCCCAACGGGCTGGTTATCCACCACGCACAAGGACAGTCTGCTCCCACGTCAACTTGGCACCATCAGTAATTTTCTGGCGCCATCAACAAGTAGCAACGCTCTCCTCTCTCCCCATTCACCGATGGCTCGTATCTCGACGCCGGTGGATTCCCCACTTTGATGGCTCGTATCTCGATGTCGGCGGTTAATGCCACGGCACTAACCACCACTCTCCCCCCACTATATAAACACGTCCTCCTCGCCGGCAATGGAGTAGAAACCCTAGATCTCTAGATCGAACGCCTCGCAGAACACAAATCCTAGATCTAGCCAACCACCACGATGCCTCGCCGCCTAGCCACCACCTACGCCATGCTCCACCATGGCATCCCTCCACCGCCGAAACCCTCGCCTCCCACGTCAGACTCCTCAGGCTACATCGATGCATTGGACGACGACACCGACACGAGCATGAGCTTGGAAGAGGAAGAGGAGGAGCCGCCGCTACCTTGCGGACCGCTGCAGGCCGCCCTCCTTGGCTCCTTCGAGACGGTGCATAGGGAGTCTTCTACAAGGGCGGTACGCGCCGTCGTCCCCAAGCAAAAAACGCGGCCATCGCCAGTCGCATCGCCAATATATCGGTGGAGTTTGCCGCTTGAAGCGGCAACAGCGGCGTAGAGGTCTGCGGCGGCGTCGGCGAGGAAGGAGACGACGAGCCAACTGCAGGTATTCATCGACCTCGTCAACGACGACCCGTCAACTAGCGGCTGTGCAAGCCATTAGAGGCCAAGAAGCCATGGTGGAGTAAAAGCATCCCAGCCGCCGCTCTAGCTAAATAGCAATGCCCAAACTGGAAACACGTGTAATCAAATGTAATGCAAATTTGGATGAAAAAAATATTTCGTTTGCTC
This sequence comes from Dactylis glomerata, assembly GCA_007115705.1. Taxonomy (NCBI): domain Eukaryota; kingdom Viridiplantae; phylum Streptophyta; class Magnoliopsida; order Poales; family Poaceae; genus Dactylis; species Dactylis glomerata. The sequence continues at coordinate 4,846,257 of QXEO01000464.1, read as the reverse complement.
TATGACATTTTGATGTAAATTTGAATGAAAAGGACGCCCGTGTCAAATATCCTATTTGGTTCGCCGCACCTGAAAATTGAAATGTTATCAGCGGAAAACCAGAACTAAAAAAGCACATGATGGTGGTGTGTACCCGCACGCCATGGAACGAACGATACGGTGGCGTGGGTCCGCACGCCACCAAACGCACGCTATGGTGGCGTGGGACCATCGACACGCCACCAAAATTCGAACAGTGGCGCGAAATTGGTGGCGTGGCGGATATGCGCTAGTAAAGCCAAAATCGTCGCGCTACCAATTCCTATTCTGTACTAGTGACTTGAACTCCTCAAAATCTCTCACTCTTGCACTCCTACGAACTTGGAGTTGCTCTTGTGCTCCCATTGCTTCTCCTATCACATCATACGATATCCCCGAAGCCGGGTGCACACCTTGATCTCCGTCCTCCTCATCTCTAAAACAACCAATGCATGATCATCCCCTCCTTTAAAGAGCCATCCTTGAGCTTCGGATGCATCATTGCTTAGAAGAGAATCAACTTTCTTCATATCCTTCAACCTTTGTCGACAACATCCTTGTATTGAATTGTATATAGACAATATTGTTGCGGTGAACTGTTGTTACTCTATTTCTTTTCTTGGTGTGAATCTACAAGTGCAAGCAATAATTAGATTTAAGATTGAGAGTATTACGAACATTGCAAATTGACTAATTAAGAGACTACAGTTAAGTAGTTAATCATTTTGTAGATGCTCCAATTTCTTTCATAATCAGAAAAGCTAAAAGTCAACGAGAGGATCCTCATAGCCATTTTTCAAATGGAACTACTGTGCATACAACATCCTGCGTAGAATCCGACGTTTCTCGTACCATTCGTGTACGACGCGATTGCTCCATCGTCCGATGTAGCCGCGCGCGTACCACGCGCAGTCCAACAAAGCCGCTCCTCTCTTCGATTGCGCGTCGTATGCAGGGCGTCGTATGCACAGTAGTTCCGTCGCATGATTTGACTAGCCTACTTCACTTCCCTGACGGCGCATCATCCGAAGTATTCGTGTGCTGTGAAAGTTTATGCTGGCTTTGTCGTGCGATCACCCGACACATCTGTTCCTCTCCTCTCTGATGCTTCATCTTCTGTTTGCTAATTTGTCCACTGATCTTAGATTATAAATTACTGTCGAGTTAACACTATTAAATACTATCTTAAGGTCAATTAAACAACTTTTTTTATTGGGGTGCTGGCGCTTTGATATCGTGTAAACAAATTACTCCCTCCCTCCATCCCGGTGTATAAGTCCTACGCGTGTTCCTAGGTCATCATTTTGATCAGCCGCTTCCCGCCGCTTCGCGCCCCTTCTCATTCGTTTTCCCGTCAGCTTCCGGCTATAAATTGGTCGGCGCCTCACCGCTAGCTTCTCATCATCCAAACCGCCGGTAGACAATGCCTCGCCGCCTCGCCACGACCTACGCCATGCTCCCTCGCGGTGGTTCCGGCGCGCCGCCACCACCACCGCCCCCACCTCCACCGCCGCCGCCGCCGCAGGAGCCAGCTCCGCCACAGGGCGATGAGGAGGAGGACTCCGACGATGAGGAGTTCTTTGTCGACCTTCCGACGGACACATAGTCGGAGGAGAGGGCCGCGGAGCAGAGGGCGATCCTCGTGTCCTTTGAGACGCATCGGTGCAGGAATTCATGGCCGCGGAGAGGAGGACGACATCGGCTAAGCTGGCGGCAGAGCATGCTACCGCCCGCGCCGAGGCCCATCACTACAACATTGAAGCGGTGAGGTCTGCGATGGCGGAGGCTGAGCAACGCCTCGCCCGGGCGGACTTTGCCGGAGGCCTGGCGACGGTGGCAGCGGAGCGCCAGCGGTGCGAGCATCAGTTCTCGCTCCCGTCGTTCAACGCATCGGCCGAGCGGCAAGAGGAACGCCGCCACTTCACCTCCTTCCTCGAGGACGCCGAGCGCCACCGTTGGGAGCGTGTGAGGGAGGAGAGTTGTCGCCGCCGCGGGATGGTTTCTGGCCCACCACGCCGGTCCGATGACGGTGTTGGGCCGTCCACCGCCACCACCAGCAGAGGGCGCATCGGGAGCCGACGCTGCCGGCGGGGACTCCGATGAAGACATCCTTTTTTAGTTTAGTTTTATTTATATTTTGCCATATTACGTAAAACCCTTCTATATTTCAATGAAATCTATCTAAGTTTACCTAAATTTGAGTAGATTTAAATTTAGGATAGAGGCACGGTTGAGAAAACGCCGCCCCCATACCGAGCTCGAGGATAGTGCACCGAAGGCAATCCAGACGAGCAGCGTGCAGCCGTGCAGGACACACGTACGTAGTCTACAGTCAGTGCGACCTGCATATCAACTTTTCGGCCGAGGTTTCTTGTATGACTTTTTTTTAAAAAAAAACACGTGCTGCCCAAGGCACTGTGTTTCGAAGCTTGCATGTTTTTTCTTTGAATCCTGCCATATGTACGACGTTTCTCGTGCGAGATTTCGTGTACAACGCGATTGCTCGCACCATGCGCAGTCCAACAAAGCCGCTTCTCTCTTCGATTGGGTATACAGGCTCATCCGGTGATTCGGCCACTAAAAAACGCGCTTGTTTTTTTACAAATTTTCGTTAAATAAATTAGAGGTAGCGGTTTCATATTATTTTAGTACCGGTTCCAAATTATAGCGGTACCGTGGTAACATCTGGTATTATTATTCTAGTACCGTCTATTTTACTACCATCAGATCGGGTGGAAGGATGGTTCGTATAAATGTCAATCACCGTAAAACCTGTAAAACTTATATTTATTACTACAAACCCAAATAAATGTAAAAAATAAAATTGTTGAATATTACAAATAGAATTGAATGTAATAAATCAAATCGTTTGAAAGCAAATCAATGAAAACAAACACAACTAATTCTCGTGGAGACGCCAGAGATGCTCAACAAGATCAGCCTGTAGCTGAGTCTGTGCCTCCTTATTCTTGATGCTTTGGTGCATTGTGAAGAACTGGTCGATCCTAGATAGATCATGCTCCGGCACAACAGGGTCTCCATTTGAGATGTACCTAAAGTCATCAAACATGTCTCTCTTATCTTCGAAGCTTGAACCAACATCATGCTCTTCGACGACTCTTTTTTTTTTTTGAAATGGAGGCAAAAGATTTGCCTCAATCTATTAATTAAGAAGAAGAGAATTGCCCAGTTAATTCATGGAAAACCGGGCGAAAACCATTACAACAAAACCACACGAGAACAACACCAAAACCTGTAACCTTCAAACCAACAAGCACACCAAACCTACGACCGCGAACTCACGACATCTAGAGCACCACGACACAAAGAAGATCCACATAACAGATAACCCACCGAGGGTTCATCACTTAATCAGCTGTTGAATATTTTCTTGCTACGCATTTCTTCCTCCTTCTGCCCCAAATATATATCTTCCTAAGAGACTTTTCTACCATCCTGATCATGTCCTCCGAAGCCTTTTCCGCTAAGACGCAAGCAATGTCTTTGCCATATCCAGGGCTAGCCGCCTCTAAACTGGCAAGCAAGCCACAAAGCTCTCTACCAAAAAGAGCCTCAGAGCTATGCGTCAACACTTCTTCACTGAACACAGAGGTCTCTTCTGATGGTGAGGAACAAGTCTTTTTGCATCCGAAACCGGCGCCGGAATCGCTTGTACGTGTAGGTCGCATCGGGGCTGAAATAATCTCTGATGATCTTGTCATGACCCTTAGCTCTATTTTGGTTGATCCATGCACGACCGAACTGTGATCCCCTTCTTGGCGACCGAAAATCTTCGTTCAAAATCATGATCATTTCCATTTCAATATCTTTGTCTTCATCTTCTTCCTCCTCGGACGAAGAATCGTTGAAAATCAGCTCTCTCAACCTCTTCATCTACAGCCGAAGGTGCTCTCGATCAAGGTAGGCCACAAACAAAGTAGAAAAACAAATCAAAAGTGATAGGGCAATTCACTTGAGTACCTTGTGCGCGGCGGAGGTGGGGGGGAGGGGGCTACGGGACGATCCGACGACAAGGTCGTGGCCGACAAATGGCCTCCTGGCAGTTGCGCAACGACCAAACGACGACAAACCGGCGTCTCCGCTGCCGAGAGAAGTTCGTCGGAATCCGGCAACGGACCTAGGCCTCGGCCACCAACTTCACGGCCGTGGTCAATCTACACCACCTCCATTCCCTTCGGCAGCTTTTCCCGACCGAAATTGACCTCGCAGCCGCCGGAGACGAGCTTTCTTTCGTTCCGACCAAAGGCAGGATCCACCTCGATGCAGCGGCTCCAGGGGCGATTCCAGCGACAGGGAAAAGGTGACCGGTGGCAGCAACGCCGACGGGAATGGTGGGACAGGGCGACGAGGCGGTGGCGATGGCATGGCGGAGAAAAAAATATGCGAATCGAGGCCCGCGGCGCGTATATTTGCGAGCCGTGGTAGCCAACTCCTAAATTTTTGGGGTTGGGTTAGAGACGGTTCCGGCCGTTAGAGGAGAAAATATATACTCCTCTAATAGGTGAAAGGCGAGTGCTGACAATCCCCCGGGGGCTGGAAACTTTCCAGCCTCCTGGTCCAGGTGCTGACACGTGTCTTATTTGGACATCCAATCCCGCAGCTTGCTGCAATGGAGCAAAAATGTCTCCCTCGAAGCAAAATATTTGTGTTATTGTAGCAAAAATAGTTTTCACCTAAATCCCTCAAATGCTTCTATGAAACAAAAAAAACCTCGTTTTTGCTTCATCGTAGCATAAACGATTCGACCAGAGCACAGACTAGACTCGCCGGAAACCTCGCCGGAGATCTCGTAGCAAAAAAAATAGGCGATTGTAGCAGAAAAAGTTATGCTATGGTAGCAAAATCTAATCACATCCGGAGACCTCGCCGGAGACCTTACATGATAAGTTAAAAAATTATGCTATTGTAGCAACACCTGAGTATGATCATAGCATAAAAATGCTTCATATGATGCAAATCCACAAGTACGTAGCAGAATAAAATTCCTATGATTCTAATCCACAAAATCCTATGTAGCAGAATATTACTTGTTATAATACAAATTCAAACAAGTATTGTAGCAAAAAAAAACTCCCAAAAATACAACTTCACCTAACGGTGGTAGCTGGTACCGCAGCCAGGGCATCGATCGTCAGTCAGCAAACTGCCACGAAGGGCGCAAGCGACGGCTGGGGACTCAGGGGCGCCGCCGGGAGCTGGGGAGATAGGGCCGCCGCCGAGAGCTGGGGAGGCAGGGCGGCGGCAGCGGCTGCGGACGTCGGGGCATCGTCGGAGGCTGCAGATGCCGGAGCGTCGCCGGAGGCTGCGGACGCCGGGGCGCCGCCAAGAGCTGGGGAGACAGGGCGACGGCTGAGGACGCAGGGAGGCGGCGGCTGAGGACGCAGGAAGGCGGCGGCTGAGGACGCAGGGAGGCGGCGGAGGCGGCCGCGTAGGACTGAGCAGGAGCGCGAGGTGCATCGACCGCGCAGAGCGTGCGGGTGAGGATGAGCTCGATGGGGAGGATAAGGTTCTTGGTGGGCCCCGCTGAGACGCGTGTCACGCCCTGAAGGAGGAGGTCGCGTTCGTTCCCAGCCTCCGGCTGTTTTAAAGCATTTTCCTAGGTGAAAGGGGGTGAGTTAGAGATGCTCTAAGTTCGCCTATTTGTGAGGGCCACCATGCTAGTTTAAATAGGAACACAATGTGCTGGCAAAATTACGAATCATGAGTGCCAGGAAACGTGTAGCAAAAGATCTTCAGAGAAAGGTTTCAGGGGAACGACAAGAGGAGCACCACCATGCATCAATTTCTCTGAACAACAACAGTACGATCTCATTAACATGTCTCAGATGTATATCGCATCATTAGCAACAGAGCACGTAACAAAACTGACGAAACGGGCCATCAGACTGAATTAACTCCGTTTCTGAAGGGTTTTCTTTCTCAAAGTCACATTTACACATACCCGCCAAGGGGCCGATCGGAGGCGAAGAGGAAACCCAGCATCAGGACGGAGAACCTCACGAAGCTCCTCAGCCCCGGCACGACGCCACCCCACGTCGATACGTACACGACCACCGCCGCCGAGAAGGCCGCGAGGAGCACGCCGGGAAGGAGGTGCGCGCGGCTCCTGGCGGAGGCGCCCGCCCGTACGGCGAGGAGCAACCCGACGAGCTGGCTGAGCAGCCAGCGCTGCTTCAGGATGTAATCGTAGCTGGCCGAGCTCTCAGCGAGGAGCACCGCACACTTGGTCCTTTGCTCCTCCGTGGCCGAGGGGGAGGCCTGGAGCTCGGCCTCGTAGGCCGAGCATTTCTTGACATGGGCCGCCGCATCTACGAGGAGGTTGTTGGCCACGTTGAGGTCTGCACGTGCGGCGTCGAGGAGGCCCTGGACGAGGTCGGGGTTGTCGAGCAGGTGGCGCAGGTTGTTCATCACCGCCACCAGCGGGTTGTCCATGGGGGGCGGAGGGCCGGCACCCTGCATCCTGCGGAGTTGGGTTTGGGGTTTTGGACTGGAAATGGGGAAAGAGGTGGAGAGAATATGGAGTCAAGGTGTCCGCCTTCAGCTCCCATTTTTTTCCTTGTTTTGACAGCCACGGTGTTGTGCTTACTTGCTACCTCGAGACAGTGATGTCGTGCTACCTCGAGACAGAACTGGCTTAACTTAGGTTCATGCGATAAACAGCGTGTTTGTACGTTGTAACCTTATTTCCTAAGTTAAGCAAGGTGGGATCTAATCTCTAATCTCCTCGTTGTATACGCCACTAGTTGCCTTGATCTTTATGTCTTGTAGTTGTTCCTAATTAATAAATACCCATACCAATACCGTCTCTAGCTCTTCATGGTATCGGAGCCTTGAAATCTCAAGTTTGACACCAGGTAACACACTATTTAATCTACTCTTAGGCTCTTTTATTGATTCCACGTTTAGGGTCTTTACATATTTCCAGCCTAAACGTAAGGACAGTGTCGAAATATATAGCTAGCCATCTCCATTAATTTAGACTTTTAAATTTTTTGTCTAACCATTTCCATTAGTTCAAACAAACTCCTACTTTATTAACTCCGGATGGTACATAGATATTGGTGCCACCGATCACATCACCAACCAACTCGACAAGCTTACGGTGAAGGAGAACTACCACGGTAATGACCAAGTCACGGCTAGCGGACATAGTATGCATATTAATCATATTGGCCATTCTGAACTCACCGTTCTTTCATCAAAATCTTCACATCTTAGGTGTATTTTACATGTCCCTTCTGTTACTCGTAGTATCCTAAATGTCCGTAGGTTAATTATAGATAATAAAGGTGTTTATTGAGTTTCGCCCAATTTTTTTCCTAGTTAAGGACCAGGACATGAGGGTAATTCTTCTTAGTCAGTGTTACGGTAGTGTCTACCTGCATTGATGAGTCTCCTTTCCGACAAGTCTTCAATAGAATAAAGGTGTCACGTGATAAGTGGCACTACCGTCTAGGACATCTAGCTTTATAGATAGTCTATCATATTTTACATGATCATCAAATTCCTTCATCACACTCGCGTAATAATATAATTTGTGATGCTTATCAACAGGGCAAAAGTTACCAGATTTCCTTTTCTCTTTCTAATATGTCAACATCATTTGGGATAATTTATCCAGATGTATGGGGTCCTTCCCAACCTTTTGTTAGTGGACACACATATATATCAATTTTATTAATGGTTTCAGTTGTTTTACATGGTTTTATCTCCTTAAGCGCAAGAATTAATGATGTCTTTGATATATTCATGCAATTTAATTGTCATGTTGAGGACCTTCTTAACAACAAAATTATGCATATTCAAACTGGCTAGGGAGACGAGTACATTAAAATCAACATGTTTTTCAGTGAGATTGCATATGTCATCGTATTTCTTGCTGAACGGATCGTATGGGCACCTAGAGGGGGGGGGGGGTGAATAGGTGCTACTCAAATTTTAGTTCTTTTTCAATTTAGGCTTGACACAAAGGTAAATTCTCTAGATATGCAACTAAGGTGAATTTACCTATATGTCAACTAGCAAGCTAAATAAGATACAATATATAAAGGCAATAAAGGATAGAGGTAACCGAGAGTGGAGCACGCGGAGACACGGATGTAATTCCCGTAGTTCCTTCCTTTTTAGGGGAAGTACGTCTACGTTGGAGGGGTGTGGTTGCCACAAAGGCCTAACCAACGCCACAAAGGCTCACCCTATTCTCCGGTGCAAGCTTCCGCCACAAAGGCCTAGCTCACTTTCCACTAAGGGATTCCTCAAGGCGGAACCGGCCTTTACAATCTTGGGGCACGCATCCACAATCGAATTGGAGGCTCCCAAGCACAACACAATGTTGTCAAACAACAAGTAGCAATATATCAAATACACAAACAAGGTCTTGGGACACAAGGGAACCCAAGACACAAGGGCCCTCAAGCAAATGAGAGGGGAAAACAAATCGCTTCGGTGAGGATGTAGAGGATGGTCTTCTCCTTCGATTCACCAAAGATCAAGAGCTTTGGTGGGTTGAGGGAGGAGATCTAGTTGAATTGGTGAGCTCAACAATGGTGGTCTTCTTCTATTTGTGCTAGCTGCCCGTTGGAGAAGAAGAGGGGGGTATTTATACCCCCCCAAAATATCTGACCGTTGCCAGCCAGGAAGTCCGGCTATAGCCGGAGATAAGTCCGGCTAAAGCCGGTCACACCGGCTAAAGCCGGTCTCACACCGGCTATAGCCGGCCTGAAATATCCGGCCCAGCCGGAAATAGCCGGACAAATAGCCGGTTGAGTCCAGAGGCGCAGAGCCCCTCTCGAAAACGAGCAGTCCGGCTATAGCCGGTCTGGGACCGGCTAAAGCCGGCCTTCCTGGCCCAGCTTTATATGAAACTTCTCCCAGAGCTTATTTTCACCATTTCCTCAATAATTTCCTTTGGGCAATATTAATTATCAAGTATAACAAATAAAACCCAATATCTTGTGCAAGAATATTATAAAATCCTGCAAAGCATAATCACACATTAATAGATAATGTATTGTTAACAAACGCCAAAATCAATTAGGCGGGAAATGCTCTTTCAATCTCCCCCTTTTTGGTGTTTGATGACAATACATAATTTTGCATGTTTCAAACGATATAAAATATAGACGGAGCTCCCCCTTGCTATGTGTCTTATTTTAAATTTGTATTTGAATACAAAGACACATCAACAATAAGAACTCCCCCTAGATTTTATAATGTGATCCATATGTGCACAAGATATATATATCATAATTCAATAGCACATAATCAAACATATAATATGATAAGATATAGCAAGTAGTAGATAACAAGATAATCATAAGGTCTACTACACATAAGCATATAGTCATATAGTTCACCACATACTAGAGACGATAAGTTCAACCATGGGACACAAGCGAGCAAGCACACGAGATAAAAGCTTGTGACCCAACCAAATCCAAATGGAAACCACAAATCCAAATGGAAACACATGCAAATGGGACTTTCTCCCCCTTTGGCATCAAGACGCCAAAAAGGGAGACCACAACACGAGATCACCCATCAACATCGTCAAAGTCCTCATCATCTTCATCATCTTCTTGATCATCGTCTTCTTCCTCTTCATCATCATCAACTTCTTCTTCCTCATCTTCATCATCAACGGCTTCCTTGCCCTTGGAGGTGACTTCGGCTAACTCCTTACAATCAAAAGTGGAGCCCTCATTCCATTTGCCAAATGAAAAAGTGTCCTCGGATATATCTTGCTCTTGGGACTCCTCTTCATGGCTAGCTCCTTTGCCCTTCTCCACAGCCCTCAAACGAACATCCAACTCTCTTTGCTTCTTGGAAATGTGCTTGCGATCCACATAGTCCTTGTACTGAGTGTGACGCACATCATTGTTCATGCAAAACAAAGCCCTTTGCCACCACTTGAGCTTCTTCATCTCTTGAGCCATTCCACCACTTGGTGGATCCGCATTCTACCTCCTAGAGCCGGTAGCATAGATGTTGCCTCCCAACACATCACTCGAAGAGGGATAAGCACTTGAGGTGCTAGACACCAAATGAGCAGTCTTCTTGTAGAGCTTGTTGGGCTTGTGCACTTCCAACTCTTCATCAAGCAAATCTTCTTCAATCTCAAAGTCTCCTTCAATGCCTCTGTCAATGATAAGCCTCATGATGAATGGAGCATAAGGAGGGATCTTCCTATCAAGCATAGCAATCTTCATCTCCATGAAGATGAAGTACATCACATCGAGCTCCATCCCTTCACAATCTCTTCCGGCCTCAAAGACAAGACGGGCATGGTGGAGCAAATGCACAAGACCACCTCTGATAGAATCATTGTTGCCCCCACTTAGAGCAATGTTGGCACGGAACATCCGGAGCAAAATATCATAGAGGGGAAGGAGATTTGCAGTCTCTCCCGCTTTGCCCCCTGGACCATACAAACACTGGATCTTCCCCTTGTTGTACTCGGTGGTATCAAGATGCAAGCGGGCACCTCTAGGTCGATGAATGCCATCGAACCTATAGCCCAAAAGCTTCCCAAAATGAGACATGGTCGAGTACTTCCTCACTTCACCAGTCATCCAAGTGAAACCAACCTCATCCTGAGTATCAAACTCTAATGTGGCAAAGAACTGCTGAATCAGATGAGGGTTGTAGTCTTGCTTGAAGACCATCAACTTGTGCAACCCTAGCTTCTCGGTGACCCAAAGAGCATCGCCAAAGTACTCATCCCTGGACAAAGCTGCAATATTGGTGACCTTCATGGGACAAACCTTTGTGCTCATGGTCGCATAAATCTGCTCAAATATCCGCTGATGCTCAGACCGGTAGAAGGACGCACTGTCAATGTCCCTAGGCATGGTGTAGAATTTCTGCCCACGGAACTCCCGGTACTCTTGCTTGGACAGCTTCTTGAGATCACTAACGTTGGCAAACAGAGATTTCTTCTTCCGTTCTTCCAACCGCTTCTTTTTCATAGCAGCTGTCACACGAGCATCTTGATGCTCTTGACGGCGAGCAAGTGAGGGATCAACATACCTTGACCTCTTGGGTCGAGAGCCACCTGCAAACAGCACATATGTAGAAAGCATATAGGATAAGCATGCATGCCAGAGGATCAAAGAGCAATAGCACAAAAGGAAAAAGCATGACTGCAGTAGGTGATCTACACCGGCTATTTCCGGCCTCAGGCCGGCAATAGCCGGTCTGACACCGGCTTTAGCCGGACCAGATGAACAAAATCGAAATCACAGCAGTAGGCCACCAAAGCTTGACAAGCACTTTCAATTTATGCAATGCAGGAAGAAAAACACGAGTCCAAACATTCTCAGATGAACAAGGTACCCAAAAGTTCACCTAACCCTAACCCTAGAGAGAACTAGGGAGAGAGAGAGAGAAAGGTAGGGGAGGGTACCCTGATCCATAAGGGAGGACGCCGGAGAGGATGGCTGGCCGGAGAAGAAGCACCGGCGGCCGGAGGAGAGGATCGTCGGCGGCGGCGGCAACCAAGGGAGGGGCTCGAGCGAGGAAGATAGGCGTGGGGGGTAACTGAGGAAACCCTCACCCCCCACGGCCTAAACAGATGGGCTCGAAACCCCAGGCCGGCTATAGCCGGGTGGGCCGGCTAAAGCCGCACCCCGGCTATTTCCGGTGGAGGACCGACTATAGCCGGTCTAGATGGCACAAACCTGATGAATTTGAATTCTGGGATTTCTGGGCATGCAAGAGAGGATGATTTGGCTTTAGATAAGTGGGCTTAGGACAGAAAACATGCATGGAGTGGTTCTCGGCACTTGGCATTGCAAAACACAAGAAATCTTTGGAAAAACCAATGCTAGTGCCTTCCCATTTCAAAGATAGAGACAATGATGAAAAAGCTCAATAAAACTCAAATAAGATTTGCAAGGAATCAACTCTTCGAAAAGAAGAGGTCGGTGGCCGAGACCACCATGTATGAGTGTTATGGCATTGGACCGCGAAGATATATCTTGGGTCCATAACCAATACTCGTCATTGAGACTCATATATCATAAATGATAGAAAGAGAACAATTTTATCACTATTGGCATTATGGGGGGAGGGATAGCCCAATTAATTAGGACCGCACTCCCCCTATCTCCATGCCCACACCTAAACCAAACAAGCATTGAAGAATAGGTGTATTTGCAAGATGCTCAAGCCACACTCCTAGAATCAATGATATTTAGCTCATTCCTCAAATATCCAAATCTTGCTTCATCAAGAGGCTTCGTGAATATGTCGGCAAGTTGATCCTTGGTGCTTACATATGCAAGCTCAATATCACCACGGGCAACATGATCTCTAATAAAATGATTCCGGATCTCAATATGCTTGGTTCTTGAATGTTGCACCGGATTATAGGCTATCTTGATAGCACTCTCATTGTCACATAAAAGAGGCACTTTGTCACAATTGACACCATATTCCTTTAAAGTTTGCCTCATCCACAACAATTGAGTGCATCCACTTGCGGCGGCAATATATTCGGCTTCGGCGGTGGAGAGAGATATACAATTTTGCTTCTTAGAAGACCAACACACCAAAGACCTACCAAGAAATTGGCAAGCTCCGGAGGTTGATTTCCTATCATCCTTGTCACCGGCCCAATCCGAATCCGTGAAGCCACAAAGAGAGAAATCCGAGCCTTTGGGATACCAAAGCCCATAAGTTGGGGTATGAACCAAATATCGAAAGATTCTCTTAACCGCCATAAGGTGGCTTTCTTTAGGAGCGGCTTGATACCTTGCACACACACCTACACTCAACACAATATCGGGTCTAGATGCGCAAAGGTAAAGCAAAGAACCGATCATAGAACGGTATACCTTTTGATCCACATCTTTACCATTGGGATCAAGCTCAAGATGACATTTTGTGGCCATTGGTGTGGCGGCCCCATTTAGTTCCTTCATCTTAAACCTCTTGAGCATGTCTTGGACATATTTGGCTTGATAGATGAAAGTCCCTTCTTTCAATTGCTTGATTTCAAAACCAAGAAAGAACTTCATTTCGCCCATCATAGACATCTCGAACCTATCGGTCATAAGCTTTGAAAATTCATCATTAAAAGCTTTGTTAGTAGAGCCAAAGATAATATCATCAACATATAGTTGGCATACGAAAAGCTCCCCATTGACCCTCTTAGTAAAAAGAGTAGGATCGATTTGCCCAACTTCAAACCCACGGTCTACCAACAACTCCCTAAGGTGCTCATACCACGCACGTGGGGCTTGTTTAAGGTCATAGAGTGCCTTATGGAGTTTGTAGACATGGTTAGGAAAGTTGCGATCCTCAAACCCCGGGGGTTGCTTAACATACACTTCCTCTTTCAATGGACCATTAAGAAATGCACTCTTAACATCCATTTGTTGCAACTTAATATTATGATGAGTGGCATATGCAAGAAGGATACGGATGGACTCAAGACGAGCCACGGGAGCATAGGTCTCTCCAAAGTCAATGCCTTCAACTTGAGAGAAACCTTGAGCAACCAATCTTGCCTTGTTCCTCACAACAATTCGATGCTCATCTTGCTTGTTCTTGAATATCCACTTTGTGCCGATCACATTGCGGCACTCCTTTGGCTTCTCTACTAACACCCAAACATTATTGCGCTTGAAGTTGTTGAGTTCTTCATGCATAGCATCCAACCAATCCGGATCTTCAAGTGCTTCAAATACTTTCTTGGGTTCAACCATGGAGATATAAGCATGATGAGAGCTAAATTGTGCCAATTGATGCCGGGTTGACACTTTGCTTCTTAAATCTCCAATAACTCTCTCAAGGGTATGACCTTTAAGTTCCAAATCCCTTTCAACTCTTTTCTTGCGACGGGCTTCGATCTCCTCATTTGACCTTGGAGGAGTCACTTGATCATCTTGATCATTTTGGTCCCCGTCTTGACCATCAAATTGACCTTGATCATCATTGTCTTCATGAGTAGGTTGATCTTGGTCTTGTGAAGAATTGGGGGCGGTTGAAATAACCGGAGAGGATGGTGGTGCCCCTTCTTCTTCATGAAGGTCCTTGTCTTGTTCTTCGGTTGGTGCATTAGTTGCTTCCTTGGGAGAGGCTTGTTGAGCTTTTGAAGATGAAGGCTCCACTTGAGTAGAGCATAGTCCTTCCCGGTCGGCCACAAGGTGTCCCTCAATGGGGCGGAAAAATCCCACGCCCATTCTTCCTATGGCTTCTCGAGGTATTTCATCATCTACATCACAAGAAACAACATCTCGCCCCCCTTGGGAGCCATCATTCTCTTCGAATACCACACTACAAGATTCTTCAACACGCCCGGTGGACTTGTTGAAGACTCTATAAGTGTGGGATTCGGCACCATAACCAACAAAAATACCTTCTATTGCTTTCGGATCAAATTTACCTAAACGAACTCCTTTTCTTTGAAAGAAACACTTACACCCGAAAACCCGGTAGTAGGAGATGTTGGGCTTGCTTCTGGTGAGTATTTCATATGGAGTCTTGTTTAGGCCTTTGCGGAGGAAGAGCCGGTTTGAAGAGTGACAAGCCGTAGAGATAGCTTCGGCCCAAAAGTTGTATGGAGACTTAAACTCTGCCAACATGGACCTAGCCATATCCATAAGAGTCCGGTTCTTCCTTTTGGCTACACCATTTTGTTGAGGGGTATATGCAGCGGAATATTGATGACGAATCCCCTCATCACTAAGAAATCCATTTAAGGTGTAGTTCTTGAACTCCGAGCCATTGTCACTTCTAATTGCCAAAATAGTTTGCCCATGTTGACGTTCAACTTCCTTGGCAAAGTCGATGACGGTTTGTTGAGTCTCACTCTTATGCTTGAAGAAGTAAACCCAAGTATATCTTGAATAGTCATCAACAATCACCAAACAATATTTCTTCCCACCAAGACTTGCATGAGAGGGAGGACCAAAAAGATCCACATGAAGGAGCTCCAAGATCCTCTTGGAAGAAATGATAGTCTTGCTTGGGTGGGAAGAATCATGCATTTTTCCTAGAACGCAGGCCCTGCAAACACGATCTTTGGCAAAAGAAACATTCTCTTTTAGTCCGAGTATGTGGCCACCCTTGTGAAGGCTTTGCAAAGTTCTCATATTGACATGGGATAAACGGCGATGCCAAAGCCAACCCACATCGGCCTTTCCAAATAAACACATTGCACTTGTAGTGGTTTTCCCCGAAAAGTCCACCACATACAAGTTATTTTCGATGTGTCCAACGAAAGCGACCTTTAGAGACTTGCTCCACAAGAGTACCACAATGTCATTATCAATGAAGACGGCAAAGCCCATCTTACCAAGTGCACGAACTGAAAGTAAATTGTAACCAAGGGTCTCAACAAGCATGACGTCCACAAGGGAAATATCCGGTGTGACCACCACCTTGCCAAGACCCAATACCTCGGATTGTGACATGTCTCCATAAGTGATGGTTATGTGATTGTCATTTGGTCTCATCTCCGTCATAATCTCCTTGCTTCCGGTCATATCACTTGTGCATCCACTATCAAGCACCCATTTTGATCCACCGAAAGCATAGTCCTACAAGAGATCATTGCTTGGTTTTAGGTCCCCATTTTTCAATGGGTCCTCTTTTGTTAGCAACAAGGGTCTTTGGAACCCAAATAGACCAAGCAATATAACCATCATTTGGACCAACATATTTTGCATAAACATCACCATAATAATCACGAAATAAAACATAGTGAGGGTTAGCAATTCCCGCATGATCATCATGAGTGGCTTTGCCACCCACAATAGGATCCTTCTTTGCTTGAGCGGGCTTGGCCTTCTTTTTCTTGTTGTTCTTCTTCTTCTTCTTTGAGACATAGCCAATCCCCGTTTTATCACCAAATGCCTATTGCTTACTCAAAAGGTCATTCAAGTTTTTCTCACCAATGGGAATGGAGGATTTGGCAAGCTCATCTTTCAACCTAGCATTTTCTTCAATAACATTTGCATGATCACAAGTAGAAGTAGAAGAACTAGGCACATTATTCTTAGTCAATTGAATTTGAAGTTGTTCATGTGACTTGGTAAGAATAGAGTGTTCACTTTTCAAGGCCTTGTGAGCCTTGTCAAGATCTTCTAAATCCTTAACAAGTATATCATGACCAACACCAAATTCAACCTTTTCCTTTTTAAGCATTTTTACTTTAGCACGAGCATGATCTCGCTCTTTAATGAGTTTGGAAACAACTTCATTATTAGCTTCCTCAATGGAATCGAGCTTCTCTTCAAGAGTTGCTCGTTCCTCTTGCTCTTCTTCAAGAGACTCGGTTAGTGAGGCAATATCTTGAGCATATTCTTTTTCAAGCCTCATTTGTTCCTCTAGTTTTTCAAGAGTTTTACCATATTGGCTCAATAGACGTTCAAAGTGAAGCTTGTGAACACCATCTACACTAGACACATAATCATCAAAAGTAATAATTTCTTCCTTTACTCTAAGACTAGCAAGATCATTCAAGGAAGCATCATTTGTCTTAGAGGAAGAGAAAGATGTGGGTGATACCTCGGAAGACTTGGCCATAAGGCACTTGACGTTCTTGAGAAGAGAGTCCTCATTGGGGGATTCAAAGAGTGATGTGGAGGAGGTGGAGGTGGTTGCCATTGCGGCCATCTCACTAGTTGTGGTTTCTTCTTCATCACTCTCACTTGCGGAGTACTCTTCTTGAGTCAAGAACACAAACTTTGGTTGTCTCTTCTTTGGTCCACCCTTCTTCACAAATGGCTTCTTGGATGGTGACTTGGTCTTGCTTTTGAAGATGAGCTTTCCACCATGGTCTTCTCTCTTCTCATAAGGGCACTCGGCAACGAAGTGAAATCTATCATTGCAATTGTAGCAAGTCCTCACCCTTTGACCATTGTTGTCATTCCTTTGATAGCCACTTGACTTGCTTCTTCTTTGATTGTCTTCGTTAGCCTTATGCGGATCAACCCAAAAGGTTTTTCCATAGAAGGCCATGTGCTCATTGTACTCATGTCTTATGTCCTCGGGACACATCTCTAGTCTTGCTTCAATGCTTGCTTGAAGAGGAACCTCTTTCTCAAGCACACTAGCCTTTAATGCAAGATTGGAGCTTCTTTGCATTCCAATGGCACGAGCACGAGCATCTTCCGCATTTTGTGCGAAAACCTTGTAGGCTTGAATCTCTTGCATCACTTGATTGGAGGTCATCTCATTGAAGTTGTGCTTTCCTTGAACACTCTTTATATCCGCGGGCTCATATGGAGTGAGAGCAAGAATGTACTTCATCTTGATCCACTCATCATCAATATGGTGAGCACCGAGGTTCTTGAAGGTGGTAGCAATGGTCTTGAGTCTTCTATACATTTCTTGATAATCCTCACCATCCATCATGAAGAAACCCTCCGCTTGATTTGAGAAGGCAATATATCTTGTTTTCTTCATGCTCTCATTGCCAACAAAGACGTCGGAGAGAGCTTGCCAAGCTTCTTTGGCGGTGAAGAAGTGTTGGATGTGAGGCAAGTCCTTGGATCCCACGGCGACTTGAATCATGTGAAGAGCGGTAGCATTGAGTTGGCTATCGACCGTCTCTCTTCTTGTCATGTTGTGGGGATCCACGGCCTTGAATCCTTCCTCAACGATCCTCCAAAGCTCGATGCAAGAACTGCGCATATGAGAGATCATTTGATATTGCCATTGACCAAAGTTTAATGCATCAAGCTTAGGTGGGTCTCCTCTATGATTAATATGAGGATGAGGAACCAGCGGGTTGGGTGAATACCAATGTGGGAATTCACCTTTCCCGTCGTCCTTGGTGGAAGACTTAGCATCACCATTTTTATCGGTACCCTCCACATCAATTACCACATTCTCCACTTGTGGAGTAGCGGGTTTTTTCGGAGGTGGAGGAGCATTAGCCGTTTTAGCTTGCAAGAGTTGCGCTATCATTTCACGCAACTCATTTACTTGAGATGTCATGGAAGCCATGGATGATTCCAAAGATTTGAACTCACCCATGGAAACTTGACCCGAGCCCTCACTCGGAGAGGTGTCCATACTCTTAGGCGGTTAAGCCCGAATAAAGAGCCGAGGCTCTGATACCAATTGAACGGATCGTATGGGCACCTAGAGGGGGGGGTGAATAGGTGCTACTCAAATTTTAGTTCTTTTTCAATTTAGGCTTGACACAAAGGTAAATTCTCTAGATATGCAACTAAGGTGAATTTACCTATATGTCAACTAGCAAGCTAAACAAGATACAATATATAAAGGCAATAAAGGATAGAGGTAACCGAGAGTGGAGCACACGGAGACATGGATGTAATTCCCGTAGTTCCTTTCTTTTTAGGGGAAGTACGTCTACGTTGGAGGGGTGTGGTTGCCACAAAGGCCTAACCAACGCCACAAAGGCTCACCCTATTCTCCGGTGCAAGCTTCCGCCACAAAGGCCTAGCTCACTTTCCACTAAGGGATTCCTCAAGGCGGAACCGGCCTTTACAATCTTGGGGCACGCATCCACAACCGAATTGGAGGCTCCCAAGCACAACACAATGCTGTCAAACAACAAGTAGCAATATATCAAATACACAAACAAGGTCTTGGGACACAAGGGAACCCAAGACACAAGGGCCCTCAAGCAAATGAGAGGGAAAACAAATCGCTTCGGTGAGGATGTAGAGGATGGTCTTCTCCTTCGATTCACCAAAGATCAAGAGCTTTGGTGGGTTGAGGGAGGAGATCTAGTTGAATTGGTGAGCTCAACAATGGTGGTCTTCTTCTATTTGTGCTAGCTGCCCGTTGGAGAAGAAGAGGGGGGTATTTATACCCCCCCAAAATATCTGACCGTTGCCAGCCAGGAAGTCCGGCTATAGCCGGAGATAAGTCCGGCTAAAGCCGGTCACACCGGCTAAAGCCGGTCTCACACCGGCTATAGCCGGCCTGAAATATCCGGCCCAGCCGGAAATAGCCGGACAAATAGCCGGTTGAGTCCAGAGGCACAGAGCCCCTCTCGAAAACGAGCAGTCCGGCTATAGCCGGTCTGGGACCGGCTAAAGCCGGCCTTCCTGGCCTAGCTTTATATGAAACTTCTCCCAGAGCTTATTTTCACCATTTCCTCAATAATTTCCTTTGGGCAATATTAATTATCAAGTATAACATATAAAACCCAATATCTTGTGCAAGAATATTATAAAATCCTGCAAAGCATAATCACACATTAATAGATAATGTATTGTTAACAAACGCCAAAATCAATTAGGCGGGAAATGCTCTTTCACTTGCCAACATACAAATCAATAGAATGGCACTGCTAAGAGAAAACATCGCCACATCATTGAAACTGATTTAACACTTCTTGCACATGCCTCTGGTCCTTTTCAATTCTGCAGTGATGCTTTCTCATTAATATACTTCCTAGTTGTGTCATCAATATGAAAACCTTGTTTGAACGTCTTCTCGGTGAGGCACCAGACTACACCTTTTTTTTGTTTGATTGTTCATGTTGGCCACATCTTAGGCCATTCAATAGTTGAAGATTGATTTTTTGTCTATAAAATTTGTGTTCCTTGTTTATAGATCTCGCTACAAAACTCTACATCGATCTTTGGTGATGTTGTCTTTTACGAAGGTGCTTTCCCTTTCTCCCAACTATCAAATCAAAATTCCTAACCTACGAATCACTCTAATCCTCATATTGGCCGATGTGATGATTCGCACATACTCCCGTGCTTTTGCCTACAGGGTGCATGAATTAGTCATGGCGCGCGCCTTGGAGTTATTCTCACCTAAAACAGACGCAAATCCAACTACTCGATCTGCATGGGGATGCATCGGTGGGCGTGTGCGACCATACTGGGTAAGGTACGGTCATCGAGCCCATCTGGCCCGCTACCCCTACACACATGTTTGTTGACGCCCACACGTCCTCTATTACACCGCTACCGTTCGGGCCAATTACACCGCGATGAGTTGAGTTGTCCATGGGCAACACAAATCCCGCTTCAACTAGGCCATTGGAGTATACTCCAAAGCTATCTCTTATATCACATGCGCCTATTCGGCCCATGAAGAGGTTTCAAGGTGGCATCAGTTAGCCAAAAAAGGGTGGTTCCTAATTAATGCGATTTGCGTTGGTTACGAACCGACATGTATCTCCTGCCATCTTTATGTTGCAAAGCGGGTCAGCCCATTAGCATCCGACATGTTTTGTTTTTTCTGGTTTTGGGAAGGTTCTGGAATAGAGTGGAGAGGGCTGAACATACAGTGTTGTTCTGCCCCTATGCTGCCGAGGTTTGGTGGCCCATAAAATCGGCCTTTCCAGTTCATCTTTGGAGGAAACATTTCATCACTCCAAACTCCTGGGTCACTTGACTATGACAGTGTGGCTTATGTGGGAGGGGTGGAATCGTTCGAAATGGTGAGAATATATAGCACCTGAAGAGTCTAGCTGAGCAGATTAAAGCATACATCGAGTTGATCTTGTTGCATGTGGCCAAGACCCCTACCATCCATAGGCGTGAGACCTCTTCTACTTCATCACAGTGGTCTTCGTTGCTGGAGGGTACGATGGTCGTTAACGTTGATGCAACATTCACTACTAGGAAAAAGGCTACCGGTGACGCATGGACGTTGTGCCACGCCTATCACGCCACTAGTAATTGATTACCCGTGGCGCACCACCTGATGCGCCACGGGTATGTCACATACCCGTGGCGCACTATGTGATGTGCCACTGGTAATTTTTGAATAGTCAAAAAAATAAAAATGGAAAAAATCTAAAAAATAAAAATCCTAAAAATCTGAAAACTGAAATATTTGTATTTTTGAATATTTAAACACACATGGAATGTACCTCAAATCACACTGAAAACAACGACTTTTCAGTCGGTCATCCATTCTCAAATTGCTCTAGACCAAGTACAGCATCTTCGCATCTAGTCCCTGCGGTCCAAACTGATCTATGCAGATAGTCCAGTCCAAAAAATAGCCCCCGATAGGGAGACCCATCCGGACAGACTGTCTGTAGACCATCCATGCCCTAAATTGTAAAAGAAAAAAGATTTGTGGTCTACCCCCTATTCCTCTGCGCTTTTCCGTGGTGCAGCTCACAATCCGCATAATTGAGGCTAGGGGGTAGGGACCTTCTTATAGTGTTATTTCCAGAGTCCATCTGTTACACTAATAAGATTCCTAGTTTTAAACCAGTTTCCGAATAGAGTCCAGATTAAACTACCAACCATGATACAGTTTATCTGTATAAAGGATTCTATTCGTAAGTCCCCGGAACACACACTTGTGAGCAATGCGCCATGATCATGTTTAAATTCCAGTGATCATGTAGGTCGACATTAGGGCTGTAATCTAACCATGACCTAGTTCCTTCCAATTATCAACGTACCCGGGTAGTCTTTCCAATGCATACAAAGAAACATTGTATTCCATTGATAATCAACCAGCTTTCTTAGGCATATAATGCACTAAGTATATTCCAGCACGTATATATACTATTTCATGCCAAAAACACAAAAGCAATTCCATGTGCTAACACGTATGATTCCATATGAGGTTCTCAAATATTAATAATTCCAAGCAGTTTGAATAAAGTTGCAGGACACATATTTCCTACATCTCCCACTTGTCCGAAACGATTATTCAAATATCCGTAAACCCATAGCCTTAACATGCTTACCAAATACCACCTGACTAAGAGGCTTAGTCAAGGGATCAGCAACCATATTAACACTAGGCAAAAATTCTAAACATACTAATTTAAGTCTATTGATAACATCACGTATATAGTGATACTTTCCCTCAATATGTTTGCTTTTGCTATGAAACCTGGGATCTCTGGAAACCTTAATCGCTGCCTGATTATCACAGTACAACACTACTGGTTTGCGTGCACTTTCAATGATCTTCAAAGTAGAAAGAAACTCCTTTAGCCACACTGCCTCCTGTACAGCTTCAGATGCAGCAACATATTCTGCCTCCATGGAAGATAACGCCACTGGATCTTGCTTCCTGCTTCTCCAAGAAATTGCACCACCAGCTAATGTAAATAGATATCCAGAAGTTGATTTACGGTTGTCCAGATCACCCTGCCAGTCAGCATCAGTATAACCCTGCAGCTGTAAATCCTTCTGGTTAAAACAAAGAGAATAATCCAGTGTTGCTTTGACATAGCGAAGAACATGTTTAATTTCCTGCCAATGCTCAATTCCTGGATTCTTTTGATATCTACTCAAAATCACAACAGCATAGCACAAATCTGGGCGTGTGAACAACATGGCATACATCAGAGATCCCAAGGCAGAAGCATATGGAGTATTTTCCATTCTCTTCTTTTCCTCAGGAGTTTTAGGACACATTTCCTCACTGAGTTTTATTCCTGCAGTTAAAGGCACGAAAGCATGCCTGCAGTCTTCCATAGAGAATCGCTTTAATATAGTTTTCAGGTAATTCCTTTGAGACAAACCCAAAGTTCCTTTATTCCGATTCCTAAGTATTTCCACCCCTAGAACATAAGAAGCGTTTCCCATATCTTTCATATCAAACATAGAAGAAAGCCATGTTTTAACTTCTACTAACATTTGCATATTACTGGAAGCAATCAGTATATCGTCAACATATAGTGATAAGAGTGTAAAATTTCCTCCCACTATCTTAAAATAAATGCAATGGTCTCCTTCCATCATAGAAAATCCGTATGATGTTATAGCATTATCAAATAAGATATTCCATTGCCGTGAAGCTTGCTTAAGACCATATATTGACGGGATTTCTATTTTCGTGCCCCTGGTTCGTTAGTTGTACTCAGTTTTCCCCAGCTCGTTAGTTTTTCCTCAGTTTTCCCCAAGCCGTTGTCTGAAACCGTCACCAGTGCTGGAACGGCCGGTTGCCCGACGGTTGAACACCTTTGACCGTTAACTGCTGACTAGTGGGGCCACGTAGAGCCCGCAAAGACACGTCAGAGCATCCATCGTTGTTTGACCGTAAGCATCGCCGTATCCAGCACCAAAACGCGGACGAGTGGGGCTTCGGTATATCGAATGACAAGTGGGACCATGACGCTGATACAAGGGGCAATACACGGGTAGGATTAGATTTTTAAACGGAGCTCTACAGCGATGGCACGGAGGAGGTGGCCTGCGGGGTGCCGAAATGAGATCGACGTCCACAAAGAACTCCATGAGGCGAGACCAGACGCATTAGATAGATATGATCTGGACGCGTTTAACCATGCAAAGAAGAGAAGAAATGGTCGAGGACATCGACGACGACCTCAACACTTTGACTGACGGTGTCGGACACGAACGCGAGCAGTGTAGAGAAAACTAGTGTCTCTCCTTTCTGGCGTGTATAGATAGGTGCTAGGGGAGTGTGGTGGCGAAGGGAAAGACCTCGCGGTGGTCTATGGCGTCCAGCAGAGCGGGGCGGCGTGGCCGTGCCCACAGCGGCGTGCATGTTCGGCATTGGCATCAGCATGTACGTTCGTCATTGGCCTCGGCGGTATCTCTGGTGTGTCAGTGATCGAATGAGGGGACAGGATTGAGGGTGCATCCCGACGGTGACCTAGCAGTGGCGGCGAGCATGCATACCCGTTCTGACCATGCCGATATCGGCATCGGCATCGTTTGGAGGCTGTGGTGCTCGAATCATAGTGGAAATTGCGATTTCCTATTATTTTTACATGCATAATATATAGAAAATAACTAGATCTATAAATCGATGCATATGAAGCTACATATATATTCTTGGTCATAATCCCCTTAGATGCATGGCTTCACGTCGTCATCGCTTTCATCGTGAGTATCTTCGTCGTCCGTGTAGTAGTACTTCCTGCACATTGTTCCGTCGAACACCTTCACTGTGAGCACATAATCGCCTTCATATTTGAAGTGTAGGAAGCAGCCGAAATCCACACCGTGCGCGATGGCGAAATTCTCCCAGCCCTTGTCGAGGTACATCCGGCCTTGTCCGTCAAATAGGACCTCCACGGTCCAGAGACGAGGACCGCAGTCAGCTGCTCGCAGATACACCTTTGCGGGCTCCTGGCCGTCAAGATAGTCCGCAAACTTTTGTGGGAGTGCCTGCAAAGAAATTAAAGGTTTTTTAGAACATGCACATAATTAATCACATGCATCATATATGTGGGAACGCGTACGTACCTTCTTGGCCAAAGGGTCTTCATAGATGGTGATGAAGAACTCCTCTATGATCAATGGCAGTGTTGACAGTGGTGGTGGCAATGATGATGATCCACCACCCCGGCCGCCCCTTCCCCTTCCCCTTCCCCTTCCCCTTCCCCTTCCCCTTCCCCTTCCGGTCGGCGTCCGAGACGTGGAAGCCATGGCAATGGATCAAGTGTATGTGAACGAAGAAGAGAGAGGCAGAAACGAAGAAGAGAGAGGCAGAACCTATTGACATGAGGGATGGCCGTTGTGGGGGTTTATAAGGGAGAGATGACCGTTGTGGGGTTTACACCATAAATTAAGGTAGAGATGACCGTTGTGGGGTTTATACAATAAATTAAGGAGGAGATGACCGTTGTGGGGGTGGTTTATATCTCAACAAAAAAAGTAATGCCTAAAAGAAATGAAAATTCGTGAAAGTTCATCATTTTACCGTGAAAAGTAAAGCCTACAAGAAATGGAAATTCGTGATAGTTTATCATTTCAGCGTGAAAAGTAATGCCTACAAGAAATGGAAATTCGTGATAGTTTATCATTTCAGCGTGAAAAGTAATGCCTACAAGAAATGGAAATTCGTGATAGTTTATCATTTTACCGTGAAAAGTAATGCGTAAAAGAAATGGAAATTCGTGATAGTTCATCATTTTACCGTGAAAAGTAATGCCTACAAGAAATGGAAATTCGTGATAGTTTATCATTTCAGCGTGAAAAGTAATGCCTACAAGAAATAGAAATTCGTGATAGTTTATCATTTTACCGTGAAAAGTAATGCGTAAAAGAAATGGAAATTCGTGATAGTTCATCATTTTACCGTGAAAAGTAAAGCCTACAAGCAATGGAAATTCGTGATAGTTTATCATTTCAACGTGAAAAGTAATGCCTACAAGAAATGGAAATTCGTGATAGTTTATCATTTTACCGTGAAAAGTAATGCCTAAAAGAAATTCGTGATTACCCAACTTGTTGAATCCGGTGGCAAACTCGTCATTTAGCATACATAGAGGGGTAGTAGTTTGCCACCGACAGATAGAGAGAGGGTGGCACGATCCTGCCCGTTGGATCATAGGATTGACGGTAGGTGGGCACGATCCGTGTGACAACAGCTCGACCAATCAGGCCAAGTTTGGGCTTCTGTGAGAAGGGAGAGGGTAAAACTGAGTAGTATCAAGGATAAAAGGGCAAGTAAATAGTAAACAGGCTAAGGAATTCAAATAACAGATTTAGAAAAAGAAAAACACATGTTTTGTACAATGAAACCCATGTTGGCCTACCTCAAAGTATTAGCAATTCAAATATACATGAGTGTAAAAATTATGGCCTCATTCAGACAAACTATGTTTTGGGTATAGATGTTTTGAGAAGGGGTTTGAGTGGAAAGCCATGAACCTTCATAGCTACTAGTGATTTCAGAAGTGGCCATTTGTGTGAAAACTTGATTTATATATGTTTGTTATGATTTTATTTTGCGCATGAGTTGGAGGCACTATGATTTTATTTTTTTGATTTTTTTTGCGCATGAAATGACTCAATTAGATGGCTTAATCCCATCTGTTGACTCTCTGTTGACCAGCCACTTGAGGGTAAAACTGAGTATATTGCACTAGGCAGTATTAGTACTCGAGGGGAAAACTGAGTACAGATATTTTTCCAGTGTAAGATTCGAGGGTAGAACTGAGTACACGTAACGGTGCTGACGTGTAGTCCCACGGACGCGTGTCGCGGTGAGCAGCGGTTAGCCGCGCGGTGCGCGTGTTGAGACCAAAACGTCAACTGCTGAGACGAACCGTCACTTTGCCAGTACAGAGCCCCTCTCCCTCCCTCTGCACACAGTCTCATCATAACTCACGCACGCAACCACGCCTCTCACGTCTCATCACCTTCTCAAAAAAACCCCAGCCGCCCTACGCGCGCTCCCCTGCCGGCGATGGAGAAGAAGAATGCGCCGGCGGCCGTCGCCCCCGAGCCCGTCGCCTCCGAGCCCATCGCCTCCGAGCCCGTCGCATCCGAGGGCGGCGCATCCAAGCGCGGCGCCTCCGTGAACTGGGCCTCTCTTAAGGGTGACGGACCACTTCACAAGATCGGCGACTGCTTACTGGCGAACGAGGAGTACGTGGACACCTACGCTGCTTTGAGGCAAGTTTGTACAAATTGGCGCTCAGATCTACCTGAGCCCGACGTGCACCTGCACGAATGGATCCTGGTAGAACACGCCCTTCCACGCGCCGCTGAGTTCTCCTTCCTCAACCTCCGCACATCCCGCTACGTCACCATCGATCTAACGGAAGTTCATGCAAGGTTCAAATTCCTCCATATCTATAGAGTTAATCTATTTTTATCTTAGTGCTGAATGTTTTCTTCATCAACTCCCTTTTAGATACTACTTCGTCGGCTTTTACCGTGGCGTCATCGTGCTTGCCCAGAGGAACCAGCCGCACAAGATACGGCTTCTGAACCCACTCACAAAGACATTGAACGCTACGTTTGAGGCGCAGATGCCATCTATGATTGTGGAGTCAGTCGCTGTAATGAAGTCCCCGACTATGGTCTTCATTTGCACAGGTTACCCCAATGAAATTGCTTGGGTTGATGAGAGCTCTCCTACTAAGGATATAGATGTAGAAGATTGGGGAGAAGGAAGATTTTCGATCGAGGAAGATTCTCTCAGTTGCCTTACCCCGTTCAATGGTGAATTGTATGCAATAGCTGTGAACAATTTTGATGTCGGAACATTAGTGTGCACCAACAATGTCCAGTTGGAGAAGCGCGCGAGCACTATCAACATGGAGACACTATTTTCATTTCCAGAACTTGGAACTGACAGGTTCTACCTTGTGGAGTCTGATGGTGATCTGCTGCTTGTGTTGTTCGGCGGCAGCCCTGGCAACAGGTATTTGGAGGAAGGTCAACCATTGGTGTACCGTGTGGACACTGAGAGCCGCTCTCTCCATGCCGTCAACATTGGCAGTCGTGCCTTCTTCGTCAGTTATAAATGGTGTATCTCCGTCGACACCAGAGTGCACCCGACAGTTCGACCTGGCTGCATCTACTACGAGGGCGGTTATATCAGACAGTACTTTGATGATAGAAAGGCCTGGGATGAGTGGCCACGACTTGTGGATAGATTAGATTCCGACGGTATGAAAAAAGAACAAAGGCCATACCTTTTGGAGGATCTATTGGCTGCACACTGCAGACGGAAGGAGTTCAGTCAATATTTTTTTCGTCTCATGGAATATAGCGACTCCGAAATATATGATGAAGAATGAAGAACCTTCATGTTGGGCATACATTGCGTCTTATATTATTTTCAGCTTAGTTTGTCGTGAATATTAACATCGTTATTGGCTTCTTTTGGCTGCTGTATGCATTTTATGTATTATACTATACTAGCTTCTAGATTAGCTTCTAGATTTGTTACCATATTGGGCAAAAAACGAGGGCCAAAAGGCAGCAATCATTGAAGAAAGACAGAAATAGAAGCTTCTCTAGATTTGATACTAATTTGGTGAAAAGAGAGAGAACTGTTTACAGAGAGAGGGGAAAAAGGCGCTCTGAAAAGGCGCTCTGAAAAGTCAATGCCAATTTGGCCCGAGAGAGACAGAACCGACCTCTCACGTACAACCAAACGCGGTCTCGTCCTGTCCCACGCGGTCCCTTTCTACCAGCCCCACGCGACGCGGCCCCACACGACGCGGCCCCACACGTCAGCACGGAAACGGTCCCTTTCTACCAGCCCCACGCGACGCGGCCCCACACGACGCAGCCCCACACGTCAGCACGGAAACGGTCCCTTTCTACCAGCCCCACGCGACGCGGCCCCACACGACGCGGCCCCACACGTCAGCACGGAAACGGTCAACTTAACGGGAATCCTCACGTCCGAGCTCCTTGAGGGTTTCAGACAACGGCTTGGGGAAAACTGAGGAAAAACTAAGGAGCTGGGGAAAACTGAGTACAACTAACGACCTGAGGGCACGAAAATAGAAATCCCTATATTGACCTATTTAACTTGCACACCTTTCCCTGATTTCCCTTTTCAATAAAACCATCAGGTTGTAACATGTAAATCTCTTCATCTAAATGTCCATTGAGGAAAGCGGTTTTAACATCCATTTGATGCAACTCTAAATCAAAATATGCAGTCAAAGCACCCAATATTCGAATAGAAGTGAATTTAGCTACAGGGGAAAAAGTTTCCACAAAGTCAATGCCTTCCCTTTGTGTGTATCCCTTAGCAACCAATCTGGCTTTATATTTTTCAATATCACCAGAAGCATTCAACTTCCTTTTAAATATCCATTTAGACCCAATTGGTTTCCGATTACTAGGTAGATCAACTAATTCCCAAACCTTATTTCTCTCCATAGAGTCTAGTTCCTCACGCATGGCTTCCATCCATAATTTAGATTCAGGACAGGACATGGCATGTTTAAAAGATCTTGGTTCTTCCTCTAAACCAGAACTTTTAGAGTGTACTTCCCCCATAAAAACATAATAATCATCAAGATATGCGGCGCAGCGGCATTCCTCCGACATCTTCTAGGTAAACTAGTTGAGGGAGTGTGCATATTTTCATTGGTAGATGGATTTTCCTGATTATTGGAATCAGTTTCAGTATTTAGTTCACTAGTATCCAATGGGGTTGCTAACAATTCCACTCTCGCTCGTTTAGCACGGCGAGGTGTATCCTGATCCAGAAAAACAACATCTCTACTTTCTATCAACTTTTTATTTTCCATATCATAAAACCTATAACCTTTTGAACCCGAAGCATAGCCAATAAATATTCCTGGAAAACTTTTAGGTTCCAGTTTAGTTCTCAATTGACTAGGAATTCTAATCTGTGCATTACAACCCCACACTGCTAAGTTCAACAATGTAGGTTTCCTCCCTTTCCATAATTCATAAGGAGTTGAGCTAACAGATTTAGAAGGCGAATGATTAAGCAAGTAAACAGCAGTATGTAGAGCCTCTCCCCAAAAAGATAAAGGAAGGTCAGAATATGCCATCATAGACCTAACCATGTCCATTAAAGTTCTATTCCTCCTTTCAGCTACGCCATTTTGCTGAGGAGTATAAGGTAAGGTATAATGATGAACAATTCCATTTTCCTTGCAAAAATCATCCATAATTCCTGATGTGTATTCACCACCACGATCAGTTCTTAGTACTTTAATCTTCCTATTTAGTTGATTCTCTACCTCGGCTTTAAATATCTTGAACATGTCAAAACCTTCTGACTTATGCTTAATGAGGTAAATATAGCCAAACCTTGAGTAATCATCTATAAAAGAAATAAAGTAGAGTTTCTGTCCTCCTACTGTAGGTGTTGACATTTCCCCACAAATATCTGAATGAATTATATCAAGTGGTTCACTAGACCTTGATGCCTTGGGAAAAGGCGCCCTAGTCATTTTTCCTACGACACAAGCCTCGCAAATGCCATAGTCTTCCCTCTTGAAATTTAAAATTCCAGAACTAATTAACCTTTTAATTCTGTTCTTTGAGATATGACCCAACCGAAGATGCCAAAGGTATGATTCTGAACAATTATTATCACCATCTATATTCCTCACTACGGAGTTTTGTTCAGTGATCATACAATCCATTTTATCAACATCAAGGCAATCTTCAATATAATAGAGACCATCAAATCTATTTCCTGATTGAACTAACTTTCCATCCATCAGTATTTTAACCTTGCAATCTCCAAATAAAACCTTAAAGCCAATTGATTCCAGTCTAGAAACAGAGATTAGATTCTTTCTCATGCTTGGGGAGTAGACCGTGTCTTTCAAAATTAATTTTCCTCCTTTTGGGAGTTTGAGAACATAATCTCCTATGCCCAGTACATCAGCTTTTGCAGTAGTTCCTAGATAAATAAATCTAGTTCCTTTCGGTATAGGTGTTAAAGAAGTGAAACAATCACTATTCCGTGCAATATGTGAAGTGGAACCAGAATCTACTACCCAATGATCCGAAGTAGAAGTAGTAAATAATGATTCAGAACACACAAATAAATCACACGTACCATCAGGGGAAGAATTGTCCTTCTTCCCGTCATGACGCTTATCTTGATGATGCTTCTCTTGATGATGCTTCTTAGGCTTCTCATTCGGCTTGTATATCTTCCTCTTCTTTGGACAATCTTTACGAAAATGCCCATGTTCTCCACAACCATGACACCTGAAGTTCCTCTTGTCAAAATCAGAGTTTGTTCCCTTAGTATCCTGACCATCCCAGCCCCTCTTCCTGCTGATTTTATCCCTTAAATCGCCACCTTGATGCCTTTTCTGCCAACGCCTCCTATCTTCACCAAGGTGTAACTCCTGATGGTGTGAGTTATTATCCTTCCCTTGTGGAAACTTCCTGTCTTCTTCCATGTGCAAGTGATACCTCAAATTGCGCATGTTTATTACTCTCTCTGAATGACAGAAGGACATCTTGAATTGTTCCCAAGCGTGCGGCAGTGAGTTGAGTGCAATCATAACTTGTACTTCTTCAGAGAACGGATAGCCAGCAATCCTCAATTCCTCATTTAGCACACACAACTTGTTTAAGTGTTCGTTAACAGACCCACCTTCCATCATCTTTGTGTTCAGTACTCTGTTGACCAAGCTGAGTACCCTCACCAAAGAAACTTCTCCAAAATCCTGCTCCAATCTGCTCATAATTTTATATGCAGTATTCTCGGATTCATATTCACTAGCCAAAGAATCAGACATAGAGCCAAGTATAAAAATCCTAGCCTTCTTATTGTCCTGTGTCCACTCTTTTATCTCCTCCTGATAATCTGCCTTTGCATCATCATCAGCGTCTTTGGCTGGTTCCATTGGTTCAGGCTTCCCAACAATATAGTCAATATTCTCAACTGTTAACAGGAACATGAGCTTCCTCTTCCAAACAGTAAAATTTGTCCCATCTAGCTTGTACGATCTAAGCAACTCGGCAAATACGCTATTGGAGGCCATTGGAGAGTCTATCTTGACGAGTCGGCGCGCGGTCGAGTTTCCGCCGGGAACAGCGGGGCGTTGCGGACTGGGGAACCGGGCGGCGAGCTTCCACGTGCGGCGGAACGGCGAGGGGCGGCGAACTTCAGCGGAACACGGCGGGATGGACCGCCGACGGACTGGAGTGGCGACCGGGTGGAGATCGAGTCAACGACCAGGTCAGCGAGAGCGATCGGTCGTGGACTGTTTCGTGGAGATCGTGTCTTTACGGGAGCAGATCGATGTGGGATCGATCGAGACGGTGCGGTTTGTCGGCGAGATATTGGGCTTCCTCTCGGCGACTCTGTGTAGGGCCTCTTATGCACGGCGGACGGCGACGGGCTCTTGCAAAGGTGCAGCGGAATCGATCTCGGATCGGAGATGAGTTCACGACGAGATCAACCAGACTTGATTCCAGTTAATCGTCGGAACCCTAAACCGTGCGCTCTGATACCAATGTAAAAGAAAAAAGATTTGTGGTCTACCCCCTATTCCTCTGCGCTTTTCCATGGTGCCGCTCACAATCCGCATAATTGAGGCTAGGGGGTAGGGACCTTCTTATAGTGTTATTTCCAGAGTCCATCTGTTACACTAATAAGATTCCTAGTTTTAAACCAGTTTCCGAATAGAGTCCAGATTAAACTACCAACCACGATACAGTTTATCTGTATAAAGGATTCTATTCGTAAGTCCCCGGAACACACACTTGTGAGCAATGCGCCATGATCATGTTTAAATTCCAGTGATCATGTAGGTCGACATTAGGGCTGTAATCTAACCATGACCTAGTTTCTTCCAATTATCAACGTATCCGGGTAGTCTTTCCAATGCATACAAAGAAACATTGTATTCCATTGATAATCAACCAGCTTTCTTAGGCATATAATGCACTAAGTATATTCCAGCACGTATATATACTATTCCATGCCAAAAACACAAAAGCAATTCCATGTGCTAACACGTATGATTCCATATGAGGTTCTCAAATATTAATAATTCCAAGCAGTTTGAATAAAGTTGCAGGACACATATTTCCTACATAAATTTGGTCCATCGATGAGTCGAGCTGGACAGGCGCGTGCGTCTGGTTTTTCCTCCCAATTAACTCCGGTCCCACGTGGCAGCCCCAAACTTCTGCTCCATCGCCTCCCCTCTTTCCCTCTTGTGTCGCCCCAACCTTGCCGGCGCTCCTACCTACTGCCTCGGGCGGCTGCCGCCCTATTTGCCTACTGCCCCGGGCCGCCCCCGCCCTCTCCCCTTCTCCTCCTCCTCCACTACCCCTCTCTTCCCGACTTCCCCTCCCACACCGCCACAACCTCTCCACGGCCGCGCGGATGCAGAGCTCCTGAGCGGGGCATAGCACCGCTGCCACCGCCGCCTCGAATAGCATGTAGCCGCAATCGCCGCCGCTGCTGTTGAAGGCTATACGTAGCCGCGTGTTGTGGTGATGCAGTGGAGCAGTGCGGGGAGCTGTAGTGGCCTACTTCCCTCTGTCGGAAGCTTGAGCTCAGGGCCCTCGTCCAGAAGCATCAGTAGCGTCCTTAGCTGCCACCGTATCGCCTTCTAGCGACTGGGGGAAGAGGAGGCCGGGAGCTATGGCGGAGGGGCGAGGAGGAAGATGCCGTCGATCCCACTTCAGGGTAGGGCCGTGGCGAAGAGGAAGGCGCGGGTGGTGAGCGCCGTTGTCAATCCCACTTCAGTGAGGAGTCGCGGCGAGGAGGAAGATGAATAGGCTTCTTGCGCTTGGTTCCCCATGGCTCGCCGTCCGTGGCATGGGTAGAGGGGCCAACCTGCGGCATGCTGAAGAAGAGACCCGACCCTTGGGCAGGTGGCCGTGGTGGCGGGACAAGGCGTACGCGCAGGAATCGGAGCGCCTGTGCTGCTGCTGCGTGGCGTCCGCCAAGGCGACGCGGAGCGACCGCGCGTGGGCGAGCATCGGCTGCTGCTGCTACTAGCACCACTGCAGACTACGACGTGAAAAGCTCACATAGAAAATAAATAGAAAAATATTCATGCAGTGGAACGGTTGTACGAGGTGCCTGTTCGGAAATGCAATTCTAGCGGTGCCGCTAGATACCGTCAAACATCCAGCGTTGGTTGTTTAGAGCAAGTACAATAAGTCCTAGTCAGTTGGCTATAAGGAATAAAATAGTATTTTTGTGCTTAGTTGGAGAAGAGAGAATAGGAGAGAGAAGAGAAGTGGACTCTCATGCAAGAGCCAGCTCTAGCACGTGCTCCTAGGCACTTTGTGAGAGCGTAAAATGAGTCATAGTGGTGACTTTTTATAACTTGCTATTGTACCTACTAACTATAAGGTTGGCTATAGCTGACATGGCAGTACTATAGAGGCAGCAACGGGCTCTTCTATTAGCCATGCTCTTAGCTGTGATTCGTGCGTACAACTGCTCGTGCCTTCAATTCCTAGCTAAGATGCATTTAATGCTTTCTTAACCCATCGTATCTCCGGCCATATTGGTTGAAGCGAGCCATACGTGCATTTTTTTTTTGTCCAGCAGCAACCTGGTACATGGAAAGGGGAAATTATACAAGGCACACCGACATGTGCATGTCTTGATACGTTTTTCAGCATGGTCCCATACTCCCATACGGGCAGTGGACATGTACACAAGAACAAACATGAACACCCGCTGATGCTGCATGAATCACGAGCTCAAAACGGAGAGTTGAAACATGACCGGTAGGTCATGGTGCCGCTAGAAAAATCGTTTTGGGTGCCTGTTGCGCTGTGTTCGCAGGTCAACGAGCGCGACAATGAAAAGTGGAACGACCGAACGAACCACACCGGACGAAACGGGCCGAGCCCACGAAAAATTCCTTAAGCTAAACAAGAACCAGGTATTGCGCGCGTGCTACGGAGCATTTACCCAAGTGCGAGGCTAGAGGACCCTGCCGCCCCAATAGAACCCGCAGGCGGCGGCGGTGATCAACAATCTGCGCCTCCTCCTCGACAGCCCCGACCTCGTCCAGGACCTCCTTGACGACGCGCGTGCAGACCTCAACCGGACCAACGACCTCCTCGTAGACGCGGCGGCCTATGTCAACAAGTGCTTGGTCACCGAGGCCGCGCTCCGGGCCTTTTTCCCCTCGGCCACGGACGAGGAAAGGACCGAGTGCGCGGTGCTCCTCGCTGAGAGCTCGGCCAGCTACGATTACATCCTGAAGCAGCGCTGGCTGCTCAGCCAGCTCGTCGGGTTGCTCCTCGCCGTACGGGCGGGCGCCTCCGCCAGGAGCCGCGCGCACCTCCTTCCCGGCGTGCTCCTCGCGGCCTTCTCGGCGGCGGTGGTCGTGTACGTATCGACGTGGGGTGGCGTCGTGCCGGGGCTGAGGAGCTTCGTGAGGTTCTCCGTCCTGATGCTGGGTTTCCTCTTCGCCTCCGATCGGCCCCTTGGCGGGTATGTGTAAATGTGACTTTGAGAAAGAAAACCCTTCAGAAACGGAGTTAATTCAGTCTGATGGCCCGTTTCGTCAGTTTTGTTACGTGCTCTGTTGCTAATGATGCGATATACATCTGAGACATGTTAATGAGATCGTACTGTTGTTGTTCAGAGAAATTGATGCATGGTGGTGCTCCTCTTGTCGTTCCCCTGAAACCTTTCTCTGAAGATCTTTTGCTACACGTTTCCTGGCACTCATGATTCGTAATTTTGCCAGCACATTGTGTTCCTATTTAAACTAGCATGGTGGCCCTCACAAATAGGCGAACTTAGAGCATCTCTAACTCACCCCCTTTCACCTAGGAAAATGCTTTAAAACAGCCGGAGGCTGGGAACGAACGCGACCTCCTCCTTCAGGGCGTGACACGCGTCTCAGCGGGGCCCACCAAGAACCTTATCCTCCCCATCGAGCTCATCCTCACCCGCACGCTCTGCGCGGTCGATGCACCTCGCGCTCCTGCTCAGTCCTACGCGGCCGCCTCCGCCGCCTCCCTGAGGGATCCGCCGGCTACGATTACTTCCTGAAGAAGCGCTGGATGCTCAACCAGCTCGTCGGGTTGCTCCTCGCCGTCCGGGCGGTCGCTTCCGCCAGGAGCCGCGCGCACCTCCTTCCCGGCGTGCTCCTCGCGGCCTTCTCGGCAGCTGTGGTCGTGTACGTCTCGACGTGGGGCGGCGTGGTGCCGGGGTTGAGGAGCTTCGTGAGGTTCTCCATCCTCATGCTTGGTTTCCTCTTCACATCCGATCGACCCCGTGGCGGTGGTGGATAAATGTGGGTTTGAGAAATGAGCAACCTTCAGAAACGAAGCTCTATTTCGTCTGATGGCCCGTTTCATCAAATTTTGTTGGTCGTTTTGTTACACGCTCTGTTGCTAATGATGCGATAGACATCTGAGACATGTAAATTGCTGTCGCACACTGTTGTTCAGAGAAACTAGCATGGTGGCCCTCGCAAATGCGAGGGCATCGCCTTCAATATCTCAAAACAAACTAAGAAGTATTGACTTTTACATGTATTTAAATTTAAATTTACTTATTTGTAACTAAAAAATTATGCTAAAACATTAAATCATCTATAGTGGCCGAAACATCTATTTATTGTAGGCGTAAAATTATCAAGGTTTTTGAAAAAATCATATTGATGACAACATGTGTCACTGTACATGGTTGGATCAATACATTCAAATAAACTGTATAGTTTATGTTTGATGTTGGAATGCAATGACAATGTTTATATCATCCATAATTAGCAATGAATTTTTGTTTGCTATGATTCAAAAAGCAATTAGTGTTGAAGTGATTAGTGCAAGATGATAGGTGATATCAAGAAGAGTTTACTAAGAACACTGATTTGTAACACTATCTTCTTTAATAGATAAGTAAACATTTAAAAACTTTATTTTCAGTAGATCTTTATTTCTTTTTTTTTCTATGTTCTCAAATACGTGACTTCATCCCTTTATCTTAATATACTCAACTTGGTTAGACGTTGGCAGTCTTCACAGTGCAACACAACTTTAATTAAATTATGAGAAGATTGACATTCTGAAAAAAAAAGATTGACTATAAGTTTTCCTCTAATATCATCAATTTTGAAATAGATGTACTATTATTTCTTATTATTTTTGGTATTTTCTTTAACTCTCTCCCAAGTACACCCACTGTTCAGTTAAGTCATTTTACACTCTCGCTCACATGTCAGGTAACAAAGCAAGGATGACATGCTAGCTTGCAATAGTTATTGCATCGGCTTAATTTAATTGAACTGGTTTCGACCAGAAACATTCAAATTTTTGTATTGATATTTCGCTAAGTGTATCAATGTTCCTGGTGTAAAGAGATGAATTTATCTTCCTATGTTGCTAAAAATACTAATTTCTAAGAAAAAAAATATTTTTTCATGCAACTCAAAGTTAGTCAAAATCTTGAAAATAATGACATGTAACTTGACTTGAAGTAATGTAGCCATATAACCACCAAATATTTAAAGCTAGTGAAACGTGCGAGTAATTTTGTGTGGATATTTGGATGTATCGATCTTCAAAATAATGATATATAACTTGACTCGATGTAAAGTGGCCACATACCTCAAGATTTGCGAAGCTAGTGACCTATGCTAGTAATTTTGTGCATGAATAATTGGATGCGAAGTGCGATGTCTTTTTGCTGCTCTTCATTGCTAGAAGCCACAAGATGTTCTTTATGTAGATAAATGCATATGAAAATATATAATATGTTTTTATTACATACAAATTCAGCTTCACGATGACCAGGCGCAACATATAATGATGATATATGTTTGTCCTAGATAATTCGCGAGTTACTAAACGACACCACTTCACATTACTGTAAGAACGGATTCTTTGTATATTTTTTTTCAGAATCCAGAATAGAGTACTAAGGTAGTCTTTTGCTACTAATTCGTTTATATGATTTTCATGTCTCTTTAGATAATTATTGGTAGCCAATACAAACGACATATATAATGACTCTATGTAAAGTAGCAGCAACATACTAACTCTCTGTACACAATATACCTCGATTGGAGGCAGGTGAAAATAATAAATTTGTGAACATTAAGTTTCACGGAGGCTATAAAAAAGACGCAAAAGAACTTCTCTGAAAAATATCTCACGGTCAAATCAAGCAATAACAAAATTACATGCAGCCGTACTTTGCTTCCAAATGATTGCATTGACATTTTCATTGTACACACCTTATATTTCACGTTGTTGCCATTCCCTTGATTTTTTCAGAAGCTGCCGCCGTTTTCCTGATTTAGGCCACAATCTTCATCATGGGGATTCAGGTCTGCGCATGCACAACCATGCATTGTGCATCCAGCCGCTTCGACATGGATGATTAACATGCATCGCTGATTGGTTGGCTTTGGCTAAGCATGCATGTTGTATATATCACCGATCAAGATCTTGATTGTGACGCTAGTTGATCCAAGTCAGGTCACTGGTGTGTGGCGACGTTGATTTGGCGCTTCACCCTAGTTTGCCGCCGGGCGCCGGCTGGCCGGACAGACGACTAATGCAGAATCATATAAGGGCACGGGAAAGAGGAGGAGAGAGTTTTTTGCCGGCCTGCCGACTGACCAGCAATTGTATGAGCTTACGTGAGGGAGGAGGAGAGAGAGCTAGGTTTTATCTTCACCCAGATTAGTATAGCAATTTTTTTTTTCAAATTGAGGATTGCCTGTTTATCTTGCATGTGCCTGGGTACCACACGATGGCCTTGTTACCTGGCACGTGCCTACCATCAAATATTGATGTCCGGCTGAATATTATTTTGGGCCCACACGTGTACATGTTAGATGCAGATCCATAACAACGTTACGCAATTCTTTAGTAAATCCTAGTCGTAAATTATAGATCTAACAGTTAAAAATAATTCTAATGATGTGGATTAACGTGATGTCTTTATTTTAGACATCCGTATTGTGCTTTTAATATATAGTAGATCTGCGGATTTGGTCTAAGCCCATTTTTCTCGTCATGTTACTCTCGCTCTCTATTGAGATGTTATCCTAAGACATGGTAGCTGATGAATGCTCATACAGCATACCGTTGAGAGTTCAGAGAAGGTTAAGGTGATTTTCATAATCCTCTTATCTTTTGCTGCATGTTTCTGGGCACTAATAATTCGTAAATTTGCATCAATTTAACCAATATATATATATATGTATATAGCAAAATAGTGGGCTACCACCGGTGGTAGCTATGCACCCCTTTACAGCCATCGATCAATCCTATAGAAACATTTCCACCGTAGATCTACTTAACGCCGTTAGACATATCGTTTTCTCTCTCCCACCTGACTCGAACGGCCAAATTTGCCCCGCACGCCTCTCTGTCCACCCAATCCTCACCACCACCACTTCTCTTCCTTTCCCCCACCTAGACCTCCACCACAGCAACTCCCGCGCCGGACCAAGCCAAGAACCCCGGCCGGCTCCCTCAACCGTCCGTCCGTCCCCATTCCGGCACGGGCGCTAAGCAACTTCCCTGCCCTAATTTACGTTCCACCGGCAGCGCTGCCGCTCCGCTCCCCGACCTCCCCCAGGCGCCATATCACCCGGCGCGTGCGGCAGTGCCTCACTCGAGGCTGCACCCTCGGGAGCCCGACGCCCGGCCTCATCTCCCCCAGCAGAAAATAGCACCCTTGGCGCCGCATCATTTTTTCTTGATGATGGTGGTGGCGGGGCGAGCAGCTCATTGTGCAGGCCGCGGCCGACCAGGCGAGCACAAGCCCGACATGCTCTCAGTGCCTGCGCCCGAATCACCGTCTTTTCCTGGTCGGGGAGGCGCTGAGATGTAGCTGGTGCACCACCGTCTCCACGCGGTGCGAGGTTGGTAGCTAGGCACGCCGGCCAGCTCCAGCCATCGGCCGAAGGTGGCATCAGGGAGGAAGGAGCAGCCAGCGCAAACGCGAGGTCGTCCACGATTTTTTTCGATTTGAATTTGCTTCAGATGCTTTTCTTCCGATCTGGATTTTTCTATATTTCTGATCCAGGTTCCGTGTTGATTTTTTTCCCCACCGTCTCCCCCTGCCTTTCCCCCCACCTCACCCGACACACACCTCGGGTCATCAATGTCGGTCGGCCAGCTAGCATGCGGCGTGACCACCATCCTACTCGAGCCGGAGCTAGACTTCCATGATGCCGGGAAAGCTTCACCGCGCGTGCCGCTAGCTGATTTTCCCCGGGCGCCGCCCCTGCAAGGAGGTGCGAGTAGAGCTGGGCAGGCCTGTCAGCGAGGTTGCTTTTTTGCAGAAACGCACGAAGCGGTCACATGATGCAAGTGCACCAGTATCCATTTTATGTTGCTATTGTTTTCTCGATCTCTCGCTGTGACAACCCGGCCGGATCCAGCGTCGCCTGCACCTTCCAATCTGAATCTTTATTGTTTATTTTCGTTTTTATCTGTGTCTTTCTTGGTTTGTTCTTTTACGAATTCTAGCTTTCGTTTCAGTTGTTGTATCAAGATAAACGAGTTCGTACATGCAATAATTAATATTTTGTCATTCATTGATTAGTGCTCTTGGTATTATTCCAATCAAGTTTGATTTTGGCTTAACCATCTGGATTTTTTATTTGTTGTTGTCCTGGTCAGATCTACGCCTGAACCTCAACCATTTTACTGTAGGGATTAGATTAGCCTGAAACGGCCTCTACTTTTTGATTTTTTTTCCAAAAGAACTTGCAGTGACCCTAGTTGTTAAAAGAATAGACTAGACTAGTCGAGGCATATGGTGACGGAAAGGTAGTAACAGACGTTATCCAGCACGAATCACACTATTACATCTGACGGTCCTGCATATATGCGTAGCTACCACCGGTGGTAGATATATATATATATATATATATATATATATATATATATATATATATATATCACTGCTTGTGTCTAACTACATTGTGCATCTGCTTCTTCGTGACTAATATATATAACATCTCCTTTTGGGTGATGCCATTGGAATGAGAATTTGAAGAAAAAAGTAATTGATAGACGCTAGTACTATGTTTTCACATAATGGATGTTTGAAAGTTAACGATACCGAAAAGCAGATGGTCATTGTGCATACTAATCCAGCTATGAAGCAATATGCTGCTGCTAAGGTGGCTACATGATTGGCACACTCAAATTTGAGTCTATGCGTTTAGTAAAAAAAAAAACTTTAAGTTACTTCTAACTCGAGACCAACAGTTAAGAGCTCGTTGCTAGTTTGCGTTGGCCAAGTGAATACAGGCACATTTGGTAGAATAGATTTTTGGAACATGAAGGTGTCAGATACTTTTTCGTGGACCATTTCGTCAATCGGGAATGAGTCTTCCAATGTATGTCAAACACACGTCAAAACAGATATCATCGGGGAGGTGGTGACCAAGATCGAAAACTTACTTAAGATTAGAGACTGATAACGTACATTCATTCTCTCATTTTTTTTTTAGAACATAGTAGTATAGCAAATGGCCATACTATTTGACAACTTTTTGCATGCGATGGTTCAACTTAGGATCAATGTGTGTGGTTTTTCCAAGACTTCATAAAACTTGCAAATATGTATTTTGCCAAATCTAAAATGTGCATGCATCATGAGCCATATATTGCTACATTTTCTTTAGTCATGGATCCTCAAGTGTGACTTGTCTACGGTCTAGAGTTTGAGACAGCCCTCCCAGGATCATATTTGGATCCTCGGAACAATCGGTGACTTCTACATTCCTGGTTACAAGTGTTCTCTGTCGGTACTTATTGGCCGACCCGTGGCAAAGTCAGTTTAAGGTGGCTAGCGCTGAGGACCAAAACACTAACCAAGGACATTTCTTGTCTGACTCTTAATACACTCACGTGTGGGAGCATGGCTGGCTGGCCACGTATGTTTTTTTTTTGCTTTATTTTTTTGTCTTTTCTTTTGGATTACCAACCAAAAATATTGTCGATCAGCAAAAAGGACATAACATTTAGAGCATCATAAGTAGACTTCACTACATGGATTGTGTCAATCTTATGTAGTTCAGTTCCTGCTATTACATGATCGAACATAATGAGCCCTAGCATTGTTATTTTATCAAATCTTTTATCTCTCCGTGATCAATAAAAGAAAATTTCCAACATGTATATCACTGATAAATTGGGACCCCACTCAAGTGATGCTTTTGTAAGAGGAGCGTGTATATATACGTGCTCACGCCATGCAACCAAAGCTTGCTTCTTTCAATATAAATGAGCTATTAACAAATACCTTAAGCCTAGCAGTTTTTAGCGGTCATCGACCAGGTAGACATATACATCATATTGGGCACGGGTGGCATCAGAAACACATCTATCTCAAGGTTTGGGTGAAGTTCGACTACGCGTCTGTGGGCTGGTCACAGAGAAACTCTATCCTATGAGAAACACGAGTTTTGACAAGTATGTAGAGTAGGACAAAAAAAGAATTTAGTGGGTATTCGTGCTTTGCCTCGTTCAGGGTCTGACCCCACACCGCTTATTTTAGACTCAGGAGAACGAGCTTACCTTGGTAACAAAGTGTTTACCTTGTCTGAACTATCACGGTTTCATCACTGTATACGATGTATACCATTTCCTTTTTTTATTTGTTCATGTGTCTGTTTTGCTCATAAAAGTGGTATATTTTTTTTAATAATAAGTGATTTTTTAAAACATGTGAATGTATTTACGGTACTGAGAATAATTTTTAAACTTTCTATCATGTTTTATAAAAATACAATTTTAATGTATAAGTTCTAAGATTTATCAAAATAAAAAGGACAAAAGCTTTACCAGTTAGTGGGTTGTGTTAGATGTGGCTCATTAAAATATAATAAATACCAATCCTCATCACCTTTTTTCTTGGCAAACGTATCATCAACACTGCACAGACTCTCACTGATCTCATTGACTGAAGGAATGAGATTTTAGTAAATTTTCTATATAGAGCCATTTTTAGACTAATCTTCTAGTTAGGGATGGAGGCTGATCGTCCGCTCTGACATCTAGGTGAACAAATACGATTTCTAATCACTTAATCTCCGGCTTAATCAATTCCTTATCTACTTTTACATGCACTCCCAGCGGGCTGTCCGCCTCGTCCGCCGGATCAACCGCCGGCATCCCTATTTTCAGTACTCCCTCCGTTCATAATTAGTTTACGTTCTGGGTTTAGTCAAAGTCAAACTTTATAAAGTCAAACTTTATAAAGTTTGACTAGATATTCTTAAAAAAATATCAACATCTACGAGGTAAAATTTATATTATTGGGATCGTTATTAAGTATATTTTCCTATTATATGCATTTCGTATATTAGATGTTGATGCTTTTTATATATTTTTAGTTAAACTTATTTATTTTTTTTAACTTTGACTAAACTCAGAAGGCGAACTAAATAAAAATGGAGGGAGTACGTATTATTTGACAACTTTTTGCATGTGTGTGCTCAACTTAGGATCTGTGTGTGTGTTTTCTTTATAAAACTTGCAAATATGTATTTTGCCAAATCTAAAAGGTGCATGCATCATGAGCTATATATTGCTACGTTTTCTTTAGTCATGGATCCTCAAATGTGACTCGTCTACGGTATAGATTTTTAGACCGCGCTCCCATGATCATATTTGGATTCCCAACACATGATTTTTGCATGGTTACGAAGTCTGCTATCGGTACTTACTGGTCGACCTATGGCAAAGTCAGTTCAAGATGGCCAGCGCTGAGGACTAAAACACTGATCAAGAACATTCTTGTTTAACTCTCAATGCACCAGTTAGCGTCGTAACGCTCACATGCAGGAGCGTGGCTGGCTGGCCACCTAAGGTTTTTACTTTCTTTTTTGAATATTGTTTCCTTTTTCATTTTCATTTTTTTATTTTCTCTTTTCTTCTTTGTTATTTTTTGTTATTATATCTTGTTTTCACTTTTGCTGCTACAACTACATGTACCTTCACTTTTTCAAGCCATGCGGCGTCCCGAGTCTTTGCAAGCTGTCCAGGTTGCTATGTTGCGAGATGCATTGAATTACGGCATCATCTTCTTTAAGTGCCATGGGAGTTGAATGATTTTTTATAGCATGGGAGCTCGATGGCTATGACGCAAGTTGCGAGATCACTGGGCTTATCCTTGTGTGTAGTAGCCAAAGCGGAGCTTTTATGCCTCTGGCTGAGGTGATGCTGAGATTAATTGTGGTGGTCAATATGTTTGCAATCGACATAGAGAAAAAGTTTACCAACCAGAATATTGCTGGCCAGCAAAAAGGACATAACATGTATATCACTGATAAATTGGGATCCCACTTGATTTATGCATTTGTAAGAGGAGAGTGTATATATACGCTCTCACACCATGCATCCAATGCTTGCTTTGTTCAATGTAAATAAGCTATTAACAAATATACTATAAGTCTAGCACTTTGCAGTGGTCATCGAGCGGGTAGACATATACACTTGGTCATCGACCAGGTAGACTTAGATATCATATTGGGCATAGGTGGCATTAGGAACACAACTTTCTCAAGATATTAAGGAGGTTCGACGGAATTCCAGTGGGCTAGTCGTAGAGGAACTCCAATGTATGAGAAGGTGGATAGAAAGTTGGATAGTGCAGATGTCGGGGGGATGACCCCCGGTAGGGTCAAGAGACTAGAAAGATACAAGGACTATGGTTGACTTTATGCCGGATTATCAAGGAAGGGCCTGGCCGGAATATAAGAGCATAGGCCAGGCCGGCATATTTGTGTATCCCGGCTAATGTCCGGATATACCGGTATAACCGGGATACTTATTGAGGAATGCCGGCATATACATAGATATGCCGGCCTAACTTATATGTTGTATCGTGCAGGAGCAGGGTAAGCCGGATTACCCGACCTTCATAGGCCGTTGGTCCGGCATATAGGTCCAGGATATGGCCAACAGTCATATCCGGGATATAAAAGTCAGCTAAGGTGTCATGTCCCTACAATCAAGGAAAGACTCTGCCAAGTATGGAGAGGGATCATGTTGACAGGGTGCACAGTGGTGGCCTATCTACCCTCACTGTGCACAAGTACAGCCCTTACATCACAGAGGTAAGGTCACAGTGCAGGAAGTACAAGGTACAGGGATATGAAGTCCCATCGAGAGCAATCAGGGAGAAAGTCAAGGGTCTCTGCCTTCGTCAGCAAGTCCTATTTGGAGTGTAGTTCGTGTCTTCTGGTCTCTTGTGACCGTTGTAACCTTGGCCACCACTATATAAGGTGGCACAGGGAGCCCTAGTAAGGGGTTGGTCACTCTGTGTTCCTACACTTAGCAGTTCATCTTCCTCTTCTAGCAGAAAGCTTGGAAGCACCATTGTTGTGTACTCCATCGATCCA
This sequence comes from Dactylis glomerata, assembly GCA_007115705.1. NCBI lineage: Eukaryota > Viridiplantae > Streptophyta > Magnoliopsida > Poales > Poaceae > Dactylis > Dactylis glomerata. The sequence continues at coordinate 4,801,760 of QXEO01000464.1, read as the reverse complement.
AATATATAACCAGTAGAGCAGGAGTAGGGGTGTTATCTCCTTACGAGAGCCCCGAACCTGGGTAGATCCGTGTTCCTTTCTGTCGTGCTTTTTAGCTCGTTCCCCTCTCCCGAATCCTCCAGCATCTAGTTCGGCCCCCATTTAAGCCATCCTATGGCATATGTTGTTTCACCACGACGACATTTGGCGCCCACCGTGGGGCTTAACGATATGCTGGGCGGAGTGTTTATTCGGACGGGGTCTGTGATAGCAGCTTCGGGAGTGCGCGTGGTCTCTGGCCTCGTCCAGAGGCTAGGCTCGCTCAGCTTCGTCAGTGACAACGCCGGATGTCTCAGCGGCCGGCCGTTCCCCAGGGATGGCCGGATCATGTCTTTCGGTTCCCACGAGGTGTACGTGGGGACTGAGAGAGTTTGCAGGGAAAAGGTGCTGGTGGCGGCGGATCCTCCGTCACATCGGCTGGCTCACGCTGGGCGTAGCGCTCGCTCAGTAGAGTCGGCCGAGGTAATGATGGCCGGCACATCCGTGCCGCCGGCGGAGGGTGCCGGCAAAGCAGTAGCAGCAGCAGGAGATACTCCCCCAGAGCCGCCGAAGGCCAAGAGGTCGGCACGTCCTCCGTTGGAGCGTGTCGAGAACCTGGCCGGCACTTCCGCTGTGCCGGCAAAGGGTCAGGTGCTTCTTCCCATCATCGATCGGCTTCTCGAGCCGGTGCGATCCAGTGATGATCCGGAGCAGACAAGGGAGGTCCTGGAGGGATCTCGCCAGGCCCTCGTCGATGAGGCCCTGGCCATGCACCAGGAGCGCGAACGGTTCAACCGGCAACTCCGTGAGTATGAGGCAGCCCATGGTTTTACTCCTGTGGTAACCCGGCCTAGCCGGATAGATGAGGTTAGAACTAGAGGTAGAGATCTTAACACTGAGCTAGAAAAAGGTGCTAGTGGTAAGGGTCATACTGCAACTAGTACTGTGCCTAAGATAATTTATAGCTCACTAGTGAAGAACCTTAGAGCAGCAGCAGAGGTAGCTAAGGACTTATCTAATTTGTCCGGCGAAGCGCTGCATGAGCAGCAAGCCCGGCTTAACCATCTCTTGTCTGAAGCTACTAAGTAGCAGGAGGCCTTTAAGAAGGCAAACCCAGGTGCCGGGGCATCCCAGTACATTGCGTCGGTAGGAGGTGCCGGTGCAAGGTCGAGGGGCGAAGCTTTGTCCCCGCATCCAAGTGCCCGGCGTGCCGGAAGTGTGACCTCTGGCCGCCGGGACAAGCAGATCCAAGTGTATGATCCGGCAATCGCCGGAAAGCAGGCGACGGTGCAGAGAAGTGCCGGCCATGCTGACAGGAATGTCGGCAGCAAGAATGCTGGACAGAATGTGCCGGCCGGGCAAGGAGCAGTTTCGGCCGGTGGTGGCCGGAGTAACAGTGCAGCCCGGCGTCAGCAGCGGGGCGCCGGAGGAACAGCGCAGCGGCAAGGTGCAGGTCAACCGGGACATCGAGAAGATGATGGGAATTCCGCCCTTGTCAGGGCGGGATATCAGCAGCAGTGTTAGCAAGGCCGGCAAAGTGAGCAGTATCAGCCGGAACAGCAGCAGGAAAAAGTGATCGTGGGCCCAATTGCGTCCCGGCTTGGACCTCGGTCCTTGGCAGCAAGTGATGCGCGCTTCAAGCTGGACAGGATTCACCAATCAGAGTTGGTGGAGAGGCAAGGAGCTCCGTGTCCTATGTGCTTTGGACCCTGGATTATGGGTGAGCGGGTACCTTACTATTTTCAGCTCACGCGTGGCGCGAGGACATACAACGGCAGTACAAAGCCGGAAGATTGGTTGGAGGATTACTCCACCGCAGTGAACATTGCCGGAGGAAACCTCAGATGGGCGGTACGATATGTACCGCAAATGCTAGAAGGACCAGCCAGGATATGGCTGAATAATCTGCCGGCAGGAAGTATCAACGGCTAGGTTGATTTCGAAGAGCAGTTTGTGTCAAACTTCACCAGTACATACAAGAGGCCTAACCGTCCGCAGCAGCTGGCCAATTGCCGGCAAGGAGTAAATGAGACCGACCGTGACTACCTGACCAGGTGGTGCACATTGCGCAATTCCTGTGAAGGAGTTGTGGAGCAGCAGGCCATCATGTGGTTCGCTCATGGGTGCCGGCATGGCACCATGTTGTGGCAAAAGCTTCAGAGGGAAATGCCGGCCACGTTGGCCGAGACAATCAAGATTGCCGATAGTTATGCTCTGGGAGACCCCATGCAGCCCACCCTTGATTCACAAGGACAGGGGCAGGCCCAGCGGAACAATAGCAACACCGGGAGACCGGGGCAGTTCTATCGCCCGGATAACCGGAACAAGAGGAGAGATGAGCGGCCGGATTTTCGGTATGGAACGGCACAAGTAGCAGCTGTGGAGGAAGAGCAAGAGGGCGCCGGCAGTAGCCAACGCCCGAGATATGAGGGCTATCAGCAGCCTCAGCAGCAACAACCGCAGCAGCAAGCGCAGCCCTTCCAGAAGAAGAATGTCTGGATCAACAAGAATATCGGCAGAGCCGCCGGTCAGAAGAAGCAGTGGCCGAAGTATACAGTGGGTCTGGCCATGGACAAGCCTTGTGTGTTTCACACGTTCCAGCCGGGTAAGCCGGCAAATCATCTAACGAGAAACTGTTCATGGCTGGACGACATATTAGCAGGTCGTGCAGGTCCCTGGGGACCGGCTAGACCATCTATCCCGGCAGCTTCATCGCCGTTGATAGGTGCCAATACAGTTGCAATCCCGCCCAGACCGGTTAATCCCGGGAATCAGAGCAATCCCGGAAGTGCTGGCGTAAATCAAGTAGATCAGAACTACAATCCGGAGTACTATGCCGGAGGCCCAGCAGCGGGCCGGAATGAGTACAAGGAGCATGATCAGAGCTACATGGTCTTTGAGACCGAAAGAACAGACAAGCAGAGCTTGTACCAGCGGTGTTTGGAGGTAAACGCCGTTTTGTCGGCAGTACCGAAGATGATGCATTGGTCTGACCAGGCCATTGGCTGGGACAGGGCAGATTATCCCAGGATCATGCCAAACCCCGGCGGGTATGCACTAGTAATGGATCTGACATTTGTCGGGCCGGCTAATAACATGAGGTTCAGCAAGGTCCTCATTGACAATGGAAGCAGCATCAACATCATGTATCGGGATACGATGCAGAAGCTGGGAATCAAGGAGAATATGCTGGAGCCAAGCAAGACTACATTCCACAGCATTGTGCCGGGACTTTCATGTGCGCCGATGGGCAAGATCCGGGTGGATGTCATGTTTGGCAGCCAGGATAACTGCAGGGTGGAAAATCTCATGTTCGAGGTGGTTGATCTGGAAAGCCCCTACCATGCTTTGCTGGGGAGGCCGGCACTGGCGAAGTTCATGGCCTCTACGTATGTTGCTTACCTGAAGATGAAGATGCCGGGGCCCAGAGGGGCGATTACCATCATTGGTGATTACAAGCGTTCGATGGCATGTGCAACGGCCGGGTCTAACCTGGCCGAGACTCTGATCATCGCAGAGGAAAGGAAGAGGCTCAAGCGAGCAGTGGAAATTGCTGAGACGGTCGTGGCCGGCAAATCTATGCCGGGCATGGCAAATCCCGGTGGTAGTGCTTCTTTTCAAGTGGGCAAGGAAGTCAAAAAGGTGCCTCTGGATGAAGTTTTCCCGGAGCGCCATGCCCTCATTGGGGCTGGTATGGACCCCAAATAGGAAAGCGAGCTCACCAGCTTCCTCCGTGAGAATCGGGATATCTTTGCATGGTCTACTTCAGACCTGCAAGGTGTGCCGAGGGAGCTGGCTGAGCACGCACTGCATGTAAGACCGGATGCTAAGCCGGTAAAGCAGCCGCTCCGGCGGAATGCGGATGATAGGAGGAAGGCAATATGGGAGGAAGTGGCCAGGCTCCTAGCCTCCAGCTTTATCAAGGAAGTACTACATCCGGATTGGGTGTCTAATCCGGTTCTGGTGGAAAAGAAGAAGGATGAGCCCGCCGTAGTAAAAGTGTGGCGGATGTGTGTTGATTACACCAACTTGAACAAGGCATGCCCTAAAGATCCATTCCCGCTCCCTCGGATCGATCAAGTGATTGATTCCACAGCTGGATGTGAACTGCTATCATTTGTAGATGCCTATTCTGGTTTCCACCAGATCCCTTTGTATGAGCCGGATCAAATAAAGACATCCTTTATTATCCCATACGGGGCTTATTGCTATCTCACCATGCCTTTCAGATTAAGAAATGCCGGCGCAACTTACCAGAGATGTATGCAGAAGTGTTTGCATGATCAAATAGATAAAAATGTGCAGGTATATGTTGACGATGTCGTCATAAAGACCAAGGAGAGTAAGACTCTCATAGATGATCTCCAGGAAACCTTTGCAAACCTGAGGAGGTTCCGGATGAAGTTAAATCCGGCTAAGTGTACCTTCGGTGTGCCGGCGGGCAAGTTGCTCGGTTTCCTCATTTCCAGCCGAGGTATTGAGGTGAATCCCGGCAAGATTCGTGCCATAGAAAGGATGAAGCCGCCGACAGATTTGAAGGAAGTACAGAAGTTCACTGGGTGCCTCACATCCCTGAGCCGTTTCATAAGCCGGCTGGGAGAAAAAGCTTTGCCGTTATATCAGTTGATGAAGAAGTCCGACACATTTGTCTGGACAACGCAAGCAGATGCAGCTTTCAAGGAATTGAAACAGATGTTGTCAACAGCACCGGTATTAGCGTCTACAATGCCCCGGGAGCCGATGTTGCTCTATATAGCGGCAACCAACAGAGTTGTCAGCGCTGTGGTGGTAGTAGAGCGAGAGGAAGGAGGCAAAACCGTGCAGCGGTCGGTATATTATCTGAGTGAAGTCCTCTCCACCTCAAAGCAAAACTACCCCCACTATCAGAAGATGACTTATGGTGTCTATATGGCGGCCAAGAAGCTCAAGCATTACTTCCAAGAGCATCCAATCCGGGTAGTGGCCGAGGCCCCTATCTCGGAGATCATAGGCAACAAAGATGCCAGTGGCAGGATAGCCAAGTGGGCAATAGAGTTGTCACCATATACACCTTAATATGACAAGAGAGATACCATTAAGTCCCAGGTGCTGGCTGATTTCTTTATTGACTGGGCCGAGATACAATATGAGCCACCATTGCCAGATGCAAATTATTGGAGGATGCATTTCGATGGGTCCAAGACAATACATGGCCTGGGTGCCGGCATAGTTCTCAGTTCACCAAAGAACGACCAATTGAGATATGTCCTGCAGATTCATTTTGCAGCATCAAATAATGTGGCGGAATATGAGGCACTGGTGCATGGCCTGAAGGTGTCTAAGGACATAGGAATTCGCCGGATTATGTGTTTCGGTGATTCTGACTTAGTGATTCAGCAATGTTCCGGTATATGGGATGCGCATGATGCAAATATGGGATCCTACCGTTTCCTGGTGCAGCAGTTAAGTGGTTACTTCGAAGGTTGTGAGTTCCGGCATGTTCCCCGGGCCCAGAACGAAGCAGCCGATACAATGTCCAAGCTGGGATCCTCCAGAGATTCAATCCCGCCCGGCATTTCATTGGAGCATCTGAGGAAGCCGTCAATCAAGCCCTCGCCGGAGTCATCTTCCATTTATGTCCCGCCGAGTCCGGAGGATGCAGTTCCAATGGAGATAGATGCCGGAGCCAGGTCAGATAACCCGGGGACTGTTTCCTCAGTCCCGGGGACTGGGCCGGCATATGCGGTGAGTGCAGTATTCCGGAGCAGAACTAGTGGCAAGGGTAAAATGTACCAAGAGGTTGTGCCGGTATACCCGGGGACTGCTCCGACATACCCGGGGACTGATCCCTCAGTCCCGGGGACTTCGCAGCCCATGGAGATCGATTATGTGTCGGTCGAAATGATGGAGATAGATCAGGCAGTGTTCATTGTCAGGGAAGTGCCCTCATGGGCACGTCCTATCATGGATTTCTTGGTGGAGGGTCAAGTGCCGGTGGATGAAACCGAGGCATGCCGGATTGCAAGGAGATCTAAAGGATATACCATCATAAACAAGGAAATATACAAAAGAAGTGTCACCAGAGTATTGCAGAGGTGTGTTGAATCTGCGGAGGGCCTGGAGATGCTCCGAGAAATTCATCAGGGGAAGTGTGGTCACCATGCATCATCCAGAGCATTGGTGGCAAAGGTATTCCGGCATGGGTTTTATTGGCCGACGGCACTGCAAGATGCAGAAGACTTGGTCCGAAAATGCAATGGGTGTCAGAGATATGCCCACCAGATTCATCAGCCGGCATCTGCCTTGAAGACTATCCCGATAACCTGGCCCTTTGCTGTTTGGGGCCTGGATATGGTCGGGGCTTTTAAGCCGGTAAGGGGAAAAATGACCCATATCCTGGTCATGGTGGACAAGTTCACCAAATGGATTGAAGTGAAGCCCATAAGCAAGTGTGATGGTCACACAACAGTGAAATTCTTAAAAGATATAATCTTGAGATATGGTGTTCCCCATGGCATCATCACTGACAATGGGTCGAACTTTGCCCAAGGGCCATTTGCCAGATTTTGTGAGGAAGTGGGAATCCGGCTGGACATTGCATCGGTCGCTCACCCTTGTGCCAATGGTCAAATAGAAAGGTCAAATGGACTAGTATTATCCGGCATAAAACCCCGGCTGATAGAGCCACTAGAGAAAACTCCGGGATATTGGCTAGATGAATTGCCAGCAGTGCTTTGGAGTTTAAGGACAACTCCGAATAGGTCAACAGGCTACACACCATTTTTCCTGGTGTATAGAGCAGAAGCTGTGCTTCCAACAGATGTAATACATGATGCACCAAGAGTAGTGCTATATACTGAGGAAGAGGCTAAAGAAGCCAGGGAAAACGATGTTGATCTGCTAGAGGAAGCAAGAGAAATAACTCTGTCAAGAACAGCAGTATACCAGCAGAACCTCAGACGCTATCATGCGCAGAAGGTAAATCCAAGGAGATTCCAAGAGGGAGACTTAGTACTCCGGCTAAGGCAAGGAACAGAGGGCCGGCATAAGTTAACTCCTCCATGGGAGGGGCCATTCCTTGTGAGCAGAGCTCTGCACAATGATGCCTATTATCTTATAGATGCGCAGGCCCCCAAGAAGGACAAGGTGGACAGGTCCGGAGAAGAAACCAAGAGACCATGGAACATAGCTCTACTCCGCCCCTTTTACTCCTGAGCAGCACAATGTATGTATTTCCATATTCTGCTTTGTGTGCCGGTGCTTTATGCCGGCATAGACTAATGAATGAAATGTCGGCATCCCGAAGAGAGCGGGCACTGCCTTCGAGATATATCATTGTTTATTTTTAGTTCTTGTTTGTATGCCGGCTGGCTTGATTTGAAATATTTCCTATGTCGGCCTAGTAATGTGTCGGCACCAAAGGCCGCTCTTCGACTCAGCTGCTGTCCGAAACCCGGCTTCATGGCTAGCAAGAGTAGATGCCGGAGATTGTCTACACATGGAAAACGGCTAAGGAAATATATAGAGAAAGCGAACCGACATTTATGTTATTGCTAACAATAAAACTTAATATGTCGGGTGATTTGAAGTCTAAGTTTCAAAGTTGAAGTATTGTATGTTTAATGGAGCAACCTTGAGACTCATATGTCGAAAGCCAAAAAAGGTAGACAAGTAGCCAAGGTTGTGAAGTTGAGGAAATAGGAAAACTAACTCGGTGACTTAGCCAAAAGATGATCCGGCATTCATAAAGCAAACCAAGTTAAAACTTGTTCAGCTAGCAAACTTAAGGGAAATAAAGTATGTATTACATCTGCACCTGGCATACCGGGGATCTGATAAACCTTAAAGTTTTTGGTACGGCAAAGTGATACGTCCAATTTGCATCACTATTTTGTATCCTAATTTACTGTTATTCATTGATATATTTCATATTTAGATATGATACTTATGTTATTTCCTTTGCTTTCACATGTTTGATGATCATCGGAGGAGCTGCTGCCGGAGTCAGGAATCTGCTGGAAAAAGGACCATCAGGAGACCATATTTTGAAGATCAGGAAAATTCCAGAAAAATACCCAGAAATTATAATTTCCCAGAAGACTCACGGAGCCAGAAGGAGGAGTCGAGAGGGGCCAGGGCTGGCCCACACGCTAGGGCGGCGCGGCCACCCCCCTGGCCGCGCCAGCCCTGTGTGAGGGGCCCCTGGCCCACCTCTGGTTTCGCCCCTTCGCGTACATCATCGTCCCCGAAAACCTAAGTCAAAGGGGGGGTTTAGAGTTAGACACAGCCGCCTCTGCGGGGCGGAGAACACCAGAGAGAGAAAGCTCTCCGGCAGAGAGAAATCTGCCGGGGAAATTCCTTCCTGGAGAGGGAAGATCGTCGCCATCGTCATCATCATCGCACCGGACTTCATCGGGATCATCATCATCATCATCTCCATCACCAGCACCTTCATCTCCACCATCACCTTGCCATCCCGCTGTAACATCTTGAGTTGGATCTTGTTATATTCATAGGGGAGACTTTCCTGGTGTTGATTACTCTTGTAGTTGATGCTATTGAGTGGAACCGTTGAATTAAGGTTTATGTCCAGATTGTTATTTACCATTATTTCACCTCTGATCATGATCCATATGATGTCTTGTGAGTAGTTCGTTTAGTTCTTGAGGACATGGGAGAAGTCAAGATGTTAGTAGTGAATTATTGTTGAGAAATATTTAATGGTTTGATATTGTTGTGGTGCTATTTCACTAGTGGTGTCATGTGAACGTCGACTACATGATACTTCACCATTTATGGGCCTAGTGAGATGCATTGTGTATTTGGTCACCGACTGTGGGGTTGCTGGAGTGACAGAAACCTAAACCTCCGTTGGGAAACCATTGCACCAGGGAGCGTAGGATCCTAGAGTTTAAGGCTGTGGTTAGATTTATCTTAATTACTTACTTGTATTTGCGGATGCTTGCAAGGGGTATAATCATAAGTGTGTATTTATCCTAGTAAGGGTAGTGCGCTAGCACAGGTTCACCCCCATAACACTTACCAAACCAATAAATACTATTGGCTCTATGAAGCGAAAGCTCTTGACAGAAACCTCCTGTGTGTCCTCGAGAACGTTTGGTTATTATAAGAACACAACCGGCTTGTCCTTTGCTGAATAAAGGATTGGGCCACTTGCTGCAATTGTTACTACTGTCTTTTATTTACTCGCACTTTATTTACCCGTATTACCAAATACTCCTGAAAACCTGTTTGCTAGTATTTACAGTGATTCCTTGATCAAAACTGCTCATCAACACCTTCTGCTCCTCGTTGGGTTCGACACTCTTATTTATCGAAAGTACTACGATACACCCCCTATACTTGTGGGTCATCAAGACTATTTTCTGGCGCCGTTGCCGGGGAGTGTAGCGCTATTGAAGAGTGGAATTAGTAAAGGTAACCGTCACTGTGAGTATTGTTTTATTTTGTCTTTTATTTTTATTCTGCTATGGAGAACTCTCCATTTGGTTTCCTATTTGGAAACACATCTACTACTACTGCTGCTGCTGCACATGCGGAGGAATTACCACCGCCACCGCCTGCTGAAATTGATCCTTTTAAAATACCTATGAAAATTGTTGTGCGTATTATGGATAACTGCTATTCAGGAGATGGAACTGTCCATCCGGGTGATCACTTATTGTTTATACATGAATTATGCGAGTTGTTCAGGTGTGCAGGTATTTCACCAAGTCAGGTCAAGAAGAAATTATTCTCTATATCATTGAAAGGCAGAGCTGAAGAGTGGTATCGACTACTCCAAGATGGTCCATCTATGGCATGGGAGGATATTGTGCCTCTCTTTTATTCCAAGTTTTATCCTCCAAGTGAAATTCATAAAGACCGTAACAAGATATATAATTTTTGCCCTCATGATGGAGAAAGTATTGCCCAAGCGTGGGGGAGATTGAAGTTACTAATGCTCAAATGCCCCATTCATGAGCTCCCCAATAATATTGTTATTGATAATTTTTATGCGCGGCTTACTCTTCCTGATAAGGATTATTTGGATGCTTCTTGTTTTGGATCATTCACTCATATGAAAGAAGATGCCAAGTGGAAACTTCTTGACCGTATAAAAGAGAATGCTGAAGGTTGGGAAAACGACAAAGGTAGGAAGTCAGGTATAAACTATGATTATGAATGCATTAAATCTTTTATGGGAACCGATGACTTTCATAGTGTTAGCGCTGCTTATGGTCTTGATTCTCAAATACTTGCTAATTGTCTTAAGGCCTTTGCCTCTTATATTGATGTTCCAAAGAAAGATTGGAACAAATATCATGCGCCTTATAAAGATTCTATTAGTCATATACCTGCTGCAGCTACAGAAGTTTGCACGGTTGATAGCATCATTCCTGAACCTTATATTGAGAAGACACCTTTCCCTGCTAAGGTAAAAAGGTATTCTACTTTGGTAAGTGTGTCTAATAAAAGTACTAAGAAAGCTGCAGAGCCTGATGAGCAAATTACTATTAAATCTCCTGTTGCTATATTGAAAGATCTTGTTACTAAAGATGTAGGAGATGAATATATTCTTTTTTGTGAAGATGCTTCTAACATTCTCTCGCATCCTAAAAAGCATAGGAAAGCAAGTGTTCCTATTATTTCTGTCAGGATTGGAGATCATTGCTATTATGGTTTATGTGATATTGGTGCTAGTGCAAGTGCTATTCCCTTAGAGCTTTATAAAGAAATTATGCACGAGATTGGCGCTTGTGAACTTGAAGATATTGATGTGGTTGTTCAGCTTGCTAACAGAGAGACCGTTTGGCCTCTTGGTATTGTTCGAGATGTGGAAGTTCTATGTGGTAAGACTAAGTACCCTACTGATTTTCTAGTACTTGGTAAGGAGGCTAGTGAAACTTGTCCTATTATTTTTGGTAGACCCTTTTTGAACACTTGTGGCGCCATAATAGATTGTAAGAAAGAGAAAATTTTTACTAAGTTTAATGGAGAGTCTTATGAGTTTAATTTTTCCAAGTTTGCTAAGACTTCTTATGAAAATGACACGCCTAATGAGAATTTTCGAGTTGAGCAGCTTGCTTCTATTACTCTTGCCCCTAATAATGCCTTGCAGCAATTCATGGAAGATCACGAAAGTGATGTTTTTAGCAAGGAAAGAGAAGAGATTGACGATATTCTTCTTCGTCAACCACCATTACTCAAGCATAATCTACCTGTGGAGGATCTGGGTACCACTTTGCCGCCTAGAGAAGATCCTGTGTTTGAATTAAAACCTTTACCTGATGACCTCAAATATGCTTATATTGATGATAAGAAAATATATCCTGTTATTATTAGTTCTAAACTTTCAGGAAAGGAAGAAGAAAGATTATTGGAGATATTGAAGAAACATCGAGGAGCTATGGGATATACTCTTGATGATTTAAAAGGGATTTCTCCTACTTTATGTCAGCATGCCATTAATATGGAGAAAGACGCAAAGCCAGTTGTAGAGCATCAACGCCGCTTAATTCCCAAGATGAAGGATGTGGTAAGAAATGAGGTATTAAAACTCCTTGATGCTGGTATTATTTATCCTATTGCTGATAGTAGATGGGTTAGTCCTGTTCATTATGTCCCTAAGAAAGGAGGTATGACTGTTGTGCCTAATGAGAATAACGAGCTTATTCCTCAGAGGGTAGTTGTTGGTTATAGAATGTGCATTGATTATAGGAAGGTAAACAAAGTTACTAAGAAAGATCATTACCCTTTACCGTTTATAGATCAAATGCTAGAAAGGTTGTCTAAGAAGACTCATTTTTGTTTCCTTGACGGTTATTCTGGTTTTTCTCAAATTGCTGTTAAGAAGGATGATCAAGAGAAAACCACTTTTACTTGTCCTTATGGAACTTATGCTTATAGGCGTATGCCTTTTGGTTTATGCAATGCTCCTGCTACTTTTCAAAGATGTATGTCTGCTATTTTTCATGGTTTTTGTGAAGAAATTGTGGAGGTCTTCATGGACGATTTCTCCGTCTATGGAACTTCTTTTGATAATTGTTTGCACAACCTTGATAAAGTTTTGCAGAGATGCGAAGAAACTAACCTTGTTCTTAATTGGGAGAAATGCCACTTTATGGTGAATGAAGGAATTGTCCTTGGACATAAAATTTCTGAAAGAGGTATTGAAGTTGACAGAGCAAAAGTGGAGGCAATTGAGAAAATGCCATGTCCAAGAGATGTTAAAGGTATTCGTAGTATTCTTGGTCATGCTGGTTTCTATAGGAGGTTTATTAAAGATTTCTCTAAGATTTCAAAGCCCCTTACCAATCTTCTTCAAAAGGATGTACCGTTTGTCTTTGATGATGATTGTAAGGAAGCTTTTGAAACTCTTAAGAAGGCTTTAACTACTGCTCCTATTGTTCAACCACCTGATTGGAATTTACCTTTTGAAATTATGTGTGATGCTAGTGATTTTGCTGTTGGTGCTGTTCTTGGACAGCGCATAGATAATAAGTTGAATGTTATTCATTATGCTAGTAAGACTCTTGATGCTGCTCAGAAAAATTATGCTACTACTGAGAAAGAGTTTCTTGCTGTTGTTTTTGCATGTGATAAGTTTAGATCTTACATTGTTGATTCTAACGTTACTATTCATACTGATCACGCTGCTATTAGATATCTTATGACTAAGAAGGATGCTAAGCCTAGGCTTATTAGATGGGTGTTGCTTTTACAAGAGTTTGATTTGCATATCGTAGATAGGAAAGGTGTTGAAAATCCTGTGGCTGACAACTTGTCTAGATTGGAAAATATTTCTTTTGATCCTATTCCTGTTAATGATAGTTTTCCAAATGAGCAGTTGGCTGCAATTAATGTAACTTCACGGGACCTTCCTTGGTATGCTGATTATGCTAACTTTATTGTTTCCAAGTATTTGCCTCCAACCTTTACAGCTCAGCAAAGAAGAAAATTCTTCTATGATTTGAGGCATTATTTTTGGGATGACCCACACTTATATAAAGAAGGAGTTGATGGTATCATGAGAAGATGCGTACCGGAATATGAGCAACAAGAGATATTAAGGAAATGCCATAGCAGTGCTTATGGAGGGCATCATGCTGGAGATAGGACCGCACAAAAGGTTCTACAATCAGGTTTTTATTGGCCAACCCTCTTTAAAGATGCCAGAAGGTACGTTTTATCTTGTGATGAATGTCAAAGAGTTGGAAATATTTCTAGACGCAATAAAATGCCTATGAATTACACTCTAGTTATTGAACCATTTGATTGTTGGGGATTTGACTTTATGGGTCCTTTTCCTCCTTCTAGAGGCTATACTCATATACTTGTTGCTGTAGATTATGTTACTAAATGGGTAGAAGCCATACCTACAAAGAGTGCAGATGGTGAGACTTCGTTAAAGATGCTTAAGGATGTTATTTTTCCTAGGTTCGGAGTGCCTAGATATCTTATGACTGACGGAGGTTCTCATTTTATTCACGGTAGTTTTAGAAAGACTCTTGCTAAGTATGATGTCAATAATAGAATTGCTTCTGCTTATCATCCCCAAACTAGTGGGCAGGTAGAGCTTTCAAATAGAGAGATCAAGTCTATTTTGCAGAAGACTGTTAGTAGATCTAGGAAAAACTGGGCTAGTAAGTTAAATGACGCTTTATGGGCTTATAGAACTGCTTATAAGAATCCCATGGGTATGTCTCCTTATAAGATGATTTACGGAAAAGCATGTCACTTGCCTTTAGAATTAGAACACAAAGCTTTTTGGGCAGTGAGAGAGCTTAATAAAGATTTCAAACTAGCCGGTAAGAAGAGGTTGTTAGATTTAAGTTCTCTAGATGAGTGGAGAAACGAAGCGTATGAGAATGCCAGACTTTTCAAAGAGAAAGTCAAGCAATGGCATGATAAGAGAATTCTTAAGAGAGAGTTTCATGTTGGTGAGAAAGTTCTATTGTATAGGTCTCGTCTCAGATTTTTTGCAGGAAAATTACTTTCTAAATGGGAAGGACCATATGTTATTGTGGAAGTGTACCGCTCAGGTGCTATTAAGATTGCTTCATTGAAAGATGATTCTACACAAGTGGTGAATGGGCAAAGACTCAAACATTACATTTCTGGAGATTCTTATAATGAAGATGTTGATGTTATTGAAACAGTTTCTCCGGAAGATTACATCCAAGACAAACTGCAGGAACCTGCAGAGTTCGTTTTCGAATAGGTAACAGTTCTAGTCAGAAAAGTTTTGCGAGAAGTTCTTACTTTAATATTTTTGCTGTTTTTAATAAATATGAAAAATCACGAGACGAAAATGGGGAGAAAAAGAAGTCCGTGTGGGTCTCACACACGGGTGGCGCGGGCCCACCCCTGGCCGCGCCACCCCCGTGTGAGAACGCCTCGGAACTCTTTTCCGTCCCGGTTTCCTCCTGTGACTTCGTTTCGATGTATAATTTTCGCCTATTTAACCCCCCGGAGTCCCCGAGGTCTGTATATCGTTTTCTCGTCGTGTTTTGTTTCGAGCTGTTTCTGTCAGGAGTTGATCTTAAGCTTTGGGGAGTCATGGCCTCTTCAAGTGGTGACAAGGAGAAGACACCTCCGGAGGATGATCACCAAAATCCCAAGCTGAAGGAGGGACAGATTACCGCTGGATCAAGGACAAGAGAACCTACTTTTGTAGGATCGACTAACACTGGACGCGGTTTTTCTCATAATTTGCAGGGACCAATACCACCAGTTCTTGACCTCAGCTCCTACCCTGCATCAGTGGAAGCCCTTCGGGTCACCAATGAGTTGTGTGATAAATATCGAGCTCTTAGGATGGAGGTGGAGATACTTCGAGAGGAGAACAATAGGCTTCGCAGGATGTTAGAGAATTTTCTCACCCCAATCATGATTGCGCCGCCACCGCCAAAGGAGTAATTCGTCATCGGTATAGGCATCCCCTTGGCTTGTTCCAAGCTTGGGGGAGTGCCGCGGTATCACATCATTACCTTTTGTTCATTTACTTTTCAAGTAGAGTCTTATCATGAATAAAGAAGTTATGATATAGAATAGTTTGCAGTTGGAAGTATCCTCCTTAGTTAGTTATCTTTGTATCCCTTGGTGTGAGTTGCGGTAATGAAATATTAATGAGAAGTTTTATCGTTTACTTTTCGCACACTTTATGTTAGTCTGCAATCTCTCTTATGTGACTAGTCTTGTTGATTGGTATTGGTATCACATTGGGAACATGAGTAGATTTAGTTGGTTTTGGCAAACCTAGCTTGGTCAGTAGCATCTTTACCTTGAAGTTTGAGTAGAAAAGATTGAAGAAGTGCTTGTAGTTACATCACTTCAGTTTTCCTTATGTTTGGCTTATAAGCATTGTTATTCTTTAAGTTAAAATCGTTGTACTTTCAGGGGAGTTTGCATGATCGTTCTTATTATATGTATGTTTGTTTGTTTCATGCAACTCTTATGCTTGCTACCCAGCCTTGCTAGCCAAAAACCTGTACTGAGAGGAAATACTTCTCCTGCATCCAATTCCCAAAAGCCAAGTCACTTCCAAAGAGTCCACTATAAATTCCTATGCATGGTATTTTAAGCCATTCCAAGTAAATTTTCATGTGCTACCTTTCAAAAACTTTCAAACACTTCTCATTTTGTGCCACTGTTTTTAGCTCATGAGGACGTAGTGGATGGGTTTGTTATCTTCCATACTAAATTAAGTACCCCTCGACTACGCAGCTTCATCTGCTCGTCATTAATTTTGCAAGAGAGCTGGTCAGACCATTATAATCTTAATTCTAAAAAGAAAGAAAAAGGCACTCCTCCAATGGTTTGTGAAAGTTGGTCGGCACCCGATGGAATCGGTTAGCCATGGTTTGAGAAAGGAAAAAGGTGGGGAGGAGTGCAAAGTTTTAAAAGAGCACCAAAGTGCCAACTAATTAAACATCTCGGAACCGCTCTCACTTGTTTAGTATGGAAGATATCAAGAACTCTGTTGCTAGTCGTTGACAAAAGCAACCACCTCTCAAAACAATTTTTACCTTTGTTTTACAAATAAAAAGCTCTAGCACATGTTTAATCCCTGCTTCCCTCTGCGAAGGGCCTATCTTTTACTTTTATGTTGAGTCAACCTATTTCCCTCTATCTCAAGCAAGCATTTGAGTTGTTATGTTTCACTCATCCATATGTTGATCCGTTTAATCATGTTTATTATCTTCCTTGTTTTTGTATAATGCTTTTGTCTGAAGGAATATATCTTTGAAAGCTTTCTATGATTGCAAAAGTTTACTTTGTTGAGCATATAGTCTTTGCTATATTAGCTCTGTTTCAAAAGACTTCGTTTAAAAAGAGAGAACAGCTGGTTCTCCATTCTTTGACCAAGAACTAAGGTTTGCCATTACCAATTATAATTTACCTTGTGCATTCTTATATGTGATTCCCTTTTACTTATTGCAAGTTTACATCTTATAAAGGGAAGTTGCTGTCTATTATAATTTGTGCCTTAGTGAATGTGATGCTTCTTGTTCGTATTTTGATTATCGACACTTCACTCCATAAACCTGTGGTCATGTTTACCGAGTTTAGTTTTCGCTTGGGGACAAGCGAGGTCTAAGCTTGGGGGGGTTGATACGTCCAATTTGCATCACTATTTTGTATCCTAATTTACTGTTATTCATTGATATATTTCATATTTAGATATGATACTTATGTTATTTCCTTTGCTTTCACATGTTTGATGATCATCGGAGGAGCTGCTGCCGGAGTCAGGAATCTGCTGGAAAAAGGACCATCAGGAGACCATATTTTGAAGATCAGGAAAATTCCAGAAAAATACCCAGAAATTATAATTTCCCAGAAGACTCACGGAGCCAGAAGGAGGAGTCAAGAGGGGCCAGGGCTGGCCCACACGCTAGGGCGGCGCGGCCACCCCCCTGGCCGCGCCAGCCCTGTGTGAGGGGCCCCTGGCCCACCTCTGGTCTCGCCCCTTCGCGTACATCATCGTCCCTGAAAACCTAAGTCAAAGGGGGGGTTCAGAGTTAGACACAGCCGCCTCTGCGGGGCGGAGAACACCAGAGAGAGAAAGCTCTCCGGTAGAGAGAAATCTGCCGGGGAAATTCCTTCACGGAGAGGGAAGATCGTCGCCATCGTCATCATCATCGCACCGGACTTCATCGGGATCATCATCATCATCATCTCCATCACCAGCACCTTCATCTCCACCATCACCTTGCCATCCCGCTGTAACATCTTGAGTTGGATCTTGTTATATTCATAGGGGAGACTTTCCCGGTGTTGATTACTCTTGTAGTTGATGCTATTGAGTGGAACCGTTGAATTAAGGTTTATGTCCAGATTGTTATTTACCATTATTTCACCTCTGATCATGATCCATATGATGTCTTGTGAGTAGTTCGTTTAGTTCTTGAGGACATGGGAGAAGTCAAGATGTTAGTAGTGAATTATTGTTGAGAAATATTTAATGGTTTGATATTGTTGTGGTGCTATTTCACTAGTGGTGTCATGTGAACGTCGACTACATGATACTTCACCATTTATGGGCCTAGTGAGATGCATTGTGTATTTGGTCACCGACTGTGGGGTTGTTGGAGTGACAGAAACCTAAACCTCCGTTGGGAAACCATTGCACCAGGGAGCGTAGGATCCTAGAGTTTAAGGCTGTGGTTAGATTTATCTTAATTACTTACTTGTATTTGCGGATGCTTGCAAGGGGTATAATCACAAGTGTGTATTTATCCTAGTAAGGGTAGTGCGCTAGCACAGGTTCACCCCCATAACACTTACCAAACCAATAAATACTATTGGCTCTATGAAGCGAAAGCTCTTGACAGAAACCTCCTGTGTGTCCTCGAGAACGTTTGGTTATTATAAGAACACAACCGGCTTGTCCTTTGCTGAATAAAGGATTGGGCCACTTGCTGCAATTGTTACTACTGTCTTTTATTTACTCGCACTTTATTTACCCGTATTACCAAATACTCCTGAAAACCTGTTTGCTAGTATTTACAGTGATTCCTTGATCAAAACTGCTCATCAACACCTTCTGCTCCTCGTTGGGTTCGACACTCTTATTTATCGAAAGTACTACGATACACCCCCTATACTTGTGGGTCATCACAAAGTTAAGAAGCAGGGGCAGAAGCAGAGCCGCCGGCTGGTGGAGCTATAGCAGTGGAAATGTCGGCTTCAGGAGTGCCAGACCCAGCAGATGGAATGGAGCCATCACCTCCGCCCGGGACAGATGCCTGTTCCGGAGCATCAGTTTCGGCCTCTTCAGCTTCCTCTTCGTATTGGCTAGAATCGGAGCCCTCAGCATCAGCAGCATCCTTGGCATCGTCTGTTGTCTTCTCCGGCTCGCGGATGTCCCGGACAAAAGCATCGGTGTCGGCATAGTCCACATAACTGTGGGCCAGTTCTCGCCGACGCCGGATGTGTTCCGGATCCGTGGTCCAGATAGATCCTTCGCGCACAGTGCGCAAAGTCTCCAGATCAGCTTTTTCATACCAAGAGAGGAAGTAGGTGAGAGCTTCATCAGCTCCCACCCGGGCGCCGGAATCCCGCCATTCCCGGAGGCGAACCTTGGCGAGCTGCAGATCATTGCCGAGGTCGACAGGGTCGGTGGGTGTCCTTTGCCCCGGCCAGAGGGCAGAATATGCCTCCTGGGCGCCAAGAAAAAGTTCTTTTGTGTAGAGGGTCATGGCGTTCTTCCGGGATTGAAGGGCCAGCAACTGTTCTGACATGTCCCAGTTGGCCGAGTCGACCGAAACACCCCGGTTCTCTCGATCCAACTGCAGAGCCCTCTCAACGTCTTCGACGAAAGCGGGGAACATGTCTGAGAAAAATAGATAATGTTAGCAAGAGGGGTATATGTCGGCATAGATGGTATGCCGGAAAGGATCATGGTATGTCGGGCAGGATAAGGAAAAAAGGATTTGAAGCTTACTGGCGAGGTCAGCATTGAGTTGTGCAACTGTAACTTCCCATTTCGTTGCCTGCTCCTTCAAGCTAGACAGTTTGGCATGGGCGTTGGAGGCATCAGTCTCGGAGGTGACAAGCAGCTCCTGGGCCTTCTTGAGTTGACCCTCCCTCTGCTCCTTCTCCTCCAGAAGCTCGGCAATCCGGCCCTTCAACTGCTCTATCTCGACCTTGTGGGCGGCATCCCGGTCGTCCAGTTGCTTGGCCACATCCACTGAGGACGTACAGTCCTGGTGGCGTGCCTCCAGTGCAGCTTTATCATCTGAAAAGATTTGAAGTCGAAATAATATGAAGATAGAAAACAGAGACAAGAGATAAAGGATTTGAAGTATAAAGCGTATATTTGGGTGACAACATGACCCGGCATACCTGTCAGCTCATTCACCCTCTTGACAAGCTCGGTGACTTGGGCTTCAGCACCAGCTGCGGAATGACGGTAAAAGGTTATGTGTCGGCATATTAGGGTGTGCCGGCAAAAGGTGTATAGAGAAAAAAGAAGGCAAGGCATCCGACATATATGTCGGATGAGTTTACCTTTCTGGCGCAGTTCCAGCAGGAGCTTGCTATGTGCGTCAGATAACTTCCGGTGCTCGCACACCAAGTCGTGGAACATGTCGGCACGTGTGTTGTTCATGCGCTGCAAAAGTGTTAGGATTTGAAAGGTTATGAGAAAAATCTAGCAGGGCGGTACAATTGAAGATCATATAAAGTACTCATGCTGTTGAAGACCCGGCACAGGTGCTGCGCACCTATCCCGGCCCTCGGTGACTAGGATTTGAAGCTCGAGACGAGCTTATATCTCGGTCAAGAGGATTTGAAAAATAATTAAGATGTGAAATAGTTAGAGACCCGGCATAGGTGCTGCGCACCTATCCCGGCTCTCGGTGACTAGGATTTGAAGCTCGAATCGAGCTCATATATCGGCAGTTAATTTGAGAACAACTAACTAAAAGAGTATTGGAAAATCCCGGATGTCCGTATCCCGGACAGCCGACATTTTCGGGGACTGGGGATATACGTGGAGAAGACTTACGTTGGTGGCATCGGCCACGAGGTGAAGTCTTTGCTGGAGGCTAAGGAGCTCGCAGGCGATAGGAATGGGCTTCGCGGCCAGGATGTCAGATGGATTGCCAGTGGCCGAGGCTTCGGCCAACTTCTTGCTCCTGGAGTCCGCAGTGTCCATGGTGCCGGCGTCATTCCACCTGACACAGTGCTCCTTGAGAGACCCAAGGCTCTGGTCGCTTTTCGTCTCCAGGAGGACGCGGCCCTCAAGTTCCAGCGTGTCGAAGAAGCTGGGCCGGTAGCCAGGCCGGGTTGCTGCCCTGCCAAGATGCAGGGCCAGGGCAGAGCTGGGCCGGGACGCTTCTTTAGAGGGAGCAGTGGCGGCGGATGGTGTGCCGGACTTGGTCGGCTGGATCTTGAGGGTGCCGGACTTGACCGGGGCAGAGGTCTTGTCCGGGATGGAGGTCTTGGCCGGGGCAGCGGTCTTGGCTGGTGCTGGAGTCTTCTTAGCAGAGGGAGTCTTGGGCGTGGGTTGTTCCGGCACGGCCGGTGCAGCTTGGCCAGCAGAGGCAGTTCCGGAGCAGTCCGGACTTCCGGCACTGCAGGGCCCTTTCCTTTGTTATCTATGCCGGCGCTCTTGTTGCTTGCGCCGACATCCTCAGTAGTCCCGGCGCCGCTGATGGGCGCGCCGGAGTCTGGGGCATCTCGTTGGGCTCCTGTGTCCATATGGACATCAGAAGCTGGAGGTTCCTATTGAGCCCCCCGAGTCCATGTGGACGTCGGGGGCAGAGTTGTCTTGCTCCGGCGGAGGATCGTCCTTCGCCGGGGAGGTAGGTCTATCGGGCGCAGGCGAAGATGCCAGCGCCGGGGAGGTCGTGTGACTTGCGGATGGTATGTCAGAGGTGGCAGTTTCCGCCGGCTTGGTAACCTTCGGGCCGCCACTCGAGCCAGAAGCTTGTTCCGGCGCAAGAGGAGCCCTGAAAGAGAGAAAATACCAAGTTAATAATCAAAGCAAGAGATATGTCGGAGGAAATACAAAGAAAAGAAACTTACCCCGAGGCAACAGGCCTCTGTTTCTTCGGAATAGGCACGCCAACCTTCTGCCTCTTTTGTTGCTGAGGTGTGTCGGGCTGGGGCTTCACGCCTCGCTTCCGGCCGGTACGTCCGCCGGTGGAAGGAGGTCCCTGGTTTAGAGGGGCGGCGTCGACAACCATGTCGTCCGGGATAGCTGAGGATGGCATTGGAAAGGCGTAAGCAACAGGTGTTTCTGGAAAAGCATAAGCAAGAGGTGTCGGGCAGATAAACGTCTGGCAGTCTTCATTGGAGTCATCGTCACTCCGGTCTTGAGTGAAATGCCGGGATGAAGAGGCCTTACCCGCGGCAGAGGCAGCACGGGTGTTCCGGGGCAGCTTGTCCCAATGATCCGGATCTTCAACATCCGCAACAGTGCGGTCTGCCGTGATCTGGATCCGGGAGTTCTCCATGGACTGGAAGCTGAATTTCTGTATAGGAGCAAGGTCAATTGATCAAACAAAGGAATATGGCGGCAAATAGCAATGTCTCGGGCTTAAGTATCTATATGCCGGACAAGAGAGTATGTATTGGCCGAGGTATTTACCGTTGGGGCGGGCCGATCCCGGCTGTATGGTTCTAGCCCCCAGGCCAAGGTGGCCTGAGAGGACTTGCAGGCGTCCTTGATCCGCCGCAGAATGTCGGCCGGAGTCAGCTCGTGTGTAGAATGTCGGGTAGGGTCCATGGGCCCGCTCATCTGGCAGATTTTATGTGACCGGCGCTGCAGAGGAGAGACGCGCCGGCTGATGAAGCATGCCACTAGATCTTGAGGGGTAAGGCCGGCATCCCGGAGCTCGCCCTTAACCCGGTGGAGCGCGTTCACCGGCATCACCGAGTTCTTCGGATTGTAGGTCCAATTCTTCATAGCCAAGGGTGGCTCGTCCACAAATGGCGGCAGGTTCAGCAGATCCACGTCGGTGGTGTTCTTGACGTAGAAGAAGCTTTTCTGCCACTTCTTGCAAGATTCGAGGAGTTCCACCTTGGGGAAGTCCGAGCCCTTCCGGGACATGATGGTGGCCGCGCCACAAAGGGTCATGGGGGGTCCTTCTTCTCCTGGGCCGTCTCCAGCGGGTCATCCTTGCTCCGGGGCGGCTCTTGGATGACTTGCTTCCGTAATTGGAAGTACTTTGCCCAGGCTTGAGAGAAGGGCTCTATGCCGGCGAAGCCTTCGCAGAATGCGGCGAAGGCAGAGAGGATCATCACCGCGTTCGCCGGGATGTGGTGAGGTTGCAGGTCGTAGGTGTCGAGGAAGTCCCGGTAGAAGTCCGATGCCGGCAGACCAAAGCCCCGCTCGAAGTGGGCGATGAAGACGACTCGTTCGCCATGTTTAGGTGCCGGCGCAGTCTCTCCCGCAGGTAGCCGGCATGCAACACCCTCCGGCACTCTCCTGGTGGAGGTGACCCAGGATATGTCGGCCGGGGTAACCTCCGACCCCTCCCAGCCGGAGCGTCCCTGGACCCGGGCCGAGTTATCTTCCTCTGAGGCCGAGGTACCTGTCATGCTTGAGGAAGCCATCTGGATGGCCGGAACAAGGCGTGAGAGCCGGAGTCCCGTGATGTTAATCCTATCAAGGCCAGAGAAAAGGGGGAGGTTAGTCTCTCCGGCATACCACTCTCCCAGAAGTTAGCAGGAAAAGGGGATCTACCATAGCAGTTAAAACCAGAAACAAAGCATGGAAATAAGTTCTACGCAAGAACATCTGTGAACCATAGAAGAGCTTCTCTGGCAATGCTAATCGAGGCAAGAAGATACTATGAAGAGAAACTGATAGAGATCTAAGCGCGCAGTTATACCGGAACAAGGCTGCGAAAAAGCATGAAAGAGGAAGAACAGAGGATGAACTCACCGAAGCTTGGCCGGCGGCAATGGAGCGGCGGCGAGCGTGCAGAGGAAGATTCGATCCCACAGCAATGTTGCAGAGAGAAGTGGCGGCGACGGCGTCGTCGACGGGAACGTCGGACGTCGTCGAGCGTCGGCGCCGGCGTGGGGCAGGACGGCGAGGGTGCTCCTTCGCTGTCCTTCGGTCCGGCGAGGAAGCGCAAGAAGCAGAGGAACGGAGGAAGAAGAAGGCACTGTGGGGGTAAAAAGAGCAAGTTTACCCCCACCCCCGTATTTATACCGAAGGACCAGGGTCATGGGGATCGTGGAGAGTGTTCCACTACCCCGACCGTTTCTGCGGGAGGTCGCCACATGGCGGCACGGAGTGGGACGGTGGTTACAGTAACCGAGCCACTAGGCAATGATGGCGAGGAGTAACTGCACTGTGAACCGTCACATCGTGTGACCGTTCGAGGTGGCAGGGTAGTTGCAAGTTTCGATGCAAACTGTCAGGCTTGGCTTCTCAAGGAAGTCTCGTCTATATGTCGGAATAACTGCCCGGGGAATATGTTCCGTCCGGAATACCCCCGGGACCAGCCGGAATAACTTTTGGAGAAGGAACAGTAGCCGGTATATGTGCGGATGTCCCGGCATATAATCTAATCGTCGGTATATAGCAATAGAGCCGAGATATACTGAAAAGAAGATATGTTGAACCTGCCAAGGCCCCTCAGTCAAGACTGGGGGACCTCGACAGCTTCGGGGACTAATGTCGGGGGGATGACCCCCGGTAGGGTCAAGAGACTAGAAAGATACAAGGACTATGGTTGACTTTATGCCGGATTATCAAGGAAGGGCCTGGCCAGAATATAAGAGCATAGGCCAGGCCGGCATATTTGTGTATCCCGGCTAATGTCCGGATATACCGGTATAACCGGGATACTTATTGAGGAATGCTGGCATATACATAGATATGCCGGCCTAACTTATATGTTGTATCGTGCAGGAGCAGGGTAAGCCGGATTACCCGACCTTCATAGGCCGTTGGTCCGGCATATAGGTCCAGGATATGGCCAACAGTCATATCCGGGATATAAAAGTCAGCTAAGGTGTCATGTCCCTACAATCAAGGAAAGACTCTGCCAAGTATGGAGAGGGATCATGTTGACAGGGTGCACAGTGGTGGCCTATCTACCCTCACTGTGCACAAGTACAGCCCTTACATCACAGAGGTAAGGTCACAGTGCAGGAAGTACAAGGTACAGGGATATGAAGTCCCATCGAGAGCAATCAGGGAGAAAGTCAAGGGTCTCTGCCTTCGTCAGCAAGTCCTATTTGGAGTGTAGTTCGTGTCTTCTGGTCTCTTGTGACCGTTGTAACCTTGGCCACCACTATATAAGGTGTCACAGGGAGCCCTAGTAAGGGGTTGGTCACTCTGTGTTCCTACACTTAGCAGTTCATCTTCCTCCTCTAGCAGAAAGCTTGGAAGCACCATTGTTGTGTACTCCATCGATCCAAATATATAACCAGTAGAGCAGGAGTAGGGGTGTTATCTCCTTACGAGAGCCCCGAACCTGGGTAGATCCGTGTTCCTTTCTGTCGTGCTTTTTAGCTCGTTCCCCTCTTCCGAATCCTCCAGCATCTAGTTCGGCCCCCATTTAAGCCATCCTATGGCATATGTTGTTTCACCACGACGACAGCAGAGTGGGAGCAATAAAATTCTTTAGGAAGTGTTCGCTCTTTGCCTCGCTCAGGTCTGACACCACACCACTTATGTTAGACTCAGGTGATCGAGCTTACATTGGTAGTAAAGTGTTTGAACTATCATGTTTTATCCAAGAGGATTTCTGTGAGATGGTAGTCAAATAGTGGCCATCCACCTCACTAGGAGGAAACACTATGAAAATTTGGAAAAATAGGATTCGCACCTCAGAAAGTTTCTAAGAGGTTGGGCCCGTAACCAGTTTACTACCTATAGAAAAGAGATTGATTGACATTTGTAAACTATTGACACGTTAGATTGCAAGGTTGAGTCAACCCTCTTACTATATCCGAAAGAGATGCCATGAGAGTTGTGAATGACACATTAGCCAAATTAAGAAGGGACGAAGAGTCGAAATAGGCACAAAGGGCAAAGGTTAAACATGTCCAAGAGTTATATTATTGCCCCCCTTCGATCCAAAATACTGGCCATGAATTAAGATAATCTATACACTAAAACACATCTAGCTACAATTTTAAGAAAATTATTTTGGCCAGGCGAGAGTTTTTTTTATATAAAAGTGGTATACTATTTTTTATTTTATAGTAAGTAACACTTGTTAACCGTATGTACGTATTGATTGTACTTTAGGACTAATTTTTTTTGTCATGCGAAATTATTTGAACTCGAAACAATTTTCTTGAATTGTACTAGCATCTTTCGTCGTGCAGACATTTTTAAAACCGGGCAACATCTTTTATAATACTAAGAGTTTTTTCAACTTTATAATCATGTTTCATACAAAGTCAATTTTGTACTAAATCAGAGTTACTTGTTATGGATTGAAGGAACTATAAAAAGGAGAATGAGCCCTTGATAGAGCTCTCTATACCAGGCTTTGGTTGGGAGTTTAAAAATATTCTCCATTTGTACCAAATAAGCTGTTTTAACTTTTTCTAGATACATATATATCCACGCGAGGCTCAAACAAGTATAGACACAGGTAGACATAATGGGTCTAGTATTACTTTGATTGGATATAATGGGTCCATAGTCGTGTCATTTCATCAAATCTGTTATCTCTCTATGATTAATAAAAGCGTATCTCTAACATGTATATCACTAATAAATTGGGCCCCACTTGAGTGATGCCTATGTAAGAGGATTGTGTATATATACTTGCTCACACCATGCATCCAATGCTTGGTTCATTCAATGTAAATGAGCTATTAACAAATACCTTAAGTCTAGCACTTTGCAGCGGTCATCGACTAGGTAGACATATGTATCATATTGGGCATGGGTGACATCAGGAATACAACTTTCTCAAGATATGGAGGAAGTTCGACGGATTTCTGTGGGCAAGTCATAGAGACACTCTAACCTATGAGGAGTTGGACAGAAATTTGGCTATTTTGGAGTGGGAACAAAAAATTTCTTTAGGGAGTGTTTAGTAGTGCAGCTACGCCTAGTACACAATATTTTGACAAAAACTTCATGTCTAGGGTAAAACTTATACTAGAAATATGAAACTAAAAAAAAAGATTTGCCACCTCATAATATTTCGGAGAGGTTGGGCATGTAACCAGTGTACTACCTATAAAAAAAGAGAAAGATTCTCATTTGTACATTATTGACACGTTAGATCGCAAGGCCGAGTCCACCCTCTTGGTGTATCCAAATTAATTCAGTGAGGCTTGCGAAACAAATTAGCCAAATTAAGGGAGTAGTCAAAGTGGGCACGAAGGGCCAAGGTTAGACATTCGAGGAGGTATAATCTTACCTTTTTCTTTTTTCATGTATCTTTTTTGCTCTTAAAAGTGGTATAATTTTTTATTTTATAACAAGTGATCATTTTTAACTGTGTTAGATGCGGCCCATTGGGTACCTTGGGGATTTTTTTCTGCTTTGTAATCATGTTTCATAAAACTGCAATTTTAATACTAGTTCTGAGATTTATTAAAAAGAAAATGAGGCAAAAGCTTTACCTGTTAGTGGACCATGTTAGATGCGGACCATTAAAATATAATAAACGCCATGAAAACATGATGTTGAGATGCGACCTCATCACCTTTTCCCTTTTTTTGCGCAGCAAACTAATCCTCGGCACCGTAGAGACTGTCATTGACTAAACGAGTGATATCTTATCAAATTTCATATGTAGAGTCATTTTCGATCAAATTTTCTAACGGATGCCGCGAACATTTTCCATGTCAGTGTGACCGATTAAACTACGTCCTGATCGTAACGGCTCTGTAGGTGTTACTGACGTAGTCACCGGTTCAGCCGCTCAGCTAGCCTGCTAGCGCTACTGACGACTCCCAGACTACAGATACAGTCAAACTGGTAACAGCCCTGCACGCGAACATGTCGCGTGACGAGCCGCCCGCTCCAGCTCATGAATGCCGCTTCGTCGAGTTTCCACTTGACCAACGCCAACCTCAGTCGTTTCTTTTTTCTTATTATATCGCCGCCGCTTGGATCGATTTCCGGCGTTATTTCCTCCCAACTATGGCTGTGCAAATGTATGTAAAACGGTCAGCTAGCTTTTCTTTTGCTACAGGTTTCTTGGCACTCACGATCCGTGATCTTGCAACTTGCTTGTTACTGCACACTGTGCTTCTCTATTTTAATCTGTGAATTTTGTTCCTTATCTCTATTTGGTAAAGTTCTTTTTTTTCTCGTCAAGTTACTCTCGCTCTGTTGAGATGTTATCATGAAGACATGGTAGCTGCTGAATGCTGAAACAGCCAACTGTTCAGAGTTCACAGAAGGTTAAGGTGATCTTCATATTCCTCTTATCCTGCCAGTTTCGACCTTCTGCTGTATGTTTCTGGGCATTTATAATTTGTAAATTTGCATCAATCTGACTAATATATAACATTGCTTATCCGTGACCACATTCTGCATCTGCCTGTGCGTGGCTAATATATAACATCTGCTGGTGGATGACGTCATTCGAATGAAAATTTGAAGAAAAATGAATCGGTAGACGATAATACAATGTTTTAACATAGTTAGTGTTTGAAAGTTACGATACCCAAAAGCAGATGGTTATTGTGCATATTGATCACGTTATGAAGCAATATATTAATAGACTTTTGCTAAGGTGGCTACATGATTGGCACACTCAAAAATTGAGTTCATGCGTTAAGTGGAAAAAAGAAAAAGACATTAACTTACTTTGAACTCGAGACTAACAACCAAGAGCCCGTTGCTAATTTGCGTTGGCCAAATGACCTGAGGCACAATTGATAGAATGGACTTTTGGAACACGTTCATGGATGGTGTCTAAAACTTTTTTTAATAACCCCTACAACGGGTTTTTTTTATTTTTTTAATAATAAGAACTCACATTTGCGTCCGGGAGGATTTGAACCTGGATGGCTGGGTCGTACATCCACTTCCCTAACCAAAACTCACTTCTTATCAAAAACTTATTCGCAGACCATTTCTTCATTCGAGCTTGAGTCTTCCAATGTAGGACAAACATGCAGTCAAAACTAGTCATGGGGGAGGTGGGGACCAAGATCTAAAACTTTTTATAATTAGCAGTGTTCCAAATATCGGCCAATAAAATGGAGGGTGACTGAAACGAAAAGGCCCTATTTGATGCGTTAACTGGTCCAGCCGATTAATTGGGCCTATCTGGCATGCCCCTCTACAGTTTCGCTCTCACGTCTAGGCGTGCCTTCAGCAATATACCCGCTCCTCACTCTCTTGCTCGATCTCGTCGGCCGCCGGCGAGGACAAGTTTAATTTGTAGGGTTCTGCGGCTACTTTTATCGCTGCAAGTTCACAAGCTCTTATAAGAAATTCAGATGACATGGCTTGGGAGTCTGCAGTCTTGATTGATCCCTTAGATCTATACTTTTACATGTATATAGTAGTATATTTTAGTATATAATAGAGCTGGGAGCATGTGAGTATTGCATATATGTTGGCATTTTACTATTTATTCTACCGATTAATTGACGACCGATAAATTCAGTTAATTAGCCGATTCACCGATTAGTCTCTTCTCCCAGGCCAACTGAGAAGTTACCAGTTACCGATACCCTTAACATTGTAGATCCTGAAACTTACATTTTCATTCACTCATTTTTTAGAACATAGTAGTAGCAACTGGTCGTATTATTTGACAATTTTTTTCATGCGTAAGTGCAACTTAGGATCTATGTGTGTGGTTTCTCCAAGACTTCATAAAACTTGCAAATATGCATTTTGCCAAATCTAAAAGGTGCATGCATCATGGGCTATATATTACTACATTTTCTTTAGTCACGGATCCTAAAATGTGACTTGTCCACGGTCTAGATTTTGAGACCGCCCTCCTAGGATCATATTTGGATTCTCAGCACAACAGGTGATTTCTACATGGTTGCAAAGTCTTCTATCGGTACTTACTGGCTGGCCCATGGTAAAGTTAGTTCAAGGTGGCCAGTGATGAGGACTAAAACACTAATCAAGGGCATTTCTTGGTTGACTCTTAATGCGCCAGTTAGCGTCATGACGCTCACGTGCGGGACCGTGGCCGGCTGGCCACTTCTTTTGTATTTTGTTTCCGATTTTCATTTTTTTTTGCTTTTTTGTTTCCTCTTCTCTCTTTTCTTTATTTGCCTTCTTTTCCTATCTTGTGTTCACTTTTGCTACTACAACTACATGTAGCTTCACTGTTGCAGGCCACATGGCATCCTGAGCCTCTGGACTGTTGCGTGATGTTATGAATTACGGCGTCATCTTCTATAAGTACCATGGGAGTTCAACGACTTATTTAGCATGTGGGCTCAACGGCTATGATGCAAGCTGCGAGATCACTGGCTTATCCTTCTATGTAGTAGCCAATGCAGAGCTTTTATGTGTCTAGATGAGGTGGTGCTGAGATAAACTATGGTGGACAAGATGTTTGTAGTCGAATTAGAGAACAATTTTAACCAACCAAAAATATTGTCCGTCAGCAAAAAGGACATATAACATGTAGGGCATCATAAATAGACTTCACTACATGGACGATTGTGTCAATCTTATTTGTAGTTCAGTTCTTGCTATTACATTGATCGGATATAATGGGTCCACAGCGTGTTATTTCATCAAATCTTTCTATCTCTGCATGATCAATAAAAGCATATTTCGAACATGTATATCACTGATAAATTGGGACCCCACTCAAGTGATGCCTTTGTAAGAGGAGCGCGCATATATACTTGCTCACACCATGCATCCAATGCTTGGTTTGTTCAATGTAAATGATCTATTAGCGAATACCTTAAGTCTAGCACTTTGCAGTAGTCATCGACCTTGTAGACATATACATCATATTGTGCATGGGTGACATCAGGAACACAACTTCCTCAAGACCTGGAGATAGTTCAACTGAAATTCTGAAGGCTAGCCATAGAGAAACTCCATCCCATGAGAAGCTAGATAGAGTTTTGGCTAGTGTGTAGAGTATGACCAAAAAATCATTTAGTGAGTATTCATGCTTTGCCTAGTATCGTTCAAAAAAAAAATGCTTTGCCTAGTTTGGGGTCTGACCCCACACGCTTATTTTAGAGTCAGGTGAACAAGTTTACCTTGGTAATAAACTGTTTCTCCCGTTTGAACTATTATGGTTTCTGCAAGACGGTATCTATGAGATGGTAGACAAAAAGTGGTAATCTATCTCACTTGGAAGAAACAAGATGGAGATTTGGAGAAATACGATTCACCAACTTAGAATATTTGCGAGAGGTTGGCCACGTAACCAATGTAATACAGTACTACTTATAAAAAAAGCAAGATTGTCCTATGTACATTATGGACATGTTAGATCGCAGGGCGGAGTCGATCCTCTTAGTGCATCTGATAGAGATGTCGTGAGAGATGCGAATGACAAACCAACCAAATTAAGAAGGGACGAAGAGTCGAAGTGCGCACAAAGGGCAAAGGTTAAACATGTCCAAGAGGTACAATATTACTCATTTTTTCTTTCTTCATGTATTCATTTTGCTGTTAAAAGTGGTACCCTCTGTTCCTAAATATAAACCATATAGTTTTTGGCATAAAAATTAAAGAATGCACATGGTGGGAAAATTACACTTGGTTCGGGTGGTATTACCCATAGATAATTAACATGAGAACATAGAGTAGTTTGAATAATATAAGGAAACATAATGAAATCCCCAAAATATTCCAGACAAGTGGAGCAACGCAATACGGCTTATATTTTGAAATTTTACTTAAAAAACTATACGACTTATATTTAGGAACACTATCATTGATGGTGTCAAAAACTTATTCACGGACCATTTTATCATTCGAGCATGAGTCTTCCAATGTATGCCAGTCAAAACTAATGTCATGGGGAGGCGGGGATCAAGATCTAAAACTTAATTAAAAATTGAAACCAAAAAACTTACACTTGCATCCTCTCATTTTTTTAGAACATGGTAGTAGCAAATGGCCGTATTATTTGACAATTATTTCATGCGTAAGTGCAACTTCGGATCTACGTGCGTGGTTTCTCCAAGACTTCATGAAACTTGCAAATATGTATTTTTCCAAATTTAAAAGGTGCATGCATGATGAGCTATATATTAATACATTTTCTTTAGTCACGGATCCTCAAATATGACTTCTCCACGGTCTATATTCTGCGACCGTCCTCCTAGGATCATATTTCGATTCTCAGCACAATCGGTCATTTCTACAATGGTTCTTCTATCGGTACTTAGGGGCTGTTTGGTTTGGAGGATATGATTCAGGGGATGGGATATCCCTAACCAGGTGGTTAGGGATAGCCAATTCTTTCGTTTGGTTGGAAGCATTTCAAGTGGTTGGGGATAGCCACTGTTTTGTTTGGTTGGATGGACAAGATCTGGCTCGGTGGTAGGGGGACCCACCCGCTCGTGCCTCCCCGTCACTCGTCTCGGAGAACAGGGCCACGCATCCCGCCTCCCTGCGCATCCCTCCTCCTCGCGCGTCCCGCTCCTCGCCGCCGGCCGCCCTGCTTCTTGATCCCACCGCCGGCCGCCCTACTCTCTTATCCCGCCGTTGGCCGCCTTGCTCTCGGATCTCGCCGTCAGCCACCTTGCTCTCGGATCCCGCCGCCCTCCTCGTGGATCCCGCCGCCGGCCGCCCTCCTCGTGGATCCCGCCGCCGGCCGCCCTGCTCACAGATCCCGTCGACGGCCGCCCTGATCTGGCCGCCGGCCGCCCGCCACCGGCAGTGCTACCATCCGCGCCGCACGCACCTCCTCGTACGCGCCGTACTACTCATTATCCGGGAGAGAGCCATAAAAAAAAATTAGCGTCGGGCAAAATAACGTGAGCCAGCAGTGGCTATCGATATCCGCCAGATTTAGCCGGATGGGCTCAACCACATTTTGAAGGTATATTCCATAGAATCTGGCTACCCCTAACCAGCGCTGCCTTTGAACCAAACACTGGATAGCCACTAAAAAAGTGGATATCCCTCACCATCCAGTGGATAGCCACTGAACCAAACGCCCCCTTACTGGATGGCCCATGGTAAAGTTAGTTCAAGGTGGCCAGCGCTGAGGACTGAAACACTGATCAAGGGCATTTCTTGGTTGACTCTTAATGCGTAAGTTAGCGTCATGTCGCTCACGTGCGGGAGCATGGCGGGCTGGCCACTTTTTTTGTTGTTGCAATTTTCCGATTTTCACTTTCATTTTTGTTAGTTTTTTGTTTTCTCTTCTCA
This sequence comes from Dactylis glomerata, assembly GCA_007115705.1. NCBI lineage: Eukaryota > Viridiplantae > Streptophyta > Magnoliopsida > Poales > Poaceae > Dactylis > Dactylis glomerata. The sequence goes on along the minus strand of QXEO01000464.1, from coordinate 4,769,485 downwards.
TTTTCTTTATTTTTCTTGTTTTCTATCTGTTTTTTTCACTCTTGCTGCTACAACTACATGTACCTTCACTGTTGTAGGCCAGGCGGCGTCTCGAGCCTCTGTACAGTTGCAAGATGTTGTGAATTACGGCGTCATCTTATTTAAGTACCATGGGAGTTCAACGAATTTTTAGCATGTGAGCTCAACGGCTATGACGCAAGCTGCGACATCACTGGGCTTATCCTTCTATGTAGTAGCCAAAACAGAGCTTTTATGCCCCTAGATGAGGTGATGATGAGATAATCTTTATATGGTGGTCAAGATGTTTTGCAATCGAAGTAAAGAACAAATTTCACCAACCAAAAATATTGCCCATCAGCAAAAAAGGACATAACATTTTGAGCATCATAAGTAGACTTCACTACATGGACTGTGTCGATCTTTTCTGTAGTTCGATTCCTGCTATTACATTGATCAGATATAACGGTTCCATAGGGGTATTATTTCTGTCGTTGACTAGAAGAGTAAGATTTCATCAAATTTTGTACTATGCAGAGTCATTTTCGGCGGAATTTTCTAATGGATGGACACCCAGTAAACTACTCGTACAGTCGTACTCCACTCTGCGGTACTGCTGCGGTCAACTGTAACTTTGTCCTGATTGTAACGATCTGGTTTCGGCTAGCCTGCTAGCGCTACTGACTACTCCTACACTACAGATGCAGTCAAACACGTAACAGCCGTGTACGCGACGCGAACATGCTACGTGCGCATGCGACGCGAGCTGTCGCCCCATCCCATCGCCCGTGGCGTTTCTTTCCGATTATCGCCGCCGCTGGTACTCTATTTCCGGCGTTATTTCCTTCCAGTTCCAGCTGTTGCTGCGCGCCGTAAACGGCGGGGGAGTCGCCAGCGTGCGCGAAATTGTTTCTTTCCCCCAGTGCCATCGCCGTCAAAATGGAAAGAAAAATCGAAAAAGAGAACCAAAAGACAAGCGGTGAAAAAGCGCTTTCGTCTAGTACGCCCAGAAAGCCTGCGGCGTCGCAGCCTTTGGGCCGTCACGGACCGCATCACAGCCGTCGGCCCGGCCAGCCACACCGCCGGAGGATCGTATCGTGGCCGCAGGATATCCCGCCTCCCCGCGCGCATTCATTGCCGGAGGGAGGGACGCGGCACCGCGGCCAGCGTACGTACAGGTCAGACCACCGCGGGACGCTGACGCCGCGGGCCCACCTCCACCGCCTCTACGCTCTACACAACCGCGCCGCGCGTCGACACGGCTGGGAGAGCCGTCTAGGATTCTCTCTTTCCTTTTTCTTCCGTTTTCTCTCTCCCCGCCAGACCAGACCAGAAACAGAAAACCTGTGACGCTGCGGCGCGGGCCCACCTCCAGCTCTGCTCCAGCACAGACGCGCATCCAACCCGCTTTTTGGTGCGCGATTCCAGGTTTCCCCATCCTAGCCCCCGCCCCAGACCGCCGCACACGATGGAGGGGCAGTGCCGTCATTGCGCGCGCCCCGGAACCCTAAATCGGCGCCCCAAGAGGTGGGCCCCGCGCATGTGCCACCGGCCCAGTCTCGCCCATGTGCTCTTCTCTCTCTTCAGTTAAATCTTCGCCACCGTCCCCAAACTACTCCTCTCTCTCCTCCCCCCTTTCGCATCTCTCTCCCCTTACCACCGCAATGCAGTCCCCCACCGTATCCACCGCGCGGCGGCGGCGGCGCCGCCATGCCGGACTCCTCCTCGCCCTCGCCGTCTTCCTGTCCGCCGCCGGCGCTGCGGCGGCGGCGACGGCCGCGCCGCAGGACGCGGAGGCGATGCGGGCCATCGCCAAGGCGCTCGTCGACGGCCAGAAAACCCTCATATGGGACACGACCGCCGACCCCTGCTCGTGGGACAGAGTCAACTGCGACACCGACGGCCGCGTCATCGCCATCCAGGTCGGGACCCGGGGCCTCACGGGCACCCTGGCGCCCGAGGTCCGCAACCTCACCGGCCTCATGCGCCTCGAGGTCATGTCCAACCGGCTCACCGGCCCGCTCCCGTCCCTCGCCGGCCTCGCCTCGCTCCAGGTCATCCTCGCCCACAACAACAGCTTCGACGCCATCGCCGCCGACTTCTTCAAGGGGCTCACCGCGCTCAACGCCGTCGACATCGACGACAACCCGCTCGCGCCCTGGACGGTGCCCGCCGACATCGCCGACTGCGCGTCCCTCGTCAACTTCTCCGCCAACACCGTCAACCTCGTCGGCCCCATCCCGGACTTCCTCGGCGCCATGCCGTCGCTGCGGCAGCTACATCTGGCCATGAACAACCTCACCGGGCCCGTGCCGGAGTCTCTCAGCTCGCTCGAGGATCTCTGGCTCAACAGCCAGAAGGGTGCCACCAAACTAAGCGGCTCCATCGCCTTCCTCGCCAACATGACCAAGGCCAAACAGGTGTGGCTGCACTCCAACGATTTCACCGGGCCCCTGCCGGACTTCTCCGCCCTTGTCGACCTCTACGATTTGAATCTGCGCGACAACCAGTTCACCGGACCGGTGCCACACAGTCTCGTCAACCTCAAGTCTCTCAAGAAGCTGGGCCTCACCAACAACCAGCTGCAGGGACCGATGCCCTCCTTTCCTCCTCAGCTGGCACTTGACATGTCGGATTCACAGGGGTTCTGCTTGCCCACTGCTGGAGCGCCCTGTGATCCCCGCGTCAACCTGCTGCTGGAGGTGGCAGCTGGCTTCATGTACCCCTTGAAGCTCGCCCAAGGTTGGAAGGGGAATAATCCATGCACTGGTTACCTTGGCGTTGAGTGTAACAACATTGGGAACATCACAGGCCTGAATTTCGTCAGTAAGGGTCTCACCGGGACCATCTCGCCAGCTATCGGGAATATTACCGCACTTGAGACGCTGGTTCTCTCAAACAACAACATTACCGGCACCGTGCCCAAGGAGCTTGCTGCCTTGCCGGCGCTCAAGTCGGCCGATCTATCAAATAACAATCTCTATGGGCAGCTTCCCCCGTTCCGCAGTAATGTGGTGGTGAAAACTGATGGCAACCCGAACATTGGCAAGGATCCTCCTCCGCCAACGCCTGGACCAGATGGCAACAAAAACAACACTAAGCCTGAGGATGGAAGTGGTGGAGGCAGTAAGGGCACTTCTGCCGGCGTTGTTGTTGGGTCTGTCTTTGGAGCCATTGCTGGACTAGCCCTTATTGCTGCATTAGGATTCTATTGCTACAAGAGGAAGCAGAAGCCTTCCGGAAGGGTGCAGAGCCCGCATGCGATGGTCATCCATCCCCGGCACTCAGGGTCAGATCCTGACATGGTTAAAATCACAGTTGCTAATGCCAATGGTGGTGCAGCCTCGAACGAGACACATAGCCAGGCGGAGAGTGGCCCTCGGGATATCCATGTGGTTGAGGCTGGGAATATGGTCATTTCGATTCAGGTCCTCCGTAATGTGACCAACAACTTCAGCCAGGATAACATCCTTGGTCGTGGTGGGTTTGGCACTGTCTACAAGGGTGAGCTTCACGATGGCACAAAGATAGCTGTGAAGCGAATGGAGACTGGTGTTATGGGTAACAAAGGGCTGAATGAGTTCAAATCAGAGATATCTGTGCTGACCAAGGTTCGTCATCGTAACCTGGTGTCACTGCTTGGATATTGCCTTGATGGTAACGAGAGGATTCTTGTATATGAGTACATGCCTCAGGGGCCAGTGAGCCAGCACCTCTTTGAGTGGAAAGAACATAATCAGCAGCCATTGGAATGGAAGAAGCGACTGAGCATCGCGCTTGATGTTGCGAGAGGTGTTGAGTACCTGCACAGCCTTGCTCAGCAAACCTTCATCCACAGAGACTTGAAACCATCAAATATACTTCTTGGTGATGACATGAAGGCAAAGGTGGCGGACTTTGGATTGGTGCGGCTTGCACCATCTGATGGGAAGTGTGTATCTGTAGAGACAAGACTTGCTGGCACTTTCGGATACCTTGCCCCGGAGTATGCAGGTGAGCATCCTATTATCTATTTTGCTTATAATTAACAAGCACACTATTTTTAGACTGTCATATTCAAAATAGTATCACTGAATAGTTTATTTAGACTGCCAATTCATTCTCATATTATTGATTAATTTTGGTCTACTAGAGGTATTTAGATGCTATACAAATTTGAGGACTATTGAAACATGCTACGAGAACATATTTATATAGTATTGGACAATCAATTCAGTAATCAACTCTTATGTTCTTGTGTCCTGGGTTTGTCCATCCGATCAGGAATTAACATAGTACTATATTATTTTTCTCCAAACGGTTCGAGATATGGTTGAATTAACTGTTCTTTAATTCTTCTTTTTGCGGGGTATCTGTTCTGAGTAAACTATTCTGCTTACTCAAGAAGTACAAATATTAGTACTCCTATATTATTAGTGTAAGAAAGTGACAGTATGCTATCCTAATTAGTGATCTGAGTCTAGCTCCATATTTTATAGCATTTGTTCATTTCTGCCAGTTGTAATGTTTGTGTAACACTAAAGCTAATATTTTCATGCAGTTACTGGACGGGTAACCACAAAAGCCGATGTCTTCAGCTTTGGTGTCATTTTGATGGAGCTGGTTACCGGACGCAGGGCACTTGATGAAACACAGCCTGAGGATAGCATGCACCTTGTTACATGGTTCCGGAGAATGCAGCTGAACCAAGATACATTCCGGAAGGCAATTGACATGACAATCGACCTTGATGAGGAGACCTTTGCCAGCGTTAGCACCGTTGCGCAGCTGGCTGGTCACTGCTGTGCCAGGGAACCACAGCAGAGGCCTGATATGGGTCATGCGGTCAATGTGCTCTCTACTCTTTCGGATGTGTGGAAACCTACAGATCCAGATTCAGATGACAGTTATGGCATCGACCTGGACATGACACTGCCTCAGGCGTTGAAGAAATGGCAGGCCTTCGAGGACAGCAGCCATTTCGACGGTGCAACCTCCTCATTCCTTGCGAGCTTGGATAACACCCAGACAAGCATCCCGACGCGGCCTCCAGGATTTGCAGACTCGTTCACCTCCGCTGACGGAAGATAGTCCTGGACCGTGTGCTAGACCAGAAGCTCTGCGAAAGCGGAGTGCTCAGATGATCCTTCTGTTCATTCCTTTAGCCTCTTCACCCCCTCCTGCTTTTCATGTTTCATTGATTTGGCTTTGTGCTGCCATGTAGCCGTCCTTCGATCATGTATGATGTGATCATCACTCAAGATTTATCTGGAAGTTTGCAACTAACTATCGCTCGCTAAGGTTAAAGTAGAAGATTGTTAGGTTTGTTGGCTTGTACTCAACATTGATCTGCTCCATGATTAAATTGATCCCTGTTATCTCTAGCAGCTCCGCTGGGTCAGCTGTGGTCGTTGTCGCTCAATATTTTTCTTTGCTGGATACTATGATGAGCCTTTCCTGCTCCCTCAATTATTAGTCTTCGATCAGGCCTCTCATCCGCCCGTAATTACGGGGCGGATAGGTGCTACACCCTGTCGTGTGTGTCGCCAGGTTGGAGAACTTGGAAGCTCTCCAGCCAGTATAAAATAAACCTGGCAGGTAGTATGGTACTACCTGAATCGGGTCAGGTGAGGCTGCCGGCTGGGCAGCCACCAACGCCGACTGAGTGAGCATCCCAGTATTATTGCAGTTGGTAGCTCTAGATTTCAGATCGTGCGACGAGGCGCAAGTCATGTAGTCCCGACAGCGATGCTGCCGCTAAACTAATGCCTGAAACTTAAGATAAGGACAAAGAGGCAGAGATGCAGAATGATCAACTGATGCTGATGCGACTCCAGTCCAGTCTCATTCAGACGTCTAAATAAAACAAATAATGCGATCCAGTTATGCTGACGGTGACACGAGTGCATGGCATGTGCCGTGCATGGCCCCGTTCCATCAGAGATGATAACGGCGAATCTGTCTGAACTGGTTTTGATATTATCGCGACGGTGCAGTCCAGTTCATGGAGTACAGTTTTGTGCGAGGCTGGACGGAACCGAACCCATATCTTTCCAAATAAGTACTGTAGCATCTTCTTCCCGTAGCCACACCACACCGGGATAATTGATGATAACCCCCCCCCCCCCCCCCAGTTCGTGATTATGTTGATAATAAGCCCCCCTACGCTGTCTCTGACATGTGGGCCCAAAATGGCCAGGGGGGGCCAGACAGGACGGGTCATGTCAACCTCGGCATCTCCATCTCCAGGGTGGCGATGGCCGGCAGCGCGCCCAAATTCGTGGTCGCTGGGCAGCCCGCGTGATAATTTTGGGGATTATTCACACCGGCTCCCTCAATCTGGTTCGAAACGAAAATGGAGGGAAAAAGATGAGAATTATTGTGGTCTGGCGGGGGTAGCTGGCGAGCTGCTCCACTTGGGAGTTGGGAGGGACGCCTGTGATTGACTGACTGACTGGTGGCCGAGGGAGTCGCTGGTCGGGCCGTCCCCTTGTCGCCTCACCGGCCGCGGCCGGGGACCATGAACCGCGCATGTCTTCGCCGCGGCTGTGCACAGCGAAAGGTCCTTCTCCGGTGCGGTGGTTGTTAGTTTGCTGTTTACGCTCGTGGGGCCGTCGCCGCCAACGGTCGCACGACTGTGTCCGGTGCTCCTGTGCAGAATCCTCTTGAATTTTCAGTCGAAAACTCGAAATGCACAATTTTGAGCAAGATTCTACTCCCAACTGAGCATAATACGTATGTCGAAGAACGATCTTTTACAGAAATTTTTAGTGTATCCGCGTTCAAAACACAGCAGACCTCCAATTCATCCGTTGTCATGCGAAGCTGGACAGCTGAGAGACAATCAACAGGAAGAGCTCTATAACTCGGACTGGAATCGATCTGGCTGGTGGTTGCCCGCTCGAGCTAAATACGTCCAGGAGAAGGAAGAGGGTACACAGCACAAAAGTGGATCGATGGCGACGCTCGTGCGCTGTCCCGGCCGGACGGCGAGGGATGGACGGGCAGGAACAAAACCAGCTCACGAGGCTGGCAGGCAGGCAGGCGGGCGAGTGAAGCAATCCACTTGTGTTGCTTGTGGGGGCGAGAGACCGAACGACCGGCGCCGATTTATGTTGTCGTCTCCCGCTGCGGCGTGACGTCTGGACCGCGCCCCGAGCCCCAGCCCGGAAAGGATCAAAGGAACACCACCGCAAAAAGGCCGGACACCTCATCGTCGTCCCCGCCTCGCCTACCTCTGTAGTCTGTCCTCGACGTTATTTCACTGGCCTTCCGTTACAAAACAGGATTGCTCGCCTGGCAATTTTTTTTATTTTGCTATACTCTCAGTATGTCTTCACCCTCGAAAGTTTAGCATGCACCGTCCTGTTTTTACTATGCTCTGATTACTCTCTCCCTCTTAACTTACATGGATGCTCCCCACCCTCCGACGAGGTTTCGTAAAAAACTAACTATATATAAAAATATCAATATCTACAATATCATCTCAATTTCACTACAGCTATCATGAAATATATATATTTGTATGCAAAATTGCCAGCTACCATCGGTGGTAGCTGTGCATAGTTATATCACCATCAGATCACCATATAGAGCATTTTCCACCATAGATTGATTTAACGCCGTTAGCTACCTTATTTCCTCTCTCTCCTTTCAACTGACAGAAACCCACTAGGCCACCACCTAGTTACCGGACGCACACACCTCTTTCTCTCTCTCCCCCTCTCACCCCGCACCCCAACGACCACTCGTCCTTCTTCCTCCCCGGACGGCGGCGAGGTGACCCCTGAGACGCACCGCGCCAGCGCGATGCCTCGAATCCCTACTCCGGCGACTAGCCCAGAGCGTCCAGCACCGCTGACCGCTCTCCACCACCTACCCTATTTCCCCGTTTCTCCAGGGGGACAAGTTCCCTATCGTATAGGGCACTACCGACCTCTGCTACTCAAGATCTAAGCCGTCCTTGTTCGTCCCTGTCAGCCGAGCTGTTTCGCCGCCGGACGGTGAAGATCACGAAGCACAAAAATAGGCATAGTATAAACTGGATAGTTCTGAACCATCCCCATCCCCACCATACTCTGCTCCACTCACCAAGCTCGATCCCACCACGCACTGAGTGCGGCCCCGTCTACCACACCTCTGGTGCCACTTACCGGAGCGCTCCGGTGTTTCACTCGCTCTGCCGCTAGCCGATTTTCCCTCTGCGCCTCCTCGGCCATCCACTCCACCACACGCGATGATCCGGCCTCCCTAGCACCTCCACCGGCCTCCTACTATCTTGATCTGCAGCCATGGTGGCTGGCGGGTGCCAAAGGATCTAAGCAGTGAGGGTTGCCGCCTGTGCGATCACGACAAGGAGGTGGGAGGGAGCTGGGCCGATGCCTCCCGCTCAGACCGACGCATGCCTGTCACACAAGGCCACCACCAGGACAACTCCTTCCCCGACCACGTCAAGGGCCCCCGCGGTTGCCCTATCAAATCGTTATGGGAAGCGTTACCCTAAACGTGGGCCGCTGGTGTATATTTATATCAGACAACATACAGGAGATTTACATCGAGAAGAGACTACATCGATCACGGTATCGAGTCGGTACCGAGTCGGTATCGAGGGGAGAGTCCTTCTATGATACATCGTTTAACACTCCCCCTCAATCATAACTTATCTAAGTTAAGATTGCGACGAAACGTTTCTAATTGTCTAGTAGATAGTGACTTTGTGAATCCATCAGCCACCTGATCTCCTGATGATATGAACCGTATGTCCAATAACTTTTGAGCAACTCTTTCACGCACAAAATGATAGTCTACCTCAATATGCTTAGTCCTAGCATGAAACACAGGATTAGCAGAAAGATATGTCGCTCCAATATTATCACACCATAACACTGCTGTTTTAGACTGTGCCACTCCCAACTCATCAAGCAATGTTTGTAACCACATAACTTCAGCCGTTGCATTGGCAAGTGATTTGTACTCAGCCTCAGTACTAGACCTGGACACAGTAGCTTGCTTTCTAGCATTCCAGGAAATAAGATTTGATCCCAAGTATACAACAAAACCACCTGTAGATCTCCTATCATCCGGACAGCCTGCCTAGTCAGCATCAGAAAAGGCACTAATAATAGTGGAAGGAGATTTACTCAGACGCAACCCAAGTGAGATAGTACCATGAAGATATCTCAGTATACGTTTTATGGCTGTCCAATGAACTATCGTAGGAGCATGCAAAAACTGATAAACCTTGTTAACTGAAAAAGCAATATCTGGTCTAGTATATGTGATATACTGCAAAGCACCAACAATACTTCTGTAACGCGTTGCATCTTCACTGTTCAACACTTCACCATCAGTCAAAGATAACTTATCAGCCACAGACAAAGGAGTATCAATGGCTTTGCAGATTTGCATATTAACACGATGAAGTAAATCATTAGCATACTGTTCCTGGGATAGAATAATTCCATCATGTACCTTCTTGACTTCAATTCCAAGGAAATAATGCAACTCACCCAAATCCTTCAATGCAAAGTCAAGTCCAAGATCATGAAGGAGAGCATCAATGGCTTTCTCTGATGAATTAGCAACAACAATATCATACACATAAATCAGCATGAATATAATTACTCCCCCTTTGTTGTAGAAAAACAGAGAAGTATCAGCCTTAGATGCAGAAAAACCAAGAGACTGAAGCTTGGAACTCAGTCGATAATACCAAGCACGAGGCGCTTGCTTGAGACCATACAATGCTTTATCAAGTTTGCAAACATAACCCAAATGAGTCTCATACCCAGGAGGCTGACGCATAAATACCTCTTCTTCCAGAACTCCATGCAAGAAAGCATTTTTGACATCAAGCTGACGCAATTTCCACCCACGAGAAATAGCAAGAGAGAGAACCACACGAATAGTAGCGGATTTAACCATAGGACTAAAGGTGTCCTCGTAGTCAATGCCATAACGCTGCTTGAATCCTTTAGCAACCAAACGAGCCTTGTAACGATCAACAGAACCATCAGCCTTCCGTTTAATTTTATATACCCACTTACAGTCAATAATATTTTGACCACGACGAGAAGGAACAAGATGCCAAGTCTTATTGTTAAGCAAAGCAGCATACTCCTCGTCCATAGCAGCCTTCCAATGAACATCTGCAAGTGCTTCAGTAGTACTAGAAGGTTCACCTGTAGATGAAAAATAAGCGTACCGAATTGTGCCATCCGTAAACTTCTTTGGCTTAGAAACACCACTTTGAAGACGTGTATGTGGTCGCTCCTGAACAGAAGGAACCACAGCCGTAGTATCCACAGCAGATCCGGTCAGATGGGATGATCTGACAGAATACTCTGCACTTTCCGCAAGAGATCCAGTAGGCGAGTTTGTGGCCGAGAAATGCGGAGCTGGAGGCGCAGAAAATCCGTCTGGCGAGGGGACCAAGGGGGACAACCCGCCCATGGCGGGACCAGGCTGGGACAACCCGCCCGTGGCGGGACTAGGCTGGGAACGAATCCCGCTTGATGTCGGGTGCATGGCGACGACCGCGGGCGGGAATCTGTCGACCAGCGCGGCAGGAGAACCTTGGACTGATGCGGCGGGAAAACCAAGGGCGGGACGCCCCACTGACAAACGCGATCCCGAAGTGGATGTCCTGCCTGAATCAGTCCTGATTGATTGGTCAGCAGTGCTATCACCAGAATCAACACGGGGATCTGCGCTAGATGCTGAAAAATCAGTAGAATCATCTCCAGAAATATAATTTTGATCAGAATCCTGCACAAAAGACTCAGCAGCAGTATTATCAGTAGGATTAGCATCAACTAGTCCCTGCAAATCACACCCCTCATGACCATGCAAATTAAAAGGTTGCAAATTTAGAGGAAGCAAATTGATTTCATCACGTAACCGAGCGCCGGCATTAGAGTGCAAGGAAGCAAACGGAAAGACAGACTCATCGAAAACAATATCACGGGAAATATACAAGCGACCCGTGGAAATATCAAGACACTTATAGCCTTTGTGCATGTTACTGTAACCAATGAAAGCACAATGTTTGGAGTGAAACTCAAGCTTGTGTCTATTGTATGGACGAAGATTAGGCCAACATGCGCACCCAAAAATACGCAACATAGAGTAATCACCCTTATGACCAAAGAGACGTTCCTGAGGTGCTTAAGATTGGATGACCTTACTAGGCAACCGATTGATCAAATATGCAGCGGTAAGAAAGGCTTCATCCCAATACTTAAGAGGCATAGATGCATATGCAAGAAGAGACAGACCAACTTCAACAATGTGTCTATGTTTACGCTCAGCAGGGCCATTCTGCTGATGCACATGAGGGCAAGAAACAAGATGTGAGATGCCCACTCGCTGAAAAAAGGAGTTAAGTTTTTGATACTCTCCTCCCCAATCATTTTGTACGGCCAGGATTTTCTTATCAAAGAGTCGTTCAACATGATGCTGAAAGTCATGGAATTTCTGAAACACATCAGATTTCTTTTTGAAAAGATATATCCACGTAAACTTGCTATAATCATCAATGAAACTCACATAGTATTTAAAACGACCAAAAGATTTTGAGGCGGGACCCCATACATCAGAAAACACAAGTTCAAGAGGAGAAGTGGACACACTAGATGACTTTGGATAGGGTAATTGATGACTCTTGGCCATATGACAAGTATCACAAACTGACTCTTTATTTGACTCACTAAACGGGATCTCGTTATCACGAAGAACTTGACGGACCACAACGGACGAAGGATGACCTAGGCGCCTATGCCATAACGACGAGGAGGACTTGGCCACACCATGAGCATGGCGACCAGGCGGAGACGTAGATGAAGATGGTAGAGGGTAAAGTCCGTCCACACATCTACCTTGGAGCAGAAACTCCCACGTGTCCTGATCCTTAATAGAAAAAGAATTAGGCCAATATTCAACAAAGGCATGATTATCTCGAGCGAGGCGACTAGTAGAAAGAAGACTCTTTTTGGCATTAGGAACACGAAGAATATTATTAAGATGCAGGTCATGGTTAGGGGTATGAATAACAGAGTGACCAATATGATGTATATCCATACCTGAACCACTAGCTGTATGAATTTGATTGTTTCCATGGTAGCGATCCCTCACATGTAGTTTCTCCAGTTCTCCAGTAATATGATCAGTAGCTCCAGAATCTGTATACCAGTTTGGATCAGTCCCATATGCGCCTCCAACAGCCATACCAGCAGATTTTTCTGGACCACGATAATTTTTTTGAAACCTTTTCCAGCAATTTAGAGCAGTGTGGCCTATTTTACCACACACCTGACAGGTCGGTTTATCACCACCGTATTGCTGATTCTGTGGGCAATACCCCTGGCTGCGCCCACCATTGCCACCTCCATTGTTGCGAGGATTATATCCACCTCGCTGATCATGACCATGTTGTTCATAGCCACGCTGTTCATAGCCACGATACTCGTAGCCATGCTGCTGATCGTATCCACGCTGGTCAGAATAGCCTCCACGTCCGCCATTGCGTCCACCTCGGTAGCCACCATGACCACCACGAGTTGCACCACGCTGGTCAGAATAGCCTCCACGTCTTGTTATCTTTTTGAGCTTTGTTCAATTGCGTGCGGAGTTGCACCACACGGGCCTTGGATTGCGACGAAAACATCTCCGTCACTGCCTTCCAAACACCACCAGAACTTGTTTGCCCTACCATCTGAGTGACAATCGAGGACGACATATTGCGGACAAGGAACCCAAGAACGCACTGATCAAGGGAGATCCAGCGAGCATAGTCAGGGTTTGGAACGGAAATTTCTTTCCCATCCTTGTCTGTAGCCATCGTCTCCTTAGTAGGCGCCGGCATTGATCCGTCCAGGAGCCCGAACAACTGCGCCCCACGGATTTCCGGCAAGATCATCGTCTGCCACACCAAGAAATTACCTCGGTTGAGCTTTTCAGAGAGAGAGAGATTCGCCGAGAGAGTTGGAGTGCTGCTGGGCGTCGAGGAAGAAGCCCCAAGCGACATGATGACGATGATGATCTGGTGATCGAGAACTTGGCGATAAAAAGCGACGGCGACTGAAGCGATCGAGAGGAGACGAATCTTGGAGTGATTGTTTAGCGATTGACAGGCTCTGATACCATATCAAATCTGAAAGGATCGTATGAGCGACTAGAGGGGGGGTGAATAGGAGCTACCCAATAAATTTAATTCTTTTCAAGTTAAGGCTAGACAAGAAGGTAAATTCTCTAGATGTGATACTAAGTGAATTTACCTAGAGTGACAAGCAAGCTAGCAATAACAATATAAGTAAAGGCACAAGTAAAGGATAGAGGTCACCGCAATGGAGACACGAAGACACGAGGATGTATTCCCGTAGTTCCTTCCTTGTTACGGGAAGTACGTCTACGTTGGAGAGGTGTGGTGCCACAAAGGCCACCAACGCCACAAAGGCTCACCCTATTCTCTGGTGAACAAGCCACAAAGGCGAGTTCACGCTCCACTAAGCGATGCCCTTGAAGGCGGCACGACACCTTTACACAAAGTATTGGGAAAAGCTCCACAACTCAATTGGAGGCTCCCAATAGGCCCACCAAGCTCTTACACACAAAGTCAAGCTTGGGGGACGGCTTCTTCCGGCTAGTAATCCGATGAATCACACAAGTAACAAGCCCCTCAACAAAGAGAGGGGGGAAATCAAATCGCCTTGGTGGAAGTGTAGATCTAGGTCTTCTCCCTCAAATCCCAAAAGGGCTTTGAGTTCTATTGGCTAGGGAGAGAGAACTTGAGCTTTGAAGCTTTGGAACAATGGAGGAGAGAGAGTGGAAGCCGCAGCCTTCACTTGGGGAAGAAGAAGGCTTTATATACTCCTCCTCGAAATGTAGCCGTTGCTGGTCGACTAGGGCCGGAGTCTCCGGCCAGGAGGGCCGGAGTCTCCGCCCTAAGTGACTCCAGGGCCGGAGTCTCCGGCCAGAGACAGAAGTCTCCGGCCCAACTCCGGCCTGGTCACTGCATAGACCAAACCTTTAGCAAACCCTAGCCCAGCCAGACAGACCGGAGTCTCCGGCCACTGGGACCGGAGTCTCCGCCCCACCCGGAGTCTCCGGCCAGAGACAAAGTCTCCGGCCCAACTCCGGGCTGGTCTCTGCTTAGACCAACTGGGAGGATTGCTCGGGCGATACTCCTAGGCCGGAGTCTCCGGCCACTAGGGCCGGAGTCTCCGCCCTAGAAGTAGCAACAGCAGTACTTCGAGGATCCCCTCTCCACCAATTCCACCTTCGCAAAGCACCCTATTAGACCACTAAGCCCTAACTCCACTACTGGACTACGGGCTTCGATCTTTTCTTCCCTTTTTGGGTGAACCTCCGCGAGATTCTGAATTAACCTAGAAAATCTGCAGAACTTAAATAGAATGGTTAATTCACCAAATGTTGTTAACAAACACCAAAATACATTTATTAGGGAAATGCCCTTTCAATCTCCCCCTTTTTGGTGTTTGATGACAACATAAGGATTTGCAAGATATAAACACAATAAAATGAAATATATAGCAAAAGCTCCCCCTACTTGTGTGCACAACACCATTTGCATTTGAACATGAGCCACACAAGTAAGAATCATCACTCCCCCTATATATTTTACAATTATACCAAGTGCAAGAAATAATATATGAGACTAACCAATAAGCATATAAGTAAGACTAACAATATAGCACACATTTAATAGTCTTACTAAGCAACATAAGCACTTAAGTCTCACACACATAACATACCACACACATTTAAACGGTTCAACACTAAGATAGATGAGACACAACATGAAAGTCCATGAAGTTGTGTCTCGACCAAAGCAAAGCAAACGAAGTGCAAATCCAAATAACCACCCCATGCAAATCCCAACGAAGACAACCTAGTAGAGCTACTTCTCCCCCTTTGGCATCGAGACACCAAAAAGGGAAAAGAGCGATGCTACACGCCCATGAGATCACTCGTCGTCTTCATCCTCGGGCTCGTCCTCGGAACCGGCATTGAAGTCCTCATCTCCTTCTTCAATATCATCAGAAGCCATGGGCTTCTTGCCATGACGCACATTGGAGGTGCCAGAGGTGACCTCCTCAAATGCCTGCCAGTCAGTCAGACCCTTGCTCCACTTGCCATAGCTGTGAGTACCGGATGAAGAAGAGGAAGGAGGTGATTCCACATAGCCCGGTTGAGATTTCCGAAAGGCCTTGTGAAGAACAGCTTGATTGTCATTGATGTGCTTTTGAGCGATGTAGCTCTCATATTGCTTGTGGCGGATGTCCACATTCATGCAAAGCACATTCCTTTGGAACCAATTGAGCTTCTTGTACTCTTGAGCAAACTCATTGTTGGAGCTAGAGCCGGCATTGCTAGCATGCTTCATCCTTGGGCCCCTTCTAGTGGACACTCCCTCGGCAAAGGCATCATCATCTTCACCTCTCATTGGAGCAAAAGGTTCCTTGGAGTGACCGGTGGGTTCTTTGCGTTGAAGCTTCACAACCTTGTGATCCACAAAGTTTGCATCGAGAAGAGGAAGGTTGAGACCTTGAGCACGGATGAGCCTCATGATAAATGGGGCATAGAGAGGAGTCTTCTTGCTGAGAATGCAATCATTGATTTCCTTGTGAATGAAATCCATCACATCAAGCGGCTCAACATGTGCGGTTTCTCCTTGGCAATAGACTTCATGAGAGTAGGCCAAGAGATTCACCAAGGCCTTGCGAATAGCATCAAAGTTGCCGGCTTGAGGGGCAATGGAGGCCCGTAATATGCGGAGCAAGATGTTGGACCGTTTGGACAGCCCAAGAGTGCCCCCAATGACAATCTTCTTGTCATTCCCGGTGTAGAGAGGAGCAAGCTTCTTCTTCTCATAGTACTCCCCATCCACATGCATCCTCATGCCACTAGGAGTAGTAGCACCACGGAACTCATATCCAAGGAGAGCAGCAAAGTCCATGAAGTTGGAGTGACAAACCTCTTCTCCGGTCATCCAAGTCATGGGGATCTCCTCACCATCTCCAAACACCAAGGTAGCAAAGAACTGTTGGACCAATGTGATGTTGTAGGACTCTTGAATCTTCATGAGTGGATGGAGCCCAAGCTTGCGAGTGATCCACACAGCCTCTCCGAAGTATGCACTGTACTTGGCAAAGTGAGAGAAATCCATCACCGTCTGAGGGCAAACCGGATACTTCTTGAGGGAAGCATAGAATTCCTTCATGATCAGCTCTTGCTCTTTGCGGAAAAAGCAACGGTCGCGGGAGTTCCGCGCGAGAGTGTACATATCCCTCTTCCTCATTTCAACAAACTCAGATGCTGATAGCCCTTCCAGAGTCACAAGACTATCAAACTTGACCTTCTTAGCTGCCTCAGCTCGTTCCTCTTCGGCCATCCTTGTCTTGAGCCTCTTAGCATCTCTAGCTTGCTGAGCAATGATAGACCTCTGAGAAAGCTCCCCTGTGGCGGGATTGACAACCAACTTGTCCTTGCTATGGGCTGCCGGCTTCCGAGAACCACCTGCACCGGAGTCCATTGGCGCAAATCGGTCGGTGGGGAGGATCCCACAACCTCCAAGGGAAGATTGGCCGGTGGCACGGCGGATCCCGGGGCTTGGGAGAGCTCCGGGCGTCGATCTATGAAGAGGGGGCGGCAGGGGGCGAGTGTAGGGCACGGGGGCGGATGGGGAAGAATGAACCGTTCTTCCCCACCCCGTGCCCTGAGTGATTTTTGAAACTGCCCGGGCCGGAGTCTCCGGTACTTACCCCGGAGTCTCCGGCCCACCGGAGTCTCCGGGCTGTAAGCCCCGGAGTCTCCGGCCCCCCTCGACCAGATCAACATTTATGGTGTGTAGGACATGTCAATTAGAGATTAGATTTGTTTTAGGATGAGATGGGCTTGGGATGGACACATTGTCACTGTGTGGTACAACATGCTCATGTTTGCAAACATGCAAACAAAATCAAATAAGACCAAACATGAGCATCTTCCCATAAAAATAAGGCAATAAAACCAAATGGGAAACTCCTCCACTAGGGAGGTTGGTGACCAAAGGGCCACCATGTATGAGTACAAAGGTATGGCACCGCGAAGATATATCTTGGGCCCAAAACCTAGACTCATCGATTAAGCTCAAAGGTGTCACAAATGACAAGATAGAACAATACGCTTACTATTGGCATTATGGGGGGAGGGATAGCCCAATCAATTTGGACCGCACTCCCCCTATATCCATGCCCACATCTAGAACAACACACGCGTTAGAGTATGGGAGTAAATGCACCTAGCTCAAGCCACATTGCTTGAATCAATGATATTTAGTTCATGCCTCAATTCCCGGAATCTTGCTTCATCAAGAGGCTTTGTGAATATATCGGCAAGTTGCTCATGAGTGCCAACATAAGATAGATCAATTTCTCCTCGGTTGACATGATCCCGAATGAAATGATGACGAATCTCAATATGCTTCGTCTTATTGTGTTGCACCGGGTTGTGAGCGATCTTGATTGCACTTTCATTATCACACAAAAGAGGCACTTTGTCAAAAATGACACCGTAATCCTTCAAAGTTTACCTCATCCATAAGAGTTGTGCACAACAACTAGCCGCGGCTACATATTCGGCTTCGGTGGTAGAGAGAGACACACAATTTTGTTTCTTAGATGACCAACACACCAAAGACCTACCAAGAAATTGGCAAGCCCCGGAGGTTGATTTCCATTCCACTTTGTCTCCCGCCCAATCCGAATCCGAGTAACCTATAAGATCAAAACTTGCTCCTTTTGGATACCAAAGACCAAAGTTAGGGGTATTCACCAAATATCGAAAGATTCTCTTGACCGCCACTAAGTGGCTTTCCTTTGGTGCGGCTTGAAAACGTGCACAAACTCCCACACTTAACATAATGTCCGGTCTAGATGCACAAAGGTAAAGCAAGGAACCAATCATAGATCTATAGAGTTTTTGATCCACTTCTTTACCATTAGGATCGAGATCAAGATTAACCTTTGTTGGCATGGGAGTCTTTGCACCTTTGACTCCTATCATCTCGAACCTCTTGAGCATGTCTTGGGTATATTTGGCTTGGTTCACAAAAGTCCCTCCCTTCAATTGTTTAACTTCAAATCCAAGGAAGAACTCCAACTCCCCCATCATAGACATCTCAAACTTGTCGGTCATGAGCTTGGCAAACTCATTATTGAAAGCTTTGTTAGTAGAACCAAATATAATATCATCAACATATATTTGGCAAATGAAAAGCTCCCCATTGACCTTCTTAGTAAAAAGAGTGGGATCGATCACCCCAATTTCAAAACCACGATCAACCAACAACTCTTTAAGGTGCTCATACCACGCACGTGGGGCTTGTTTGAGGCCATAGAGTGCCTTATCAAGTTTGTAAACGTGGTTAGGAAACTTAGGGTTTTCGAAGCCCGGGGGTTGCTTCACAAAAACCAATTCATTTAAGGGACCGTTGAGAAATGCACTTTTAACATCCATTTGTTGAAGATTAAAGTTATGATGTGATGCATATGCAAGTAAGATGCGAATGGATTCAAGACGGGCAACGGGAGCGAAAGTTTCACCAAAGTCAATACCCTCAACTTGGGAGAAACCTTGAGCCACCAATCTTGCCTTATTACGTATGACTATGCCATTTGCATCTTGCTTGTTCTTGAAGATCCACTTGGTCCCAATGACATTACGGCAATCTTTAGGCCTTTCTACTAGAGTCCACACATTGTTGCGCTCGAAGTTGTTGAGTTCATCATGCATGGCATCAAGCCAATCCGGATCCTCAAGCGCCTCATAAACTTTCTTGGGTTCTACACAAGAGACAAAAGCATGATGAGAGCAAAAGTTAGAAAGTTGCCTCCTAGTGGAGACACCTTTACGAACACTCCCAACCACATTTTCCAAGGATATGCTTCTTCGTCGTAGAATGGACTCAAGCTTCTTCTCACAGCGAGTGCGAGCCTCAAGAGGAGATTCTTGAGAGACTACTTGATCATCTTCATGATCACTGTTCTGGTCCTCGCCATGACCATCAAGTGGATTGCCTTGATCATCAAGTGGCCCATAGCCACGGAATTCCGAAGGATCTTCATCAAAGGCTTGATCACCCCCGGAGACTCCGGTATCCATACCCGGAGACTCCGGTATAGGCCGGAGAGTCCGGACCACAGGGGTCGGAGACTCCGGGCAAGATTGCTCGGTGGGATGATCTTGAGGTTGAGGGTGTGCAGCTTGTCTTTGGTCAATGTCCTGTATGTGTTCAGCAGGTGAAGGCTCCACATGTGTAGAGCATTGTCCTTCTCCTTCGGCCAAAAGGTGTCCCTCAATGGGCCGGAAGAATCCGACACCCATTCTTCTTATGGCTTGGGGAGGAATTTCGTCACCTACATCACGAACACAACTTTGTCCTACAAAGGAACCATTATCCTCATCGAACCTCACATTACAAGTCTCTATAACATGCCCGGTGGACTTGCTATAGATCCTATAGGAATGTGAGTCCGTGGAGTAACCAACAAAGATACCCTCTAAAGCTTCAAAATCAAATTTTGACAAACGAACACCTTTCTTGAGATAGAAACACTTACAACCAAATACCCGGAAGTACTTGATGTTGGGCTTTTGCCCGGTAAGAATTTCATATGGAGTCTTGTTCAAGTTCTTGCGGAGATAAAGCCGGTTGGTGGCATGGCATGCGGTATTGATAGCTTCGGCCCAAAAGTTGTATGGAGACTTGAACTCCGCCAACATAGTTCTTGCCGCATCCATAAGAGTCCGGTTCTTCCTCTCGGCAACTCCATTTTGTTGCGGGGTATATGCAGCGGAATATTGATGTTTGATACCCGCATCACTAAGAAACTCATTTAAGGAGTAGTTCTTGAACTCGGTGCCATTGTCACTTCTTATAGTCAATATGGTGGTATTGAATTGACGCTCAACTTCGGTGGCAAAGTCTTTGACGGTTTGTTGGGTCTCACTCTTGAACTCAAAGAAATAAACCCAAGTGTATCTTGAATAGTCATCGACAATCACCAAGCAATATTTCTTGCCACCAAGACTTGCATAAGTGGGAGGTCCAAAGAGATCCATGTGAAGGAGCTCCAAGCACCTCTTGGAAGAGATAATAGTCTTGCTTGGATGACTTGTTTCATGCATCTTTCCTTCAATACATGCCCTACAAACACGATCTTTGGCAAAAGAAACATCCTTTAGTCCGAGTATGTGGCCGCCGGTGTAGAGATTTTGCAAAGCTCTCATATTGACGTGGGCTAACCGGCGATGCCAAAGCCATCCCACGTCGGCCTTAGCAATTAGGCATATCGCGACCGTAGTGGGTTTCTCCGAAAAGTCCACCACATACAAGCCATTTTCGACATACCCAACAAAGGCAACCTTGAGAGACTTACTCCACATGACGACCACAATATCAACATCAAAATATGTGGCATAGCCCATAGTAGCAAGTTGATGAACGGAAAGTAGATTATAACCAATGGTTTCGACAAGCATGACATTCACTAGGGACACGTCCGGAGTGATCACCACCTTACCGAAACCAAGTACCTTAGAGGATGAATTATCACCATAAGAGACCGTGACATTTGAAGTATTGGGCTTTAGATCTTCCACAATATTTTTGCTTCCGGTCATGTGGCTTGTGGCACCACTATCAATAATCCATTTTACTCCTCCGGAAGCAATGTCCTACACGAGATTAATTCTTGGTTTTAGGTCCCCATCTTTGAATGGGTCCTCTTTTGTTAGTCACAAGAATCTTAGGTACCCAAATAGCATATTCAATGAAACCATTATAGGGACCAACATATTTAGCATAGACATCACCATAATAGTCCCTAAGAAGAACATAATGAGGATTATATTTTCCTGCAAAATTATTATGAGAAGGGCCGGAGACTCCGGTCTTTGGGGGCGGAGACTCCGAGGTAGATGAACTAACCGGAGACTCCGGAGCCTTTGACCCGGAGACTCCGGTCTCCTCGATTTTCTTCTTTCCTTTCAGCTCCTCCCACTCCTCCTCGGTGTAACAAATATCAAAGGGGACATGAGGAGTAGGAGCAGCAGCAGGCTTTGTCTTCTTCTTGTTCTTCTTGTTCTTCTTCTTCTTTGAGGACTCGGCCACCAAACAAAGATCCCCTTTCTTTGAGGACTCGGCAACAAAACCGAGGCCCTCCTTTCCCTTGTACAATCTTTGATTGTTCAAGAGATCATTGAGATTCTTCTCTCCTTGAATGCAAGTGGCAAGGCCCTTAGCAAGATCGGCCTTCAACCTATTGTTCTCCTCAATGATATCACTATGATCACAAATAGAGTTAGAAGAACAAGGAACTTCAATAACTTGCATTGGGGGGACTTTAGATTGTTCAATAGTTAGTTGAATTTGAAGTTGTTCACGAATCTTGGTGAGATGAGAGAATTTGCCCTCCAAAGCCTTGTGAGCTTCTTCAAGCTTCTCAAACTTCTCACAAAGATCATTATGACCAACGTCAAATTCAACTTTCTCCTTTTTAAGCAACTTGACCATAGCGAGAGCATGGTCACGTTCTTTAGTGAGTTTTGACAAGATTAGATTATGAGACTCTTCTAGTCCCAACAATTTCTCCTCTAAAGAGACTCTCAAGTTTTGCTCTTCTTCGAGCTCAATTGATAGAGAGCCAATATCATCGGCGGCTAATCTTTCCAACTCCTCCTTCTCCTTGATGGTGTCATGGGCATCACCAAGTTCACACATTAGTGTCTCAACGTATATCTTGGTTGGCCCCTTCATGTTAGCAAGAAAATCATCACAAGAAACTAGTTCTTTCTTAATCTTAAGACTACTCACATCATCCAAAGAGGTAGTATTGGAATGTGATGATGAAGGAGTAGGTGATGAGGTTACCTCCGAGGCCTTAGCCATAAGACACTTGTGAGTGGTGATGATGGCATTCTCATTTAGTGAGTTGAAGAGGGATGTAGGTGGTGTGGAGACAATGGTAATGGCGGCCACTTCTCCATTCTCTTCATCAATGGAGTCATCATCATCGGACTCGGAGTCATACTCCTCATGAACCACCAATACCCTTTCTCCTTTCTTCTTGTTGTCCTTGTTCCCATGCTTCTTGGATGGGTAGAACTTGGATGACCGGCGCTTGGGGACGAGCCGGCCCTCATTGTCCTCCTTGTTCACATAAGGACATTCGGCGATGAAGTGCTTGATTCCACCACAATTGTAGCAATGCCTCACTTTAGAGTCACCACCTTTTCTTGGAAAGGATTTGAACTTGGACCCCTTCGTCTTGTGCTTGTTGGCATCCCAAAAGGCACTTGCATTGAGAGCCAAGTGTTCATGGAGTGCCAACTTGAGATCTTCCGTAGACCAACACTCTTCTTCATATATTTCTTCTTCTTCTCCTCCTTGCTTGGACACCACCTTGGCCTTGAGAGCAAGATTGTGAACACCTTGTCCGGCAAGAACACGGGCTCTAGTTTCTTCCGCGTTCTTCTTCAAGATAGACACGGCGGTGAACTCGCAAAGAACTTCATTTGAGGTCATACTCCCAAAATCCGGTCTTGAACGGATTATCTCGGACCGCATGGGTTCTCTTGGATTGATGGAGGTGATGAACATACGTTTGATATAGTCATCACCATTGTCTTTGCACCCAAATCCGGTCAAGGCCGTTGCAAGAGCCAAGATCCTTTGGTACATCTCATCGGGAGTCTCATTATCACGCATAATGAAATCCCTTTCTTCACTCTTGAGCTCATCAAACTTGGAGGACCGAATACTTTCATTCCCAATGAAGAGCATAGTGAGATAGTCCCATACTTCCTTGGCGGTGCTCAAGTTGTTGACGTGTACCGCATGAGTATCCGGTACGGCTTGTTGAAGGAGATGCTTGGCGGTGGCATTGAGTTGCTCATCAACTTCTTCCCTTCCGGTCAAGTTGAGAGGATCATGAGGTGCAAAGCCATTTTGTATGACTCTCCATAAATGAGTAGAAGAGCTAGAAATATGAGATTTCATTAGTCCTTGCCATTTAATAAAATTGCGAGAATCAAGCTTAGGAGGGAAACCCATGTTGTTAATGTGTGGCATAGGATAATGGACCGGCGGAGGTGAGTAAGTGTTAGGGGGTGGAATGTTAGCACCCTTTGCCGGACCATCATTTTCCTTAGGAGGGTCACCTTTATTTTTGGCGGAGGTGGAGCCATTGTTAGGTGGCTTCACCTTAGCCAAGGAGAGTTCCACACTAGGTGTGGTGTTTGGTTCGGTGGGCCCGGAAGGTTTTCTTCCAAAATATTCCTCAAACATAGCCTTCATCTCCAATCTCATAGTGGTTTGCATTGTGTCCAAGGACGCCAAATGCTCCTCACGTGAGATTGAAGAGGAAGAGATAGATGGAGGAGTATCCTCGGGAGAAGTTTCTTTATCCTTATCCCCTTCCATGGTCGCTCAAACTCTTAGGCGGTTAAGCCCGAATAAGAGACCACGCTCTGATACCAATTAAAAGGATCGTATGAGCGACTAGAGGGGGGGTGAATAGGAGCTACCCAATAAATTTAATTCTTTTCAAGTTAAGGCTAGACAAGAAGGTAAATTCTCTAGATGTGATACTAAGTGAATTTACCTAGAGTGACAAGCAAGCTAGCAATAACAATATAAGTAAAGGCACAAGTAAAGGATAGAGGTCACCGCAATGGAGACACGAAGACACGAGGATGTATTCCCGTAGTTCCTTCCTTGTTACGGGAAGTACGTCTACGTTGGAGAGGTGTGGTGCCACAAAGGCCACCAACGCCACAAAGGCTCACCCTATTCTCCGGTGAACAAGCCACAAAGGCGAGTTCACGCTCCACTAAGCGATGCCCTTGAAGGCGGCACGACACCTTTACACAAAGTATTGGGGCAAGCTCCACAACTCAATTGGAGGCTCCCAATAGGCCCACCAAGCTCTTACACACAAAGTCAAGCTTGGGGGACGGCTTCTTCCGGCTAGTAATCCGATGAATCACACAAGTAACAAGCCCCTCAACAAAGAGAGGGGGGAAATCAAATCGCCTTGGTGGAAGTGTAGATCTAGGTCTTCTCCCTCAAATCCCAAAAGGGCTTTGAGTTCTATTGGCTAGGGAGAGAGAACTTGAGCTTTGAAGCTTTGGAACAATGGAGGAGAGAGAGTGGAAGCCGCAGCCTTCACTTGGGGAAGAAGAAGGCTTTATATACTCCTCCTCGAAATGTAGCCGTTGCTGGTCGACTAGGGCCGGAGTCTCCGGCCAGGAGGGCCGGAGTCTCCGCCCTAAGTGACTCCAGGGCCGGAGTCTCCGGCCAGAGACAGAAGTCTCCGGCCCAACTCCGGCCTGGTCACTGCATAGACCAAACCTTTAGCAAACCCTAGCCCAGCCAGACAGACCGGAGTCTCCGGCCACTAGGACCGGAGTCTCCGCCCCACCCGGAGTCTCCGGCCAGAGACAAAGTCTCCGGCCCAACTCTGGGCTGGTCTCTGCTTAGACCAACTGGGAGGATTGCTCGGGCGATACTCCTAGGCCGGAGTCTCCGGCCACTAGGGCCGGAGTCTCCGCCCTAGAAGTAGCAACAGCAGTACTTCGAGGATCCCCTCTCCACCAATTCCACCTTCGCAAAGCACCCTATTAGACCACTAAGCCCTAACTCCACTACTGGACTACGGGCTTCGATCTTTTCTTCCCTTTTTGGGTGAACCTCCGCGAGATTCTGAATTAACCTAGAAAATCTGCAGAACTTAAATAGAATGGTTAATTCACCAAATGTTGTTAACAAACACCAAAATACATTTATTAGGGAAATGCCCTTTCAAAATCATTATGGGAAGCGTTACCCTAAACGTGGGCCGCTGGTGTATATTTATATCAGACAACATACAGGAGATTTACATCGAGAAGAGACTACATCGATCACGGTATCGAGTCGGTACCGAGTCGGTATCGAGGGGAGAGTCCTTCTATGATACATCGTTTAACATGCCCCTGCTCCGGTGACCATCCAAGCGCGCCGCCCGCAGCACCCCCGGACTCCTAGTGCGCCTCCCTGGATTCCCTGCTCTGGCGTCCATTCGAGTGCACCGTCCGCACCACCCTTGGCCTCCCAGAGCGCCGGCCTGGATTTCTTGCTCCGGAAGGGTGATTTTTTGGTTGACTGGATGGAACCGGCGAGGGCGAGCTGAGCAGATGGCCTTGACCTGGTCTACACGCCCAAGGAAGATTCTCTTTGCCTTTTTTGTTATAGAACTAGGGGACACTGTTGCTTCTTTCGTGGATTGGAAACGGGACACGGCCAGCATAGCAGGTCTCGACAACAAGTTCAAACGGAAGGTAACGGTAGCACGGATCATGAAGCATATCTAATGTCTTGCACCATATGCACAACTATTACCGGTGGTAGCAAATCTGCATCGATATTTGTATTATGTGCATCCCTGGTATCATGGGTATTTGATATATTTTATATATAGTTGATCAAACTTCATAACGTGTTTGCCTTGGACTTAAACTAATAGGCAATGTAATTGGGGAGGGAGGAATAGACACATGTCATAGAGTGGGGAAGATAACAACCAATCTTATCACATGGAATCAAGAAACATGCAACTAATTCTTCTATGTATTGAAGTTTTCAAAAAATTAAGGACACTACTCGCTCAAAAAAACTTTTAAAAAATTACACATAATAACACACATGACCGACACGTGCCATCTGTGACTAGACAAATACACATAATAGTACGAGAAGATTCTCCAAAAAAGTGACACCTCCAAAAGGGGGGCGACATGCAAGCGTTCTAAGCTCTAAATGATAAACTAAGGATATTGATACGTCTCAAACGTATCTATAATTTTTGATGCTCCATGCTTGTTTTTACACCATTTGCCTATTGTTTCGTTACACTTAGTGGCACTTTTATGCATTTTCCGGAACTAACCTATTAACAAGTGCCACAGTGCCAGTTTCCTGTTTTCTGCTGTTTTTGTGTTTCAGAAGTGATACACAGGAAATATTCTCGGAATTGGACGAAACAAGTTCCTGAAGCCTTATTTTACCCGGAAGCTTCCAGACATCCGAAGAGGTGTCAGAGGGGGGCCACCAGGGCCCCAAACACATGCCTGGCGTGGCCACCCCCTTGGCCGCGCGGGGCCCGTGTGTGGGCGCCTGGTCCACCCCCTGACATCGCCCCTTCGCCTATAAGAAGCCTCGGGACGGAAAAACCTAAGCCCCCGATCAGATTTCCAGAAAGAGTTCCGCAGTTCCGCCGCCACCGTCGACGAATTTCGGGGGACAGAAGTCTCTGTTCCGGCACCCTGCCGGGACGGGGAAGTGCCCCCGGAGCCATCTCCATCGGTCTCCATCGCCGTCTCCGCCATCTCCATCGACCTCACCGCCATCTCCATCAACCTTGCTGTCTCCTATGATGAGGAGGGAGTAGTTCATCCCCGGGGTTAAGGGCTCTACCGGTAGCTATGTGGTTCACCTCTCTCTCCCATGATGTGATCTTTATGTGATCGTGAGCTTTGTATCATGTTGAACAAGTACATGTTATTATTCAGATATTTTGTGTACTCTACAATGTTATTAAAGTAATCTATTCCTCCTGCTATGGTGTAACGGTGACAGTGCGTGCATCATGGTGGTACTTGGTTTAGGCTATGATTGTGATCTCTTGTGGATTATGAGAATAATTATTGCTATGATAGTTTGAGTGATCTATTCCTCCTTTCATGGTGTAATGTTGACAGTGTGTGCACCGTGTTAGTACTTGGTTTAAGTTGCAATGATTTCTATCTTGAGTTGTGCTTTGATTTGGGTATCTCTATGAGTGGTGTTTGTCAAGTACTTGATGAACTTTAAGGGGTGCTTCCGTAGCCACTACACGATGATTAGTGATGTTCAATAGAAGAGTAATTCAGAGTACCTTAGCAAAGAGAAGTTATTTGTTCAGTCATGTTATATTGTTGGGAGTGTGTCCACTAGTGAAAGTA
The DNA here is from genome assembly GCA_007115705.1 of Dactylis glomerata. Lineage (NCBI taxonomy): Eukaryota > Viridiplantae > Streptophyta > Magnoliopsida > Poales > Poaceae > Dactylis > Dactylis glomerata. Next base: position 4,742,467 of record QXEO01000464.1, on the reverse strand, counting down.
TGATCCCTAGGCCTTGTTTCCAAGCATTGCACACCGTTTACTTCCTGTTTTGTTACTTGTTTGCTCGCAGCGATATTTATTTCACATCACGTTTGCTACTTATAATCATTCATACCGCTTGTATTTCACTATCTCTTCACCGAACTAGTGCACCTATACATCTGACAAGTGTATTGGGTGTGTTGGGGACACAAGAGACTTTCTGTATCGTAATTGCAGGGTTGCTTGAGAGGGATAGCTTTGACCTCTAACCTCCCTGAGTTCGATAAACCTTGGGTGATCCACTTAAGGGAAACTTGCTGCTGTTCTACAAACCTCTGCACTTGGAGGCCCAACAAGTGTCTACAAGAATAGAAGTGCGTAGACATCAAGCTCTTTTCTGGCGCCGTTGCCGGGGAGGTAAGGTAAAAGGTACTCGCATCCTCCTGTGTGAGTACTCGGAGTTATTTCCTTTAGATTCTGCAATTACATCTTTTTGTTTCTTGTTTTTATTTTCACTAGTTAGGCTTAATGGAAAATAAAGAGTTCTTTAGTCTTTTTTCTGAGTTTAGATTTAATGAGAAAATTGAAAATCCTTTGGAGCTTATTTCGCATAGCAATGTTATTAGTACGAATGCTTTGAATCCTGTTATTGCTAATGCTATGGAAAAGTCTAAGCTTGGGGAAGCTGGTTTTGTTAAGTATGATATTTTTAGTCCCCCAGCTTTAGTGGAGAAAGTTTGCTCTGATGATATTTTATCTCCCATATGTGATGTTTCTAATGATGCTTGTGCTCCTCATCCTTTTGAAATACCTATGAAGATTGTTGAACGTGTTATGAATAACCGCTATTCAGGAGATGTCCCTCCGGGTGATCATTTACTCTTTATACAAGAATTATGCGAGTTGTTCAAGTGTGCAGGTATTTCATCAAACCAAGTTAAGAAGAAGCTATTCTCTTTATCATTGAAAGGCAGAGCTGAGGAGTGGTATCGGCTGCTTGAAGATGGTCCATCTATTGCATGGGAGGAAATTGTGCCTCTCTTTTATTCCAAGTTTTATCCTTCAAGTGAAATTCATAAAGATCGTAATCGGATATATAACTTTTGGCCTCATGAGGGAGAAAGCATTGCCCAAGCATGGGGAATATTGAAGTTACTAATGCATAAATGTCCTATTCATGATCTTCCCCGTAATATTATTATTAATAATTTTTATGCAAGGCTTTCAGGACATTACAAGGACTATCTAGATGCATGCTTCGATGGGTCTTTCACAAGCAAGGATGTCGACACCAAGTGGGGTCTGCTTGAAACAATTCAAAACAATATTGAAGGTTGGGATAGCGACAAAGGTAAAGGATCAGGTATGAATTACGAGTTTGATTGCATTAAGTCTTTTGCTGAAACTGCTAATTTTCAAGAGCTTAGTGCTAAATATGGTCTTGATCCTCAAATTATGGTTGATTGCTTTAAAGCCTTTGCTTCCCATATGAATGTTCCTAAAGGAAATGGGGACGTGTATCATGAACCTTTTAAGGACACTTGCATAGAAAGTGATATTGTTATTGATGATTGCAATAAATATGCTCAAACTTCTAAAAGTACTATTTCTTATAAGCATGTTAATTTTTGTGGAGTACATAGACCTTGTGAACAGAGTTACAACAAGGAAGATTATTGCATCACCCACGCAAATGAAGAAACCAGTATGTGGTACAAGGATATAGGTGAGATCGGTAAAAAGGTTTGTGAGCTTTATCCTTTTCTTTGTAAACATTGCGATGACATAGGTCATTTTAATTTCCAATGCTCAAACCCTAATAGTTACTCTTATAGTACCTTAAGTTTGTATTGTGACGACAAGATTACTCCCAATCAGTATGATGAGCTCATTTTGTTCTTGGCGTGTGACGAGATATCTAGAAAGATTGCTTTGATAGATATGCATGATGATGATATTAATAGCACCCTTCGTGGTTGTCGTCTCTATTGTGCTAAAGATTGCCTTGCTAATACTTACATTCAAAATCTTATAAAACTTGATATTTTGCCAAGCTATGACAGGACTGATAGATGTTTTTATCTTATTAATAGAGAGGAGGAATCCTCCAAAGTTTCTTCTGTTGTTCCTGTTAGCAAACCAGATTATGTGGAGAAGATGCCCTTCCCTCCTAAAGAATATGTGGAGAAGATGCCCTTCAAGTCTCTCCCTCCTAAAGGAGAGAGTAAGAAGAGTAAGAAGAAGAAGAAGAAGAAGAGGAGTAAAAGGCGAGAGGACACGGTATCTTCCCCTAAGCGTTATGATCCTGCTATAGATTATGATAATTCTGATTGGGATGATGTTCCTATGCCTATTACCTATGTTAGTGATCATGATTGGGAAAAGCACTCTACTTTTGATATTGAAAATCTTTTTGGTGCCAATTCTAAGGTTAATAATTGTTGTACCATTAGTGCTATCCATGTTCCTTCTTATGATGATATGTTTGATGAGTATGCTTTGCGACATAGTAGTTCTCTAGCTTGTGATGATGGGTATAATATTTTCAGTTCACCTACTTTTGAGGAGAAAATTAGTTATGATTGCAATATGCCTCCTGTTTTTGATGATTATGGTGATGAGAATAATTATTCTATTGATTCTGCTCCTACTACTATTGTTCATGTGGGGAGTATTAATCCTTTTATGCATGTGGCTCATGATAGGGATGCTTTATGTGATAGTTATATTGTTAGTTCTATTCATGATGCTACTAAAAGTTATTATGAGAGAGGGAAACATGGTTTGATGGATCTCAACAATATTAAGTTTCCCCTCTTTATGTTGCAATTCTTGAAGTTGTACTTGTTTTGCCTTCCTATGCTTTTTGCTTTGCGCTTTTATGACTTGTCTCTTTACAAGACTATTTTTCATAGGAAGTGGTTCAGATTTAAATGTCTTCCATACTTGCTTTTTGATGCTCTCTATTGCTTTAAGTTCCTATATGGCGTCTTTGCCTCAAGCTTTTATATGGCGCCCACATGAGCATCTTTGCAAATTACTGCGCCTAGCTCAAAGGCGTTAAAGAAAAGCACTCTTGGGAGATAACCCATTGTTTACTTTTCAGTACTTTTTCTTTTATTTGAGTCTTGGAAGTCATTACTACTGTAATGACCGCTCCTTATCTTGTTTATTTCGTTTTTGTGCCAAGAGAAGCCTCTAATTTGAGTGAGGTAATGATTTGGGGATGTTGCTGTCCTGAAACTGTTTTCGGTAATGCACCGTAAAAATTCGTGAAAATTCTCTGTTTATCTTTTGGACCTGCGATTTCTTGTGCATATGCCCCAGGTTATATCCAAACTTTTCTTAGTTGAACACTTTTTGATTTGAGCAACGGAAAATCCCTCAAAAATTCGTCCTTTGTCAGCTGTTCAGTTTTGACAGATTTCTGCCAATATTTGTTTTTGCCACTTTATCGCTTTCTTTTGAGTTCTTTTTGATCATGGAACTCTTGTGGAAGTTGCTACAGTAGTATATACTTTATATGTGGTGGTTTTGGGTTGAAACCTGAAGCTAAAAGAGGTTGAATATATTTTATGCTTACACTAATGTTGCTAACAGAATTGTGTTTAGTTTTGTATGAAGGAAGTTTTCAAGTGTAGGGATTGGAGAATGATGAGATGAGTTGAAGAATGGACAAAAGCTCAAGCTTGGGGATGCCCATGCATCACCCCAAGAAATATCCAAGAAATACAAGCGTCAAAGCTTGGGGATGCCCCCGAGGCACCCCTTCTTCATCGGCAAAAATCAGGTCACCTTTCAAGACACTATATTTTTATTGCTTCATGCACTATATGTTTTTCTTGGAGCGTTAGTTGTTTTAGTTTTCTTAGTTAGTTTAGTTTTGTTTGCTGCAATAAATGGTTAGATCACATCATGTTTCTTTTGGAGGAGATGAACTCGTTTTCATTTGCCAAGAACACTCAGTTTTTCACTCTTATCGTTCACCGAGTGTTCTTCTTTTTCTGCTACTGCTTTTGGTTTTTGTTTTCGCCTTGATTTGCATTCAGACCTTCTTATATTTATTTATCAAGGTGTATTTTTGCCTCTGGTCTTTATTGGTATTCATCAAAAGAGGTGTTTATAAAATTTTCAAATGGTGTTGGAAAAGAGAAAAAGCTTTGTGCAAAATAGTGGTACAAGAAGGAGCTTGTGTAGACTGCGGCTTAGGCTTTTTCATGTCATGTTTGATGTCTTTTTGATAGTATGCTTAGTGGTTTTGCTGTAGCATGACTTGTCTCAAATAACTGAGATTGCTTAATGAGCCTTTGAAAAAATCATGCGTTGTTTTTATTGTATGGAAGCATTATTTTGGTTTTCTCCTTGATGCTTTATTTGGGTTGACTTGGCGCATGCTCACACATGATAGACTCTTCCAAAGTCGCCATTAGCCTTCATGATCATTTAGTTTTTGACTTTTGATGCCATCGTATGCTTCTTTTAATGTCGCTTTGTCGCTTTGCATGATTATGGCCATTACTGCTCTCTTAGTTGGTCGCTCCCAGTCTTTTGCTAGCCCTCACCTTGTACTGAGTATGAGCTCTACTCGTGCATCCAACTCCTAAAAGCCAAGTTTACCAAAGTGTCCACCATACATACCTACTAGCAATTTGCTATTCCAAGTAAATTTGACTTGCTTTTATATTCTCTTCAAATTAAACTCTTACCAGTGTTATGCGAAATTCGGTCAGTAAAGCTCTCACAAACCGGAAGGCACACTTTACTTTTTCCCGTTCTTAAAATTTTGACATTGTGGTCTTTTATGTTGAGTTGTTATGCTTGCAAGTTGTAAGTTGGATTCTAGCCCAGCCATGCTGTCATGGGGCAAGCTTTCAACATTGCACTTCCTTTTGAGTTGATATCGTGATCTTTTGTTTATGGATGCCCGCTGTGTGAAATGAATTGGGAATCTTGTGAGGATCATGGAGTTTTTATATGTGTTAGGGAAACGCCGGGCCGCCAATATAAGCCATGCATAATTCATGGTGGAAATTTGTAGCATACCCATGGTGAACATTCGACGACGCATATCACAATAAAAAGCTAAACAATATAGCAAATAAAAGAGATGTCGAGGTGTTCATTGTCTGCTTGTCCTGTCATTTTGGTGTGGGCTTGTTCCATGTCATCGGGCACAGAGGTACCCCATTGGCGGTTCTCAATGATATGCATATACTTACAATGACAAGAGCCTTGCTTGGGACTCTAAGTAAACTAGCATGGTTTGGGTACTTGTATTCACGGGACACGAGGTTTTCAACTTATGATTTGTCAAGCATATGCATCATAATTGTTCTCGCATTAACTTTAACCATTCAAGATGCTTATGATGGGGGCAATGAGAGCTCAAAGCCGGTAAGTACCATAATTTTTGAAGGTTATAAAACTTGCAATCACTGCTTCCCTCTGCGATGGGCCTTTCTTTTACTTTTATGTTGAGTCACCACCTTCTTTCTTTATGCACCATTAAGAGAGCATAGTTGTCATTCTTAGTGTGATATGCATTGTCCCAAAGTTCATTGATTGACTCATATTGTTGGTTTCACTTGTTCTTAAATTATTTGTATCTAGTCGCCCTCTTAAACTTTGAGGTGTCCTATGCATTTATGTTTTGCTCTCTTTGAAGGACAAGCTGAAAACCATTTGTATGTTTTTCCTTATGATTAGAACACACGTTTGACTTTCATTGTTTCATTATCATGATCTTTTGTTTGTGTTCATTTGCATGTTTACAACATGGTTGCTAAGTTCTTATTGTCATGATTATATCTTCATGCCCATGTTTTAAGTTCTAATGATCCTAGCTCACCAATGCTTACATATATGATCAAGATTGTGTAGGTGCATGTCACCTCAAAAATTATTCTTTTGTTATCACTTACCTACTCGAGGACGAGCAGGAGTTAAGCTTGGGGATGCTTGATACGTCTCAAACGTATCTATAATTTTTGATGCTCCATGCTTGTTTTTACACCATTTGCCTATTGTTTCATTACACTTAGTGGCACTTTTATGCATTTTCTGGAACTAACCTATTAACAAGTGCCACAGTGCCAGTTTCCTGTTTTCTGCTGTTTTTGTGTTTCAGAAGTGATACACAGGAAATATTCTCGGAATTGGACGAAACAAATTCCTGAAGCCTTATTTTACCCGGAAGCTTCCAGACATCCGAAGAGGTGTGAGAGGGGGGCCACCAGGGCCCCAGACACATGCCCGGCACGGCCAGGGGCCTGGCCGCGCGGGGCCCGCATGTGGGCACCTGGCCCCTCCCCTGACATCGCCCCTTCGCCTATAAGAAGCCTCGGGACGGAAAACCCTAAAGGATTCGGCAATTTTCCAGAAAGAGTTCTGCAGTTCCGCCGCCACCGTCGACGAATTTCGGGGGACAGAAGTCTCTGTTCCGGCACCCTGCCGGGACGGGGAAGTGCCCCCGGAGCCATCTCCATCGGTCTCCATCGCTGTCTCCGCCATCTCCATCGACCTCACCGCCATCTCCATCAACCTTGTTGTCTCCTATGATGAGGAGGGAGTAGTTCATCCCCGGGGCTAAGGGCTCTACCGGTAGCTATGTGGTTCACCTCTCTCTCCCATGATGTGATCTTTATGTGATCGTGAGCTTTGTATCATGTTGAACAAGTACATGTTATTATTCAGATATTTTGTGTACTCTAGCAATGTTATTAAAGTAATCTATTCCTCCTGCTATGGTGTAACGGTGACAGTGCGTGCATCATGGTGGTACTTGGTTTAGGCTATGATTGTGATCTCTTGTGGATTATGAGAATAATTATTGCTATGATAGTTTGAGTGATCTATTCCTCCTTTCATGGTGTAATGTTGACAGTGTGTGCACCGTGTTAGTACTTGGTTTAAGTTGCAATGATTTCTATCTTGAGTTGTGCTTTGATTTGGGTATCTCTATGAGTGGTGTTTGTCAAGTACTTGATGAACTTTAAGGGGTGCTTTCGTAGCCACTACACGATGATTAGTGATGTTCAATAGAAGAGTAATTCAGAGTACCTTAGCAAAGAGAAGTTATTTGTTCAGTCATGTTATATTGTTGGGAGTGTGTCCACTAGTGAAAGTATGATCCCTAGGCCTTGTTTCCAAGCATTGCACACCGTTTACTTCCTGTTTTGTTACTTGTTTGCTCGCAGCGATATTTATTTCACATCACGTTTGCTACTTATAATCATTCATACCGCTTGTATTTCACTATCTCTTCACCGAACTAGTGCACCTATACATCTGACAAGTGTATTGGGTGTGTTGGGGACACAAGAGACTTTCTGTATCGTAATTGCAGGGTTGCTTGAGAGGGATAGCTTTGACCTCTAACCTCCCTGAGTTCGATAAACCTTGGGTGATCCACTTAAGGGAAACTTGCTGCTGTTCTACAAACCTCTGCACTTGGAGGCCCAACAAGTGTCTACAAGAATAGAAGTGCGTAGACATCAGATATCACAGTCGACAGCAAGTCCAAGCAATCTCCTTGCAAAGCTTTAAATGCAGAAAATATGAGTAAACGCAAAATTGCAAAGTATAGGCCTTGGATCTCAGAGATCAAGACTCGGCTCTGAAAAAACATGACCAAACAGAAGCCACCATGTGTCGCCACCTCCACTTGTTGAAGCAACAACAACAAACAAATAACAAGAGCGATAAAAACAATAACAAAACCAACAAACAATGACAACAACACATCCACAACTGAGACGTGAATATCGCCACACTCTAAGCCCTTAGAGGAACCCTTGCTTCTTTGCTATGGATGTAATGAGCTGATGGTCGCTGGAGGAAGCCTCACTTCTCAATTTGGACATCCTGATTTAGTTGACCTTCTAAGGACATCATGTTGACGTTCTGATCAACCTGAGATGCAATGCGCTAAGGGAGCCACACACTCCTCAAATTGGACGTGCCTAATTACCGAAGGATCACATATATAGGTTGAACTGCCGAAGGAGCACTTAGCCTCCACCAGGACATTGCTAAGACGCCAAAATTTTAGGGAAATCTTGTCCAGGACCCGGACATCCACTGATAGTCGAGCTGTGGTTGAGTTCCTTGGCATTATTGCTCTGTTGATGAGCTGTCAAACGTCGCCGCTGCATCACCTCATGTTGTGGATCTGTCAAGAGCCTTGTTTTGATGAATTTTTTTTAACAAATTAAGTTTCTGCTAACTAAAACTAGAGAGGTATAGTTTTTTCATTCAAAAAGGGCTTTGTGTAGTGATGACATGGGGAGAGAGATCGAACGGTAAAGGGTACACTACAGGAATTTCACAATACGCCGAAGGCCAATAGCCGTCGGCATAGGCAAAATTGCCGTCGGCGTAGTCTACACCGAGGGCTGCCCTCGGCGTAGCCCCTCGACGTAGATGCCCCTCGGCGGAGCTCTATTTGGTCGTCGGCGTAGCTTCTGCCCTCGGCGTAGTCTATGCCGACGGCTTTGCCCTCGGCGTAGCCCCGTCGGCATAGTTTATAATTTTTTTAAAAAAAGTTCAAATTTTTTTTAAAAAAAATTCAAATTTTTTGACTCTTTGAATTGTTTGACTCATTAATCTCTCAATTAGAATATTTTTAACGCTAATTACACTTAATCTTTGGTCAAATTTAAGTCTTAGTCAAACTTCCCGGTCGATCACCCATCCTCACACTACTCCACCTTCAGCACGCTTAACTTCTCTATTCCATCCAATGAGTGTCCACGAAGCCAATTATACCTTGTTGATAATACTACCATATTCATCCTATTAACCCTTATACCACTATGTCACACGTTATTGGTTTTAAATTTCTAAACTATATATTAAGTAAACAACAATAAATAAGTAATAAATATATTGAATTCCAAACTATATAATAAGTAAATAACAATGAATAATTAATAAATATATTGAATAATTTATATCTTTAAATCTGTAAATCGGAATTCGACAAATTATATGTCTAAATCGATAAGAAAAATGAGAGGAATCCAAATATGACATCCATATGTAATGTTTTTATGTTTTATTTAATTTTGAATTTCTTATGCCCATTTTGAATTTACTGTATCATCAGTGATATCTCGAACTAATGAGATTTACATTGAAAAAATCATAAAAAATTTAAAAAATAAAAAAAAGGAAAACCTTCACACCTAGTATTCTTATGTCAAATAATAACGAGTCCACATGATAAACAATTTTTCATAGTTTTCTTATGTCATACCCCCGCTTTACCCCGTTAACCCTCGCTTTACCTCGTTGATAAACGGTGGGCATGAACCTTCTTAGCTAGGGGTTGAATTTCACAAAACTCTTTGTGTATCTCTAATATAATAACATGTTGTGTATCTAAAAGTGATTTTTTGAAAAAATTATGAGGAAGCCATGATGGAGCTGTAGTTCAAATTTACCCCGCTTCCTGCTGAATTGGGAAGAGTTTGTCTTTTTTGTGAAAGGTTAATGCAAAGCTTCACACACACAAACAATTGGTGATATATACATAAAATATGTCATAATATTGTTTAAAATTTTGGTGGTCTAGTTTTGTAATGTATTTTTTAGTACTTTCTTCACAAAAAACCCAATTTTGGCACTTAGAAAATGAAAATTGATTTTTTTATGCATAGAAAATGAAAACTCCCAATATGAACTTTGTTTCCCATCCCAATATGCACACATGTGCACAATATGGGGTCATTTGAACAAACTATTCTATGATTCAGGTCATGACCTAGCTCATCTGGCTTGAAAGCCATGAAACTTCGTACATGATAGGTCATTTCTGAGAAGGGGTTTCTACAATATTTGCAATAGTCCAAGTTTATTATTTTTCCTCACAACTAGGTAACATAAAATGACACAATACGAAGGCTTTACATTTTTTTGAATTTTTTTAGAACTTCTTATGCTCGATTCAAAATGCGGTCAAAACGGCGGGCATGAACATTCTTAGCTAGGGGTTTAATTTTGTAGAAGTATTTATGGATCTATGATAAAACATCTACTTGTGAACCTAAAAATGATTTTTTGAAAAAAACATGGGCAAACTATGATACAGTTGTAGTTCAAATTTACCTTGCTTCCTGCTGAATCGGCAAGAGTTTGTCTTTTTTGTGAAAGGTTAATGCAAAGCTTCATACACACGCAAAATTGGTGATATATACATAAATTTTTTCCTAATATTGTTGAAAATTAGGTTGGTATAATTTTGTAATGTATTTTCAGTGCTTCCTTCACAAAAAAACCCAATTTTGACACTTAGAAAATGAAAATTGATTTTTTATACATAGAAAATGAAAACTCCCAATATGAACTTTGTTTCCCATCCTAATATGCACACATGTGCACAATATGGGGTCATTTGAACAAACTATTCTATAATTCAGGTCATGACCTAGCTCATCTGGTTTGAAAGCTATGAAACTTCGTACATGATAGGTCATTTCTGAGAAGGGGTTTCTACAATATTTGTAATAGTCCAAGTTTATTATTTTTCCTCACAACTAGGTAACATAAAATGACACAATACTAAGGCTTTACATTTTTTGTTGAATTTTTTTGAACTTCTTATGCTCGATTCAAAATGCGTTCGAAACGGCGGGCATGAACCTTCTTAGCTAGGGGTTGAATTTTACAGAACTATTTATGGATCTCTGATAAAACTTCTACTTATGAACCTGAAAATGATTTTTTAGAAAAATCATGGGCAAACTATGATGCGGCTCTAGTTCAAATTTTCTCGACTTCCAACCGAATCAAAACCCTAAATACCTAAACTGAAAATCCTAACTAATTAAATTAATTATTTCTAAATTTTGGAAGGTTTAGATGAAAAGATCTTATTTTTCTGCAAATTTTGATATATTATTTGTATTTTTGTGAATTAGAATGATTTAGTTATGATTTTTCTAAGATTAATGTGGTAAAATAGAAAATAGCTATGCCGAGGGCATTGCCGTCGGTGTAGAAAAGGCCGTCGGCGTAGCTATCTTACGCCGACGATAATTCTATGCCGACGGCCAGCTTCGTGGGCTGCCTGAAATATAGCCTATGCCGACGGCACCGATATTTGGCCGTCGGCGTAGACGCTGGCCCTCGGCGTCTTTCACCATTCCTATAGTGGTAGAGAGGCCTAAGCGGTTCGTCTCTCTTGTCACTTCTACTAGACGACATGGGGGTATTTTTATCATGCATACTTTCTCCATCCACAAAAGAGTGTACATTCAAAGTTTCCAAAAAAATTAAGCTTTTTGCATTCAAAATATGATACCCACTATCTTTTTCCTCTTTAATTTCTCCATCTCCAATAAACTAAGTGCATGTAGCAAAACAATAGAATGCTATTGGGCTTGATTTCCATGTGATGAGAGAGAAGCAATTTTTACTACTTAAAAGTGCACTAAAAGAGAAAAATACACTCTTTTATGGACAAAATTTAAAGCTAGATGTACGCTTACTTGTGGACGGAGGGAGTATAATGGTTAGGCTTCTTTAATCTCTTCAATCCCAAGAAATTCATATGCGCCAATCAAACAAAAAATGGAGGAATAATTATCTGACCTATAAGAAAAGGCCACAAACTCATATACACATATCCACGCCCGAATTAACTAGGTTCCTATGTGAATTGACAAGTGTAAGATTTCTGAATAAGGGCATGCTCCAGTGAAAGTTGCAACTCGCAAATTTACAAAGCGTTATCGTGTGGATGCTATATCTTAGCCATTTATTTGTTTGGGATCTGAGTCTGCGAGTCCCCTGTATGTCCTACCAAAAAAGGAAATCTATAGTTGTCATATGTGGCAAAAGTGGAAGGACTTTATATTTACCCATCGGTACTCTTTAAAAACACTCTGAAGAAATCATCAAACTTCATAGAAAATTTTAAAAACATTTAATATTAGAATCGTTTCGAAGAGTTCAATGTTAGTAAGCCAAATATGTATATGGAATCTAATTTGCATTTATTATATGAAAGTAGAGCTCCATTTTAAGTTAGTAATGCATTTAAAAGAGAAAATCTAATATATTATAGGAAGAGACTGAGCGTCCCTCGGAGGATCCGGGGCGCCGATCCTCCGGGTCCCGAGGCCGCCACGTGTCCACCTAGCCCCCCTCAATCCCACTTTTGCTTCTGTAAATGTACCAATGCAGCAAAAAAATGTTCGTTGTAGCAAAAAAATTGTATGAATGGAGCAAATAAGTTTCACACTAAAATCCTGAAATTGCTTCCGTGAAGCAAAAAAGCCCCGCTTTTGCTTCATTATAGCAAAAAATGGTTCGAAGCAAAACAGAGCGGATCTCACCGGAGACCTCGCCGGAGACGTCAGTGCATTTTTTTTGTACTATTGAAGCATCGTAGCAAATTTTTTCTGGTGAAGTGATTTTGCCAAAGACCTCGCCAGAGACGTCGGAGCAAATTTTTTATACTAATGTAGCATCAGAACAAAAAAATTCCGGCAAAGTCCCCGACGACTGTGACGGTGCAAATCCGCAGAGCGATTGTAGCAAAAACTTGTTCTAATGATATAAAAATATTGACCAAAAGTAGCAATAAAAATATTCTATTGTAGCATCATGGAGAAAAACTCCGGCGACGTTCTCCCACGAGACCATGGCCATGGCAGCATGCCGGGCCAGCACCGCGAGCATCGGCATGGCCACCTCCTTGGAGCAGCAGGCGCACGAGGATGCCATGGTCGTCTCCTCGGAGCAGCGGCCGGACAGAGTAGCGGCGGCGACACCGGGAACCAGCAGTCGGGGCGGAGCTGCGTGGGGCATGACGACGGGGCTCCATATGGGGAACGACGGTGGGGATCCTTGGTCGGGGCGCGGCAGGGAGCGTTGTGGTGGACAGCGGCGCGGCTTCACGAGGATCGAAAGCGGAACTGCATGGGGGCGTGACGGCAGTGCTCCGTTTGGGGAACGCCGGCGGGATCCTTGGCGGGGGCGCAGCAGGGAGACATGGCAGCCACAGCGCGACGGGGTCCATGGCAGACGGCAACGGGGAGGGACAATTGGCGCCCGGAATTGCTCGCGTCCACAGGAAGAAGAAGATAAGGCAAGTGTAGTTCCGCACCTCCACAGGAAGAAGAAGATAAGGCAAGCGCGGAGCTCTGCGCGTGGGCCCCTAGCGCCAGCTCAACCCGGAGAATCCGTTCTCCGAGTTACGCAAAGCATTTTCCTATATTATAGGTAGGCTGGCAGATCTCAAGCGTATCCCATCCCTATAAAGAGCAAAAGGTGGAGATAAGGCCAACTCGTAAACAGACTATTGCTGTAAGCTGCTCATTCCATCACGCTTGGCCACCAGGAAAACGGACCTTTTTTTCTTGTGCAAAAGTCATCGTTAATCGCATATCCTAAGCAGGAAGCTGGCCTGACGGGGCCCATTAACTTCATCTTCAGCTCCCAATGCAGCCCAATACGGAGATCTGCGATCCTAATTCTTTCCGGTCCCTCGCAGGTTCTGCTGGTGATTCCTATGCTCCAATCAGGTCGGCGCCTCACACCTCCGCGCGCGGTGTGGACCGGCCCATTAGCGCCGATCTGGTCGGCTATTGTTTTCGTTATTTTTTCTTTTTTTGTTATTTTTCCTTTTTTCTTTTATCTGTTTTCTTTTTCCCTTTTTCTTTTCAGCTTATTTTTTCTTTTTCTTTTGCAACATTTTTAAAATGTTCAGATCTGATTTTTTTGTTCAAATTTTGAAATGCATTCAAATTACGAATTTTTTAAAATTTTCTAAATTTGTTCAAATTTTGAAATTCGTTTAAATTATGAAATTCGTTCAAATTTTTTGATTTTCATTCAAAATTTTAAATTCATTCAAATTTCGATTTTTGTTCAAATATTGGAAATTTCATAAATTTTGAAATTTGCTCAAATCCAATTTTTGTTCAAATTTTGAAATTTGTTCCAACTTGAAATTTGTTTTAATTTTGAAATTTGTTTTAACTAGAAACTTGTTCTAATTTGAAAATTGTTTCAATTTTAAATTTGTTTCAATTTGAAAATTATTCCGATTTAAAAAAATTCCCGATTTAAAATTTGTTGCGACTTTGAAATTTGTTCTAATTTGAATTTTGATCCGATTTAGAAATTTTAAAAAACAATCGAAATAGGAAATGTGAAAAAGAAACAGCAAAAAAACAAACAGCGAAGAAAAAGCAAAAAAGCGGATGAACGCGAAATGGGCCAAGCCCATGACTAGCCAGGGCGTGAACGTCCCGGAAAAAAAACGCGCGGAAACAGTCTAATGGGCCGGGCCCAGTAATCATCGGGGTGTGCGGCGCGGGGTTCGCACCGATCACGGTGGAGTATAGGAGCTCCCGGTTCTGCTTCCTCGTTCCGCCGAAGAGGCGAAGCTCCGCCGCCTCCCCTTCGACCATCGCCGACGCTGTTCCAAACCAAGGTATCCTGTCGTACATTTCAACGGAAAGATCACACCGAGTACCCCCTTTGACTTTTACCCTCGATACGGATAAGTTCCTTGCTCGATTTGCAGATCGATCTAACCTAACCCCTGCCTACCCTGTTCAGCTTCCACGCCATGGAGGAGGACAAGGAGGAAAGTTGCAAGAAGAAGTTGAGGCAAGATAACCCTCCAGCGATGGCGGCCAGCCTATTCACCGACGATCTCATCTTGGAGATCCTCTCTCACCTTCCCGCCAGGTCCCTTTGCCGTTTCAAGTGCATCTCTGTGCCGTGGCGCGACCTCATCGCCGACCCAGTCAACCGTAAAAAGCTGCTTCAGACCCTTGCTGGCTTCCTCTACGCAACCTACAAGCCGCTGGGGTGGCCCCTGGACTGGAGCCACCACTTTGCCAGCGTCTCAGGCAGCTCAGCCCCGGTCGACCCTTCCCTCCCTTTCCTGCAACCTAACAAGTACAAGTATATCACCCATGTGGACACCTGCAATGGCCTCCTCCTCTGCGCCTGCTACAAAAAGGAGACTCCTACCGCTGATAAGTATACATTCCGTTATGTTGTGTGCAATCCCGCCACCCAGAGGTGGATCCAGCTGCCCCCTAAACCTCAGGATTGGGAAAACAGATATCACTGTGTCGCACGCCTGGCTTTCGATCCAACAGTATCGTCCCATTTCCACGTTGCTGAATTTTTCGAGAGCCGTCTGGATATGGGAAGTTATGTCTCTGGAGTGGACATCTTCTCGTCACAAACTGGAGCATGGAGTCGTCGAGATAGTGTGTTGGCTGAGAAAATTACATTGTTCTGGGGGACTAGGAGCGTCTTTTTTGGCGGCATGTTGCACCTGGTTGGCAAGCTGGACACTATGAGCATCGACCAAGAATGTGCGCTGCTGGTGGTGGATATGGAGGGGAAGGTGTGGAAAACTATCCATCTACCCGTTGGCTCTAGTTATGAAATGATTGAATTGTCACAAGGGTGCTTGTACTATGCTGGTACAACCCTAGCTCATGACAACAATAAGATTATGAAGAATGTTGTGCTAGCTACGAAGATAACACTCTGGTGCCTTGAAAATTATGATAGTAAAGAGTGGGTCTTGAAACACAGTGCCAGCATTGATGAGTCCTCGAGCACAGCCGAGGTAATTGCATATAACCACCACAATTGGGGCTAGGGCTACAAAAAACCACCAGTTTACAAATTTTTATCAAAAACCAACCGGTATCGAGTAATTCGGGAACAAGAAACACTGATTCGATGGTTGACGCTCGAGCCCGCTGTTTAAGCACGATTCTGGCAAGCGGGACCCATTGTCAGGCTTATGTGGCTGGTGGGACCGTCCTCTCCGTGAACGGCCGTTAACGGACGAAACTCTGGCAAGTGGGGCCCGCTGTCAGGCTGACGTGGCAAGGTATACACGGTCGGAATCCAACCCGGTCGCACCTCGCTGACCCCACTCTTCCTTCTCCACTCTCTCTCCCGGCCCGCCGCTCAGCTCCGCCGCTCAGCTCCGCCGCGACGCCATGCCTTCATGGAACGACGGCGAGGAAAGCACCCCCGACCGCCTGAGCTTCGGCGACGAGAGCAGCTATATCAACCCAGATGTGAGTTCCTTCCTCCCCATTGTTTTGTGCGGCTAGGGTTAGGGTTAGGGATTTGGTTTTCTGATTTGGGAATCCGAAAATTTGTGGCTGAAATCCCCATTGTTTGCATCGTTTTCGACCATTCACGACGGATTTTTGCTCATTTAGGTGCCCGAAACCCTCCACGACCCCGAATTTTGTGGCATTGCGTTCGATCTGGATCAAAAATGCGACCACTGGGAGACTCTAGCCAGATATGTAGCATTTGAAGGAGAAAACACTGGCAGGAGGTTTCTGGGTTGCGCAAGACCGGTTAGTAATCCTAAACCTCATATACTACTGTTGTTAATTTTTATGTCCCCATAACTGAAGCAATTCTGTCAATCAAGATTCAGTTAAATATATGTAACTGAAGCAAGATTCAGTTAAATATTCAGTTAAATTCTGTCAATCAAGATTCAGTTAAGTATATGTAACTGAAGCAATTCTGTCAACCAAGATTCAGTTAAATATTACAAATAGATAACTGAAGATTCTATGTCTTGTAGGGAGGTGGGGTTTGTGATAAGGTTATTTGGCAGGATGTTGAATGGCTAGATTCACTTAAGAGATGTTTGACCCGGTTGTGGGAAATGTATGAAAGTGAACATTCTGGCAGAATTAAAGATTCTTGTGAATCAGCTGAAGCTTTCTACAAGCTAACTTCTGACAAAAGGGAGCTTGAAGAAAAGAATAAAAAGCTGAAGATAGAATTGGGCCAAGCACTAAGTGGTACCCAGGGGTCATCCTCCACACATTATGTTGTCCCTCTTTCACAGAATCTTCTGGATTTGCATAAGTTTATGAGGGAGAAGGCTGAAAAGGAGAGAGATGAGATGAAGGAAAAGAAGAACAAGATGCAGATGCTGAAAGAGAAGGTAGAAACTGAGATGGATGAGCTCAAGGCAGAGAAGAAGAAACTGGAGTATTACATTGCTGATTTGCACAAGGCTGCCGAGGTGAACAAAGAAAAGATGAAGAGGGTTAGGGCATTACTGGATGAGTAGTTCTTTTATTGATGTAGTAGTGCTATGTAAGAACATATATTAGTTATGGATTGCTAAGTTAGATTCTATGTGATGATGGTGTAATTGTGTCATGCTATCTATGACTTGGTTATATAATCTGTGACTTGGTTTTATATTGAATTAATATGCTATCTATGACTTGGTTTTATAATCTGTTATCTTTTTTATGTTGCAATTTAATTGAATCAATATGCTATCTATGACTTCATTATTTATTGTCGTCACCGAACCCTCCGACCTAAAATATGGGTGGTAGCATCAAGTATTGTCGTCGCCGAACCCTCCGACCTAAAATATTAGTAGTAGGATCAAGTATTGTCGTCGCCGAACCCTCCGACCTAATATATGGGTGGTAGTATCAATTATTGTCGTCACCGAACCCTCCGACCTAAAATATGGGTGGTAGTATCAATTATTGTCGTCACCGAACCCTCCGACCTAATATATGGGTGGTAGTATCAAGTATTGTCGTCACCGAACCCTCCGACCTAAAATATGGGTGGTCGTATCAATTATTGTCGTCACCGAACCCTCCGACCTAAAATATGGGTGGTAGCATCCATTCTTTACACACATCAGGCATCACACATCCCACATAGTTTCTTGACATACATAAACATAATTCAAGCAAAATCATGATCGATACATAAACATATTTCAAGCAAAACCATGATCCATACATAAACATGGTTTCTTGACACACATCCCACATAGTTTTGAGACAACACACATAGTTCAACAAAGATACATAGTTCAGGACCACTGGTACACATAGTTCAGGACCACTGGTACACATAGTTCAGGACCAACAAACACATAGTTCTGGAACAACACACACATAGTTCAGGAACAACAAACACTTAGTTCTGGAACAACACACATAGTGTTGGAACAACACACATAGTTCATCTGCCCTCCCTCTTGAGTTCATCAACAGATTTCTCATCAATTCTGCTAGCAGTAAGGTAGCCTTTGAGCCTGCTAGGCCTCTTCTTCTCTCTCACAGGCCTGCCACCATCATCTGGAGATGATCTGGGTGCAGAGAAGGCAGATCTTGCTGATGCTGCTTTAGGTGCAGGTGCTCTTGGTGCTGCTGCTGCTTTAGGTGAAGGTGCTCTTGCTGCTGCTACTTTAGGTGCTGGTGCTTTATGACCTGGTGCTGCTGCTTTAGGACCTGGTGCACTTGCTGCTGCTGCTTTAGGTGCTCTTGGTGCGGGAGGTGGCATTGATGAAGCAGAAGGTGCAGATCTTGCAGTTGAGGAAGAAGCAGGTGCTGGTGGTGGTGGTGCAGATGAAGTAGGTGCTGCTGGTGGTGCTGCAGACTCACCAGCCCCTCTATTTTCCTACGAATTTGAGGACAATGTTAGGCAGCAATAATGAATGAATATTCCAGCAAGAATGACTAAAAGTAGAAACAAAAGTAAACCTGGTGCTGGTTCTGTCTCATCTGAAGTGAGGGTTTCAAGGGCATAGTGCAACTAGTGTACCTGTGTCCTACCCTGCCACAGTTGCTACATGTGATAGATGCCATCCTAGAAGTAACCTTGGGCTGTGGCACTTCAAACTTTCCCTTTCTCCTCTTTGTTTGTGCTCTGCCTTGCTCAATTTTGAACACAGGAGGGTCAATGTCAGGTGTGTCTGTCCTTGTCCATGAATCCTCTCCAGGTACAGGGTATATAGGTGGATTGTAAGCCTCCAGGTACATTGGTTTCTTGAAGAAATCATGTACAAAATCCTCTGGAAACTGTGCTGACTTGTAAATGGCTGAAATAGCATGGTTGCAAGGAACTCCTGTCATATCCCATTTTCTGCATCCACATGTCTTCTTCTGCAGATCTACAGCATAAATCCTATCTTGAGTGCTGCTAACTTGCCACAGATCACCTACTGACTTCACTGCTTTGCAAGGTCTGGCCCATACCTTGGATTCTTCTAACATTTCAGAGTAGGTAGGTGTGATAGCCCATCTAGCTCTTGCTGCACAACTCCTCTTGCTCTCATGCCTAACCATCAGTTTGGTTCTTATTCCATCAAACATGGTTTTCACAGGTTTTCCCCTTATGTCAAGGATCATCCTATTGAACACTTCACTAAGGTTATTGACTACTAGATCTGTTTTGCAATTATTGTCCATTGCATGCCTAGCCCAACTTTCAACAGGTATCTTGCATACCCACTGCCATGCTTCTTCAGACTCCTCTTTCAAATCAGCCATTGCTTTGTCAAAACCATTCTTAGTGTAAGAATAGCTAGCATTGTCCAAGATTTTCTTCAATTCTTCTCCTCTGAAGCCAGCAGATTGAAAATTGGCATATATATGCCTAAGGCAGTACCTATGTGGACTATTAGGAAAGATTTTGCTCACTGCATTTAGCAAGCCCTGCATAATGAAGCAATGTACATTTCTGTTACTATGTTCCTATGCAAGCTAACTATGGTACTATGCTCCCAACTAGGTGAAAAAAGTATGAGTAATGTCAAGTAAGAGGCATGCTTACCTTTTGCCTATTAGATATGATGGTGTAGTTGCCAAACTCAGCTGACTGCCCACCAATTGCATATTTTAGCTGAGTCAAAAACCAACACCAACTTGCTGTGTCTTCCTTGTCCACCAGACCAAATGCTATAGGATAGATGTTATTATTGCCATCCCTACCTGTGGCAGCAAGAATTTGTTGGCCAGTGGGTAGCTTCACAAAACAACCATCTAAACCTGCAAATTACAGCATTACAAAATATTAGTTCCAAGTCCAGAGAGTAGAAGAACAATACTACTTGCAAAAAGATAAGTAGAAAACCTAGAAAACAGAAAATACAATAACTTACCTATAAAAGGTCTGCATCCCTTGGTAAATCCTTCAATGGATCCACCCAAAGCAATGAAAAGGCCATGGAATCTTGGATTTGGACTAGGATGCTCAGCTAGCACTCTTGTTGTCACTATAGCTCTAGTTCCAGGGTTTGTTTCAATTACAGTGTGCAGATAATCCCTCAGTCTTTTGTACTGCCTCAAATCATCACCAATAACAACTTTCAGAGCTTTCCTCCTAGCCCTATATGCCATTACCTTTGGAACTTCAACTCCATACTTCTCCTTTGCATTATCTATAACTGTCTCTACTTTGGTACAAGGATCTGACCTAAATGCTTGCTCACAAGTCTTTGCCACCCAATTGCAATTTACTCTGCATTTTTCACCTGATGTTGCACATGTGTGTTCTATGTGCATCTTCCTGATACAGAATGTTTTCTCACCAGCTATCTGACTTGCTGTCATGTAGAAAGGACAGCCCTGCTCTGTGCACATAGCTATGATTCTGTCCTTGCAATTTCTATGAAATTTGAAATTTCTCAGCTGTGCTATGTGCATGTTTTTCAGAGCTTGTCTGAACTGATACACATTAATGAAGCACATCTTAACACATAGTTGTTCCTCTGCATAAATTCTACTTTCATCATACCACATTCTTGCCTTCATCTTTTTTGCCCTTGATTTCCTTCCACTTGGCAGCAAAACAGGAATTTCAACACACTCATCTGAATCTTCTCCTTCAAAGTTGTCATCAGAGGGTACAAATTCAGCCTTCATGCTTGATGAGCTGCAGCCATGAGATCTGTTGGTTGGTCCTTTCTTAACTGGCAGCTTCTTGTAATTTCCTATGGGTATGCAATCATCTGAATCTTCACTGTCAGACTTAACAAAGAGATCTTCTGGCTCTGCATCCCCTTCAAAATGTCTCATTGCCTCAAACTTCTTCCTCTTCAAGCTGCTTAGTTTTTGCTGTAAATCATCTTCCCTACTCTGTTCATCTTCTTCTGAATCTGCATCTGATTCTTCTTCTTCTGAATCTGCCTCTAATTCAACTTCTCCTTCTGAATCTCCATTTGCTTCATCTTCTGCTTCTGTACCATACAAGAAACCTTCTGTATCTGACAGATTCTGAATAATGTCTTCACTTTGTTGCATATTATCTTGACAATTTTGGCTCTGCTGAGTGCACAGATATAAATATGCTGAATCTAGTTCACTCTGCTGGGACTGGAAAAGAACTCCTTCATCATCTACAGAGTAAACAACACGATTTCCTATATCTGATATTGGAATTTGTTCTTCAGCTAAAGGACAGTTTATTTTTGGATCAAGTTCTGAGTTGGCCCTAATGACAGTGATGCTGACAGTTTTTTCCATCTCATACTGCTTAACCATTTCTTCCACCTTAGACATCCCATCAAGCAGTGCCATGCCTGCTACTCCTCTGCCCTTGTTCTTAACATAGTACATTTTATCGTTCATCCCATACCCCTCTGTCTCAATCAGTGCTAGCAAATTCAGATAAGTAATATCTGAACTTCCTAATTTCCTTTCCAGATTATCATTACCAGAAAAGTGTAATCTAATGTCCCATATCTCATCATCCAAGCTACAATTAAAACAAAAATAAATTCAGCTACTGCCGACGCCAACAAACCCTAAATCCATATCTTGATGCACAAAGTAAATCGATGGGCTGGAGAATGATAACTTACTCTACTCCGCATAGAGAGCTTGTGTACTGATGGCTGGAAGAAGGGTTGCCCTTCCAGACCTTGGCCAATGCCGCCGACGCCGCCCGGAACAACGAGTACGAAGTCACGGGCGGATTCGAGCTCCCACAGAACTCGCCTTCGGCGGGGAAGTTCTCCCGCGTACCGCCGCCGCCTCGCTCGCCGGGTCGGCCGCCGTCCATTGCTTCTCCAGCCGGGCCAATGCCGAATCCAGATCCGCCGCCACCGGGATCCATGGATGAGCGGGAGAGAGAGAGTGGAGAAGAAAGAGTGGGGGTGAGCAAGGTGCGGGCCCCACTTGCCAGAGTTTCGTCCGTTACCGGGCGTTCACGGAGAGGACGGTCCCACCAGCCACGTAAGCCTGACAATGGGCCCCGCTTGCCAGAATCGTGCTTAAACAGCGGGCTCGAGCGTCAACCATCGAATCAGTGTTTCTTGTTCCCGAATTACTCGATACCGGTTGGTTTTTGATAAAAAATTGTAAACTGGTGGTTTTTTGTAGCCCTAGCCCCAATTGTGGTGGTTTTATGCAATTACCTCAGCACAGCCGATGTGGAGTGGACGGTAGTCGCAATTCATCCAGATTGCGATACTGTTTTTTTGGTTCCAATTGCAGGCGATAGGTTGGCGTCATATGACATGCAGCGTCAGAAATTTGTCCATATCCTTAATCTTGAGAAAGATAATCTTAAGATATATCGACCTTATGTTCCCCTGTTCTCAGAGGCATTAGCAGATGCAGATGGCCATTAGTGTTCTCAGAGAAAGATAATCTTCAGATATATCGACCTTATGTTCCCCTGTTCTCAGAGGCATTGGCAGATGCAGATGGCAAGTAGTGTTACTTTCAAACCACCCCTGTACTTTATCTGAAGATTGATTCGTCTGTAGGCTCTGCTGGATCTACTTGAATTTTGTTGTTCAATTTGCTGGCGCAGACACAACTGCTAGCTTTATTTTCAGTTGGGAGGGATGTCTGGTCATCCAACAAAGTAAGCATATCGTCATTTCAAAGAACATTGGTACCGCGGTTTTTGTTTGTCTAGCTGTTATTCTGGACACAGTTTGTTCCACGAGGTTAAAATTATGCGGTAACTTGGCTCTCTTGGCCATAAATCGAATGATTTTATTATCTTAAATGCTATTAGCGAGTGCAACATGTAAAATGTTAAGTGTACTGAAAAGTTCAGTAGGGCACATTTTATTCCTGCAGTATGTTGGTGAAGTACTTGTTTTTCAACGAGCTTTTTTCTGTTCATGTTTGCTCTAGAATGATTTTAGTTTGCTGCAGGCTGCAGCTGATGAATTCAGTCAAACTTCAGCGACCTGATTTGTTAACCTTAAGAACTGAAATGTATATAACACGTAGGCTTGTGTTTCAGGTATAAAAGAGGGTATTAGCAGGAGCTAGGACATGGCCTTTGAATCTGCTTGGGAAGTAGCAGATGCTATCTTCTGGACAGTAACATGTACTCGTGTAGGTTGGTTTGTTGGTTCAGTGCTTCAGGCACTTGGGTTGTGTAGGTGTGCGCTAAAAGAGTCATAGATAGAAGCCTCGTGGGCATGTGATGAGGGGAAGACATACATGGCAGAGAAATGCGTTCTGCACATCTCGTTGATGCACAATTGCTGGTGCAGAAACTTTATTTTATTTGTTAAATACTTACCGGTGTTCACAGTCCCGACTATGAACAGACGAGTGTATCCAATTGTTTTGCCTGAATGTGCTGGAGGGGAGCTTTTTCTGCTTGTACTACCCGAGAGCGCATGTCAACCATGTCGTGAAGAACACGTTCAGCACGCACGCCTAGATCTGTAACTATGCGAAGAAATCAGCTTGCTTTCCTGTGCGGACTGACCCAATAGCAGAGCCGTGCGTCTGTTCAAGGCCTCTTCAGCTCCAGCATGAAATTTGTAACCTTTTCTTTTTTTGATAGTGATCGTTCCAATATACTACTCCTAAATTAGTGTCTCAACTATTTCTAGATATACATGTATTTATACACTAACAATATATCTAAATGCATGTGTGGATGTCTAAGACGTCCTATAATAGGGAAAGGAGGGATTACAAGCTAAGAGATGATTCGTCCGGATATTCGTACATATTATTTGTCAAGACTGAAGACTTCAGGCAATCACTGTATTTTGATCATGAGATGTTAGAAGAATTTACCCGTGGATTACTTTGATCAAATCAAATAAGTAAAAAAACAATAGAAAATATCAAATAAACTGTTTTCCAATAACGAAATTTGATAAGAAAAGTGGGGTGTGCATCTTGTATTGACCCCCCCAAATAAAAATAACCAAATGCAATACAGACTATATTTGTTTCCAAGACTACCTAAACCCTTATAATCAACCACGACAGCTGCCATCATTGTAATTTTTTTTTAGGAAAAGCCATCATGGCGCGCTTTATTTCAAGGTAAACAAGGATACATCGTTTGTTACATCCGGTAAAATAAAACTAAGGGGATCGTGGTCCCAACAAATGGAAGAGTTTGAATTAAAACAAAACTTAGCAATTTTGTGTGCCACATTATTAGCTTCCTTCGCTGAAAGCAATCTGCAAGAATAGCTGCGTATGGGCTCCATATTTCAATCTGTCCATTAAAAGCATGCAGGAGTTCAAGTGAGTCAGTTTCAGTAATCACCGAGTAGAAGCCCATATGATCAATCAGCTGGAGCCCCTTTTGCAAAGCATAGGCCTCGGCTGTAGTGGCATTTAACAGATGGTGAAGAGGATGAGTAGAACCTGCAATAGTTTGTCCTCTGTCATCTCGCAAGATTATTGCCATTGCACCTGTACCACTAGGGAAGAAGCGTGTATCAATATTTAGTTTATGAGTATTAGGAGGAGGCCTACAGCACACGATTTTTTTTTTGGTTCAGCACGAGTTTCCGCCACCATAATTTGCAGTCAAATCTTGTATGGAGAAGGATGTACGTGCAACGGGTGCAATTTGTTCTCCTTTGACTATCTCTCTTCGCTGCCACCAAATGTACCATGCATCAACCAGAATTGACTCATTCAGGCCTAGATCCGCAAGGTTAGGCGGTACTCCCTCCGTTCATAAATATAAGATGTTTTAGCATTGTGAAGCAAATGTATCTAGACAAGTTTTAGTGTGTAGGATACATTTGTTTCACAAACCTAAAACATCTTATATTTATAAACGGAGGGAGTATGTCATATTGATTCCGCAGAATCTCCTCCAACACCACCGAACTCGATCTACCAATAGATAGGGCTGAATCAACAACTGGTGAAAGGCCGAGTGACGAGGTTCAACCCCGGCAATGCCCATGCTTGAGGGCTTTCGATCTATGGAGCGCTTGTGGGATCCGACAAACTCGACGGCGGTCGATAAACGACGAGGGGCACACGAATTTTACCCAGGTTCACGTCCCCTTGGTGGAGGATCGTTACATCCTGCTAGCAATCTAGTATAATGACATGGTGTTTACAGGGAGCCGCCGTAGGCGGAGTTGATGCGTGTAATGTAATCTAATGTATGCTAGTCTGTATCAAATCTATGCGAGATTAGAGATGGCTCTAGGGGTGCCCCTTGGTGGCTTTATATATGCAACCAGTTAGGGTTTACAAGGGGTTTCTTGACTTCTACTCTAAGTTGGCGTGTTGGGCCTTGCGGGCTTCTTGTATCCTTCGAGCAGGCTTCTTCCTTGGCAGGAACCGGGTAGGCAAATATCGAGGACCGAGGGGTCATACCCTCGTCAGTAGCGCCCGAGTGTCTAGTCGATTCGTAGAATCGGGTAGAGACTCAAATCTTGCCTTGAAGTCGTAGTCTTGTATGTCGCGTGTGAGGGCATCAAATGAAGTACTTTGATACGTCTCAAACGTATCTATAATTTTTGATGCTCCATGCTTGTTTTTACACCATTTGCCTATTGTTTCGTTACACTTAGTGGTACTTTTATACATTTTCCGGAACTAACCTATTAACGAAGTGCCACAGTGCCAGTTTCCTGTTTTCTGCTGTTTTTGTGTTTCAAAGTGATACACAGGAAATATTCTCGGAATTGGACGAAACAAGTTCCTGAAGTCTTATATCAAGGGGAGGCTTCCAGACATCCGAAGACCTGACGGAGGGGGGCCACGTGGGACCCAGACACAGGGGCGGCGCGGCCACCCCCCTGGCCGCGCCAGCCCCGTGTGAGGGGGCGTGGTCCCTCCTCTGACATCGCCCCTTCGCCTATATATACCCCCTGACGAGAAAAACCTAAGGACCCGATCAGTTTTCCAGAATACATCGCGATCCGCCACCGCCGTTGACCCGAAGATCGGGAGGGTCTAGAATCTCTTCCCGGCACCCTGCCGGAGAGGGGAATCGCCACCGGAGGTCTTCTTCATCGCCATGCTTGCCTCCGGAGCGATGAGTGAGTAGTCTACCTTGGACTATGGGTCCATAGCAGTAGCTAGATGGTTGTCTTCTCCACCATGTGCTTCATGTTTAGATCTCATGAGCTGCCCTACATGATTGAGATCACCGTTATGTAATTCTATGATGTTGGTTTGTTGGGATCCGATGAATATTGGTGTTTATGATTAAGTTGCTGTACTGAATTATATCTTTTGTTATCTCTATGTTGTTTATGATCTTGCATGCTCTCCGTTGTTAGTAGCTATCTTGGCCGAGTAGTTGCTAGTGACTCCAAGAGGGGGTATTTATGCTCGATAGTGGGTTCATGTCTCTATTTCACCTAGGGGAGTGACAGAAACCTCTAAGGTGGTAGATGTGATGTTGCTACTAGGGAGAAAACAACATTCATATGCTCAAGGGCATATGCTTTGTTTACATTACACACTTTGCTTAATGCAATTATCTGTTGTTCGCAACTTAATACTTCCAGGGTGTTCGGATGATATCCCAGGGGGTGGATTATTAGTCATAGATGCAGTTGGATGGCGGTCTATGTATTTTGTTGTAATGCCCAGAGTAAATCTCATAGTGATCTTCTTGACATATCACGTTATCTTTATTCTATCAATTGCCCAACTGTAATTTGTTTACCCAGCATGTTATTTTATCTATGGAGAGACACCACTAGTGAACTGTGGACCCCGGTCCTATTTTAATCATATTGCAATCACCTGTTTACTTTTCCCGCACTGTTTACTTTACTCGCATATTACTACTGTTTTCCACTCGATACACTTATAACCTTTGTTTCAAGCAAACCGGTGAGATTGACAACCTGATCGCAAGTTGGGAACAAAGTATTTGTTTGTGTGTGTGCAGGTTCTGCGTTGCTGCTGGCCGAAGACGAGTCAACAAGTGTCGTAAACGGCGCCCTTGTTGGAGTGTTACTAAGCCAGTCCGCATCACCTTCAGTCGTCACCGTCTCTCTTCTTCAAGATCGACATTAAACCTTGGTTTCTTAACTGAGGGAAAACTAGCCGCTACACTCATCATACCTTCCTCTTGGGGTTCCCAACGGGCTGGTCAATCACCACGCACAAGGACTTACTGCTCCCATGTCAACTAAACGCCACAGCTCTTTTCTGGCGCCATCATCACACGAGTAGCAGCTTCTTTTCTGGCGCCGTTGCCGGGGAAGAGAGAAGACTTCTGCGAGGGGAGTTCTTCGCACACACATTCTTTACTTTGTTATTTGTTTTGCTTTACTTTATTTATTTTACCTGCACTGCTTTTTATATCAAAAACCCAAAAAAATTAGAATCCTTGGTAGTTGTTATTTCTTTACTTTAGTTTATCATGTTGTTTCCTAAGTTCGTTCTGGAGGACCTCTCTGTAGGGAGTGGTTCGATTATTGGCAAAAGTAACATTGAGGAGTTCTTTAATCACATTAGTATGCATAAGGAAGTTGAGGAAAAGTCTTTGGTTGAGTTAGCTCCTAGTTATGAAGTTGCTTCTGCTCATTTAGTTCACATGTTAGAATCTAGGTTTGCTAGTCTTAATTCTTCTATGCAATACATATTCCTTAAGCTTCATGAAATTGAGGATCCCGAAAAGAAAGCTTTCATCTTAGAAACCTTGCGCACAAAATTTAGAGATGTTGCAATTGAGGCTAGGAAAGTTTTTAAGAAGTTTAATAAGCTTGGCTCGCCTGTTAAGGTTGTTGGTATGCCTGATGATTTTAAAACACCAATACCTTATGAACTTATAGGAATTCATGATGCTTGGGAAAAGAATTCTAGTTGGATTTGCCCTGAAAATCTTTTCGATGAAAGTAGTTTGCCAAAGCGTGATCGTAAAGGAGTTTCAAAAACTCAGTTGAACACATTTTCCTTCATTGTTGAAAAGATCGCTGCTGTTGATCTTGATGCTTCATCTCTTAATATTACTTGATTCGCACTTTTCTGCGCCTAGCTCAAAGGCGTTAAAGAAAAGCACTCTTGGGAGATAACCCATTGTTTACTTTTCAGTACTTTTTCTTTTATTTGAGTCTTGGAAGTCATTACTACTGTAATGACCGCTCCTTATCTTTTTTATTTCGTTTTTGTGCCAAGAGAAGCCTCTAATTTGAGTGAGGTAAAGATTTGGGGTTATTGCTGTCCTGAAACTGTTTTCGGTGCTGCACCGTAAAAATTCGAGGAAATTCTCTGTTTATCTTTTGGACCTGCGATTTCTTGTGCATATGCCCCAGGTTATATCCAAACTTTTCTTAGTTGAACACTTTTTGATTTGAGAAACGGAAAATCCCTCAAAAATTCGTCCTTTGTCAGCTGTCCAGTTTTGACAGATTTCTGCCAATATTTGTTTTTGCCACTTTATCGCTTTCTTTTGAGTTCTTTTTGATCATGGAACTCTTGTGGAAGTTGCTACAGTAGTATATACTTTATATGTGGTGGTTTTGGGTTGAAACCTGAAGCTAAAAGAGGTTGAATATATTTTATGCTTACACTAATGTTGCTAATAGAATTGTGTTTAGTTTTGTATGAAGGAAGTTTTCAAGTGTAGGGATTGGAGAATGATGAGATGAGTTGAAGAATGGACAATAGCTCAAGCTTGGGGATGCCCATGCATCACCCCAAGAAATATCCAAGAAGTACAAGCGTCAAAGCTTGGGGATGCCCCCGAGGCACCCCTTCTTCATCGGCAAAAATCAGGTCACCTTTCAAAACACTATATTTTTATTGCTTCATGCACTATGTGTTTTTCTTGGAGCGTCAGTTGTTTTAGTTTTCTTAGTTTGTTTAGTTTGTTTGTTTGCTGCAATAAATGGTTGGACCCCAACAAATTTCCTTTGGAGGAGATGTACTCGTTTTCATTTGCAAAGAACGCTCTAGTTTTCACTCTTATTAAAAATCGAGCGCTCTACTTTTTCTGCTACTGCTTTTGGTTTTCGTTTTTGCCTTGATTTGCGTTCAGATCTTGTCATATCTTTTTATCAAGGTGCATTTTTGCCTCTGATCTTCATTGGTTTTCATCAAAAGAGGTGTTTATAAAAATTTCAAATGGTGTTGGAAAAGAGAAAAAGCTTTGTGCAAAATAGTGGTACAAGAAGGAGCTTGTGTAGACTGCGGCTTAGGCTTTTTCATGTCATGCTTGATGTCTTTTTGATAGTATGCTTAGTGGTTTTGCTGTAGCATGACTTGTCTCAAATAACTGAGATTGCTTAATGAGCCTTTGAAAAAATCATGCGTTGTTTTTATTGTATGGAAGCATTATTTTGGTTTTCTCCTTGATGCTTTATTTGGGTTGACTTGGCGCATGCTCACACATGTTAGACTCTTACAAAGTCGCCATTAGCCTTCATGATCATTTAGTTTTTGACTTTTGATGCCATCGTATGCTTCTTTTAATGTCGCTTTGCATGATTATGGCCATTATTGCTCTCTTAGTTGGTCGCTCCCAGTCTTTTGCTAGCCCTCGCCTTGTACTGAGTATGAGCTCTACTCGTGCATCCAACTCCTAAAAGCCAAAGTTTTCCAAAGTGTCCACCATACATACCTACTAGCAATTTGCTATTCCAAGTAAATTTGACTTGCTTTTATTTTCTCTTCAAATTAAACTCTTACCAGTGTTATGCGAAACTCGGTTAGTAAAGCTCTCACGAACCGGAAGGCACACTTTACTTTTTCCTGTTCTTAAAATTTTGACATTGTGGTCTTTTATGTTGAGTTGTTATGCTTGCAAGTTGTAAGTTGGATTCTAGCCCAGCTATGCTGTCATGGGGCAAGCTTTCAACATTGCACTTCTTTTTGAGTTGATATCGTGATCTTTTGTTTATGGATGCCCGCTGTGTGAAATGAATTGGGAATCTTGTAGGGATCATGGAGTTTTTATATGTGTTAGGGAAACGCCGGGCCGCCAATCTAAGCCATGCATAATTCATGGTGGAAATTTGCAGCATACCCATGGTGAACATTCGACGACGCATCTCACAATAAAAAGCTAAACAATATAGCAAATAAAAGAGATGTCGAGGTGTTCATTGTCTGCTTGTCCTGTCATTTTGGTGTGGGCTTGTTCCATGTCATCGGGCACGGAGGTACCCCATTGGCGGTTCTCAATGATATGCATATACTTACAATGACAAGAGCCTTGCTTGGGACTCTAAGTAAATTAGCATGGTTTGGGTACTCGTATTCACGGGACACAAGGTTTTCAACTTATGATTTGTCAAGCATATGCATCATAATTGTTCTCGCATTAACTTTAACCATTCAAGATGCTTATGATGGGGGCAATGAGAGCTCAAAGCCGGTAAGTACCATAATTTTTGAAGGTTATAAAACTTGCAATCACTGCTTCCCTCTGCGAAGGGCCTTTCTTTTACTTTGTTGAGTCACCACCTTCTTTCTTTATGCACCATTAAGAGAGCATAGTTGTCATTCTTAGTGTGATATGCATTGTCCCAAAGTTCATTGATTGACTCATATTGTTGGTTTCACTTGTTCTTAAATTATTTGTATCTAGTCGCCCTCTTAAACTTTGAGGTGTCCTATGCATTTATGTTTTGCTCTCTTTGAAGGACAAGCTGAAAACCATTTGTATATTTTTCCTTATGATTTGAACACACGTTTGATTTTCATTGTTTCATTATCATGATCTTTTGTTTGTGTTCATTTGCATGTTTACAACATGGTTGCTAAGTTCTTATTGTCATGATTATATCTTCATGCCCATGTTCTAAGTTCTATTGATCCCAGCTCACCAATGCTTACATATATGATCAAGATTGTGTAGGTGCATGTCACCTCAAAAATTATTCTTTGTTATCACTTACCTACTCGAGGACGAGCAGGAGTTAAGCTTGGGGATGCTTGATACGTCTCAAACGTATCTATAATTTTTGATGCTCCATGCTTGTTTTTACACCATTTGCCTATTGTTTCGTTACACTTAGTGGTACTTTTATACATTTTCCGGAACTAACCTATTAACGAAGTGCCACAGTGCCAGTTTCCTGTTTTCTCCTGTTTTTGTGTTTCAAAGTGATACACAGGAAATATTCTCGGAATTGGACGAAACAAGTTCCTGAAGTCTTATATCAAGGGGAGGCTTCCAGACATCCGAAGACCTGACGGAGGGGGGCCACGTGGGCCCCAGACACAGGGGCGGCGTGGCCACCCCCCTGGCCGCGCCAGCCCCGTGTGAGGGGGCGTGGTCCCTCCTCTGACATCGCCCCTTCGCCTATATATACCCCCTGACGAGAAAAACCTAAGGACCCGATCAGTTTTCTAGAATACATCGCGATCCGCCGCCGCCGTCGACCCGAAGATCGGGAGGGTCCAGAAGCTCTTCCCGGCACCCTGCCGGAGAGGGGAATCGCCACCGGAGGTCTTCTTCATCGCCATGCTTGCCTCCGGAGCGATGAGTGAGTAGTCTACCTTGGACTATGGGTCCATAGCAGTATCTAGATGGTTGTCTTCTCCACCATGTGCTTCATGTTTAGATCTCATGAGCTGCCCTACATGATTGAGATCACCGTTATGTAATTCTATGATGTTGGTTTGTTGGGATCCGATGAATATTGGTGTTTATGATTAAGTTGCTGTACTGAATTATATCTTTTGTTATCTCTATGTTGTTTATGATCTTGCATGCTCTCCGTTGTTAGTAGCTATCTTGGCCGAGTAGTTGCTAGTGACTCCAAGAGGGGGTATTTATGCTCGATAGTGGGTTCATGTCTCTATTTCACATAGGGGAGTGACATAAACCTCTAAGGTGGTAGATGTGCTGTTGCTACTAGGGAGAAAACAACATTCATATGCTCAAGGGCATATGCTTTGTTTACATTACACACTTTGCTTAATGCAATTATCTGTTGTTCGCAACTTAATACTTCCAGGGTGTTCGGATGATATCCCAGGGGGTGGATTATTAGTCATAGATGCAGTTGGATGGCGGTCTATGTATTTTGTTGTAATGCCCAGAGTAAATCTCATAGTGATCTTCTTGACATATCACGTTATCTTTATTCTATCAATTGCCCAACTGTAATTTGTTTACCCAGCATGTTATTTTATCTATGGAGAGACACCACTAGTGAACTGTGGACCCCAGTCCTATTTTAATCATATTGCAATCACCTGTTTACTTTTCCCGCACTGTTTACTTTACTCGCATATTACTACTGTTTTCCACTCGATACACTTATAACCTTTGTTTCAAGCAAACCGGTGAGATTGACAACCTGATCGCAAGTTGGGAACAAAGTATTTGTTTGTGTGTGTGCAGGTTCCGCGTTGCTGCTGGCCGAAGACGAGTCAACAAGTGTCGTAAACGGCGCCCTTGTTGGAGTGTTACTAAGCCAGTCCGCATCACCTTCAGTCGTCACCGTCTCTCTTCTTCAAGATCGATATTAAACCTTGGTTTCTTAACTGAGGGAAAACTAGCCGCTATACTCATCATACCTTCCTCTTGGGGTTTCCAACGGGCTGGTCAATCACCACGCACAAGGACTTACTGCTCCCACGTCAACTAAACGCCACAGCTCTTTTCTGGAGCCATCATCACACGAGTAGCATACTTGCATGCTGCGGTCGATGGGGTCGCACGGTAGCTGAATCGTTGTGATGATGTTGTCGAATACTTGCTGTAGGCGATGTCGATGTCGAGCTTCCGAATGCTTGGTCGTTGTAGGCGAAGAGGTTGGTGTTGCTGGAAGATGGCTGACAGGAGTCGAATACCGTGGACCGGAGTCGACACGACATAAAGTCATCGGCGTCGAGCCAGAAGGAATCAATAGTACAGACCGGAGTTGACGTAGTCGACGGTATGCTGCTTCAAGTGCAGTAAGCAATATAGAGGACTGCTGAGATTAGCAGTATGCGAGGCGCAGCCCCCGAGCGTATTGTCAATACCGAGTGCTAAAGGAGTGAATGCTAAGGTTAGCATGTAAGCGTAGCCCCCGAGCGTTGCTAGCATCGGGTTGTAAGGCGCAGCCCCCGAGCGTGTTACCAACGCAGGGACGAAGGAATGCCAATTCGAGGTGCAGCCCCCGAGCGTGTTGCCAACGCCGGGGCGAAAGAATGCCAATTCGAGGCGCAGCCCCCGAGCGTGTTCCCAACGCCGGGGTGAAGGAATGCCAATTCGAGGCGTAGCCCCCGAGCGTGTTGCCAACGCCGAGGCGAAGGAATGCCAATTCGAGGCGCAACCCCCGAGCGTGTTGCCAATGCCGAGGCGAAGGAATGCCAATTCGAGGCGCAGCCCCCGAGCGTGTTGCCAACGCCGGGGCGAAGGAATGCCAATTCGAGGCGCAGCCCTCGAGCGTGTTGCCAACGCCGGGGCGAAGGAATGCCAATCCGAGTAGTACTCATTCTGAGCCTCGAAAATGCTTAGCTTGGTTTGTAGGGAGATAGGCATAACCGGCCTGAGACTCACGCCGGGTCTCAGTTAATTGCATAGCCGCAAAAACAATCGGTTAGCTTACTCAGATTCGAGTCCCCCGACTCAAACCCGCGTGGGCTGGCGCTACTTCGACCCGAGCCGCGTTGGACTTACCAGGTCGAAGCCCAGTTCATTGTAAGGCACCCGATGCGTCTATCGGTGCAAACTTCATACCGTAGGTATGGAAAATTTCTCGGCAGAGCGCGCTTGATACAAATACCGGGCCATCTGGTGTTGCAAACCGTGGACTTACCTTCGTATTTGACATACGGCATCCGAACTGGTATATTGCCACCAAGACTCGGGCATTTTGAGTGTATGCATGAATATAGAATTGGATTCAGGGGGCTAAAGCCACTCCCGAATCGTAACTGAGGCGCTGCTGGCCCGAAGAAAGCGACTCGAGGGTCCGAAGCCCGCACTCGAAGATTATGGAGGCGTTGCTGGCCCGAAGAAAGCGATTCGAGGGACCGAAGCCCGTACTCGAATAATACCAAGGCGCTGCTGGCCCGAAGAAGTGATTCGAGGGACAACAATGCCCACACTCGAATAATACCAAGGCGCTGCTGGCCCGAAGAAGTGATTCGAGGGACAACAACGCCCACATTCGAATAATACCAAGGCGCTGCTGGCCCAAAGAAGTGATTCGAGGGACGATAATGCCCACACTCGAATAATACCAAGACGCTGCTGGCCCAAAGAAGTGATTCGAGGGACAACAACACCCACACTCGAATAATACCAAAGCGCTGCTGGCCCGAAGAAGTGATTCGAAGGACAACAATGCCCACACTCGAATAATACCAAGGCGCTGCTGGCCACACTCGAATAATACCAAGGCGCTGCTGGCCCAAAGAAGTGATTCGAGGGACAACAACGTCCACACTCAAATAATACCAAGGCGCTGCTGGCCCAAAGAAGTGATTCGAGGGACAACAACGCCCACACTCGAATAATACCAAGGCGCTGCTGGCCCGAAGAAGCGATTCGAGAGACAATAACGCCCGCACTCGAATAATACCAAGGCACTGCTGGCGGGAAGAAAGCGATTCGAGGGACCGAAGCCCGCGCTCAAATAACGCAGAGGCGCTGCTGGCCCGAAGAAAACGATTCGAGGGACCGAAGCCCGCACTCGAAGAATATGGAGGCGCTGCTGGCCCGAAGAAAGTGATTCGAGGGACAATAACGCTCGCACTCGAATATAATATGCGAACGATGTTGTCGATTGACTGATGTTATCTTCCCAATAGCCCCCGAGGGTGAGTCGAAGTGCTTGCACTTGGGCTCGCCCTCAAGATTTTATGCGTTTTCTGTCGATGGAGTCAACGCGGCGGAGGCTTATATTCGATGTGGCGGACCGGAGTCGACGCGGCAGAGGTGTAGTCGATGACCTGTAAAGTTAGCTCACATAGCACAACTTCCTAGTATCGGATGTGGCAAAAGTACAAAAAAAAAGGAAATCAATTCGTGGTAGAAGAGCACTTAGCTTTATAGACAGAGTAGACGCAGTTGTGGTCGATGTGGATGTAGTCGATACGGACAGGGTCGACGACGGCAGGTGCGCGATGGCGAGCCCCCGAGCATTGTTGGGATCGCCGAAGTGTGTTGTTGATATCGACGAAATCGCAGATCTTGAGCGTGAGCTTCCGCACACGGAGGCGAGGTGATGTCAAGCCCCCGAGCGGTGTTGAGTGTGCGACGGCGAGCCCTCGAGCGAGGCGAATCCATGAATATGACGATGTAGTCCTTGCGGCGGACCGGAGTCGTGGTCGTAGAGGCCGGTGAGTCGCGGCCATAGAGGCCGACGAGTCGCAGCCGTAGAGGTAGGCGAGTTGTTGTCGTAGAATCGCAACCACGATCGGAGACAAAATTGTTGTCAAGCCCCCGTGCGTTTGTTAGGATCATCGTGCGGATGTAGTCGATGCTGACGTAATCGGCGTAGTCGATGTGAACGGAGCTGAAGCACCACAGATGCATCGTCGAACTCACGGTGCTTGTCGTATGGAGTCAACGGTGGCGGAGTCGTAGCGCCGGAGCTGGTTGGACATTACTCGAACATAATCGCGCGGCGGTGTCGACGTAGTCCTGATGCCCAGCAGATATACGCAGTTTGCCGAAAAGTCCGTACATATGGTTGTCTTCTTTTGCTTGATCGATTTGAGACTTCAGCTTGTACTCTACTTATGCGGATCGATCTGACTAGGTCGTCATGTCTCTCCTTTAACTTGACGATGAGACCTTGCGAGAAACCTGCGCATCGGCGGATAAACGCGCGAAGGCAGTGTCGATGTTGAGCCCAATTTTTCGCCCAATATAGTGATGAAATCGCTGCCTCCTTTGCTGATTTATTTGATGTCTCCGTTAATCCTCGCACATACAAGCTGATTTAATTTCTTTTTGGAGGACTTGGTATCGAGGAATAGTATGCCGATCGATCGGCGCTGATTTTGAGTTTTTAACTGATACGCTGTTGTATACGTATGGACCAGGGAATCTCAGCTTGGAAGATTGATCCGATCTGAAGATTAATCACGCGGAAACTGGTACCGCTGCTTCTATTGACGAGATCTTTTACTGCCAGTACATGGAAGCTGATTTCCGCCGGCAGCATGGATTCAAATTAGACTAGGTCTGCCACCAATATCGTTGCAGCTGAATTGATAACGATGAAGTAGAGCGCAAGTAGATGACCGGCGCTCGATGCTGTTGATGACGAGGATAGCTCATCGACCCAATCTGCCTCGCGCTGATGGTGCCCGATCCTGCTGCTAGCACCGCGGTGGCTATGCCTCAAATCCACAACGTCGCCAGGCGTGGCCGATCTAGTATCGATGATCACCAAATTCACGTGCTCGGCCTTGACTGAAGATTGGATCTGATTGATGACGAGACGAACCGGAGTAGATGATCGGCGATGTGCGATCTTGACGCTATTGACGATGATAAAGGAGCCGGCGAGCCCGTACATCCAGATCCCGTCATCTACACGGTCGGCGCCAATTGACGAGGTTTGACTCCGGCAATGTCCATGCTTGAGGGCTTTCGATCTTTGGAGCGCTTGTGGGATCCGGCGAACTCGACGGCGGTCGATAAACGACGAGGGGCACACGAATTTTACCCAGGTTCACGTCCCCTTGGTGGAGGATCGCTACATCCTGCTAGCAATTTAGTATAATCACATGGTGTTTACAGGGAGCCGCCATAGGCGGAGTTGATACGTGTAATGTAATCTAATGTATGCTAGTCTGTATCAAATCTATGCGAGATTAGAGATGGCTCTAGGGGTGCCCCTTGGTGACTTTATATATGCAGCCAGTTAGGGTCTATAAGGGGTTTCTTGACTTCTACTCCAAGTTGGCGTGTTGGGCTTTGTAGACTTCTTGTATCCTTCGAGCGGGCTTCTTCCTTGACAGGAACCGGATAAGCAAATATCGAGGACCGAGGGGTCATACCCTCGTCACCGAGAGAATACCATACTTCCGTTGCTCTTGGACAGGTGAACATCAAATGTCGGATATCTTCATAACCTTGGCAAGAAACCGGCCATTGGGGCGAGACAGGAATGTGCCGATCAGCAAGAACTGCACAACCAGGATCCGTGGCATGAAGAGCTTTCCATCAATTTTTTATTTTTATTGGCACTTTCAACTTCCAGTGAATGTCCCACACACTGGATTGTTTTCTACAGTCCCTTGTTCGTACGCTCTAGTTAGCCGTTGACCGTTGAGATGATTCCATTCAACATAGTATGCCGATCTCACCAAAAAAGGGTGTGATTTCGTCATCTGCCATGCCACAAAATCTTCACTCGGATTTTCATTGAGTGGGATCTGGAGTATTCTATCCACATCATGAGGACTAAAGTTGTATGTAATTAGATCCTCGTCCCATTGCATGGATATAGGGTCAATTAGATTAGCTACCGTTGTAAGCAAAGTTTGCCCTCTCTCAGTTTGAATCATGCGATCTAGGCTGCTAGGAATCCAGTGATCACGCCGATATTAATCTTGTTTCCTGATCCTACTCTCCAAATATGTTTTCTTTTGAAAGTATTTAAACCAGCAATAATGCTCTGCCGAGTGAATGACGATCATTTCTTAGGTCCAGCATGCAACAAATTAACATATGGATAATATTTGGCTCAATACTTGGACACACAAAGAGTCTAGGTTTGAGAGAAGTCTCCAACTTTCTTTAGCTAGCATAGCTAGATTAAAAGCATGGAGGTCACAGGAACCCATCCCTCGTAATTTTGTGGAACACATAATTTCCACCAAGACATCTAATGCATCTTCTTAACTTCAGAGTCACCCCACCATAACGCCATCATTGTAGAAATAGCGAATGGGAGGCATACCCATTTCTAGGGCAAAAATAAGCTAAGTTAAAGAAATATGTTGCCGAAGGACGACAATTGTATAGCATGACCATTTCAATTAGGTGGTGATGTCAAGTTGAAAAAACAATGATGACGAGAGAAGAGGTAAAATGCATCTAAAATCATTGATAGCTTTATAAGAAATTTACCTTTCAAATGTCAACTTCTACGGAAGTCCGACAACCTTTAGCATTACATTCAGATAAGACTTTGAAATAATTGGCGAAAAGAATGATGAATATTTCTAAAAAAAAAAGGTGTAAAATGGGTCCTGATTTATGCACGCGTCCAGGAAATTTTGAATTTGCAGCAGCCCAGTACAAAATGATATTTGATCGTACTAGTACTAATGAACTTGCTTATGAAATCGACCATAGCGTTCCAGTTAGACTTTGGAATAATAGGCCAAGATAATGATGGGTCACTAGAAAATTATGATGTGCGAAGTGCGTTATGCTTACCAACGTAGTGGAGGTATGCCACAAAATGTTACTCTACTTCATTTTCTGGAGAAGTAATATTTGGTAAACTATCTTGGCTTGCCAAAAATATCTTACATTTAGAGACAGAGGGAGTAGCAACGAACACTTCCTACTGAAGTTATGTGAGCTCTCATTTATTTTTGAACGGAGGAAGAACCACTACAAGTCTACAACAAATCGTTAGAATGCAAATTTGCACGAATTAACCGCTGCAAAACAAAGGATATGTGTAAAATTGTGAGCTCGTAGTATAGGAGCATGTTGCTTTGACCGGCACAGCACAATCCAGTGTTACTATCGCGCGTCACGGTCAATAATTTGGCGAAGGTTTTAGTCAGGCTCGACGTGCCTAAATCCTGGGCCTGACATCGAAACAGCCAATGCCGTCGCGCCACGCCACCCCTGGCTCTGCTCCCTACTCTGCAACGGCCAGGTCCTATCCCCTATCGCTGTCGCCGGGTTGTCATCGCAGAAATACGTTTACCACCCATGCAGTTCGACCTCCACAGTATAGGCCCACCAGTCAGCTTCACAAACGACGTACGTTCAGCCGTGTGGGCCAGGGATGTCATCGAGATCGAGTACATTCACACGGTACACGAAGGGCACGGCGTCAAAACGAACGGTGTCGGGAGTGTCACGGTCCTGCAGACGTGCGGCTGGAAAGGCGACCCGCCGGTGGGCCCACCTGTCAGCGCACTGCGCTCGGGCCCACCGCATTTTCTGGAGCTCGGGGGAGGAGGAGGAGCAACGCGCACGCCGCCCACAAAATTACGGAAACGCCCCTGCCGCCGAGGAGCACGACCGCAAAACCCAGAACCCCTCGCGGCAGAGAGAGAGACCACCGCAGGGCAATGCCGTCCATCCGCGCGCTCAAGCGGCTCGCCGACTCGCGGCCGCCGCCGCCGCCGCCACGGCCGAGCGCGCCCGCGCCCGCGGTGGTGAAGAAGGAGGAGGAGGAGAGCCCGCCGCAGCGTTCTTCCTCCTTTCCCTCCTCGTCCCCGCCATTCTCGGCGCCCCCGAGGCCCGTCGCCCCGTCGCCGGCTTACCCGCTGCGGGACTTCCCGGGGAGGGATGCGGCCGGCGCGTTCCGGGACAACGTCCGCTTCTTGCTCGACCGGTGGGGCCCCGTCGCCGCCTCCTCCCCGTGGCCGGCGCGGCGGGCCTTCCTCTCCGACGACCGCACCCGCGCCGTCGTCCCCATCGTCGCCGTCGAGGTGCATGCCGCGTCCTCGCCCGCACCGCTCTGCGACTTCTGCCGCCGCGCCGGTGAGTCGCGCCTCGCCCCCCTCCCCCAATTTGGGTACCTCCTCTCGCGTGTTCGGGTGCGCCGCCTCCCCTCTTTCGAGGACGATCGGTGGATTAGCGGATTAGGTTTTCAGCCCCGGTGGTTTCTTGATCGCAGTTGATTTGGGCGAAGTAGAGTTGCCCGTGCAGATCATTTCCCCCCTTCGTGATCTGAAGAAGAACCGCGGTTCTGATTGAGGAGATTTTCTGCAGTAGAGACTACTTTCTTGCAGTTTTTTTATTTCCGTGTTTCAAGCAGTTCGAAATTATTCTGGGAATGGATCATAACAGCTGCATCTGCTTCCTGTTCTTGCATTTACAGTCAATAGATTATTTCCCCCATCTACACCTTACCTGGACCGGATTTGACGGACTCCATCTAGCCGGTTTCAAATTGTTTTGAATCCGTTTCCCAAAATGGCAATGCTGGTTGCAATGATGGCCTCTAGCCTCTTAAAGTCTTATTTCCTATCGTGGAAAAGTGGTAGTTTGCACATTGATGGGTTTGTTTTCCTACCAGTAAATTTTTCTGTCCGGGAGCACCGTGCCCTATCAGTAATAACAAACGGCAAACAATTTCAGGTTGGAGCCACCATTGGGTGTCGAAGCGGAGGTACCATTTCATCATCCCGGCGGATGCCAATTGGGACCAGCATTTTGGCACAGATATGCTCCTTGGACGCAACGACCACCTCCTCCATGGCCTCATCCACTGCAATGGCTTTGGTCACCTTGTCGCTCTCCGTGGTCATGACGGTGGCTCGACTTCCCTCTCTGGCCGTGACTTGATGGATATCTGGGATCGCCTTTGCTCTGCTCTCCGTGTTAGGTAATAAGATTTACCAGTTCTTTTATGTCCAGACATTCCATGCATATGCACTTGTTATGAAGTACCATAACTGCTCAACTGAAACTGATTAATCAGTGTTCTAATTCAGTACTCCGTTTGTATGTAGTACGGTTTTAAAGGTGTGTTTAATGCATGATTGCAATGATACATTTGGGAGGGAATGGAATAAATAGTAGAACCGTTTGTATGTATGCATGACAAATCTGAACTAGAAACTTTACAAAGGCTATACATGTAATGGAGATCTCTGCTTCATTTGTCTTCTGACCTTTGAAGGCCTTCTGTGCAGGGCCGTTTCTTTGGTGGATCTCTCCAGGAAGCGCTCTCTGGACCTCCGCCTTCTGCTCGGTGTGGTGAACGGTGAGACATGGTTCACCCGCTGGGGATATTACCTTGCCAGGGGCAGCTTCAATGTGTCCCCTGCCACATATGCTGCTGCTTTGGAAGCCCTGGCCTTCCTGCATGTTGACCATCTCCGCAACCGACATGTTCGTCGTGTGGTCACCATCTACCGCCGCTTATCCAACAAGCCTCTGACCACTGTCCGCGAGTTCCTCCGCTGCCTCCTTGACTGGAAGCACAATGAACCACCCCTTTCACCGCCTCCTGCAAAGCCACGCCCCTGGCTGCCATTCCTGCTGCCAAAGCCGTGTCGGATGAAGAAGCCGGTGCAGCCATGCAAGCGCTTCGAGGATGCAGTTGACCTGCCCCAGTGTCGGTTTTCCAAGAATCGTCTTCTACAAGCTGCAGAGGTGGTTGTTGCCAAGCTGCTTGAGCATGGAAATGATGCAGAGATGACACGACAGGCACTGCGAGATGCTGCAAGGGGTGACATCGGCGATACTGGTCTCCTTGACTTCGTGATCAAGTCCGTTGGTGACACCATTGTTGGCAACCATATTGTGCGCCGACTGCCCAATGCCACGACACGTATTCTCCAGTTCAGCCTGGAGGAGTATGAAGATCCAGTGCAAATGGATGTTGAGGTAGAATACCCCTGTCCTCAAGCACAGTGGGTGGGGTGCTCAGTGGATGTTGAGCGGGATCTGCGTGCTGTATATGGAGCAATGGTGGATTCGCTCAGTGAGGCAGCGCAGGCTGTGCTAGACTGCAAGCACTGGGTGAAGTGCTGGGGCCTGGGGGACGAGTCTGATGATCAGCTAAGGTTCCTGGCTGAGTGGCAACCGCAACCTTGGGAAGCTGATGATCTTACACGGCCAACGCCACCAGGGGAGATCGTTGTGGTGCCACTCCATACATCGATAGGCGAGCTTCTCATCGAGGCAGAGCATGCACTGAGGGACACGTACTGCTTCTTTGAGGAGTTCCATGCCAAGAAGCTTGATGGCATTACTGGGGAGAAGTGGGATCCAGTGGTGCTTGGTGGGGCAGAGTCTGGGGACACAATCGGCGTCCATGGCCATGGGGCAGACATGGATACTGGGCTGCGGTGTGAGGGTGGGCTTGATGTGTGGGAGGTGAGGTGTGTGTGTGGTGCGCAGGATGATGACGGCGAGCGCATGGTGGTGTGTGACATGTGTCGTGTCTCGCAGCACACACGATGCGTCGGCATTGCGGATAGCATGTCCATTCCACCATTGTTCCTGTGCATACTCTGCGGTGGCGAGATCGTGGGCCCGATTCTGAAGGAGGCACTACTAGCATAGCGACTATTCTTCTGCCTTCTAAGTTTCCTTGGGTCCACAATGCTCCATGATGGTAGGCTGACGAGATAAAACTAGTTCTGAAACCTTTCTGTGTAAATTGCGTTGTTGTGGTACATGTTTACTATAACTCAGAAGCTATATGTAGAAGTAGTAGAGGATATGAAGATCAGTAGACAGCAGTAGATGGGGCGGAAGTCCCATCCTATCCATGCTGGTTGCAATCCGGCTGGAAATTTTGTAATACGTGATACATCACAGAAGATGATATAGCTAGCTAGATGTAAATACATGTTCTGTGGTTGTATCTTCTGCTGTCTCTGAATCCTTCCAAGTGGTAAAGCTATTATACAGACAAATCAAGTGTTTTTATACTGGTTTGGTGTTTGGCTTTCTTGTTTTGTTGGCACGTCCAACATGTTTTTCCTCTCTTTTGTTGGCTTCTATTTGAGACACCTGCTGCCGGTGCAGATCAGGTTCTGTAATCTGTGGTATTGCATCCAATTCTTGACGACATGCTAGCTACGATATGACCGTCCCTGTGTGGGCAAACGGAACCAACAAACTCAGGCAGTCCATTGGTTCATCCTAGAGCTCGTTTGAACTATCTACAGGTATGCGGCCCGTCTAGACTCCTACTTAGGCCAAGAATTAGCAATCCTGTTTGGACGAACTTACTTTGTTGGACTTATCAAGGGCATATGCTGTTTAGCCTTCATTGTGTCCCACCATTTCAAAGAAAACATGTCCCAAGTCCCAACCATCCTGTTGTTTGATTTGCGACGGAGAAGTCAAATAACTCACGACACATCAGATTTTTTCAGCTAGCCATTTTCACTTGTTGTGTACCAGTCCTAATGGACGATAACAGTTTAATAAAGCTAATCTACACGTGAAAAAAAGACCCGGTCCATAAATTGGAGAAAGAAAGAAAAGATTTTTTTTGAAAAACAAAGCAAAAAAGGGTAAGGAAGAGAAGAAGGCAAAGTTCGTCTTCCCACGGTACACATCATGTTCAGTGATTTTTCTAAATGCTTCACTAATTTAAGTATCTATCCCAATTGTTTTAAACGAAAGAAAAAGCTTTGCCTCCTCAATTAATTAAGAAGAAAAGTGTCCAATTAATTAGCGAAAAACCGGCAAAAACCATGTAACACTATTAACACCACACATGGCCACGCCCACCTACGACATGCCCGAGAATAACCGATCGCAAACCCAAAAACATCACTCCATCAAGACCGGACGGCCATTCACCATCGTCGGAGAGAAATGCCATGACGGTTATGGAAGGAGTAGACACAAGATGTTAGATGAAGAAGCAAACTCTACGAGAAGCTCTCAGCACTAACCAAGTATTGGGGGCGCCGCCCACCATCTAGCTGCTCCACCTTGTCCAGCGGACTGCCAACACCACCTTCTGGGACCATCATCCCGACATACCACCGTTCGCACCCGCAGGCCAAGCTGCACTGGCAACCACTCGCAGACCACAACCGCCACACAAACATTCGGGGCCGCTTCCCTGGCCTAATAGTCAAACCGTCTCCGTTGAGACGCGTCGACCGGGCCAGCAACCTCTCCGCACTGGCGACACAGGATTGTCACTCAAGCCATGTGAGCAACCTTCCCCGTGAAGCTGCTGCCCACCATGGTTTCCGAGGACGTTGCCCCGACATCCACAGATGACCACCTCTGACGACCACCAGCTACCATAGGTCCCTCCTATTGGTGCCGACTCCAAAACGAGGCCCCAAGGGATTAGTGACGTGATACACACCCTCGTTCGACCCCACATGATCCGTGGTTTCCCCCGGAGTTCTCCCAAGTGGAGGAGCATGCAACCGCCCCATAGCGTTTCGTCCAACCGATCAACCTCCAGTTGCCGCTGTCCAAAGCCGTTGTCAAAGTTATCCGGCGGCGGGACCAAAGTTCATCGAGCCCCCCATCCACGCGTGCGGCAGGCAGGCTGCAAGCCCACCAGCCGGAGCCACAAGATCTGGCCACCCCTGAAGGTCCAGATGGGAGCAATGAAGCTCTGCCAACCTCCGTCAACATCGGCGAGGAAGAAGCGTCGACACATCGCACCAATCGGCCCGCATACGCGGAGACATGATAGCAGCCCATATCGGGCCCGAGCCGGCCCACATGGACGCCACCGAAATTGAGATTGCCGGAGCTTGCTTTGCTGCTGGCCCCACTTGATCGCCGGGACATCGCGTCTCGACCTCCTCCGCCACGAAAGACCACCGCACGCCGGTCAATCACCTCGCCGCCCAACTCCGCGCCCGAGAGCGCCGCGTAACTGCCGTTCTCTCACACCTCCTCCGAAGGCAGTGGTCACTGCAACCGCGATGAGGCCGGTGGTAGCGACGATGGGGGAGGCATGGATGGTCGGCTCAAGCTAGGGAGCTAGGGGCATCGTATCGCTCACTAGGAGCGACACGACGTCTAGTAACCCCTATGTTTGTATGAGTTTTCCAAGATTTGGTAAAAGTTTTCTAGGTGCATGAGTAGGTGATCCAGAAGTCGTAGTTGTATTATGATGGTGTTTGGTCTGATCGTGACGTGCTCTTGTGGCTCGGTGTCCCGTCTCCTCGACATTGTTGGATATAGGCTAGGCAAGGCGAGCTTTATCATCTGATTGTGGTAGAAGTGTATTGTAGTTGTTGGTGTTATCTTGAGTGAATGT
Organism: Dactylis glomerata; assembly: GCA_007115705.1. Taxonomy (NCBI): domain Eukaryota; kingdom Viridiplantae; phylum Streptophyta; class Magnoliopsida; order Poales; family Poaceae; genus Dactylis; species Dactylis glomerata. Next base: position 4,697,646 of record QXEO01000464.1, on the reverse strand, counting down.
GATGTTGTAGCAAATCTATGCCGTTATTTTCTCCTTTAAAACTCAATACAAAGATGTAGGACTCCTACGGATTTTATAAAATAAAAAGTCGGTAAATTGTTTATAATTCTTTGCAGGAAGGTATAGAAACATGTTAATTCATGTGTCAATTGAAAAAAAATGACCGCTGTAAAAGTAAGTACAGTAGTACTACTACGTACTAGGAGTACATGACGGATACCATGTGTATTGATACCAACACGTATCCGACCGTGTACTCCCGTCCTCTACCTCGACTCTCTCTCTCTCTCTAGCCAACGTCCTACTACGATAGCGTCAAAAAAAAAAAAACGTCCTACTACGATCTCGCCTGTCCGATTCGACCCACACCTCCACCTCCCACCGCTCCCTCCCACACGACGACCACCGGAGCCACCTCGCGTCGCGGGGGAGGGCCCGCCCGATCGCGCCGCCGGCCATGGTGCACAGCGCGTACGACGCCGTCGAGCTGGTCTCCGGCGTGCCCGGCCGCATCGAGGCCGTCGCCTCGCACGCCGGGAAGCTCCTCGTCGCGGCCTCCGACTGCTCCCTCCGCATCTACTCCGCGCCGGCGGCCACCGCTGCCGACGGCGAGATCCGGGGGGACGGGCCCTACGCGCTCGAGCGCCAGGAGCAGCGGCTGTGGCGCCGCGCGCCCTCCGCGATGGAGGCCAGCGCCAGCCGCGACCTCCTGCTCTCGCTCTCCGAGTGGGTCGCCCTCCACCGCCTCCCGGGGCTCGAGACCGTCGCGGTCGTCTCCAAGACCAAGGGGGCCAACGTCTTCGCCTGGGACGACCGCCGGGGCCTGCTTGCCGCCGGCCGCCAGAAACGCCTAACCATCTTCCGCCTCGATGGTGAGGATTCACAGGCCTTTTATTTTCTTTGCTACTATTGCTTTTGGTCATTTGATCGATTGGGGGTCTCGGTGGAGGTGGTAATTGCCCGTTGATACTTGGTACCTCAATTCGGAGAATTGCAAGTTTGAGCATTCATGATGATCTAAAAAATCGAGAGAATTCACAACTTCGGAGGGGATTATGAATTGGTTCTCATAGTTGGTCAAAGTATTGGTACTCACATTTGGACCTCAAGCTCTGGTACCCTTTTTGGACCATTGAAGGGATATCTCATAGAGGGTACATGTAGTAAAGCTTTCCAAGTCTGCTGTACCACCCAAATGCTGAATATTTGTGCAAAATACATTGTGGTTTTAGTAAAGTGATATAATACTGTGAACCTCATCAAAATGTGCTCCTTCCGTCCGAAATTAGTTGTCTCAGCTTTGTCTAGATACGCATGTATGTACACACGATTTAGTGTGTAGATACAGGTGTATCTAGACAAAGGTGAGACAGCTAATTTGGGACAGCGGGAGTAATAATTAAACTAGTTGAAGCTGGAAGCCTTCAGTGAAGAGTTTAAAACTTTTGATTGATCCATCAATATTTATCATGGGGTTTTCCATGGTAGGAAATACACATCTTCTATGTTCTTTGGTTCTCGTATGCTAAGTATATTACAATATTTGAATTAGGACAGCCCTCATTTTTTTGTTAAAGATCAAGTTTTCTTGATGTAGTTATGGCATTCTGTAACTGCTACTGTTGCAAGAGGATTTGGTATGCTAATGAGATGGTATCTCCTTAATCATAAGTACCATATTCCTTTTTGAACTTTATGTTATAATCTGAGACATCAAAAGAAATGTTTCATGAATTTTATTTTCTGTATTTTAAAATGGTTGTAATTTTTTGTTGGTAAAGGGGAAAATTTGCAAATGTGACCATGTTTGAAATTCAGAAAAGCTTATGCAGCAGTACTAATTTTCTTTGTTTTTTGAAACTGGAAAATAAAAAGTGCTTCATAATGTTGTAAGACCAATGTAGATAAGACTAACTGTGGTCAGCACTTTGCAGCATCTAGTAACTTCTGTAAGAATGGAGGCCTCCATGGGCCTCCAAATGTAGATAAGACTAACTGTGGTCAGCACTTTGCAGCATCTAGTAACTTCTGTAAGAATGGAGGCCTCCATGGGCCTCCAAATGTTATTTTTCATATGGTACATGTTTGATAGATTTCTGTAAGCTTCTACAGTAAAATAAGGGCATCTGGAAAGATGCGAAATGGTTAAATGATCTTGTTCTGAACAGGTAAAGCTTTAATTTCTGTTTGTCAGGTGGGCGAGAATTTGTCGAGGTGAAGGAATTTGGTGTTCCTGATATGGTGAAATCAATGGCCTGGTGTGGTGACAACATATTTATTGGGATTAGGAGGGACTATATGATCATAAATAGTGTGACTGGGACATTAACTGAAGTGTTCTCTTCTGGGAGGATTGCTCCTCCTTTAGTTGTGCCTCTTCCTACCGGGGAGCTCCTCCTTGGGAAGGTATAGTACTTACAAGTTTCTAGTTGATTTTCCATTGCATGATTTGTTTGGCAGTTGATAGCAATTTGTGATGTTGTTTGGTTCCAAATGACCAGATGACAACTTAATATGCTTTACGAGAGGAATGAGCTGTTCTAAACACATAAATTTAATCTCGTTTTCTACCAATGCATAATTAATAACTAAGTTGAATGCCTTATTTTGGTCGAGCATCCACAATTTGAGGATAGGGAAAATTTGTCTTGGGAAAATGTTTCGACCCCAGTTTGTTGTGAAATCCTTTAGCTTAGATGCACTATAACACAACACTGGGTGCCAGTTAGAATATGTTCAAACTACGTAATTTAGCTATCAGAAGGGAGTGGCTTGATTCAGATTCCTGAGCATGCTTTGATGTGCCATGAAAAGTTTCCTATAAAGCAGATATGAATTGAAGTCTCTGAGACTAAACACGTAAAAATTGTGCCATTTATTTTCGTCTCTTGTTCATTTTTCAAGGATAACATCGGAGTATTTGTTGATCAAAACGGGAAACTTATTCAAGATGGCCGGATAATTTGGTCAGACACTCCTGCCTCTGTTGTTATACATAAGCCATATGCCGTTGCACGTTTGCCACGACATGTTGAGGTAAGTTGTTTTGTCTTGTATATTCAGTGTTGAATAAAATGTCAAAGTTAGTTTTGTTGGCCAACCTAATTTACGATGTATTGCTTCAGATACGGTCTCTTAGAGCTCCAAGTGCATTGGTTCAGACGGTAGTCCTCCGCGATGTTCAAAAGCTTGTTCAAACTGACAACTGTATACTTGCGGCGCTTTCCAACTCGGTCTATGGTTTGCTGCCTGTTCCTATTGGTGCCCAGGTATGGTGTGTTTAGTAATTAATATTAATCAAACACATCGATGTCAATATTTATGTATTTTCCATCTTAGTTACCACAAGTCATAACACTGCTGTTTCACTAGGTTTCGCCTGCGGGCAGAGGTTGACTATTGTCTGAGTAATCTTTGTGAATTTAATACCTATTGCATAAACATATAGATTGAATTGCAGTAGAAAAGTAGCAAAATTAAGTGATTTGACGTAATGACCCCTCTTAAAAAAAGACCAACCATATTATGCATTAGGCTGTAGGCAAGTATCTATGTTTCATATCATTCTTATGTCACCAGTTCCAGTGCAGAATCTTTCCAATAGTTACAATGTGCAGAAGCCTTTCACGTTTCACTTGAGTGTTAGATGAACTGTTAACACTAAATCATCTGTCTTGACTCTTGAAAATTGTTGGCATAGATTTGTTCTAGTTCTTAGTTTCTTCATTGTCTTTTGGTCTACAGATAGTGCAGTTGACCGCCTCTGGAGAATTTGAGGACGCGCTGGCATTGTGTAAGTTACTTCCTCCAGAGGATTCAAACCTACGAGCTGCAAAAGAAAGCTCAATACACATGAGGTATTTTCAGATTGCCCGATCAGATGGCCACGCCAGTATTCGCTTTGCACTTTCCATAGTCAGTTGATATTATGCTTAGATGTCATTGCATGACAAGATCGGGTAGATGCTGTTCCACTTTATTCTAACTGTTTTAAGCACTAGAGCACATCGCTCTGCTTTTGTGTTGAGCCTATATCAGGAAATCAAATATAAGGAAGAGAAAACCATTATATGCCACTGGAACTTTGGGTTACATGATCTGTCAGAATGCCACTGAATAAGTTCTTATTTCTTCCATGCCAGCTTCATTTTAAGATCCTGTTCTCATCATACCATCGCCATCATATACCCCATTGGGACCTCAAATTAACATGCCCCTTTTTGTAATTCCCAGAATGCCTTATTGGCATGTTCTTTTTTGCTGTCGCCCCTCTGCCTTCTTTATTTCTCCACTCTCACTGCCCTTCTCTCCATGACCGTGAGGTGAGAAGAAGATGGCCTGGTGGCAATGCAGACTGCAAAGAGGTGGCTGCGGCATGCCTCTGGCAACCGCTCACTGCAACAGCAGTGTCTAGGACAGCATCTGCAACCAGTGAGGTTGAGGCGGCAGAAGGGACTCACCCGCATTATTAGCAAGATCTGAGTACCTTCCTAACAAGATGATACGGTTTCACAGCTCTCAGGCCAGGCAGTTCTGGTAGCCGTCTTTGACCCTGTTCACACCATTATCGAGGGCAAAGTAACCGGCAGACCTGACCTCCTTGATTCTTGTAAAAATTCAGTGGGGTTGTGTGGCATGGTCCCACTCTGGCACCGGCATGGTGTCTCCAACTTTAGCAGCATGATACCGGGAGAAACAATTCAGATATAATGGCCATATTGAGGAGACTGTCAGCCTGCTTAACATGATCTAGTTCAAAGTTTGAAGGGAGGAAGAGAGAGAGAGAGAGAGAGAGAGAGAGAGAGAGAGAGAGAGAGAGAATACACAAATATGTGGCTGCTTGTAGCAAACTTGGTGTCTCTGTTCTTTTAAGACACAGAAAGGGACTTGCTGAGGACAATGGGGAAGGAAAAAGAAAATATACATGTTTAAGACTAACACAGGGCCCTGGATATCACAAATGGTGAATTTTTTGGGTACAATGAACAAGGGAGGCCTCACAGTCTGGTTTGGCATGTGGGGCTTGGTTGTTTCATGTCCACGTGGGTATATTGATATTTGTACACCCCTTAAAAGCAAGCAACTGATGTGGGAGATGATAGTGATAGCATGGAGTAAACATTGCTGATAACCAGTGGCGGAGACACTCCTGGCGACCCCGGGCAGCGGCCTGTGCTCGACTGATTCATCTCTTTAAAAGAATAGTGCATGTTATAGCTGGCTAATGACATTCTTGTGGGCAATTTTGCTCTGAACAAACAGATGCTAGGCTTTGCCCCGGCTCCAGTGGCTGGCTGGCTGCGCACTGTTGATAGTGGATAGCATGGAAAGAATAAGGGGACATATTGGTTGCACTAGCACCTTGAGGTGTAGTGGTGTACTAGACCCGTAGTTCAACACTGAAAAGTCTTGAATAATTTAACAATACCCATGCTACATGCATATACCATGTCCCTTAGTTCTAAATTCAACATACAACCATAGAAACAAAAGAGAAATCTGTCCGTGAATAACCTATACACTAAAAGATGTCTAGATACATTCGCTTCACAAAGTTAAAACATCTTATATTTCCAAACGGAGGGAGTACATGTTTTTGTATACCTCAAGAGCGGGGGCATATTGGTGGCTGTTAATGTTGCCGAGAGTTATTCAGTGGCATACAATGCATTTTCCCTTTAAGGGCTTGTTCGGTTAGCCCCTTCCCCGCCGGGATTTGCGTCCAAACCCTGGCTAACCCCGTGGTTTCGTAGAGCCCGGGTTTCCTTCCCTGGTAGTTTCGAATAGGTGTTCGGTTAAACCCGGCCTGGGTTACACCCTCGTACAAACCCGGTCAAACCCTGTGAAATCTACCGGGTTCTGATCCACGCCTCCCACCTCGTGGATTCTTTCCACGCCACGAGCAAACGTACTCTCGTCTCTTTCCTCTAACCTCGGCCCTGCTTCCTCTCGCGAAAAAAGGTGAACGCGGCGGCGCTGACACCGGCGCCGGCGGGGACGGAGAGACTGCGAACCAGTCGACCGCCACCACATCGCCTCCCGCCTTGGTCTCCGGCCAGCAAGGCGAGCATGCCAGCCGGATGTTGCTCCCGCGCAAGTCCTTCGCCTGCTCGACCGCTCGCAGCAGCCGCCGCAAGAGCTAGCCCGCTTCCAGCCTCCGCGGCGCGGTCCACTCCGCCTTGGTCGGCACGCCGCTAGCCCCGCTCCTCCTCCTTTTTTTCATCCCCCACTCATCCTCTTGATTTTCCTCTCATCCTCTTGATTTATACTCTATTGGTTCAGCAATTTCTAGGAGATTAATCAAATTGCAGTTAAGCGAGTGGTTGGGAGTCTTGGGACGGGACGTTTGAGATTAGATAAAGCAGGGATTTGGGTGTGTGGGTGGGGATCACCTGATCCCTGTGTGGATTGAATCCACTAGATGATTAAATCCATCGTAACCGAACAAGGCCTAATGGATGCATGTGCATCACATACACTTGCCCCCATACAATTCTAACAATGTTATTTTCACCAAGACTTGTGTGTGGCAATGTTGATAATGGTTTATGCAACAGCATGCAAACTATGCAGTAAAAAAGTTTGTAGATATCTTGTAATTTTGCATTATTTCAATAAAGTATTCTGCCAAGAGTTGATATACTCATGTATACGAGGATAGATGAACTTATTCTTTTGCTCTAGTTTGACTAGTAAGCTGCATTTGACAGTTGATATCATGCTGAACATTTGGACTTCCATTTGCTTTCTAACTGGATGTAGTCAAAATTTAGTCTACTGCAGTTGTAAGATATCTGACCTGTAAAATGGCATCTAAAAGCTTTTTAGAAAAAGAAATCCTGAAAGTTGTCAATGATGGGTGATGGCAAATTTCAGTGGACGTTCACATGTACCCTTTTTTGTAGACTATAATCAATCAAGTTGAATAGTGGCAGTTAAAAAGTGAACTCTTTAAACACAGGAACCCTACCATGGTAGATTTTTATTGGGTGCTGTTTTCGTGTACAATTAACTAGGGAACAGCCTTCTTCATTTCTTCTCAAAGCGATTTTCAGCTTTCTTGTAATGTCGCAGTTTGGGTCCTTGCATATAACTAAACGTCTTCTCTTTTTTATTTCATGAATCAGATATGGGCACTTCTTATTTGATAATGAGAGCTATGAGGAAGCAATGGAACAATTTTCGGATGCACATGTGGATATTACTTATGTGTTATCTCTATACCCATCCCTTGTTCTGCCTCAAACACACATTCTAGGTGAACATGACAAGTTCCAAGACCTGCCAGAATTAGCAAGAGAATCCTCTGATGTGACAGATGAAATGGAATCATACACTTTGCAACTTCATGATTCTGATGATAAATCTCCATTGGAGAACAAGAAAATGAGTCATAATGCTCTGATAGCCCTTGTGAAGTACTTGCAGAAGAAAAGAAATGGGATAATTGATAGAGCGACATCTGAAGTAACAGAGGAGGTGGTCTCTGGAGCTGTGCACCATAGCTTAATCCTATCCGAGCCATATAAGGCAAAGAAGCCAAATAAGGTAGCTACTGTTTCGACTTTTCTTATTGCAAGTGTTGTAACTACTCATAAATGTGAAATTGCACGGAGCAGGAACTAGTATAGTGTAAATAAACCAGTTTCTAATTTGACCCGAATATTGCAAAGTCAAACTACAAATCTAAACGTATACACTCAAGGGTCTAAGGTTGTATGAGAGATCAAACTTCCTGTCTATGTCCATGGTATTCTCGTTCCTGTAAACCTGATGTAAATGCAATTCCATGGCGTGACAGGTAAAAAAACAATTGGTTTAAACTTCTTGTCAGAAGTCAGAACACCATCCTATCCAAAGTACTTGGGCCTTGTGTGCGAGTGTGTACAGTGTCTATTGTACACATAAATACAAATCTAAGAATTTATTAATAATATTAAAGGAAAAGTGATTCAACGATTTTACTTGTTTTTGTTGTCAGAAACGACCTCAGACGCATAGAAGCTCTGTTGCTAGAGAATTGGCGACTGTACTGGACACATCTCTTCTTCAAGCTCTTATTCTTACAAGACAGTCATCAGGAGCTATAGATTTATTGAAAGGACTCAATTATTGTGATTTGAAGATATGTGAGGAGTTTCTGAAGGAAAGGAGCGATTATATGGTGTTACTTGAGCTCTATAGAAGCAATGATATGCACCGTGAGGCTCTCCAATTACTCAATCGGTTGGTTGAAGAATCGAAGTCTGAGATAACAAATATTGATTTTAGTAAAAGGTTTAACCCGCAAATGATCATTGAGTATCTCAGGGTATTGTTTTTTCTTCTTTATTATTATCATATACAGATACTGTTCTTCACTTTTTCATGTATACATTACTCAAAACAGTAAAAAGCAACCAGTTGCTGATTTGCTGCTGGCTGCATGGTGTTATATTTGTCTAAAATGAACTTCATAGAACTTTCACAAGCAACTGTCTTAATGTGCACTTAATTAATAAATGTGGAACCATCATCAAAATATTAAATTCAAGGTGCATGTCATTCTTGTTAGAATTACATTTCTTTACATGTTTCTGAGTATGGAAACATTATTGTGTGATTACTTCTAGTTTGTTAGACTGTCAGTCCTAGTTTATATGCTTGTTGTTTTACTTGACGTGGTCGTGGGATCATATTAAATTTGGTTATTGCTGATATTAACTGGCTTCCCGGAATCACTGACTGACACTGGAGAAACTTGTTGACAGCAGTAATATTTTCAATAGTATTGCTTGGTTTGTGCTTAAGGTTATCGTTTGGACTTTGCCCTGCATATTATGGATTCAACATTCTTGTCACATTCTTCTGGTTTATAAAGCTGATATAAGATTCTGTGCTGTTTTGTGCAGCCCCTTTGTAGATCCGATCCAATGCTGGTTTTGGAGTCTTCTTTGTATGTTCTTGAACGCAACCCATCAGACACTATTGAGCTCTTTTTGTCTGAAAACGTTCCAGCAGATCTGGTAAATTCATATCTGAAACAGCATGCTCCAAATTTGCAGTCAACTTACTTAGAGCTAATGCTTTCCATGAGTGAAACCGGGATTAACCCTAATCTACAAAATGAGCTGGTATGTTATCTTTGTATTGCAATTTGTTATTATGTAACAAGTTTCTTATGTTACTTAGACGATCTTACATCCATAAGCTGTACTTACAAAGTTTGCCATAAATGAATTTCTTCTAATCTTCTGATATCCAAACTTTCTGGCCTTAAGGTGCAACTCTACCTTTCTGAAGTTCTTGACTGGTACAAGATTCTGAAGGATGAGGGAAATTGGACCGATAAAACGTATTCCCCAACGCGGAACAAGTTGATATCTACATTAGAGAATAACTCAGGTTACAATACAGATACACTTCTTAAACGTCTTCCACAGGACGCTCTTTTCGAAGAGCGTGCTATAATGTACGGGAAAATGAATCAGCATCTCCGTGCATTATCTCTCTATGTTCATAAGGTACAAATGCTCTGTGATGTGCTTATATCTGCTGATACAATTGTTTAATGAATAGGATTAGTTTGAACTTTCAAACGTTACTCAGAATAACCTGTGCACTACTTTGCAGCTCCACATGCCAGAGCGTGCAGTTGCATACTGTGACCGTGTTTACGAGGAAGAATTGCAGCAGCCTTCCAAGTCCAATATTTATTTTAACCTTCTGCAAATTTATCTAAACCCAAGAAAAGCTGAAAAAGAAATTGAACAGAAAATTATTCCAGTGGCATCACAGTACCCTGGAATTCAGAGGGTCAGCTCTACTACTAAGGTCAGAGGAGGGCGTATGGGTAGAAAGGTTGTTGAGATCGAAGGGGCTGTCGACATGCAAGTTAGCCCTAGTGGAACAGATAATGGCCGAAGTGATGGCGACACAGATGATGTTAGTGATGGAGGCCCTATAATGTTGAATGAAGCACTTGAATTGTTAAGCCAACGGTGGGAAAGAATAAATGGTGCTCAGGCTCTTCGGTTGTTACCAAGAGACACAAAACTGCAGGTTATTATTTTGAATGTTTGAAAGATATGATATTTGATCTAGCCTAGGTTTACAGCAGTCCACTCCCACCATCGTATTACGGCTTTGTGTTTAAAAAGCGACCAAAAAGTATGAACATCCATGTTAAAGTAGTATATTCCCTTCTCTTTGCATATATGACTTACTAGTACTCCCTCCGATCGGAAATAACTGTCGGCAATTTTGTACTAGCTTAGTACAAACTTTGTACTAAGTGTCCGACAGTTATTTCCGATCGGAGGGAGTATTAGGTGCTGCGTTTTATTGTTGTTCAGGCTGTTGTAAGAGACTATTTTTACCCCTTAAAAGAAGATCACAGTTATGCGGCTTGTGAGATTTTTGTGTTGCAAAATTTGTCGCTTCAGCTGTTAAGTTTCATCTTTCAGTATGTCCAGTTGCTAAAACTTCTGAAAAGTGTAATAATCTTGTGTGAATGCTTGCAGGATCTGGTGTCATTTCTTGAACCACTACTACGGAACTCTAGTGAACATCGGCGCAATTATATGGTTATCAAAAATTTGATTCTCCGGGCAAACTTGGAGGTTAGCTTGATGTCATGTTCTCTTGTAGCTTTTTTCTGGGCTTGTCCTTGGGGGATGCAGCATGTTTCCTACTAGATTTAACTTTGTTTCTTTGTACCTGGAAAGAGTAGGGGAGCTCCCTATGGTATTATAAATACTGTTACATATGTACATCAAACATGGGCAAAACCCCTGAAGAGAGGAGAGGACACATGCAACTTTAGACTAGGTGAATTTCTGGGCAAAGAAGATAGATTCGCCAATTGCAAGTTAAGAAGCCAGTCTTAAGGGGCTGCCACTGGACAGGCATCACTCGGCGAAGAAAAAACTTAATTTCCCCAACAAAAAGCACCCTCCAGCAAGAGACAGAGAGATCTTAATTTTAAAATGAAACCGATTCTCTCTTTCTGAATGTGCCACACCACCGCGATAGCAATCACCAGGAAACAGGGCCCTCTAAACACCAACTTAGCCCACTGCAGCATCAAAGGGAAAGTGACCGAGAGACCCCAAGATATGGAAACATAACGAGCATTGCTTAACGAATGTACAGCCAAAGAAAAGATGAAAATGACCGAGGGATTCCAAGATATGGAAACATAACCCAGCATTCCTTAGGAGCACATAAGCAGTTTGCATCTGCATCAAGATGCATTCCACAAAAATAAACCTGGCAAAAACTTTTGAATTAGGTGTAACCTTGCTCTTCCATAACAAGTGGAATTGCGGCTGAACTGGCACTTAGGCAAACAATGAACTAATAGTAGTTAACTGATGATGTTGTGCCTTCTTATCTAATAACCTACTGTAGCATCTCCTGGTCTTAATTATTTAATGCTTTATGTAGTAATCTGTGCACTGATATTAGGAACTACCCATCAGCTTTGGACTTTGATAAACTATTATGGTGCTGATAAATAGGCTATCTCATCATGCCTGACATACTCGTATTACAGGCCTACTTGATAGTTGGGCTGTGAGTTTGTTTAATCAAGTAACTTGTTTGTATAGTGCTATTAGTGAACTTGTTCTCAAAATTTATTGCACTTCTGTTCTCAAAGGTGTATCTATATATCAGGTAAAGGAGGATCTGTACAAGCGACGTCAAGCTGTTGTGAAGATTGATGGAGATAGCATGTGTTCTCTTTGTCATAAGCGCATCTCAAACAGTGCATTTGCAATTTATCCAAATGGACAGACATTAGTGCATTTTGTATGCTTTAAAGAATCACAGCAGATTAAGGCTGTTAGAGGAGCAAACTCTGTGAAACGTAGATGACAGGCCATGCTCCAGGTATGTAGATTCAATCTCCATCTTCAAGTAATGCTGTTCAGCATTAATATGTCCGAGTGGCTGGCCGATTTTGATTGCCAGTCTCTGCCCTCAGTTGAATACACCGGTTGTTTGCCTTAACATTGTAAACTGTAATGGCCTGAAATATGAGGTGTCCCTTCCCATTTTACGGCCATCCAGTTTCATTCTCACATGCTTCGATTCTTTGCTATTGCCATGAGAATTACACATTGTCACTCCCCAGTCGAACAAAAGTATTCCCTCTGGCCCCAAAAGTATGTCGGAGATTTGTCTAAATTTGTATGTATCTAAAGTTACATCCAAATTTAGACAAATATGAGACATCCTTTTGGGGCCGGATGGAGTATGTCTTCAACAAGGTCACACATTGAAGCCCAATCCAGTTAATATCTATGCCCTAATCATGAATGATTTTGATAAACATGGTTGACCTGCCTACAACCTTGTGCCGTGAACTTGTGAGCTAATTGTCGAATTTTCATTTGCTTGCTATTAATTTTTTTCTTAGAAAATTTAGTGACTGTTCATCTTTCAGACATTTTTCTGAATTTTATTCTTAGAATAAATCAAGAGTGTATGCTAACTTGATCCTACTTCCATATGTATGTTACAGGTCAGATATCAATCACCAAAACATTCAGTTCACAACCGGGGGAGAATTGGCCACAAACCATGCAAAATTTTGGTCATGCTTGGAGAAAGTTGGTCTGAAGTCCTGGTCCAGTTTGAGCCTTCAATCCATGGCTTTGCCAGTAAGCGTTGCTTTCTAGCTGAACCTCATGCCCTCTCGATTGTTGCATCAAGTTTTCATCGATGTCGGTTTATGGACATCCTATTGTTGATCCTTACTGGATCTGAGTGGATTGCTTCAGAAAGTTCTTAGCGGTGTGGTCTTCGCTCACTTCAGAGCCTTTGTATAGTGCACGCTCACTTATTTGTTTTCAACCCAGGAAGCTTTTTGAGTTTGATTACGTATAGTGTTCCAGCATGCACTAAGTTTGATGTAAATACAGAATTGGCGATATCTTTCTCTTTGTACCAATCATAATACTATACAAGAGTACATACTCTACTTACATTCACTTTTCCTCGACATCGAGTAGATTTCAACTCCCTTCGATCGGAAATAATTGATTTTGTAATTTTCGATCGTAGGGCGTACTACTTTGTGTAAACTATGGCAGAACTAGGCATTTGCGGGGAAGTTTGAGATTACAACACATGGAGTATAGTGTCACAGAACTGTACTTGGAAAATCTAGATTTCCTGAAATGAGAGCGGACGATCTAGACACAGTGCGAGCTGGTCTCGACCATCTCGCCACATGTGCCATGATTTTTTTCCTCGATAGGAATGTGGCATATACACCGAGAATATGCATGTGCTTTTGCTGCCTGTAGACGGACCCACACTTACTATCGCCGGGTTCTTTTTTCTAACCACCGGGAGGAGTGTAAAAACAGTGGAATCGGCTCCATCACGTATCAGGTGCCCTAGACGTGATGTACTCCCATTACTCTTAAATTCCAAAATGTGATCCTAAAAATAATTAAAATTTAAAAATACTATTACTATATAAATACAAAATTGAAAACAGACATTTGAAACCAAATAAATACATCTACATGTTAAGAGTATTCCTCCGATTGGAAGAAAGTGTCGATGCCTTAATATAAATTATGTACTAAGTTATTTGATCCATACAAATTGAGTTTGGGTCTAAAATCTTGCATCATAATAGATGCATGTATTTCTAGTGTCTTGATATTTTTCCCATAATTGTTGACGATTTCTAGTCACGCCATTAGTGGATATTTTCTCCCATCTTGTCTCGTCTAGTCATTGGGTTCAGATCTCTTGTTTACCTATGTAAATAAGAGACACTGATAGAAACTATAGTAACGATGCTTAAACGTGATGCGTGCACTTTCTTCTTTCTCTTGCGCTCGCGAATGCATAATATTAAGTATGATACTAGCACTATGGCTAGCCTTATACAAGAGCTAGCTCCATCACATACTTCTACTTCTAGACATGTTGTGAGGATGTTAAATAAGTCATGTATTTATAAAATAGTATATATATATATATTGACTATAATGACTATAGATAGTGGCGATGACTATCCATTTCGTTACTATTGTTCTTGTCTCTTGGAGTACGGAGTTCAAACATCATGTTTATTACTCCTGTCCCAGTGATAGCTGGTAGGTGACAGTTGGAGATGTAGTAAATGGTAAAATAAATTGCCACAGTGGTAATAAAGTCGCGCTGCTGCACCGCAGCTAGCGCTTGTACAGTCTACAGGTACCTCGGTCGACCGGAGTATGCAGAAGGCAATTAATGAATGACATCAGCTAGCCTCGGCTACTCAAATCCCGGCATGGCGCGTCGGTGGTAACGGTGACGCTGCTGAGGTACGGCGACGACGACGACAACCCGCTGGGTGATATAGTTGGACATGCAGTAAATGGTAAAATAAATTGGCACAGAGGTAATTAAGTCGCGCTGCTGCACTGCAGCTGGCGCTAGTCCTGACATATGCACAATCAATAATCACACAGGACGCAGAGTACAGTCTACAGGTACCTCGGTCGATCGGAGTACGGAGGACAGCAGTAGCAGTAGGTGATTAATGAATGGCATCAGCTAGCCTCGGAGACTCATATCCCGGCACGGCGCGTCGGTGGTCACGCTGACGGTGCTGTAGTACGGCAGCGGCGACGACGATTCACCATCGAAGGCGATGCTCACTGGCCAGCAGTAGTAAGTGGCGAGGACGCTGGTCGTCTCCCCCGCCACTTCGCTGACGAGGACACCGCGCAGCTCCATCTCCGCGCCCTCGATGCTTCGCCCGTCGTAGAGCGCCCGCACATACCGCATCGGCACGTCCACCGCCGACTCCAGCCCCGTAATCACGGCCGCCTCGTGCGTGCTTCCTTGAGGCACGTCCATGAGCTCCGGCAGACCGAACTCGGCGATCCTTGGCGATGACGCGCTCCTGAGGTCCGTCCACCGGAAGGTGACGTTGGCGTACTTGACGGAGGCGCCGGGGTTGTAGGCCCTCAGGACGAACCTGAACCTCACGGCGTTGTGCGGTTGCGGCAGCGACCCACGCGGCCACCGATGAGCTTCAACTGGAGCCTCGTGGGACGGAGCACCACCACCACGGCCCTAACGATCACCGCCACGGCCAGCACGGTCACCACAGAGGCCACCACGCACCGCGCCACGTATAGCCACGGGAGACTCCTCACTGTCGTCGTCTTGCTCTGGTTCGCAGCTGCCATTGTACCTATCTTCAAAGTAGTCTGGATGTGGCTAGGGCTGCCTCTACCACAGCGACTTCGTGAATGAGATCCGCTTGCGTACCTATTTTATAGAACCCAAATACTAAAACGTCGCGCGTGCACTTTTTCCTTTTTTTTCTGGCGCTCGCGCTCTGCCGGGGGCCAGCAGGACGTGTGCCACCCCCAAAACGATTGCATTTTGTCCTCCCTCTCCTTCTCGGGCTACGCTCGGCCGCTCGCTAGGGTTCAGGGGCTTCCGCGTCGTCGCGGCGTAGTCAAGGTCAACGTCAACGAGAGGTGAGAGGAGGCGGGGGCGAATGGTCTGTTCTTTGTACTTTTGTATTGCTCTGCATTTTGCACTGTTTGAGTGTTCCTGGAAACACCACATCGGGCCAACAACGGCATTGAATCATGCATCCGTTGCGAGCAGCGAACCCAGTTGTTCGTCTCTGCATCAAATACCGATTGCAGCTCTTTGCAGTTTCCGGGTTGGAGTCCATGCTACCGACTACAGTTTCCTAGAATTAGATCAAATACATCTCTCTTTTCTTACCACAGATCAAATACAATGGACTGCAGCTCTTTGCAGTGTCCAAGTTGGAGTCCGTGCTATCGACTACTGTTTCCTGTAATAAGATCAAAATCCCTGACGTTTCAGTCTCCAGGTTGCCTCCGCGCGCAAGCTGAACCTAAGGCACTATTTATCTGCCCATGGAACGCCCCGATCATCAAATTTCGGAGGAGACTAGCAACTCACGAGCCATCAAAAGTGCAAGATTTCAGCACCGGCAGATCAACGCGGGAGCCATGGGGAAAGGCAGGAGAGCTGATAGGCTCAGCGCATTACCTGATGACATTCTCGTCAACATTCTCGACCGATTCGATGTCCCCGACGCCGCAAGAACCGGTATCCTCTCCAGGAGGTGGAGCCAGCTCTCCGCCAAGCTCTCCCGACTGGCAATAAACGCTCAGGACTTCCTGCCCGAGGGCGTGTCAAACGTCAACGTGTCTGATGATGAGATGGTTCGGGCGAATGCCGCTGCCGTCGAAGCCACGAAGAGCATGCTGGCACGCAGAAGTCCAGGCGAACACACCATCCGCTTCCTGTCTACCGCGTTCTACCTGAGAGATGATGTCCCCGCATCCATTGGACAAGCTGTTGGTCATGCGATGGAGACGCACCTGGTTGAGATGGCCCAGTTCAGTGTTATGACGGGGAAGGTTGGCACGGATAAGCTCGATGATGATGAGATGGTCATGTTTGGGAGATAATTCATGCGGTTCTTTGATGCCTGTCAAATTGCGTTTGGTTGTCTCACTAGCCTTGACATAGAAAGTTTGAGGTTTGGCGAATTCGACATATCCAACATCCTCATCACTTGCAAGCGGCTGAAGCATCTGCGTTTGGCAAACTGCGACTCGGGTGATCCCAGCACGCTGCAAATTGAGCACTCGCATCTCAGTGAGCTCAGTATCGTCAACTGTTTTCTCGAACAGGTTAGGTTGAACTGGCTCCCTCAGCTAAAACAGATGACCTTTGATGGTTGGATAAATTACCAAGATCCACTGGTTCTTGGTCATGTCCCATTGCTCGAGACTGTAAGCCTCTCAAATATTGGCTATAGTTTTCACAAGCTGGTCAAGTTAAGCGAGTTTCTTAGCAGTACCTCTATACGGGTTCTGAAGTTGGGATTTAAATCTGAAAAGATTTGGGTGCAGCCAGAATGTCCGACCAAAAGTCTGGCATCTGTGTTCCGCCAACTAAGGTTTGTGAATCTGGTTACTGTTCCTGAAGGGTATGATCTCACCTGGACAATGTTTTTTCTTGAAGCTGCGCCCTTACTGAAGGAGCTATACATGACAATATGGGATCACGCATGTATAATGGAAACGGATGAGGAGAAAAGGAAAGAAGAATTGTATAGCGAGAACAGGGGTGTGGAGTGGGACTCGGCTATAGCTGATTTCAAACACCACAATTTGGTCACACTTATCATATTTGGCTTTGAATCCCAAGATTACATGGTGAGTTATCTCAGACGTGTTATGGCAGCAGCGGTGAATTTAGAGGACGTGTTCCTGTACCATAGGTTGGAGTGCAACCACTGCCAGGATGAGAAGCCTATGAGGTTCCCTTGGACTAAAAGACAGAGGATATCACTGAAGAACAGAGTTACCCCGGGAATTGAGTCCTTTGCCATAATTCATGCTCGTTCAACATTGAGGGCTGATCATCTAGCAAAGACAGTGTACCCGGAGTGTTCATTGGATATATCCAGAAAAATGTTGCTAAGTTAGCAGTGAGGTGTTAGACATGTTTGTTAGTTAGATGAAGAACTTTTAGATTATTTCGTTTTGTTGGCTATGTTGTGACAAATGGATGATGGTTACTGGAAGATGTTTATCATGATTTTTTTTAAAGAACTCAGCCGATTTTTGGCGATGACGCACTCATGGCATCTGTCCACCGGACGGTGACGTTGGCGTACTTGACGGAGGCGTGGGGTTGTAGGCCCTCATAATGAACTTGAACGCCACGGTGTTGTCCAGATATATAGCCGACTTACATCACCTAAATGCAAAAAATCTAGTTGGTTGATTCTTCAAATCGTGTTTGGATGGCGGGTGGACTAGAACGAATAGGATGGCAAAAATTGTGGGGTTTGCAAGCTTTGTAATTGCTCCATCTACGGATTGGAGCTCCATCTTCTCCATAGGCGATTTATAATTACTCGATACGATATGTAATTTGCCTTCTACTTTATTCAGTTCGAGACCTATAAACGGTTGTGTGCATCCTGGTTATATAGAGGCTGGATGTAATTGCTTACTCAAGTAATAAATAGCGCCCATTATCGAAAAAAGCTTTGTAACCAAGTACAAGAATCGGCTGCCCATCTTCTCTTCAAATTCTGGTTCACTACTTGGGTATGGTCCACCCTGAAATCTTGGATTGGCTTTCATAACTCGAAGCCGAGAGAATGGCAACCCAGGATCACGTGGTGGATTGAGGAGATCCACATAGTTGGGCAAATCAAGTAAGCCACGGCTTTGCGAGCTATGCTGGTTTGTTGGGAAATATGGAAGGAGAGAAGCACACATATTTGTTGAAAAAATCAGCAATTTACCAGAGAATTTAATCCATGAAAACAGTAAGCAAAACATGGCAGAAAGCATCGAAATCAAACCAACCATGTTTACAAGTGAACGGTATGAACCAAGCATATCTAGCATATCTAAATCGATTGCTAGTCCGAGAAACTGAAGCGAAAATGCGAAAATCAGGAAGACATACGGTGTTGGAGCCGGTGCGGATGCAGAACCGCCGTTGGTGTTGTCGTCGGGGAGAGACATGTCGCCGAAGAGGTTGTCGATATCGGGGAAGAAGTCCTCGTTGGGGAAGACGTCGTCCTCGTGGCCGTCCGTGATGAAGAAACCTTCAGTAGTCGCGCAGAGCGCTCCCCAAAAACCTTATCGCCTCTCTCCCGTACAGGATCGCAAGAGACGGGGTTCCGGAGGCCTACTGTCCCGGCTCGCGGTGCACGCCGCAAGACGGGATGGGGAAGACTGTGAGGCAGCGCAAAGCTTTGAAGGCAGTGGTGGCTATGTGCTGTGTGTTCGCAGAGAGGAGCGACCTCTCTTTTATAGCCACAGAGGGAGGCGAACAGGCAGCGCGGGAGGCGAAACGAACAGCGAGAAGACGAACCGAACAGTCTCGTATTCATTTTCCACTTAGGCAAATCGTTTCAGCTTCCACGTGACCGTTCAGTTCCGTAGTCCAGTCATGCGTGACAAAAAGAAAGGCTCGACACCGAGGCACATTCCGCAAACCGCGGCGCGCGCGCGTCGTGACGAGGCGAGGCGTGGCGTGGCGAGGCGGGCAGCGGAGGAGGAGGAGGAGCGCGCGTGAGAGAGCCTTCTTCTCACACACTCTTACCACAAGGGGGAGAGCTCACCTTATATGTTGGTCCAACTCCTTTCAAACTAGCAAGGTGGGACTAAACATTTGTCCCACCCCTTGTCATGCATGAATGGGCCACATGGGCCTCTAGGATTTAGGAATTATTGGATTTACTATTTATAGGCTGGGCCATAAAGGGCCGAAATTCCAACAATCCCCCACCAGATCCTAGAGGCACATAAAGTTGCCTTAGGTTCCAAAACATTGTTTATATACCAGTGCTGCAGTGGAGACTGTTAAGTTGAACTTCCACCTAGATCTCTATGCTACACTAGACTGCTACTTGAACAGTGGACTAGGCCTTGAACTGCAAGTTTTCTGCGAATCTAGTTTTACACAAAGCCTTGACTGATACTGGGCTGCCGTGGGACTTCCCCGCGGTTTGGAGCTTATACGTCATACTCCGAGGCCTTTCATGAGTTTGTTAAAGAGCACCCAACTCTCATAGACTGCGACGTTGAACAGTCAGACTCACATAGGTGTGTTCTTCAAAAGATGTTCTGCAGGACAACATCTCTGTTTAAGTAAGCCACTTAGAACACATTAAGATAAAATCAGCCTGCCTTGCAGATTAGGAGAGTTCTGCATCTTCACGGAGTGGTATTATACAAAGTAGGGATACTCTCCTCTCAATTGACCAACAGCTTGTCTCCCAATTCTAATTCACGGGATCTCCGATCACATAGAGTGGGTTACCACTGTGGACAACTCATATTGTGGGTCTCATACCCATCTCCTTCGATGCATAATCTATCACGTTTCGTGATAGACCCTTTGTGAAGGGATCTGCCAAATTCTTAGATGTGTGGATGTAATCCAACGCAATAACTCCGGAGTTTCTCATTTTTCTGACAGATTTTAATCTCCTCTTCACATGCCTTGATGACTTCATGTTATCCTTAGAACTGTTTACTTTGATGATCACAGTTTGATTATCACAGTTTGATTATCACAGTTCATAGGAATTGCGGGTATTGATTTTTCAACCACAGGCAAGTCCATCAAGAGCTCACGAAGCCACTTTGCTTCAACAGTGGCTGTGTCTAATGCTGTGATTTCTGCTTCCATAGTTGACCTCGTTAAGATGGTCTGCTTGCAAGACTTCCAAGAAACAGCGCCACCACCAAGTGTAAACACATAACCACTCGTGGCCTTTGTCTCATCAGCATCAGAAATCCAATTTGAGTCACTATACCCTTCAAGTACCCTTGGGTACCCAGAGTAGTGAATTCCATAGCTTGCAGTGCCTTTCAAATAGCGCAAAACCCTTTCAAGGGCCTGCCAATGAACATCTCCAGGATTTGACACAAATCGACTCAACTTGCTTACAGCAAAGGAGATATCAGGCCTCGTGGCGCTGGCTAAATACATAAGCGAGCCAATAATCTGAGAGTATCTCAGCTGATCCTTAGCATCCTTAGGATCTCCCTGATTCTTTCGAACCAACATGCTAGGATCATATGGTGTAGGAGAAGATTTGTAGTCGCTATACCCAAAACGACTCAAGATCTTTTCCACATAGTGAGATTGAAGCAGTGTTATCCCACCATCATCATCTTTCAGTAGCTTGATGTTCAAGATCACATCAGCCACTCCTAGATCTTTCATCTCAAAGCAATGAGATAGAAAGTCTTTGACCTCCTTGATGACTTCAAGATTGGTCCCAAATATCAGGATATCATCAACATACAGACATAGGATGACTCCCTCGCCCCCACCATGGCGATAGTACACACATTTATCAGCCTCGTTTACAACAAAGCCTACAACAGTTAAAGTTCTCTCAAAATTTTCATGCCACTGCTTAGGTGCTTGCTTAAGACCATACAAAGACTTCAGCAACTTGCACACCTTTCCTTCTTGACCATCTACCACAAATCCATCTGGCTGATCCATATAGATTTCCTCATCTAACTCTCCATTTAGGAAAGCCGTCTTAACGTCCATTTGATGAACGAGAAGACCATGTGAGGCAGCCAAGGAAAGTAGTACTCGAATGGTAGTCAATCTGGCCACAGGTGAGTAAGTATCGAAGAAGTCTTCGCCTTCTTTCTGGGTATAACCCTTAGCAACAAGGCGTGCCTTGTACTTTTCAATGGTACCATCAGGTCTAAGCTTCTTCTTGAACACCCATTTACACCCTACAGGTTTACACCCATAAGGACGATCGACAATCTCCCAAGTTCCATTAGCCAAGATGGAATCCATCTCACTGCGGACGGCTTCCTTCCAATAGTCAGCATCCGAAGATGCATAGGCCTCTGAAATAGAACTAGGAGTGTCATCCACAAGATACACGATAAAATCATTACCAAAGGACTTTACAGTCCTCTGTCTTTTGCTCCTTTTAGGAGTTTCATCGTCATTCTCCACAGGATTTTCGAAGTGTTCTAACGGAATGGTGGGTTCAGGAATTTTAACTAATTCCTGTCTAGATGAACTGAGCATCTCCTGATTCGATGAGTTAGGCATATCCTTCATAGGAAAGATATCCTCAAAGAAAGTCACATCATTCGACTCCATGATCGTGCCAACAAGCATATCGGGTACCTCCGATTTTACTATCAGGAATCTATACCCAATGCTATGGAAAACATAACCTAGGAAAACACAATCAATAGTCTTTGGTCCAAGCTTGCGCTTCTTGGGAATTGGCACATTGACTTTGGCCAAACAACCCCAAGTCCGTAAGTAGGAGAGTTTTAACCTTCTCTTCTCCCATTCCTCGAATGGAGTAATTTCTTTGTTCTTTGTGGGAACTCGGTTCAGGACATGACAAGCTGTCAATATAGCTTCCCCCCACCATGCCTGAGAAAGACCCGACATATCTAACATGGCGTTAACCAAATCACTTAGAGTGCGGTTCTTTCTTTCGGCCACCCCGTTTGACTGAGGTGAGTAGGGAAGCGTCCTCTCATGGATTATACCATGTTCCGCACAAAAAGAATCAAACTCGTTGGAAAAATACTCTCCACCACGATCAGACCTAAGATATTTGATCTTTCGATCAAGTTGGTTTTCCGCTTCGGCTTTATAGATTTTAAAGAAGTTCAGAGCCTCATCTTTTGATTTCAGAAGATACACATGGCAGTATCTAGTGGAGTCATCAATTAGAGTTATGAAGTATCTCTTTCCACCTTTTGTCAAGACACCATTCATCTCACAATGATCTGAATGTATAAGCTCTAGTGGTGCCAAATCTCTTGCCTCTGCAGTCGTGTGAGACTTGCGAGGTTGCATAGCTTGCACACACACTTGGCACTTGGAGCCTTTCACCATAGTGAATTCAGGGATTAAATTCATTTTAGCTAGCCGCGTCATACAACCAAAATTAACATGACAGAGTCGTGAATGCCAAATATTTGATAAACTGTTGTTGCAAATATGGTTAACAACTTTATTACAAACGTCTGACAAGGATAGGCGGAACAAGCCCCCGCACTCATAGCCTTTACCAACAAAGTTTCCAAACTTGGATATTACAAATTTATTGGACTCAAAAACTATCTTGTAGCCATCCCGACATAGAAGAGATCCGCTAACAAGATTCTTATTGATTGAGGGAACATGATGCACGTTCTTCAGCCGCACGGTCTTTCCCGAAGTGAACTTCAGATCGACCGTACCAACACCACGAACAGTAGCATGAGAGCCGTTTCCCATCAACACGGTGGAAGTCCCTGTGACCTGATAAGAGGAAAACATGGAAATATCAGAACAAACGTGTACATTAGCGCCGGTGTCAATCCACCAAATTGGAGACTGACAAACTGAAAGGATAGTTGGAAGTATACCATACCCAGAGTCCTTCATCTCAGCATCGCCAATGACAACATTTGCGGTCTTGCCGCTCTTCCCATTACGCTTATCAAAGCGGTTTGGGCAACTAGGTGCCCAGTGTCCAGGTTTGCCACATACATGGCATGCTCCTTTCCTCTTATCGGTCCTCTTCTTAAAGTTGGTAGACTGTGATGGTTTGTTCTTCCCATCAAACTTTCCTTTGCCATCAGATTTGTTCTTGTTCTTGGACTTGTGAGATTGGAAGTTTTTGTTCTGTACCACATTGGCACTAGAACCTCCCTCGGCACCTCGAGGACATGTGTCTTTTGCTCTCGCCTTCTCTTCCACATCAAGAGACCCAATAAGATCAATGACAGAAAATTCCTGTCTCTTGTGCTTTAAAGAAGTAGCAAAATTCCTCCACGAGGGAGGAAGCTTGGCAATGATGCCTCCGGCAATGAACTTGTCCGGTAACACACACGTGAACTGCTCCAGTTATTTAGCAATGGACTGTATCTCATGAGCCTGCTCAACAATGCCGCGCTCATCAGTCATCTTGTAGTCAAAGAATTGCTCCATGACATATAATTCACTGCCTGCGTCCGAGACCCCAAACTTGGCCTCGAGCGCATCCCACATGTCCTTGCCCGTAGTGAGGGACAGGTACGAGTAAACAATGTTCTCGCCAAGAACGCTGATAACAGCACCTCTCATGAGGTTGTCGGCTTCCTCAAAAGCTTTCTCCTCAATAGGAGTAAGCTCTCTCTGAGGCTTGCCCTTAGATGCATCAAAGCATCTCATGGTGGCGAGCCATATGACGGTTCTTGCACGCCATCTCTTATAGTTGACGCCCTCGAAGATCGGGGGCTTCAGAGACGCGGCATAGCCAACAGGGGAAAATTGCCTATGAAAAGCATAAGGTTTTTGGATTGTTGGAAAAATCAGCAATTTACCAGAGAATTTAATCCATGAAAATAGTAAACAAAACACGACAGAAAGCATCGAAATCAAACTAACCATGTTTACAAGTGAACGGTATGAACAAAGCATATCTAGCATATCTAAATCGATTGCTAGTCCGAGAAACTGAAGCGCAAATGCGAAAATCAAGAAGACATACGGTGTTGGAGCCGGTGCGGATGCAGAACCGCCGTTGGTGTTGTCGTCGGTGAGAGACATGTCACCGAAGAGGTTGTCGATGTCGGGGAAGAAGTCCTCGTTGGGGAAGACGTCGTCCTCGTGGGCGTCCGTGATGAAGAAACCTTCAGTAGTCGCGCAGAGCGCTCCCCAAAAACCTTATCGCCTCTCTCCCGTACAGGATCGCAAGAGACGGGGTTCCGGAGGCCTACTGTCCCGGCTCGCGGTGCACGCCGCAAGACAGGATGGGGAAGACTGTGAGGCAGCGCAAAGCTTTGAAGGCAGTGGTGGTTGTGTGCTGTGTGTTCGCAGAGAGGAGCGACCTCTCTTTTATAGCCACAGAGGGAGGCGAACAGGCAGCGCGGGAGGCGAAACGAACAGCCAGAAGACGAACCGAACAGTCTCGTATTCATTTTCCACTCAGGCAAATCGTTTCAGCTTCCCGTTCAGTTCCGTAGTCCAGTCATGCGTGACAAAAAGAAAGGCTCGTCACCGAGGCACATTCCGCAAACCGCGGCGCGCGCGTCGTGACGAGGCGAGGCGAGGCGTGGCGGGGCGGGCGGTGGAGGAGGAGCGCGCGTGAGAGAGCCTTCTTCTCACACACTCTTACCACAAGGGGGAGAGCTCACCTTATATGTTGGTCCAACTCCTTCCAAACTAGCAAGGTGGGACTAAACATTTATCCCACCCCTTGTCATGCATGAATGGGCCACATGGGCCCCTAGGATTTAGGAATTATTGGATTTACTATTTATAGGCTGGGCCATAAAGGGCCGAAATTCCAACAATATTTTCCGAAACCAATCAATAACCTCGTCAATGTTTGTTACAAAAATTTAAAAATTAGTGGCGATGTAGTGTCTCGGCCAACTAAGGCCTTAAGTTATGCAATGCCGTGAGAGTTGGCTTGTGTTTTGATCTTGGTCGTTTGGCCAAGAGTGTGGTATTGTAAGACCTCCAAAATTCTCATTCTTAATCAATCATGAAAAATCATTTGACTTGTTTCAAAGAAAAACCAAACCACTAGCAAGAATGAAAATGAGAGTTAGACCAATGTCCATATATCACATAAAGGCTATGACGCAAAGTTAATGGTTGAGCGGACCTTTCCCAAAGCAAACGTTTTTGGACCGATTAAAAATTACCACGTGGCAACTTATTTTAACTGTTTTGATGAAAGTTGTCATCCACCGTCAGCTCAAAAAAATCAGATGTATGCCAACTCGTCAGCTCCGAGGGACTAAAATTCGAACATTCTCTCTTTATGATTTTCCAATTTAATTAGGCGATGAGAATGCATATAGAAGACTATGTTAGTAATAAAAGCTAAAGAGCTCCCTAACTTAAATCATTTGAAACATTTGGAGTGCTCAATTTTTGGACAACCAGCATGTTGAGCTTTCAAGCATCTCATCGAGAAAAAACAACGAGGTTTTCAATCTGTACCATACATGCTTACACGGATCGAATGCGGATATGAGGTATCCCCGGATGCTTTCTAATGGCCTCCCTGAGAGCGGCCTCGAGGCTGTCCAGGTCCCAAGTTGTAGGCTCCTCCTTGGCATGGGGCTGCTCTGGAGAAGAACGGCCCGCCTGCAAATGATATCTAATACGAGCAAAATCCTCCAGCTCGAATATCTCCACCATGCATGAGTCGAGGCTTCCCAGGTGCTGGATTCCATCAAGCAAACGCCCGCATCGCCGCATCGCTTCCGCGTAGCACTGCACATTGAGGCTCTGGATCCTGCGCATGGCCCCTGCCTCGAACACGAGGCATGGAACCTGATGTCTGAACACGAAATCCCTGAGACCTGGGAAAGATGCAGCGGGGATGACGACGCCTTCATCGGGAGCACGGTCCTTCACATGGAGTGTGAGGTGCACCAGTGATGTCAGCCTAGCGAGAGCGGCGGCGCCGTCCTTTTGCAGCTCGACGACATGGATCTTCAAGCTCGTGAGGTTGTCGAGTTGGGTGACCCAGCCTGGGACAGTGGAGAAGCGGAGCCCCAGCACATGTAGCCGACGAAGACGGCATGGAGGTGGAGACCAGCAAGTCAGGAGATCAACAATCTTAAGGGACCCAGACATACGGATGGTTAGGGACTCAAGGCTCACGAGCCTGCAGAGGGAGCGCACAAGATCATCACAGGTGCCTTCGGCCAAAGAAAGATCATCGCGGGCGCCATCCGCCAAAATAAATCCAACGCGGACCAGGTCAGCTTCAGCTTCACGTGTTAGAACAATCTTCAGCTCCTTGAGATCAACCAGATCACCGAGCCCTTTGATGTTCTCCACGTCTTTGAGGGGATCTATGCTGATTTCACCCAAAGTACGGAGAGCACGCATGCTGCTCACCTTACCAAGCGGCTTCACGGTGCAAGGAACATTCAGATGCCACAGCGTCGACGGTAACTTGTCAATATCGAGCTCTAGCTCTGAAGGATCCATTTTGTCTTCTTCGCAGACTATCTCCAAGGTCTTCAGATGTTGCAAATTCCGCAGTTGTTTCAGCACTTTCTTACAGCCAAGTCCTCCGATCCTCACATATCTCAGCTGGGTAAAGCTGCGCAGGGAAGGCAGATTACAGTTGTCATACTTGGAACCATCAACTTCAATATGTAGAACTCGCAGGAGTCGAAACCTCGACAGAGAAGGTATCAATCGAGCAGGACCCCAAAAGTTGAATGATCTGGCCTGGGTGAGAATCATGCTTCCCGGCAAGTACTTGCCATCTGGTTTTCCGATTTGGAGGGATAACCGGCGAACCTGCATACACCCTTTCATGCTCTCCGGACCATCGGATTTTTTAACTATAGTCACCAAGTTTTCTTCTGTGGACTTCACTATGATGAAGTCGAGCATTATATCGTGCACCCGACAGGATAACACATGGCCGCAGTCATCAAGCTCAGCTATCTGGATCATGTTTTTCTTGATCAGTTCATAAAAGTAATATTCTGCAATCTCCTCTGGGCCATAACCTTGCTTTCCTGTGACTAATCCCTCTGCAATCCATCTGTTCACCAAATCATCCTTCATTATCACAGAATCTTCTGGGAATATGCAGAGGTACAGATAACAGGTCCTAAGGTCCAGAGATAAATCATTGTAACCAAGATCTAGCACATACTTCATCCATTGTAATGCAGGTTTTTTACCTTCCAATTGAAAACCTAAACAATTTTGTATCTTCTCCCAGAAAACGGTTGAGTTTTTCTCTTTATGACTAGCCAAAATGCTGGCTACACTAAGTATGAATAATGGAACCCCTTCACATTTCTTCAAAATTTCACTAGAAACATTCCTCAGTTTCTCGGGACAAGCATCTTCAGAGGGGAAAATACTTCTAGCAAATAATCTCCTCGAGTCAAAATCATTAAGAGGTTTCATCTTGTAGATATGGCCATGGAAACTAGAGCAGCATGCCTGAGCTACATCTTCAATACGTGTGGTTATTATAACTCTACTGCCAAGAGAATTCTCCTCCATAAAGGCACATTTAATTGTATTCCATGCTTCTATTGTCCACACATCGTCGATGACGACAAGATATCTGTCAGATGAAGTAAAATACAGATTTATTTTTAGTAACTAAAGTAAAATACAAGTTATACTCAAGAACACATGTATTATCCTCATAGACGGTTTGACTAAAGCTCCTACAAACAGGCACTCGCCCCACTTTATAAATAGCCACAATGGTCGAACCGATATAAAGTGATGAGGAACCCTCTTACAATGTAGATCAAGATAAACAAAAGAGTACAAGAAAAACCAAAAAATGCCACCAAAGACCGAAACAAGACCTAGGAGAACCGGAGCGCCACGACGACGCCCTTAAGAAGGTAATGCCCTTAAGAAGGTAATGACGTAACACGCCACTGTCATCAATACCGAGATGATCAAGGGTTTTCAGCCGGAGCCCTACGTGGAGAAGGTACCCAAAACGATACCCCCAAGTGGGTTACGACACCCACAAGCATCGACACCGTTGTCGTCTTGAAACATTGAGCATTCTCCTAGGAAAACCTTCATGTCACGCTCGATATCTCATACCTCCCACTATCCCCAAGTCAGGCCTCCGAACGCGATCTGGGAGCCGCCTTCGCCGAAGGCCAACACCAGGATACCCCGTTGCCCGCTCCTCGCCATCCACACGACCAAGGGTCAATGCCAGCACCACCGCCACGTCGCTCACCGTAGAGTCGCCCACGCGGTCCACCTCCCGAGGCCGCCGCCTTGGTATTCAAGATCTCCCACACATGATGTGGTAGAGGCGCCACGAAGACAATCCACCGGAGTGGACGCGGGGGACTAGGACAGCCAAATAACCCTAGGACATCGGGGGCTTGATGGACAGGGCAAACTCCACCAGTCAAGCCCACAAAACCCTGAAAGGGACTGCAAGGCAGTAGCCAAATCTAGGCGTGTAGCCTAGATCCGGCACCGCAGCTACACCATGGCCAGGGGATGGGCTCCCATGTATGCTAGGAGTCCCTAAAACCCTGGAAGGGCTAGCTCCAACAACCACCATCCTTGTGCTCATCATCCGTCCCAATCCACACCACCTCTAGATCCGGTGAGGGGGGGGGGCGTCCTCATGACCCGCCGTACCACGACGATCGAATCTCAGCACTATCATTGCACCGCCGCAGGTGCCTAGGGGATACACAACTGCCAGGATCCGGAGAGGGCCTACCCTACCTAAATTGGGCCCAAATGGGCCTAGTTCTGAGCATGCAGGCTCTATATGCCAAGGAGCACCAACACCGCACCCCCACTGTTACCATCGCCAGCCACCGGCCAGCTACACCACCTCTGTCCATGCCCCCTTTGATCGCCGGATGCCCGATCGCTGGCATGGCCGTGGCATACCGGCCCAGTGAAGCGCCTAGCTGCCTGTCACCGACTCCCACGAAAAGACGACCGTGCCGCTCACCCACACCACCCCGAGTTGTGCCGAGTTCCGCTGGTCGTTGGCCAACCCTTGTCGGGTGTCTTCGAGCTCCTGCGAGGGACATCGTCACCAGTCCGCACCGCCCCGCGTGGGCGACCTAGGGAACAAAGAGAGGAAGAGCCTCCGCCGCCAGCACCGATCGGGCTTTGCCCGGCGGCTCCTGCCGATGATGGCGGTGGGGGAGTTGGGAGAAAAGGCTAGAGAGAGGCAGAGCTAGAGTTCACCAAGAGCGCCCGCGGAGAGCGCTTGAGGCAAAACATTTTGCTCGCTGATTTTTTGACTAAAGCTAAACAACTGAAATTGGAGTAGTTTGGAATTTGAGTGAAAGAACTATGTATATAAATGCTTCCTATGCATATATTGGTGGAAGTGTTTCCTTGTAGCTTGTGGGCTCACTCGCTGGGATATTATTAGGTGTGTTTGCCTTACACAAATAATTTTTTAAACAACTCAGAGATTTACTCCATGAAAATACTCTACTTATCTGCATCTTTTTGTGGAGAAATATATTTCCATTTGTATTCTCCACACAAAAATCTTATCAAGTGTGGCGTTAGGAGAAGGGTGTATGACAACTTGACAAGTGGGTTCCGCTAAAAAAGACTTCAACAGTGGGTGAAAGGCTTTATTAGCAGTGACATATATCAAAATTTAATAGCTTTTGTGTGTAGGTTGGTAGTGCACATATTTTTATAGATAAAAAGAAACGAGCAAGTACTCACTGTATTCCCAATTGTGCACTTGCAATTTTCTACAGGACCATTTAAAATGCGTAAATTGTATGTGCAGGTATTTATGGGACACGTGGAGTATTTACACTTTTTCGAAATGGTGACGTATTTACACCGCTAGAGTTTTGTGGTTGATGCAGAATGTCAACTTTCTAATTAACAAATGTGTAACTTTGCAAGTTTGCATATTTACACTACGAAATGTCTACCCACATCTATCAGTATTATACTGGTTTCAGGGTCTGGACTAGTTAATAGTTTGAAGAAAGAATGTCAGATTGAAGACAACCAATACACACACAAACAGAATTTGTAACTTAAAATTTGTCTAAAACGGTGACCAAAAGAGGATAGACGGAAAATTTAAAACATATATACTCCTTAACAGAGACAGTAAGGTGATCGTTTGTAATATCTTATTTTTTAAGGGGTTTAATATGGGTGTGTCTAGGGCTCAGTCTACTGAGCAATAGCTTATGGCTCAGTAGAATGACGTCATCATATCTCAGTTGCAACTCATATTGCAACTCACTATTAGCACGAATCACGAAGCAATTCAACAGTCTGGATGTATGATTCCTAGTTGCAACATCACTTTCAACTGAAAAAATATCACTTGCAACTCAATTGCACGAATCACGATGCAAATCTAATGGTCTAGAATGCCATAAGCTATTTCTCAGTCTACTGAGAAATAATAAAACCGG
The DNA here is from genome assembly GCA_007115705.1 of Dactylis glomerata. Lineage (NCBI taxonomy): Eukaryota > Viridiplantae > Streptophyta > Magnoliopsida > Poales > Poaceae > Dactylis > Dactylis glomerata. The sequence continues at coordinate 4,667,188 of QXEO01000464.1, read as the reverse complement.
TTTAATATATACTATTAATATCGAGAAAATACCAACTTATGTGAGCAGTATACCTTCTGTTCATGAGGTGCATCCTGAGCAGGTTAATGAGTTGGCACGCTTTAGTCTGGGATGGAGGTACATCGCACCTAACGTCTGACAGTATATTGGACAGGATGCTGACCATATTTGGATTTTGAGATACCGAAACGAAAGCCGTGAACTCGAATGCACTCTCCATGCTATCACGAACTTGGCTGGCGAGAGTTGTCTTGCCCATGCCTCCGAATCCGGCAATAGCAACAACTTTAAGTTGCCTTGCGCCATCGTCGTCCTCCTCTCTCAACAGCTTGATGAGCTTCTCCTTGGGGCCATCCATGCCAACGAGACTGTCACCCCTTCTATAGAGTGCACAGAGACGAGGGTCAATAGTCTCCATAGGGCTCTGAGACTGAGTAGTACCAGTTCGCTCCTCGTCAAGCTTGTATCTGTTGTATCTATCTTTTGCTTCCACCACCAGAGACTTGAGTTCTTCGATTCGGTTCACGATCCTGTGCCGCGCCTTGACCTTCTTAAGCCCGGCCTTAAGCTTAGCGCCACGGCTATCAAGGTCATCTGTAAAGGTGTCGATGCAGTCCTCCATGTCATAGGATAGCTCGCGCACCTTGTCCCGATGTACCTTGTCTTGCACGTCCAGCTCGTCCAACTCGGCCATCTTCACGAGCAGACCATCCATGCTGCTCATCTCGTCCCTCAAGAAGGCGACATCCTTCTTCACGCGGCTAGGCAGCTTGTACTTCTCCTCCAGCAAGCTGCCGAGCTTAGGCAGGAGCACTCGCACCGCTCCGGTCACTGCGCTCGCCACCGCACCCTCCATCGGATCTTCTCCACAACCAACTGCAAATGCAATTAGCACTATGCACCGTATAGTGTATATGAGGTTTCAGCGAGAAGACGAGTTAATTGCACATCCGTAGCAGGCAGTATATAGAACTCATATATAGGCCCGGGAAAGTTGGTATTGTTGGATCAGAACGGAGGATTTTGTAGGTGGGTCCACCACGATCATGCATCTAGGCTGGCCACACCGTGACTCGTCTGATCATGACATTTCTTCTTACAAAATATTGTGACAGGTCGTTCAGTGCAGAGCTCCTTCTAAGCAGCTTCACCTTCTTTTATGCGCACTAAAAAAGAACACTATATCTACGACTCCAAGTCTTGTCTTTTGTAGTCTTGTTACACAAAGTCTTCTTTGGAAATCCCTAGATGAACACGATTCTGTGGAGAGTAAACCTGATAAAGTCACGACGAACTTTCCTTTTGAAAAGAAAGGTCGCGATCTTTATTATGACGATCTCTAGCCAGTGCTGTCCGACACTACCAGGAATGACGCAGCTTCTAGCAATCCAAAGGTCCTAAGTCCTACCGGTGGAAAAATGGTCATTTATCCCGATTGGTAAAGGTCATTAGTTTCGGTTGCCCAACCAAAATTAGCAAAGTGTGACTAAGACTTCCCATCTTTAATTTCAGTTGCATATGAACCGGGACTAAAGGCTATCCACGTGGCCTGACTCATGCGCGCGGGCTGGAGGAACTTTTTTTTAGTCCCGATTCGTAATATGAACCAGGACTAAAGGTCCACTGTCGTGGAGTAGCTGGTTCCTAGCCGCGGCAGAGAAATCGTGTGTTTCTCTGCCGCGGTTTTTTCATTTTGTGTTTTCTAATTCATTTTTTTTTCAAATGGTGTTTCATTTTAATTTTGAACAAGTTTCCGTACACATATTTTACGCTACTACATGCATGCATACACATTACATGTCGATATATATATGCAATTTAAAACAATTCCACATAGTGTTCCACGTCCTCCACACATTATGCGGTAATATTCGATCTCTTGCGACTGTATAACTATTTAATTACATGGAGATCACTAAATTACATAAATTTTTCCTCGTCCTCCACATAGTGTTCTCCTTTTGGATCGAGGACCTCCCTCATCAGGAATCCCGCCAATTCTTCTTAAATTGCTCGTATGCGCTCCTGTGGTAGGAGGGTCTCCCGCAATACCCTCATCTTTAAGAACGAGATCAATATGGATAAGTTGAATGAAACTCAACACAATTGATGGTAAGAAATGAAACTATGAATATGTTTTAAGTACATTCGAGTTTACGTCACGAGCTTTCCGCTCACTAGTAAACCAGTGGAAGTACTCGCAAACAAAGAATCCACATTGATTAGCCTCCTTTTCCTGCTCTAAACTCTTTGCCATTTTAAAAGTTAGCTCATCTTTGAATGGACCTGCTATTTTTCTTTTGAAATGTCCCCAAACCCTGCAGGACAAAGAAAATAAATAAAGGAATTATTAAATACTTGATATCAGAAAATGAACGAAAGAGGCCGATATAGTGCGCTAATGATTGAAATTACTTCTGCAGCATTGCTTTCATGTCTTTTCACAGCTCTTTGTCCTTATTTAATGAGTCGAAGACTTCAACTATGGACATGTCAAATTGAATTCTTAGCATAATCCAGTGGAACCTATGGACACGTTGACATGCATAACTCATCAATTAAACTTAACATCGAGTAAGCAAAAAAAAAAAGAATGTGTACAAGATAGGAACACTCACTTGAAGTTGTAAGGAAATAGAATTTCACTTATGAGATTTTGCTCGGTTGAAAATGTGTACAGGTCATTCTCCATGTCTTTGGGGTGACGCTATAACGCAATTTTATTAACGATATATGGGTCAATGAACCTAACGTCAAACATTTCCCTTTGTTTGCATTTGAGCATCTTCATTCTGCATAATAGCGTACAAAAAAGAATATAGTTAGGATAATATATTACAGGCAATAAACGAGGCGAGCTAAAGACTTAATTACAAGAATAAATCACTTACAGACAATAGCAAGCAATGATAGATTTGTCGAGGGCGCGCTGATTGAATAACTGAAATAGTTTGTCCAATTGCATATGTATCAAGTATGGTTTGAAGTGATGCTCCTCTCTAACGTCCATTGTAAAATTACTCTAAGATGTAATCTTGGTCACAAGCAAGCGTTCTGAGGCAATCTATAAACTCTGTGTCTATGTGTTGTGGGTCCCGCTAAAAGTTTGCTTTGACCACTGTTTTCTTGGTGAGGTTGTATGCCACTTCGTTAATATGGCAATGAAAATGCGGCTTGATTATGTAACAATGAAATTTTATATTTTATAATCTTGGTCAAGCGTTCTGAGGCAATCTGCAAATGTTGTGTCTATGCATTGTGGGTCCTGCTAAAGGTTTGCTTTGACCGCTATTTTCTTGGTGAGGTTACATGCCACTTCGTTAATATGGCAATAAACATGCGGCTTTATTATGTAACAATGAAATTTTATATTTTATGTCAACTATTAAAAACGTTTATCAAATCTTTGAAAATTTTAATACTTAACATGAATGCTTTGATTTTTAAGTTCATCATAACCGTTGTGTGTTTAATTTTTTTCAACTAGTGATGAGGTTCAACCCCGGCAATGCCCATGCTTGAGGGCTTTCGAGACATGAAGAGCTTGCGGGATCCGGCGAACTCGACGGCGATCAGACGACACAGGGAAACACGAGTTTTACCCAGGTTTGGCCCCCTTGTAGGGTAAAGACCTACGTCCTGTTTGTCTGACTTTTATTGATGAAGTGGCTTACAATGGTCGAATACAGTGGTGGCGTAGATGCGATCTAGCCAAAAGGTGGAGAGCTCTCGACGTTACGAGCGCTCAGGTGGGTGGTGGCGAAAAGTGACTAGAGAGGTTCTTGGATCTCCCTCCCAACCCTTTATATGCGAAGGTTAGGTCTCAGGATTGTTCTCCAAGCCAATTACATATAGAGGCGGTTCGAATAAACCCTAGACAAGTCGTAATTCGACTAGGTCTCGTCCTTCGAGCCTTGCCTTGCACGCAAGTCTAGATCCTGGGCCACGCTAGACGATTAACTTCATGGGCCTTGCTATCCCTTCGACAAATGTCCCTCCTGGACCGAAAACCAGGTAGGAGAATATCGAGGGCCCATTCGGCATTCCTTCGTCAGTAGCCCCCGAGTGCCTGGGATAGTCCAAGACTATGGCAGGGACTCTAATTCGAGACTTTTATTCTTCACCCTACCTGTGAAGATGCAAAGGCAAAGCATGCATACAAATGATTCGTTCATCAAAAGCAGCTAATTCGAGTAGTACTCATTTCGAGCCTCGAAAAGGCATAGTTTGGTTTGTAGGGGGATAGGCATAACCAGTCTGAGACTCACGTCGGGTCCAGTTAATTGCATAGTCGCAAAAACATCGGTTAGCTTACTCAGATTCGAGTCCCCCGACTCGAACCCGCGTGGGCTGGCGCTACCTTGACCCGAGCCGCGTGTGGACTTATCAGGTCGAAGCCTAGTAATGTGTAAGGCACTCGATGCGTCCATCGATGCAAGACTTCATACCGTTGGTATGGAAATTTTCTCGGCAGAGCGCGCTTGATACGAATATCGGGCCATCTAGTGTTGCTAACTGTGGACTTACCTTCGTATTTGACATACGGCATCTGAATTGGTATATTGCCACCAAAATTCAGGCATTAAGAGTGAGCATAAGTATAGAGTGAGTTTTCAGGAATCCCAAAATTATTCCCAAATTGTAATTGAGGCACTGCTAGCCCCGAATGAAAAATAATCTGGGGACTAAAGCCCATGGTTGAATGAAAATAACGGCGCTGATGGCCATGACTTGATCGACAATAAGGTGTTGCTAGCCAGAAGGCAATTCGAGGGATGAGAATCCACAACTCGAAAAGCGACGGGGCCTGCCCGAATACAGCAAACCAGAGAATCGAAACCCTTACTTGTGAAGCATGGAGGCTCTGCTGGCCCGTAGAACATAATTCGAGGGATAGGGAATCATGATACGTCTCTAACGTATCTATAATTTTTGATGCTCCATGCTTGTTTTTACACCATTTGCTTAGTGTTTCGTTACACTTCGTGGCGTTATTATGCATTTTCCGGAACTAACCTATTAACGAGATGCCACCGTGCCAGTTCCCTGTTTTCTGTTGTTTTCGTGTTTCAGAAAAGTTACACGGGAAATATTCTCAGAATTGAACGAAACAAAAGCCAAACATCCAGAAATTCACCGAAGCTTCCAGAGAACCGAAGAGGAGACAGAGTGGGGCCACGAGGGGCCCACACAATAGGGCGGCGCGGCCCAGGGCTAGGCCGCGCCCCCTATGTGTGTGGCCACCTCGGTCCACTTCTGACGATGCCCCTTTGCATATAAAGACCCCCCGATGGGAAAAACCTAAATACCCGATCACTTTTCCAGAAACATATCGCGATCCACCGCCGTCATCGACCCGAGATCGGGAGGGTCCAGAAGCTCTTCCCGGCGCCCTGCCGGAGAGGGGAATCGCCGCCGAAGGTCTTCTTCATCATCATGCTTGCCTCCGACGCGATGAGTGAGTAGTCTACCTTGGACTATGGGTCCATAGCAGTATCTAGATGGTTGTCTTCTCCACCATGTGCTTCATGTTTAGATCTCGTGAGCTGCCTTACATGATCAAGATCACCGTTATGTAATTCTACATGTTGTGTTTGTTGGGATCCGATGAATATTGGTGTTATGATTGAGTTGATGTGCTGAATATTATCTTATGTTATCTCTATGTTGTTTATGATCTTGCATGCTCTCCGTTGTTAGTAGTTATCTTGGCCGAGTAGATACTAGTGACTCCAAGAGGGGGTATTTATGCTCGATAATTGGATTCATGCATCTATTTAATCTGGGGGAGTGACAGAAACCTCTAAGGTTGTAGATGTGTTGTTGCCACTAGGGAGAAAACAACATTCAGATTCTCAAGGGCATATGCTTTGTTTACATTACACACTTTGCTTAATGCAGTTATCTGTTGTTCGCAACTTAATACTTGTGGAGTTCTCGGATTGATTCGCCACAAGTGGATTATTAGTCATAGATGCAGTTGGATGGCGGTCTATGTATCTTGTTGTAATGCCCAGAGTAAATCTCATAGTGATCCTCTCGACATATGCACGTTGTCTTTATTCTATCAATTGCCCAACTGTAATTTGTTTACCCAGCATGTGTTATTTTATCTTATGGAGAGACACCACTAGTGAACTATGGACCCCGGTCCTATTTCCATTATATTGCTATCACCTGTTTACTTTATTCGCACTGTTTACTTTACTTGCATACTACTATTGCTTTCCACTCGATACGCTCATACCCTTTGTTTCAAACAAACCGGTGAGATTGACAACCTCATCGTAAGTTGGGAACAAAGTATTTGGTTGTGTTGTGTGCAGGTTCCACGTTGCTACTAGTTGAAGACGCACTAACAAGTTATCGTTAACGGCTCCCTTGTTGGAGTGTCACTAGGCTAGCAAGCATCACCTTCTTGAGTTTGGCGTTTTCCTACTGGATCGATTAAACCTTGGTTTCTTACTGAGGGAAAAACTTGCTGCTATATTCATCAAACCTTCTCTTGGGGTTTCCCAACTGGCCGGTCATTTACTTCATCAACTACACGCCAACAAGTTCTTTGGCACCATTCACCACCGCACCATCTATAGCAATCAAATCACAACTCGAATATCCAGGTATTATAAGCCAGAATGAGAACATCGTTCCAAACGGCCATGCGAAAAAACCCAACTCGAAAAAGGCCTCGAGAGATTCACTCAGAAGTCTCGAGTAGAAGACCAAGCCACTCGAAAGAAAATATTTGCATCCAAACAGAATAAAGAGGACGGAAAACTTCACGAAACACCCATCACCAAAGTAGCGTGGATTTTAATAGTAATACCTCAAAAGCATGAAGGTCCAAAATCGAGCTCCTCCTTTGAGTTGAAAGGAAATAGCCTCACAGGAGATGACGTTAGCAATGACGCTTGGTTCCTTCGAGCTGTCACGCCATCCTCTGCAAGGATAGCCTAACATTGACAAGACTGGACGTCCCGTGGGCCCAGCGGCCGCGCGCCCCGGCTGTTGACTGTGTTTGACCGCACGTCTCGCGCGTGGGTGAAAAAAGTCCGCCATGTCTCCTCAATTACCATGCGTAGTGGAGGCCACAGCGCGCATGGTGCTGACACGTGAACGGCCAGATTCACCCAGCCGCTTCCCCTTCGCAATGTGCGGCTAGAATGGACCAGCGATTTCCCAGGGTGAGATAAAAATGGCACCGGAGGAGTAACTGTTTACCCCACTCCATCACCGTCATCTTCTTCCTTGCGTACTTCTCCTGCAACGCATCTCTCCTACCTCCCATTCCCGCGAAGTTCTCGTTGAGCGCCGTCGACATGGGCAAGAGAAGCTCGACCGCGGCCGGTGCCGCCACGAAGAAGGACAAGACCACCGATGCTGACCCACCCGCTGTTGGGAACTGGGTACAGTCCAAGATCGGAGACAAGGAGCTGGCGAGCGCCGAGAAAATCGGCCTCCTGAAGAACGATCCGGCGGAAGTTCTCGCCGCCGGTCCGGAAATCATACCCCGACCACCTGCGGGCTTCCGGGTAATTTTCCTCACATTCCTCCTCCGTGGACTCTCATTTCCCCTTCATCGTTTCCTTCGCGGTCTTCTGTTTGCATATGGGATTCAGCTCCATGACATGAATCCCAACACCATTCTCCACATTGCGTGCTTTTTCACGCTTTGTAAGTGTTTTCTGGGGATCGAGCCCCACTGGGCGCTATGGCGCCGAATTTTCGTCATCAGGCGCCCCCTGCACTACCAGACTGGCGGTTTCAGCTGCCGGGTGCACCAAGACGTCGACTATTTCAACCTCCAGACTCCGGAAAACAATCCTGGGTGGAGGACAAAGTGGTTTTATGCCAGGGACAAACCCTCTGCTGGCCAAAACTTCGGGCTTGAAGAGTTTCGGCCAACCACCGTCATTTGGCCTCGGGCGTCGTGGGCGCATGAACTGTCCGAGGAAGAGATGAAGATCACGCAGCCTATGATGGAGAAAATCTAGCAGCTTTGGGCTATGCCTAAGAAGGAGCTGTCAGGCATCCAGCTCATCCGCACCTTCATCGAGCGCCGGGTCCAGCCGCTTGCCGCTCAGGCCCACTGCATGTGGGATTACACCGATTGCCAGGACCCAACGCATGTTTCTTTCGACAAACTGAAGGAAGCCGAGATCGATGACGGTGTTCGCGCCGTCACCAACTTGAAAAAGAAATCGATTGTGCCGAAGATTTTTGGTGTAGTAGCCTTTAGCAAGTCACACCCCCGAACCGAGGTACGCCTTCTATGTGTTTCGACTGAATGTCTCTGATTTGTGATGAATTTCTTGTAGCGCAATGAGAACTGATCGAAAGTGCTCTGTCCAGATTCTCAACGTAGTCCGATGCTATCCGCCGCAACCCGAAGATGGAGAATATCCCGGGCGCGATTTCATCGAGGTTCCAGAAGAATCAGGATCCGCCGCACCCGTGACATCACGTGCTTCGACAAGGCACGCAAATGTCGACCAGGTCGAAGATTCGGAAGAGCTTGGCGCCCGCTCTCCTTCCTCGGGCGATGATGATGGCGCGGTGATTCCTGCCAAACCTCTGGACGTTCGCCCTCCTCCGCGAGCGGGGAAGAGGGCTCGTCCAAACTTCGGCCTTGATATGTCATAAGATTTTGCTGTTGAACTTCTTTCCTGGACGACTTTGTCTCGTTTTGATTGCCTTGCATACTTCAGATCTTCGACCGAGGAAACTTCGGCGAGCTTGGGTGATCATGAATGATTCCAGTTTTGACCCCACGATTCTACCCTCGAGCAGACCGCTGACTCGCAAGAGAAGGACGTTGGGGACGCCGCACTGGAAGACCTTTCGAAGTCGTCGCACCCTCCGAAGAAGAGTACGGTCGAGCCCGATCTTATTCTGGTTTCTTCCTCTGGCGAGCCTTCTGGTTCCAAACGCCACGTAAGTCCGAAAATCTTAGCTTTATGAATCTACTATTTACCCATCAGTAGCCCCCGAGGGTGAGTCTAAGTGTTCATACTTGGGCTTGCCCTCTAAAATGGAACCTCTCGAGACTCATCCTTGTCTTCACTTGTTTAGCCTGTCGTTCGGGACTTGTCGAGGATATGCAAGAACTATCTTGCATTGGAAGAAGAAAACCAGCGCTTGACTGCCCAGCTGGAGGACATGCGCCGTAAGTGATTAATTTTTCTTCTGGCTCTTCTGAATTCTTGTCTTGACATATTTCCTTTCGTGCTTACTCCATTGTCCATCTGGTGGTCAGGGATTGCTGCTCAAGCTGCCGCCGATAAGACCTCATTGAAGACTCAGATAGATGATCTTGTGGCCGAAAATTCTTCACTGAAGGCGAAAGCTGATGGTCTGGCCGACGATGTCACCCAGCTCAAAGCTGATTCGGCAAAGGCTCAAGAGCTTGTCAATCAGCGGCGAGTGGAGGCTGAGTCGAAGGAGAAAGACCTGCAACAATGTTTGCAGGCCACCCTCGATTCCTTGCACGGTAAGTTCTTATTCTTCATTTAGGATAAGATTCATGAGGATCGCTTCTATTTGCTGACTAAAGTCTTGCTTGTTTATGAAGTTGCTGCCGAATTTGGTGTTGCGGCGATGAAGGAGCCCGCTGGACTCGAGTCCAGTGCTGGTAACGTCGAACATCTTTACCGGGAGGTGCGCGATCTTCTGGCGAAGGTGCGGTCGACACTTGACCGCGTTCGCGATATCTCCGCTCCTGAGTCAACAAGCAGCACCATGGCCGGCATCCTCGAAGCCTTGGCGGTGAAGGAGGACGGCGAGGATCCTTTAGTTGATGCGGTTCGCCGATAGGTAACTATCGGCTCCGAGTCCGTCTTCTCTATGCTGATGATGCACGGGGTCGAATTCGATGCCGACAAGGTCACGAGCACATACCCAAAGGACAAAGACGGGCGTGACGTTTCTCCCAAGGCCTTCCTTGAGCGTGCCCAAACTTTGTCTGCCCGGATGACGAGCTTCTTAGCGGATAGGAATGCCAAGAGGGCGGCCGCAAAGGCTCAAAAGCGTAGTGCGTCAGGTGCACCGTCCAGCAAGGCTGCCGGTAGTTCGACGTAGTCTGGCCGATGAACTGGTCACTTTTGTAATGGATGATGCGTTGTCACTTTGGTATTTGTGGCCAACTTCTGAATATTGCCTATTGTGAAACTGCCTTCGGCAATTGCTACCTTCTCTTGATGTATTTTATGCTTGTTTGCATCTTGTTTACCGATGACTATTTGTGGCTGGGAGCCTCATGTGCAGGGCTCGTCTGCGGGTTTTGATACCTGGCCTGTTTCATATGAAACAGTTGGTAGTTCTTCCTCCACCGTTAAGAGGCGAGCACCTTCCATGAATGAACTTTCTTTGATCCGCTCCCTGCGCGACCAACTTAAGGGTACTCAGCAGCAGTTGAAGGCAGTCACCGCAAAGGTCGATGTTGCTCTCTCCAAAGCTTCGCGGGCCACAGATGCCGAGAAGTTCCTTCTTGAAGAGATCAAAAACCTTGGGAAGGCTATGAAATGTAAGTCTTTCGAGCTCTTGATCTATTCTGTTCCTGGTTGACAGTGTGTGATTTTCCTCCTTTTCTGTAGATGTATGTCTCGACAGCGAGGCTGAGGCTCGGCTCGAGCGTAGGTCAAAGGGTGGAGCCCCTGAGCGTAGGTCGAAGGGTGGAGCCCCCGAGCGTAGTCGAAGAATTTTTAAGGCGAAGCCCCCGAGCGTGGGTCAAAAAAAATTTAAGGCGAAGCCCCCGAGTGTGGGTCGAGTGATTTTTAAGGCGATGCCCCCGAGCGTGGGTTGAAAAATAAATAAGGCGAAGCCCCCCGAGTGCGGGTCGAGCAATTTTTAAGGCGAAGCCCCCGAGTGTGGGTCAAAGAATTTTTAAGGCGAAGCCCCCGAGTGTGGGTCGAGCGATTTTTAAGGCGAAGCCCCCGAGTGCGGGTTGAGCAATGATATGAAGAATCACACTTTTATTGCTTGGCGCCGAAGGCGCAATGGTTGAGCATGGTCTGCTGCCAACGCTTAGTTACACAGAGAGAGAGAGGGAAGGGGAATCTATCCGCTCTAAGGATAGAATCGGCGCAGCTGCGCGGTGTTCCATGGGTTTTCGATGTCCACCCTTGTTTTGGGGTCACGCAGTCGATATGCGCCTCTTGGGATTGCTTCGTGGACGAGATATGGGCCTTCCCATGGTGATTCCAGCTTCAATGTGCTTGTTTGTTTGAGACGAAGCACAAGGTTGTCGGGCCCGAAGGACCATCCGTGTACCCATCTGTTGTGGTAGTTGTGGAGGCTTTGCTGATAAACTGCCGATCGGACGAGGGCTATGTCTTGCGCTTCGTCCAGCAGATCTCGGGCGTCTTCCAGTGTTGTTTGTGCATCCTCTTCGACATAGGCCTCGACACGGGGTGTGCAGTATCGCACATCCGTAGGAAGCACTGCTTCTGCACCGAATAGCAGGAAGAACGGTGTGTAGCCAGTTGATGAGTTGGGCGTTGTGCGTAGGCTCCAGAGGACTGAAGGTAGTTCCTCGACCCAAGCGCCTGATGCACGTTTGAGAGGTCGAAGGAGTCCCTTCTTGATTGGTGACTGGGACAGCTTCGATCCACTTGGAGAACTTGTCAACAGCGACCAGCAGGTAAGTGTGGCTTCCTCGAGATGATTTGGGCAGAGGCCCTACTTGATCGAGTCCCCATTGCGCGAAGGGCCACGCAACGGGTATGGTGCGCAGTTCTGATGCGGGCGCATGAGGCTTCGTGGCAAATCGCTGACATGCATCGCAACGCTGGACGATGTTCTTGGCGTCGTGGAGGCCCAAAAGCCAGTAGAACCCCGATCAAAAAGCCTTGACGACGAGGGTCTGACTGCTGGCATGATGCCCGCAGGTTCCTTCATGAATATCTTGAAGAAGGGCGATTCCGTCCTCGGGTGCTATGCACCATTGGAGAACCCCTGTGGTGATGCGCTTGTAGAGCTCTTCATTGATTATCATGAAGGCCTTGGAACGTTGCATGATCTGTCGACGATGGATGGTGTCTTCTGGGAGTTTGCCTCGTATCAGGTAGGCCAGGTATGGCTTCGTCCAGACCACTTCGATGAGCATGACTGCGGCCGTCTTCTTGGATAGGTCTTCTGTTCCCGTTGTTGGGGTAGGACTTGGCCGGTTAGCCCCCGAGCGTGTAGCTAACGCCGGGTTGATGGTTGGCTTGATCTTAATAGAGCGTTCGAACATCTCCTCGAAGAAAACCCCTGGTGGTATCGACAGGCATTTCGACCCAATGTTGGCCAAGTTGTCTACCTGTTCATTGCTTTCCCTGCCAATATGGGTCACCTCGCACCCTTTGAAGCTGCCTTCGAGCTTGTCATACATTGCGCGATACGCGGTCATGTCTATGCAAGTCGCGTCGCACTCCTTCATGACCTGCTATGCGATGAGGTTCGAGTCCCTGTGGATCTTGATGCAAGTGGCGCCACAGGCCTTCGCCATACGCATACCGTGCAGAACGGCTTCATATTCCGCTTCATTGTTCGAGGGGTTCGCGAAACGCATACGTAGGACGTAGCGCATCTTGTCCCCCTGTGGTGACACGAGGACCACTCCTGCTCCTGCTCCCGAAAATCGCTTGGACCCATCGACATATATGGTCCAACAATTCGACAAGTCCGGGAGTTCGGGCATCTGCGCTTTGGTCCATTCGGCTATGAAATCTGGCAGGACCTGCGACTTGATCGCTGACTGCCGCTGGTATGTAATCTCCCAGGGCGCCAGAGTGATTCCCCAGAGCGAAATGCGCCCCGTGGCGTCGGGGTTGTTGAGTATGCTGGAAACTGGAGTCGAGGCCACTACTATGATGGAGTGGCACTCAAAGTAGTGCGGCAGCTTCTTCCCTGTCATGTAAATGGCGTATGCCAGCTTCTGGTAATGGGGGTACCTTTGCTTGGTTGGAGACAGAACCTCGCTGAGATAGTACACCGGTCTTTGTACCCCGTGCTCCTTGCCGTCTTCTGCGCGTTCGACCACTAACGGGGAACTGACCACCTGATTGGTTGCGGCGATGTACATTAGCATTGGTTCTTTATCGCGAGGAATGACTAGGACCGGGGACGTCGAAAGGCGACGCTTAAGGTCGTCGAATGCGGCCTGCGCCTCTTCTGTCCAAGTGAAGTTGTCCATCTTCCGGAGGAGCCGATAAAAGGGGAGAGCCTTTTCGCCGAGCTTACTTATAAAGCGGCTAAGCGCTGCTAGTCGACCTATTAGCTACTGGACATGTCGAAGCGTCTTTGGTGGCTGCATGTTGATGATGGCTTGAATCTTCTCCGGATTGCCCTTGATCCCTCTCTCAGAGATGAGGTATCCTAACAGCTGGCCTATGGGTACTCCGAAGGAGCACTTCTTCGGGTTGAGCTTGATGCTGTATTGATCGAGGTTGGCGAAAGTTTCTCGCAGATCTTCGAGCAAACTGTCTGCCTTCGTGGACTTGATGACGATGTCATCGACGTAGACCTCGATGTTGCGGCCGATCTGCTCCTTCAGGCACGCCTGCATACACCGTTGATAGGTGGCTCCGGCGTTCTTGAGCCCGAAGGGTATCGCCATGTAGCAGTATACCCCGTGCGGGGTGATGAACGTTGTCTTGTCTTCGTCTTCGACCTTTAATCTTATGTGGTTGTACCCGGAATATGCGTCGAGAAACGAGAGACGCTCGCAGCCAGCGGTGGAATCGATGGTCTGGTCGATTCGGGGAAGGGGAAAGTAGTCCTTCGGGCAATGTTTATTTACACTACAACAAATGTGTTGACTAGTGACATTTTCTTCATGACCCTAGAGAAAAGTGTCATAGATCTGTGACGATTTTGTACCAGATCATCATGGGCTGATTGGGGAGGCCAAAACCCGTAAGAATTACGACAATTTGAAGCAGGAACGTCATAATGCAATAAGCACCAAATCGTCATAACCTATTCGATGCGGTTTAGAACCTTATCTGAAGCCGTTTACGACGAATTTAGATCGTCATACTTGCTAATTTAAAATATGTTTGAAATAGCTAGACTGCCACCTCGGCGGTTTCGCCAACGTGTCGTCTATGTGTCTATTTACGCTGACATGTCGTCTCCATGTCACTTATAGGTCCCACCTGTCATAACTGACATGTAGATCACTCCTATCTGACGGAAATTATGAAACAAAAAGAGGGCAGATGGGACTCGATCCCACGACCTCCTACCCGTCGTAGGAGCAGCAGACCAGCTGGTCTACAACGAGCATCTGATAGGATTTCGCAGGAAGTATCCTTATATTAACTAAGTCTTGAATTGAGCCTGGGCTTGTATCCTTATATTAACTAAGTCTTGAATTGAGCCTGGGCTTGTATCCTTATATTAACTAAGTCTTGAATTGAGCCTGGGCTTAGTGGTACAAGTGTGATTTTTTCTGCTCTGATTTTTAATCATATCCCACGGACCTGACAGGCCGGTCCCACGGGCGGACCTAACAGGCCGGTCCCGCTGTCGGACCTGACAAGCGGGTCCCACCACCGACCTGGCAGGCAGGTCCCACAAAGCTGACTGCTTGGTCCCACCTCCCAACCTGAAACGAATCCGGAATAGCAAAATAAATATCGCGCAGCCGGCGAGGATCGAACCCGAGATCTTCCAACCCAGCGTCCCACATCTAACCACCAAGGCTTAGACAACTTTGTGATAGTTATCCCACCGGACTGCTTTATAATCATAAGCTGTTTCGCGTAGTTGGGCCTGGGCCGCTTTTGAGAAGATTTGGACCGTTGTGGAGAAACACTTGATAATTTTTTTTTCAGTTTTTTCATTTCTTTTAAGATTTAAACACAAAAGATTTGAAGAATATTCAAGACAAAGCCAAATGAATTCAAACAAACTTTGTAAATTATTTTTATTAAATATATAATAACATTAAATTTTTTTGTCCGCAAAACAAATTTAGAAAACAAAATTTAATCACTAGAATGCCATTATGGTGTATATTAAATACGGTTATAGCGGGCGTGACCTTTGTTAGCTATGTGTTAAATCTTGAAAAAATCTTACTAGATCAATGATAAAATAGATAGTTTTGTACCTAGAAATGATTTTAAAAAAAAATATGAGTAAACTATAAAGCACCTATAGTTTAAATTTGACTCGTTTCCAGCTGAATTGATAGATATTTGTCTTTTTTTGAGGGGTGGCTATATAACTTTTTCAATGCAAACAACTGGTGTATTGTGGATCAAATATGATATAATATCATTTAAAATTTGGTTGTTCTATTTTTGTAACATATTTTTGATAGACGCTTAACAAAAAAATCCATTTTTTGCACTAAGAAAATGAAAAATGATTTTGTTGTGCAATAAAAATTAAAACTCCCCAAATCAACATTGTTTTTCATCCCAAGACGCACACATGTGTACATTATGGGGGTGTTTGAACAAACTATATCGTGGTTGTGACCATAACTATCTCATTTGGCTTGAAAGCCATGAAACTTCGTATGAGATAGCTTTTTTTGTGAACACTTTTTCACAATAGTTGCAATATTCCAAGTTTATTATTTTTCCTAAAAAATAGGTCACATAACATGACACACCACGAAGGATTTGTATTGTTTTGATTATTTTTGAATTTCTTATGCCCATTTCAAAATGCGGCCAAAATGGTGGGCGTGACCGCTCCTAGGTCAGGATCGAATCCTGCCAAACTCTTTATAGATCTCTGATGAAATAGATAGTTGTGTACCTAAAAATGATTTTTAGAAAAAAAATGAGCAAACTATGAAGCACCTGTAGTTCAAATTTGACCCGTTTCCAACTGAATTGATAGATATTTGTCTTTTTTTGAGGGGTGGCTATATAACTTTTTCAATACAAACAACTGGTGTATTGTGGATAAAATATGATATAATATCATTTAAAATTTGGTTGTTCTATTTTTGCAACATATTTTTGGTAGACGCTTCACAAAAAAAACCCATTTTTGTACTAAGAAAATGAAAAATGAATTTTTTGTGCAATGAAAATTAAAACTCCCTAAATCAACATTGTTTGTCATCCCAAGATGCACACATGTGCACATTATGGGGTTGTTTGAACAAACTATGCCGTGGTTGTGAGCATAACTATCTCATTTGGCTTGAAAGCCATGGAACTTCGTATGAGATAGCTCTTTTTTGTGAACACTTTTTCACAATAGTTGCAATATTCCAAGTTTATTATTTTTCCTAGAAACTAGGTCACATAACATGACACAACGCGAAGGATTTGTATTGTTTTGATTATCTTTGAATTTCTTGTGCCTATTTCAAAATGCGGCCAAAACGGTGGGCGTGACCGCTCCTAGGTCGGGATCGAATCCTGCCAAACTCTTTATGGATCTCTGATGAAATAGATGCTTGTGTATCTAAAAATGATTTTTAAAAAAAATCATGAGCAAACTATAAAGCACCTGTAGTTCAAATTTTACCCGCTTCCAGCTGAATCGGCAGAATTTTGTTAATTTCTTGAGGGGTGTCTAGAAATTTTTTCCTTGCAAACAAATGGTGAATTGTGCATAAATTATGGTATAATATGATTTTAAATTGTGTTGGTCCATTTTTTGAACATATTTTCAGTAGGTGCTTCACAAAAAAACCCATTTTTAGCAATAAGAAAATGAAAAATGATTTTTCTGTGCAAATAAAATTTAAACTCCCCAAAGAAAATTTGTTTGCCATACCAATATGCACATATTTGCACAATATGGGGTTATTTGAATAAACTATTCCATAGTTATGGCCATAACTAGCTCATCTTGCTTGAAAGCCATGAAACTTCGTGTAAGGTAGCTCTTTTTTGTGAATACTTTTTCAAAATGTTTGCAATATTCCAAGTTTGTTATTTTTCCTAGCAACTAGGTCACATAACATGACACACCGTGAAGATTTTGTATTGTTTTGATTTTTTTTTGAATTTCTTATGTCGATTTCAAAATGCGACCAAAACGGCGGGCGTGACCGTCCCTAGGACAGGATAGAATCTTGCAAAACTATTTATGTATCTCTAATGAAATAGATGCTTGTGTATCTAAAAATGATTTTTGAAAAAAATCATGAGCAAACTATGAAGCACATGTAGTTCAAATTTGACCCGCTTCCAGCTGAATCGGCAGAATTTTGTTAATTTCTTAAGGGGTGTCTAGAAATTTTTTTCCATACAAACAAATGGTGAATTGTGTATAAATTATGGTATAATATGATTTAAAATTGTGGTGGTCCATTTTTGAAACATAATTTTGGTAGATGCTTCACAAAAAAACCCATTTTTAGCATTAAGAAAATGAAAAATGAATTATCTATGCAAAGAAAACTAAAACTTCCTAAAACAACTTTGTTTTCCATACCAATATGCACACATGTGCATAATATATGTGATAATTTGAACAAACATGTCATGGTTATGGCCATAACTAGCTCATCTGACTTGAAATCCATGAAATTTCGTACAAGTTAGCTCATTTTATGTTGGGGTCGGAGGGAGTACCTCATTTTGAAGAAGTGTTTTTTTTAATAAGTTCCGTACTACTAGTTTGTTATAATTTAAGGGTTTTATAATCTATTTTATTTCTAAAAGTAATTGGAAAAGGTGTTAAAAACAAAAACAAACAAGCACAAACTCTTACAGCCAATCAGATGGAAGGATAGCTCTCCCCACGGATCACCCGACACGGATCCATCTGAACCGTCTATGCCGATCGAACGAACCAAAACGCGCCGACCGCCCCTCGCTGTGACGCGCCGCCGATCCAGAAACCCTAGGACCCTACCTACCACCCCGTCGCCCTAGCTCTCCATTCCCCCTCTCCCGCGGCGCCTCCCTCTCTCTCTCGCTCCCGGCAGATCCGATCTCATACAGGCTGCTGCTTCTCCCTCTCTCTCGCACCGTCGCCGTCTCCGACAGATCTAGCTCGGCCCTCACTCTCTCTCATGCTACAACGCTCGTCTGGGAGAAGGACGGGCCACCTGCTACCGCCCGCACCCACGAACCCAACCTACTGCTAGGTTCCTCTCTCCTCCCTCCTCTCTTCTCTTCCCCGCGTCAGATCCCGAGCCACCACATGCTTCCCAGCCCTCACTCTCTCTCCACTGTCATGTCCTGCACCAGCGCTCGTCCGGGACGTCGGCCCCAAGATCGCTCAGGTATGTCACGATCCACATGCGCGTCGATCTTTAACTTTCAGATCTGTATGCTAGCACATGCGCGTTTTGATAGTTGACTTGTAGATCTCTGGAATTACATGTTTGTTTCTACCTAGATCCGATTCGCTAGAAAGGTGATTAGATTTCGGATTTTTAGCGGTGATTTTCTACTACTCTGTGTGCTTCAATCAGGTTTGGGAGTAGTGCTTAACCTCTGTGCCGTTCCGTGTGTGCGTGGTGTTGCAGCTCTTGGAGCGAGCAGAGGCCTGCTTGATGTGCTGTGAGGCGCGGCCGAGGTGGACTCCTTCCAGGTAGAGTATTGTGTGATTTCAAATTGGTGTGAGGATTCCTGTGGAAAACGTTGATGAATCGATGCCATTGCTGATGCATAGCCGAAGCTGGTGCTGAACAATCTGGATGCACTTAAGAGGGCGACGTGTGAGGACGATACTATGGTGCCTGCGGCAATGTACCATGACAGCCTCATTTGGAGGGTGATCGCACATGGTGTCAATGAACAAATTCTGCATGTGTTTATGTCGACTTCAGATGGGTAAGAATCTGCCTGTATGTTTCCGCACGATATGTTAGGTAAATATCTCACATTATCTGAATGAGCACAATACATAGAGACTTAAATCTTGCATTGGGTTGAACATATATATATATCTGATTGGTATTGTTGTTTAGTTGTACCAATTTTTCCTGTGCCTTGTACCACCGTCACTCTTATCTTCTGATTATCACAGATTCATAGCATACCCAAAATGCCAAGCTACAGTTGATATGTTTATATACCTTTGCCAGAGATAGTTGGCTATCCAGGCTGTATTTTTTAGTTATTATTGCATTAATGCTAAGAACATTCTAGATGTAACCGATGAAATTATGTTCATGTTCAAATCTGTGCAGATACTATTAATGCTATACATGATTTTTCTGATTGATTAGAGTATAAATAATTTATACTGGACACCTTAGTCGGTAAAAGCATCTCACGCTTGTATCCCAGATTTATGGCCACACAGTTCTAATTGAAATCAGAATGGAACACATGTATGTAAATTAATTTACGTAAATTCATTACTGTTTGAACTGTGTTAAGTATATGCCTACTGTTTGAACTGTTAAAAATTACTAAAAACTGGGACACAAGTGTGGGATTGGTTTTAATTATCTGTCCAAAGTAAAAGCATGTGTGTGTTCATATGATTCATGGTTTAATTATGTTCTGGTAATGTTTAATTGGTCCTTTTTACTTGGTTTGACCCGTACCTGCAGCATCCTTGATTCTTGTTGATCCTTACCTTGCTTGTTTTTTCTCGCAGACCTGATGGAGCCAGGCATCAGCAGATACATCAGTAAGTATCCTTGATGCCTATTTTACTTTGTTTAACCTGCAGCAGCAGCCTTGATGCTTACTGGCAACTGCCTTGCTTTGTTCTTCTCGCAGACCCGCTGGAGTCTGCAACCGAAGCCATGGCACCTGATTCTGTTGTCGAGCTTACCACGCTGCAACTGAAACACTTCTCGACAACACCGCACTGACATCAGTTTCTGCTTGATCGGCCAGGTGAGATTTTCTTGGTCTCCTCCATGGAGAAAAGGGAGAAATATGATTGTATTTTGTGTAGTCGTGTCAAATAAGATATGATGTTAGCTGCATTCATGTAGCGACTATGTCATATTTAATTTTAGATACGTGATATTGGTAGAATGGACATGCCGACGACACATCCGCTTTCTAAATATATCTTGTGGTATCGCAGTTTAAGATGTACTTGTACTTTATGCCTGTTGGATGTGTTGAACCTGATCAGAAGACTGTGTCCGTTATCCCTGGTTTTTGAATCTGTCTTATGCTGGCTTGAGAGGCCTACTGCCTACAGCAGTAACTTCCAGGTTATTAATCTCAAAAAAAAAAACTTCCAGGTTATTTGGTTTATGATGGATGGATTGGTCTTGTAGCAGAATTTACAACTAGATCGTTGCTATCATGGCATGTTTGTCTGTCTTCTTTCTCAGTTACTAATTATTGTTGATTGTTGAGTGTTGAGTTTTATGTTGAATGGATTGGTCTTGTAGCAGAATAATAAACACCATTCTTATTATTTTGTTGTTTCGGTTCATCACAGGCCTCATCAGATTTAGATAAGCCGTATAATAATGCGGAAGGTCTCCAGGATCAGCTGGAGAGTCTTCCTTATCTTTGCAGATTCAATGTTTGCTCTATGCCATGAACTTTTCTTTCTGATTTCTAAAATGATGTCTTTCTATTCAAAAGTTTGATTTGACTCCCATTTTGTAAATCATGGTTAACTCAGAGTAAGATTACTTGTTTTCTTTCTTAATTTGACATGTGCCTTTATTAGTATTTATCCGCCATTCCAGCTTGTTAGTAAACATGGTTCAGGGTTTGCATGTGTCAAGTTTTGGATTGAGCATATGAGTTGTACCTTTCCGCTTACAGCTTATTATTTCTAATTGTTAACATGCTGATGAAGTGTTGGTAACAACACAATATTCTTTAGATTGAGTGAACAGATGAGCATCTCGTTCTTCATCTTAAAGCATTTGTTGATATTCCTACAAAATTCTAACAACAGCACATAACATTTTTATTGCTTTTTTGCGAGCCGTCGAGACGCTGGGAGCCGGCGAGACGAGCTGCTGCGAGCCGACGAGGCGTGCTGCTGCGAGCCGGCGAGACGTTCTGCTGTGAGCCGGCAAGGCGCTTTGCTAGGAGCCGGCGAGACGTGCTGCTGCGAGCCGACAAGATGCTCTACTGGGAGCCGGCGAGACGCACTGCTACGAGCCGGCCAGATATGCTGCTGGGCAAGGACCTGGGCAGCTCTTCTGGGGCTGCTCTCTTGGGTGAGGATCTGGGCGGGAAGAAGAACAGGGGGAGGTGACCGGTGCTGCTGCTGCTGTGGCTGGCCGGTGTTGCTGCGGGAATTGATCGATAGGTGAGGATGTGAGGTGCAGGGATGCCTTTTTTAGGGATGGTTTGAGCTGTTGTAATTTCGGACGGACGGAGTACCATATTATACTATATTGTAATAGCTGGCATAGTTGGGTTATAGTAGACTCTTAAGATTGTAATAGATGAATTTCAGTGTTATTTGATGAAATTTGTCTCTTTTCTATTTGAAATGTATGTGCTTTTGAAACTGTTTGAAATGGAAATCTGACCATTGGGACCCACTTTGATATTAATTTAAAATTTGAACTATCTTGATGTGTGGGACCAGTTTATGAGAACAGCTGGCAAGTGGAGTCCATTTGACTGGTGGGTCCACCTGACATGTGGGACAAGCCTCATAATAAATTAGACAAAAATAAAAAAGAAATGAGATAAAAGGCCAAGTTCTGGATATTAAAAAGGCCGAATATTGGGCTAGGCCCATTTAGATGACAAGAATTGAGAAAAACAATGGCTGACTTATTGGGCTTGGCCCATATAGATCACTGAAATGGACTGGGCTGATTTTGATTTACATGTCTGCCACGTGTATGCCACCTGTATTCCACGTCGAATTGCTGATGTGGCCTCCTGCCACGCGTATGCCATGTCGGATTGCTGATGTGGCCTCCCCAAACTGCTCATGACGATATTATATCGTCATAAGCGTTATGACGGTCCAATATCGTCATAGACGGTTATGACGATCTCAATAAATTCGTCATGTTCGATCATCAACGACGCCCCGTTTTTGACGATCATTTTTTCGTCACAAAATCGTCATAGATCAACCATTATGATGATTTTATGACGAATTTTGAGCGTCAGTAGTCAACACATTTCTTGTAGTGTTAGCGCCGTGAAGTCGATACACATTCTGTAGATCTTGGTGTCCTTCTTTTCCACCATGACCGGTGGTGAAAGCCATGTAGCCTCCTTTATCTCTCTGATGAATTTCGCCTCGAGGAGATGATTTATTTCTTCGCCCATTGCTCGGGCCTTTTCTGGGTAGTAGCAACGCATAGACTGTTTGATCGGCTTTGCGTTAGGAAAGATCTTCAATTCGTGCTCGGCGAGTTCCCTGGGGATGCCTGGCATATCTGCTGGACACCAGGCGAACATCCTCCAGTGCTCACGGAGGAACTCTACGAGCGCGCTTTCCTATGTGGGAGAGAGAGAATTCGACACCCGCCCAGTTTTGGTTGGATCCGTCGGGTGGATTTGGTGCTCTCGAGTGTCTTTACTGGCATCGAATGATAGCTCTGGGGCGTTCTGCTGCGCCAGTGGATCAACATGCATGTTAGTACTCTCCCTGATGTGGTTGAGCTCTTCGTGCACCCCAAACGTCTGGGACATGCTGTTGAAGTCCTTGTCGCAGTTCTCAGAGCAGGCAAAACTCCCGCTGATCGTCAGTGGTCCTTTGTTTGCGGGCATCCGCAGCTTGAGATAGGCGTAGTGCGGCACCGCCATGAATCGAGCAAACGCCGGTCGCCCGAGAATGGCATGGTACTACGAGGGCCAATCGACGACCTCAAACTCGATCTTCTCCTTCCTGAAGTTTGAAAGGAGTGCCGAAAATGACGTCTAGGTGTATCACCCCCAGTGGGTATGGCGGCTTCCCCGGGACGATACCATGGAAGGATGTCTCCATCGGCAGGAGTTTATCCATCGAAATCTTGATCTTGCGTAGCGTGTCTGCGTAGATGAGGTTTAGGCTGCTCCCTCCATCCATGAACACTTTTTTAGAGGTAAAACCTCCTATCTGCGCTTCGAGGACCAACGCGTGGTGTCCAGGGCACGGGATCTTCGGTGGGTGATCTGACCGGTCGAAACCGATCGGGTGCTCTGACGAGTTCAAGTATTCGGGCGCCGCCAGTGGCGCATGCTCGGCATGAAAAACCTCTCTGCCATGCTTCCTCTGAACCCGATTCGTCGGGCATCCTCTCTGGATCATAGGTACGAAACCTCGCGGTGGCAGGAATGCTTCTTCTTTGACGGCTGGTTGTCGCGGCTCGACATGCTGGATCGTGGCGGCTTGATGGCCTTGCTGCACCACGTTTGCTGGCGGGTTAGGAGGTGGCGGCGGCGCGTTGTAGGCCACACTACCTGCGACCGGTTGCTCGGTCCGCATCCTGTCCTGAAGAGCTTGACTGAGCTGAAGGAACTCCTGCACTCGATAAGGAGATGCGTGGGTTTTCGCCTCCCGTCCTTGTTGATTTAGGTGTGCCTGGTACACCCTCTATTGAGCATCTCCTCCACCGAAAGTGGCGGTGCATCATGACGCCGACGCCATTCCGTTCTTGGCCTCGAGTCGTGGCCGGCGCTTCTACTGCTGCTTCCGTAGTAGTTGTTCCCTTGCCTTGGTCCATCATGGTGGTCGTCGCGGTCGTTGTTTACGTAGCCTGCTGCTACCATATCCGCTGTATCCGCATCCTCGTAGCGGCTTCAGCGTCCTTTTTTCCGCGAGCTGGAGTGGAATTGATCCTTCAGGTCGATGTTGCGGTCTGCTGATCGATGACGGCTTCTAGGGATTGCGATAGAGTCTTCTCCATCGGCCCACTCATTTGCTAAGCTCATAAGGTGGTCGATGGTCTTGGGCTTGCATCGTCCCAGCTCTTCTCTGAAGTCTCGTCGGATGAGACCATCCCGAAAAGCGTCGATGGCCCTCTCAGGCGAGATGTTCTCCGATGTATTTCGAAGGCTAAGCCATTGTGAGATGTAGGACCTTAGGTTTTCTCTGGTCTTCTGCACGCATAGGCGTAGTTCCTCGAATGACGTAGGCCATCGTGAGGTGCCTCAAAAATTTGCGATGAATGCTTGCCGAAATTCTTCCCAAGAATGGATGCTGTCTGGGGCAAGGTTATTAAGCCAAGCCCTTGCGTTGTCCTTCAGATGCAGAGATAGTAACTGCAGAGCATTGTCTCTGGATCCGCCGCTGATGGTGATGGCGGTGATGAAGTCATCGGGCCAAATTTGAGGGTTCTGCTGCCCGTTGAACTTGGCTACACCGTCGCTGAGCTTTATCCCTTTTGGCAGCGGTGTGGAGTGAATCAAGAAGCTAAAGCACTCCACGCCACAAAGTCTGTGACGACTGTTCCCGAATGCCTCTAGTTCGGCCTCCTCCTCGAAGCGACACGCATCCCGTCGCGCACGTGCAGAATCGACTCTATTTTGAGCCTAGCCATGCCGAAGCTTGCCGTTTATGGGCTCCACCACCTGAGTCCTGGGCGCTACTGCTGGCGCTGCTGCTTGGTGCCTAGACGGCTCGACTGGAGGGATGTTTCTCCTTGGCGTTGCCTCATGGTCTTGCTCGTTGGTGCCTTGAAGCACCCTGACTCCTTCGAGTGCAAGTTTCCGCAGGTGCCGCACATGTTCATCATCGTTGGACGCATTGGCAGCGATATATGCTGCTGTCGCCATGATGGCGGCCTCTTTGGTTCTGGGCAGCAATTCGACCTCGTTGAATTCCGACTCTAGGTTTCTCGTGATGTTGCGCGCTTCTCCCCCGAGCGAGATATGCGACCGCGTCCTATGTTGGACGCTCGACGAATAGTGTGACGATCGTTCGGCCCGTCTTCTACTAGACGCGTCGGCTTCGTCTCTGCGTTGTTTTAAGATTCGCTTATCAGAGTTAATCTGGTCCTTCTGCTCCTGGATGATGAATCGGAGCACGACTAACTCTTCGGGACTTGGATTAGGACCCAAAGGCGCCTCGCCCGAATAGACCTTCCTTGCGTGCCGGATCTGGTCTTGAGTGATAAATCGACCAGTATTTGGCCGGTCTCGATTATTGTTGGCTCTGTGCTCGTTGCCATCTTCATGCGAAGCCATCATGTAACATTATAAGTAGTAAATGTGATCTGAAATAAATATCGCTGCGAGCAAACATGTAACAAAATAGGAAGTAAATGGTGTGCAATGCTTGGAAACAAGGCCTAGGGATCATACTTTCACTAGTGGACACACTCCCAACAAATATAACATAATTGAACCAATAGATACTATCATCAATATGCAACTCAAAATAATTCTCCAATGGAAAACATACACTAATCATGCATAGGGCTACGAAGCACTCCTCAAAGTCCGTATGTACCCAAACTAGATTGTCTCACACTATCACCGTGAACGCACTAGATGGTTCCAACAAACACCAACATTTCATAGAGACATTAACCAAAAAGACACACATGATGCAGACACTAGTCACCTTTACACCATGATACGAGGTACCTCCGGAGAGTACAATACTAAAGCATAGGAGTAGCATAATATCTGAATAATAACATCTACCAATTCAACTAGATACAAAGCTCACGATCACATAAAGATCACATCATGGGAGAGAGAGAGAGAGGTGAACCACATAGCTACCGGTAGAGCCCTCAGCCCCGGGGGAGAACTACTCCCTCCTCATCATAGGAGACAGCAAGGTTGATAGAGATGGCGGTGAGGTCGATGGAGACGGCGGAGACGGCGATGGAGACCGATGGAGATGGCTCCGGGGGCACTTCCCCGTCCCGGCAGAGTGCCGGAACAGAGACTTCTATCCCCCGAAATTCGTCGGTGGCGGCAGCGGAGCTACAAAACTGTTCTGGAAATTTCACCGACTCCCCTAGGGTTTTCCGTCCCGAGGCTTTATATAGGCGAAGGGGCGTCGTCAGGGGGCTGCCAGGGGCTCCTCACACATAGGGGGCGCGGCCAGGGCCTGGGCCACGCCGCCCTGGTATATGGGGCCCTCGTGGCCCCACTCCGCCTCTTCTTCGGTTCCTGGAAGCTTCCGAGAAAAATAAGACTTTTGGAACTTGTTTCGTCCAATTCCGAGAATATTTCCTGTGTAGCTTTCCTGAAACACAAAAATAGCAGAAAACAGGGAACTGGCACTGTGGCATCTTGTCAATAGGTTAGTTCCGGAAATCGCATAAAAAACGCCACGAAGTGTAACGAAACATAAGGCAAATGGTGCAAAAACAAGCATGGAGCATAAAAAATTATAGATACGTTTGAGACATATCAGCATCCCCAAGCTTAACTCCTGCTCGTCCTCGATTAGGTAAGTGATAACAAAAAAATAATTTTTGAGGTGACATGCACCATCACAATCTTGATCATATAGGTAAAGCATTAAGTGCTGAGATCAAAGAACTTAAAACATGGGCATGAAAGACATAATCTTGATAATAGAAACTTAGCAACCATGTTATAACATGAAAATGAACACAAACAAAAGATCATGAAAATGAAACAATGAAAGTCAAGTGTGTGTTCAAATCATAAGGGAAAACATACAAATGGTTTTCAGCTTGTCCTTCATTGAGAGCAAAACATAAATGCATAGGACACCTTCAAGTTTAAGAGGGCGACTAGATACAAATAATTTAAGAACAAGTGAAACCATAGTCATGAATCAATCAATGAAAACTTTGGGACAATGCACATTATACTAAGAATGACAACTATGCTCTCTTAATGGTGCATAAAGATAGAAGGTGGTGACTCAACATAAAAGTAAAAGAAAGGCCCTTCGCGGAGGGAAGCAGTGATTTAACATGTGCTAGAGCTTTTCATTTGTAAAACAGAGAGATAAAAATTAGTTTTGAGAGGTGGTTGTCTTTGTCAACGACTGACAATGGGGTTCTTACTATCTTCCATACAAAAATGAAGCAAGTTTTTGAGAGAGAGATTGGCACTTTTGTGCTCTTTTATAAATCTTGGCACTCCTCCCCACCTTTTTTCCTTTCTCAAACCATGGCTAACCGATTCCATCGGGTGCCCACCAACATTCACATACTATGGAGGAGTGCCTTTTTTCTTTCTTTTTCTTTTTGTAATAAGACAATATGGAAGATAGCAAATCCGACCACTATGTCCCCATGAGCTGAATACAGTGTCACAAAATGAGAAGTATTTTGAAGGTTTTTTTTGAAAGGTAGCACATGAAAATTTACTTGGAATGGCTTGCAAATACCATGCATAGTAATTTATAGTGGACACAATGGCAAACTTGGTTTTTTGGAAGTTGGATGCACGAGTAGAGCTCATACTTAGTACAAAATGAGGGCTAGCAAAAGGCTGGGAGCGACCAACTAAGAGAGCAATAACGGCCATAATCATGCAAAGCGACAAAGCAACATTAAAAGAAGCATAAGATGGCATCAAAAGTCAAAAACTAAATGATCATAGAGGCTATAGGCGACTTATTTTTGTAGTCAACATGGTGTAAGCATGTGCTAAGTCAACCCAAATAAAGCATCAAAGGAGAAAACCAAATAAATGCTTCCATATAATAAAAACAACGCATGATTTTTTCAAAGGCTCATTAAGCAATCTCAGTCATTTGAGAAAAGTCATGCTACAGCAAAACCACTAAGCATACTATCAAAAAGACATCAAGCACGGCATGCAAAAGCCTAGGCCGCAGTCTAAACAAGCTTCTTTTTGTACCACTTTTTTGCATAAAGCTTTTTCTCTTTTCCAACACCATTAAAATCTTTTTGAGGAAACTCTTTTGAGGAAAACCAACATATACCAGAGGTCCAAATACACCTTGATGCAAAGATAAAACAAGATCTGAACAAAAATCAAGGCAAAAAATGCAAGCTAAACGCAGTAGCAGAAAAAGAGAACACTCGTTGAACGATAAGAGTGAAAACTAGAGTGTTCTTGGCAAACGAAAAGCGAGTTCATCTCCTCCAAAAGAAACATGATGTGATCTAACCATTTATTGCAGAAGCAAAACAAAAGAAAACTGAAAGCAAAAACAACTGACGCTCCAAGAAAAACACATAGTGCATGAAGCAATAAAAATATAGTGTTTTGAAGGGTGACCTGATTTTTGCCGATGAAGAAGGGGTGCCTCGGGGGCATCCCCAAGCTTTGACGCTTGTACTTCTTGGATATTTCTTGGGGTGATGCATGGGCATCCCCAAGCTTGAGCTTTTGTCCATTCTTCAACTCATCTCATCACTCTCTGATCCCTACACTTGAAAACTTCCTTCATACAAAACTAAACACAAATCTATTAGCAACATTAGTGTAAGCATAGTAATGAATCAACCCTTTTTGCTTCAGGTTTCAACTTAAAACCACCATCTATTAAGCATATACTACTGTAGCAACTTCCCCAAAAGTTTCGTGATCAAAAGAACTCAAAAAGAAAGCGATAAAGCGGCAAACACAAATATTGGCAGAAATCTGTCAAAACAGAACAGCTGACAAAGGTCGAATTTTTGGGTTTTCTGTTGCTCAAATCAAAAAGTGTTCAACTAATGAAAGTTTTGATATAACCTGGGGCATATGCACAAGAAATTTCAGGTCCAAAAAAATACCGAGAATTTTCACAAATTTTTACGGTGCAGCACCGAAATCTGTTTCAGGACAGCAACATCCCGAAATCTTACCTCACTCAAATTAGAGGCTTCTCTTGGCACAAAAACAAAATAAAAAGGATAAGGAGAGGTTATTACAGTAGTAATAACTTCCAAGACTCAAATAAAAGAAAAAGTACTGAAAATAAACAATGGGTTATCTCCCAAGAGTGCTTTTCTTTAACGCCTTTGAGCTAGGCGCAGTAATTTGCAAAGATGCTCATGTGGGCGCCATATAAGAGCTTGAGGCAAAGGCGCCATATAGGAACTTAAAGCAATAGAGAGCATCAAAAAGCAAATGTGAAAGACATTTAAATCTAAACCACTTCCTATGAAAAATAGTCTTGTAAAGAGACAAGTCATGAAAACGCAAAGCAAAAAGCATAGGAAGGCAAAACAAGTACAACTTCAAGAATTGCAACATAAAGAGGGGAAACTCAATATTGTTGAGATCCATCAAAGCATGTTTCCCTCTCTCATAATAACTTTCAGTAGCATCATGAATAGAACTAACAATATAACTATCTCATAAAGGATCTCTATCACGAGCCACATGCATAAAAGGATTAATACTCCACACATAATCAATTGTAGTAGGAGCAGATTCAACAGAATAATTATTCTCATCACCATAATTATCAAAAACAGGAGGCATACTATAATCATAACTAATTTTCTCCTCAAAAGTAGGTGAACTGAAGATATTATACCCATCATCATAACCATCATAAACTAGAGGTTTAGTATCATCACAAGCTAGAGAACTACTATGTCGCAAAGCATATTCATCAAACATATCATCATAAGAAGGAACATGGATAGCACTAATGGTACAACAATTTCCAACCTTAGAATTGGTACCAAAAAGATTTTCAATATCAAAAGTATAGTACTTTTCCCAATTATGATCACTAACATAGGTAACAGGCATGGGATCATCAAGATCAGAATTATCACATATGGAAGATAAAATATCATCAGAGCAAATTTTCTCCACTAAAGCTGGGGAACTAAAAATATCATGCTTAACAAAACTAGCTTCCCCAAGCTTAGACTTTTCTATAGCATTAGTAATAACAGTGTTCAAAACATTCATACTAACAACACTATTAGCATGCAAATTAAGCTCCAAAGGTTTTTCAATTTTCTCTTCAAACACTTCATATCTAAACTCAGGAAAAAGACTAAAGAACTCTTTGTTTTCCATTAAGCCTAACTAGTGAAAATAAAAACAAGAAACAAAAATATGTAATTGCATAATCTAAAGGAAATAACTTCGAGCACTCACCAGCAACTAAAAGACTTAGTAACCAAAGAATGTGAGTACCTTTTACCTTACCTCCCCGGCAACGGCGCCAGAAAAGAGCTTGATGTCTACACACGCGTCTGTTCTTGTAGACAGTGTTGGGCCTCCAAGTGCAGAGGTTTGTAGAACAGTAGCAAGTTTCCCTTAAGTGGATCACCCAAGGTTTATCGAACTCAGGGAGGAAGAGGTCAAAGCTATCCCTCTCAAACAACCCTGCAATTACGATAAAGAAAGTCTCTTGTATCCCCAACACACCCAATACACTTGTCAGATGTATAGGTGCACTAGTTCGGCGAAGAGATAGTGAAATACAAGTAGTTGTGATGATTATAAGTAGTAAATGTGATCTGAAATAAATATCGCTACGAGCAAACATGTAACAAAATAGGAAGTAAACGGTGTGCAATGCTTGGAAACAAGGCCTAGGGATCATACTTTCACTAGTGGACACACTCCCAACAAATATAACATAATTGAACCAATAGATACTATCATCAATATGCAACTCAAAATAATTCTCCAATGGAAAACATACACTAATCATGTGTAGGGCTACGAAGCACTCCTCAAAGTCCGTATGTACCCAAACTAGATTGTCCCACACTATCACCGTGAACGCTCTAGATAGTTCCAACAAACACCAACATTTCATAGAGACATTAACCAAAAAGACACACATGATGCACACACTAGTCACCTTTACACCATGATACGAGGTACCTCCGGAGAGTACAATAATAAAGCATAGGAGTAGCATAATATCTGAATAATAACATCTACCAATTCAACTAGATACAAAGCTCACGATCACATAAAGATCACATCATGGGAGAGAGAGGTGAACCACATAGCTACCGGTAGAGCCCTCAGCCCTGGGGGAGAACTACTCCCTCCTCATCATAGGAGACAACAAGGTTGATAGAGATGGCGGTGAGGTCGATGGAGACGGCGGAGACGGCGATGGAGACCGATGGAGATGGCTCCGGGGGCACTTCCCCGTCCCGGCAGGGTGCCGGAACAGAGACTTATGTCCCCCAAAATTTGTCGGTGGTGGCGGCGGAGCTACGGAACTGTTCTGGAAATTTTGCCGAGTCCCCTAGGGTTTTCCGTCCCGAGGCTTTATATAGGCGAAGGGGCATCGTCAGGGGGCTGCCAGGGGCTCCTCACACATAGGGGGCGCAGCCAGGGCCTGGGCCACACCGCCCTGGTGTGTGGGGCCCTCGTGGCCCCACTCCGCCTCTTCTTCGGTTCTGTGGAAGCTTCCGAGGAAAATAAGACTTCTGGAACTTGTTTCGTCCAATTCCGAGAATATTTCCTGTGTAGCTTTTCTGAAACACAAAAACAGCAAAAAACAAGGAACTGGCACTGTGGCATCTTGTCAATAGGTTAGTTCTGGAAATTGCATAAAAACGCCACGAAGTGTAACGAAACACAAGGCAAATGGTGCAAAAACAAGCATGGAGCATAAAAAATTATAGATACGTTTGAGACGTATCAGTAGACAACAGTGATGCCTCCCCGAGGGTCTTCACAGCCGGCGATCTCGTGGGACAAGAAGTCTCCGGCACCCACGAAGTGGTAAGCGTTGCACTGGACACAGTAGGCGGTGGTTGGGGATGGACGTGGATCTTGAAAATCGTTCGACCTAACTGATGGGGTCGAAGTTTCCAGCCTTGGTTCTTCCTCTGATGGCGCCAGCGGCACTATTGTCGAGGGAGCGTCCCCCATGACTAGTGATGTACTTGTATCCACCGCGGGCGGGGTCGAATCGCTAACGGAGATCAGCTCAGCAACTCTGTCGTTGTCGACGTGGAAGTTGAACAACCCGAAGGCCATGTCGAAACCTTCGGTCCTCGCCGAAACTGCTCCTGTCGGGCTTGAGGCGGGGTCGATGGAGGCCACGGCCAGATTGATATCGGTGATGCTTGGCGATGCGGTGTCGATGATGGTCGATCTGGTGATGTCGACCTTGGCTTCTGGTGGAGCGGTGTTGATGACGGTCAGCATAGCAATGCCGACGTTGATGGTTGGTGCAGTGTCGATGTCGATGCTGGCGTTGGTGTCAAAGTTGATGGTGAGCGAGTCGATGTTGGTGTTGATCGGCGACGCGGAATCAACGGCTATGGCTGATGACGAGCCGTCGAACCTTGTCGGTGTGGAGGGGTCGGTGATTTTTGGTGAAGGAGCCGGCGAATCCGTAGATCCAGATCCCGTCGTCCCCATGGTAGGCGCCAATTGACGAGGTTCAACCCCGGCAATGCCCATGCTTGAGGGATTTCGAGACATGAAGAGCTTGTGGGATCCGGCGAACTCGACGGCGATCAGACGACACAGGGAAACACGAGTTTTACCCAGGTTCGGCCCCCTTGTAGGGTAAAGACCTACGTCCTGCTTGTCTGACTTTTATTGATGAGGTGGCTTACAATGGTCGAATACAGTGGTGGCATAGATGTGATCTAGCTGAAAGGTGGAGAGGTCTCGAGATTACGAGCGCTCAGGTGGGTGGTGGCGAAAAGTGACTAGAGAGGTTCTTGGATCTCCCTCCCAACCCTTTATATGCGAAGGTTGGGTCTCAGGATTGTTCTCCAAGCCAATTACAGATAGAGGCGGTTCGAATAAACCCTAGACAAGTCCTAATTCGACTAGGTCTCATCCTTCGAGCCTTGCCTTGCACGCCAAGTCTAGCTCCTGGGCCGCGCCAGACGATTAACTTCATGGGCCTTGCTATCCCTTCGACGAATGTCCCTCCTGGACCGAAAACCAGGTAGGCGAATATCGAGGGCCCATTCGGCATTCCTTTGTCAACTAGCTATTTATTTTGTAAGTAGGCTGAAATGTTTGAATGGACACTTTTTTATACATATAAGAGCATCTCTACCATATCTTGAAAAATCATGAAAATTTTGGTACTGCAGAAATCGTATGGGATATACTGGAAATGCGTTTGACTATATGCAATTTTGCCTAGCTAGAATGAATACCCGAAAAAACCCTTTATATCCTACATACCGATATTTAACGAGCTTTTTTATATTTTCCTTTCTTATCCTTCCGCCTCCAGCCCCATGCGCCATGGCCCATCATCTCGGGCATTGTCCCGAGCTGGCCGGCTTAGTGCCACCCGCTCACGCATACGCTTTCGCCCGCCGCCCAACAACTCGTGCCCAGGCCGCCGCCCACCACCACTCCTCAAGCCACCATATCCCGGCGCCTCGGCCCTCCGTATGGCCTGTCGTGTTGTAGATCTTGCTGGTCAGCTTTTGCCAAGACGTGATGCAGGTGGGCCGAGTGAAGCCGGCCTGTTTGTCTAGTATTGTTTCTTCTTCTTCTTTTTTATGTGCTCCTTGTACCAGCTGAGCAAATTTCGCATATGTGTTGATAGACCGGCTTCCTTCTCAGGTCTGATCAGAGGCCCCCGTAGGACATATTGCAGTGCTATCTCACCCTTTGGCACTTCTTCAATACCTAACATTTGAAGAAGAGAGAGACTCATTACGGCCGCTGCCTCTTTGGCCTGCGATACAGACATATTCAATCCTCCAACAGCATCTATAACTCTTGGGTCCAATAACTCGTAGTCATTATTCATACCGGCTCTGAAGGCCGTATCGATATCGGGGGACCGATTATGAGCGGGGGGACCGATTATGAGCGGGGGGACCGATTGATTCTTCTGTCTGAGCTGGGGAATTTGTTTCCCGCTTTTTGCACTTCTTTTTTTCTTCTCAGACAAGGCACTTTGCTTTGAAATTTTGCATTCATAGTCTGATGGAAGATTCATATTATATTGGGCCGGTTGAGTAAGCATACCCATAGCCCACTTCTTGTCTTTCTCACTAAATGTCTGCTTGGCCTCAGGTTGTTTTGGTGCAAAAAATGCCTTCACTTCGGCGTACGAAATCGCCTCGGTTTCCTCTTCAGTCCCGTCATAAGCTCTCTGGGGAAGAGGCTTTAGCGATGGCCCTGGTATCTTCGTTAACTTATACTACCTTATTAGTAGTACTAACCGTAGCGGCCCTGCTCCTCTTTTCCCCTGCTGAGTAGTTAATTTGAGCTTAAATTGCATATAAATCAAATAAACTCCCATAATTACTACTAAATTAAAGCCACAATTTGAAGGGAATATGCCCGAGAGGCAATAATAAAATGGTTATTATCATATTCTATGTTTATGATAAATGTTTATTTCTCATGCTAGAATTGTATTAATCGGAAACATTAATACTTGTGTGACTAATAAACCAAAAGTTTCCTAGTAAAGCCTCTCTTTTATACTAGCTCATTGATTAACGGATGATCAAGGTTTCTTGATCATGAACATTGGATGTTGTTAATAATGGGGTCATATCATTAGAAGAATGATGTGATGAACACTCACACCCATAGTAAGAATAGCAATACGATCAAGTCATCAAGTTTCATTGCTATATCAAACTCATACGAAATAGTTCTAATCCTCAGACCATGAGATCATGTTAATCACTGATACCGGAAGGGTGCTTTGATGATATCAAACGTCACACCATTACAGGGTGATTATAAAGGTTGATTTGGGTATTCTGAAAGTATTAGTTGAGGCTCATGGATCAAGAGTCGAATTTGTCCGACCCGATGACGGGAAGATATTCTCTGGGCCCTTCTCGATGATATTGCATTGGAATCGCTTGCAACCATGTGACTAGGTCACGGGAATGCATTATCACGGAACGAGTAAAGAGACTTGTCGGGAACGAGATCGAACTAGGTATGGTTGATACCAAATGATCGGATCTCGGAAAAGTAATAATATTGCGAGACAAAAGGAATTAACTATGTTCGTTATTGGTTCACATGATCACTAGTTCATCGTTGAGTAAGTGGGAGTCATCATGGATTTCCAGATCCCGCTGATGATTATTGATCGAAGAGGACTCTCGATCATGTCCACGTTATTCACGAACCATAGGGTGACACACTTAAGGTTCGTCGTCGTTTTTGAGTGGATACGATACTCCGATCGAATTACAGGACAACATGAGGGTTGTTTCAGAAAAGCACCGAAACTGTTTTGGTATATCGAAATAACTCAAGGGATATTTGTTAATGTTTGTTAATTGATTGAATTAACAAATATTAAAGATATAAAAATGTTTTATTAAATCAATTAGTATGAATTTAATTAGCATGAATGTCATGCAAAATTAAATGGGGGGGGGGTTACCTCATGTTGATGAGGGGGTTACCACCATGAAGAGGGGGTTACCACAATGAAGAGGACCATGAAGAGGACCATGAAGAGGAGGAGAGGCTCTCCTTGGCCGGCCACCCCTTGGGGCTGCCCATCCTCTCCTATAAAAGGCCCTCCTCTCCTCCATGTTCATGCTTGCTTGATCCTTCCTCTCTCCCGCAAAGTTGCTGCCCCAAATCCGTCTTGGCTTAGCGAAGCTCTGCCGGATTGTTAGTTCGAGATTCACACACTTGGAGAAGTGAGTGTTGGAGTGTCCGGCGGATCCCTTCTTCCGCTGCCCCGCTGGACCGAGGGCGTGGAGGAGACGACGACAAGCCGTACGTGTGACCGAGTACGGAGGCGCCGCCAGTTGTGGCGCCGTGTACACGATCTCGAGATCGTCAAGTGAACCACTACGTCGACTACGTCAAGTGAACGACTACATCGACTATGTGCGTCTTCGTCGAGTCTCCATCGGCAACGTTTGTGCGGGAATGTAATCTCCGCTACCGGTCTTCGAGGGTTAGTCATCGTTGCTTCCATCTCATAGATGATCTTGGCTAGTTTTGTGTTCATGCGTAGGATTTTTTTTTTCTATGCTACAAACCCAACAGTGGTATCAGAGCCATCTCTATGCGTAGTTGGTATGCATGTTTAGAACACATGGAGATGTGGGCGTTGATGATCATGTTATTGTTATTTTTTGTATTATTGGATCATAGTGGCATAGTGGGATTGACATGCTTTGGCATATGTGGCTTTGCGGATGCACGTTTCTCCCACTATAGTTATGATCTATTTACAAAGAGTTGTTAATAATATTTTTTATCATCGTTGTGGTTACATATTCGTAGGTAAGAATGGTTCTTCCTAGAAAGCCCCAAACCACGTAAAATATGCAAGACAAATTAGAAGCATCTAACTTGTTTTTGCAGGGCATGTGATATGATATGGTTAAATTGTTTATGTTACAAATTGTATGCAATGATCCTTTTTGTAAGTTATAAACAACCGGCTGGAGCCATATGGTTGTCTTTTCATTTTATGGCCTGCGTGCCGAATATATATATCTAAGTGATATATTGTAATGGAGGAAGACAACCAAGGTGGCGCGCCATGGACCTTGGTGCTACGCCGGTGGAATGATGGAGATCATGCCATGACACACAAGATGGAGATCGAATGTGTGAAGGACCATATCATATCACATTATATATGGATGTGATGTTTATCCTTTTATGCATCTTATTTTGCTTAGATTTGATCACGTGGTAGCATTATAAGATGATCCCTCTCACATAAATATCAAGATAAAATGTGTTCTTCCATAACATGCACCGTCAAGAAAGTTTGTCGTTTTGAGACACCACGTGATGATCGGGTATGACAGACTCTACGTTCAATTACGACGGGTGTAAGACAGTTTTACACACGCAAGTGCTATAGTTCTACTTGGCGAGCCCAGCATGTAGAGACATGGCCTCGGAACACGAACCAAAAGGTTAAGCATGAGTCATATGGTTGATATGATGAACATGGTGATGTTCGCCTTTGAAACTATGCCGTTGCACGTGATGATCGGTTGCGGTATAGTGAATTTGGTTCGTGTAATCACTTAAGAAAACTAAGAGGGATGTTGCTTTTAAGTGGGAGTTCACTTAGTAATTTTGAATTATAGAACTCAGTTTATCATGAACTAAATCAAAGTGAATTTTGTATAGTTTGTTGTAGTCATTGGCATCCGTTTACTACCTTGCGATTAGCTATAATTGAGATAATAGAACTATAGAATTCTGGATGTTAACTTTACGAACTGGTATCGTATTGTTTGAATGTCAATCTAAAGTTTAAAGTCCTATTGCAAACTTTTAGCAAACCTTGGTTACTCGATAAAATTTAATAAGTAGTATTAAATCAAGAGTAACAATTCCGGTGTTAGTATCTAAGTATCACACTTGCCTCCATGATCCTTGATATTCAAAAGTTGTTTTTAGTATCAAGGTTATCTAGGAGCTGAAAGAATTGTTTCATAAACTATCATATGTGGAAGATATTTTGATATCTGAAACAATGTTTGGTTGCAATGTGATAGAGTATAATTTAGTAAGACACATGTTCTCATATTGTATGATAATTTGTAAAGATTGGAGACGCTAGGCGTCCAGATCTCCTAAAAAGGTTTTGGGAACTAACATTATACTCACAATTTGTCCTCATGAGCTATAGTAGCTTGATCATGAAAGTTGTCATGATAGGATGAATACAAGATGTCGGTAACATGTTTACTACATTAAAATATTACTAAAGAATGGAATTTGGAAGAGCGCCAAATATTTGATTATGGTGATCTACTTCAAAGTGTGAGTCCAAGGGTATTAGTGTTTGACTAATCATGCCTTGAACTATGTGCCATGTGTATGGCGCCACTATTGATGTTGATAGATTCTTCTAGAAGGAAAAGAATTGCTAAAAGAGAATCCAAAATTTATTCTGGCGGAAAAGAAAAGACTGGAAATGTCCAGCTCAGGTATATAGAAGATATACATGTTATGGGTGTATTCGTTGCTTGTTAAAACAATGTGGTTCTTGGGTATTTGATACTAATTGGTTGGTATGAACTGTCATACAGAACAACGCAATACAAGAACTACAATGGCCTAATTAACTAGCAAATGAATATTGGATGATTCTCATCGAAAACAAATAAAGTGTTATTGTGTTTTGTTGGAATTAAACCTAGCCTTCAAGATTTGTTTGAATAATTGTTATTTTGTTCTGGTATTATGAGAACAATGGTTGTTCAAATTATTACCGCATTCATAAAAGATGAATGAACGCTTATCTTGTTGGAGAAATCACATCCATAACACTGATGCTAAAAATGTCTCAAGACAAATGATTAGAAGATCCTGAGTGACACCACCGTTTAAATCATATTGGAAAGTAAACATGAAGAGACTCCATGTTGATGGAATTTTGGAGTCTTTTGATTTTGGATCAATTGACACTTGTGAAAATTTCCTAGAAATGATTAAAACTCCGTTTGTAGGCAAAAGAAGAACTGACGACTAATTTATTGGATATTTTACATGTTGATGTATATAGTCCATTATGTGTAGCCGTGAGTGGTGGATCTTTGAACTTCATGTACTTTAACCAAGGATTTGAGTAGATATATGTGTATATTTACTTGATAAGGAAGAAGTATGAAATATTTGAAAAATGTTCAAAGTATTTCTAGATGAAGTGGAATATCATTGTAACAAGAGAATAAAGAATTTATGATTTGATCATAAAGGAAGATATTTGAGTTACACGTTTAGCAAACACCTAAAAGTTGAGGAATCGTTCCATAGACTTGTATTTCCCGAAACACCATAGGAGTATGGATTGTTCGAGAAATAAAATCAAACTTTGTTTGACATCGTTGGATCAAAGGTGTCGTCTATAAAACTGCCATTATATTTTAAGGATAAATCTTTAGAAACTACCGCTTTTACACTGAAAAGAGCGCCATCATGATCTGTTGAAATGACACCATATGAGTTATGGCATGGGATAAAACCCAAGTTGACTTTTCTGAAATTTTGGTATGCTAGGCATATGTAAAATGTTTACAACCAAATTCGGATAAATGCGTCTTTGTAGGTTATCCCAACGTAACTGTTGGGTATTCCTCCAGAACACCTAAGACAAAAGTGTTTGTCGCTAAAAACGTCAAGTTTCTTGAGAAGGAATTTTTCGCAAAAGTTAAGTGGGAGGACAATAGAACTTTGATTGGGTTATTGAACCTAAGCTATATGTGCTGAGTAGCACAGTGCTGGGAAGTGTCCCGGAGGCGGCCACAATGCGCATGGATGTAGTACCTCAAAGGTTATGGTCACATAGGTCAAAGTTTCTATTGAACCGCGTGAGTCGGGTAACAATCAAATAGTTAGATTTGAAAATGAATCATTATTGTTTGACAATGATGAACCGACTGCATGCAAAGAAGCAATAATGGGCCCTGACTTCGTCAAATGGCTAGAAGCCATAAAATCCATGATAGTTCCATACACGAGAAATTAAGTTTCTGAACTTGGAAAACCCTCAAAAGGCATGAAGCCTAATGAACGTATTTGGATCTATAAAGACAGACATGGATGTTTAACATCTATGAAATAGTCGACACATCATTAAAAGAGTTTACGATTGTGTTTAAGGAGTTGACTGTGACAAGATTTGATCTTTCATAGCGATATTTTGTCTGGATGGATTACTGTAGCAACCACTACATATGCCAAGTTTGATATATGTTAGTTGAACAAACAAGACAATATTCTTCTAATAGAATGGTTACCTAGGACATGTACATGACATGGGCCAGTGGGTTTTGTAAATTCAAAGGATGCTAAAAGGCATGCAAACTTCAATGGTTGAAGTAAGCATCGCGGAGTTGGAATATTCACCGTGATGAAATAATTAAAAGGTTTAGTTTCATCAGATACGATGAATATGCTTGCATTCGCAAGAAATTAAGTGGGAGTGCTGAGACATATTTCTGGTATATTATGTAGAAGACATATTGTTCATTGGAAATTATGTATCTTTTATTGACATAGGTTAAGAATTTCATTAAAATTAGATTTCAATGAAAGACTTAGGCAAAACCAAAATATTGGGTACCGATGTCTATGTAGATAGATCGAGGTGCCAATATGGCTGTGCCAAAGTACATAGATGAAATATTGAATGAAGTTCAATATGGAAACGACAAGAAAAGTTCTTGCCGCATGGAAGAGGTTGAAACAAGATTCGGGTGTTTTTGACACTTGATGAGTGAAGCCACATGAATGATTTGATCGATCATGTATACAGTGATATGTACATATCCAGATATGTCCTATTCTCTAAATGTTATGAGCATATACCAGAGTGAGAAATGTCATAAGATCATCACTAGACAATAGTAAGGATATCCTTATGTGCTTTGGAAGGACTAAGGATATATATTATGTATGACAAAGTGACACATAGTTCATTGTAAAGTGTTACATTGATACTAAGTTTGTCACAAGATACAAATTAAGTTTATCTCAATTTTAGCTATATGTTTAGGTGGCACAATGTAATGGAAGGAAGTTCCATGATGGATTTGGATGAGTTCCAAAGTTAAGACATTGTGATGGATTCTACAACAAATGTTGAGTATATGGCTGCTTTAGAAGTAGCAAAAGAGGGCATTTGTGTCAAGAAGTTTGTTATCAAACTAGGTGTAGTTCCAAGCTAGCTATTACTATGAAGATCTATTGTGCAACAATAGTGATAACATTATTTTAGCTAAAGGAACTAAGGTCTCACCAAAGGACCAAATTTATACCCAACTATCTCATTTGAGAATGAGTGATGCGTAGAGACGCAAAGACATGCAAATACACACAGAGCTGAAAGTGTCAGATCTGGAGATCAGGTTTACTATATGCAACGCGTATAGATAACATGTGATTGCCATAAGTGTTATATACGCAAGTATCAACTAGATTATTGACTATAGTGCAAGTGGGAGACTGAAGGGAATATGCCCGAGAGGCAATAATAAAGTGGTTATTATCATATTCCATATTTATGATAAATATTTATTTCTCATGCTAGAATTGTATTAATCGGAAACATTAATACTTGTGTGATTAATAAACCAAAAGGTTCCTAGTAAAGCCTCTCTTTTATACTAGCTCATTGATTAACTGATGATCAAGGTTTCCTGATCATGAACATTGGATGTTGTTAATAATGGGGTCATATCATTAGAAGAATGATGTGATGAACACTCACACCCATAGTAAGAATAGCAATACGATCAAGTCATCAAGTTTCATTGCTATATCAAACTCATACAAAATAGTTCTAATCCTCAGACCATGAGATCATGTTAATCACTGATACCGAAAGAGTGTTTCGATGATATCAAACGTCACACCGTTACAGGGTGATTATAAAGGTTGATTTGGGTATTCTGAAAGTATTAGTTGAGGCTCATGGATCAAGGGTGGAATTTGTCCGACCCGATGACGGGAAGATATTCTCTGGGCCCTTCTCGGTGATATTGCATTGAAATCGCTTGCAAGCATGTGACTAGGTCACGGGAATGCATTATCACGGAACGAGTAAAGAGACTTGTCGGGAACGAGATCAAACTAGGTATGGTTGATACCAAATGATCGGATCTCAAACAAGTAATAATATCGCAAGACAAAAGGAATTAACTATATTCGTTATTGGTTCACACGATCACTAGTTCATCGTTGAGTAAGTGGGAGTCATCATGGATTTCCAGATCCCGCTGATGATTATTGATCGGAGAGGAGTCTCGATCGTGTCCACGTTATTCACGAACCGTAGGGTGACACACTTAAGGTTCGCCATCGTTTTTGAGTGGATACGATACTCCGATCGAATTACACTATTTCGGTATATCGAAATAACTCAAGGGGGTATTTGTTAATGTTTGTTAATTGATTGAATTAACAAATATTAAAGAAATAAAAATGTTTTATTAAATCAATTAGTATGAATTTAATTAGCATGAATGTCATGTAAAATTAAATGGGGAAGAGGACCATGAAGAGGAGGAGAGGCTCTCCTTGGCCGGCCACCCCTTGGGGCTGCCCATCCTCTCCTATAAAAGGCCCCCCTCTCCTCCATGTTCATGCTTGCTTGATCCTTCCTCTCTCCCGCAAAGTTGCTGCCCCAAATCCGTCTTGGCTTAGCGAAGCTCTGCCGGATTGTTAGTTCGAGATTCACACACTTGGAGAAGTGAGTGTTGGAGTGTCCGGTGGATCCCTTCTTCCGCTGCCCCGCTGGACCGAGGGCGTGGAGGAGACGACGACAAGCCGTACGTGTGACCGAGTATGGAGGCGCCGCCGGTTGTGGCGCCGTGTACACGATATCGAGATCGCCAAGTGAACCACTACGTCGACTACGTCGACTACGTGCGTCTTCGTCGAGTCTCCATCGGCAACGTTTGTGCGGGAACGTAATCCCCGCTACCGGTCTTCGAGGGTTAGTCATTGTTGCTTCCATCTCGTAGATGATCTTGGCTAGTTTTGTGTTCATGCGTAGGAAAAAATTTGTTTTCTATGCTACGAACCCATCACAATTCTCTACTTGTAGAGCATTGAATGAGCTAAACTAGCAATTAGAGATGAAAGGATGTAGTTGCTAACCTTTTAGAATACTTGGATAGATGGGGCAACTCAAAATATGGACAAATTTTGTGACAAATTTGGGCATGGCCTCGCCATTATGGAGATCCGGTCGGCCACCATGAATGCCATCTGGCTGGCTCGGGGGAGAGAGGCGCTCTTGTAGGAGACAACCTTTAGTCCCGGGTCGTGCTACCAACCGGGACTAAAGGGGTGTCTTTAGTCCCGATCGATAACAAGGCCTGGGACTAATGGCCTCCGCGCATGGGGCTGTCGGCCGCCACCCCTTTAGTCTCGGTTGGTGTTACCAACCGGGACTAAAGGTCCGCTACGGACCGGGACTAGGGGCTGGCCGTATGTGTGCGTGGTCGTAGACGCTCGAACCGGGACTAATGCCCCCTTTAGTCCTGTCCCAAACTGTTTGGGGACTAAAGGGGGCGTATGGAAGCCCTTTTTTCCACTAGTGTCCTAACACAAAATCTCGTCCGTAAATTATATGTTTTGTTTTCTTGAGAAGGAGAGTTGGCTCCAAGCCTCCAACCCTCTCTATCGATCGATGCATGCGTAGGGATCTCCTTGATTCACAACAGTTTTTATTTGCAGAATTGGAGTATTATGTAGGGGCCTTATTGAATCAAGTCTATAAAAGATTGTTTCGAAGGCTTGGGCGCCACCAAAAGTAAAAAATCATGCTTGGCTAGTGACAAGGGTATAGTTAATAGAGCCCGTTAGTTGAGTACCCCTGAGGCCCGTATAGCTAGGCCCAATTATAATGATAGTCGAATACGAGTTCCTACCGTATGTCGATATTGTAATCTGTATCGGACCCTACCCGATCTTCAAGACCTGGCCATCTATATATAGGGGCCAGGAGGGGACGGTGTAGGGCAGATTGAAAGCAAGCCAGGTTGAACACCCAAGTTTACTTTCGACACATACCTATTTTGACTAACTTTACCTTCGAGTTTATCCAACGCCCTATCCCCCCGATCCTAAGTCCTTCATCTAGGACATTTGTCGAGTTAACCCCTCGTCAATTGGCGCCGACCGTGGGGATCTTGGGCGTTGGAATCATGAATTTGACGGCTTTTTCGCTTTTAGCCAACAACAGCGCAGAAGTCGACGAAAATCAAGAGATGGAGTTGACAATCGGAAGTTTGAGCATCCTCATCGGGCCATCGGGTTCATCTCGCCTTTCAGATCCGACGAAACAAGATCCGTCGGCAATTGAGCCCGAAACTGTAGTAATGATGGAGTATTCCGACGGCTCATCCAGCGAGGTAAATTCGTCGATCAGCCTAGAAGAGGTGCTAAAAGAAGTCAAAGAAGACGATAAAGCAAAGGAAAAACTCGATGCAGGAGTCCAACTCAATGATCTCATGATCTGCCTCGACAATATCTCAAACAAGTCAACAGACACATGGAAGACAGGGTTAGAGCTTTCTGAAGATGGTGACTCAATCTTCTCAAGCTTCAATAGTCACATCGGCAAACAATGCCAGGTGCTCGCCATTGTGGGAGACAACTCAGAAGAATTCGATGAAAATGACAACCCAGTGCTAAACCCAGCAAATATAGACAGAGGAGCAAATCACCTAGCAGAAGGGCAAACAGCAGAATCTCTCACAGCCAGGGAGAAAATTCGACTATCAGTCGACAAGTGGAGGATAATAAGAGAAGCCGTAGAACACGGCACGCCAATACCATCAAATTCCAGCAAAGACATGCTTTTGGGGTATCATTATACCTTAAGGCAGCAGGCAAAGCAATTAGCAAAGGAGAAGATAGAGATACAGAGAAGAAAAGACTCAGCCATTGCAGCTAGTGAAGCTGCTCGTAAAGCACGAAGCGACGCATCATATAGCAACGCAAGGAAAAATCGTCGACATGGTTCAAGGTACGATAACCTCGAGTACTCCGATAGGCAAAGTATTTCTAAAAACCTCGACTCGTCCTTCCTATCGGTCGACAAGCAGGGAAACATCCTACCGAAAACTCCTGAAGCAGCACTAGTAGCAGCGCAAGCATATCTACTTACAACTCGACCAAGTCCAGGAGATCCTAGAGAACACATGCATAGAGCGGCACTGAACGGACTCAACATGGTGGGCCACAAACTATCAGCAAAAGGAGAAGAAGCATACCACCACAAAGAAGTACACAAAGCAAGATCACCTCGCCGTCACAACAGTCCTCGGCACAGAAGCAGCAAGCAC
This sequence comes from Dactylis glomerata, assembly GCA_007115705.1. Classification (NCBI taxonomy): domain Eukaryota; kingdom Viridiplantae; phylum Streptophyta; class Magnoliopsida; order Poales; family Poaceae; genus Dactylis; species Dactylis glomerata. Next base: position 4,622,760 of record QXEO01000464.1, on the reverse strand, counting down.
CGATCTCGATCGCCATCACCAAAACAGCACGGTGGAACTCGAAGATCGCGATCCCCAAATGAAAAACGCGACTATGAAGACGATGAAAAAGAGATGGGGGGATCGTGCTTTACCCGCAGGGTTCGCACCACTCCAGTTCCCAAAGGATTCAAGCTACCTCATGATCAGCAAAAATACGACGGATCACAGGAACCACAATCATGGCTCGCAGATTACTTACAAGCAGTTCAAATATTAGGAGGAACCAAAGAAACAGCAATGCAAAGTTTGCAACTACACCTCACCGGCGCAGCAAGGTCATGGTTGAGCAAGCTAGAGAAAGAATCTATTGGAAGCTGGGAAGACCTCACAAAGCAATTTACAAGCAACTTCAGGTCGACATACAAACGACCAGCATCAATAGAAGAAGTCAAAGCATGTGTGCAACAACGCGACGAAACACTGCGAGCATACATCCAAAGATGGAGCCTTATCAAAAATTCAGCAGTCGAAGTTTCAGACGAAAGAGCAATAGATGCGTTCATCATTGGATTAAGGCGAAGAGACCTAGTCGAGGAGATGGGTAGAATCAAGACGAAAATAGTGTCAGACCTCATGGACACAGCAAATAGATTTGCAGATGGAGAAGATGCATGCAACAACAAGCGGACGCGATCTCCAGAGGACAACAGAAGGAACAGATATGGAAGTCAAAGGAGACGACCCCGAAATTACGACACCTACGGCTCCCATAGCCAAGTCGCCGCAGGTTACAAAGACAACAGCTATCAAGGAAGTGATCGCAGAAGCTCGGGATATCGAAGCTACGGAAAGGAGGACTATAAAAAGTTCCCTACAAGAGAATCCAGAGAGTACAACCCATCGCCAGAAGATATGCTCAATGGGCCTTGTCATATACACTCAGCGTTCGTCGATGGGAAGCGAGTATCAAGGCATGCAATGAAAGACTGCACAACATTCTTAAAACTACAAGAGGCAGCACTAAACAAGCAAACCGAAGCAAGGCGACAAGGATTTGAAGGAAGCAACAATCCTCCGGCAAAACAGCAAGGAAACAACGGAGCGCCTCAAGGACAAGACCAGCAAAACCAGGGACAAGACGACAACGAAGGGTATGTCCCATCAAAAGGACACATCACAGCAATGATACAACCTGTGCCCAAGTCGAACAAGGAAGAGAAGAGTATAACTCGACAAGTAAACCTAGCAGTCATCTCACCGCCAGCCACAACGGAGTATCTGCATTGGTCAGAACAACCAATCGAGAAGACCACCCTATAATAGTACCTTGGCCGGGAAACGCGCCTTTGGTACTCAAAGCTCAAATCGGTGCGTATGATGTCGACAGAATATTCATGGACGCAGGGAGTGGAATTAACCTGATATATGCAAAAACACTCCGAGCAATGCATATATCACTAGAGTTCCTGAAACCAACAGATTGTTCCTTCCACGGGATCGTGCCAGGAAGTGCCAATTGCCCACTGGGTCGAATAGCACTCAATGTTTGCTTCGGCAACCGACAAAACTATAGAAGAGAAAAGCTAGACTTCAAAGTCATGGACTGGCCATCTCAATATCACGCGATCCTTGGACGGCCCGCGTTTTCGCGATTCATGGCAGTGCCTCACTACACATATTTGGTACTTAAAATGCCAGGACCAAGAGGAATAATTACAGTGAAAGGAAGTTTTGAAGTTTCAGATCTCTGCGACAGGGAGTTCCACAAGATGGCGCAAAATTTTGGCATAATAGCCAACCATGCAGAAAAGGCAAAAAGCACGACTACAGAGGGCGTTAAGTTACTCGAAGGACGCGTCGCGGAGCCCGAAACAAAGAAACCGCGAGTAGGAGCATCAGGAGAAGACACAGACTCATAGGAGAAAGGGAAAGCCATGACGGCATAAGCATCAAAAGACAATAGAGCAGAGTAGAACAATATGGCTGTAAAAGCCACGAGTTATGCCAGGGGCAATGCCCTCTAGATCCAGAACACAGGCCACGGGCCGGGTCTCTTGGGTCATCCCATGTATCTTATATTACAAGTATAATAAAGACGAAACGTTCCTCATATTCGAGTTTACGAGTCTTTCAAAGAGAAAGTGCGGCAAACGCACGAATCATACAATAACGCCCTGAGAATAAGTTTTAGACATATAGTCGCGAAATAAATAAAACTCTCGCGTTCCATATATACCTTACAACATCGGGTTGTCAGAATCATCTACACCTAAAGGGTCTAAGTAGTGAAACTCGCAGAAAACCACAGAGTCTTCTTGCAACAACTGGCTATAATGCGTCGGGCAGGCTGCAAGGTACTCTCTAAGTGTACTCAAAGGCTCGCCCCACCAGGAGGATAGCTCAGCGACATAGAGCTATAATTGAGTCTTGGCTGCCACTTGCGTATCCATCCAAGAGCAAAATTGGCACCTGCCACTAGGTTCAGTTCTATCAACCGATGGACTCGCTGGCTGGATCTAAAAACGTCAAGAAGCAATGGAAAAGTAGCAGGCAGAGGATTGCGAGGAAGCATGACCGAGTGCATAGTCACGAGAGCTCTCCTACAGCCATCCACTGCCTCGCCAATATGCTGGGCACGGTCCTGAAGCAACACAATAGCGCTTCGGCGTCGAGGATCAGACCATAAATTTTAAACACCTGTGGACATCTTTTCCAGAGCCGCACTTCGTTCGGTAACTCGACGATCTTCAGCAGCAAAGTCCAAGCAAGTGCCTATAAGGGCAAAGGATATCATAAAAGTAACAGCAGAGCAAAAAGCGATGAAAATAAGTCGAGAGAAAACCTACATCGCAACATTTCACAGGCGGATTCGACGATACCAAGAATAAAGGAATTGCATTCTTCGTGATGCAAAATCTTCGCCGTCAAGCTGGACACTTCATCACCAAGAGTCGATACCTGCTTCGTCAAGGCAGAAGTTTTGCTAGCCTTATCAAACGCCATCTGAGCTTGGCGTTTGGCGAAAGTCAAGCGAATCTGAAGGTCAGAATTCCTTGAAGAATATTCTACGCATTGATCACATCGACTAGGAGGCGACGAAATCTTTGAATTCAACGTATTGGCAGAGAAAGGAGCAGGCCCGCAAGTCTAAAGGTCATCGACATGCGTCAGCTGAAAGCAAAAGAAAAGGAAGGAACATCTCAGAAAGGCAGCATAGAACTTCATAAGAAAGATATATTTACATAAGATCACAACCCTATGACTAAAGTTCTCGGGTTGCGCGCAACAGAAGTTTTTACATTCAAAAAGAAGAAACTTGAAACTACAAAAGAGCCGAGTCTACGCCACCTCAGCATTTTGCTCCGTGGCAGAAGAGGGCACGACAGACTCCTCGCCAGAAGTCGACGGTGGCACCGGATTTTCCGTTGTTGGAGACGGTGCGCCAGGTACCACAAAAGCCGCCGAAGGGGAAATAGTTGTCAACAATGCAGGTGCCAACTTCTTCGCCTTCTCGAAAAAAGTCTTCATCTCATCACGGGTGTGGCCATGAGGGGAGCTACCCTCTCCCAGTCGAAATTCGTACCATGCGCAAGAGAAAGTGCAATAGCGCCTTCGGCGCCACGCTTAATTGAAAGTCCTTTCAGCTGAAGAGTGGGGTCTTCAGTTGTATCGAAGGACTTAGCGAGATCACTCAAGTTGTCCTTCAGGACCGCCGACCTTTTCTTCGGCCACAACCCGACAAACAGCCATGATAGAACGCGGCTAACTAACTCAAAAGTCTCCTGGATAGATATCCAGTTTACCTCGAGTAGGTTAACCACAGTCATCAGAGGATCATCGTCTGTTCGCAGGGACGATGAGGATATCCCAGTAAAATCTACACAGTAACAAAGCGAAGATAAAAGAAAAGAAGAGACAAGTGTCAGCAAGTACAACAGTGCAACAGAAGTCAAAAATAGAAGACAAAGCAAAGCGCTTACTTTCAGCAGCAGTCGACATTGTGTGAAGACGATCTATCACCGCTTGTTCCCGCTGAGCATGCTCCTTGTTGGCATCAGCTAAAGCTTTTTCAGCTTTCTTTGCTTTGCCAAGCGCAGATTTCTGCGACTTCTCAGCACTTGCCTTAGCAGCGGTCGCAACATCATAAGCCTTCTGCGAACCCTTAAGCTCTGCCTCCAGCGATGCAATGCGAGCATTGGCTGTTGCTAAAGCAGCTGCAAAAGAGGACGACAGGGAGTCAGATAAATAGCAAAGCACAGAAGAAAAGTAATGACTGGACGTCAAAATTGTACCTTCGGAAGCTTTCGCAACCTTTAGGTACTCAGCACATTCAGTGCCCAGGGCGATGAATCTCTTCAATAAAGCCTGAGAAAAGGAGTGTGTAAGAGCAGAAGTGTATGAAAGGAAAGCAAGTACAGAAGAATTGCTCACATCGTCAGAAGAAACCGTAGATGTATGGGCCTCCAGAGAAACGTCGGCTTCTTTAGCCTTCTTTGAGCATTTAGGGTATCGGGCTTGAGGAACCTTCTTCACAGCGGACCTGGTAGCCCTCGGCGCAACATTTGGTTCAATAGGCTCATCAATGGCCGTAGGAGAAGGTGGTGGAGCAGCTGTCGCATATGTTGGTGGTTCTTCATCATCACTGCACGAAGAATATAAGTTATGAAAACAAGGCAAGAACAATGCAAGTGAAGAACTCGACTACAATACTTACGATGCTAGCATGTCGAAGTACTCCATATCTTCTGCAAGAACGGGGGCTTTACCAGCCGCTGCAGAACTCGATGAAGCGATTTCATCGACACGCTTCCTTTTCTTGTCGACACCAACATCTTCAGCGAGTGCAGGAGGAGGCGATGTCGACGAGCTAGTTTCCTATTCTGATTCTTCGACATCATCTCCGTCCTGACTTTCGTCAGCTTCGGGGGCTTCAGATGCAGGAGAGGCTAGATCAGCTGGCAGGGGCCCCGCCTCTGGAAGAGGAGGATGAGAAACAAGGAATTGGTGACTGATACGTCTCAAACGTATCTATAATTTTTGATGCTCCATGCTTGTTTTTACACCATTTGCCTATTGTTTCGTTACACTTAGTGGCACTTTTATGCATTTTCTGGAACTAACCTATTAACGAAGTGCCACAGTGCCAGTTCCCTGTTTTCTGCTGTTTTTGTGTTTCAGAAGTGATACACAGGAAATATTCTCGGAATTGGACGAAACAAGTTCCTGAAGTCTTATTTTACCCGGAAGCTTCCAGACATCCGAAGAGGAGTCAGAGGGGGGCCACCAGGGCCCCAGACACATGCCCGGCGCGGCCAGGGGTCTAGCCGCGCGGGGCCCACGTGTGGGCACCTGGCCCCTCCTCTGACATCGCCCCTTCGCCTATAAGAAGCCTCGGGACGGAAAACCCTAAAGGATTCGGCAATTTTCCAGAAGCAGTTCCGCAGCTCCGCCGCCACCGTCGACGAATTTTGAGGGACAGAAGTCTCTGTTCCGGCACCCTGTCGAGACGGGGAAGTGCCCCCGGAGCCATCTCCATCGGTCTCCATCGCCGTCTCCGCCGTCTCCGTCGACCTCACCACCATCTCCATCAACCTTGCTGTCTCCTATGATGAGGAGGGAGTAGTTCATCCCCGGGGTAAGGGCTCTACCGGTAGCTATGTGGTTCACCTCTCTCTCCCATGATGTGATCTTTATGTGATCGTGAGCTTTGTATCATGTTGAACAAGTACATGTTATTATTCAGATATTTTGTGTACTCTAGCAATGTTATTAAAGTAATCTATTCCTCCTGCTATGGTGTAACGGTGACAGTGCGTGCATCATGGTGGTACTTGGTTTAGGCTATGATTATGATCTCTTGTGGATTATGAGAATAATTATTGCTATGATAGTTTGAGTGATCTATTCCTCCTTTCATGGTGTAATGTTGACAGTGTGTGCACCGTGTTAGTACTTGGTTTAAGTTGCAATGATTTCTATCTTGAATTGTGATTTGATTTGGATATCTCTATGAGTGGTGTTTGTCAAGTACTTGATGAACTTTAAGGGGTGCTTCTGTAGCCACTACACAATGATTAGTGTTATTCAATAGGAGAGTAATTCAGAGTGCCTTAGCAAAGAGAAGTTATTTGTTCAGTCATGTTATATTGTTGGGAGTGTGTCCACTAGCGAAAGTATGATCCCTAGGCCTTGTTTCCAAGCATTGCACACCGTTTACTTGCTGTTTTGTTACTTGTTTGCTCGCAGCGATTTTTATTCCAAGTTACATTTGCTACTTATAATCATCTATACCACTTGTATTTCACTATCTCTTCGCCGAACTAGTGCACCTATACATCTGACAAGTGTATTGGGTGTGTTGGGGACACAAGAGACTTTCTGTATCGTAATTGCAGGGTTGCTTGAGAGGGATAGCTTTGACCTCTAACCTCCCTGAGTTTGATAAACCTTGGGTGATCCACTTAAGGGAAACTTGCTGCTGTTCTACAAACCTCTGCACTTGGAGGCCCAACAAGTGTCTACAAGAATAGAAGTGTGTAGACATCAAGCTCTTTTCTGGTGCCGTTGCCGGGGAGGTAAGGTAAAAGGTACTCGCATCCTCCTGTGCGAGTGCTCAAAGTTATTTCCTTTAGATTCTGCAATTACATCTTTTTGTTTCTTGTTTTTATTTTCACTAGTTAGGCTTAATGGAAAATAAAGAGTTCTCTAGTCTTTTTCCTGAGTTTAGATATGAAGTGTTTGAAGAGAAAATTGAAAAACCTTTGGAGCTTAATTTGCATGCTAATAGTGTTGTTAGTATGAATGCTTTGAACACCGTTGTTGATAATGCTATAGAAAAGTATAAGGTTGGGGAAGCTGGTTTTGTTAAGCATGATATTTTTAGTTCCCCAGCTTTAGTGGAGAAAGTTTGTTCTGATAATATTTTATCTCCCATATGTGATGTTCCTTCTTATGATGATATGTTTGAAGAATATGCTTTGCGAAATAGTTGTTCCTTAGCTTGTGATGATACTAAACCTCTAGTTTATGATGGCTATGATGATGAGTATAATATTTTCAGTTCACCTACTATTGAGGATAAAATTAGTTATGATTACAATATGCCTCCTATTTATGATGATTATGGTGATGAGAATAATTATTCTGTTGAATCTGCTCCTACTACTATTGTTCCTGTGGTGAGTATTAATTATTTTATGCATGTGGCTCATGATAGGGATGTTTTATGTGATAGTTATATTGTTAGTTCTATTCATGATGCTACTGAAAGTTGTTATGAGAGAGGGAAACATGGTTTGATGGATCTCAACAATATTGAGTTTCCCCTCTTTATGTTGCAAATCTTGAAGTGGCACTTGTTTTATCTATCCATGCTTGCTACTATGTGCCTCGTTGATTTATTTTCTTACAAGATTCCTATGCATAGGAAGTGGTTCAGATATAAATGTCTTTCACATTTGCTTTTTGATGCTCTCTATTGCTTTAAGTTCCTATATGGTGCCTTTGCCTCAAGTTCTTATATGGCGCCCACATGAGCATCTTTGCAAATTACTGCGCCTAGCTCAAAGGCGTTAAAGAAAAGCACTCTTGGGAGATAACCCAATGTTTTTACTTTCAGTACTTTTTCTTTTATTTGAGTCTTGGAAGTCATTACTACTGTAATGACCGCTCCTTATCTTGTTTATTTCGTTTTTGTGCCAAGAGAAGCCTCTAATTTGAGCGAGGTAAAGATTTGGGGATGTTGCTGTCCTAAAACTGTTTTCGGTGCTACACCGTAAAAATTCGTGAAAATTCTCTGTTTATCTTTTGGACCTGCGATTTCTTGTGCCTATGCCCCAGGTTATATCCAAACTTTTCTTAGTTGAACACTTTTTGATTTGAGCAACAGAAAATCCCTCAAAAATTCGACCTTTGTCAGCTGTTCAGTTTTGACAGATTTCTGCCAATATTTGTGTTTGCCACTTTATCGCTTTCTTTTGAGTTCTTTTTTATCATGGAACTCTTGTGGAAGTTGCTACAGTAGTATATACTTTATATGTGGTGGTTTTGGGTTGAAACCTGGAGCTAAAAGAGGTTTAATATATTTTATGCTTACACTAATGTTGCTAATAGAATTGTGTTTAGTTTTGTATGAAGGAAGTTTTCAAGTGTAGGGATTGGAGAATGATGAGATGAGTTGAAGAATGGACAAAAGCTCAAGCTTGGAGATGCCCATGCATCACCCCAAGAAATATCCAAGAAGTACAAGCGTCAAAGCTTGGGGATGCCCCCGAGGCACCCCTTCTTCATCGGTAAAAATCAGGTCACCTTTCAAAACACTATATTTTTATTGCTTCATGCACTATGTGTTTTTCTTGGAGCGTCAGTTGGGTTAGTTTTCTTAGTTGGTTAGGTTTGTTTGTTTGCTGCAATAAATGGTTAGATCACATCATGTTTCTTTTGGAGGAGATGAACTCGTTTTCATTTGCTAAGAACACTCAGTTTTTCACTCTTATCGTTCACCGAGTGTTCTTCTTTTTCTGCTACTGCTTTTGGTTTTCATTTTCGCCTTGATTTGCGTTCAGATCTTGTCATATCTTTTCATCAAGGTGTATTTTTGCCTCTGATCTTTATTGGTTTTCATCAAAAGAGGTGTCTTAAAAAATTTCAAATGGTGTTGGAAAAGAGAAAAAGCTTTGTGCAAAATAGTGGTACAAGAAGGAGCTTGTGTAGACTGCGGCTTAGGCTTTTTCATGTCATGCTTGATGTCTTTTTGATAGTATGCTTAGTGGTTTTGCTGTAGCATGACTTGTCTCAAATAACTGAGATTGCTTAATGAGCCTTTGAAAAAAAATCATGCGTTGTTTTTATTGTATGGAAGCATTATTTTGGTTTTCTCCTTGATGCTTTATTTGGGTTGACTTGGCGCATGCTCACACATGTTAGACTCTTACAAAGTCGCCATTAGCCTTCATGATCATTTAGTTTTTGACTTTTGATGCCATCTTATGCTTCTTTTAATGTCGCTTTGTCGCTTTGCATGATTATGGCCATTATTGCTCTCTTAGTTGGTCGCTCCCAGTCTTTTGCTAGCCCTCGCCTTGTACTGAGTATGAGCTCTACTCGTGCATCCAACTCCTAAAAGCCAAAGTTTATCAAAGTGTCCACTATAAATTCCTATACATGGTATTTGTAAGCCATTCCAAAGTAAAATTTCCATGTGCTACCTTTCAAAACCTTCAAAATACTTCTTGTTTTGTGACACTGTTTTCAGCTCATGGGGACGTAGTGGTCGGATTTGCTATCTTCCATATTGCTTATTCCAAAAAGAAAAAAAAAAGAAAAAAAAAGAAAAAAAGGCACTCCTCCAAAGAATGTGAATGTTGGTGGGCACCCGATGGAATCGGTTAGCCATGGTATGTGAAAGGAAAAGGTGGGGAGGAGTGCCAAGTTTTATAAAAAGAGCACCAAAGTGCCAATCTCTCTCTCAAAAACTTGCTTCATTTTTGTATGGAAGATAGTAAGAACCCCATTGCCAGTCGTTGACAAAGACAACCACCTCTCAAAACCAATTTTTATCTCTCTGTTTTACAAATGAAAAGCTCTAGCACATGAGCAATCACTGCTTCCCTCTGCAAAGGGCCTTTCTTTTACTTTTATGTTGAGTCACCACCTTCTTTCTTTATGCACCATTAAGAGAGCATAGTTGTCATTCTTAGTGTGATATGCATTGTCCCAAAGTTCATTGATTGATTCATATTGTTGGTTTCACTTGTTCTTAAATTATTTGTATCTAGTCGCCCTCTTAAACTTGAAGGTGTCCTATGCATTTATGTTTTGCTCTCCATGAAGGACAAGCTAAAAACCACTTGTATGTTTTTCCTTATGATTTGAACACACGTTTGACTTTCATTGTTTCATTTTCATGATCTTTTGTTTGTGTTCATTTGCATGTTTACAACATGGTTGCTAAGTTCTTATTGTCATGATTATATCTTTCATGCCCATGTTTTAAGTTCTATTGATCCCAGCTCATCAATGCTTGCATATATGATCAAGATTGTGTAGGTGCATGTCACCTCAAAAATTATTCTTTTGTTATCACTTACCTACTCGAGGACGAGCAGGAGTTAAGCTTGGGGATGCTTGATACGTCTCAAACGTATCTATAATTTTTGATGCTCCATGCTTGTTTTTACACCATTTGCCTATTGTTTCGTTACACTTAGTGGCACTTTTATGCATTTTCCGGAACTAACCTATTAACGAAGTGCCACAGTGCCAGTTCCCTGTTTTCTGCTGTTTTTGTGTTTCAGAAGTGATACACAGGAAATATTCTCGGAATTGGACGAAACAAGTTCCTGAAGTCTTATTTTACCCGGAAGCTTCCAGACATCCGAAGAGGAGTCAGAGGGGGGCCACCAGGGCCCCAGACACATGCCCGGCGAGGCCAGGGGTCTGGCCGCGCGGGGCCCGCGTGTGGGCACCTGGCCACTCCTCTGACATCGCCCCTTCGCCTATAAGAAGCCTCGGGACGGAAAACCCTAAAGGATTCGGCAATTTTCCAGAAGCAGTTCCGCAGCTCCGCCGCCACCGTCGACAAATTTCGGGGGACAGAAGTCTCTGTTCCGGCACCCTGCCGGGATGGGGAAGTGCCCCCGGAGCCATCTCCATCGGTCTCCATCGCCGTCTCCGCCGTCTCCGTCGACCTCACCACCATCTCCATCAACCTTGCTGTCTCCTATGATGAGGAGGGAGTAGTTCATCCCCGGGGTAAGGGCTCTACCGGTAGCTATGTGGTTCACCTCTCTCTCCCATGATGTGATCTTTGTGTGATCGTGAGCTTTGTATCATGTTGAACAAGTACATGTTATTATTCAGATATTTTGTGTACTCTAGCAATGTTATTAAAGTAATCTATTCCTCCTGCTATGGTGTAACGGTGACAGTGCGTGCATCATGGTGGTACTTGGTTTAGGCTATGATTATGATCTCTTGTGGATTATGAGAATAATTATTGCTATGATAGTTTGAGTGATCTATTCCTCCTTTCATGGTGTAATGTTGACAGTGTGTGCACCGTGTTAGTACTTGGTTTAAGTTGCAATGATTTCTATCTTGAATTGTGATTTGATTTGGATATCTCTATGAGTGGTGTTTGTCAAGTACTTGATGAACTTTAAGGGGTGCTTCTGTAGCCACTACACAATGATTAGTGTTATTCAATAGGAGAGTAATTCAGAGTGCCTTAGCAAAGAGAAGTTATTTGTTCAGTCATGTTATATTGTTGGGAGTGTGTCCACTAGCGAAAGTATGATCCCTAGGCCTTGTTTCCAAGCATTGCACACCGTTTACTTGCTGTTTTGTTACTTGTTTGCTTGCAGCGATTTTTATTCCAAGTTACATTTGCTACTTATAATCATCTATACCACTTGTATTTCACTATCTCTTCGCCGAACTAGTGCACCTATACATCTGACAAGTGTATTGGGTGTGTTGGGGACACAAGAGACTTTCTGTATCATAATTGCAGGGTTGCTTGAGAGGGATAGCTTTGACCTCTAACCTCCCTGAGTTCGATAAACCTTGGGTGATCCACTTAAGGGAAACTTGCTGCTGTTCTACAAACCTCTGCACTTGGAGGCCCAACAAGTGTCTACAAGAATAGAAGTGTGTAGACATCAGTGACCCTGCATATGAATAAGTCAGCAGAGTGCAAAAGGCACAGAATAACACAAATCGAACCAAGCAAAGTTTGACAACAATTGAACGCGAAGATACATACCTCAGGCAGAGGGTGCACGGAGTCGAAAAAGTTAGCAGTTAAATCCGCAACTGCATGTTCCTTGGTGAGCTTGGTGAGATTCCTGGCCCGCTTGTTGACATCTTCTTTCGACATCAAATCTTCAGATACGCGGGTAGGATCTTCCAAGCTGGAGTAATTCCAAAGTTTGGTAAGGCGGTGTTGTAGGGGTTGAACTCGACGTTGAATAAAAAACGCCATGAGTTGCATGCCCGAAAGAGCACCTCCTTGACCTCCTTTTAAAGCCTTGATGCGGGAAAGAAGAGGAAGAATTTCTTGTGCTTCTGCATCTGAGGGGAGTGTATCCCATGATGCCAATTTCTTTACCTCCTAGGAAGCATCAAAAGGAGGTAGGCCATATTCATCTTTAGGAGAGGATTTGCGGTCCTTGATGTAGAACCACTTTGTCCTCCATCCTTGGACAGAGGCGGCCATGGAAAATTCAAGATATTGCGTCTCAGGGCGCACAGAAACAACGGCTCCGCCCAGTTCGGGTTTTCTAGCCAAAGCAACGTTGGGGCGGAGCCGAAAGATTGACCTCCAAAGAAGGAAGTGGGGCTCAATGCCCAAGAATGATTCGCAGAGAGTCACAAAACAGGCAATGTGCAGAAGGGAATTCGGTGTGAGCTGGTAGAGCTGCACACCATAGACAAATAGAAGACCACGGAGAAACTCATGGGCAGGAAGAGAGAAACCGCGAAGGAGGAAAGCAAGAAACATTACCCGATAACCGCTCGGGGGCTTCGGGATCCGCTCAGTACTGGGAAATTGGATGGAATCCTGGGCAGCGATAAGGCCGTCCGCCCTAGCCTTCTCCACCTCCTTCTTGGTGATGGTGGAGCGCACCCAGGTGGTGGCAGAAGTCTTGGCCATGGTGTTCTTGGTGGCCAGGTGTTTCACGCGCATCCAGTACAAAGTGCGCTTGGGGGCTGTGCACGAGAGAAGGAGACAGAGGAGATCAGCAATGGAGGCGGCGGAGGGAACGAGCTGGTAAATAGTAGAAATCCCCCACCACGCCCCTTATATATCTTCTGGGAGAAGGATCGTGGGCTGAGACGTGGCGCAAAGAGTGGAAACGGCAGCCCACTAACGGTCAAAAAATGGAGAAATTTACAGTACTGCCCATGCAACGGTTCGCAATGGTACAGAATGACATAATCATTGATGTCATAAATATAAGAAAGCGGAAAAGATGGCGCCGACAAGTGTAAAATAGGTGCACAAGACTATATATGAAGGAGTTTCGGTTATAGCCATGGGGGCTAATATTTTCAAAGATGGTGAATACAACTTCTCTCTTGAGTGGGGGAACAGTATTCGATGACAAGATGTTCTTAAAAGTATCTCGAAGTTGAAGTATCTCGAGTTGAGGTATGATGGATTACGATATATTTTTGAGCCTATACTCGAAAAATGTCTTTTTCGATTATAGCCTCGGGGGCTACTCCCATCGGGAGCGTTGAGCGCGCACCCGATGATATTTCTTGGTAAAACATTGGAATTGGAGAAGTGCAGGAGTGTTACTCCCATCGGGAGCGAGTTTTATGGTTGAAGCAACCCGAAGTTTTGCAGTCAAAATTTGACTGCGACATGAGATTCTCGAGTTACGTTATCGCAACGCAACTCGAATGTCGTGACTTGTCATGAAGGTAAGACCCCGGGATCCGTCCCGTGTGGCCTGGTATACGCACATGGATGCGCTCTGCTGGTATGTATCCGTGTCTATGACGCGAAGAAAATCCTGGTGGATGCACTGGGTACCCTGAGAATCACTGGGATTCATTCTTTATAAGTCCTAAATGCGGCAAAAGAGTGGGTTTGACCGGTATCCCGAATTCAAGTCCAAGGGGATTGAATTTGAAGTAGGTGATAAGTATCTGTCCCGGCAGTTAACTGGCCTCTTGATCCATCAGAGTTGTCAGGCTTGTTCATCAAAATCCCTTGCGAAATAATATTAAGAAAATAAGTCGCAAGACCAAGTCGAAGATTTGAAAATAAAGGAAAAATCGAAGAATTGATCAAGTCGAAGATTTAAAGATTAGAGATTCAACCCGAATCTGCAATTCTGGTAGAATCTCAGGGGCTACTGACAAGGGTATAGTTAATAGAGCCCATTAGTTGAGTACCCCTGAGGCCCGTATAGCTAGGCCCAATTGTAATGATAGTCGAATATGAGTTCCTACCGTATGTCGATATTGTAATCTGTATCGAACCCTACCCGATCTTCGAGACCTGGCCATCTATATATAGGGGCCAGGAGGGGACGGTGTAGGGCAGATTGAAAGCAAGCCAGGTTGAACACCCAAGTTTACTTTCGACACATACCTATTTCGACTAACTTTACCTTCGAGTTCATCCAGCGCCCTATCTCCCCGATCCTAAGTCCTTCATCTAGGACATTTGTCGAGTTAACCCCTCGTCAGCTAGTGTTACAAAATAGGCTTTCTACGGCTGACCGTCTTCGGAGGCGCGATTAGGAAAATTGTGGGCTTTTCTCACTTTGCAAGAAAACCAAAGAAAAAAATAACTACCTATTCATCCATTGTCGTTTCACCATTAGAATATGGGAGCTCCTTATCGAGTGGCTTGGCATCCATGGGATTCAACCGAGGCAATGGGCGGGGCTAGATATTGAAGAATGGTGGACCGCCTGGATGAAGGGACCTAATCCTACGACTCAAGCAGGATGGCCATGGTAAATTAGAGTCCCCATGGGTGGGACCTTACATCGTTATAGGAGTCATCCCAGGAGGAGCTTATCGACTACAAGACAAGAAGACAGGTAAAGATGAGAGCAACCCGTGGAATGCAGAGCAGCTCCCTCATTTTGCTAACTGTGTGGGAAATTTTGCAAGAGCGAAATGCTAGGATTTTTGGGCATAAGATCTCTCCATCCTTTGTAATCATAGAGAAGATTAAATGTGAGGCTAGGCTTTGGGTGTATGCGGGGGCGAAGCGGTTGGGTGATTTGATGCCAGGAGAGTAGGCTCTCAATACCTTGTACTTTCTTGTAAAACTCCTTGCTTAATTAATTAAATAGGGTAAAGCTTTTGCCCTTGTTTCAAAAAAATTTCTGCATAATTGAAAGGTTTTTTCCTAAATGCAACCCAGGTGCTAGTAGTAAATCTAGGTTGAAACCTCGTATACAATTGATAAAATATCAGTTATAACCCACGTTACAACTCATAGCTATCATAAAGCATGATAGATTATCAGGGCAGTTAAATCAACTCTCATACGACCCAGTCTTTAGCAGAGAATGGATGAAAACCTAGGACGCCGCCACCAAGAAAAACAGCCGCCGCCTCCACCTCCTACTCCACCATAGATTGGTTCTCCCTCCTCTGACCGGCCTCGCCGGTGTAAAGAGGGGTGGGGAACCTAATCTATGCATGGAGGTTTTAATAAAAGCAGTATTTTTTAGTAGATTAAGTTAGGGTTTGATAGCCATCTCCATGTCAATGGAGATGGCATCGTCTACAATAATTGATCTCCAGTTCTTTCTTCGACGATGAGATCTTCGCCCCGGCGTCAATGGCAGTGTTGGAAGATTAAAGTTCTCTAGGTATGGTTCTTCAGATCTTGCTTCGCTAGATCGATCTTGGATCTTTTCTCATGGTCGCCGCGAGGAGTATTATCCTCGCAATAATTTTCCCGGCTGCTACGTCCTCGACAATGGTGATTCATACTCTCGACTCCCCAGCGACGTCGACCAAGTTGTTCGGTTATTTTGCCCTGACATGCTGGTGTTGGTACTATTGCCGATGTTGATTGACTATTTCAATGGCTGCGTGCATGCACGTAGCTTTGGTATTGCAGCTCCAATTAAAATTATGGGAGAACCTTCGTCGGTATTTACAGGTTTATAGTTTGGTTTTATTCGGCTGCCTTCTGAAAAATACAAGATTATGTCATGGAAGAAGAAAGAGTTTGAAGACCTCGAAGATTTGCTCGTTTCTTTTAGACATTATTTTGTAATTGCTAGAGACAGCTTATGTATCTCTACCATATACTATTCACTCTTATGGCTCGTTTGGCTCCTATCATTTGGGGCTAGAATCAAAGAATTCATTTATGATTCTAACAATTACTTATTTGGCTGCCAAGTAATTGGTTATGGAATTCATTTGGAATTCCATGGGTTTTCATCTCATGCCTAACCTTAATACCTATTGGGTACCCTGTCATTTCTGTGGATTTTTCAAATGGAATGATATCACCATATCATTTCATTTCATTTCTACCAAATGAATTAAAATGATGGGTGCCAAACGAGCCCTTATAAATATATATGGTATTGATTGTCAAAAAAAGCATAATAGATTATCAACTAAGTATTAACAAAATTGATATTTATTTTTATGAAATATTGTCACAGGATGCTTAGCGCGTTCCCTTTGAGCTCCTTTTAGGCAGCTTCACCTTCTTTTATGGGCACTAAAAAAGGCACTACATCAACGACTCCAAGAATACCTTTTGTAGCTTTGTTACCCGAATCTCTTTGGAAAGCCCGAACAACACAAGCGTTTAGGCCTGGCTATGGCAATATGGAGGAACACGATTCGGTGGAGAGGGGCCTAATTAATAAAGTCATAAGGTTGCCATCTCTATTTTCCTTTTGATGAAAGGTCGCTATCATTTTATATGACTATCTATGGTCAATGTGTTCCGATATTTTCAGAAATGACTCGGCTGCTAGCAATCCAAAGGACCTAACACAAAATCGCTTCCGTGATGCATAGTGTTCTAGACCATACTCAGGGTCTCTTCGATTCACATGATTACGAAAACAACAGATTTTATTTTTGCAGAATTGGATTCTGCATAATTAAAAGGTTGCATTCTCTATTTTTCTTTGAAAACGTAAGGTCGTTATCATCTTAGGACCGGACTACTAAGGGCATGTACACTGCTGGACACTAATATGGGTGCTTAAGGGTAAAGAAAAAATAAGAAAGAAATATAATTATTCCCTAGCACCCATAGTTTTCAACGGCAAGCGCTAATGGCGGGCGCGAAACTGCCCAGCCACTATGCACGTTACCTCTGCACTTCGCCTCGTCCATGAAGAAAAAAAGGCTAAGCAGTCGCTGCCTAATCTTGCGTCGACGTTGTACAGGCGTTAGGATTAAAATCCTCAACTACCGATCGCCCAGGAAAAATATCCTAGCGCCCAGGGCTTAGCGCCCGCATTGTAGATGCCCTAAGGGGCACCCGCTTCATATTAGTTTTCCCGTGGCGTCATTCGACCTTTCTATCTCTCGAACATGCAATGATGTAAATGGTGATATCATCTAAGATTGTGTCAATTCTCAAGCTTGAAAAGCTTATGCCTCTTAAATTGTATATTTCAATAAACCACTCAAATTGTATATCCAACTGACTATCTGCTTTCACTATTTGCATAGTCGCGAGAATATCTTCCCCCAACTCTATCTCATATTGACATTTTCGATAGTTTTTCATCAATAATTGTCAGATTATTTTCACTTAATTGTCAGATTATGACTCGTTTGGAAGGTTTCTAAACATCCTTTAAAACTAATGTAAGACTTGAATAATACTACCTTTTGAAGAATGATATAATTTCTTAACTATTGGTAGCCTTTGAATACCCACTCTCTAACTTTACATAACATTGCAATGAATAAAAATTATGTAAAGCTCAACCGGTAACTATGCACAACTATTTGATCCGTCCACAGCGTGTGTTCACAACGTGAGTCTCTCCATCGGTCTCGCCGCAGCTCCTGAACAGCTCCTCTGGCGCCAACGGTTCGGGCTTAAGTATAGGGATGGCAATGGGTACCCGTCACCCGCGTACCCGCCGGGTAAATACCCATTAGACGTACGGGTATGGGATAAAAAAATACCCATGGGTATACAAATGGAAAAAATCTATACCCATCGTGTAGAGCGGGTATGGGTATGGGATCCTAAAACCCATACCCGTATACCCAAATACCCATCTAATAGTCTGACATATGGGTCTCCGGAGTATCAACCTACTAAATTAATACGGTGTTATTATGCGCAAGTGTGGTTATTTATGAGAATGTGTTGTTGTTCACAAGTATGTGTTGTCGCTTATAATATGTTGTTATTAAATTATGGTTATATGTTGTTTATGACTATTGTTTTGCTCAAATTGATGTGTTGTAAATGCGGGTATTTTTACCCGCGGATACCCATTTACCCTGACGGGTGACGGGTATGGGAAAATTTTGTACCCGTTGGCGGGTATGGATACGGGTGATGGGTAAGATCAAGAAAGATGGGTACGGGTATGGGGTGGTTCCACCCGCACCCATACCCTGCGGGTGCTATCCCTACTTAAGTAGCTCACCGCTCGAGTATTGTTTTGGACCCCCTAAGGACATTCACAATGTGTGGCTATCCCTACTTAAGTAGCTCACCGCTCGAGTATATGGTATCGATGCCAAATTAGCTAGTATGCTTTAGCCAGAACTAGATCCTCTAACATGGAGAAACCAAGTCAGAGAAGCTACACTAGCCTGACTTTGCTTCTTCCAAACTACATTATTTAGCCTAAAATTACTTAAATTAATTTGTATAATATAAATTTATGTTATGCATTTAAACTAACTATATATAGGCAAAATTATGATGTAAAAAATGCACTGTTCAAAAAATCGGCCGGTATGCCGATTAATCTCCCGATTAATCGTGAATCGTTGGGTGAGCGATAAGATTATAGCTTATCGGTCTGATTTATCGCCTAGGCTGATATTTCGGCCAAAATATCCCGAATTTTGCCACTTACCGCGATTTGGCAGCCGATTTACTGTCCAGGAGATGGTGTTTTTGGCCAATAGTCTTGTAGAAGTGTATATTAGCTCGAATTTTACCATCTTTGTTGATTCAAATGCAAGGAATCAAGGTAACACCTTTGTCCAATACTCCAATGTTATTTTTGCATAGCATATTGTTGAACTTTTAGTGCTAAAACATGGGATTGATGAAAAAACTTACCGATAAATGGTCGACCGATAAAATCGATTAATCGGCCGATAAGCGATTAATCTCAAATCTCAGGCTGGCCGAGAAGTTAACGATAAACGATTTCTTGAACATTGAAAAAATGTATTTTAAATTTTTTGTGTCTATAGTAATTACCTACAGTAATTAATAAAAATATAGAATAGGGTTATTAAGCCATATTTCTCTGACTTTACTTCCTTGTTTTCTCTAACTTAGCTCCTTCATGTTAGAGGAGCCGGTTCCACTTTAGCCTAGGTGGTTCTCAATTCTTACACAGTAGGAGGAGAGGAGATATTCCGCAACTAGTTGCGGGTGCACCCCATTATTGCATGCCTCACTTCCATGTGTCAGAAAAAAGAAATAATTCATAAATATATTTTATGGTGTATGTTATGAATCCAAAAAAAATCGTCTCAAAATATGATATCATGTGACCTGTGTGAAAAAATGAAGACATGTGTGAATAGTATCATGTGATATTCACACATCATTTGTTTTTTTTGCACAGGCTAGAAATTTGCATATTTTTGAATGAAAATTTACAGATGCACTAGATATAGCATAATCTACATTCATAATTTATCTCATATTTTTAAATATATAGAAGTAGGGCATGCAATATGGGTTGCGGGTGCAACTAGTTTGGGATGTGAGTTTCTCTCATTTGCTTCTCTTCTTTCTCTCTATTCACCTCCCAGTTGAGAGTCGCCCGCTCTGCCCCGGCTCCTCTCCCCCTCCTCTTCGGCGGCCTTGTCGGCTGAAGATGACGGCCTTTATGGCGTATGGCGTTATGTCGATGGGAGGAGCGCTATCGGCGCGGACGGGCAGCGTCCGGTGGCTCTCGGTGGAGATCTTGATGGTGGCGGAGGCGTGGTGCCTGCGGCTGCTAGAGGGATCCTTCATGGAGCTTCCCTCAAATAAGCTCGAGTTTGGTCCTCTGGATCCCTATCTGGAGGTCAGTTGCTATGCGGATGTGATGGAGGATTCGTCTCTTCCTCTTTTCTTCAGCCACCAAGGTGATGGAGAAGGGGAGCGGAAGGAAGGAGCTCTGCATCGACCGGCATGCTGGGGATCTCAGGCTGCTTCGACTTGCGAAGATGCTTAACTACAGCGAACCTGCTCTGTGGTTATCCTTGGTCGAAGAGACCTCTCCGCGCTGTGGTGTTGTATGCGCCGCAGTCTCTTCAACCTCCTGGCCGGTGAGCCATATGGCAGGCCTATCTGCAGATCTGTCATGGCGTTCCTCGTCAAGCCACCGCCAAGTGGTCTCGTCCCCGGCGGCGGCGCTGGCGGCCACGATGACTGTTTCTTCCTCGATGGAGTGGGACTCGATTGCATTTCCAAATCTTTCTCTGGGGTCCTGTTTGTAAAATTGGAGGACTTGGTTGTATTTTATTTCTCTTATGAGGTCCTCGATGTAATATGTAAGCCCGCAGATTAATGCATCTCTGGACCCTTTGGGGTCCATCCATTTGTGCAAAAAAATTATTCTTGCATAGTAGGACCCACTTCAAACTAAGGGCTCTTTTGATTCATAGGATAGGAAAAACATAGGAATAGGAAAGACATAGGATTAGAATGTCATGCCTACTTAAATCCTATAGGAATATGAAGTGTCTTTGATTGTAGCAAAGGTAATTTTCCATGAGGTATGACCTAATGCTTTTTTTCTATAGGATTTACACTACAAGATTCCTCCAGGATTATTTCCTATAGGATAGGTTCCTATGAATCAAACACTTGTGTAGGAAATATTCCTATAGGAACTCAATCCTACACAAAACCTATGCAAATCCTTTGAATCAAAAGAGGCCTAAAATGCTATATAAATACGCATGTTCTCACCCCGCATGAATTTCATCAGTCCATGCCTCAAGATATAGTTTATTGCACAAGATGGATTTGGCATTGGAGCGTGGTTCCTAGTTTTTTACAATTTGGAACCATCCTCGCAATGTAGGGAACTACTCTCACCGTTTCAAACTATAAAATATTTTAGCCTATTATTGCCATACATATATCTAGACATCTTTTAGTGTATAGGAATAAGTAAACCTATATACTAAAAAGCATCTAGATGCATGTGTGTCAATGATAAGCTAAAACATATTATATTTTAGAACTGAAGAGGGAGTAGTTCCAAAAGTTAAAAGACAAATATAGAACCAATTTTAGCTACATGGTGTGGATGCCCTAACAGGCTAACCTACCTTTTGTTCTCTCAACAACAACAAAAACTACCTTTCGATTTGATTTATCGGGGTGGGTGGGTGTTAATGTGTTACGATCATCTTCTTGTAAAACTCACATGTCTCTCAGGTTGCAGGCGGCGCGGGACAGCCCGCTATGCCGCTTGGCCGCCCCGCGAAAGTGGCCCGCAAAGCGCCGTTGGGCCGCCTGCATTAGTTCTAGCGGGGCAAAGCGGTTAGGCCGCATTGACCGCCAGTGATCCCGTGTACCGCAAACCCTACCTCTCTCTCTCATGATGGGGGAAGTTGTCCTAGCGGCACTCTTCCACCGGCCACCCCACTGCGCCCAGCTGCCCGAGACTGCCCTGCTACTCTTTCGTCAAGTTCCCGATGTTGGGGTCGACTACGGCACCGTCGCCATCTCCCCATCGGGATCGCCCTTCCGGGATCCTAGACGATGATGTCGATACTCCGCCGCCTCCTTCACGCGCTGAAGAGATTGTTGCTCCTTTGCGTCCCTCACCAAGTGGAGCTGGCATTTAAAAGCTTTGTATAAAAACTATTTCAAACTTTTTATTATTTCTTGAAGAACTATTTTGAGAAAATAGAATTTCAAAATACTATTTTGTATTTATCCAAACCTATGCAACGTATTTGCACAGGAAGTATTTACAAAATAATTTATATTAAATAAAGTTTGCATTTTCAAAACCATGTTTGAAAATGAATTTTAAAATGTTATTTCATAAAGAATTTTCTCTGATTTCAAAGGATTATTTTTCAAACCATATTTCTATTTTGCATTATGCAAATAAAACCCTTTTTGGCCAATTTATAAAGTTTTATTTAAACATTAGTTTTATTGTGAAAACTTGGTTATTGCTATTTTAAAATATTGTGTTGATTTTTAGAAAAAATTAGAAATTGGTTTGATCTCATTTGGAGCTAAAATGCAAAAGTTATAGAAGAAACAAGAAGTAGAAAAAAAAGAGTTAGGACCGACCGGACCGATTCCGGCCCAGCAATCACCTCACGCGCGCTGCCCCAAGCGGCAGATACTACGCGCAGCCCGCCCCGCAGTAGCCCAGCCCGCGCGCCCGACCTTCCCTTTTTCCCTTATCTTTTTTTCGATTTTCAGAACCTATCTCTACTCAAACACACGAATATCTCAAGTTATACAACTCCTTTTTCGGATCCGTTTATTTCTACACGTTTCTAACGCAAAAACACTAACTCCCCAACCGACCTACCCCTCTATATATAGCCCCCACCTCTGTAGATCTAAACTTCTTTCTTCGAAATCCCGAAATCCTCTTTCCCAAAACTTTGACTCAATTTTTAGAGCATCTAAACTTCGTTATTTGCCTTCGGCCTCTAAACGAAAGTTGTAAATATCGTCGAGACCTTTCAATCCCGACCAAACCTATCTCTTTTCATCCACCGTAGCTCGATATATCTAGCCCGAAAGATTTCAGATCTGATGGAGAAAATCCTAAATCGCGCTAGCTTGCTTCTCTAAATCCAAATTTCTTTGGTGAGTTAGTACATCTTTCAATTCTCTACAACTTACTTATGGTGAGTTTTTCGTTTTGAGGTACGGATCTATGTCTTTAAAATAGATTTAATTTCGAGCCATTCGGAGCCAAATCGACCTTGAAGATTATCCCGAATCGCCACGCCTTCAACATGGAAGTTGTTTCTCTCATCAAGAGCTTTCCATAGCCGCAAGTCACCTTATTTCATTCAATGAGCAAGGATCAATTCGCGTCGGAAGATTCAGATCTGATAAGGTATAATCTAGATCCTGTCCATCTCGTTCTCCCGAATCCAAATTAATTTGTAGGGTAGATAGATCTACTAATTCTCTATAACTTTTGTATAGAAAGTTTTTCTATACAATCAACTTTCTCTGTTGACTTTTCTGACATCATCATGACATCAATAGTCAACCCAGTCAATTGGTGAAGTCAATTCCGGTCAATTCTCGAATTTAAATTTTCAGAAAATAAGACAAACTTAAAAAATTCATAGAAATTGTTCTGTAACTTGAAATCTTACAAATAAGATGTCTGTGGAAAGCTAATAATGAGTAGAATCCAATGCTGCAATAATATTCCATAGTTTTAGTATTCAAGTTGAATTGAATTTCAAATTGATTCAAATCCTTCTGTTACACCAATTAATTCATATCTTTTGTTCTACGCTTTCAAAAATTACAAATTTGTAGTCTTTAGAATCGTCTAATTATGTAGAACATCATAGAATCAGGAAACATCAAAGTTGATATCTTCATAAACCTTATACATTCAAATTTTTCCAAATCCTTGTTCTGATCATAACTTGAGTTCTAAAATTTATTTTGGAATGAATCCAATTGCAGTAGTGATACGTCTCTAACGTATCTATAATTTTTGATGCTTGATGGTGCGGTGATGGTGTACGAAATTAATGAAGTAAATGACGGGCCAGTTGGAAAACCACAAGAGCAAGGTGTGATGAATATAGCAGCAAGTTTTTCCCTCAGTAAGAAACCAAGGTTATCAATCCAGTAGGAGGCAGACAAACGACTGAAGGTGATGTCCACTAGCTGCGTGATGCTCTAACAAGGGCGCCGTTAACGATACCTTGTTAGCGCGTCTTCAACCAGTAGCAACGTGGAACCTGCACACAACACAACCAAATACTTTGCTCCCAACTTACGATGAGGTTGTCAATCTCACCGGTTTGCTTGAAACAAAGATTATGAGCGTATCGAGTGGAAAGCAATAGTAATATGCGAGTAAAGTAAATAGTGCGAGTAAAGTAAACAGGTGATAGCAATATAAAGGAAATAGGACCGGGGTCCACAGTTCACTAGCGGTGTCTCTCCATAAGATAAAATAATACATGCTTGGTAAACAAATTACAGTTGGGCAATTGATAGAATAAAGACAATGTGCATATGATGAGAGGATCACTATGAGATTTACTCTGGGCATTACAACAAAATACATAGACCGTCATCCAACTGCATCTATGACTAATAATCCACTCACGGGGATATTGTCCGAACACCCCATGAGTATTAAGTTGCGAACAACAGATAATTGCATTAAGCAAAGTGTGTAATGTAAACAAAGCATATGCCCTCGAGCATATGAATGTTGTTTTCCCCCTAGTAGCAACAGCACATCTACAACCTTAGAGGTTTCTGTCACTCCCCCAGATTAAATAGAGGCATGAACCCACTATCGAGCATAAATACCCCCTCTTGGAGTCACTAGCAACAACTCGGC
The DNA here is from genome assembly GCA_007115705.1 of Dactylis glomerata. Taxonomy (NCBI): domain Eukaryota; kingdom Viridiplantae; phylum Streptophyta; class Magnoliopsida; order Poales; family Poaceae; genus Dactylis; species Dactylis glomerata. Next base: position 4,598,551 of record QXEO01000464.1, on the reverse strand, counting down.
CAAGATAGCTACTAACAACGGAGAGCATGCAAGATCATAAACAACATAGAGATAACAAAAGATAAATTTCAGTACTTCAACTCAAGCATAACACTAATATTCATCGGATCCCAACAAACCAAACATGTAGAATTACATAACGGTGATCTCAATCATGTAGGGTAGCTCATGAGATCTAAACATGAAGCACATGGTGGAGAATACAACCATCTAGCTACTGCTATGGACCCATAGTCTAAGGTATACTACTCACTCATCGCTCCGGAGGCAAGCATGACGATGAAGAAGACCTCCGGTGATGATTCCCCTCTCTGGCAGGGTGTCGGGAAGAGCTTCTGGACCCTCCCGATCTTTGGGTCGATGGCGGCGGTGGATCGCGATGTGTTCTAGAAAACTGATCGGGCCCTTAGGTTTTTCTCGTCGGGGGGTCTTTATAGGCGAAGGGGCATCGTCAGAAGTGGACCGAGGCGGTCTCACACATAGGGGGCGCGACCCAGCCCCTGGCTGCGCCGCCCTGGTGTAAGGGCACCTCGTGGCCCCACTCCATCTCCTCTTCGGTTCTCTGGAAGCTTGGGTAAAATTCTGGGCGACTGGCTTTGGTTTGATGCTCCATGCTTGTTTTTACACCATTTGCTTAGTGTTTCGTTACACTTCATGGTGTTTTTATGCATTTTCCGGAACTAACCTATTAACGAGATGCCATAGTGCCAGTTCCCTGTTTTCTGCTATTTTTGTGTTTCAGAAAAGTTACACAGGAAATATTCTCGGAATTGGATGAAACCAAAGCCAAACATCTAGAAATTCACCGAAGCTTCTAGAGAACCGAAGAGGAGACAGAGTGGGGCCACGAGGGACCCACACAACAAGGCGGCGTGGCCCAGGGCTAGGCCGCGCCCCCTATGTTTGTGGCCGCCTCGGTCCACTTCTGACGATGCCCCTTCGCCTATAAAGACCCCCCGACGGGAAAAACCTAAATACCCGATCACTTTTCCAGAATACATCGTGATCTTCCCGGCACCCCGCCGCCGTCGACCCGAGATCGGGAGGGTCCAGAAGCTCTTCTCGGCACCCTGCTGGAGAGGGGAATCGCCATCGGAGGTCTTCTTCATCGCCATGCTTGCCTCCGGCGCGATGAGTGAGTAGTCTACCTTGGACTATGGGTCCATAGCAGTAGCTAGATGGTTGTCTTCTCCACCATGTGCTTCATGTTTAGATCTCGTGAGCTGCCTTACATGATCGAGATCACCGTTATGTAATTCTACATGTTGTGTTTGTTGGGATCCGATGAATATTGGTGTTATGATTGAGTTGATGTGCTGAATATTATCTTATGTTATCTCTATGTTGTTTATGATCTTGCATGCTCTCTGTTGTTAGTAGTTATCTTGGCCGAGTAGATACTAGTGACTCCAAGAGGGGGTATTTATGCTTGATAGTTGGGTTCATGCCTCTATTTAATCTGGGGGAGTGACAGAAACCTCTAAGGTTGTAGATGTGCTGTTGCCACTAGGGAGAAAACAACATTCATATGCTCAAGGGCATATGCTTTATTTACATTACACACTTTGCTTAATGCAGTTATCTGTTGTTCGCAACTTAATACTTGTGGAGTTCTCAGATTGATTCGCCACAAGTGGATTATTAGTCATAGGTGCAGTTGGATGGCGGTCTATGTATCTTGTTGTAATGCCCAGAGTAAATCTCATAGTGATCCTCTCGACATATGCACGTTGTCTTTATTCTATCAATTGCCCAACTGTAATTTGTTTACCCAGCATGTGTTATTTTATCTTATGGAGAGACACCACTAGTGAACTGTGGACCCCGGACCTATTTCCATTATATTGCTATCACCTGTTTACTTTACTCGCACTGTTTACTTTACTCGCATACTACTATTGCTTTGCACTCGATACGCTTATACCCTTTGTTTCAAGCAAACCGGTGAGATTGACAACCTCATCGTAAGTTGGGAACAAAGTATTTGGTTGTGTTGTGTGCAGGTTCCACGTTGCTACTAGTTGAAGACGCACTAACAAGAAATTGTTAACGACGCCCTTGTTGGAGTGTCACTAGGCTAGCAAGCATCACCTTCTAGAGTATTGGCTTTTTTCTACTGGATTGATAACCTTGGTTTCATAACTGAGGGAAAACTTGATGCTATATTCATCAAACCTTCTCTTGGGGTTTCCAACTGGCCGGTCATTTACTTCATCAACTACACACCAACAAGTTCTCTGGCACCATTCATCACCGCGCCATCAACAAGTTTTCTGGCGCCGTTGCCGGGGAAAAAGAAGACTTCTGCAAGGGGAGTTTCACACGCACATCCTTTACTTTGTTTTAAGTTTTGCTTTACTTTATTTTTACTTGCATCGTTTTATCAAAAACACAAAAAAAATTAGTTTCCTTATAGTTGTTTTCACTTGTCTGCTTTTAGCTTTGCTAGAATGGCTACTCATGAGAACACCAAGTTGTGTGATTTTACTAGCATGAATAATAGTGATTTTATATGCACTCCTATTGGGCCACTTGCTCGTGCTACTGATTTTTATGAGATTAAGCCTGCTTTATTGAACCTTGTTATGAAAGAGCAATTTTCTAGTGCTAGTACCGATGATGCTACAGCTCATCTCAACAATTTTGTTGAGCTATGTGAGATGCAGAAATATAAGGATGTAGAAAGTGATATTATTAACCTTAAGTTGTTTCCTTTTTCTTTGAGAGGAAAGGCTAAGGATTGATTGTTGTCTTTGCCTAAAAATAGTATTGATTCATGATCTAAGTGTAAGGATGCTTTTATTGGTAGATATGATGCGGCGCGGTGTTGATAGTTTTTCACCGTCTAGTTGGGAACCCCAAGAGGAAGGTATGATGAGCACAACAGCAAGTTTTTCCCTCAGTAAGAAACCAAGGTTTGTCAGTCTAGGAAAAAACCAATACTCTAGAAGGTGATGCTTGCTAGCCTACTAACACTCCAACAAGGGCGCCGTTAACGACACTTGTTGACACGTCTTCAACTAGTAGCAACATGGAACCTGCACACAACACAACCAAATACTTTGTTCCCAACTTACGATGAGGTTGTCAATCTCACCGGTTTGCTTGAAACAAAGGGTATGAGCGTATCGAGTGGAAAGTAATAGTAATATGCAAGTAAAGTAAACAGTGCGAGTAAAGTAAACAGGTGATAGCAATATAATGGAAATAGGAACGGGGTCCACAGTTCACTAGTGTTGTCTCTCCATAAGATAAAATAACACATGCTGGGTAAACAAACTACAGTTGGGCAATTGATAGAATAAAGACAACATGATATGTCAAGAGGATCACTATGAGATTTACTCTGGGCATTACAACAAGATACATAGACCATCATCCAACTGCATCTATGACTAATAATCCACTTGTGGCGAATCAATCCGAGAACTCCACAAGTATTAAGTTGCGAACAACAGATAACTGCATTAAGCAAAGTGTGTAATATAAACAAAGCATATGCCCTTGGACATATGAATGTTGTTTTATCCCTAGTGGCAACAACACATCTACAACCTTAGAGGTTTCTGTCACTCCCCCAGATTAAATAGAGGCATGAACCCACTATCGAGCATAAATACCCCCTCTTGGAGTCACTAGCAACTACTCGGCCAAGATAGCTACTAACAACGGAGAGCATGCAAGATCATAAACAACATAGAGATAACATATGATAATATTCAGCACATCAACTCAATCATAACACCAATATTCATCGGATCCCAACAAACACAACATGTAGAATTACATAACGGTGATCTCGATCATGTAAGGCAGCTCACGAGATCTAAACATGAAGCACATGGTGGAGAAGACAACCATCTAGCTACTGTTATGGACCCATAGTCCAAGGTAGACTACTCACTCATCACGCCGAAGGCAAGCATGGCGATGAAGAAGGCCTCCGGTGGCGATTCCCCTCTCTGGCAGGGTGCCGGGAAGAGCTTCTGGACCCTCCCGATCTCGGGTCGATAGCGGCGGTGGATCACGATGTATTCTGGAAAAGTGATCGGATATTTAGGATTTTCCCATCGGGGGGTCTTTATAGGCGAAGGAGCGGCGTCAGAGGTGGACCAGGGGGCCCACACCATAGGCCGATGCGGGCCAGGGGCAGGCCGTGCCCCCTGGTGCTATGGCTGCCCTGTGGCTCCTTTCCGTCTCCTCTTCAGTTCTCTGGAAGCTTCGGTAAATTTCTGGACGTTTGGCTTTTGTTTCGTCTAATTCCGAGAATATTTCCTGTGTAACTTTTCTGAAACACAAAAATAGCAAAAAACAGGGAACTGGCACTGTGGCATCTCGTTAATAGGTTAGTTCTGGAAAATGCATAAAAATGACATGAAGTGTAACGAAACACTAAGCAAATGGTGTAAAAACAAGCATGGAGCATCAAAAATTATAGATACGTTAGAGACGTATCAAGATACTATCCTCCTGCTAAGATTATAGCTTTGCGTAGCAATATTATAGAGTTTAGTCAGTTTGATAATGAACATGTTGCTTAAGCCTGGGAAAGAATGAATCTATGATAAAGAATTATCCCACTCATGGACTGACTACTTGGATGATTGTCCAAACTTTTTATGCAGGACTGAATTTTTCTTCAAGGAACCTATTGGATTCAGCTACTGGAGGCACTTTTATGTCCCTTACCTTGGGCGCCACAATGAAGCTTCTCGACAACATGATGGTAAATTATTCTAAATGGCACACCGAGAGAGCTCCACAAGGTAAGAAGGTAAATTTTGTTGAGGAAACCTCTTCCTTGAGTGATAAGATTGATGCTATCATGCTTATGCTTTCTAATGATAGGACTCATGTTGATCCTAATAATGTTCCTTTGGCCTCTTTGGTTGCTCAAGAAGAACATGTTGATGTAAACTTCATTAGAAATAATAATTTTAACAACAATGCTTATAGGAACAATTTTGCTAGTAACAATTATAGGCCGTATCCTTCTACCAATGGTAATGGTTATGGTAATTCTTCCAACAACACTAGGGCCGCGCCCTCCGAGCTTGAGGTAATGCTCAAGGACTTCATTGGTAAGCAAACTGCTTTTAATAAGTCTGTTGAGGAAAAGTTAGGCAAAATTGATATTCTTACTTCTAAAGTTGATAGCCTTGCTCATGATGTTGAACTTCTGAAATTAAAAGTGTTTCCTAATGATGTGAAGGAGAACAATAATTTTGCCACTGCTAATGCTATCCAAGTTAGAATTGATGAAAATGTTAGGATGCTAGCAGAATTACATGCCAGGTGGGAAAGAGAATATGAGATGGCTAGGAAGATGAAGGTATGTACCATTATTACCTCTAATGATGTTATTCCTAATGCTAGCAATCCTCTTACTTTGATTGGTGTAGAGAAAACTCCCACTCCTAGTGTTAAAAAGCTTAAAACAGCAAAAACTTTTTCTCAAAAGAGTGCTAAATTTTTTCGGAGTGTGGGAGATTATAGCTCTATTTCCTTTAATGATTTTGATGTTGATGGCTGCAATATATCTGAAGTTATTTTGTTCTTGCAAAAGCTTGCTTTGACTCCCAATGCTAGTTCTTTAAATGTTGCTTTTACTAAGCATATTACCAATACTCTCATGAAAATTAGGGATGAAAAGTTGAAGCAAAAAGCTTCTATTCCCAAGAAGTTAGAAGATAGTTGGGACCCATCATTGATATGCATGTTAATGGTTTTGATTGCCATGCTTTATATGATCTAGGCACTAGTATTTCTATTATGCCTAGAAAGATTTATGACATGCTTGATTTACCACTGCTTGAAAAGTGCTATTATGATGTTCCTATTGCTGATGTTGCTAAGAAGAAACCTTTGGGAAGGACTAATGATGTTCTTATTATGGTTAATAATAACCTTGTTCCCGTTGAATTTCTTGTCATGGATGTTGAATGCAATGCTTCATGTTCTATTATTTTGGGAAGACCTTTTCTTCGAACTGTAGTTGCCATCATTGATATGGGGGAAGGCACCATCAAATATCAATTTCCACTCAAGAAAGGTATGGAACACATCCCTAGGAAGAGAAAGAAATTGCTTTTTGACTCTATCCTTAGAGCAAATTACGAGCTTGATGCTTCATCACTTGATATTACTTGATTTGCACTTTCTGCGCCTAGCTCAAAGGCGTTAAAGAAAAGCACTCTTGGGAGATAACCCAACGTTTTTACTTTCAGTACTTTTTCTTTTATTTGAGTCTTGGAAGTTATTACTACTGTAATAAACTCTCCTTATCTTTTTTATTTCGTTGTTGTTCCAAGAGAAGCCTCTAATTTGAGTGAGGTAAGATTTGGGGATGTTGCTGTCCTGAAACAGATTTTGGTGCTGCACCGTAAAAATTCGTGAAAATTCTCAGAATATCTTTTGGACCTGCGATTTCTTGTACATATGCCCCAGCTTATATCCAAACTTTCATTAGTTATACACTTTTTCATTTGAGCAACAGAAAACCCTCTAAAAATTCTACCTTTGTCAGCTGTTCTGTTTTGACAGATTTCTACCAATATTAGTGTCTGCCGCTTTATCGCTTTCTTTTTGAGTTATTTTGATCACATAACTTTTGGGGAAGTTGCTATAGTAGTATATGCTTTATATGTGCTGGTTTTGAGTTGAAACCTGAAGCAAAAAGGGTTGATTCATTATTATGCTTACACAAATATTGCTAATAGAATTGTGTTTAGTTTTGTATGAAGGAAGTTTTCAAGTGTAGGGATTGGAGAATGATGAGATGAGTTGAAGAATGGAAAAAAGCTCAAGCTTGGGGATGCCCATGTCACCCCAAGAAATATCCAAGAGGTACAAGCGTCAAAGCTTGGGGATGCCCCCGAGGCACCCCTTCTTCATCGGCAAAAATCAAGTCACCTTTCAACACACTATATTTTTATTGCTTCATGCATTATGAGTTTTTCTTGGAGCGTCGGTTGTTTTTAGTTTTCAATTTAGTTTAGTTTTGTTTTCTGCAATAAATTGTTGGACCCCAACAAATTCCTTTTGGAGAAGTTGCCTTGCTTTTTATTTGCCAAGAACACTCCGTTTTTCACTCTTATCGTTTCAACGAGTGTTCTCTTTTTCCAGAACTGCGTTTAGCTTTCGTTTTTCGCCTTGATTTTTGTTCAGATCTTGTTATATCTTTTTGTAAAGGTGTATTTTGACCTCTGGTCCATGTTGGTTTCCATCAAAAAAGTTTGAATGGTGTTGGAAAAGAGAAAAAGCTTTATGCAAAAAAAGTGGTACAAAAAGGAGCTTGTGTAGACTGCGGCCTAGGCTTTTGCATATCGTGCTTGATGTCTTTTTGATAGTATGCTTAGTAGTTTTGCTGTAGCATGACTTTTCTCAAATGACTGAGATTGCTTAATGAGCCTTTAAAAAAAGCATGCGTTGTTTTAATTATTTGGAAGCATTATTTTGGTTTTCTCCTTGATGCTTTATTTGGGTTGACTTAGCGCATGCTCACACATATTGGACTCATACAAAGTCGCCATAAGCCTCTATGATCATTTATTTTTTGACTTTTGATGTCGTCTTATGCTTCTTTTAATGTCGCTTTATCGCTATGCATGATTATGGTCGTTATTGCTCTCTTAGTTGGTCGCTCCCAGTCTTTTGCTAGCCCCTCGTTTTATACTGAGTATGAGCTCTACTCGTGTATCCAACTCCTAAAAACCAAGTTTGCCATTGTGTCCACTATAAATTCATATGCATGGTATTTGTAAGCCATTCCAAGCAAATTTTCATGTGCTACCTTTCAAAACTTTCAACTATTTCTCATTTTGTGCCACTGTTTTTAGCTCATGGAGACGTAGTGGTCGGAATTGCTACCTTCCATATTAAATTAAGTACCCCTCGACTAGGCAGCTTCATCTGCTCGTCATTAATTTTGCAAGGGAGCTGGTCAGACCGTTGCAATCTAATTCTAAAAAAGAAAAAAAGGCACTCCTCCATGGTATGTGAATGTTGGTGGGCACCCGATGGAATCGGTTAGCCATGGTTTGAGAAAGGAAAAAAGGTGGGGAGGAGTGCCAAAGCTTTATAAAAAGAGCACCAATGTGCCAAATTTTCAAAGAACTCGGAACCGCTCTCACTTGTTTATTATGGAAGATAGTAAGACCCCATTGCCAATCGTTGACATGAAATAACCACCTCTCAAAACCCAATTTTTATCTCTGTTTTATAAATGAAAAGCTCTAGCACATGTTTAATCACTGCTTCCCTCCGCGAAGGGCCTTTCTTTTGCTTTTATGTTGAGTCACCACCTTCTATCTTTATGCACCGTCTAAGAGAGCATATTTGTCATTCTGAGTATAATGTACATTGTCCCAAAGTTTATCATTGATTGATTCATGATTTTGGTTTCACTTGTTCTTAAATTATTTGTATCTAGTCGCCCTCTTAAACTTGAAGGTGTTCTATGCATTTATGTTTTGCTCTCTCATGAAGGACAAGCTGAAAACCATTTGTATGTTTTTCCATATGATTTGAACACATGTTTGACTTTCATTGTTTCATTTTCATGATCTTTCATTTGTGTTCTTTTTCATGTTATAACATGGTTGCTAAGTTTCTTCTATCAAGATTATGTCTTTCATGCCCATGTTTAAGTTCTTTTGATCCCAGCGCACAACGCTTACATAGATGATCAAAATTGTGTAGGTGCATGTCACCTCAAAAATTATTTCTTTTGTTATCACTTACCTACTCGAGGACGAGCAGGAGTTAAGCTTGGGGATGCTGATATGTCTCTAACGTATCTATAATTTTTGATGCTCCATGCTTGTTTTTACACCATTTGCTTAGTGTTTCATTACACTTTGTGGCGCTTTTATGCATTTTTCAGAACTAACCTATTAACGAGATGCCACAGTGTCAGTTCCCTGTTTTCTGTTGTTTTTGTGTTTCAGAAAAGTTACACAGGAAATATTCTCGGAATTGGACGAAACAAAAGCCAAACATCCAGAAATTCATCGAATCTTCCAGAGAACCGAAGAGGAGACGGAGTGGGGCCACGAGGGGCCCACACAATAGGGCGGCGTGGCCCAGGGCTAGGCCGCGCCCCCTATGTGTGTGGCCGCCTCGGTCCACTTCTGACGATGCCCCTTCGCCTATAAAGACCCCCCGATGGGAAAAACCTAAATACCCGATCACTTTTCCAGAATACATCGCGATCCGCCGCCGCCGTCGACCCGAAATCAGGAGGGTCCAGAAGCTCTTCCCGGCACCCTGCCGGAGAGGGGAATCGCTACCGAAGGTCTTCTTCATCGCCATGCTTGCCTCCGGCGCAATGAGTGAGTAGTCTACCTTGGACTATGGGTCCATAGCAGTAGCTAGATGGTTGTCTTCTCCACCATGTGCTTCATGTTTAGATCTCGTGAGCTGCCTTACATGATCGAGATCACCGTTATGTAATTCTACATGTTGTATTTGTTGGGATCCGATGAATATTGGTGTTATGATTGAGTTGATGTGCTGAATATTATCTTATGTTATCTCTATGTTATTTATGATCTTGCATGCTCTCCGTTGTTAGTAGCTATCTTGGCCGAGTAGATACTAGTGACTCCAAGAGGGGGTATTTATGCTCGTAGTTGGGTTCATGCCTCTATTTAATCTGGGGGATTGACAGAAATGTCTAAGGTTGTAGATGTGATATTGCCACTAGGGAGAAACAACATTCATATGCTCAAGGGCATATGCTTTGTTTACATTACACACTTTGCTTAATGCAGTTATCTGTTGTTGATACGTCTCAAACGTATCTATAATTTTTGATGCTCCATGCTTGTTTTTACACCATTTGCCTATTGTTTCGTTACACTTAGTGGCACTTTTATACATTTTCCGGAACTAACCTATTAACGAAGTGCCACAGTGCCAGTTTCCTGTTTTCTGCTGTTTTTGTGTTTCACAAGTGATACACAGGAAATATTCTCGGAATTGGACGAAACAAGTTCCTGAACTCATATTTTACGGGGAAGCTCCCAAACATCCAAAGACCTGACGGAGGGGGGCCACGTGGCCCCCACACACAGGGGCGGCGCGGCCACCCCCCTGGCCGCGCCGAGCCCATGTGAGGGGCCGTGGTCTCTCCTCTGACATCGCCCCTTCGCCCATATATACCCCCTGACGAGAAAAACCTAAGGGCCCCGATCAGTTTTCCAGAATACATCGCGATCCGCCGCCGCCGTCGACCCGAAGATCGGGAGGGTCCAGAAGCTCTTCCCGGCACCCTGCCGGAGAGGGGAATCGCCACTGGAGGTCTTCTCCATCGCCATGCTTGCCTCCGGAGCGATGAGTGAGTAGTCTACCTTGGACTATGGGTCCATAGCAGTAGCTAGATGGTTGTCTTCTCCACCATGTGCTTCATGTTTAGATCTCATGAGCTGCCCTACATGATTGAGATCACCGTTATGTAATTCTATGATGTTGGTTTGTTGGGATCCGATGAATATTGGTGTTTATGATTAAGTTGCTGTACTGAATTATATCTTTTGTTATCTCTATGTTGTTTATGATCTTGCATGCTCTCCGTTGTTAGTAGCTATCTTGGCCGAGTAGTTGCTAGTGACTCCAAGAGGGGGTATTTATGCTCGATAGTGGGTTCATGTTTGTATTTCACCTGGGGGAGTGACAGAAACCTCTAAGGTGGTAGATGTGCTGTTGCTACTAGGGAGAAAACAACATTCATATGCTCAAGGGCATATGCTTTGTTTACATTACACACTTTGCTTAATGCAATTATCTGTTGTTCGCAACTTAATACTTCTAGGGTGTTCGGATGATATCCCCGGGGGTGGATTATTAGTCATAGATGCAGTTGGATGGCGGTCTATGTATTTTGTTGTAATGCCCAGAGTAAATCTCATAGTGATCTTCTTGACATATCACGTTATCTTTATTCTATCAATTGCCCAACTGTAATTTGTTTACCCAGCATGTTATTTTATCTATGGAGAGACACCACTAGTGAACTGTGGACCCCGGTCCTATTTTAATCATATTGCAATCACCTGTTTACTTTTCCCGCACTGTTTACTTTACTCGCATATTACTACTGTTTTCCACTCGATACACTCATAACCTTTGTTTCAAGCAAACCGGTGAGATTGACAACCTCATCGCAAGTTGGGGACAAAGTATTTGTTTGTGTGTGTGCAGGTTCCGCGTTGCTGCTGGCCGAAGACGAGTCAACAAGTATCGTTAACGGCGCCCTTGTTGGAGTGTTATTAAGCCAGTCCGCATCACCTTCAGTCGTCACCGTCTCTCTTCTTCAAGATCGACATTAAACCTTGGTTTCTTAACTGAGTGAAAACTAGCCGCTACACTCATCATACCTTCCTCTTGGGGTTCCCAACGGGCTGGTCATTCACCACGCACAAGGACTTACTGCTCCCACGTCAACTAAATGCCACAGCTCTTTTCTGGCGCCATCACACGAGTAGCAGCTTCTTTTCTGGCGCCGTTGCCGGGGAAGAGAGAAGACTTCTGCGAGGGGAGTTCTTCGCACACACATTCTTTACTTTGTTATTTGTTTTGCTTTACTTTATTTTATTTTACCTGCATTGCTTTTTATATCAAAAACCCAAAAAAATTAGAATCCTTGGTAGTTGTTTTTACTTATCTGCTTTTAGTTTTGTTACAATGAGTAATCCTGAAGTAGAAGTTCGTAGTTTCAAGCAACAAGGGGGAGAAAGTTTAAAAGATGCTTGGTACCGTATTAACAATGCTCATCATAGGTGTACCAAAAAGCACTCCACCACGATCCTCCTTAGAAATTTTTATGTTGGTATATCTAGCTGGAATAAGTATGTTCTTGATACTCTTACAGGAGGAAATTTTCTGGGTACTCCCGCGGGAGAAGCATGCACTATAATTGAAAGTTTAGTGGGAGTACCACCTATTCATGTTGCTAAAAATGAGACCACCTTGGAAGAGGTGGTAGAAAAGCTCAGCTCCTTAGAAAAAAGTTTGCCAAGTATCCTAGAAAATGCTAGCCACGTTAGTGAATTAATAGAAAATATTGGTAAGAGAATTACCATTTTAGAGGCTAGCACTACTCATGACAATCAAAACTTGAGGATTGGTAAACTAGAGGAGTCTATGGAAACTCTTAGTTTAATCTTCTCTTCTCTTAAATTTAAGAAGGAGAAAGTGTTTGTTGGAAAAGAGCAAAAATTTATGTATGTTCCCAAGGTTTCTGCGCTTAAATCTCAACATGTTCTTAAGATTGGTAAGACTCTTAGTTCCACTAAGGGTGACTTGCAGGTTGAATCATCTTCGGGAACCTTCAAAGAGCCTACTGAGGTAACTAGCACTTCATCTATTGATATTACTTGATTCGCAATTTTCTGCGCCTAGCTCAAAGGCGTTAAAGAAAAGCACTCTTGGGAGATAACCCATTGTTTACTTTTCAGTACTTTTTCTTTTATTTGAGTCTTGCAAGTCATTACTACTGTAATGACCGCTCCTTATCTTGTTTATTTCGTTTTTGTGCCAAGAGAAGCCTCTAATTTGAGTGAGGTAAAGATTTGGGGATGTTGCTGTCCTGAAACTGTTTTCGGTGCTGCACCGTAAAAATTCGTGAAAATTCTCTGTTTATCTTTTGGACCTGCGATTTCTTGTGCATATGCCCCAGGTTATATCCAAACTTTTCTTAGTTGAACACATTTTGATTTGAGCAACAGAAAATCCCTCAAAAATTCGTCCATTATCAGCTGTCCAGTTTTGACAGATTTCTGCCAATATTTTTTTTTTTGCCACTTTATCGCTTTCTTTTGAGTTCTTTTTGATCATGGAACTCTTGTGGAAGTTGCTACAGTAGTATATACTTTATATGTGGTGGTTTTGGGTTGAAACCTGAAGCTAAAAGAGGTTGAATATATTTTATGCTTACACTAATGTTGCTAATAGAATTGTGTTTAGTTTTGTATGAAGGAAGTTTTCAAGTGTAGGGATTGGAGAATGATGAGATGAGTTGAAGAATGGACAAAAGCTCAAGCTTGGGGATGCCCATGCATCACCCCAAGAAATATCCAAGAAGTACAAGCGTCAAAGCTTGGGGATGCCCCCGAGGCACCCCTTCTTCATCGGCAAAAATCAGGTCACCTTTCAAAACACTATATTTTTATTGCTTCATGCACTATGTGTTTTTCTTGGAGCGTCAGTTGTTTTAGTTTTCTTAGTTTGTTTAGTTTGTTTGTTTGCTGCAATAAATGGTTGGACCCCAACAAATTTTCTTTGGAGGAGATGTACTCGTTTTCATTTGCAAAGAACGCTCTAGTTTTCACTCTTATTAAAAATCGAGCGTTCTACTTTTTCCGCTACTGCTTTTGGTTTTCGTTTTCGCCTTGATTTGCGTTCAGATCTTGCCATATCTTTTCATCAAGGTGTATTTTTGCCTCTGATCTTTATTGGTTTTCATCAAAAGAGGTGTTTATAAAAATTTCGAATGGTGTTGGAAAAGAGAAAAAGCTTTTTGCAAAATAGTGGTACAAGAAGGAGCTTGTGTAGACTGCGGCTTAGGCTTTTTCATGTCATGCTTGATGTCTTTTTGATAGTATGCTTAGTGGTTTTGTTGTAGCATGACTTGTCTCAAATAACTGAGATTGCTTAATGAGCCTTTGAAAAAATCATGCGTTGTTTTTATTGTATGGAAGCATTATTTTGGTTTTCTCCTTGATGCTTTATTTGGGTTGACTTGGCGCATGCTCACACATGTTAGACTCTTCCAAAGTCGCCATTAGCCTTCATGATCATTTAGTTTTTGACTTTTGATGCCATCGTATGCTTCTTTTAATGTCGCTTTGTCGCTTTGCATGATTATGGCCATTATTGCTCTCTTAGTTGGTCGCTCCCAGTCTTTTGCTAGCCCTCGCCTTGTACTGAGTATGAGCTCTACTCGTGCATCCAACTCCTAAAAGCCAAGTTTGCCATTGTGTCCACTATAAATTCCTATGCATGGTATTTGTAAGCCATTCCAAAGTAAAATTTTCGTGTGCTACCTTTCAAAAACCTTCAAAATACTTCCTGTTTTGTGACACTGTTTTCAGCTCATGGGGACGTAGTGGTCGGATTTGCTATCTTCCATATTGTTTATTCCAAAAAGAAAAAAAAGAGAAAAAAAGAAAGAAAAAAGGCACTCCTCCAAAGAATGTGAATGTTGGTGGGCACCCGATGGAATCGGTTAGCCATGGTATGTGAAAGGAAAAGGTGGGGAGGAGTGCCAAGTTTTATAAAAAGAGCACGAAGTGCCAATCTCTCTCTCAAAAACTTGCTTTATTTTTGTATGGAAGATAGTAAGAACCCCATTGCCAGTCGTTGACAAAGACAACCACCTCTCAAAATCAAGTTTTATCTCTGTTTTACAAATGAAAAGCTCTAGCACATGTTTAAATCACTGCTTCCCTCTGCGAAGGGCCTTTCTTTTACTTTTATGTTGAGTCATCACCTTCTTTCCTTATGCACCATTAAGAGAGCATAGTTGTCATTCTTAGTGTGATATGCATTGTCCCAAGGTTCATTGATTGACTCATATTGTTGGTTTCACTTGTTCTTAAATCATTTGTATCTAGTCGCCCTCTTAAACTTGAAGGTGTCCTATGCATTTATGTTTTGCTCTCTTTGAAGGACAAGCTGAAAACCTTTTGTATGTTTTTCCTTATGATTTGAACACACGTTTGCCTTTCATTGTTTCATTATCATGATCTTTTGTTTGTGTTCACTTGCATGTTTACAACATGGTTGCTAAGTTCTTATTGTCATGATTATATCTTTCATGCCCATGTTTTAAGTTCTATTGATCCCAGCTCACCAATGCTTACATATATGATCAAGATTGTGTAGGTGCATGTCACCTCAAAAATTATTCTTTGTTATCACTTACCTACTCGAGGACGAGCAGGAGTTAAGCTTGGGGATGCTTGATACGTCTCAAACGTATCTATAATTTTTGATGCTCCATGCTTTGTTTTACACCATTTGCCTATTGTTTCGTTACACTTAGTGGCATTTTTATACATTTTCCGGAACTAACCTATTAACGAAGTGCCACAGTGCCAGTTTCCTGTTTTCTGCTGTTTTTGTGTTTCAGAAGTGATACACAGGAAATATTCTCGGAATTGGACGAAACAAGTTCCTGAAGTCATATTTCACCGGGGAGCTCCCAAACATCCGAAGGAGAGAAGGAGTAGGGCCACGTGGGCCCCACACACACAGGCGGCGCGGCCAGCCCCCTGGCCGCGCCACCGACGTGTGAGGGGGCGTGGGACCCCCTCTGACATCGCCCTTTCGCCTATAAGTACCCCCTGACGAGAAAAACCTAAGGGCCCGATCAGTTTTCCAGAATACATCGCGATCCACCGCCGCCGTCGACCCGAAGATCGGGAAGGTCCAGAAGCTCTTCCCGGCACCCTGCCGGAGAGGGGAATCGCCACCGGAGGTCTTCTTCATCGCCATGCTTGCCTCCGGAGCGATGAGTGAGTAGTCTACCTTGGACTATGGGTCCATAGCAGTAGCTAGATGGTTGTCTTCTCCACCATGTGCTTCATGTTTAGATCTCATGAGCTGCCCTACATGATTGAGATAACCGTTATGTAATACTATGATGTTGGTTTGTTGGGATCCGATGAATATTGGTGTTTATGATTAAGTTGCTGTACTGAATTATATCTTTTGTTATCTCTATGTTGTTTATGATCTTGCATGCTCTCCATTGTTAGTAGCTATCTTGGCCGAGTAGTTGCTAGTGACTCCAAGAGGGGGTATTTATGCTCGATAGTGGGTTCATGCCTCTATTTCACCTGGGGGAGTGACAGAAACCTCTAAGGTGGTAGATGTGCTGTTGCTACTAGGGAGAAAACAACATTCATATGCTCAAGGGCATATGCTTTGTTTACATTACACACTTTGCTTAATGCAATTATCTGTTGTTCGCAACTTAATACTTTTGGGGTGTTCGGATGATATCCCTGGGGGTGGATTATTAGTCATAGATGCAGTTGGATGGCGGTCTATGTATTTTGTTGTAATGCCCAGAGTAAATCTCATAGTGATCTTCTTGACATATCACGTTATCTTTATTCTATCGATTGCCCAACTGTAATTTGTTTACCCAGCATGTTATTTATCTATGGAGAGACACCACTAGTGAACTGTGGACCCCGGTCCTATTTTAATCATATTGCAATCACCTGTTTACTTTTCCCGCACTGTTTACTTTACTAGCATTTTACTACTGTTTTCCACTCGATACACTCATCACCTTTGTTTCAAGCAAACCGGTGAGATTGACAACCTCATCGCAAGTTGGGAGCAAAGTATTTGTTTGTGTGTGTGCAGGTTCCACGTTGCCATTGGCCGAAGACGAGTCAACAAGTATCGTTAACGGCGCCCTTGTTGAAGCTACTAAGCCAGTCCGCATCACCTTCAGTTGTCACCGTCTTCCTTCTCCTGATCGACATACCTTGGTTTCTTAACTGAGGGAAAACTTGCTGCTACATTCCTCATACCTTCCTCTTGGGGTTCCCAACGGGCTGGTCATTCATTCACCACGCACAAGGACTGCTTGTTGCTATCATAGCCATCAGCACTTTTTCTGGCGCCGTTGCCGGGGAAGGCACTATCAAGTATCAATTCCCACTAAAGAAAGGTATGGAACACTTCCCTAGGAAAAGAAAGAAATTACTTTTTGACTCTATTCTTAGAGCAAATTATGAGCTTGATGCTTCATCTATTGATATTACTTGATTCGCAATTTTCTGCGCCTAGCTCAAAGGCGTTAAAGAAAAGCACTCTTGGGAGATAACCCATTGTTTACTTTTCAGTACTTTTTCTTTTTCTTGAGTCTTGGAAGTCATTACTGCTGTAATGACCGCTCCTTATCTTGTTTATTTCGTTTTTGTGCCAAGAGAAGCCTCTAATTTGAGTGAGGTAAAGATTTGGGGTTATTGCTGTCCTGAAACTGTTTTCGGTGCTGCACCGTAAAAATTCGTGAAAATTCTCTGTTTATCTTTTGGACCTGCGATTTCTTGTGATTATGCCCCAGGTTATATCCAAACTTTTGTTAATTGAACACTTTTTGATTTGAGCAACAGAAAATCCCTCAAAAATTCGTCCATTATCAGCTGTCCAGTTTTGACAGATTTCTGCCAATATTTTTTTTTGCCACTTTATCGCTTTCTTTTGAGTTCTTTTTGATCATGGAACTCTTGTGGAAGTTTCTACAGTAGTATATACTTTATATGTGGTAGTTTTGGGTTGAAACCTGAAGCTAAAAGAGGTTGAATATATTTTATGCTTACACTAATGTTGCTAATAGAATTGTGTTTAGTTTTGTATGAAGGAAGTTTTCAAGTGTAGGGATTGGAGAATGATGAGATGAGTTGAAGAATGGACAAAAGCTCAAGCTTGGGGATGCCCATGCATCACCCCAAGAAATATCCAAGAAGTACAAGCGTCAAAGCTTGGGGATGCCCCCAAGGCACCCCTTCTTCATCGGCAAAAATCAGGTCACCTTTCAAAACACTATATTTTTATTGCTTCATGCACTATGTGTTTTTCTTGGAGCGTCAGTTGTTTTAGTTTTCTTAGTTTGTTTAGTTTGTTTCTTTGCTGCAATAAATGGTTGGACCCCAACAAATTTCCTCTGGAGAAGTTGACTCGTTTTCATTTGCAAAGAATGCTCTAGTTTTCACTCTTATAAATCGAGCATTCTAGTTTTTCTGCTACTGCTTTTGGTTTTCGTTTTCGCCTTGATATGCATTCAGATCTTGTCATATCTTTTCATCAAGGTGCATTTTTGCCTCTGAACTTTATTGGTTTTCATCAAAAGAGGTGTTTATAAAAATTTCAAATGGTGTTGGAAAAGAGAAAAAGCTTTGTGCAAAATAGTGGTACAAGAAGGAGCTTGTGTAGACTGCAGCTTAGGCTTTTTCATGTCATGCTTGATGTCTTTTTGATAGTATGCTTAGTGGTTTTGCTGTAGCATGACTTGTCTCAAATATCTGAGATTGCTTAATGAGCCTTTGAAAAAATCATGCGTTGTTTTTATTGTATGGAAGCATTATTTTGGTTTTCTCCTTGATGCTTTATTTGGGTTGACTTGGCGCATGCTCACACATGTTAGACTCTTCCAAAGTCGCCTTTAGCCTTCATGATCATTTAGTTTTTGACTTTTGATGCCATCGTATGCTTCTTTTAATGTCGCTTTGTCGCTTTGCATGATTATGGCCATTACTGCTCTCTTAGTTGGTCGCTCCCAGTCTTTTGCTAAGCCCTCGCCTTGTACTGAGTATGAGCTCTACTCGTGCATCCAACTCCTAAAAGCCAAAGTTTTCCATTGTGTCCACTATAAATTCCTATGCATGGTATTTGTAAGCCATTCCAAAGTAAAATTTTCGTGTGCTACCTTTCAAAAACCTTCAAAATACTTCTCGTTTTGTGACACTGTTTTCAGCTCATGGGGACGTAGTGGTCGGATTTGCTATCTTCCATATTGTTTACTCCAAAAAAGAAAAAAAAGAGAAAAAAAGAAAGAAAAAAGGCACTCCTCCAAAGAATGTGAATGTTGGTGGGCACCCGATGGAATCGGTTAGCCATGGTATGTGAAAGGAAAAGGTGGGGAGGAGTGCCAAGTTTTATAAAAAGAGCACGAAATGCCAATCTCTCTCTCAAAAACTTGCTTTATTTTTGTATGGAAGATAGTAAGAACCCCATTGCTAGTCGTTGACAAAGACAACCACCTCTCAAAATCAAGTTTTATCTCTGTTTTACAAATGAAAAGCTCTAGCACATGTTTAAATCACTGCTTCCCTCTGCGAAGGGCCTTTCTTCTACTTTTATGTTGAGTCACCACCTTCTTTCTTTATGCACCATTAAGAGAGCATAGTTGTCATTCTTAGTGTGATATGCATTGTCCCAAGGTTCATTGATTGACTCATATTGTTGGTTTCACTTGTTCTTAAATTATTTGTATCTAGTCGCCCTCTTAAACTTTGAGGTGTCCTATGCATTTATGTTTTGCTCTCTTTGAAGGACAAGCTGAAAACCACATGTATGTTTTTCCTTATGATTTGAACACACGTTTGACTTTCATTGTTTCATTATCATGATCTTTTGTTTGTGTTCATTTGCATGTTTACAACATGGTTGCTAAGTTCTTATTGTCATGATTATATCTTCATGCCCATGTCTTAAGTTCTATTGATCCCAGCTCATCAATGCTTACATATATGATCAAGATTGTGTAGGTGCATGTCACCTCAAAAATTATTCTTTGTTATCACTTACCTACTCGAGGACGAGCAGGAGTTAAGCTTGGGGATGCTTGATACGTCTCAAACGTATCTATAATTTTTGATGCTCCATGCTTTGTTTTACACCATTTGCCTATTGTTTCGTTACACTTAGTGGCATTTTTATACATTTTCCGGAACTAACCTATTAACGAAGTGCCACAGTGCCAGTTTCCTGTTTTCTGCTGTTTTTGTGTTTCAGAAGTGATACACAGGAAATATTCTCGGAATTGGACGAAACAAGTTCCTGAAGTCATATTTCACCGGGGAGCTCCCAAACATCCGAAGGAGAGAAGGAGTAGGGCCACGTGGGCCCCACACACACAGGCGGCGCGGCCAGCCCCCTGGCCGCGCCACCCACGTGTGAGGGGGCGTGGGACCCCCTCTGACATCGCCCTTTCGCCTATAAGTACCCCCTGACGAGAAAAACCTAAGGGCCCGATCAGTTTTCCAGAATACATCGCGATCCGCCGCCGCCGTCGACCCGAAGATCGGGAGGGTCCAGAAGCTCTTCCCGGCACCCTGCCGGAGAGGGGAATCGCCACCGGAGGTCTTCTTCATCGCCATGCTTGCCTCCGGAGCGATGAGTGAGTAGTCTACCTTGGACTATGGGTCCATAGCAGTAGCTAGATGGTTGTCTTCTCCACCATATGCTTCATGTTTAGATCTCATGAGCTGCCCTACATGATTGAGATCACCGTTATGTAATACTATGATGTTGGTTTGTTGGGATCCGATGAATATTGGTGTTTATGATTAAGTTGCTGTACTGAATTATATCTTTTGTTATCTCTATGTTGTTTATGATCTTGCATGCTCTCCGTTGTTAGTAGCTATCTTGGCCGAGTAGTTGCTAGTGACTCCAAGAGGGGGTATTTATGCTCGATAGTGGGTTCATGTCTCTATTTCACCTGGGGGAGTGACAGAAACCTCTAAGGTGGTAGATGTGCTGTTGCTACTAGGGAGAAAACAACATTCATATGCTCAAGGGCATATGCTTTGTTTACATTACACACTTTGCTTAATGCAATTATCTGTTGTTCGCAACTTAATACTTTTGGGGTGTTCGGATGATATCCCCGAGGGTGGATTATTAGTCATAGATGTAGTTGGATGGCGGTCTATGTATTTTGTTGTAATGCCCAGAGTGAATCTCATAGTGATCTTCTTGACATATCACGTTATCTTTATTCTATCAATTGCCCAACTGTAATTTGTTTACCCAGCATGTTATTTTATCTATGGAGAGACACCACTAGTGAACTGTGGACCCCGGTCCTATTTTAATCATATTGCAATCACCTGTTTACTTTTCCCGCACTGTTTACTTTACTAGCATTACTACTGTTTTCCACTCGATACACTCATAACCTTTGTTTCAAGCAAACCGGTGAGATTGACAACCTCATCGCAAGTTGGGAGCAAAGTATTTGTTTGTGTGTGTGCAGGTTCCACGTTGCAGCTAGCAAGCAAAGCTTGGACGAAGCGCCAGTCGTCCGCTGCTGTCGCAAACTAGCAAGCATCACCTTCAGTCGTCACCGTCTCCCTTCTCCTGATCGACATACCTTGGTTTCTTAACTGAGGGAAAACTTGCTGCTACATTCCTCATACCTTCCTCTTGGGGTTCCCAACGGGCTGGTCATTCATTCACCACGCACAAGGACTGCTTGTTGCTATCATAGCCATCCATGCTCCATGCTTGTTTTTACACCATTTGCCTATTGTTTCGTTACACTTAGTGGCACTTTTATACATTTTCCGGAACTAACCTATTAACGAAGTGCCACAGTGCCAGTTTTCCTGTTTTCTGCTGTTTTTGTGTTTTAGAAGTGATACATAGGAAATATTCTCGGAATTGGAAGAAACAAGTTCCTGAAGTCATATTTTACGGGGAAGCTCCCAAACATCCGAAGACCTGACGGAGGGGGGCCACGTGGCCCCCACACACAGGGGCGGCGCGGCCACCCCCCTCGCCACGCCGGGCCCACGTGAGGGGCCGTGGTCTCTCCTCTGACATCGCCCCTTCGCCCATATATACCCCCTGACGAGAAAAACCTAAGGGCCCCGATCAGTTTTCCAGAATACATCGCGATCCGCCGCCGCCGTCGACCCGAAGATCGGGAGGGTCCAGAAGCTCTTCCCGGCACCCTGCCGGAGAGGGGAATCGCCACCGGAGGTCTTCTCCATCACCATGCTTGCCTCCGGAGCGATGAGTGAGTAGTCTACCTTGGACTATGGGTCCATAGCAGTAGCTAGATGGTTGTCTTCTCCACCATGTGCTTCATGTTTAGATCTCATGAGCTGCCCTACATGATTGAGATCACCGTTATGTAATTCTATGATGTTGGTTTGTTGGGATCCGATGAATATTGGTGTTTATGATTAAGTTGCTGTACTGAATTATATCTTTTGTTATCTCTATGTTGTTTATGATCTTGCATGCTCTCCGTTGTTAGTAGCTATCTTGGCCGAGTAGTTGCTAGTGACTCCAAGAGGGGGTATTTATGCTCGATAGTGGGTTCATGTCTCTATTTCACCTAGGGGAGTGACAGAAACCTCTAAGGTGGTAGATGTGCTGTTGCTACTAGGGAGAAAACAACATTCATATGCTCAAGGGCATATGCTTTGTTTACATTACACACTTTGCTTAATGCAATTATCTGTTGTTCGCAACTTAATACTTCTAGGGTGTTCGGATGATATCCCCGGGGGTGGATTATTAGTCATAGATGCAGTTGGATGGCGGTCTATGTATTTTGTTGTAATGCCCAGAGTAAATCTCATAGTGATCTTCTTGACATATCACGTTATCTTTATTCTATCAATTGCCCAACTGTAATTTGTTTACCCAGCATGTTATTTTATCTATGGAGAGACACCACTAGTGAACTGTGGACCCCGGTCCTATTTTAATCATATTGCAATCACCTGTTTACTTTTCCCGCACTGTTTACTTTACTCGCATATTACTACTGTTTTCCACTCGATACACTCATAACCTTTGTTTCAAGCAAACCGGTGAGATTGACAACCTCGTCGCAAGTTGGGGACAAAGTATTTGTTTGTGTGTGTGCAGGTTCCGCGTTGCTGCTGGCTGAAGACGAGTCAACAAGTATCGTTAACGGCGCCCTTGTTGGAGTGTTATTAAGCCAGTCCGCATCACCTTCAGTCGTCACCGTCTCTCTTCTTCAAGATCGACATTAAACCTTGGTTTCTTAACTGAGGGAAAACTAGCCGCTACACTCATCATACCTTCCTCTTGGGGTTCCCAACGGGCTGGTCATTCACCATGCACAAGGACTTACTGCTCCCACGTCAACTAAACGCCACAGCTCTTTTCTGGCGCCATCACACGAGTAGCAGTTGTTCGCAACTTAATACTTGTGGAGTTCTCGGATTGATTCGCCACAAGTGGATTATTAGTCATAGATGCAGTTGGATGACAGTCTATATATCTTGTTGTAATGCCCAGAGTAAATCTCATGGTGATCCTCTCGACATATGCACGTTGTCTTTATTCTATCAATTGCCCAACTGTAATTTGTTTACCCAGCATGTATTATTTTATCTTATGGAGAGACACCAGTAGTGAACTATGGACCCTGGTCCTATTTCCATTATATTGCTATCACCTGTTTACTTTACTCGCACTGTTTACTTTACTCGCATACTACTATTGCTTTCCACTCGATACGCTCATACCCTTTGTTTCAAGCAAACCGGTGAGATTGACAACCTCATCGTAAGTTGGGAACAAAGTATTTGGTTGTGTTGTGTGCAGGTTCCACGTTGCTACTAGTTGAAGACGCGCTAACAAGAAATCGTTAACGGCGCCCTTGTTGGAGTGTCACTAGGCTAGCAAGCATCACCTTCTGGAGTATTGGCTTTTTCCTACTGGATTGATAACCTTGGTTTCATAATTGAGGGAAAACTTGCTGCTATATTCATCAAACCTTCTCTTGGGGTTTCCAACTGGCCGGTCATTTACTTCATCAACTACACGCCAACAAGTTCTCTGGCACCATTCATCACCGCGCCATCAAGTAGCTTTGTTTTACTGTAAGCTATCTATTAGCTTCACTTCCCAAATTTCTAGAGCCACTTCACAAACATTCAAATTCAAACATGGGAATTTGAGTATTTTCCCTCATAGATTAATTCTATTTCTTTTGAGCTTATTTCCTGTTACCAAGGTAAATCCTATGATCATATCTATCTGCCAAGATCATCTTGACACCATCTTGATCCAATATCATGCCTATCTAACTCTTGCTTGTCTAGCTCACATATATTCAAATTACAATTGGGTTATTTGAGTAAAATGTGTCATGTCTCAATCATAGGTTTTGTTCTTGATATTGAGGTGTTGGTTTAATTTATAGCATATCACATTGTCCTCCATGCATCCAATAGAATATTGTATCACATTATCAAGTACCATCCATTCATATCCAACCCCATTCCCACATATTCTTGTTCACCTATATTGAACTATTCAATTTACAAATGAGTTAATTGAGTAATTCAATGTTTCACAAATCCATACCCAAGCTTAAGTGTGTAATGCATACTATTTATGAGTAATTGTTGTCACACTTACTCAATAGTATTATTATTGCACTATTTGACTCTTATGTGATTCAATTCACATGAGCTATTCCAAATTCTATTCATGCTTTTGTAAATGCATAAAGGTTCATCAGTTAATATCTTTTCAAAGCCCACTCTTTTCAAAATCAGTTGATCTTGCCATCCAGACTCTTGAATCCATATGTTGCAAGCCGCCATCTATTTGCCATATCTCTCTTATCACAATATCTTAATAAATCTAAAAGGTTAAACCTAGACTTTTCAATTGTTTGTCTTATTCGATTATGTTTGTGTTGTATGGTGTGTTTATGTTATGCTACTTCTATATTATAGTTTGTACGGAGAGCTACGTGTTTTGTTGAGAGAAGTGAAAGATCGTGATCTTCAAAAAGGCAAGTGACACACATATCTTCTACCTACTTTTTACTACTGCATTAGTGTTTTTCAGTAGTATGCATGATAGGTGGAATATTCAACTATTTTATAAAATGCTAAATCCTAGTAGTGTGTAGCTGTCCATGAACCTCACCTATTAGGATGCTAAATACTTTGAAAAATATTGATGCCATGCTATGATCACTTTGTCAAAGTTGTTTTTGTGAACAAATTAAGAACTTCAACTAAAATGAAACACCTAGGTGGATTGGTTTGATAAGAGGAGACGATGCAAGTGGGTTCTGGGGCACAGGCCTTGCGGAGGATGTGTACTCAGGATGCCACTCGGGATGACCACTCAGGATTAAAGAGATTACTATGTGTTCTATGGTTAGAGTATTTCTAGTGCAGCCTTATGACACTATGGGCTCTGTCTTGATTGAGTATGATATAAGGGTTCAACCAGGAGTGCTGACAGAGGGTGGTAGTTGAATTGTAGGGGGAACGGTCAGGCTCGTGTGGTTGAATGCTTCTTCTGAAAGGTCTTGTCTCATTTTATTCTCTGGGTAAAATGAGTCTTAAGGTAAAAGTGCACAACCCCTGCAGGGTGTCAAATCTAAGCGTTTAGCCGTGTCCTCGGTTATGGACAGTTGAGTCTCTAGTCATGGAATGTACGGAAGAATCTCATCACCATTTCTAAATGATTTAAAACTTGACTAGAAACCTATAGGCAGGAGCTCAGGGCCATGCACTCCGAGGGGTGGTGGTTTCTGATGTTCCAACTTTATTGAGTTTCACCCAGAACTATATGCCTAATTAACATGCAGCGTATGGGGGTTATCTTGACCCTAATAAACTAAAATTTTGAAAGAAAGTTTTGCAAAGAATTGTAGGATAAAATTGGCTTTATGCAAATTAGCCTATGAGATCCACCAGCCAAATATCATGTGGTGTAGTTCTTTAACAACAGCCACCAAATATGTGTCAATTGCCAGTATGTTGTTGTACTGACCCCTTTTATTGGGGCTGCATATTCAAACGTGTAGGTTTTTTGGATGAGAAACGATTTGTAGGATCTCGAGTCTACATTCCAACATGTCTGCCTATGGCACGTGATGAAGATGGAGGCTCATTGCCACTATGCTTTCTGCTGTATATTGTAAGGTTGGAGACTTATGTAACTGGATTTACGTTTTAAATTTTGATACTATTGCAATGATTACTATATTTTGCACTGTGGTGCTATCAGTGATCCAGGGAGTAGCACATAACACAGGAGTTCTGCCTTTTTCAAAAGGTAGGGCATTACAAAGATTCTCTCCAAGGTGTGTGACCCAAGATCCTCTCCATCCCGATGCTGTCTTTGGTGCTAAATTGTAGTTGTTTCTGTATTTCGAATCTAGACTAGGTACTAGTCAAAGGCAATGATGTTTTCCTATGCAGTACTGACTGAAATTTCGGGTCTGTAAGTGCAATTTGATTGCCACAATACTACAAATTAGTTGGTGACATTGTGACTTTCATATCAGTTTACACATTCAAAGGTTCTCTGCTCTTGTGTTGTTGCTGGTGTCTGGTGCATGTCTACAAGAAGGTTCCTTGGTTAATTATTAGAACTATATGCTAGTGTAATTATCTGAATGATGTTTGCATGATTTGTATGTCTTCTGATTATGTATGTTCTTGTGTATATTGGTTTTGTTTGACAGTGGGATGTTCTTGTGCAGTCGGCATTTCTTTGCCGTCAACTTCCGTGAGGCCTGCATCCTCACGCCCTCTCCAGGCCCCTTGTCCAGGATGCTGCTCCTGTCCGTGTACCTCGTCCATCTCATGATGCTGAAGGTAACTCCTTTTTTGTATTTTGTCTTGTCAAATGATGCTTATCTTGGCTTTCCCCGTACCAATTAGCCAGACTGTGAGAGTATGTGACAATTAGCCAGAGATGGCACAACTCATTTTTGCTGAAAAATGCTTGGTCAGTCTAGTACATTCTTGTCATTGTCTCTCTTGGCACCGTTGGTGGGCTGCACACTTATACAAGATCTCGGTCTAGGTTCCTTCTAGCTACTGGTGTGTGATTCATAGACTAGTGTTGTATCATAGTTGGTTGATAATTAGACCTTTGTACAAATTCAGGTTGTAGGGGTGCAGCACACCAATTTAATGGACGTTTCTGTAACTGGCTGCTAACTTTAGTATCTAATTTCTTCTTGTATAGTACTACATCTTCTTGTGCAGCCGGTGTTTTACAAAATGGTTTTGTCTGACAGTATGATGTTCTTGTGCAGCCGGTGTTTCTTCGCCATCAAATTCCACAAGGCCTGCATCCTCATGCCCTGTCCTCACCTCCAAGTCGCCAACTATAGCCGGTGTTTCTTCGCCATCAAATTCCGCAAGGCTTGCATCCTCACGCCCTGTTCTCACCTCCAAGTCACCAACTGCAGCCGGTGTTTCTTTGTCGTCAAAATCTGTGCGGCCTGCATCCTCTATACGCCTTTCTTTTCCTCCAAGAAGAATGATTTACCTGGGCATGGGAAAGTTGCTGCAGCTACTAAAGGAAGACCTCAAGATCCTATTCAAGGTACCTCTTGCATGCCCATTGCTATTTTGATATTACCAAGGTTGAGTACATGGAAGCCTAATAGGCTGATATGTGTGCTTGTGCTATTAGGAGAAAATAAACGACCACAGAAAGCACCACCAAATAATAGGCTGAGATCACTAGTAGTGCCTGTAGTGCGATCACCAGGGGTTAATCTCATGTTATCTCAAGCATCGCCCAAGTCAATAGGTGTAAAACAAGCATCGTCAACACCGTCTCAGACTCCTAGTAAGTTCCCATTTCTATTCTTTCATTTGACTATAATATGTTCAAAGCTATCGATTGTGCAAATTATTCTACTCTTTCTTACTCAAGTTTGATTGTGCAAATGTCTTAGCATAAGTTGTTTGTTCTTGTCAAATTCTATAGGTCTTTCACATAGAACAAAAAGAAGGAAACTAAAATCTAATATTTGGAATGATTTTGATCATGTGTATGATGAAAACAAACTCATGGAAGCAAGATGTAAACACTGTATGAGAGTTTATGTGGCTACCAGAGAAGCTGGCACTAGTCAATGCATTAGGCATTTGTTAGTTTGCGAGGAAAGAGCTAAGATAAATCATTTTCTCAACTCTGTGAAATCAGCAACGTCACAATCTGATAAGATTATTTCAAAAAAGTGGATTTATGACCCTGCTAGAGCACACTGGGAGCTAGTGAGAATGCTTGTCCTTCATGAACTACCATTCAGAATAGTAGAATATGCTGGGTTTAGGCGATTTGTGTATAGTCTGAATCCCACATTTGAGATGGTCTGTAGGACCACAATAAGAGATGATTGCATCAACATGTTTAATGAACAAAAGATAAAGCTACAAGACTTTCTAGAGAGCTTAACGTCCCGAGTCTCCTTAACTGCGGACATGTGGACTTCAAGTCAAATGGTGAGTTATATGTGTATTACTTGCCAATATCTTAACGGAAAGTGGACACTGCGGAAAAGACTAAAAAAGTGATATGGTTTTCCAAGGCTGAAACACCACATGATGGAACAAATTTGTTCAATATCATGTTGGAATGCTTGAAAGATTGGGGTTTGCAAAAGAAGATCTTCTCCATTACCCTAGATAATGCATCAAATAACAATAAATGTGTGAACTACATGAAACCAAACTTGCTAGGAAAGAATTTGCTGCCTTGCAAAGGAGTTCTTTTACATGGTCGCTGCGCAGCTCATGTAATCAATCTTATTGTTCAAGATGGGTTGGCAATTACTTGCATGGCAGTGGACAATATCTGCGAAAGCATCAAATATGTTAGAAGCTCCCCACCTCGGAAAAAGAAGTTTAAAGACATAGTTGCACAAGAAGGAATTACTTGCTCGAAGAAAGTCTCTCTAGATGTTCCTACGCGCTGGAATTCCACTCATTTGATGGTCAAAATAGCTCTAGAGTATAGGAGGGCATTCGCCGCTTTAAAGTTGCAAGATACCTCCTACACATGTCAACCTACAAATGATGAATGGGATACGGCAGAATCAGTTTGCAATTTGCTAGAGGTTTTCCTTGATGCAACTATGGTGGTGTCTGGTATATTATATCCAACAACCCACTTGTATTTCCATGAGCTTTGGAAAATCCAGCTCACATTGGAAAGAGAGGCTAGACATGGTGACATTGTCAATAAGTCTATGGTTGGAGCAATGAAGAAAAAGTTCATGAAATATTGCAAATTATCCTATTTGACTATTTGTCTTCCGGTCATACTTGACCCAAGGTACAAGTTCAAATTCTTGGAGTTGTGTTTGAATTCTGGACTTGGAAGTGAGGCAGCCAAGTATCTTAGTGAAGTGTTGAAAACATTCTAGGATCTGTTTGTTGAATATTCTTCACATGGTGATGAATCCACATTGGAGAATGATCAAGGAACTAGCAGTGCTTCAACAAGTATGGATAACCCATGGGATCAATGGAACAAACATGTCAAGGAACAACAAGAGAATCGAGCAAAGTTGAGTGAAGTGCAGATTTACTTCGAAGATCTTGTTCACCCGCAAGAAGATGATTTTGACATACTAATTTGGTGGGCCACAAATGAGCATAAGTATCATGTATTATCTTGCATAGCAAAGGATGTATTGGCTACACCTGCCTCCTCCGTAGCTTCGGAGTCAGCCTTTTCCACCGGAGGAAGAATATTGAGTGATTACAGGAGCAGGATGCTTAGCGAAATTGTAGAGGCATTAATTTGCCTACAAGATTGGCTGCGAACCCGGTGATTAACTTTGTCTTCTTATATTTCTTATCTAGCATGCTTTGGTGTTATGCTGAAAAACTCAATAAATTTTATTTCCATCATTTCAGGAAATCTTAGTGGGAGCACAATAACGAGCAATGTTATTCATGGAACGCGTGCTGATATTTATGGACCAAGTGATGATATTTTTGATACATGATTCCAGCAGTTGGTAAGCCTCACCATCACTCCTCGAATTCATTTTCAGCATGTCCTTCTTTTCACGCGTTAGCAGCAGTAGCTCCCTCGCTTGTCAGCGGAAGTTCCCTCGCTTGTCAGCATGTGCAATATACTATGAAAGCCATGTTCTGACACATGTTGTTATTAATTAGGTTCTTCATGTGCGTGTTGTTTTATTGCTGGTAAAGTACTGCTGGTGTGGTATGGTTCTTCATGTGCGTGTTGGAATTAAGTTTAGGAACTCCTGCGTTTGCATAGAATTTATAAGACAGCTCTACTTGTGTACATTGGACAAACGAGCCCGGACTTGTTAGGGTGCTCTTCTCAGGCATTCATATAGAAATATCAACTGGCTGGTATTGCTTTTGCTACTATTTTTTTTTCCTGTGCAATTCAACATTGTTGTGATCACAAGGGTTACAGTAGTATATCATAATGACTGTTGAGTGTTGACATGCCCTCACTGTTTTTTCATATAGTTAGTATGTTTAATGAAGCTCTGAACATTGTAAGATTTAACTCCTATAAGATGTAGATCCTGTAGCTTCTGATTGTTTATATCCCTGTCTTCTGATGATTTGCTGCTTTTCTTCCTGTAGGCATAGAGAATGATTCATCCAAAGAAGAAGAAGCAGTCTCCAAGAAGAAGCTCAAGAGGGAAAATCTGAAGTATGGTGTTTCTGCACCAGGAGAGTGAAGATATCCATCAGTTCGTCATGTTTAATTATTGTTATCAGTTTGAGCCGCAGTGTTTTTAGTGTCTGTATATGCAGAAGCTTTGTGTTGAGTGGTTCTCTATTCCTGGTTTGTAGTTATGTTCTAATTTAAAATATGCTTGTGATTCTTCCTAGCGTTTTTGTAGTCTGCTGCTATGTTACAGCGATCGATCAGCTAGCAGCTAGCTATTACAGCGATCAGTTTGCAGTATGCGGGAGTTTGCAGTGGAGGCGGACTGCCACACAGTCCCGCACTAATTCTAGCAGCGCGTGGCAGCGTCCTGCGTGGTCCTGCGACAATGACGTCCCGTGCATTCTCATAGGTCATAGCAGGCACCCACAATCCGCCCCGCTTGACAGCTGACCTGTCTCCCACCCGGGTTTGTCAAGACATCCGATCCGATAAAAAAAATCCGGGATTGGGCCATGCATTCTGTTGCGAAAAACTCTAGTATGTATACGACTATGTTTGTCAGCAACAAAATCCGAACAGATGTTCATATACAGTTGCAAAAAATAACACGAGCAATACGGACTTAATGTGTGACACGAAAACTAAGATTTGAAAACTGCGGTGGACAAAATTGCCATATTTTGTTCTCGAATGAAATGTACAAATATGTCTTACTTGACAGATCCGCGAAACTTTGCCAAAAAAAACTTCTCTAGGTTGAGGCAGATAATTTAGGGTGGAACTATGAACTATCCACAGAGGGATGTCAGAAAGAAACTGTAAACACAGCAAAATTGCACTATACTAGAGTTCCTTGAACCAATGAGCCGTTTGTGGAGAAAGATGTATGTGATATTCCTCTGCACTGTACTACACTATCACATTTCATCATATTTGCATATATGACCGAACTCATGGATGATGTGGTGGCCGGTGGGTGCTGTACTTCACGCACCACAGCAAATAGTCTTCTCAAGGATGTCATGATTGTCATCTTAACACCAGGATTCCGGTGCCAGATACTCAGTCCACATGTTGTTTTCTTGTCAGACGAAGATTTATATACCAAGTTGCAAGGCAACGCAGTACCAACCCCACCAGTATCTTGAAGATAGCAAGTACCCCCTTCGTTTAAAAATATAAGATGTTTTAGCTTTGTGAAGCTAATGTATGTAGGCATCTTTTATTGTATAGATTCAAACAAACTTATACACTAAAAGATGTTTAGATACATTCACTTCACAAAGCTAAAACATCTTATATTTCCAAACAGAGGGAGTATAAAATAGGTCAGAATAGACCAGAGCAAAATCCAAAATATTCTCCAGATAAATGGGCCACATGGAAGGGGGTGGCATACACTGGAGTCAATACACGAATTACCTAAAGAAACCAACGAATATCTTGCTCGTTACTAAAATATGTAAATACAAATTGGAAAGCATACGAACATAAAATAAAAAAAAGCATACGAACATGGATATTTGACGAGTTCACTTACCAACAAGCAGGGGCAAGGGGGATGAATGTTAGATCCTTCTGGCGGTCAGCGGTTTGCTCATTCAAAATCTGTGCAGATATTTTTTAGCAAGACCAACGTTAGTAACAACATTAATATGAAAACGATTCATATTCTAGGCAAATGAACCAGCAATATCACAAAGTTTTGCTATGCTCAGCAAAGCAAAATCAGGAAAACATTACTCCGACACATCGCCTGCAGACACTCAAAAGACAAACATATTGAAAACAATTATTCATTGCGTGCTAATCATAGATCCAAAAGGTGAAGCACATTATTTATCAATATATGGTATAGCTGGATTTTTTCTGTCAGGAGAACGGCGGTCATACATGCATGCCACAGAGTGAACGACAGAAAATTTCAAACACCATGAAGCAGCAGTGCAAAACAACTATCGTAAAACAAGTACTTCCGCACAAATCGACGGAACAAGGAGGGTGTGACTCAGCCCCTCCCAACCCCCTTCCCCTCCTCGCCGCTGCCCGAGGTGGCCACTGCTCTCCTCGGTGGATGCCGGTGAAGGCGGCGGCGAGGCTCTCGTCGCTTCGTCTCGCGCGGAGGACTCTGGACGCCGGGGCGGCGGCCTCGGATGGAGCGGTGGCGTCGATCTGGCGGCATGTGATGTCCGCGGGTGCTGGCCGGCGTCCTCAGTCGCGTGGGCGGCGTGGCGTCGGCGGGCGCTGGTCGTGGCGGCTGGGCTGAATCAACAGCCTGTCTTCCAGATCTGAAGGTCAGCCTCTCCCCTTTCCTCTGGCTCTCTCCTCCTCGCCCGATCTAGCAGCTGGTGGGAGCGCCGGCTTTGGATATGGCTTGGTGACGGTGGTGTTGGCATGGACCGGGGGAAACCCTTAGTCGGCTTGTCCGACCACGACGGCGGTGACGGCCTTGGACGTCTCTCCCCTCTTTGGAAGCGCTGTCGAGGTCCCTCCACACCACCACCGCCCTAGGTTCCCGGGTGAAAACCCAAAGTCCTCGGATTGGACGGCGGCGGCGCTGTCGGTGTCACTCTCCCTCTTGGGGGCGCCATCTGGGGAACCTAGTCTGCGGGTGAGTGACGCCATGCTTGGTGGGCGGCTGTTGGTGCTGAGGCTAGTGCGGTGGCGGTTCTTCGGTCCTGCAGGTCCAGCCCTCTCCTTTGGGGTGCTCGCCAGCTGTTTGCTCCTCTCGCCGGTGGTTTGGCGTCCTCGAGCCTGGACGAAAGGGGAAGGGTTCCCCTTCCCGGTGACAGTGGCATGGTGAAGGCGGCGTGTGCACAGGTTCTCCTTAGCAGTGGCTGGTCCTGGTTCTGGTGTCCTGCCGGTCTCGCTTGCTTCGTGTCTTCTTCATCAACGAGCAGACCCAAGCTTCTCCTTTTCCTTGGGCCTCCATGGGTGGCAGCGTTGTGGCAGGTGTGGTGTGCTTTCTCCGGCGAGGTGACCAAGTGCAGTGCTAGCTCCTAGTTGGTTCTGAGAGCAGTTCCCAACCTAGTTCTAGGGAGAGTGCATCTATCGTCTGACGGTGCGACGCCCTTCGATCCAGGGCGAGAGAGCTGGGCTCTCTTCGGCGGTAGAGAAGGTTTGGGGCTGCTTCTCCATCCCTTAGAGCTCCTGTTTGTGTTCGTCCTCAACGCTTTGGCTGATCTTCCTCTGCCTCATCTGCGCTGTCGTCCCCTGGAACCTGTCGAAGGAGGCATCGTCCTTTGCAGTACGAGCTTATTCTTAAGTTTGTGTGTTTGCGGGGCGTTGCGTTGTAAGCTGTTTGATCAGTACCCTTGTACCTTTCGGCCGTTCGGGGCTTTGTTAATTTAAAGTCGGGCACTTCTGTGCGTTCTATTTCAAATCAAATTAACACTATCCATTGTGCATGATCTATGTATCTTAACAATTTTAACTAAGAAATAACTCCAAACATCAATGTTTGTTTATTTATCCGGGTATCAAAGTGGCGTAGGCTAAGTAGCCAGCAACATATTAGAATTAAGATACACACATGCAATTGGTTAAGTTATTTGTCAGCACATACCTGCTTGGATAGGTCTTCCAGAAACTCGGAATAAGCAACCGGCTTTATCTATAGGTGTAGCCTATAGATGGTGACTTTGATTTGCCAAAAAGTTGTTTGACGCCGTTGCAGTCTTTAACACTGCTTGATGAATAGGTATTGTGGCAGAAATGGAAATATTTCTACATTATGGTTTTTATGCCAGCTCCGCAAGTGATCTATTTCGTCCATGGTACTCGCAACTTGGGCGAACTGGAAGAACAAACTACCATGGGATATGTATGACACCTACTGATTAGTAATACACCGGATACATCTGGGTATGCGCGCACCTATATTAAAAAAATTAAATAATTTGAAAAAAATTAAAAAAATTCAAACTTTTTTTGGAACCAAAGATAATCAAGTATTGTACTCGTATAAATTTGTTTGCCATGAAATCACTTGCATTGCAACCTGGGTTAAAGAAATAAACTTGGAAATGAAAATCCACTTTGGCTCCTAGGTGTATATGTACCTGTTGACCAAAAATCATCTTTCAAAATGTCTAAAAATTCTGAAAAAAAATTCTTAACATGCGTCTACACATTTTATGTTCATTCACCAAATTTTGTAAGAAAAAGATAATTTTATCTTTTTACCCTGAAGTCAATGGGACTTATGTCTTTGCCAAACTTTTTTGTACTGGTATAATACTTAATCAACTTTGATTTCCAAAAAAGTTTAGAATTTTTTGACTTATTTTTAAATTACTATTTTTTTGCGCATAAAAGGTGCAGGTGCATCGAGTTTGCGTCCACCTCCTGATGCCATTTTGACCATCTTGTAAGATTATGGTTCAGAGTGTAAGACTATGATTCAGACTGTATAAATATGGTTCAGACTGTAAGACTTGGATATATGTATGACAAGATGATCCGTTGCTTCTGAATACGATGGATTCATCATCATATTGCAAAGTATGACTCAGCAAGGCTTTACTAGTCTGGTCTGCTACAGTAAACAATGAATGATGTACCTGTGCACAAGTGCATACCAACATTTTTGGTTAGGAATGAATCGACCTCACGGCTCACGCTCTAGCTTCCCCAACTGCCACGCTCTCCAGCTCCCCATCTCCGGCTCCGGCGACGGCGCATCCTCCTCCACCACCGCTTCTTCTCCACTCTCCAGCTCGCCTCACACGTCCAGTACGAGCACAGGCTCAACGGCTCTCCACTCTCCAGTTCCGCCTCCACCACGCCGATGTCCCGCCTCCACCTCCTCCTCCGCCGCCGCTTCTCCTCCTCCAGCTCCACCTCGCCAGACTCACCCTCCTGGTCTCCCCACGCCGCCTTCGCCGCGGCCACGGAGCGTGTCCGCGCTGGCACGCTCAATCCGGAGGACGCACATCACCTGTTCGACGAATTGCCAGGACAGGCAACCCCGTTACACGTGCGCTCTCTAAACAGCTTCCTCGCCGCCCTCGCCCGTGCGCCGGGCTCCACCTCCTGCACAGTCGGCCCCGCCCTCGCCGTCACCATCTTCAACCGTGTGTGCCGAGAAGAAGCCGGCCTGTGGTTGGCGCCGCCCACAGTCTACACCTACAACATCCTCATGGACTGTTGCTGCCGCGCAGGCCGCCCGGACCTAGGGCTTGCCTTCTTCTGCCGTCTCCTCAGGACGGGCCTGAAGACAGACGAGATCACCGCCAGCACCCTCCTCAAGTGCCTCTGCTACGCAAAACGAACAGACGAGGCTGTGACCGTGCTGCTTCATAGGATGTCCGATCTCGGGTGTGTGCCTAATACCTTCTCATACAACACAGTTTTAAAGGGGTTATGTGAAGATCGCAGGAGCCAGCAAGCACTCGACCTGATTCAGATAGTGAGGAAAGGAGGTGCCTGCTCCCCCAACGTGGTGGCATATAACACCGTCATCCATGGCTTCTTTAAGGAAGGGCAAGTTAGCAAGGCGTGCAATCTGTTCCATGAAATGATGCGGCAGGGGTTTTTGCCTACTGTGGTGACATATAGCTCGATTATTGATGCGCTGTGCAAGGCCAGAGCAATGGACAAGGCAGAGTTGGTCCTCCGGCAGATGGTTGATAATGGTGTTCGGCCCAACAGTTTTACATATAACTGCATGATCCATGGATATTGCACTCTAGGCCAGTGGAAAGAGGCAAGTAAAATGTTCAGAGAGATGATAAGCCAGGGTCTTGTACCAAATATTGTTACTTGGAGCTCGTTCATGGCCTCCCTATGCAAGCATGGAAGAACCAAAGAAGCTGCAGATATTCTTGATTCCATGGCTGCTAAGGGCCACAAGCTTGACATTGTCGCGTATGGTGCTCTGCTCCATGGGTATGCTTCTGAAGGATGTTTTGCTGATATGATTAATCTCTTTAATTCAATGTTAAGCAATGGTATTGAAGCCGACTGCCATGTATTCAACATTTTAATCGATGCAAATGCTAAACATGGAATGATGGATGAAGCTATGCTTATACTTAATCAAATGCGGGAACAAGGAGTGAGTCCAGATATATTCACCTATTCAAGTGTAATAGCTGCACTTTGTAGATTGGGCAGGATGGCTGATGCTATGGAGAAATTCACTCAGATGATTTCCATCGGAGTACAACCAAACATAGTTGTCTATCACACCCTAATTCACGGCTATTGTACACATGGTGATTTAGGGAAAGCTAAGGAGTTGGTTTATGAAATGATGAACAAAGGTATTCCTTGTCCTAACATTGTGTTCTTTAATTCCATAATAAACAATCTATGCAAAGAAGGAAGGGTTAGGGATGCACACGATATCTTCAAGTTAGTTATAGACATCGGTGAGAGGCCTGATGGTATTACATTTACTTCACTGATTGACGGATATTGCTTAGTCGGCAATATAAAGAAAGCAATCAGTGTGTTTGATTCCATGGTAGCGGCTGGTATTGATCCTGATGTTGTTACTTATAATACACTTCTTGATGGCTATCTTAAGAGTGGAAGGATCGAGGATGGGTTAAGTCTGTTCAGAGAAATGTTGCATAAGGAAGTTAAACCTACAACGGCTACATATGGCATCATACTGAATGGGTTATTTCGTGCTAAGAGACCTATTGCTGCGAAAAACATGTTCCATGAGATGATCGAAAGTGGAACTACAGTGGACATTGACACATACAGGATAATTCTTCGAGGACTTTGTGCAAATAATTGCACCGATGAGGCACTCACCCTGTTCCAGAAATTAGGTGCAATGAATATGAAGTTAGATATTGCAATACTCAATACCATGATTAATTCAATGTACAAGGTTCAGAGAAAAGAAGAAGCTAAAGAACTATTTGCTGCCATATCAGCTGCTGGCTTGGTACCTAATGCTTCCACATATGGAATAATGATAAAAAATCTTTTAAAAGAAGGATCAGTGGAACAAGCTGAAAACATGTTTTCGTCAATGGAGAAGAGTGGTTGTGCTCCGAGCTCTCGTCTTATAAATAATATCATCAGACTGATGTTGGAAAAAGGTGAGATAGCCAAGGCAGGAAATTATATGTCTAAAGTTGATGGAAAAAGCATCTCACTTGAAGCTTCAACTGCTTCATTGCTGATTTCTCTCTTTTCAAGGAATGGGAAATATCAGGGCCAAATAAAATCACTCCCTGTAAAGTACCAATTTTTTGATGGAGTCAGCAGATAAGTGTTGGCCTTGTTCGGAGCTCGCCCTCAACGATATGGGAAAGTGTCTATTCTTTGTGCTCGCCAAGATTGAGCTAGCTGATGGTGCCACCGTGATGTTCTAGGTCGGTGCTTATCTGCTGGGCATGCATCCTATGGACATAGCTCCTAATCTGACGCCATATCAGTGCAAGGACCATCCGGCGTGTGATTTGTTTGCTAATGGTGAAAACATTACTGATGTTTGGGAACATATCACGGCGAACGTGATCCCTTAGTTAGTCGAGCTCTTGCCACATTATCAAGATATTTGTTGTTTTCTAAATCTCAGCATATCAAGTGCATGTTGGTTGAGGGCAATTATTGTCAAATAGACATCATAACTGATGAGTGCTCATAATGTTCTCTCTCTTTTAACCTTGAGTGATTATTGGATATATCTAACCGATGTTCTGTTGAATTTAGTTTTTCATCTTTTTGGATAAGAGCACTGTTGAACCTGCGCACTTCGTCTATAAGAAGTTTTTGTGAAGAGAAATTGGCTCAGTGATCCATTTCCCGTTACGTCTTCTGCATGGAATGGCTTGTGATATGGTTTTACACTCAACAGTCCTCCAAAAATAGAAACCTGGTGAGTTCACAATGAACTTAATCAGCCATATATCTGCTGTCAACTTCCGTGTACTTTGGCATCTGAAATCAAAGAAATAAAGAAAAAGAAGGCTATAGTTGGATATATATATAATATGTTTCAACTTTCTTGCAGAATCTTGTGATTCACTGGATTGATTAGTGAAATTGCCTCTTCTTCTGGTCATCCACTGTTGCTCCAACATGTACGGTCTGTCTTTATCTTATCAGACTTCCTCATAGTACATGTTTTTGCCTTATTTGTTAGTCACTGAATTAACAATGCTTGCAATTTTTGACATTTATGACTGTTGCGTTGACCGTTCAGAGCCCTGCCTCATGTTAAACCACATTAGCAAATTACCATAGGAACTAGAAGCTACAGGCTTGTAAAAAGTTAAAACTATCATTGTGTCAGTTGAAGTTTATTATCAAACAGTATGTCTGAATTTTTCGAACATGGCAAGCATGTCTTTTTTTATCTTTAGTTCAGTTCATTTTGGTTTTGAGCTTGAAGACCAAATATCTCACTTCAAAAGTGTACGCAAATCAGGGGAATTTTTTTCTATCATATTTAGACATCTGTTTATGAGAACTAGGCAACACTCGAGTCTCGAGTGGTAAGGTCGCAGTTGAGCGAATTTCTGGTATCTCACTTGGGTCGTCTCTACCTTTAATAAGATTCTTACAGGACTTCCACCATTGAACTAGTTTAAACAGCGGTAACTGCTTCATGTTACTTTGCATTTCCAGGGATCTATCTCACCACAATCTGCTAGGATCGGTACCTGATTTTCTCAGTCAAGTGTCATCACTTACATTTATGTATGTGCCCTTCCTGAACTGACTCCGAAACTGTGCAGCACAGAACCTATTAGTCTTGTATTTCTTCTTCTCTAATGTTATTCGTAAAGAAAACAATCAGTGGATCAATCCATAGGACAGGCTGCTGATGTAGTTACCAAATCTAACTGAAACACGATGCAAGCACATAGCAGCACGCGAACACAACGGATTTTTTTTTTTGCTGCGTACAGGTTGCAGCTTTTCTGCTTTTCATCTATTCCATTATATTGCCTCACTGTAAATGAGATGCAGTTGCTAACTGAAAACGGGAAAGCTTGTCTGCGTGTGTGAACGAGCCGTATATGCCTTCATGGTCACGTTTGATCATGCCAGCAATTTTAATAAATCTAACCTTTTTAGAAAGTTTAGCCTGAAATGAACTTATTTCAAAATTTTAGCCACATCTAACCCATTTCGGTACCTCTAACACTCTGGCGGTACCGTTTGACGTGATACCTCCAGGGGTTCCAGGGGTAGCCTTACACGCGGTACCTCCAGGGCGGTAGGATTAGGCATGGTACCGTCAAGATGATACTAGCGGTACCACGACTAACCCTACCGCCGGAGCATTTGGCGGTACCAAAAAGGGTTAGATCTGGTTAAAATTTTGAAAAAGGTTTATTTTGTTGAAGTTTTCCAATAGGGTTAGATTCAGGTGACTTGCCGATCATGCCATCCCATGACGTGGCGTCGAGCTAATCTACTAACTGGGTCTAGAACAAAACTCACGCTGCAGGGCTAGTTTGCTAAGGAAATAACTGATGAAACTGAATCCTCCACCAACAGAAACAGTGTTTTCAGGCAACTTGATTACTGAATATGAACTGAATCCTTTAGCTGACACTAAGGTTTGCCTCCTTTTTACAGAATCAGTGCTTTAACATGCTTTGATGGAAGCAGTGGATAGCATTAAATGGCTCCATCATGTTTTAGGGGTAATTTGTCATGTTGATATGGTGCTCCAACCGAAGCCAGGTTATCCTTTTACACTATATGCCTGGATTACACCGTGGCATCTTCTCCTCGAGCAAAATTTGTACTTCACCTAGAGCTGGAGTTGGTCATCCAAGCTTAAAGCTTTCATCTGGCTGCTGTTCAACGACATACGTGCTTCAGCGGTGCCACATTCAGGTCACTGAGGAGGCTGACTGTGTGCTTTGTGATTCAGAAGAACCTGAGACTCATGACCGTATGTACTGGAATTGCCCCTTTGGTACCTCCATGTTGGAACTCCATTGGGCATTTGAGCTTGCTCTCGACGTTGGTTTAGATACATCACCTTACTAGAGGCCAACTATCATGGAAATATCGCATTTGCACAAATATTCTCACGAATATCGTCCCAAGGAAGCTTCACACAGGGAAACCACCAGCCCCGCAACTGTTTTCTGCGCAGCTTTACATCTTCTTGTGTGGTTTGTTCTGTTAAAGAGCTGATCATATCTACCTTCAATCTGCGGCACTGACATGGAACGGTTTACTTGTGTGATTTCTGTTTGTCTAAAGTGTGTTTCTCTGTGTGAAACTAAGGGTTGTCTGTACGCAACTTCTGTACTCAAACTAATGTGCTGCCTGCAAAAGTTCGGTTGAGCCACGGACTAGTACACCTTTTGCCGAATCTCTGGTTTAGCAAAATTGTAGCACTACTACCTAGTGAGCAATAGATTAACATGTACGGTTGTTCTGAAGCAAGAAGTAGAATCACAGTTTCAGTTATCAGGGGATGATGCTCTCTGTAGTTATATTCGCGTATAAGTAGCTCACCTCCAATGGGCATCACCGCTCGAGTATTGTTTTGGATCCCCTAACCTACCTTTCAATTTATCGGGGTGGGAGGGGGTTATGAGCATCTTGTACTAATAAAACTTCAGTCTGTATACGGCTAGGTTTGTCAGCAACAAATCTCGAACAGATGCTCATATACAGTTGCAAAAAAGAACACGAGCAATACAGACTCATTGTGTGACAAGGAAACTATGATTTGAAAGCTGCTGCGGACAAAATTGCCATATTTTGTTCTCAAATGAAATGTACAAATATGTCTTACTTGACAGATCCGCAAGGCTTTGCAAAAATCTTCTCTAGGTTGAGGCGATATTGTGGGGTGGAACTATGAACTATCCACACAGAGATATCAGAAAGAAACTGTAAACACAGCAAAATTGCACTATACTAGAATTCCTTGAACCGATGAGATGTTTGTGGAGAAAGAAGATATATGTGATATTCCTCTGCGCTGTACTACACTATTAATATTTCATCATTCAGGCATATATGACCGAACTCATGTATGATGTGGTGGCCGGTGGGTGCTGTACTTCACGCACCACAGTAAATAGTCTTCTCAAGGATGTCATCTTAACATCAGGATTCCGGTGCCAGGTGCTCAGTCCACATGTTGTTTTCTTGTGAGACGAAGATTTATATACCAAGTTGCAAGGCAACGCAATACCAACCCCACCAGTATCTTGAAGATAGCAAGTATAAAATAGGTCAGAATAGACCAGAGCAAAATCCAGAATATTCTCCAGATAAATGGGCCAGATGGAAGGAGGGTGGCATACACTGGAGTCAATACACGAATTACCTAAAGAAACCAACGAATATCTTGCTTGTTAGTAAAATATGTAATACAAATTGGAAAGCATACGAGCATTGATATTTGACGTGTTCACTTACCACACAAGCAGGGGCAAGGGGGATGAATGTTAGATCCTTCTGGCGGTCATCGGTTTGCTCATTCAAAATCTGTGCAGATATGTTTTAGCAAGACCGACGTTAGTAACAACATTAAGATGAAAACAATTCAAATTCTAGGCAAATGAACCAGCAATATCACAAAGTTTTGCTATGCTCAGCAAAGCAAAATCAGGAAAACATTACTCTGGCATATTACCTGCAGGCTCTCAAAAGACAAACATATTGAAAATAATTCTTCATTGCGTGCTAATCATAGATCCGAAAGGTGAATCACATTATTTAACATTATATGGTATAGCTAGATTTTTTTCTGTCAGGAGAACGGCAGTCATAAAAGCCACATAGTGAATGACAGAAAATTTCAAACATCATGAAGCAGCAGTGCAAAACAACTGTCGTTGAACAAGTAATTCACACAAATCGGATTAACACTGTTCATTGTGCATGATCTATGTATCTTAACAATTTTAACTAAGAAATAACTCCAAATGTCAATGTTTGTTTAATTATCCGGGTAGGAAAGTGGTATATGCTAAGTAGCCAGCAACGTATTAGAACCAAGGTACGCATGCAACTGGTTAAGTTAATTGTCAGAGCATACCTGCTTGGATAGGTCTTCCAGAAACTCCGAATAAGCAACCGGCTTTATCTCATTAAATTTTGCAAGGAATGAATGCTTGATAGCATCAATAAGTACTTCACACATAAATACCAAGGAGGCATTCTGAACAAAAAATAAGTAATAAATATCAAGGAGGCATTCTGAACAAAAAATAAGTAATATTACTTTTGAACCGTACTGACAAAGAAAAATTGAACTTACAATAAGGAAACTATCAAACCATGGTCCCTCTGCTTCCAAGATATTTTGAGCTAGTACAAACAGTAGAAATGCTGTGATGTGAAATCTCTCAATGATGTCTGCAAATCAATATGTTCAAGAATTAAGCACTGCAAAGATGACGAAAAAAGCAACTCGGGCATGCAAAAAGATAGCACAGTGCCAATTAACCACTAGTTGAACATAGAACATAGGAGTTATTTTGCAATCAATGAATTAGCTTGAAACCAAGGCTTCAAACATTACACTTACAAAATGACCCATGATTAGCTTCTAGAAAATGAGTGTATATCCAATACGTCAGGCTTACTTACTCAAAGAGATCCATGAAGACCATTTATCTACAGTCCAACACATAACTATTCATCCTGCCTAAGGAGCAGAAGTCCTGACCACTAATTAGTTAGACAGCGACAGCAAGCTCTACATGGAAAATATTGACACTTGCATGCGATGCAGCAACATAAATTTGGAAGGATCATCCAGACAGTGGAAATGAGACAATCATAATTCATATGAGCACACTCACCATAGTACACCAGATTGTGAAGGTTCTCTTTGCTAACCCGCTTAAATACATTGCTCTTGATCTCGGCAAAATTGTTGGACACCAAAAGAGCCAATAGTGCATTATTATGGGCAATAATACATGTTGACAGGGTGATAGCTTGCGCTAATAGGACAAATGAATGCACAAGTAAAAATTTGTTAAGGAAACTAAATTTAGATAATACCAAATAGCGGCAGCTGTAAACTCACGTTAACTGAAAGTTGGAAATACTGATGTTAAGTAAAAATGTGATTCTATCGAAAATGTTATACAATGACTACAACACATGTATTGCGATCTTATAATGAGCTAGATACTGCGTATCAGTGAGGACCACATAATTTTATTATGAACTGAGGAATTCCGACATCATGGAATTAGAATGCAAATGAATTGCCCCAAGGCATATATATAATATATGCACAATTAGCACTAAAGGATATCAAATGCAACGACAGCAATAGCTTCGTCCAAAAGGAACCGCATCAGTTCAAATGTTGCATTGTCAGTTGAACACGTTGACAGTCCCTCAGCTGAATTGAACAAAACTTGCAACACATCCTCACCAAAAGATTGACAGAGCTTGTCAAAGATCTAAAAGAGGGGGAAAAGGTTAAATGCGCTTACTAACAAATGTACATATATTTCAAACAAAAAATTTCCTCACCTCTAGTACGTTGTAGACCACATACAGTTTGATCGTTCCCTGGCCACGAATGACATGGTAAATCAAACTAATATCTGACAAAGAAAACCAGTTGTTGAAGGATTAA
This sequence comes from Dactylis glomerata, assembly GCA_007115705.1. NCBI lineage: Eukaryota > Viridiplantae > Streptophyta > Magnoliopsida > Poales > Poaceae > Dactylis > Dactylis glomerata. The sequence continues at coordinate 4,555,050 of QXEO01000464.1, read as the reverse complement.
TAATTTCGTGTAGGATATAATTTTAGTCTAGCTAAGTCAGAGGGAAAATAACAGACCTATCATTTGCAAAGAAGCAACTCCTAGGGCTAGAACTACAAAACATCCATAATCAGATAAATCAGCAGCATTTGGCCGCAGAAACTGCCTGTCACAAATACATTAAATAAATAAGTACATGAAGCCATACAGCCAAAAACAAAAGACTGAACTGGGAAAGACTGGTGTTTACAATAAATGACAAACACAAGTAAACAAATGAAAATTCACTTAATGCTACATGCACTTAGTCCAGCAGACCGTCTCATGAAAAGTAAATAATTCACCAGGATTTCTCTTGCTGTACAATCCTGAATATCAAAAATGTATGCCACTTCAAAAAAAAGGACGGCCTACCAACTAGACCAATACGGTAATGGATGATAGCAAATATATAATCAAACACTTCATTGGAATACTAGCAAGGTATCATTATTTCATGCAGAAACATTTTCTGCGGACTCACTTCTGTGGACTAAGTATATACTTCCAATCAAGATATCATTATATTTTGCTTAAAAGGTATCAGTATTTTACTATATGAAAATGGTCAGCAACATGGGCAGAATAACTGTTCACAGCTCTGGGATTAAATCACGAAGTTAACAAGGTGAACGCTTTTTTTTATGCAGTTGTTATTGCATTTTGGGCCTGAGATCATGTCAACCATCATATATAGTATCAACCAAAACAAATCATGTAAATCCCCAAAACATTCTGATGCCCTGTCTAGAGGTGGCCCAAAACATTCTGATGCCCTCTCTAGAGGTGCTTAACTTCAAATAAAAGTTACTCCCTCCGACCACTATTACTTGTCTCTAGTATGGATGAATCTTGATGCTAAAATGTGCATAGATACATCCACATTAGCGATAGGTAATAGTGGTCAGAGGGAGTAGCTATATTCTCAGAAAAGCTTAATCAAAGAGTTATTTTTTGAATACAAAAGCAATTAAGCTTATCTGAGGAGGCCTATACTGATGTCTTAAAGGTCAAACTTGTGTAGCTTTAAGTTTAAGCAGAGACTCCCCAAACAGGCAATATATTCAGTCTAGGAAGTTATCTTCAGATTCAGATGCTAACAACAAAAATGAATGGTGTCCTTTTTAACAACTGAATCCTAATATTAGATGCGATAAAACATACTTTAAATTGTAGTCATACACTACAAGTTTTGCAACGATTTATTGGTATGTACAAAATCTATATGCAAATCATCTGTTTACAGCATCATAACGAACGGACCTGGTTTTAAGTATTCGCCAAATTGTCATCACAATTCTTGCAGGCATAATGGTGAGCAAAGACAGGAAGGAATCCAAGCAGACAAAGAATCCTGCGACAATTAGCTGCAGCATTGATCACAATCAAAATCTCCAATAATTACTGAGCATGGCACTACCAGAAATTACTAAATAAAACATTTAGCTCTTCAGAACATGGTAATCAACCTCAATTCTTTTTTTTAAGTATGATCAAACCATTATTTTGTTAATTTATTTAAGTATTACCATAATGACGCCATTTGCATCTATTCATATCATAACAAGGATCTGAATTCACCCATAGTCACTTTCAGTTAAAATATGTGGTGATAACATGGTTTCAGAAATATTACAACAGCTGATGCATATTGGATTTATTTCCAGCAATGCTGGCAAACTAGGATGGCACTAAAATTTTGAAAAATTAGGATCACCATAAAACTCCAAATATACTAATATATAGGGCACAAAGAAGGGAGCACATTCTCAAGTGCAGAATATATACCCGTTCACATCTCCAAGGCACATGAAACATAGTGTTGTAGACCCGCTGTCGCTTCTTATCATTGCCCACTGCAATTGTACTTCTAAGTGAATTGCCACTATACAACTCACCAATGAAATATCTGAATGGTGAATTGTCACGGCGCTCGACTTCTGCAGTATCACATTATTGAAATTAGGTGTAAAGGCATACATTGTAGTAACTCAATATGCAGTAGGAAATATGATTATATGCAAAAGTTGTTTCCATCTACCGACACCGCAAAGCAGTAATGGTTAGGAGCTAGGAAGTTAAAAGGAAATGTAAATCCACACACTGGTAATAACATTTCTTTAAGGTTTTCCTCAAAAAAACAGAGCATGAACCTTCTACCATGCTGATTCATCTTTCTATAGTTACTGATTTGACACGTTTGTCTCATGTCATATTGCTGAAGTCTGTTTGCAAGATCGTAGAAAATAAGTGCCTCCCTATGTTCTTACTTCCATGTTTTTAAAGGCGTTAAGGCAAAGTAGGGGTGCTCTGACGCCTAGGCGATGCCTAGGCGCCCAAAGCAGCCATTTTTTCAAAGCGGAGGGCCAGCGCCAGGACGCCTAGGCGTCAGCGACACCTCTAAAACCATGCTTACTTCAAGTAAATGGTTTATGACATGTTTATCTGCAGGCCTTTTTATACCACAATGTTCGTAGGCTATGGTGTTAGGGGATTCACAAATGATGCATTGTCAAGAATTTCAGTTCAAAACGAGTGTTCACATCAGCAGCGGTGAAACACCTCACCACGAAAGATAGGTACAACAAAGTAACAATGTGCGCCGAAATCCAAAGGAACAGGGATCTGTACCTCCGAGAACGTTGCTATTCTCCTTGATGAACTTCTCCCAGTCCAGCGACTCATCCTTCTCCAGCTTCTTCAGAACGCCGTTCGCCTCAGGCCGTCGAGCCGCGTCGATCACATCCGGCACCGCCGCAGCAGCCGCGACGCTGTCCCGCGTGCTGCTTCCGCAGCTGCTGGTCGCGTCCTCCGCGGAGGCCAGCAGCCTCCCGTTGGCGGCCACGCTCCGTTGCCTCAGCTCCACCGCGGCGCGCGTCACGCAGCTCGCCGGGGACATCTCCACGTCCGAGCTCTGGCACACCTTCTCCACCACGCACCTCAGATCCGTTACCCTGAACACCGCGGCCGCGGCCGCGGCCGCGTCCCCGTCCACGCGCGGCTCCTCCTCCACGATCGGGGGGCTCTGGAACCCCTGCTTGCGCTTAGAGCGTCTCCTGCGGCGGCGGCGGCCATCGGAGGAGGTCTCCGGGAGGGAGCGGGGGGATGCGTCGTCGACGTCGTCGGCGGTGAGGTCGCTGGAGAGGAGCTCGAATGAGAGCTTGCGGCCGCCGGATCCGAGTGACATGGGCGGCGCTGGGCGAGGCGGCGGGGCTACTCCCTCGCGTTGAACCCTAGGCTTGGGCCTTGCCGCCGGGCGGCGGCGAGGAGCGGCGGAGCGGAGGGGAGGGGAGGCGGAGGAGGATTAACGGACGCAGCACGGGAGATTATTATTTTTCGTCGCGTTTAATGTGTGATTTTTAACTCCCTTTCTTTTGAGTACTAGTAATTTTTTAATTCTTATTTTTTCTGTGAGATGAGATGGCGATGACGTGAGTGGAGCGAATGGAAGTGAGTGCCGTGGCATCCCAGGAACGAATGCACCTTTTTCCCTTGCTACGTGGCTTCGGACATGCCCCATGTAAAATCAAGGTGGTACCACGTCAACTTCCATGTCAGCATCAATGTGCCACATCAGCATGTACAAAGATTATCATACGGCCATGTCAGCATAAATGGGGTACTTGGAGCAAGAATGTGCTCATGTTTCACATTTGGGAGTTAGAAATATTTGCATTGTCATTTATCAGTTTGGAATGGCCCAAAGAGGACAGCGGTGTAGAGATGCACTATCAATTTCACGGTTCCCATTTCGTTATGATTCTTTAATTTTTATGATGCCGATGTAACAAACCTTCGAATGTGTTGGTTATAAATTTGTGTGAGCTCAAATTATTGGCTAGTTAATTAAAATTGATACCGGGTCAAATAACGGCGTGGAAGTCAGTGATTTGATGATTTGGATTTAATTGAATGGGGTTCGATTTATTTTTCAACCAGCCAAAGGCAAAGGTCTGCCTCCTCATCTGCAGGAGGTGGAGCTCAGGGAGGCCGGCCTTCTCGGTGTTGCTGCTGGAGGAGCTCGCTCCTGCGCGTCATCACGCAGAGCGTCGAGACCCATGATTTGGGGAGGATGGGGTCGTCGGGCTGGTCGTGATATCGGCCTATTGATGGGGTCGAGACGTTGGGTTGGCAGGCTAGGGAGGCTATGGTGTCAAGAGCTGCGGGTAGTTGCTCAGAGATTGAAGAAGAAGAATTATGCAGCCATGTGAGGTTGGGGAAAGAAATAAAGACTAATCGAATTTTTTTTCAAGCCCATAGAAAATAGTCAAGTTAGAAAAATAACCTAGTAATTAGAAGAAACAAACATGTAGGATTTATTTGCAGAAAACAGACACACCCTGGCGGAGTGACCAAAACGCTCGCGCTGGCAGCTTCACAATCTAGAATTCACGACCAAAACGCACATCCTAGACAACTTCATAGATTAAATTAGAATTTTTCTCTATTCCTTAATGGGAGTAGTAGCAGTGTCTCTCGTTCAATGAGTAGAAACGTATGATGACGTTACGTGGAGTAAGAATACTACACAGTTTATTTCTACCTCTAGGGCGAGCTCGATTCGCCTGATTATTAGACAAAACCTTCATGAACTTAACGTCCCGTAATTCTCGACGGAGGAGCACTTGGTTCGTCGTTAGTTTTCTGTCTAGTTTATCTTTCCTCGTTTATCTAAGATCGCTCATAGTGGGGAGTAACTTAAGTAGTAACATAAGGTACTTGCAATGCCAACTAGGCATTTTGATAACATGGCGTGTCATTTAATTAAGAGAGAGATGCTAGTGGTAACTAGCTATGTTACTGTAACATCACACTTTTCAAGATAAGATGAGTCTACAAGCTAATTAATATAGTCATGCATGATACTACTGATACATCTCCAACGTATCTATAATTTTTGATGCTTCATGCTTGTTTTTACACCATTTGCCTATTGTTTTGTTACACTTAGTGACATTTTTATACATTTTCCGGAACTAACCTATTAACGAAGTGCCACAGTGCCAGTTTCCTGTTTTCTGCTGTTTTTGTGTTTCAGAAGTGATACACAGGAAATATTCTCGGAATTGGACGAAACAAGTTCCTGAAGTCTTATTTCACCGGGGAGCTCCCAAACATCCGAAGACCTGACAGAGGGGGGCCACCAGGGCCCCACACAAGGGGGCGGCGCGGCCCAGCCCCTGGCCGCGCCACCCCCGTGTGAGGGGCCATGGCCCCTCCTCTGACAGCCCCCTTTCGCCTATAAGTACCCCCTGACGAGAAAAACCTAAGAGCCCGATCAGTTTTCCAGAATACATCGCGATCCGCCGCCGCCGTCGACCCGAAGATCGGGAGGGTCCAGAAGCTCTTCCCGGCACCCTGCCGGAGAGGGGAATCGCCACCGGAGGTCTTCTTCATCGCCATGCTTGCCTCCGGAGCGATGAGTGAGTAGTCTACCTTGGACTATGGGTCCATAGCAGTAGCTAGATGGTTGTCTTCTCCACCATGTGCTTCATGTTTAGATCTCATGAGCTGCCCTACATGATTGAGATCACCGTTATGTAATACTATGATGTTGGTTTGTTGGGATCCGATGAATATTGGTGTTTATGATTAAGTTGCTGTACTGAATTATATCTTTTGTTATCTCTATGTTGTTTATGATCTTGCATGCTCTCCGTTGTTAGTAGCTATCTTGGCCGAGTAGTTGCTAGTGACTCCAAGAGGGGGTATTTATGCTCGATAGTGGGTTCATGCCTCTATTTCACCTGGGGGAGTGACAGAAACCTCTAAGGTGGTAGATGTGCTGTTGCTACTAGGGAGAAAACAACATTCATATGCTCAAGGGCATATGCTTTGTTTACATTACACACTTTGCTTAATGCAATTATCTGTTGTTCGCAACTTAATACTTTTGGGGTGTTCGGATGATATCCCCGAGGGTGGATTATTAGTCATAGATGCAGTTGGATGGCGGTCTATGTATTTTGTTGTAATGCCCAGAGTGAATCTCATAGTGATCTTCTTGACATATCACGTTATCTTTATTCTATCAATTGCCCAACTGTAATTTGTTTACCCAGCATGTTATTTATCTATGGAGAGACACCACTAGTGAACTGTGGACCCCGGTTCTATTTTAATCATATTGCAATCACCTGCTTACTATTCCCGCACTGTTTACTTTACTAGCATTTTACTACTGTTTTCCACTCGATACACTCATCACCTTTGTTTCAAGCAAACCGGTGAGATTGACAACCTCATCGCAAGTTGGGAGCAAAGTATTTGTTTGTGTGTGTGCAGGTTCCACAAACACCTTCAGTCGTCACCGTCTCCCTTCTCCTGTTCGATATACCTTGGTTTCTTAACTGAGGGAAAACTTGCTGCTGCACTCATCATACCTTCCTCTTGGGGTTCCCAACGGGCTGGTCATCCACCACGCACAAGGACTGCCTGACGCTTTCATAGCCATCAGCAACTTTTTCTGGCGCCGTTGCCGGGGAAGGAAGAGAAGACTTCTGCGAGGGGAGTTCTTCGCACACACATCCATTGCTTTGTTATTTGTTTTGCTTTACTTTATTTTATTTTACCTGCATTGTTTTTTTTATCAAAAACCCAAAAAAAATTAGAATCCTTGGTAGTTGTTTTTACTTGTTTACTTTCGTTTTGCTGAAATGGGTACTCCTGAAAACACCAAGTTGTGTGACTTTGCTAGCACGAACAATAGTGATTTTATCTGCACTCCTATTGCACCACCTGTTCCTGCTACTACTTTTTATGAGATCAAGCCTGCTTTATTGAACCTTGTTATGAAAGAGCAATTTTCTGGTGCTAGTACTGAAGATGCTGCAGCTCATCTCAACAATTTTGTTGAGCTATGTGAGATGCAGAAATATAAAGATGTTGATAGTGATATTATTAAGCTCAAGTTGTTCCCTTTTTCTTTGAGAGGAAAGGCTAAAGATTGGTTGCTGTCTTTGACTAAGAATAGTATTGATTCATGGGCTAAGTGTAAGGATGCTTTTATTGGTAGATATTATCCTCCTGCTAAGATTATATCGTTGCGTAGCAATATTATGAAGTTTACTCAGTTTGATAATGAACATGTTGCTCAAGCTTGGGAAAGAATGAAATCTATGATTAAAAATTGCCCCACTCATGGACTGACTACTTGGATGATTATCCAAACTTTTTATGCAGGACTGAATTTTTCTTCAAGGAACCTACTTGATTCAGCTGCTGGAGGCACTTTTATGTCCCTTACCTTGGGCGCCGCATCAAAGCTACTCGACAACATGATGGTAAATTATTCTGAATGGCACACCGAGAGAGCTCCACAAGGTAAGAAGGTAAATTCTGTTGAGGAAACCTCTTCCTTGAGTGATAAGATTGATACAATTATGGCTATGCTTGCTAATGATAGGACTCATGTTGATCCTAATAATGTTCCTTTGGCCTCTCTGGTTGCTCAAGAAGAGCAAGTTGATGTGAATTTTATTAGAAACAACAATTTTAACAACAATACTTATAGGAACAATTTTGCTAGTAACAATTATAGGCCGTATCCTTCTACCAATGGTAATGGTTATGGTAACTCTTATGGAAACTCCTACAACAACACTAGGGCCGCGCCCTCCGAGCTTGAGGTAATGCTCAAGGACTTCATCGGTAAACAAACTGCTTTTAATAAGTCTGTTGAGGAAAAGTTAGGCAAAATTGATATTCTTGCTTCTAAAGTTGATAGCCTTGCTCATGATGTTGAACTTCTGAAACTAAAAGTGTTTCCTAATGATGTGAATGTGAGCAATATTGTTGCTGCCGCTAATGCTACCCAAGTTGGAATTGATAAAAATATTAGATTGTTAGCGGAATTGCATGCTAGGTGGGAAAGAGAAGATGAGATGGCTAGAGAGATGAAGGTATGTACTATTACTACCTCTAATGATGTTGCTCCTACTGATAGCAATCCTCTTACTTTGATTGGTGTAGAGAAAACTCCCACTCCTTGTGCTAAAAAGCCTACAACTGCCAAAACTTTTTCTCAAAAGAGTGCTGAAATTTTTCGGAGTGTGGGAGATGATAGCTCTATTTCCTTTAATGATTTTGATGTTGATGGCTGCAATATATCTGAAGTTATTTTGTTCTTGCAAAATCTTGCTTTGACTCCCAATGCTAGTTCTTTAAATATTGCTTTTACTAAGCATATCACCAATGCTCTTATAAAGATTAGGGATGAAAAGTTGAAGCAGAAAGCTTCTGTTCCCAAGAAGTTAGAAGATGGTTGGGAACCCATCATTGATATGCATGTTAATGGTTATGATTGCCATGCTTTATGTGATCTAGGTGCTAGTATTTCTATCATGCCTAGAAAGATTTATGACATGCTTGATTTGCCACCACTAGAAAAGTGTTATTTTGATGTTCCTATCGCTGATGTTGCTAAGAAGAAATCTTTGGGAAGGATTAATGATGTTCTTATTGTGGTTAACAATAACCTTGTTCCCGTTGATTTTCTTGTTATGGACGTTGAATGCCATGCTTCATGTCCTATTATTTTGGGAAGACCCTTTCTTCGAACTGTAGGTGCTATCATTGATATGAGGGAAGGCACTATCAAGTACCAATTCCCACTAAAGAAAGGTATGGAACACTTCCCTAGGAAAAGAAAGAAATTGCTTTTTGACTCTATTCTTAGAGCAAATTATGATCTTGATGCTTCATCTATTGATATTACTTGATTCGCAATTTTCTGCGCCTAGCTCAAAGGCGTTAAAGAAAAGCACTCTTGGGAGATAACCCATTGGTTACTTTTCAGTACTTTTTCTTTTTCTTGAGTCTTGGAAGTCATTACTACTGTAATGACCGCTCCTTATCTTGTTTATTTCGTTTTTGTGCCAAGAGAAGCCTCTAATTTGAGTGAGGTAAAGATTTGGGGTTATTGCTGTCCTGAAACTGTTTTTGGTGCTGCACCGTAAAAATTCGTGAAAATTCTCTGTATATCTTTTGGACCTGAAATTTCTTGTGCTCATGCCCCAGGTTATATCCAAACTTTTCTTAGTTGAACACTTTTTGATTTGAGCAACAGAAAATCCCTCAAAAATTCGTCCATTATCAGCTGTCCAGTTTTGACAGATTTCTGCCAATATTTGTTTTTGCCACTTTATCGCTTTCTTTTGAGTTCTTTTTGATCATGGAACTCTTGTGGAAGTTGCTACAGTAGTATATACTTTATATGTGGTAGTTTTGGGTTGAAACCTGAAGCTAAAAGAGGTTGAATATATTTTATGCTTACACTAATGTTGCTAATAGAATTGTGTTTAGTTTTGTATGAAGGAAGTTTTCAAGTGTAGGGATTGGAGAATGATGAGATGAGTTGAAGAATGGACAAAAGCTCAAGCTTGGGGATGCCCATGCATCACCCCAAGAAATATCCAAGAAGTACAAGCGTCAAAGCTTGGGGATGCCCCCAAGGCACCCCTTCTTCATCGGCAAAAATCAGGTCACCTTTCAAAACACTATATTTTTATTGCTTCATGCACTATGTGTTTTTCTTGGAGCGTCAGTTGTTTTAGTTTTCTTAGTTTGTTTAGTTTGTTTGTTTGCTGCAATAAATGGTTGGACCCCAACAAATTTCCTTTGGAGGAGATGTACTCGTTTTCATTTGCAAGAATGCTCTAGTTTTCACTCTTATTCAAAATCGAGCATTCTAGTTTTTCTGCTACTGCTTTTGGTTTTCGTTTTCGCCTTGATATGCGTTCAGATCTTGTCATATCTTTTCATCAAGGTGTATTTTTGCCTCTGATCTTTATTGGTTTTCATCAAAAGAGGTGTTTATAAATATTTCAAATGGTGTTGGAAAAGAGAAAAAGCTTTGTGCAAAATAGTGGTACAAGAAGGAGCTTGTGTAGACTGCGGCTTAGGCTTTTTCATGTCATGCTTGATGTCTTTTTGATAGTATGCTTAGTGGTTTTGCTGTAGCATGACTTGTCTCAAATAACTGAGATTGCTTAATGAGCCTTTGAAAAAATCATGCGTTGTTTTTATTGTATGGAAGCATTATTTTGGTTTTCTCCTTGATGCTTTATTTGGGTTGACTTGGCGCATGCTCACACATGTTAGACTCTTCCAAAGTCGCCATTAGCCTTCATGATCATTTAGTTTTTGACTTTTGATGCCATCGTATGCTTCTTTTAATGTCGCCTTGTCGCTTTGCATGATTATGGCCATTATTGCTCTCTTAGTTGGTCGCTCCCAGTCTTTTGCTAGCCCTCGCCTTGTACTGAGTATGAGCTCTACTCGTGCATCCAACTCCTAAAAGCCAAGTTTTCCATTGTGTCCACTATAAATTCCTATGCATGGTATTTGTAAGCCATTCCAAAGTAAAATTTTCGTGTGCTACCTTTCAAAAACCTTCAAAATACTTCTCGTTTTGTGACACTGTTTTCAGCTCATGGGGACGTAGTGGTCGGATTTGCTATCTTCCATATTGTTTATTCCAAAAAGAAAAGAAAAAAAGAAAAAAGAAAGAAAAAGGCACTCCTCTAAAGAATGTGAATGTTGGTGGGCACCCGATGGAATCGGTTAGCCATGGTATGTGAAAGGAAAAGGTGGGGAGGAGTGCCAAGTTTTATAAAAAGAGCACGAAGTGCCAATCTCTCTCTCAAAAACTTGCTTTATTTTTGCATGGAAGATAGTAAGAACCCCATTGCGAGTCGTTGACAAAGACAACCACCTCTCAAAATCAAGTTTTATCTCTGTTTTACAAATGAAAAGCTCTAGCACATGTTTAAATCACTGCTTCCCTCTGCGAAGGGCCTTTCTTTTACTTTTATGTTGAGTCACCACCTTCTTTCTTTATGCACCATTAAGAGAGCATAGTTGTCATTCTTAGTGTGATATGCATTGTCCTAAGGTTCATTGATTGACTCATATTTTGGTTTCACTTGTTCCTAAATTATTTGTATCTAGTCGCCCTCTTAAACTTTGAGGTGTCCTATGCATTTATGTTTTGCTCTCTTTGAAGGACAAGCTGAAAACCATTTGCATGTTTTCCTTATGATTTGAACACACGTTTGACTTTCATTGTTTCATTATCATGATCTTTTGTTTGTGTTCATTTGCATGTTTACAACATGGTTGCTAAGTTCTTATTGTCATGATTATATCTTCATGCCCATGTTTTAAGTTCTATTGATCCCAGTTCATCAATGCTTACATATATGATCAAGATTGTGTAGGTGCATGTCACCTCAAAAATTATTCTTTTGTTATCACTTACCTACTCGAGGACGAGCAGGAGTTAAGCTTGGGGATGCTTGATACGTCTCAAACGTATCTATACTTTTTGATGCTCCATGCTTTGTTTTACACCATTTGCCTATTGTTTTGTTACACTTAGTGACATTTTTATACATTTTCCGGAACTAACCTATTAACGAAGTGCCACAGTGCCAGTTTCCCGTTTTCTGCTGTTTTTGTGTTTCAGAAGTGATACACAGGAAATATTCTCGGAATTGGACGAAACAAGTTCCTGAAGTCTTATTTCACCGGGGAGCTCCCAAACATCCGAAGACCTGACAGAGGGGGCCACCAGGGCCCCACACACGGGGGCGGCGCGGCCCAGCCCCTGGCCGCGCCACCCCCGTGTGAGGGGCCGTGGCCCCTCCTCTGACAGCCCCCTTTCGCCTATAAGTACCCCCTGACGAGAAAAACCTAAGAGCCCGATCAGTTTTCCAGAATACATCGCGATCCGCCGCCGCCGTCGACCCGAAGATCGGGAGGGTCCAGAAGCTCTTCCCGGCACCCTGCCGGAGAGGGGAATCGCCACCGGAGGTCTTCTTCATCGCCATGCTTGCCTCCGGAGCGATGAGTGAGTAGTCTACCTTGGACTATGGGTCCATAGCAGTAGCTAGATGGTTGTCTTCTCCACCATGTGCTTCATGTTTAGATCTCATGAGCTGCCCTACATGATTGAGATCACCGTTATGTAATACTATGATGTTGGTTTGTTGGGATCCGATGAATATTGGTGTTTATGATTAAGTTGCTGTACTGAATTATATCTTTTGTTATCTCTATGTTGTTTATGATCTTGCATGCTCTCCGTTGTTAGTAGCTATCTTGGCCGAGTAGTTGCTAGTGACTCCAAGAGGGGGTATTTATGCTCGATAGTGGGTTCATGCCTCTATTTCACCTGGGGGAGTGACAGAAACCTCTAAGGTGGTAGATGTGCTGTTGCTACTAGGGAGAAAACAACATTCATATGCTCAAGGGCATATGCTTTGTTTACATTACACACTTTGCTTAATGCAATTATCTGTTGTTCGCAACTTAATACTTTTGGGGTGTTCGGATGATATCCCCGAGGGTGGATTATTAGTCATAGATGCAGTTGGATGGCGGTCTATGTATTTTGTTGTAATGCCCAGAGTGAATCTCATAGTGATCTTCTTGACATATCACGTTATCTTTATTCTATCAATTGCCCAACTGTAATTTGTTTACCCAGCATGTTATTTATCTATGGAGAGACACCACTAGTGAACTGTGGACCCCGGTTCTATTTTAATCATATTGCAATCACCTGCTTACTATTCCCGCACTGTTTACTTTACTAGCATTTTACTACTGTTTTCCACTCGATACACTCATCACCTTTGTTTCAAGCAAACCGGTGAGATTGACAACCTCATCGCAAGTTGGGAGCAAAGTATTTGTTTGTGTGTGTGCAGGTTCCACAAACACCTTCAGTCGTCACCGTCTCCCTTCTCCTGTTCGATATACCTTGGTTTCTTAACTGAGGGAAAACTTGCTGCTGCACTCATCATACCTTCCTCTTGGGGTTCCCAACGGGCTGGTCATCCACCACGCACAAGGACTGCCTGACGCTTTCATAGCCATCAGCAGTCTTCTCCACCATGTGCTTCATGTTTAGATCTCATGAGCTGCCCTACATGATTGAGATCACCGTTATGTAATTCTACATGTTTGGTTTGTTGGGATCCGATGAATATTGGTGTTATGATTGAGTTGCTATACTAAATATTATCTTTTGTTATCTCTGTGTTGTTTATGATCTTGCATGCTCTTCGTTGTTAGTAGCTATCTTCGCCGAGTAGTTGCTAGTGACTCCAAGAGGGGGTATTTATGCTGGATAGTGGGTTCATGCCTCTATTTAACCTGGGGGAGTGACAGAAACCTCTAAGGTTGTAGATGTGCTGTTGCTACTAGGGAGAAAACAACATTCATATGCTCAAGTGCATATGCTTTGTTTACATTACACACTTTGCTTAATGCAATTATCTGTTGTTCGCAACTTAATACTTGTGGAGTTCTCGGATTGATTCGCCACAAGTGGATTATTCGTTATAGATGCAGTTGGATGGCGGTCTATGTATTTTGTTGTAATGCCCAGAGTAAATCTCATAGTGATCTTCTTGACATATCACGTTTATCTTTATTCTATCAATTGCCTAACTGTAATTTGTTTACCCAGCATGTGTTATTTATCTTATGGAGAGACACCACTAGTGAACTGTGGACCCCGGACCTATTTCCATTATATTGCTATCACCTGTTTACTTTACTCGCACTGTTTACTTCACTCGCATACTTCTACTGTTTTCCACTCGATACGCTCATAACCTTTGTTTCAAGCAAACCGGTGAGATTGACAACCTCATCGTAAGTTGGGAACAAAATACTTGGTTGTGTGTGTGCAGGTTCCGTGTTGCAGCTAGCAAGCAAAGCTTGGACAAGGCGTCATATATGAATTGTCCGGAGCTGTCGCAAACTAGCAAGCATCACCTTCAGTCGTTATTGTCCCTTCTCTCCAAGAACGATAAACCTTGGTTTCTTAACTGAGAGAAAATGAGCTGCTATACTCATCACACCTTCCTCTTGGGGTTCCCAACGGGCTGGTTGTTCACCACGCACAAGGACCATCAACTGCATATTCCACGTCAACTTGGCATTAGCAGCCTCTTTTCTGGCGCCGTTGCCGAGGAGATTGGAAGACTTCTGCGAGGGGAGTTTTCGCACGCACATCCTTTACTTTGTTATTGTTTTGCTTTACTTTATTTATTTTACCTGCATCGTTTTATATCAAAAACCCAAAAAAATTAGAATCCTTGGTAGTTGTTATTTCTTTACTTCTAGTTTATTATGTTGATCCCTAAGTACGTTCTGGAGGACCTCTCAGTAGGTAGTGGTTCAATTATTGGAAAAAGTAATATTGAGGAGTTCTTTAATCACATTAGTATGCATGAGGAAGTTGAGGAGAAATCTTTGGTTGAGCTAGCTCCTAGTATTGAAGTTGCTTCTGCTTATTTGATTCACATGTTGGAAACTAGGTTTGCTAGTCTTAATCCTTTTACGCAATACATGTTCCTTAAGCTTCATGAAATTGAAGATCCTGAAAAGAAAGCTTTTATTTTGGAAACTTTGCGCTTAGAATTTAAAGATGTATGTTTTACCCAAGATAAACAAAAAAAGTTTATCGGCACTGACGGTTTAAAGTGCGGGCGTGCCAGTATACGATTGTATACAATTTAAATATGACAAACACAAAGAACACACAGTGAAAACTTGCAGTCTTTATTGATATTTGTAGAAAGCATACAAGTCTCGTTTTTAAATATTCCTTGTGTAACATCTGACATACATAAGACGATTGTATAATTCTTGACTCCTAGAGCCTCGAGAGGACTTCTAGTTAATTACATTCACGGATCTATATCCGTGAAAGACCTCCGATTATGCTGCATTCAATGGTCATCGTCCTCGTCAAACTCATAGCTCATATCTCATATCTCCACAGGAGTGTAATATGCAAATATCTATATAACTGCAACCAAATCAACAAATTATAGATGCTTTTCCCATCAGACTAGCAAATTCATATGAAGTCTTAGAATATGCGTTCGGCCTCGTCAGTCACGAACGGCATGCATCCTGCCTCGTCGGTCAAGATGTATATGTAGTTTTCGGCCTCGTCGGTCGCGGAATAGAATAAGCTGGACTGAAACTAAATATTGGATCACTAGCTCATGTGGATTGTGCCTCTATAAATTGTTGAGATTGGCCTTGCTTATTCCGGTGTAGATGGCCATAATTTTTATATTATCTATCACATGACGTATTTCTTCCATGAATAATTTGGAGATCATTCCATTCATATACAAGTGAGCTGGTGCACTAGTACTTTGGATATAGTCACAAAACGTTGTGAGTTGAACATCATGAACATTGCCAGCGGAGATACGAATCACGTAGAGCCAAAATGTCATGAACTTTGAAGATCTCATCGGCGGCAATATAAATCACGTGGAGCCGGTGTGACACCAATTTCCAAGATCAGATTGAGCAATATTCACGGCGGCGATATGAATCGCGTAGAGCCGAGATGTCATAAATTTTGAAGATCCCATCGGCGGCGATATGAATCGCGTAGAGCCGAGATGTTACGAATTTTGAAGATCCCATTGGCGGCGATAAATCGCGTAGAGCCGAAATATCACGAATTTTGAAGATCCCATCGGCGGCGATAAATCGCGTGGAGCCGGGATATCACGAATCTTGAAGATCTCATCGGCGGCGATATGAATCGCGTAGAGCCGGGATATCACGAATCTTGAAGATCCCATCGGCGGCGATAAATCGCGTAGAGCCGGGGCGACACCAATTTTCCAGATCATATCAAGCAATATCCACGGCGGCGATATAGATCACGTAGAGCCGAGAGACACCGCAAACTTGCAACGCAAATGAAATAGACAAGGAGAAAAATACTGATGCCGCATGCTACCTCCATGCTATTTACTTACCACGTGACGCCATCGATCTGAGCAACTTGAAGAAAGTCACCCAGTGGACGCTGGAAGGAGTGGCGAGCACCAGGCCTGGATTGGAATTGAGGTGTGTTCGTCGGCGAGATCTGATGTGCGTGGATGAAAGTGTGTGTATGTGGTAGTGAAGTGGACGTATAGGTGTATGTGTTATCAGTATCTCCAACCTCTTCAGCGATCGCACCAGTAGGCCTTTATATATTACCCGTCTACCGTGAGCCATGGATGGAGATAAAAAGATAAGGGTGATCAGCGCCGCCGTCGCGGTTGTTAGCCAGCGAGCCTCTTATCTTGGAGTTGTTCCACTCAACGAGGCACTTAGCCGTTTCCATTGGTAGGGTCCTGATACCTATATACGTATAGATATCCATATGTAATTTATACCTGGTTGGAGATCCATAGTTCAAACCACGCACATTTCAAGCTGACTAGCTAGCTGATATCGATAGAGTTGATGATATTTGAATACATTGCATTGCATGCAGCTGCTACTGTTCCATGCATATGCCACGGCTGATGTTTTCAATAGCCAAGGTCATTTGGATGAACAAAACTGTCATCTGATTCTTCTTTCTTTGCTCCCTTTTGATCACTAAATAATACTCAATAATTATGTCACCCAGATGTTATGCAGTGACTTACTACTAGGTTATAATTGCGCCACACGATAAAATACAATCGAACAATATCGTTATTGAAGCTAGAAAAGTTCTTAAACGTTTTAATAAACCCGGTTCACCTATAAAGGTTATTAGTACTAACGATGAAGGAGCCGAAATACCTATACCTAGCAAGCTCTTGGGATTATGTGAAGCTTTCGAAAATAATTTTGACTGGATCTGTCCCAAAAATCTTTTTTGTGATTTGAGTGAACCAAGGCGTGATCACAAAGGGTCTTCTAAAACTTATGTGGATGAAATACAATGCCTTATTGACAAGACTTCTGCAGTTGATCTTAATGCTCCTTCTGATGTTACTTGATTCGCAATTTTCTGCGCCTAGCTCAAAGGCGTTAAAGAAAAGCACTCTTGGGAGATAACCCAATGTTTTACTTTCAGTACTTCTTCTTTTATTTGAGTCTTGGAAGTCATTACTACTGTAATGACCACTCCTTATCTTGTTTATTTTGTTTTTGTGCCAAGAAAAGACTCTAATTCGAGTGAGGTAAAGATTTGGGGATGTTGCTGTCCTGAAACTGTTTTCGGTGCTGCACCGTAAAAATTCTTATAAATTCTCTGTATATCTTTTGGACCTGCGATTTCTTGTGCATATGCCCCAGGTTATATCCAAACTTTCGTTAGTTGAACACTTTTTGATTTGAGCAAAAGAAAACCCCTCAAAAATTCGTCCTTTGTCAGCTGATCTGTTTTGACAGATTTCTGCCAATATTTGTGTTTGCCGTTTTATCGCTTTCTTTTGAGTTCTTTTGATCATGGAACTTTTGGGGAAGTTGCTACAGTAGTATTTGCTATATATGTGGTGGTTTTGAGTTGAAACCTAAAGCAAAAAGAGGTTGATTATATGTTATGCCTACACTAATGTTGCTAATAGATTTGTGTTTAGTTTTGTATGAAGGAAGTTTTCAAGTGTAGGGATTGGAGAATGATGAGATGAGTTGAAGAATGGACAAAAGCTCAAGCTTGGGGATGCCCATGCATCACCCCAAGAAATATCGAAGAAGTACAAGCGTCAAAGCTTGGGGATGCCCATGAGGCACCCCTTCTTCATCGACAAAAATCAGGTCACCTTTCAAAACGCTATATTTTTATTGCTTCATGCACTATGTGTATTTCTTGGAGCGTCAGTTGTTTTAGTTTTCTTAGTCAGTTGTTTTAGTTTTCGCCTTGATTTGCGTTCAGACCTTGTCATATCTTTTCATCAAGGTGTATTTTTTGCCTCTGATCTTTATTGGTTTTCATCAAAAGAGGTGTTTATAAAAATTTCAAATGGTGTTGGAAAAGAGAAAAAGCTTTATGCAAAAAAGTGGTACAAGAAGGAGCTTGTGTAGACTGCAGCTTATGCTTTTTCATGTCATGCTTGATGTCTTTTTGATAGTATGCTTAGTGGTTTTGCTGTATAATGACTTGTCTCAAATAACTGAGATTGCTTAATGAGCCTTTTGAAAAAATCATGCGTTGTTTTTTATTGTATGGAAGCATTATTTTGGTTTTCTCCTTGATACTTTATTTGGGTTGACTTGGCGCATGCTCACACATGTTAGACTCTTACAAAGTTGCCATTAGCATCTATGATCATTTAGTTTTTGACTTTTGATGCCATCTTATGCTTCTTTTAATGTCGCTTTGTCGCTTTGCATGATTATGGCCATTATTGCTCTCTTAGTTGGTCGCTCCCAGTCTTTTGCTAGCCCTCGCCTTGTACTGAGTATGAGCTCTACTCGTGCATCCAACTCCTAAAAGCCTAAGTTTTCCAAAGTGTCCACCATACATACCTACTAGCAATTTGCTATTCCAAGTAAATTTGACTTGTTTTTATTTTCTCTTCAAATTAAACTCTTACCAGTGTTATGCGAAATTCGGTCAGTAAAGCTCTCACGAACCGGAAGGCACACTTTACTTTTTCCTGTTCTTAAAAATTTGACATTGTGGTCTCTTATGTTGAGTTGTTATGCTTGCAAGTTGTAAGTTGGAGACTAGCCCAGCCATGCAGTCATGGGCAAGCTTTCAACATTGCACTTCTTATTTGAGTTGATATCGTGATCTTTTGTTTATGGATGCTCGCGGTGTGAAATGAATTGGGAATCTTGTGGGGATCATGGAGTTTGTATATGTGTTAGGGAAACGTCGGGCCGCTAATCTAAGCCATGCATAATTCATGGTGGAAATTTGCAACATATCCATGGTGAACATTCGACGATGCATCTCACAATAAAAAGCTAAACAAATGTTAAATAAAAGAGATATCGAGGTGTTCATTGTCTGCTTGTCCTGTCATTTTGATGTGGGCTTGTTCCATATCATCGGGCACGGAGGTACCCCATTGGCGGTTCTCAATGATATGCATATATTTACAATGACAAGAGCCTTGCTTGGGACTCTAAGTAAAGTAGCATGAGGTTTGGGTACTCGTATTCACGGGACACGAGGTTTTCAACTTATGATTTGTCAAGCATATGCATCATAATTGTTCTCGCATTAACTTTAACCATTCAAGATGCTTATGATGGGGGCAATGAGAGCTCAAAGCCGGTAAGTACCATAATTTTTGAAGATTATAAAACTTGTAATCACTGCTTCCCTCTGCGAAGGGCCTTTCTTCTACTTTTATGTTGAGTCACCACCTTCTATCTTTATGCACCATTAAGAGAGCATAGTTGTCATTCTTAGTATAATGTGCATTGTCCCAAAGTTTTCATTGATTGATTCATATTGTTGGTTTCACTTGTTCTCAAATTATTTGTATCTAGTCGCCCTCTTAAACTTAAAGGTGTCCTATGCATTTATGTTTTGCTCTCTTTGAAGGACAAGCTGAAAACCATTTGTATGTTTTTCCTTATGATTTGAACACACGTTTGACTTTCATTGTTTCATTTTCATGATCTTTTGTTTGTATTCATTTGCATGTTTACAACATGGTTGCTAAGTTCTTATTGTCAAGATTATATCTTTCATGCCCATGTTTTAAGTTCTTATGATCCCAGCTCACAAATGCTTACATATATGATCAAGATTGTGTAGGTGCATGTCACCTCAAAAATTATTCTTTTGTTATCACTTACCTACTCGAGGACGAGCAGGAGTTAAGCTTGGGGATGCTTGATACGTCTCCAACGTATCTATAATTTTTTATGCTCCATGCTTGCTTTTACACCATTTGCCTACTGTTTCGTTACACTTCGTGGCACTTTTATGCATTTTCCGGAACTAACCTATTAACAAGTCGCCACAGTGCCAGTTCCTGTTTTCTGCTGTTTTTGTGTTTCAGAAGTGATACACAGGAAATATTCTCGGAATTGGATGAAACAAGTTCCTGAAGTCTTATTTTGTCCGGGAGCTTCCAGACATCGCCCCTTCGCCTATAAAGACCCCCCGACGGGAAAGACCTAAGTACCCGATCACTTTTCCAGAACACATCGCGATCCGCCGCCGTCGTCGACCCGAAGATCGGGAGGGTCCAGAAGCTCTTCCCGGCACCCTGCCGGAGAGGGGAATCGCCACCGGAGGTCTTCTTCATCGCCATGCTTGCCTCCGGAGCGATGAGTGAGTAGTCTACCTTGGACTATGGGTCCATAGCAGTAGCTAGATGGTTGTCTTCGCCACCATGTGCTTCATGTTTAGATCTCATGAGCTGCCCTACATGATTGAGATCACCGTTATGTAATTCTACATGTTTGGTTTGTTGGGATTCGATGAATATTGGTGTTATGATTGAGTTGCTATACTAAATATTATCTTTTGTTATCTCTATGTTGTTTATGATCTTGCATGCTCTCCGTTGTTAGTAGCTATCTTGGCCGAGTAGTTGCTAGTGACTCCAAGAGGGGGTATTTATGCTCGATAGTGGGTTCATGCCTCTATTTAACCTGGGGGAGTGACATAAACCTCTAAGGTTGTAGATGTGCTGTTGCTACTAGGGAGAAAACAACATTCATATGCTCAAGGGCATATGCTTTGTTTACATTACACACTTTGCTTAATGTAATTATCTGTTGTTCGCAACTTAATACTTGTAGAGTTCTCGGATTGATTCACCACAAGTGGATTATTAGTCATAGATGCAGTTGGATGGTGGTCTATGTATTTTGTTGTAATGCCCAGAGTAAATCTCATAGTGATCTTCTTGACATATCACGTTTATCTTTATTCTATCAATTGCCCAACTGTAATTTGTTTACCCAGCATGTGTTATTTATCTTATGGAGAGACACCACTAGTGAACTGTGGACCCCGGTCCTATTTCCATCATATTGCTATCACTTGTTTACTTTACTCGCACTGTTTACTTTACTCGCATACTTCTACTGTTTTCCACTCGATACGCTCATAACCTTTGTTTCAAGCAAACCGGTGAGATTGACAACCTCATCGTAAGTTGGGAACAAAGTACTTGGTTGTGTGTGTGCAGGTTCCGCGTTACAGCTAGCAAGCAAAGCTTGGACGAGGCACCATATATGAATTGTCCGGAGCTGTCGCAAACTAGCAAGCATCACCTTCAGTCGTTATTGTCCCTTCTCTCCAAGAACGATAAACCTTGGTTTCTTAACTGAGAGAAAACGAGCTGCTATACTCATCACACCTTCCTCTTGGGGTTCCCAACGGGCTGGTTGTTCACAACGCATAAGGACCATCAACTGCATATTCCACGTCAACTTGGCATTAACAACTACCCTTATGTTACTATGCACTATAGAGGTGGTAACATAGGCTAGTAATATATATATGTTACTAGTCTAAGTTACTCCCCACTATGAGTAGTCTAATGCATCGTACGCCGGTATAATTCCACAAATCGACGAAAGTCCATTTTTGCTGGTGTTTTTTGCCCTGGTGTTTTTTGCGTGCACGGTGAAATGGCCGTTGAAATACTCAGGGCTAGGGAAGTTAAAAGAGTAGGAAAGAGTGAATGGTGAAAGCGGGACTGAAAAAACATTTGGGAGAACCTACGGAAGCGGTGCCCATGGTGGCGAACTGGCGACATGCCCATAGTATGGCAAAATGCCGATCTCTTCTCCTGATCCTCGTCTTCTAATCCAGTAATCCCTTCCCAATCTGATCTCTCCTGCCGTTTCTTTTCCCTGGCCTTCTTCATCACCTCGATATGTTCTTCCCAAGAATAATCCCCTTTTTCCCTAATAAGCCACCTTTCAGAAATCCCCAATTTCTTCTTTGTTTTTCGATCTGAGCTTCTTTAATCCGCTTTCTGGTGCGCTTGATCTGCTTTCTAGTGCAAATAATCGTCGATTTCCTCGATCCGACCCCGGTTTCCCTGATCCGCTTTCTGGTGCGCTGCCTTGACTGCCGTTGCTTTGCCCGCCAGGTGGGTGAGCACCTTCGCCATCGCCACAGCCATCGAGCGCATCAAGCTATCAGCCGTCAGCCATCAGCCATCCCACTGCTGGACCTACTCCAGGGCTCCTCAAAAATCATGAAGGCTACGGGCTACAATTGCCAAGGTATGGGAAAGGATCTTCTTAGTCCAAAAATGTGTTACCTTGCGAAGATGATCAACTCCACGAAGCCCCAGGTAACTTTTGTCTCTGAAATTAAATCTTCCAAAGTTAAACCATCTGATCTTGTTAATAGATTTAGCATGTGTGAAAGTATTATAGTGCCTTCCCAACGTCGCTCTGGTGGGCTTTGGCTTATGTGGACTGATGAACTTCAAGTTTCTATTCATAATGCTGGTTTCCATGTGATCTTAGCTACTTGTGTTAATAGTACTAGTAATTTGAAATTCGGGCTTGTTTGTATTTATGGAGATCCCTACCATCGTCAGACTAGCCAGATCTGGGAGCAAGTTGCTTCTTTTGTGTATGACAACCATAACTTGCCTATGCTTTGCATCGGTGATATGAATGAAATCTTGTATGATATGGACAAGAATTCCTCTAACGTGAATCGATCTCGCATGAATGCCTTCCGATCTTTAATCAAACAATGTGGGTTCTTTGATCTTGGATTTAGTGGACCGGCTTACACTTGGACTAACAAGCGCTTCTCCTCAAAACCCACTTTCGAAAGACTAGATAGATGCTTGGTGAATGCTGAATGGTGTGCTTCTTATCCGGTTTCTAATGTGTATAACATGCCTATCATTCATAGTCTTAGTGATCATGCTGCAATTCTTTTATCCGCCGATGGTCCTGTTCGTAGAATTAAACGTTCTTTTAAATTTGAAAATTGGTGGATCAGAGAACAAGATTTCCAAGATCGTGCTAAATCTGCTTGGCTCTCTACTATGAACAAGCCTTTTTCATCCAGGACTAACCATCTTGCAGGTACACTAAAGATTTGGTGTAAAAAGAAAAAACCTTTGCACCAGGAGCTAAATAATTTAGAAGACTAGATCAAACAAATTCAAATGCAGCCACCAGCCAACCAAGACCACAATCTGGAGGCATCTCTAGTCACAAGGTATGAACAAACTATGACTAAACTGACAGATTCTTACATGCAGAGAGCAAAGAAGCAATGGATTAAGGATGGGGACCGAAATACTTCCTTCTTCCATCATGCTATTGTCAAAAGAAGAAGAAGAAACACCATTGTCTCTGTCCAAGATAAAAATAATGTGATGGAATTCATGCCGGAAAAAATCAGTAGTACTTTTGTCAATTACTTTAGATCTATTTTTGCCTCTACAAATGCTAATAATGGCAGGCCTTTTCTTGGAACACAACTTCCCCAAGATAATCAAGACTATACTTACACCATCCCAGACATCCAGGAGATTCTGAACACGCTCAAAGAAATGAAAAGGAACGCTTCGCCTGGACCGGATGGCTTCAATGTTGAATTCTACTTGGCGACTTGGACTTGGATTGGACAAGATGTGGCGCAACTTGTAAGGAACTTCTTCCAAACAGGTATTATGCCATCACATATTAATGATACTCATATTGCTCTAATTCCAAAAAAATTGGTTCCTTTGGTTCCGGCAGATTACAGGCCCATTAGCTTGTGTAATGTTATATATAAAATCATTGCAAAGTGCCTAGCAAATAGACTTAAGCCCCATTTGCCGGACTATATTCATCCTTCTCAGCAGGCTTTCAAAGAAGGGAGGCGTATAAGTAACAACATTATTATTGCTCAGGAGATAACTCACTCTTTCACATTAAGCTCTTGGCATAATAAATCCTTCATGTTAAAAATTGATCTTGCTAAGGCCTTTGACAGAGTAGAGTGGAGTTTTATAGTTGCAGCGCTTGCACGTAAAGGATTGCATGGACATTTCATTAATTTAATCCACTCATGCATATCCTCGCCGACTTTTTCCGTAGTCATTAATGGTCAACCGTTTGCAACTTTCCGTGGGCACAGAGGTATCAGACAAGGCTGTCCCCTTTCTCCGTACTTGTTTGTCCTAGCAATTAATGAACTTTCTATATCACTGCAAAATGCCATGTCAGCTAACAGTTTTACAGGTATAACTTTGGGACCAAACTGTCCTCCGATCCACTTGCTCCTTTTTGCAGATGACCTTCTAATCTGTGGACAAGCATCATCACAGGAAGCTACCCGTATGAAAAATATTTTGTAGGAATTCTGCGCAAGATCCAGACAAACGCCTATCTGGAGCAAATCTGGAATAATCTACAGCAAGAATGTTCCTCCGGATGTGAAACAAGCTATTTCTCACATTTTCCCTATGCCAGATATAGACAACAACTTTACCCACCTTGGTCATCCTCTCATCTTACCTGCAAAGGACAGAACTTCGGCCTACAATTTTGTGTTTGAAAATTTTAGATCAAAACTCAGCACTTACAAGGCCGATAAGCTTTCACATGCTGCAAGACTTGAGCTTATAAAATCTGTTTTCGCCTCCATTCCAGTTTATTACATGTCTAACATCCTATTTTCTAAGAAATTCATTGCTAAACTTACTTCCATAATCAGGAACTTTTGGCGGACAGGTGTTTGGGAAGAAACAAATTCGAAAAGCCTATGCCTTCGAGCTTGGAAGGACATCTGTACTCGAAAAGATGAAGGGGGGCTAGGCATAAGAAATCTCCAAGCTATGAATCAGGCTCTAATTCTCATGGCTGCATGGAGAATTACTGATCAACCGAGCGACTTTCTACATGCAGTTCTTAAATCCAAGTATTTCCTGAACTACTCAATTTGGCGACCAAGTTCAAATGTGCCAAAATCGGCCTTCTGGGCATCCATCATAAAGGTACTCCCTATCCTTAAGGCACATTCTTTCTACCAGATAACACAGGGGCAAATTTCGATCTGGAGCTTGATACGTCTCCAACGTATCTATAATGTTTGATGCTCCATGCTTGTTTTTACACCATTTGCCTAATGTTTCGTTACACTTCGTGGCACTTTTATGCATTTTCCGAAACTAACCTATTAACGAGTTGCCACAGTGCCAGTTCCCTGTTTTTTGCTGTTTTTGTGTTTCAGAAGTGATACACAGGAAATATTCTCGGAATTGGACAAAACAAGTTCCTGAAGTCTTATTTTACCCGGAAGCTTCCAGAGATCCGAAGGAGAGTAGGAAGGGGGCCACCAGGGCCCCACACGCCAGGCTGGCGTGGCCAGGGGCCTGGCCGCGCCGCCATGGTGTGAGGGCGCCTGGCCCCTCCTCTGACATCGCCCCTTCGCCTATAAAGACCCCCCGACGGAAAAAACCTAAGTACCCGATCACTTTTCTAGAACACATCGCGATCCACCACCGTCGTCGACCCAAAGATCGGGAGGGTCCAGAAGCTCTTCCCGGCACCCTGCCGGAGAGGTGAATCGCCACCAGAGGTCTTCTTCATCGCCATGCTTGCCTCCGGAGCGATGAGTGAGTAGTCTACCTTGGACTATGGGTCCATAGCAGTAGCTAGATGGTTGTCTTCTCCACCATGTGCTTCATGTTTAGATCTCATGAGCTGCCCTACATGATTGAGATCACCGTTATGTAATTCTACATGTTTGGTTTGTTGGGATCCGATGAATATTGGTGTTTATGATTAAGTTGTTGTACTGAATATTATCTTTTGTTATCTCTATGTTGTTTATGATCTTGCATGCTCTCCGTTGTTAGTAGCTATCTTGGCCGAGTAGTTGCTAGTGACTCCAAGAGGGGGTATTTATGCTCGATAGTGGGTTCATGCCTCTATTTAACCTGGGGGAGTGACAGAAACCTCTAAGGTTGTAGATGTGTTGTTGCTACTAGGGAGAAAACAACATTCATATGCTCAAGGGCATATGCTTTGTTTACATTACACACTTTGCTTAATGCAATTATCTGTTGTTCGCAACTTAATACTTGTGGAGTTCTCGGATTGATTCGCCACAAGTGGATTATTAGTCATAGATGCAGTTGGATGGCGGTCTATGTATTTTGTTGTAATGCCCAGAGTAAATCTCATAGTGATCTTCTTGACATATCACGTTTATCTTTATTCTATCAATTGCCCAACTGTAATTTGTTTACCCAGTATGCGTTATTTATCTTATGGAGAGACACCACTAGTGAACTGTGGATCCCGGTCCTATTTCCATCATATTGCTATCACCTGTTTACTTTACTCGCACTGTTTACTTTACTCGCATACTCTATTGTTTTCCACTCGATACGCTCATAACCTTTGTTTCAAGCAAACCGGTGAGATTGACAACCTCATCGCAAGTTGGGAACGAAGTACTTGGTTGTGTTGTGTGCAGGTTCCACGTTGCAGCTAGCAAGCAAAGCTTGGACGAGGCGCCATATATAAATTGTCTGAAGCTATCGCAAGCTATCAAGCATCACCTTCAGTCGTTTGTCTCTCCTCTCCAAGAATGATAAACCTTGGTTTCTTAACTGAGGGAAAACTAGTGCTATACTCATCATACCTTCCTCTTGGGGTTCCCAACTGGCTGGTCATTCACCACGCACAAGGAATCTTCTGGTGCCATCACCCACGCGCCAGCAGCTAATTTTTTGGCGCCGTTGCCGGGGAGGAAGTAGAAGACTTCTGCGAGGGGAGTTTCCGCACGCACATCCTTTACTTTGTTATTGTTTTGCTTTACTTTATTTATTTTACCTGCATCGTTTTTATATCAAAAACCCAAAAAAATTAGAATCCTTGGTAGTTGTTTTTACTTGTTTACTTTTGTTTTGCTGAAATGGCCAATCCTGAAAACACCAAGTTGTGTGACTTTACTAGCACAAACAATAGTGATTTTATCTGCACTCCTATTGCACCACCTGCTATTGCTGCAAACTTTTATGAGATTAAGCCTGCTTTGTTGAACCTTGTTATGAAAGAGCAATTCTTTGGTGCTAGTACTGAAGATGCTGTAGCTCATCTCAACAATTTTGTTGAGCTATGTGAGATGCAGAAATATAAGGTTAATGATAGTGATATTATTAAGCTCAAGTTGTTTCCTTTTTCTTTGAGAGGAAAAGCTAAAGATTGGTTGCTGTCTTTGACTAAGAATAGTATTGATTCATGGGCTAACTGTAAGGATGCTTTTATTGGTAGATACTATCCTCCTGCTAAGATTATATCTTTGCGTAGCAATATTATAAAATTTACTCAGTTTGATAATGAACATGTTGCTCAAGCTTGGGAAAGAATGAAATCTATGATAAAGAATTGCCCCACTCATGGACTGACTACTTGGATGATTATCCAAACTTTTTATGCAGGACTGAATTTTTCTTCAAGGAACCTACTTGATTCAGCTGCTGGAGGCACTTTTATGTCCCTTACCTTGGGCACCGCAACAAAGCTACTCGACAATATGATGGTAAATTATTCCGAATGGCACACCGAGAGAGCTCCACAAGGTAAGAAGGTAAATTCTGTTGAGGAAACCTCTTCCTTGAATGATAAGATTGATACCATTATGGCTATGCTTGCTAATGATAGGACTCTTGTTGATCCTAATAATGTTCCTTTGGACTCTCTGGTTGCTCAAGAAGAGCATGTTGATGTGAATTTCATTAGAAACAATAATTTTAACAACAATGCTTATAGGAACAATTTTGCTAGTAACAATTATAGGCCGTATCCTTCTACCAATGGTAATGGTTATGGTAACTCTTATGGTAATTCCTACAACAACACTAGGGCCGCGCCCTCCTAGCTTGAGGTAATGCTCAAGGACTTCATCGGTAAGCAAACTGCTTTTAACAAGTCTGTTGAGGAAAAGTTAGGCAAAATTGATATTCTTGCTTCTAAAGTTGATAGCCTTGCTCATGATGTTGAACTTCTGAAATTAAAAGTGTTGCCTAATGATGCGAAAGAGAACAATGTTTTTGCTACCGCTAATGCTATTCAAGTTGGAATTGATGAAAATATTAGATTGTTAGCGGAATTGCATGCCAGGTGGGAAAGAGAAGATGAGATGGCTAGAGAGATGAAGGTATGTACCATTACTACCTCTAATGATGTTGCTCCTAATGCTAGAAATCCTCTTACTTTGATTGGTGTAGAGAAAACTCCCACTCCTTGTGTTAAAAAGCCTAAAACTGCCAAAACTTTTTCTCAAAAGAGTGCTGAAATTTTTCGGAGTATAGGAGATGATAGCTCTACTTATTTTAATGATTTTGATGTTGATGGCTACAATATATCTGAAGTAATTTTGTTCTTGCAAAAGTTTGCTTTGACTCCCAATGCTAGTTCTCTAAATATTGCTTTTACTAAGCATATTACCAATGCTCTCATAAAAATTAGGGATGAAAAGTTGAAGCAAAAAGCCTCTGTTCCCAAGAAGTTAGAAGATGGTTGGGAACCCATCATTGATATGCATGTTAATGGTTTTGATTGCCATGCTTTATGTGATCTAGGTGCTAGTATTTCTATCATGCCTAGAAAGATTTATGACATGCTTGATTTACCACCGCTTAAAAAATGTTATTTTGATGTTCCTATTGCTGATGTTGCTAAGAAGAAACCTTTGGGAAGAATTAATGATGTTCTTATTGTGGTTAACAATAACCTTGTTCCCGTTGATTTTCTTGTTATGGACGTTGAATGCCATGCTTCATGTCCTATTATTTTGGGAAGACCATTTCTTCGAACTGTAGGTGCTATCATTGATATGAGGGAAGGCACTATCAAATATCAATTCCCACTAAAGAAAGGTATGGAACACTTCCCTAGGAAAATAAAGAAATTGCTTTTTGACTCTATTCTTAGAGCAAATTATGAGCTTGATGCTTCATCACTTGATATTACTTGATTCGCAATTTTCTGCGCCTAACTCAAAGGCGTTAAAGAAAAGCACTCTTGGGAGATAACCCAATGTTTTATTTTCAGTACTTTTTATTTTATTTGAGTCTTGAAATTCATTACTACTGTAATGACCGCTCCTTATCTTGTTTATTTTGTTTTTGTACCAAGAGAAGCCTCTAATTTGAGTGAGGTAAAGATTTGGGGATGTTGCTGTCCTGAAACTGTTTTTGGTGCTGCACCGTAAATATTCGTATAAATTCTCTGTATATCTTTTGGACCTGCGATTTCTTGTGCATATGCCCCAGGTTATATCCAAACTTTTGTTAGTTGAACACTTTTTGATTTGAGCAACAGAAAACCCCTCAAAAATTCGACCTTTGTCAGCTGTTCAGTTTTGACAGATTTCTGCCAATATTTGTGTTTGCCACTTTATCGCTTTCTTTTGAGTTCTTTTGATCACGGAACTTTTGGAGAAGTTGCTACAGTAGTATTTGCTATATATGTGGTGGTTTTGAGTTGAAACCTGAAGCAAAAAGAGGGTTGATTATATGTTATGCTTGCACTAATGTTGCTAATAGAATTGTGTTTAGTTTTGTATGAAGGAAGTTTTCAAGTGTAGGGATTGGAGAATGATGAGATGAGTTGAAGAATGGACAAAACTCAAGCTTGGGGATGCCCATGCATCACCCCAAGATATATCCAAGAAGTACAAGCATCAAAGCTTGGGGATGCCCCCGAGGCACCCCTTCTTCATCGGCAAAAATTAGGTCACCTTTCAAGACGCTATATTTTTATTGCTTCATGCACTATGTGTTTTTCTTGGAGCGTCAGTTGTTTTAGTTTTCTTAGTTTGTTTAGTTTGTTTGTTTTCTGCAATAAATGGTTGGACCCCAACAAATTTCCTTTGGAGAAGTTGCCTTGCTTTTCATTTGCCAAGAACACTCCGTTTTCATTCTTACAATTTCACCGGCTGTTCTTCTTTTTCTGCTACTGCTTTTGGTTTTCGTTTTCGCCTTGATTTGTGTTCAGACCTTGTCATATCTTTTCATCAAGGTGTATTTTTGCCTCTGATCTTTATTGGTTTTCATCAAAAGAGGTGTTCAAAAAAAAATTCAAATGGTGTTGGAAAAGAGAAAAAGCTTTGTGCAAAAAAGTGGTACAAGAAGGAGCTTGTGTAGACTGCGGCTTAGGCTTTTTCATGTCATGCTTGATGTCTTTTTGATAGTATGCTTAGTGGTTTTGCTGTAGCATGACTTGTTTCAAATAACTGAGATTGCGTAATGAGCCTTCGAAAAAATCATGCGTTGTTTTTATTGTATGGAAGCATTATTTTGGTTTTCTCCTTGATGCTTTATTTGGGTTGACTTGGCGCATGCTCACACATGTTAGACTCTTACAAAGTCGCCAATAGCCTTCATGATCATTTAGTTTTTGACTTTTGATGCCATCTTATGCTTCTTTTAATGTCGCTTTGCCGCTTTGCATGATTATGGCCATTATTGCTCTCTTAGTTGGTCGCTCCCAGTCTTTTGCTAGCCCTCGCCTTGTACTGAGTATGAGCTCTACTCGTGCATCCAACTCCTAAAAGCCAAAGTTTTCCAAAGTGTCCACCATACATACCTACTAGCAATTTGCTATTCCAAGTAAATTTGACTTGCTTTTATTTTCTCTTTAAATTAAACTCTTACCAGTGTTATGCGAAATTCGGTCAGTAAAGCTCTCACGAACCGGAAGGCACACATTACTTTTTCCTGTTCTTAAAAATTTGACATTGTGGTCTCTTATGTTGAGTTGTTATGCTTGCAAGTTGTAAGTTGGAGACTAGCCCAGCCATGCAGTCATGGGCAAGCTTTCAACATTGCACTTCTTATTTGAGTTGATATCGTGATCTTTTGTTTATGGATGCCCGCTGACGAGGGTTAACTCGACAAATGTCCTAGATGAAGGACTTAGGATCGGGGAGATAGGGCGTTGGATGAACTCGAAGGTGAAGTTAGTCGAAATAGGTGTGTATCGAAAGTAAACTTGGGTGTTCAACCTGGCTTGCTTTCAATCTGCCCTACACCGTCCCCTCCTGACCCCTATATATAGGTGGCCAGGTCTCGAGGATCGGGTAGGGTCCGATACAGATTACAAATATCGACATACGGTAATAACTCGTATTCGACTATCATTACAATTGGGCTTATCCAAACGGGCCTCAGGGGTACTCAACTAACGGGCTCTATTAACTATACCCTTGTCAGTAGTCCCTGAGATTCTACCAGAATTGTAGATTCAGGTTGAATCTCTAATCTTCAAATCTTCGACTTGATCAATTCTTCAACTTCTTCAAATCTTCGACTTTAGTATTTTTGACTTATTTTTACTATATTCTTTCGCAAGGGGTTTTGATGAGCAAGCCTGACAACTCTGACGGATCAAGAGGTCAGTTAACTGCCAGAACAGATACTTGTCACCTACTTCAAATTCAATCCCCTTGGACTTGAATTCGGGATACCGGTCAAATCCATTCTTTTGCCGCATTTAGGACTTACAAAGAATGAATCCCAGTGGTTCTCAAGGTACCCAGTGCGTCCACCAGGATTTTCTTTGCGTCGTAGACACGGATACATACCAGCAGAGCGCATCCATGTGCGTATACCAGGCCACACAGGACGGATCCCGGGGTCTTACCTTCGTGATAAATCACGGCATTCGAGTTTCGTTGCGATAACGCAACTCGAGAATCTTATGTCGCAGTCAAATTTCGACTGAAAATATTCGGGTTGCTGCAACCATAAAACTCGCTCCCGATGGGAGTAATCTCTAATCTTCAATTTGTTGACTACGTAGTCGAAGTTTTGTATGCTTATCCTTCTGCATCTTCAATATTGATCATCTCATCGTTATCGGGTGCGCGCTCAGCGCTCCCGATGGGAGTAGCCCCCGAGGCTATGTTTGGCGACTTGTAGTCAAGCATAGGCTCAAAGTTCAGCTCTTCTTTCTTATGTGGACCTCTTATTATTTGACGAGCCCCCGAGTCCAAGTCGAGGTTTTCATATCGCATAATCTCTCCCCCTTTTTTTCCCTCTTCTTTGATTTTATCGTCTGCTGTGCGCAGAATTTAACTCCTGTTGTAAATTATGTTCACGGGCTTTGCTATAGCCCAAAGGCCCAATAGTATGTGCTTATAAATAAAGCGCCTACTGATTAAGGTAAGAAACCCTAATCAGACTCCTCCTCCGCCGCATCATCTTCTTCCTCCATCTAGGGTTTTTGCGAGGTTTTGCTGTTGGGCTCATGGCTGATGCTCAAGGTTCTCGTCTGACCCTTGGCTCCCCGGTAGCCCCACGAGGTCGGGGTCGCCCTCGTGGAAGTAAGATCAAGAAGACCACGCCGGCCGCCGCAGGAACTTCTTCTGATGTTCCGGCCAAGCGTCGTCCTGGCCGCCCTCCTGGTAGCAAGAACAAGCCCAAGGTGACCAGCGCCACTTCAGGCCCTGCTGCTCCTCCTTCTGCTGCGCCTGCCACTCCCACTGCTCCTCCTCAAATCTTCTCCTTCCTCTGCATTGCCATGGCGCAGTGCCGTGAGATTCAGCGACTACCGCTGAATTTTACGAAGTTTATGGATGGCCGCGAACTGCGAGAAGCTGTTCTCCATGAACAATCTGGCGGTGGCATCCCATACGAGGTGGAGGTATGGTACGATGGCAACGGCGAGCAGTACTTCAGGGGTGGCTGGTCGCAGTTTGTGGAGGACCATGACATCCGTCAAGGTTTCTTCATGGCCTTCGACTTCCATATCGGGACGTCGAAGTTCGACGTGAAGATCTTCGATGGCACTCTTTGCCAAAAGGAGTACGAAGCTTGAAGTCTATTTCCATTAGGACTGCGTTTTTTTATGTAATTTCTTTTTATCATGTCCTTACTACCATGCTTGTCTGTAATGAATATTGTCCAAGTACTCGATGTCTTTTGCTAGTACCATGAGAACAAGTTATGTTCTGAGGTATGTTTTCCATATATTGGGCTCTTTGCGAACCAACAAAGGTAGGAATAATATCGGGTTCTTCTTATGAACCAATATTCATCGGGTTGTCTAAACAACCTTATAATAAGGAAAAAACCTTCATCTTGTCATAATAATATTTTTTGTACGACCCAGGGGTTGAAGCCCCCGAGCGGAGAAGTAACACAAGAATCGTACAATTTTGTCGAGTTCAACCCAAAGAACCCGACCTGTGGCCTCATGTTCTGGGTTCAGAAGGCTAACTCGAATATATTGATACCTCTATATTTAGTCTACGCGTAAAAACGTCGTAGCTGTTCTGCATTCCACGGGTTGCTTTCGTCCTTCCCAGTCTTCTTGTCTTGTAGTCGATATGCTCCTCCTGGTATTACTTCCGTGACGATGTAAGGTCCCACCCAAGGGGACTCCAATTTCCCATGGCTATCTTGCCTGAGTCGCAAAACAAGGTCTCCCACCACGAAGGATCGTGGACGAACTCGACTACTATGGTAGTTTCGTAAGCTTTGTTGATATTGTGTAGCCCTTTCTAATGCTTTGTCTCTTGCTTCATCTAGCGCATCGACGTCGTCTTGCAATGCTTCCGTCGATGTCGCGTCGTCATATGCTGTCACTCTTGGAGCCTCGTGTGTAACTTCGACTGGAAGCACGGCTTCTGCGCCATGGACCAGGAAGAAAGGAGTTTCTTGAGTTGCTGCATTGGGCGTAGTTCTTAGGCTCCAAAGAACGGAGGGCAATTCTTCTACCCAAGCGCTCTTGGCTTTCTCGAGAGGTGCTAAAAGCCTCTTTTTTATTCCACTACTTATCAGGCCATTGGCTTTTTCGACTTGCCCGTTTGTCTTCGGGTGCGCCACAGATGCAAATTTAAGCTTGATCCCCAATCCTTCGCAGTAACTTTTGAATTCTTTTGAAGTAAAATTTGTCCCGTTGTCTGTGATGATGCTGTGTGGTACACCAAAACGAAAAACTATCGACTTGATGAAGCTGATTGCTGCTGTAGAGTCTTGAGTTGTTACTGGGGCCGCTTCCACCCATTTGGTGAATTTATCGACTGCCACTAGCATATAGACATGCCCTCCTGGCCAAGATTTGTGCAACTTTCCCACCATGTCAAGTCCCCATTGTGCGAAGGGCCAGGATAATGGTATTGTTTGTAGCTCCGCTGCTGGTGCATGTGATCTGGATGCAAACCTTTGACATGCTTCACACTTTCGAACTATATCTTTTGCGTCTTCGATGGCTGTTAGCCAATAGAATCCCGCTCGAAAAGCTTTTGCCGCTATTGCTCTGCTGTTGGCGTGATGGCCACATACTCCGCCGTGTATGTCTTTCAATATTGCTTGTCCTTCCTGGGGTGTGACACAACGCTGTAAGACGCCGGTAATACTTCTCTTGTATAGTTTTCCTTCCAACACGACAAACGCTTTTGCTCTTCGAGTTATCCTCTTAGCCTCCACTGCATCTTCTGGGAGCTTTTTATTTATCATGTACGCAAGATATGGCTGCATCCATATTTCTTCTATCATCATGACCTCCTCTGGTTCTGTCGTAGCCCCCGAGCCTGCCGTGGTAGTCGAACTTTTAGCACTTTTTATTGATCTTTCTGCTATTTCTTCCCAAAATACTCCAGACGGCACAGGTAAGCATTGTGATCCGATATTTGCTAAAGTGTCGGCTTCTTCATTGCTGTTCCTGCTGATGTGCGAGACTTCGCATCCATCGAACGTTCCTTCTAGATAATGGTACAAATTCTTGTAGGCCATCATGTTGTCGTTGATTGCGTCACACCTGTTCATGACTTGCTGAACAACAAGGTTAGAATCTCCAAATATTTTTAGGCGAGTTGCTCCACAAGCTTTAGGCATCTTCATTCCGTGCAACAAAGCCTCGTACTCCGCTTCATTGTTAGAAGCCTGTGGGAAGCTCATCCTTAGGACATATTTTAATTTGTCGCCATGAGGCGATATCAATACTAATCCTGCGCCTGTGCCTTGGACTCGCTTGGAACCATCGAAATACATTGTCCAAGTACTCGATAAATCTGGTGGTCCCGTGCTTTGCAACTCGAGCCACTCTGCTGTAAAATCTGGCAAGATCTGCGACTTGATCGCCTTCCTTTTTTCGTACGTGATGTCCATGGGAGATAACTCGATTCCCCACAAAGAGACACGGCCCGTTGCTAAAGGGTTGTTCAATATGTTCGATAGTGGTGCTTCATTGACCACTATAATTGGGTGCACAGTAAAATACTGTCGTAACTTACGTGCAGTTGTGAAGACACTGTATGCTAACTTCTGATAATGTGGGTACCTCTGTTTGGTTGGAGATAGCACTTCACTGATGAAATATACCGGTCTCTGGACGCCATGAGCTTTGCCTTCTTCACTTCTTTCGACTACTAGAACTGTACTTACCACCTGATGGGTTGCGGCGATGTACAGGAGCAGTGGTTCTTTTTCTTTAGGTGCGACCAGCACTGGCGGCGTAGAAAGCACTTTTTTCAATTGCGCAAACGCTGCGTCTGCTTCTTCTGTCCACTCAAATTTGTCGTCTGACTTTTTCATGAGTGCATAAAAAGGAAGTGCCTTCTCCCCTAGTCGAGCAACGAAACGACTTAATGCCGCGACGCGTCCTGCTAATTTCTGTACGTCGTGGAGTTTCGTGGGTTTCCCCATTGTTAGAATTGCTTGAATCTTCTCTGGATTTGCCTCTATTCCTCGTGCTGATACCAAGAACCCCAGAAGTTGCCCTGCTAAAACTCCGAAGGAACACTTTGTCGGGTTCAACTTAAGCTTGAACTTGTTCAGGTTGTCGAAGGTTTCTGCCAAGTCGCTGATTAAAGATTTCTCCTCTCTTGTGGTGATGACTACATCATCAATGTAGACTTGTATGTTGCGCCCTATTTGGCTCCCGAGGCAACTTTGCATCATCCTTTGATAAGTTGCTCCTGCATTTTTTAGGCCGAATGGCATTACTTGGTTGCAAAACACCCCATACGGTGTGATGAAGGCCGTTTTTTCCTCGTCCTCTTTCTTCAGCTTGATCTGGTTATAGCCAGAATATGCATCCAAAAAGGAAAGCCTTGCGCAGCCCGCTATTGAATCGATTATTTGATCGATGCGGGGTAAAGGGAAGGGATCCTTTGGACAATGCTTATTGAGAGATGTGTAGTCGACACATACTCTTTGTACGTCTGTGTTCTTCTTGGGTACTATTACTGGTTTCGACACCCAACTCGAAGTTTTGATTTCTCTGATAAATCCAGCATTTTCTAATCTGTGCAATTCTGACGCTATTGCCTTCCTCTTGGGTTCATCGAATCGTCGCAGTGGTTGCTTGACTGGTTTCGCCTTGGGATCTACATTTAGTGCGTGCTCGACGAGTTCCCTGGGAACCCCTGGCATGTCCGATGGACACCAGGCGAAGATTTCCCAGCGCTCACGGAGGAACTCGACGAGCGCACCTTCCTACGCGGGATCCAAGTTCACCGCAATTGATGTCGTCTTGTTTGGATCCGTAGGGTGGACCTGAATTTTCTTTGAGTCCTGCATTGTGTCGAAAGCTTTATCTGGCAGGGATCGTCCAACGTCGGGTAGCACATTATGATCTGTTTCTCCTTTTAACCTCTCGTATTCTGCTGTCATGCCGAAGGTTTGCGCCATCTTGTTGAATTCTCTGTCACATGTGTTGGCTACTTCAAAGCTCCCTTGTACTGTGATTGTTCCTTTGGGCCCTGGAATTTTTAACGTGAGATATGCGTAGTGCGGAACTGCCATGAATTTTGCAAATGCTGGGCGCCCTAGGATTGCATGATATTGTGACGGCCAATCCATAACTTCGAACTCCAGTTTCTCTCTTCTATAGTTTTCGCTGCTACCAAAGCAGACATCGAGTTCTATTCTTCCCAAAGGGTAGTTTGCTGCTCCTGGTACTATCCCGTGGAAAGAGCAATCTGTTGGCTTCAGACTCATCGGTGAGATGCACATAGCCTTCAGTGTTCTAGCATATATTAAGTTTATGCCGCTCCCTGCATCCATGAACACTCTTCCGATGTCGTACCCTCCTATTTGTGCTTTTAGAACCATAGGCGAGTGGCCCGGCCTAGGAACTTTCCGTGGGTGGTCTGCTCTACTGAACTTGACTGGTTGCTCTGACCATCGTAGGTACTCTGTGGTAGCTGGTGGTGATGATATTGCTAGGTTCACTTGCCTGGATATGCTCTTTCGCTCTTTTTTCGACTTGGGCACCGGTTGAATCATGGCTGATATGTATACCTTTGACTCTAGATGCTTTGATAATCTTTGAGTTTGATATCCTTGACTTCTGCGTTTTTCTCCTTGCCTTCCTTCTTGGCTCGAGCCCATGGCACCTTGCAACCTTAGGAATGTTCTGCAATCCTTCATCTGGTGATTTGAGACCCTTTTCCCGTCGAGGTACGCGTAGTGGATTCGACAAGGTCCGTATAGCATATCCTCAGCCAAAGGACCAGAGTATCTTGATTTTTCTGTTCCTTTTGCCTGAAACCTCCTACTTTCGTACCCATCCTCTTCTTCTAGTATATAACCTGCGGCTACCTGGTTTCGCCTTCCTTGGTTACCCCCGCTGCGGTATCGTCTCCTCTGTCGACTTATTCTGTCGACTTCTGGCGAACTTCCTCTTTTATTGTTATACGCGTCCTCTCCATCAGCGAATTTGTTGGCTTATTCCATTAGCTCAGTTACTATCGTAGGTCTTGTTCTTCCTATTTCTTCCACAAGATCTGAGCGACGAAGTCCTTCCGAAAAGGCGTCTATTGCTCGTTCATCGGAGACGTCCTCTGCTGAGTTTTTGATTATACTCCAGCGTTGTATATAAGATCGTAGCATTTCGCCTTTCTTCTGCACACATGCTTTAACTTCTTCCAATGATGCTGGGCGCTTGTAGGTGGAACGAAAATTTCTTGCGAACTGACTTTCCAGTTCCCCCCAGCTTCCAATGGATTCGTCGGGTAGGGTATTCAACCAGGACCGGGCGGCGCCGGTGAGGTGCAGCTGCAAACTTTGCATTGCAGTCGCCTTTGTTCCTCCTAATATCTGCACTGCCTGTAGATAATCTGATAGCCATAAGGTGGGTTCCTGCGACCCGTCGTACTTGTTCTGATCGTGGGGTAGTTTAAATCCTTTGGGTACTCGCGTTTTGCGAACCCTGCGGGTAAAGCATAACGCACCCATATCTTTATCATCGTCTTCGTAATTTTCTTCCCTCCAAGCATGCCGCGATTTATCTACTCGAGCTTGTGCTATTATACTTCTTGCATCCTCCTTCCTTTTCT
Organism: Dactylis glomerata; assembly: GCA_007115705.1. Lineage (NCBI taxonomy): Eukaryota > Viridiplantae > Streptophyta > Magnoliopsida > Poales > Poaceae > Dactylis > Dactylis glomerata. The sequence goes on along the minus strand of QXEO01000464.1, from coordinate 4,517,039 downwards.
GTCGCTTTTTCTCTTCTGATGATTCACTATAGTCATCGTTTGAGTACTTGTACCTGAACTTCTCCTTGCTGCTTCCCTTGTAGCTTGTCGACTTCACCTCTGGGGCTTGCTCCCTGATTTTATCTTCTACTATTCCAAGGCTTCGTATCGCGGCTCGGTGCATGCTTTCTCGCGGGTCTCCATGTTCTGGTCTTGTAGCTAGTAAATACGCTTGTGCTGCTGCCAATGCTGCCTCTGGCGTTTTTTGTATCAGGTCCTCTTCCTCCTCTTCTAACTGCGGGGTGGGGCTCCTCGAATACCCTTCTTCTCTGCCGCATGCTGTCACCCCCCTGTTGTGTTTTGGATCTCTACGCCTTTCTCTGCTATATTCTGAATCTTCGCTGTAGTCTTCCCTTGATGTACTGTTATTGTCTTGAAACATTATGTCTCTTTCCTCCCTTAGTTTCTTCTTGTGTTGGTATAGTGCATACTGATATCCCATTAGAACTTCTCTTCTCGATCCCTCGGGTACTTCTGTACCATGATTAATGGCTGACGTAATCATTCTCCATTCACCAGCCGAGACGTGGACTTTCTCTTTTTCCTTTTTGTTGTGATTTTTCACTTTGTCGACTTGCCTGTCGACCTTTTTGCTTCCTTCGCTGTTGTTTCCATCTTCTGCTTCAGTGATAATGACGCATAACTGATGTACTTTGGAGACGCCGCTGCTTCCTCCGGCGAAATCCTTTTCGTTGTTGTGTGTCTGACACGCTTTTTCTTCTGAGTCGAGATTTTCCTCAATTTCGTCGCCTTCTGCGATTGATGCTTTTCCTAAGCTGACCTGCGAGTTCACTTCATTGGAAGAGCCTTCTGATGACTCCAATGTTTCCTCTGTTTCGGGCTTTCTTGCCGATGGATCTGGTTTCGTCGAGTCCAAGAGGCGGGACGAACCCGACGGCCCGATGAGGATGCTCAAACTTCCGATGGTTAGCTCCACCTCTTGACTTTCGTCGACTTCTGGATTGCTGTTGGCTAAAAGCGAAAAAGCCGTCGAATTCATGACTCCAACGCCCAAAGTCCCCACGGTCGGCGCCAATTGACGAGGGTTAACTCGACAAATGTCCTAGATGAAGGACTTAGGATCGGGGAGATAGGGCGTTGGATGAACTCGAAGGTGAAGTTAGTCGAAATAGGTGTGTATCGAAAGTAAACTTGGGTGTTCAACCTGGCTTGCTTTCAATCTGCCCTACACCGTCCCCTCCTGACCCCTATATATAGGTGGCCAGGTCTCGAGGATCGGGTAGGGTCCGATACAGATTACAAATATCGACATACGGTAATAACTCGTATTCGACTATCATTACAATTGGGCTTATCCAAACGGGCCTCAGGGGTACTCAACTAACGGGCTCTATTAACTATACCCTTGTCACCCACGGTGTGAAATGAATTGGGAATCTTGTGGGGATCATGGAGTTTGTATATGTGTTAGGGAAACTGATGACCCACAAGTATAGGGGATCGCAACAGTCTTCGAGGGAAGTATTACCCAAATTTATTGATTCGACACAAGGGGAGCCAAAGAATATATGCAAGCCTTAACAAATGAGTTGTCAATTCACCTGCACCTGGAAACAGTCTCACTCGCAGCGGTTTATCAGTAGCAACAGTTTTATAGCAGTGGCAGTAGGAAAACAGTAACAACAGTAGTAAAATAGCAGCAGTAGAAGTAACGGTTGTAAACAGTAGGAACAAATACTGTAGGCATAGGGATGGATAACGGGCGTTGCATGGATAAGATAATTCATGAAATCAATGAGATACGGGCATTGCAGATAAATAATGATAAAGCATCCTAGTACAAACAATCATAGGCATGTGTTCCGTATATAGTCGTACGTGCTCACAAGGAGAAACTTGCACAACATCTTTTGTCCTACCAGCCTGTTGCAGCAGGGCCTCAAGGGAAACTACTGGTAATTAAGGTACTCCTTTTAATAAAGTACCGGAGCAAAGCATTAGCACTCGGTGAACACATGTGATCCTCACATCATAGCCATCCCCTCCGGTTATCCCAATTTCTGTCACTTTGGGGCCTCGGGTTCCGGACAACAATATGTGTATACAACTTGTAGATAAGACCATAAACAACAAGTATCATCATAGAAATAATAACATGTTCAGATCTGAAATCATGGCACTCGGGCCCAAAGTGACAAGCATTAAGCACAACAAGTTGCAACAATGTCGTAGGCACTAAATAAAGATACTAGGCACTATGCCCTATCAATCTCATATCAAATTACATGAATAATCTCATCCAATCCCTACCATCCCCTCACCTACAGCGGGGGAATTACTCACACATGGATGGGGGAGTCATGGATGGTCGATGGAGGAGCGTCGGTGGTGATGGTGATGAAGATCTCCTCCGAATCCCCATCCCGGCAGGGTGCCAGAACGGAGTTTTCTGGTTCCGAATCACGGTTTCTGATGGCGGCGGCGCAGCGGAAGTCTATCTGGGAAAAACGCCGTCTCCCCGATAATAACTCGTCAGGGGGTATATGTACGCGAGAGAGGAGGTCGAGAGGAGGCCTGGGGCCACCTCACACAGGGGTGGCGCGGCCAGGGGCTGGGCCGCGCCACCTGTGTGTGACGGCCCCTCGAGCCACTTCTCCCTCCGGTCTTCTGGCTCCGTGGGTCTTCTGGTGAAATATGATTTTTGGTGATTTTTCCCGAATTTTTACTGGAAGTTGAATTTCTGCACAAAAACGAGACACCAGAGCAATTCTGCTGAAAACAGCATCAGTCCGTGTTAGTTGCATTCAAAACACACAAATTAGAGGAGAAACAATAGCAAAAGTGTTCGAGAAAGTAGATACGTTTTGGACGTATCAGAAACGCCGGGCCGCTAATCTAAGCCATGCATAATTCATGGTGGAAATTTGCAGCATACCCATGGTGAACATTCGACGACGCATCTCACAATAAAAAGCTAAACAAAAGGCAAATAAAAGAGATCTTGAGGTGTTCATTGTCTGTTTGTCCTGTCATTTTGGTGTGGGCTTGTTCCATGTCATCAGGCATGGAGGTACCCCATTGGCGGTTCTCAATGATATGCATATACTTACAATGACAAGAGCCTTGCTTGGGACTCTAAGTAAAGTAGCATGAGGTTTGGGTACTCGTATTCACGGGGCACGAGGTTTCAACTTATGATTTGTCAAGCATATGCATCATAATTGTTCTCGCATTAACTTTAACCATTCAAGATGCTTATGATGGGGGCAATGAGAGCTCAAAGCCGGTAAGTACCATAATTTTTGAAGGTTATAAAACTTGCAATCACTGCTTCCCTATGCAAAGGGCCTTTCTTCTACTTTTATGTTGAGTCACCACCTTCTTTCTTTATGCACCATTAAGAGAGCATAGTTGTCATTCTTAGTGTAATATGCATTGTCACAAAGTTCATTGATTGATTCATATTGTTGGTTTCACTTGTTCTCAAATTATTTGTATCTATTTTTATAAAGCTTTGGCACTCCTCCCCACCTTTTTCCTTTCTCAAACCATGGCTAACCGATTCCATCGGGTGCCGACCAACTTTCACATTCCATTGGAGGAGTGCCCCTTTTTTTTTATTAAAATTATAATGGTCTGACCAGCTCCCTTGCAAAATTAATGACGAGCAGATGAAGCTGCCTAGTCGAAGGGTACTCAATTTAATATGGAAGATAGCAATTCCGACCACTACGTCCCCATGAGCTAAAAACAGTGGCACAAAATGAGAAGTAGTTGAAAGTTTTGAAAGGTAGCACATGAAAATTTACTTGGAATGGCTTACAAATACCATGCATAGGAATTTATAGTGGACTCTTTGGAGGACTTGGTTTTGGTAATTGGATGCACGAGTAGAGCTCATACTCAGTACAAGTGAAGGCTAGCAAAAGACTGGGAAGCGACAATCGAAAGAGCAATAACTATCATAATCATGCTTGCGACAAAACAAAATTAATATAGGCATAAAAATGATACAAGAACTCTGAGGCAAATTAGATCATCGAGGCTTAAGTGACTTTTTGTTCAGTCATATGCATGCATGAGCATGTGCCAAGTCGATTCAAATGGAGCTTTCAGAGGTGGATACCACAATATCATACCATACTATGAATAAAACAATGCATGCAAGCGTCTACATGACATGCTATAGGCTAATAGTAGATTGAAACTAATCATATGAAAGCAAGAACTACAAAGCATCCATTAGATGACATATATCTTACATGAACCGACTAAGCATGTCCACATAGATGAGTATATGTACAAAAATGAAAACAAATAGAGTTCATACCAGCCTCTTACCACATCTCGGATTGTCATATGTCGTCATTATTGCTCTTTACTTGTGTGGCTTGAATAATATAAAGTGAATACCAAGCTCCAATGGAGTAACGGGAGACTAAACTCTGCAACAAACTTTACAAAACCAAAGAAGAACAACAAATATTTTTGGAGTTTTCGATTTTTGAAGGCAAAAGCGGAAGGAAATAGCAAACAAAGCAAAATATTTTTGGATTTTTCAAGTAGCAAACCGAAAATAGCAAGTAAAGCAAACCAAAGGTAGAAAACTAAGGAACCAAATAGAGAGAAACAACAGAAATATTTTTGGTCTTTTTGTGTTTTGGAAGCAATGAAAACTACAACAAGAACAGTAAAGAAAGCGAAACATGAATATACAAAGGACCGACTAAATATGATATATAGATGAGTGAATCGTCGGCGTACCTCCCCCCAAGCTTAGGCTTTTGGCCTAAGTGGAGATCAATGCCGGCTTGGGTAGCTGCTCCAAGCCGGTGGGTCATTATAGGAGTAATCATACCCTGGTTCCCGTGAAGATGAAGCTGATGGCGCATAATCATAACAAGGCTGTTCATATGGAAAATTCGTAGTGCTGGAGGGCTGCCCCGACTCTTCGGCGTCCTCCTCATCATGCACAGGCGGCGGGTGCTCCTCTACGTATGCATCGAGCTCATCTTCAGTGAGTGACCATCCATTCCTGCGATCAAGGTTAAACAAAAGAGGTGCAGGCAAACGGATTGATCGTTCAGTCTTTACTATCCTCCAGGTAGTCTTCTTGAAAAAGGTTAGCTCAAAAGTTAAATTAATCAAACTAGCAGGAGGAGAAATAAACTTATGTTGAACCATAGCATCAAGACCAAGCTTCTCAACGGGGAACTGTATATCTCGAGAATGGGGCAAAACATCATGAAAAGCTAGTAGGCGAGAAGCAATAAGCCCTCCACAGATTCCCCCTTTTTCACGGTTAATATCTAGACGGAAAGCTATTAAGGCACCCAAATTGTAAGTTCTATCACGCCTTAAAGCAGCGGCAATAAAAGCTAAATCATGGAGAGACAACTTACTTGCAGCCTTCCTAGCAAGAACACATTTGGTAATGAAGAAAGCAAAATATCGAATGGATGGGAAATGAATGTTTCGAGTTTTACCACCCTCTCCTGTGAAGCTTCTTCCTTGACAAATCTCCTCGTATAGTTCTAACAATTGCCTTGGTTGTCCCCTTATCTTCTCGAGCGATCCCCACTGTGGTACTCTAATAGCTGTACAGAAAACATCAAGAGGCAAATCCACAGGTTTGTTATAAATTTTATAATGAACCATGGGGTTAGAAGTGGACCAACTAAAACTGAAATCCTGCACCACAGACATTGTTAGTTTAACATATTGAGGAGGTTCACCCTCAACAAAATATTCTAATCCCGCATTGGAAAGCAAGGTTTGAAAATCATGAAGAATTCCAGCAGCACTCAAGAATGCCGAGCATGGATAGAGTGAAGGAAAGACCTTCTCTTCACGGTGAACTTTCATAACATCATGCACTTCTAGATCATGCTGAGAGAGTTGATACACATTCTCCTCCATTTCTGAAATTTTTCAACAAGCTCATAAAAAGTGATTTAAAGATAAGCAAATGTAGGAAACTACTATAGTGAGTCACTAGAGAGCTATCATGCATCAACATAATCTTTCTAAACAATAGAACAAACATGCATACTCATTTATACTGTCACCTACAATGCTAAAATACTCAAGAAATACTTTACCAAAAGAAAATCTACTTGGACAAGCGGAGGAGTCACATACCGAAGAGCAATTGATCCAAGTTTCAGCAAAAATGTTGGGCTAAACAAGGAGATCGAAAATCTGGGCAAAGAACAGCAAGAACTCGAGCTTGAGCAAATGGGGCGGTGTTTTTCGGGAGAGAGAAAGAGCAGGGGAAGAAGAGATGAGGGAGTGGCCTGGTGGGGCCCCCTCACACATGGGTGGCGCGCCCAGGGGCTGGGCCGCGCCACCTGTGTGTGACGTGGCGTGGCTGCCCCACCTGGTTCCCCCCAGGTGTCTCTCTGCCCCATTTTTGACATAAAAAATTTATAAATAATTTTCTGGAATTTTTCGAGAAACTTTATTTTCGAGGATTTTTCAGAAATTTGCATATCGATAAAACTCAGAAAAACGAGGATGAAAAGATTTCAAACAAATCAAAACTAAGCATGCAGCAGCTCTGAGATACTCTTAATCATGTAACTAAACTGAAAGAATAACATTTGATGAAGGTATATACAAGTTAGATGGAGTGAAAGCGGTGAAAACGAAGTTTCGTTCATATAAATTCACTTTGCTAACAAGGTTGATCAAGTCTTGTTACCAAACTAACTTTATATGAGGCAAAACTTTGCATAACACTTAATGCTTAAGTTACCTCAACTTTGATAGGTATAGTCCCAACCATAACAATTTGGCATTCTTCCTTGGGCTTTCGCTCTGAACAAATAATTTGACCAACTTTGATGGTCTCAACATGCTTGATTGAATTCAGAGCATTCCTCCTATCAATCTTCTTGGGAAAATAAACAGTGTATTCTTTGTCATTTACATTAAAAGTGACTTTTCTTGATTGCAATTAATAACAGCACCTGCAGTGTTCAGAAAAGGTCTCCCAAGAATAATAGACATATTATCATCTTCAGGCATTTCTAACACAACAAAATCAGTTAATATTAAACAGCTGTTAGCAACTTGAACAGGAACATTCTCACATATTCCAATAGGAATGGTAGTAGACTTATCAGCCATCTGCAAGGATATACCAGTTGAAACCAATTTTTCTAAATCAAGTCTCTTATAAAGAGAAAAAGGCATGACACTAACTCCAGCTCCCAAATCACATAAGGCAGTTCTAACATAGTTATTTTTAATGGAGCAAGGAATAGTTGGTATACCTGGATCTCCAAGCTTTTCTGGAACTTTACCATCAAAAGAATAGTTAGCAAGTAGTGTGGAAATTTCCTCACTAGGAATTTTCCTTTTGTTAGTGACAATATCTTTCATATACTTTGCATAAGGAGGCATTCTAATAGCATCAGTCAAAGGAATTTGCAAAAATAAAGGTCTCATCCATTCACAAAACCTGTTGTAGTGTTCTTCTTCCTTGGACTTGTGTTTCTTACTAGGAAAAGGCATTGGCTTCTGTACCCAAGGTTCCCTCTCTTTACCATGCTTGTTGGCAATGAAGTCTTCTTTGGTGTACTTTACATTTTTATTACTCTTTTCCGGTTCTTCCTCAGCTTCTCCTTTATCTTCTTCTTTATCTTCTTCTTTATCGGGAGCATCTCCTGGTTCTGTTTCAGCATCAGAAATAGAAACACTGTTAGGATCTTTACCTGCATCAGAGGATTCTGCAGTTGTTTTGTGCTTCTTCTTCTTCTTGGGAGGAATATCATCACTTGAAGTGCGTTGAGAATCTTGCTCAACCCTCTTAGGATGTCCTTCAGGATATAATGGGTCTTGAGTAGCAGCACCACTTCTTGTGCGTATTTCGCATGCTTGCTTCTCTCTTGCAGCATTAGCTAGCAGGTCTTGCTGCACTTTGGTAAGCTGATCAATTTGTGTTTGAATCATTTGAAAATGTTTAGCAAGTATCTTCACATCGTTGGCGGTTCTCTCCACAATATCCTGCATCTTGTTAATAACTCTAGAATTCTCCAACAGATGATTATGCACCATTCTATTAAAATTTTCTTGCTTAACAATAAAATTATCAAACTCATCTAAGCATTGATCAGGAGGTTTAGTGTAAGGAATATCCCTTTCATCAAAGCGTTGGAGAGAGTGTACCTCAATAGTAGATGAGCGAGGGATTGGCTTACATAATTCTTCAATAGGAGGTAAATTCTTCACATCTTCGGCCTTAATACCTTTCTCCTTAAGAGCTTTCTGAGCCTCCTTCATAACTTCATCATTTAATTCAATCATCCCTCTCTTCTTCGGTGTAGGCTCTATAGATGGTGCAGGAGTAGGTGCTAGTGTCGGCTCAACTAAAGTCCAATCATCATGATTCCGGCTTATTTTAGCCATTAACTCCTCTGCTTCAGCCGGAGTTCTTTTCCTGAAAACACAACCAGCACAACTATCCAAATATGATTTAGACTCATCCGTTAGTCCATTATAAAATATATCAAGGAGTTCATTTTTAGGCAATGGTTCTTTAGGCAAAGCTCTAATTAAAGAACAAAACCTTGTCCAAGATTCAGGCAATTTCTCTCCTTTTCCCTGTTCAAAATCAAAGATCTTCTGCACAGCAGCATGTTGAGCACTAGCGGGAAAATATTTCTGAAAGAAAGCATTAGCCAAAGCAATAGGACTAGTAAGAGATCCAGGAGACAAGCTATTAAACCAAAATTTAGCAGCATCTTTCAATGAGAAAGGAAAAATCTTAGCAACAAAATAAGTGCGGAGCTTAATATCATCAGAAAACAAATTACTCAAAGTAGAAAGCTCATTCATGTGCTCCATAGCACTCTCATCTTTAGTACCAGAAAAGGGAGTTTTCTCAACAATATATATGTAAGATAAATCCAAAGAGAAATCATAATCTTTGTCTTTAATATTGATAGGAGAAGCAGCAAACTTAGGATCAGGAGACAAATTATATCTAACAGAACGTTTAGCAAAAAGCTCTTTAATATTACCTGCATCACGAGCAGCACGTGCTTCTGCAATAAAATCATCATTAAGCTCAATATAAGCATCATCATCATAATCATCACTAGGACATTCCCTAGACTCAGGTGAACTAACAGGTGTAACAATGGTGTTTCCCAACTTAGCTCTAGCAATAGTAGCCTCTAAAAAGGAACCTAGTGAACCTCTCTCATCAAGCACAGTAGAAGCATCATCTAAATTATCAGTGGCACTTTCAATCTCAGCAGAAGTAGTAGCAGTAACGTGTGGGTGTGGTGGTGTAAGCAACTTACTCATAACAGATGGTGAATCAAGAGCAACAGAGGTGTTGAGAGTCGTACCTCTTCTTGTAGTGGATGGCAATATAGGAACTTTTCCATCACGAGATTTACCCATGATGAAAGGATTGCAGCGAACAATATGAATACCAAGTGAACTTACAGATAAAGCTATGCTCCCCGGCAACGGCGCCAGAAAATAGTCTTGATGACCCACAAGTATAGGGGATCGCAACAGTCTTCGAGGGAAGTATTACCCAAATTTATTGATTCGACACAAGGGGAGCCAAAGAATATATGCAAGCCTTAACAAATGAGTTGTCAATTCACCTGCACCTGGAAACAGTCTCACTCGCAGCGGTTTATCAGTAGCAACAGTTTTATAGCAGTGGCAGTAGGAAAACAGTAACAGCAGTAGTAAAATAGCAGCAGTAGAAGTAACGGTTGTAAACAGTAGGAACAAATACTGTAGGCATAGGGATGGATAACGGGCGTTGCATGGATAAGATAATTCATGAAATCAATGAGATACGGGCATTGCAGATAAATAATGATAAAGCATCCTAGTACAAACAATCATAGGCATGTGTTCCGTATATAGTCGTACGTGCTCACAAGGAGAAACTTGCACAACATCTTTTGTCCTACCAGCCTGTTGCAGCAGGGCCTCAAGGGAAACTACTGGTAATTAAGGTACTCCTTTTAATAAAGTACCGGAGCAAAGCATTAGCACTCGGTGAACACATGTGATCCTCACATCATAGCCATCCCCTCCGGTTATCCCAATTTCTGTCACTTTGGGGCCTCGGGTTCCGGACAACAATATGTGTATACAACTTGTAGGTAAGACCATAAACAACAAGTATCATCATAGAAATAATAACATGTTCAGATCTGAAATCATGGCACTCGGGCCCAAAGTGACAAGCATTAAGCACAACAAGTTGCAACAATGTCGTAGGCACTAAATAAAGATACTAGGCACTATGCCCTATCAATCTCATATCAAATTACATGAATAATCTCATCCAATCCCTACCATCCCCTCACCTACAGCGGGGGAATTACTCACACATGGATGGGGGAGTCATGGATGGTCGATGGAGGAGCGTCGGTGGTGATGGTGATGAAGATCTCCTCCGAATCCCCGTCCCGGTAGGGTGCCAGAACGGAGTTTTCTGGTTCCGAATCGCGGTTTCTGATGGCGGCGGCGCAGCGGAAGTCTATCTGGGAAAAACGCCGTCTCCCCGATAATAACTCGTCAGGGGGTATATGTACGCGAGAGAGGAGGTCGAGAGGAGGCCTGGGGCCACCTCACACAGGGGTGGCGCGGCCAGGGGCTGGGCCGCGCCACCTGTGTGTGACGGCCCCTCGAGCCACTTCTCCCTCCGGTCTTCTGGCTCCGTGGGTCTTCTGGTGAAATATGATTTTTGGTGATTTTTCCCGAATTTTTACTGGAAGTTGAATTTCTGCACAAAAACGAGACACCAGAGCAATTCTGCTGAAAACAGCGTCAGTCCGTGTTAGTTGCATTCAAAACACACAAATTAGAGGAGAAACAATAGCAAAAGTGTTCGAGAAAGTAGATACGTTTTGGACGTATCAGAAACGCCGGGCCGCTAATCTAAGCCATGCATAATTCATGGTGGAAATTTGCAGCATACCCATGGTGAACATTCGACGACGCATCTCACAATAAAAAGCTAAACAAAAGGCAAATAAAAGAGATCTCGAGGTGTTCATTGTCTGTTTGTCCTGTCATTTTGGTGTGGGCTTGTTCCATGTCATCAGGCATGGAGGTACCCCATTGGCGGTTCTCAATGATATGCATATACTTACAATGACAAGAGCCTTGCTTGGGACTCTAAGTAAAGTAGCATGAGGTTTGGGTACTCGTATTCACGGGGCACGAGGTTTTCAACTTATGATTTGTCAAGCATATGCATCATAATTGTTCTCGCATTAACTTTAACCATTCAAGATGCTTATGATGGGGGCAATGAGAGCTCAAAGCCGGTAAGTACCATAATTTTTGAAGGTTATAAAACTTGCAATCACTGCTTCCCTATGCAAAGGGCCTTTCTTCTACTTTTATGTTGAGTCACCACCTTCTTTCTTTATGCACCATTAAGAGAGCATAGTTGTCATTCTTAGTGTAATATGCATTGTCACAAAGTTCATTGATTGATTCATATTGTTGGTTTCACTTGTTCTCAAATTATTTGTATCTAGTCGCCCTCTTAAACTTAAAGGTGTCCTATGCATTTATGTTTTGCTCTCTTTGAAGGACAAGCTGAAAACCATTTGTATGTTTTTCCTTATGATTTGAACACACGTTTGACTTTCATTGTTTTATTTTCATGATCTTTTGTTTGTGTTCATTTTCTTGTTTACAACATGGTTGCTAAGTTCCTATTGTCAAGATTATATCTTCATGCCCATGTTTTAAGTTCTTATGATCCCAGCTCACAAATGCTTACATATGTGATCAAGATTGTGTAGGTGCATGTCACCTCAAAAATTATTCTTTTGTTATCACTTACCTACTCGAGGACGAGCAGGAGTTAAGCTTGGGGATGCTTGATACGTCTCCAACGTATCTATAATTTTTGATGCTCCATGCTTGTTTTTATACCATTTGCCTAATGTTTTGTTACACTTCGTGGCACTTTTATGCATTTTCCGGAACTAATCTATTAACGAGTTGCCACAGTGCCAGTTCCTTATTTTCTGCTGTTTTTGTGTTTCAGAAGTGATACACAGGAAATATTCTCGGAATTGGACGAAACAAGTTCCTGAAGTCTTATTTTACCCGGAAGCTTCCAGAGATCCAAAGGAGAGTAGGAGGGGGGCCACCAGGGCCCCACACGCCAGGCTGGCGCGGCTAGGGGCCTGGCCGCGCTGCCATGGTGTGAGGGCGTGATACGTCCAAAACGTATCTACTTTTCCGAACACTTTTGCTATTGTTTCTCCTCTAATTTGTGTGTTTCGAATACAACTAACACGGACTGACGCTGTTTTTAGCAGAATTACTCTGGTGTCTCGTTTTTGTGCAGAAATTCAACTTCCAGTAAAAATTCAGGAAAAATCATGAAAAATCCTATTTCACCAGAAGACCCACGGAGCCAGAAGACCGGAGGGAGAAGAGGCTCGAGGGCCTGTCACACACAGGTGGCGCGGCCCAGCCCTGGCCGCACCACCCCTGTGTGAGGGGGCTCTAGGACCCCTCTCGACCTCCCGTCTCGCGTACATATACCCCCTGACAACTTAAGATCGGGGAGACGGCGTTTTTCCCAGAGAGACTTCTGCTGCGCCGCCGCCATCAGAAACCGCGATTCGGAACCAGAAACTCCGTTCTGGCACCCTGCCGGGACGGGGATTCGGAGGAGATCTTCATCACCATCACCACCGACGCTCCTCCATCGACCATCCATGACTCCCCCATCCATGTGTGAGTAATTCCCCCGCTGTAGGTGAGGGGATGGTAGGGATTGGATGAGATTGTTCATGTAATTTGATATGAGATTGATAGGGCATAGTGCCTAGTATGTTTATTTAGTGCCTATGACATTGTTGCAACTTGTTGTGCTTAATGCTTGTCACTTTGGGCCCGAGTGCCATGATTTTAGATCTGAACATGTTATTATTTCTATGATGATACTTGTTGTTTTTGGTCTTACCTACAAGTTGTATACACATATTGTTGTCCGGAACCCGAGGCCCCAAAGTGACAGAAATTGGGATAACCGGAGGGGATGGCTATGATGTGAGGATCACATGTGTTCATCGAGTGCTAATGCTTTGCTCCGGTACTTTATTAAAAGGAGTACCTTAATTACCAGTAGTTTCCCTTGAGGCCCTGCTGCAATAGGCTGGTAGGACAAAAGATGTCATGCAAGTTTCTCCTTGTGAGCACGTACGACTATATACGGAACACATGCCTATGATTGTTTGTACTAGGGTGCTTTATCATTATTTATCTGCAATGCCCGTATCTCATTGATTTCATGAATTATCTTATCCATGCAACGCCCGTAATCCATCCCTATGCCTACAGTATTTGTTCCTACTGTTTACAACCGTTACTTCTACTGCTGCTATTTTACTACTGCTGTTACTGTTTTCCTACTGTCACTGCTATAAAACTGTTGCTACTGATAAACCGCTGTGAGTAAGACTGTTTCCAGGTGCAGCTGAATTGACAACTCATCTGTTAAGGCTTACATATATTCTTTGGCTCCCCTTGTGTCGAATCAATAAATTTGGGTAATACTTCCCTCGAAGACTGTTGCGATCCCCTATACTTGTGGGTCATCAAGACTATTTTCTGGCGCCGTTGCCGGGGACCATAGCTTTATTTGTAAGTTCACTTGGTATTCATATTCGCTGCAATCCTTTCATCATGGGTAAACCTCGTGATGGAAAAGTTCCTATATTGCCATCCACTACAAGAAGAGGTACGACTCTCAACACCTCTGTTGCTCTTGATTCGCCATCTGTTATGAGTAAGTTGCTTACACCACCACACCCACACGTTACTGCTACTACTTCTGCTGAGATTGAAAGTGCCACTGATAATTTAGATGATGCTTCTGCTGTGCTTGATGAGAGAGGTTCACTAGGTTCCTTTTTAGAGGCTACTATTGCTAGAGCTAAGTTGGGAAACACCACTGTTACACCTGTTAGTTCACCTGAGTCTAGGGAATGTTCTAGTGATGATTATGATGATGATGCTTATATTGAGCTTAATGATGATTTTATTGCAGAAGCACGTGCTGCTCGTGATGCAGGTAATGTTAAAGAACTTCTTGCTAGACGTTCTGTTAAATATAATTTGTCTCCTGATCCTAAGTTTGCTGCTTCTCCTATCAATATTAGAGACAAGGATTATGATTTCTCTTTGGATTTATCTTACATATCTATTGTTGAGAAAACTCCTTTTTGTGGTACTAAAGATGAGAGTGCTATGGAGCACATGAATGAGCTTTCTACTTTGAGTAATTTGTTTTCTGATGATATTAAGCTCCGCACTTATTTTGTTGCTAAGATTTTTCCTTTCTCGTTGAAAGATGCTGCTAAAACTTGGTTTAATAGCTTGTCTCCTGGATCTCTTACTAGTCCTATTGCTTTGGTTAATGCTTTCTTTCAGAAATATTTTCCCGCTAGTGCTCAACATGCTGCCGTGCAGAAAATCTTTGATTTTGAACAGGGAAAAGGAGAGAAATTGCCTGAATCTTGGACAAGGTTTTGTTCTTTAATTAGAGCTTTGCCTAAAGAACCATTGCCTAAAAATGAACTCCTTGACATATTTTATAATGGACTAATGGATGAATCTAAGTCATATTTGGATAGTTGTGCTGGTTGTGTTTTCAGGGAAAGAACTCCGGCTGAAGCTGAAGAATTAATGGCTAAAATAAGCCGGAATCATGATGATTGGACCTTAGTTGAGCCAACACCAGCACCAACTCCTGCGCCATCTACAGAGCCTACACCAAAGAAGAGAGGGATGATTGAATTAAATGATGAAGTTATGAAGGAGGCTAAGATATCTCTTAAGGAGAAAGGTATTAAGGCCGAAGATGTGAAGAATTTACCTCCTATTGAAGAATTATGTAAGCCAATCCCTCGCTCATCTACTATTGAGGTACACTCTCTCCAACGCTTTGATGAAAGAGATATTCCTTACACTAAACCTCCTGATCAATGCTTAGATGAGTTTGATAATTTTATTGTTAAGCAAGAAAATTTTAATAGAATGGTGCATAATCATCTGTTGGAGAATTCTAGAGTTATTAACAAGATGCAGGATATTGTGGAGAGAACCGCCAATGATGTGAAGATACTTGCTAAACATTTTCAAATGGTTAAAACACAAATTGATCAGCTTACCAAAGTGCAGCAAGACCTGCCAGTTAGTGCTGCAAGAGACAAGCAAGCATGTGAAATACGCACAAGAAGTGGTGCTGCTACTCAAGACCCATTATATCCTTAAGGACATCCTAAGAGGGTTGAGCAAGATTCTCAACGCACTTCAAGTGATGATATTCCTCCCAAAAAGAAGAAGAAGCATAAAACAACTACAGAATCCTCTGATGCAGGTAAAGATCCTAACATTGTTTCTATTTCTGATGCTGAAACTGAACCAGGAAATGCTTCCGATAAAGAAGAAGATAAAGAAGAAGTTGAAGAAGAACCGGAAAAGAGTGATAAAAATGCAAAGTACACCAAAGAAGACTTCATTGCCAACAAGCATGGCAAGGAGAGGGAACCTTGGGTACAGAAGCCAATGCCTTTTCCTAGTAAGAAACACAAGTCCAAGGAAGAAGAACACTACAACAGGTTTTGTGAATGGATGAGACCTTTATTTTTGCAAATTCCTTTGACTGATGCTATTAGAATGCCTCCTTATGCAAAGTATATGAAAGATATTGTCACTAACAAAAGGAAAATTCCTAGTGAGGAAATTTCCACTTTGCTTGCTAACTATTCTTTTGATGGTAAAATTCTAGAGAAGCTTGGAGATCCAGGTATACCAACTATTCCTTGCTCCATTAAAAATAACTATGTTAGAACTGCTTTATGTGATTTGGGAGCTGGAGTTAGTGTAATGCCTTTTTCTCTTTATAAGAGACTTGATTTAGAAAAATTGGTTTCAACTGATATATCCTTGCAGATGGCTGATAAGTCTACTACTATTCCTATTGGTATATGTGAGAATGTTCCTGTTCAAGTTGCTAACAGCTGTTTAATATTAACTGATTTTGTTGTGTTGGAAATGCCTGAAGATGATAATATGTCTATTATTCTTGGGAGACCTTTTCTAAACACTGCAGGTGCTGTAATTAATTGCAATCAAGGAAAAGTCACTTTTAATGTTAATGACAAAGAATATACAGTTTATTTTCCCAAGAAGATTGATAGGAGGAATGCTCTAAATTCAATCAAGCATGTTGAGACCATCAAAGTTGGCCAAATTATTTGTTCAGAGCAAAAGCCCAAGGAAGAATATCAAATTTTTATGGTTGGGGCTATACCTATCAAAGTTGAGGTAACATAAGCATTAAGTGAAGTGCAAAGTTTAGCCTCATATAAAGTTAGTTTGGTAACAAGACTTGATCAACCTTGTTAGCAAAGTGAATTTATATGAACGAAACTTCGTTTTCACCGCATCCACCCCATCTCGCTTTTATTTACTTTCGTCAAATTTTATTCCTTCAGTTTAGTTGCATCTCAGAGCTGCTGCATGCTTAGTTTTGATTTGCTTGAAATCTTTTCATCTTCGTTTTTCTGAGTTTTATCGATATGCCAATTTCTGAAAAATCCTCGAAAATAAAGTTTCTCGAAAAACTCCAGAAAATTCTTTATAAATTTTTATGTCAAAAATGGGGCAGAGAGACACCTGGGAGGCACCGGGTGGGGCAGCCACGCCACCTCACACACAGGTGGCGCGGCCCAGCCCTGGCCGCGCCACCCATGTGTGAGGGGGCCCCACCAGGCCACTCACTCATCTCTTCTTCCCCTGCTCTTTCTCTCTCCCGAAAAACACCGATCCATTTTCTCAAGCTCGAGTTCTTGCTGTCCTTCACCTGGAATTTTCGATCTCCTTGTTCAGCCCAACATTTTTGCTGAAACTTGGATCATTTGTTCTCCGGTATGTGACTCCTCCACTTATCCAAGTAGATTTTCTTTAGGTAAAGTATTTTTTGAGTATTTTAGCATTGTAGGTGACAGTATAAATGAGTATGCATGCTTGTTCTATTGTTTAGAAAGATTATTTTGATGCATGATAGCTCTCTAGTGACCCTCTATAGTAGTTTCCTACATTTGCTTGTCTTTAAATCACCTTTTATGAGTTTGTTGAAAAATTTCAGAAATGGAGGAGAATGTGTATCAGCTCTCTCAACATGAACTAGAAGTGCAAGATGTTATGAAAGTTCATCGTGAAGAGAAGGTTTTCCCCTCACACTACCCATGCTCAGCATTCTTGAGTGCTGCTAGATTTCTGCAGGATTTCCAAGCCTTGCTTTCTAATGCAGGATTAGAATATTTTGTTGAGGGTGAACCTCCCCAATATGTTAAACTAACAATGTCAGTGGTGCAGGATTTCAGATTTAGTTGGTCCACTTCTAACCCCATGGTTCATTATAAAATTTATAACAAATCTGTGGACTTGCCTCTTGATATTTTCTGTACAGCTATTAGAGTACCACAGTGGGGATCGCTCGAGAAGATAAGGGGACAACCAAGGCAATTGTTAGAACTATACGAGGAGATTTGTCAAGGAAGAAGCTTCACAGGAGAGGGTGGTAAAATTCAAAACATTCATTTCCCATCCATTCGATATTTCGCCTTCTTTATTACCAAATGTGTTCTTGCTAGGAAATCTGCTAGTAAATTGTCTCTCCATGATCTAGCTTTCATTGCTGCGGCTTTAAGGCGCGATAGAACTTACAATTTGGGTGCCTTAATAGCTTTCCGTCTTGATATTAACCGTGAGAAAGGGGGAATTTGTGGGGGGCTTATAGCTTCACGCCTGTTAGCTTTTCATGGTGTTTTGCGTCATTTTCGAGATTTTCAGTTCCCCGAGGAGAAACTTGGCCTTGATGCTATGGTTCAACATAAGTTTATTTCTCCTCCTGCCAGTTTGATTAATTTAACATTTGAGCTAACCCTTTTCAAGAAGACTACCTGGAAGGTAGTAAAGACTGAACGATCAATCCGTTTGCCTGCACCTCTTTTGTTTAACCTTGATCGCAGGAATGGATGGTCGCTTACTGAAGATGAGCTTGACGCGTACATAGGGGAGCACCCGCCGCCTGTGCACACCGAAGAAGGCGCCGAGGAGTCGGGACAGCCCTCCAACACTATGAATTTCCCATACGAGCAGCCTTATTATGATTATGCGCCATCAACTTCATCTTCACGGGAACCAGGGTACGATTACGCCTATGATGACCCACCAGCTTGGAGCAGCTACCAGAGCCGGCATTGATCTCCACTTAGGCCAAAGCCTAAGCTTGGGGGGAGGTACGCTGACGATTCACTCATCTACATATCATATTTTGTCGGACCTTTGTATATTCATGTTTCGCTTTCTTTACTGTTCTCATTCTTGTTTTCATTGCTTCCAAAACACAAAAAGACCAAAAATATTTCCGTTGTTTCTCTCTATTTTGTTCTTTAGTTTTCTACCTTTGGTTTGCTTTAGTTGTTAATTTCGGTTTGCTACTTGAAAAACCCAAAAATATTTTGCTTGGTTGCTATTTCCTTCTGCTTTTGCTTTCAAAAATCGAAAACTCCAAAAATATTTGTTGTTCTTCTTTGGTTTTGTAAAGTTGTTGCAAATTTCAGTTTTCCGTTACTCTATTGGAGCTTGGTATTCACTCTATATTATTCAAGCCACAAAAGTAAAGAGCAATAATGACGACATATGACAATCCGAGAGGTGGTAAGAGGCTGGTATGAACTCTATTTGTTTTCATTTTTGTACATATACTCATCTATGTGGACATGCTTAGTCAGTTCATGTAAGGTATATGTCATCTAATGGATGCTTTGTAGTTCTCGCTTTCATATGATTAGTTTCAATTTACTATTAGCCTGTAGCATGTCATGTAGATGCTTGCATGCATTGTTTTATTCATAGTATGGTATGATATTATGGTATCCACCTCTGAAAGCTTCATTTGAATCGACTTGGCACATGCTCAAGCATGCATATGACTGAACAAAAAGTCAATTAAGCCTCGATGATCTAAATTGCCTCAGAGTTCTTGTATCATTTTTATGCCTATATTAATTTTGTTTTATCGCAAGCATGATTATGATAGTTATTGCTCTCTCGATTGTCGCTTCCCAGTCTTTTGCTAGCCTTCACCTGTACAGAGTATGAGCTCTACTCGTGCATCCAATTACCAAAAACCAAGTCTTCCAAAGAGTCCACTATAAATTCCTATGCATGGTATTTGTAAGCCATTCCAAGTAAATTTTCATGTGCTACCTTTCAAAACTTTCAACTACTTCTCATTTTGTGCCACTGTTTTTAGCTCATGGGGACGTAGTGGTCGGAATTGCTATCTTCCATATTAAATTAAGTACCCTTCGACTAGGCAGCTTCATCTGCTCGTCATTAATTTTGCAAGGGAGCTGGTCAGACCACTATAATCTTAATTCTAAAAGAAAGAAAAAAAGGCACTCCTCCAAAGGATTGTGAAAGTTGGTGGGCACCCGATGGAATCGGTTAGCCATGGTTTGAGAAAGGAAAAAGGTGGGGAGGAGTGCCAAAGCTTTATAAAAGAGCACCAATGTGCCAATTTTCAAAGAACTCAGAACCGCTCTCACTTGTTTATTATGGAAGATAGTAAGTCCCCATTGCTAGTCGTTGACATAGAACAACCACCTCTCAAAAGAAACTTTTATCTCTGTTTTGCAAATGAAAAGCTCTAGCACATGTTAAATCACTGCTTCCCTCTGCGAAGGGCCATTCGTTTACTTTTATGTTGAGTCACCATCTTCTAACTTTAAGCACTTCTTGAGAGCATAGCTGTTATTCTTAGTATAATGTGCTTGTCCCAGAACACGGTTAATTGTGGTATAACTTTGATGCTTGTATCTTTGATATTTCTACTTTTAGTCTTCCCTTGGACTTCAGAGGTGCCTCAGCATTTATGTTTTGCTCTACAAATAAAGGCAAGTGGGATACCATCCTCTCATATCATTTATGTATATTACAATCTTGTAGCTTCTCATGCACATGTTACTTGTTATTAGTGCATTGGCACTCTCTCATAGCTTGCTTGACTATGAGGTGACATTAGTTGCATATTTCTTATTATGAATTGCCTGAGTATTTGATCACATAGTTAGTATATATACATCATATGAGCAAATGTGTTCGTGAAAGTTTCTTTTATCGCTCTCAGTTGTTAACTGAATTGCTTGAGGACAAGCAAATAGCTAAGCTTGGGGGGAGTTGATACGTCCAAAACGTATCTACTTTCCCGAACACTTTTGCTATTGTTTCTCCTCTAATTTGTGTGTTTCGAATACAACTAACACGGACTGACGCTGTTTTCAGCAGAATTACTCTGGTGTCTCGTTTTTGTGCAGAAATTCAACTTCCAGTAAAAATTCGGGAAAAATCATGAAAAATCATATTTCACCAAAAGACCCACGGAGCCAGAAGACCGGAGGGAGAAGAGGCTCGAGGGCCTGTCACACACAGGTGGCGCGGCCCAGCCCTGGCCGCGCCACCCCTGTGTGAGGGGGCTCCAGGACCCCTCTCGACCTCCCGTCTCGCGTACATATACCCCCTGACAACTTAAGATCGGGGAGACGGTGTTTTTCCCAGAGAGACTTCCGCTGCGCCACCGCCATCAGAAACCGCGATTCGGAACCAGAAACTCCGTTCTGGCACCCTGCCGGGACGGGGATTCGGAGGAGATCTTCATCACCATCACCACCGACGCTCCTCCATCGACCATCCATGACTCCCCCATCCATGTGTGAGTAATTCCCCCGCTGTAGGTGAGGGGATGGTAGGGATTGGATGAGATTGTTCATGTAATTTGATATGAGATTGATAGGGCATAGTGCCTAGTATCTTTATTTAGTGCCTATGACATTGTTGCAACTTGTTGTGCTTAATGCTTGTCACTTTGGGCCCGAGTGCCATGATTTCAGATCTGAACATGTTATTATTTCTATGATGATACTTGTTGTTTTTGGTCTTACCTACAAGTTGTATACACATATTGTTGTCCGGAACCCGAGGCCCCAAAGTGACAGAAATTGGGATAACCGGAGGGGATGGCTATGATGTGAGGATCACATGTGTTCACCGAGTGCTAATGCTTTGCTCCGGTACTTTATTAAAAGGAGTACCTTAATTACCAGCAGTTTCCCTTGAGGCCCTGCTGCAACAGGCTGGTAGGACAAAAGATGTCGTGCAAGTTTCTCCTTGTGAGCACGTACGACTATATACGGAACACATGCCTATGATTGTTTGTCCTAGGATGCTTTATCATTATTTATCTGCAATGCCCGTATCTTATTGATTTCATGAATTATCTTATCCATGCAACGCCCGTAATCCATCCCTATGCCTACAGTATTTGTTCCTACTGTTTACAACCGTTACTTCTACTGCTGCTATTTTACTACTGCTGTTACTGTTTTCCTACTGTCACTGCTATAAAACTGTTGCTACTGATAAACCGCTGCGAGTAAGACTGTTTCCAGGTGCAGCTGAATTGACAACACATCTGTTAAGGCTTACATATATTCTTTGGCTCCCCTTGTGTCGAATCAATAAATTTGGGTAATACTTCCCTCGAAGACTGTTGCGATCCCCTATACTTGTGGGTCATCGGGGCGCCTGGCCCCTCCTCTGACATCGCCCCTTCGCCTATAAAGACCTCCCGACGGAAAAAACCTAAGTACCCGATCACTTTTCCAGAACACATCGCGATCCGCCGCCGCCGTCGACCCAAAGATCGGGAGGGTCCAGAAGCTCTTCCCGGCACCCTGCCGGAGAGGGGAATCGCCACCGGAGGTCTTCTTCATCGCCATACTTGCCTCCGGAGCGATGAGTGAGTAGTCTACCTTGGACTATGGGTCCATAGCAGTAGCTAGATGGTTGTCTTCTCCACCATGTACTTCATGTTTAGATCTCATGAGCTGCCCTACATGATTGAGATCACCGTTATGTAATTCTACATGTTTGGTTTGTTGGGATCCGATGAATATTGGTGTTTATGATTAAGTTGTTGTACTGAATATTATCTTTTGTTATCTCTATGTTGTTTATGATCTTGCATGCTCTCCGTTGTTAGTAGCTTAATGCAATTATCTGTTGTTCGCAACTTAATACTTGTGGAGTTCTCGGATTGATTCGCCACAAGTGGATTATTAGTCATAGATGCAGTTGGATGGCGGTCTATGTATTTTATTGTAATGCCCAGAGTAAATCTCATAGTGATCTTTTTGACATATCACGTTTATCTTTATTCTATCAATTGTCCAACTGTAATTTGTTTACTCAGCATGTGTTATTTATCTTATGGAGAGACACCACTAGTGAACTGTGGATCCCGGTCCTATTTCCATCATATTGCTATCACCTGTTTACTTTACTCGCACTGTTTACTTTACTCGCATACTCTATTGTTTTCCACTCGATACGCTCATAACCTTTGTTTCAAGCAAACCGGTGAGATTGACAACCTCATCGCAAGTTGGGAACGAAGTACTTGGTTGTGTTGTGTGCAGGTTCCGTGTTGCAGCTAGCAAGCAAAGCTTGGACGAGGCGTCATATATAAATTGTCCGAAGCTGTCGCAAGCTAGCAAGCATCACCTTCAGTCGTTTGTCTCTCCTCTCCAAGAACGATAAACCTTG
This sequence comes from Dactylis glomerata, assembly GCA_007115705.1. Classification (NCBI taxonomy): domain Eukaryota; kingdom Viridiplantae; phylum Streptophyta; class Magnoliopsida; order Poales; family Poaceae; genus Dactylis; species Dactylis glomerata. The sequence goes on along the minus strand of QXEO01000464.1, from coordinate 4,494,347 downwards.
GTTTCTTAACTGAGGGAAAACTAGCTGCTATACTCATCATACCTTCCTCTTGGGGTTCCCAACTGGCTGGTCATTCACCACGCACAAGGAATCTTCTGGTGCCGTCACCCATGCGCCAGCAGAGCTCTCCTTGGTGTGAAAATTGGACTCATATTTACGATGCGCTTATTATTCAGCCTAGTGGATTTACTTATCCAGCCAAAGTTAAAGATTTGTGGCTGCCCAATCAGCAAGCTTGGAATGAACAACTCATTAACACTATTTTTCACCATCACGTGGCAATCACAATAATAAACACTCCAATTCTGAATTCTGAAGACAATGATATTCTTTGCTGGAAGCTAACCCCCACAGGTAGATGTAGCACCAAGAGTGCATATCGAGCTTGTCTACAAAAATTGCAGGAAAATGGAGAGCTAAAACCAAGAGAAGTGCATCCGGACACCATCCAGCTGCTCAAAATTTTTTGGCGAAACAAACAGATAACCCCAAGAGTCCAAGCATTTGGATGGAGATTGCTTAGGCGAGCCATACCTACAGGAGCTCGAGCAGGTAAGTACACTGAACATATTAGCAAACTATGTTCCAGATGTGGTATGGAAGAGGACGACATTCATCTTTTCTTTACCTGCAACTTTGCTAGAGCGGCTTGGTTTTCTAACCCTTGGTACATAAGGACAGATATGCTTATTTTGGATACAACCTCCCTCACACAAATCCTTTTAAGGCTGCTAAATATGAATCACCCACATGCTTCCTTGTCAAACATTTTAACCTTTTTGTGGTGTGTTTGGAAATCGCGGAACGATAATCTATTTAACAGGAAGCATAGCCATCCTTTTAGTGTTGTCCACATGGCGAATGCTATCACGGAAAATTTGGAAATGGTTGATGTTGCGCAGGTAAAAGAAGATATGCAGGTATAGGTTAGCCAAGCAAACTTCCAGGAATCGAATGGAGTCACTCGACAAGTTCAGCACATGATTCCAAAGCAAGGCGAAACTCTCAGGACGGACTTGCAAATTACAGGAACAATTTTTTTTACTGATGCCTGATGTCTACACACGCGTCTGTTCTTGTAGACACTTGTTGGGCCTCCAAGTGCAGAGGTTTGCAGAACAGCAACAAGTTTCCCTTAAGTGGATCACCCAAGGTTTATCGAACTCAGGGAGGAAGAGGTCAAAGCTATCCCTCTCAAACAACCCTGCAATTACGACACAGAAAGTCTCTTACGTCCCCAACACACCCAATATACTTGTCAAATGTATAGGTGCACTAGTTTGGCGAAGAGATAGTGAAATACAAGTGGTATAGATGATTATAAGTAGAAAATGTAGTATGGAATAAGTATCGCTGCGAGCAAACATGTAACAAAACAGCAAGTAAACGGTGTGCAATGCTTGGAAACAAGGCCTAGGAATCATACTTTCACTAGTGGACACACTCCCAACAATATAACATAACTGAACAAATAGATAACTTCTCTTCACTATGGTACTCTGAATCACTCTCCTATTGAATAACACTAATCATTGCGTAGGGCTACGGAAGCACCCCTTAAAGTTCATCAAGTACTTGACAAACACCACTCATAGAGATATCCAAATCAAATCACAACTCAAGATAGATATTATTGCAACTTAGACCAAGTACTAACACGGTGCACACACTGTCAACATTACACCATGAAAGGACGAAAAGATCACTTCAATACTATCATAGCGATAATTATTCTCATAATCCATAAGAGATCACAATCGTAGCCTAGACCAAGTACCACCATGATGCACGCACTGTCACCGTTACACCATGGCAGGAGGAATAGATTACTTTAATAACACCACTAGAGTACACATAATATCTGAATAATAACATCTACTTGTTCAACATGATGCAAAGCTCACGATCACATAAAGATCACATCATGGGAGAGAGAGGTGAACCACATAGCTACCGGTAGAGCCCTCAGCCCCAGGGATGAACTACTCCCTCCTCATCATAAGAGACAGCAAGGTTGATGGAGATGGCGGCGAGGTCGATGGAGACGGCGGAGACGGCGATGGAGACCGATGGAGATGGCTCCGGGGGCACTTCCCCGTCCCGGCAGGGTGCCGGAACAGAGACTTCTGTCCCCCGAAATTCGTCGACGGCGGCAGCGGAGCTGCGGAACTGTTTCTGGAAAATTGCCGACTCCTTTAGGCTTTGTTTGGATGCACAGAAATGATTTTTGGAATTGAATTGGGTGGAAATTCCAAATTCGGGCCGGAAAGGAAATGGCTTACAATTCAAATTCTGTTGTTTGGTTGCTTCGAATCTGCCGTTGGAATCACATAGTGGTATCCATTTTCAATTCCTGTTTGGATGTACAAACAATGGAATTAGATTTTTTTTAAGTATGGACAATATAAAATTGTGTACATATATAAATAGTGGCATTTGTATAGTAATATATATATTATTATTTTCTATACATAATAACTTTATAAAAGTTGAAGTAGACAAGATCCTGTTTCTTTGACCATTTGTAAGCAGCAACAATCACCACACCTTTAATTACAAACATCGATCTTGCTCTTTGATTTACTCTTTGCAAGTTACATCTTGATGCTGTTACCAAAAAACCTGCGCTGATACAATCAGAAAAATGGCAAACGTGTATGCTGAATACTTTTCTCTCTAAACTATTCTCGCATGCTATCTTTTGGCTCAACCGATTACTAGACATATTTTGGCTCAGCTGATTACTAGACATACTGTTATGATCTGAGGCATACAAGGATCCGCTGATGTATCGTGGGACACGGGACAGAGATATGACGCAGAGAGAGGCTGGTCGCATCGATTCCGAAGAAAACCTAATCACCCAAGAAAATTACTCCTGTACAGCTATTTGCTCTCTGGATGCAAACGAATCAAGGGCCGTGAAGGATTCCAGGGATCATCTCCGGCCGAGAGATTCCATCTTCTGCCGCCAGGAGCCCCCAACCACCACCGCTCTGCAGATCCGCCGATGCGCCTATAATTCAGGTTGCGGAGAAACGGGAACTTGTCGGCTGGTAGAAAGGACAGACGACGACAGAGGAGTTCGGTCGGCTTGATGAGAAGAGGGAGGAGGGAGGAGACATGGCGCAGCACTCAGCAGTTCAGTCCACCGACGCGGAGCAGTACGCACGAGAGGATCAGAGGAAGGTGACGACTAGGTGAGAGAGGACGAAGCGATAGGCTACATTTCCAGTCAATTTCGGAGGGTCTGAGGTCGGAAACGAGCCAGGCACTTGCTGGAATTCGGGATCGTCTCAGGGAATTCGGGACGAATTCTGGACCCAATTTCTACACCACTCCAAACGCTGGAATTCGGGTTTGAATTCTGCAATTCTGAATTCTAGACCCAATTCTGTACATCCAAACGGGGTGTTAGGGTTTTCCGTCCCGAGGCTTTATATAGGCGAAGGGGCGTCGTCAGGAGGCAGCCAGGGGCTCCTCACACCAGGGTGGCACGGCCAGGGCCTAGGCCGCGCCACCTATGTGTGAGGGCGGCCTCTGGCCCCCCTCCGGCTCTCTTTCGGTCTTCGGGAAGCTTCCGGGAAAAATAAGACTTCTGGCTTTTGTTTCGTCCAATTCCGAGAATATTTCCTGTGTAGCTTTTCTGAAACACAAAAACAGCAGAAAACAGGGAACTGGCACTGTGGCGACTTGTTAATAGGTTAGTTCCGGAAAATGCATAAAAGTGCCACGAAGTGTAACAAAACATCGGGTAAATGGTGTAAAAACAAGCATGTAGCATCAAAAATTATAGATACGTTGGAGAAGTATCAGCATCCCAAGCTTAACTCCTGCTCGTCCTCGAGTAGGTAAGTGATAACAAAAGAAATAATTTTTGAGGTGACATGCACCATCACAATCTTGATCATATATGTAAGCATTTGTGAGCTGGGATCATAAGAACTTAAAACATGGGCATGAAAGATATAATGTTGACAATAAGAACTTAGCAACCATGTTGTAAACATGAAAATGAACATGAAACAAAAGATCATGAAAATGAAACAATGAAAGTCAAACGTGTGTTCAAATCATAAGGAAAACATACAAACGGTTTTCAGCTTGTCCTTCAAAGAGAGCAAAACATAAATGCATAGGACACCTTCAAGTTTAAAAGGGAGACTAGATACAAATAATTTGATAACAAGTGAAACCAACAATATGAATCAATCAATGAACTTTGGGACAATGCATATCACACTAAGAATGACAACTATGCTCTCTTAATGTGCATAAAGAAAGAAGGTGGTGACTCAACATAAAAATAGAAGAAAGGCCCTTCGCAGAGGGAACCTGTGATTGCAAGTTTTATAACCTTCAAAAATTATGGTACTTACCGGCTTTGAGCTCTCATTGCCCCCATCATAAGCATCTTGCATGGTTAAAGTTAATGCGAGAATAATTATGATGCATATGCTTGACAAATCATAAGTTGAAAACCTCGTGCCCCGTGAATACGAGTACCCAAACCTCATACTACTTTACTTAGAGTCCCAAGCAAGGCTCTTGTCATTATAAGTATATGCATATCATTGAGAACTGCCAATGGGGTACCTCCGTGCCCGATGACATGGAACAAGCCCACACCAAAATGACAGGACAAGCAGACAATGAACACCTCGACATCTCTTTTATTTGCCTTTTGTTTAGCATTTTATTGTGAGATGCGTCATCGAATGTTCACCATGGGTATGCTGCAAATTTCCACCATGAATTATGCATGGCTTAGATTAGCGGCCCGGCGTTTCCCTAACACATATACAAACTCCATGATCCCCACAAGATTCCCAATTCATTTCACACCGTGGGCATCCATAAACAAAAGATCACGATATCAACTCAAATAAGAAGTGCAATGTTGAAAGCTTGCCCCATGACAGCATGGCTGGGCTAGTCTCCAACTTACAACTTGCAAGCATAACAACTCAACATAAGAGACCACAATGTCAAATTTTTAAGAACAGGAAAAAGTAAAGTGTGCCTTCCGGTTCGTGAGAGCTTTACTGACCGAATTTCGCATAACACTGGTAAGAGTTTAATTTGAAGAGAAAATAAAAGCAAGTCAAATTTACTTGGAATAGCAAATTGCTAGTAGGTATGTATGGTGGACACTTTGGAAAACTTTGGCTTTTAGGAGTTGGATGCACGAGTAGAGCTCATACTCAGTACAAGGCGAGGGCTAGCAAAAGACTGGGAGCGACCAACTAAGAGAGCAATAATGGCCATAATCATGCAAAGCGACAAAGCGACATTAAAAGAAGCATAAGATGGCATCAAAAGTCAAAAACTAAATGATCATAGAGGCTATTGGCGACTTTGTAAGAGTCTAACATGTGTGAGCATGCGCCAAGTCAACCCAAATAAAGCATCAAGGAGAAAACCAAAATTATGCTTCCATACAATAAAAACAACGCTTGATTTTTTCAAAGGCTCATTAAGCAATCTCAGTTATTTGAGACAAGTCATGCTACAGCAAAACCACTAAGCATACTATCAAAAAGACATCAAGCATGACATGAAAAAGCCTAAGCCGCAGTCTACACAAGCTCCTTCTTGTACCACTATTTTGCACAAAGCTTTTTCTCTTTTCCAACACCATTTGAAATTTTTATAAACACCTCTTTTGATGAAAACCAATAAAGATCAGAGGCAAAAATACACCTTGATGAAAAGATATGACAAGGTCTGAACGCAAATCAAGGCAAAAACGAAAATCAAAAGCAGTAGCAGAAAAAGAAGAACACTCAATTTTTAATAAGAGTGAAAACTAGAGCGTTCTTGGCAAATGAAAAGCAAGGCAACTTCTCCAAAAGAAATTTGTTGGGGTCCAACCATTTATTGCAGCAAACAAACAAACTAAACTAACTAGGAAAACTAAAACAACTGACGCTCCAAGAAAAACACATAGTGCATGAAGCAATAAAAATATAGCGTCTTGAAAGGTGACCTGATTTTTGCCGATAAAGAAGGGGTGCCTCGGGGGCATCCCCAAGCTTTGATGCTTGTAATTCTTGGATATTTCTTGGGGTGATGCATGGGCATCCCCAAGCTTGAGATTTTGTCCATTCTTCAACTTATCTCATCATTCTCCAATCCCTACACTTGAAAACTTCCTTCATACAAAACTAAACACAATTCTATTAGCAACATTAGTGTAAGCATAACATTGAATCAACCATTTTTTGCTTCAGGTTTCAACCTAAAACCACCACATATAAAGCATATACTACTGTAGCAACTTCCCCAAAAGTTCCGTGATCAAAAGAACTCAAAAAGAAAGCGATAAAGCGGCAAACACAAATATTGGCAGAAATCTGTCAAAACAGAACAGCTAACAAAGGTCGAATTTTTGAGGTCTTTTCTGTTGCTCAAATCAAAAAGTGTTCAACTAATGAAAGTTTGGATTTAACCTGGGGCATATGCACAAGAAATCGGAGGTCTAAAAGATATACAGAGAATTTATACGAATTTTTACGGTGCAGCACCGAAAACAGTTTCAGGACAGCAACATCCCCAAATCTTACCTCACTCAAATTAGAGGCTTCTCTTGGCACAAAAACAAAATAAAAAGGATAAGGAGCGGTTATTACAGTAGTAATAACTTCCAAGATTCAAATAAAAGAAAAAGTACTGAAAATAAACAATGGGTTATCTCCCAAGAGTGCTTTTCTTTAACGCCTTTGAGCTAGGCGCAGTAATTTGCAAAGATGCTCATGTGGGCGCCATATAAGAGCTTGAGGCAAAGGCGCCATATAGGAACTTAAAGCAATAGAGAGCATCAAAAAGCAAATGTGAAAGACATTTATATCTGAACCACTTCCTATGCATAGGAATCTTGTAAGAAAATAAATCAACGAGGCACATAGTAGCAAGCATGGATAGATAAAACAAGTGCCACTTCAAGATTTGCAACATAAAGAGGGGAGACTTAATATTGTTGAGATCCATCAAACCATGTTTCCCTCTCTCATAATAACTTTCAGTAGCATCATGAATAGAACTAACAATATAACTATCACATAAAACATCCCTATCATGAGCCACATGCACAAAAGAATTAATACTCACCACAGGAACAATAGTAGTAGGAGCAGATTCAACAGAATAATTATTCTCATCAACATAATTATCATAAATAGGAGGCATATTGTAATCATAACTAATTTTATCCTCAATAGTAGATGAACTGAAAATATTGTACCCATCATCATATGTATAGATTGATTGATGGGGTAACCAAACCCATAAACACGTAAGCGAGCCGTTCTACTTTTTCTTGCCATCAACTTACTCATGCGCCAACAATATGCATGTATTGAAGAATCGCTGCAACAAATTCAATGCTTTCTACTTTTAATTAAGTTCTTAAAAGTAGGAGTACTTCAATTTGGGTGTAACAGAAAATGACGGCCTTAGTCAATGGCTTTGGAGAATGCGCACATGCCCATAAGGCCTTCTACAATGCGCGTTTCTTAGCATAAAGTCATAGGTGACTTGCTGATGTGGCAGGGTAGTTATAGAGGAGAGAGAATGATGCTGTATACTAGCCAAGCTACGGCTCTTAGCTCACGATTCAAGAAAAGTCATTAATTTCATGGATCTATTGTGGCTGGTGCGGTCAAGAGTTGCCTGTTTTTAGTTGGACACAGATTGGCCATAGCGGCTATTCACAACAATTGATCTGGAATTAATCCAATCCAAGTAGACAATTGATCTGGAATTAATCCAATCCAAGTTCTACTGGATACGGTGCTTAAGATACCTCGCATTGAGCATGTCGTATGTTAAAAGTTCAACATGTAGCAAGAAACGGCATCAAGATACGACGCATTGGGGATGGCCTAACATCGACCCATGCAGTTTTTGGGATGAACACAACATGTTGACCGCTTCTACTCGCTCTAACCGGATTATTGGATAATTATATATTTTAAGATAAACTTTAATTATAAATTTTAGTTAAGAAAATATGAGATATTTGACATAAAAATTATATCATTGGAAATTTATTTTGAATATAAATCCAATTATATAATTTTTATATAATATATCTTATATTTTCTTGATTAAAATTAAAGGTCAAAGTTTGTCTCGAAGTATATAATTGCCCTGTAATTTGGTATGGAGGGAGTACCTTTTTTAAATAAAAAATACTCCCTCCATTCCAATATATAGGAGGTATAGTTTTTCGCACGAATATTAACGCATAGGTTAGGAAGTTAATTTTTCTTGGTTTTAGACGTGAAAGTGGAGGAAAATAAGGAAACTCCCGATCTCATCTCTCTCCAAATTAGAATTTTTTATGGAATATGTCAACAAATCCCACAAATCTCTCCCCAAATTTGGCAGGAGTCTTATATTTTGGAATTTTCTTCAAAAAACTATACCTCCTATATATAGGAACGGAGGGAGTACCAAAAATAAGTATCGGTGACTTAGTATAAATTTTGTACAAAATTAATATAAAATTAGATAATATATCAATCGAGAAGATACCTGAATGTTCAACGCTTCTATGTGGATGTGGACGATGATGGAACCTCCACCACGAGTATCCTCTCTTCCCCACAATCTCAAGAAAAAGTGAGGTATGTGATCTTGCTCACGGTCCAGTGGAGTTGGTAGCAGCGCAATGCCATATATCAGAAACGTTAACAGCCAATATGGTCATCTCTACAAAATTAATATTTGTATCAATCAACCGAGAGTAGTGACACCATATTTGATAATAGTAAGAAAACGTTATAATTAAATACTCTGTTTGGGTGGCAGAGCTCTAGCGTCCCTCACCTTACTAACCTCTTGGGAAATTTAGAATGAGCACAACACCCGGGTCTTCTGTAGCAAGTATATGCCGCCTTTGATGATCCTAGATAAGATAAAAAAGAAGCCCGCTTGTGGGTGATTAAGGGTGCAAAAAGTTAAAGCAAATTATTACCGGAAGAGTAAACTTTATAATAATTATTCTCTTTACTTTTTATAAACTTTTGTTTAATTAATAGATTGAGACAAAGTTTTTACCCCTATTTAAAAAAAATACTCCGTATGGCTGGCATAGTGCCATCCATAAGCGATCGTCACCAGCCGACCTATGCGGCTATGCGAGTTGTGAAACTTGATATAAACAAATATGAGTACTACTTTTTGTAAGTGGATACGATGTGGCAGTTGACTTCTATAAATGGCAATGATGTAGGAACACTTCTTGCAAGTGGTTGATGATATCAGGGACTAGAACGAAGCTGGAGGATGACGACCCAAAAACTTTTGAGAACACTTCTCCCAGTACTACTGGTCAAGAAACGTACCTGAACCCGGTAAATCTTGCCATGCTTGAAAAGGTAAATTAACGGCAGCTTAGACTAGTCATAGTGGAGAGTAACATAGAGTAGTGTCATGCATATGACACTAGTCTATGTTACTATCTTCATAGTGCATAGTAACTTAGATGTAGTATCATGTATGAGTGTATTAATTAGACTATAGACTCATTCTATCTTGAAAAGTGTAATGTTATGGTAACATAGCTAGTTACCACAACAATCTCTCTCCTCATTTAATCTCATACCATGTCACAAAAATGCCTAGTTGGCAATGCATGTAAGTGCATGTTACTACCTTAGTTACTCCCACTATGAGTAGTCTTATAGGTGGACAAAGCGGGGAAATGGGTGACGTCGACTTATCCTTTGTAGAGTCGTGGCAGGTATGTGAAGCCACATCAGCAAGTCGGTTAACTCGAAAGCCATTTTGCGTTAGCTGTGTCATCATGCATGTACTACCTTCTATCCCCTCTTTGCACGATCCACAGCAAGGCTTATCTGCTAGGAATTGGTGTTAAGCGCATCACGGTGTGACTATGTTCTATTGGCTTTCACATCATGCTTTCGTTAGCCATGCATATATAGCGCTAGAGTGGATTTTCAAGTGCTCAAGTGCTAGCTCACCCCTTTTTGAAAGGCAAGAAAGTTAAACCTACGTTGTACTCGCGCTAGAGTGGGTTTTCAGAACCTGTCCATGCATTACTAATCCTAAGGTCTTGTTTAATTCTAGTGTATTTAAGAAGATTGGAGGAGATTATTTTGAATCCCGGAAATTCTCCACTGGTCCGTTTAATACGCCGGATTTTGTGGGATAATCTCGAGATATCCAGGCAAATCCCTTCCCATACTAGTTTATGTTTGTCTAACTAAAAACAACCCACCATATTAGTGTATTTTGGGAAAGAATATTTAACACCAAATTCACTCCCATCCCGAAACATTTAAGGCCTTATTTACTTGTAGTGTATTTGAGGGGGTTGAAAAGGGAGGGAATTTGGTGTTAAGCCAATCTCTTCAAATACCCTTCCAAAAAAAGTACACTAGTATGATGGAGAGTTTTCAATATAAACAAAAATACACTAGTATGGGAGGATTTGTTGGATATCTCAGGATTATCTCGTATAAACTCGGCGTAGTAAACAGACTACTGGGGATTTTTCGGGATTCAGAGTAATCCTCTTCTATCATCTCAAATATACTAGAAATAAACAAAACCTTATGGGTGAAAAATACAGAGAAGTAAACAAGCCCTAATTAAGATCTCAGTTGTGGCCAGTTCATGAGTCATGACTCGGGAAGGAGAGTCCTGCAATTTAAGCTAAACTCATCGAACGAGTTGTTAGCATAAAACCGCGATATTTGAGGCGAAATTGTGGAAAACCACGACTTTACGTTAGAATCGTAAAAACCCGCGAGTATTCAGCAAATTGCTAGCAATGTGCACTCATTTTGGATTGACGCTGAATTAACACAAAAACTAACATATGGGACCCACCTCTCAGCGCTGATGTGGCATAGTTAGCTAAGGTGGACTGGGGCCCACTGACAGGTCAACAAAAACAATGAAAAAGAGGAAAATTGAAAAATAAAAGGAGGTCATCCCTAACCTCCGTCCTTCTGCCACCGCCGGCCATCTCGACGCCGGCCATCCCGCCGCCACCACCCTGCCGCAGGCCACCGCCGCCATGGCCCGCGCCCTCACCGCGCCACCCCGCCCCGTCTCGTGCCGCGCCGCCTCTTCCCGCGCCACACCGCGCCGCCCCGTCCCGCGCCGCGCCGCCTCGAGGTCACGCCGCGCCGCCCCGAGCTCACACCGCCCCGCGCATCGCCGACCCGAGCCGCCCCACCCCGCGCCACCACGAGCTCACACCACGTTGGCCCGAGCCCTCACAGCCCCATATCGCTGGCTGGAGCTCCGCGCCATGGTCGCCGCCCCGATCTCGTCGTTGGTTGGCCGGGGATTGGGTAGGGGGAGAAGTTCTGTGCCGAGGATGGGCAGGGGGAGGCCGGGAATAGCGGCGGTGGCCAATGGTGGTCGCCCGCGGTGGGATGGCCGGTGGTGAAGACCTGCTTTTTTTTCCTTACATTTTTTCATTACTTTTTTTCATTTTTTTAATTGGGCTGACAAGAGGGCCCCTGTCCATGTCAGCACATGTAAATTTTTCTTTGCCAGCTCAGTACTTACAAATGGGTCCCACCCGTCAGATTCGGTGTCAATTCACGTTTAACTCGTGATCAGTGCAAATTGCAAAAAATTACCCAAAAAGTTGCGGTTTTTTGCGATTAAAATATAAAGTCGTGGTTTTCCGCAATTTAGCCTCAAATGTTGTGGTTTTATGCTAATAACTCCTCATCGAACACCTACTTCTAATACTTAACTAAAACATGGAAATACAGGCCTAAGTTTTGAAACCTAAATTAGATATATTCACTTTGTCCTAAATTAATTGACTCAGTTTTGTTTAGATATATATATATATCTAGACATTCAGTTTTATCTAAATATGTATGTATCTAGACACGTGTCTAGATACATGCATGTGTATCTAGATAAGGTTGAGTCAATTAATGCTCTTGTTTTCTTAGTTTTCCCAATCTTAGAAAATGGTTATTTCATAAAATTTTGCATAGGTAAATTTCATGGATTTATTTGTGTGATTTTTCTTGCCAAGTACAGAAATGATTGCAGTGAAGGTATTCTTTCTTTTTTGTGCATGAACCCCCAAAGGGAAGGGCTGGTAGTCCTGATATTGAGTCCACGTGCCCCTCTATGACCACTAGATTAGCACGGTATTAGCTAGCGGCCTAGCGCATTATCTTTCAAAACTGAACAGCTCGATCGAAACACGGGTACATCCGAAGTATTAGGTTGTGTTTTTGTAATACGCAAGCCATGGACCTGCAAGCCAGATTGGACTTCTTCGGCTATGAGAATCTATATTAAATTGAATACGCCCTCACGCAAATTGCTTTGAATAGGTAAAATCAGCTATCCATTCTATAAGCCTTAACGACATCTTTGGCAAAATTTACAGAGAAGGAATGTGAGTTTAGAGAGGGAATTTATTGGAGGATTAGGTTGAGAAGTTGATTATTGGTCACATTTCTTTGTTTGATTCATGATGGGAATTACCAGGAAGAATTTGACCGGAAGTTGTTTCCCCAAGCTTTAGATAGTAGGTTTAGGCATGGAAGAGCAGCGTGGGAGTTTGGATAGTGGGCATTTTAAACAATTTCATAAGTTACTTCAACCAAAACAGAATAGCACGAAATTGAACAACACAGAGATCACAGTGCATAATTTTTTCCAAGCGGACAACCCCTTTTTATTGTAGGCTGAATGAGATTGTGTTAATCAAACGGTAGTGTTTTCACAATCCCGAAGGATACGACCTAGCAAGGGATCTAGAGCCGACCCTAATCAAAGAACAGTTCTATCCTCCAACAAACCAAACCTAGCTAACTCATGACAAGAATAACTTTGCTCCCTAGGAATTTAGTTGTAGATACAATGCGCTCTTACGAATATAACTCTCGAAGATCCTCCACTAAATGACCAAAGTAAGACCTATCAACATTAGTACTTCTGAACAGCAACACCATCCTAAAGCAATTCGTCTCCACTAGGATGTTTTCCCGGCTAGGATCAAGCGCCAGCTTGACACCCTCCATTCAAGCACTAATCTCTGAATTAAGAGTTGACGTACATATATATATACCACACATTGATCACAATGCACAAATACGGATACATTTATATAAGCACGGACCTAATCACATAACTTTCCACTCATTCCATGTAGAGCCGCCATGGATGCACTCGTACACAGTTACACTGCACACATGCATCATCAGCATGCATATCATACACATGAGAACCTATTAAATGTAAATCAAGTAGTACAAAGTGATTTCGCATTTCATATCATATGTATTTGATCATGTAAATGTTGATATTTTATGTTTGGTTAAACTTGATAAAGTTTTAACTTTGACCAAAACAAGAGTACATGATAATTATGAAAAGAGAGCATATGTTATACTCCCTATGTCCCATAATTCTTGACGTGATTATAGTTACAATTTAAGTAAATTCAAACTATAGTCACGTTGAAATTATGAAACGAATAAAGTATTTAACGACATGATGCCTTTGCTAATGATGAGTGGGGACAGGACAAACGCCGCCCCTCTGGCCGGGGGCATGGGTGCAGTTTGAGGCCACAGCCCTGCTTTTGCTCGGGGTGTCCCCGACGGCGCCGCCACCTTCGATAGGCGTCGGTCCCGCCGCAGCCGGCTCGTCGTCTGCCGCATGGAGAGGGCGGAGGTGGAACGCGGCGGCCAACAAGAGCACCAGCAGCGTGGCAGCGGCCACTGCATCTGCACCGCCTTTCTTGCCACCAAGAGCTGCCATAGCCACTAAGTTGGATGAACTCTCTCGCTAACGCTTGTGCAATCTAGCTCGCGGGCGGCAAGCTGTGCAAAGCGATCTAGCTTAGCTCTGGTGCTGGGTACGTGAGCTCTACCGCCTGGCCAGTTTATATAGACTCTACATACGTGGACTCTCCGTCATCAGCTGAGACCACTTGATTTTGTTTATAGAGAACGGAAATTTTGCTATTTACTCCGTTATCAGCCGCGGCTCAGGGAGTGGCCGGTGGCAGCGGCAGGAAGGAGCTCCCCTCTCTCTCACCTCACTCATTTTCTCTGCATGCTCTTGATGTGCCCATGCATAGTTATGAAAACCATAGAAAAAACCTAGAACAGAACATACACTTTACTTTGTTCGCGAGATTGTGACGTAAGCCATATATGAAATGAAAACATAGAAAAAAAGGCATATGAAAGCAGTTACATCCACATACTGAAACCATTTTCCTGTAGACTTCCTAGCTATTATTTTGTCATTTATTCATAGTGTTTTCTGGCATGGTTTCCATTTTGTCACCATTTTCCTAAAAATATCATGGTGCATCCACAGTTCAGCTAATTGGAGAATAGTCAGTGTGATGCATATCATGGATTCAATCACCCTTATCCAGATGGGTCTGACGTAAAAACACACCATGGTTTATGCAGAATTCCGGTGATGCAAATTGCCTATGGGGGTGGCCGGGTGGGGGCAGAATTGTGAATATTAAGCCACTGGTCTGAAACAGAATAATGAAGGCATTGTGCGCTGTCCTCTACCTCAGGAGCAGATCTGCGAGTACACGAATAGACCACTAATTAGTTGACTGGCTAGCTATCAGAAACGCACAACCACACCGAGGAGGGCGACACGATGTGCACACAAGAGAAGCGACAAAATTTGGTGACGCAGCCCAGCGATGGCAAAGCAGTTACGCTTTTCTTCCATAGTTATCGATCTCTTTTTTTTTCGATCTCATTATCTTGTGTTACTTGACTTAGTTACATTAAAGCTAGAGCTAGGCCAACTTCGGCGACTACGAAACTGAGGCCAGTGTCAGGAGCTGCAGCCTCCCGTAAAAGGAAGAGGAACGACGTAGGACAATGCACCAACGAGAATTGGGTTATCATTGGTAGACGTTTTTTGGTCATAATACCGCGACCTAGCGCCTCCGTGGCGACTAGGGTTTCTCTTCCTCCGCCGCCGGAATTTCTCCGGCGTGGAGTCCTTATTGACGCCGGATCTCCCCTGGCGTAGAGTTTTGTGTCTCGTGTCCGGTTCAAACTCGCGAGTTCTCCTGCTGGTTGGACGCCCGAGATCGCTTAGGGTTTTGGTGCCCTTCCTTCGTCTCCCACCATGGGTGACTCTGGATCAAGTTCTTCCAACAAGCCAAGTGGATCGGGATTGAAGGAAAAGGAGAAGATAAGTGATATGCTGCAGCGGCTGGGGATCGAGGAGGATGAGTATGATGATCTGGTTCTCGAGGACGAGGAAGAAGCCCCAATCCAGGGGTTGAAATGGATGGCGCTGGCTAGGGTTCACACTTCCAATTTTTTCAGTCCCCAAACCTTTGAACAGCACATGAAGGTTGCGTGGAGTCCAGCGCGAGAGGTACAATTCCAGCACCTTGAAGGTAACTTGTTTACGGTACAGTGCTTTTGTCTTGGTGACTGGTTGAAGGTTGATGAAGGCGGACCATGGCTGTTTCGTCAATCGGCGGTCTGTATTGAGAAGTATGATGGTATCTCTTCACCGGACAATATTGATCTCAATTTCTTCTCGACTTGGATACAAATTCACAAGCTTCCAATTGGGTATAGGAAAAACCCCCTGATTACTCACCTCGTTGAGAAGAAGGTAGGCAAGGTCGTTGGGGTTGAAACAAATGTGCAAGGTGCCGGCAATTTTGTCCGGGCCAGGGTAAAGATTGGCGTTTGTAAACCTCTTGCCCGGTTTGTCTCCATGTCCAAAGCTGGGAAGAGGGAAATTTTTCAGATCAAGTACGAAAAAATGCCAAGATTCTGCGGAGCTTGTGGTTTAATCGGCCATTCGCATCCTGAATGCGGGACGGGAAAATTCGAGGAGGATAAACTGAAGTGGGGAGAGTGGCTGAAAGCAGAGTGGGATACATGGCATGGACGAGGTTTTGCTGGTAATCGTGGAGGAGGCCGATTTGGCCGTGGCGGACGTGAAGGTCGCGGTGATGGAATGGCTGGCTGTGGAGACGCTGTAGGTCGGGGACTAGCTGGACGTGGGAATGGAGAGTGGAAAAGCTGGCATTTTAACGTGATCAATCGAGTTGATGATGAACTGATTGATACTGCAACTAGCCCATCAAAGGATACTGGGATGGAGCCAGATAACCGAGAGGCACCCGATGCGGGGGCTAAGAGACGCCTTTCCATGGGGATCTCGAATCCAATATTTGAAGAAACCGAAGATGGTTCTATCCCTATGATCACAGATGGGAACCTTCCCCTGGGTACTGTGTCGACAGTGGATGATGGAACAGACAGATCAAAGCGTACTAAGAAGGCCGGAGCTGACTCCCCTTCACTAAGAAAAGCTGCTTTCTCAATTGGTGACTACAAGGCTCCAGGTCCTGACGGGTTGCACGCGGTATTTTATAAAAAATTCTGGGGGACTTTGTGGTGATGATATTACCTCTGAAGTTCTCCAGGCACTCAATTCTGGGGTGATTCCTAAAGGCTGGAACGATACAACCGTTGTGCTTATACCAAAGGTCAATAATCCTGAGCTCATTACTCAATTCCGCCCAATAAGCTTGTGTAATGTAATTTATAAAATTATCTCAAAGATGCTGGCTTCCAGACTCAAGGAAATCCTGCCTGAGGTAATATCCCCAATGCAAAGTGCCTTTGTTCCCGGTCGTCTCATTACTGATAACGTTTTGGTTGCCTATGAGAGCGTGCACACTATAAAGAATAAAAGATCGGGAAAAATGGGTCTTTGTGCTGTTAAGCTTGATATGCACAAAGCCTATGACAGGGTGGAATGGGTGTTTCTGGAGAATATTATGAGAAGAATGGGCTTTGATGATGGATGGATTTCTTTAATGATGGCTTGTGTTCGATCAGTGAGATATCAAGTAAGGTTCAATTCCGAGGAGACTGATATGTTTGTTCCTACCAGGGGTCTTTGCCAAGGGGACCCTCTTTCTCCATATTTGTTCATGTTGTGTGCAGAGGGTTTATCTAGCCTCTTATTGCATGAAGAAGAAGTTGGTGACATCGATGGGGGTAAGGGTGTGCAGAAATGCACCGTCAGTTTCACACGTACTATTTGCTGATGATTCCCTTATACTCATTGATGTCTACACACGCTTCTGTTCTTGTAGACAGTGTTGGGCCTCCAAGTGCAGAGGTTTGTAGAGCAGCAGCAAGTTTCCCTTAAGTGGATCACCCAAGGTTTATCGAACTCAGGGAGGAAGAGGTCAAAGCTATCCCTCTCAAGCAACCCTGCAATTATGATACAGAAAGTCTCTTGTGTCCCCAACACACCCAATACACTTGTCAGATGTATAGGTGCACTAGTTCGGCGAAGAGATAGTGAAATACAAGTAGTAGTGATGATTATAAGTAGCAAATGTGATTTGAAGTAAATATCGCTGCGAGCAAACATGTAACAAAACAGGAAGTAAACGATGTGCAATGCTTGGAAACAAGGCCTAGGGATCATACTTTCACTAGTGGACACACTCCCAACAAATATAACATAATTGAGCAAATAAATAACTTCTCTTCACTATGGTACTCTGAATTACTCTCATATTGAATAACACTAATCATTGCGTAGGGCTACGAAGCACTCCTCAAAGTTCATCAAGTACTTGACAAACACCACTCATAGAGATATCCAAATCAAATCACAACTCAAAATAGATATTACTGCAACTTAGACCAAGTACTAACACGGTGCACACACTGTCAACATTACACCATGAAAGGAGGAATAGATCACTTCAATACTATCATAGTGATAATTATTCTCATAATCCCTAAAAGATCATAATCGTAGCCTAGACCAAGTACCACCATGATGCACGCACTGTTACCGTTACACCATGGCAGGAGGAATAGATTACTTTAATAACACACTAGAGTACACATAATGAAGAAGAGTAACATCTACTTATTCAACATGATACAAAGCTCACGATCACATAAAGATCACATCATGGGAGAGAGAGGTGAACCACATAGCTACCGGTAGAGCCCTCAGCCCCGGGGATGAACTACTCCCTCCTCATCATAGGAGACAGCAAGGTTGATGGAGATGGCGGTGAGGTCGATGGAGACGGTGGAGACGGCGATGGAGACCGATGGAGATGGCTCCGGGGGCACTTCCCCGTCCCGGCAGGGTGCCGGAACAGAGACTTCTGTCCCCCGAAATTCGTCGACGGCGGCGGCGGAGCTACGGAACTATTCTGGAAATTTCGCTGACTCCCCTAGGGTTTTCCGTCCCGAGGCTTTATATAGGCGAAGGGGCGTCGTCAGAGGGCAGCCAGGGGCTCCTCACACCAGGGTGGCATGGCCAGGGCCTGGGCCGCGCCACCTATGTATGAGGGCGGCCTCTGGCCCCCCTCCGGCTCTCTTTTGGTCCTCGAGAAGCTTCCGGGCAAAATAAGACTTCATGAACTTGTTTCGTCCAATTCCGAGAATATTTCCCGTGTATCACCCTGAAACACAAAAACAGCAGAAAACAGGGAACTGGCACTGTGGCATCTTGTCAATAGGTTAGTTCCGGAAATCGCATAAAAACGCTATGAAGTGTAACGAAACACAAGGCAAATGGTGTAAAAACAAGCATGGAGCATCATAAATTATGGATACGTTGGAGACGTATCAGCATCCCCAAGCTTAACTCCTGCTCGTCCTCGAGTAGGTAAGTGATAACAAAAGAAATAATTTTTGAGGTGACATGCACCTACACAATCTTGATCATATATGTAAGCATTTGTGAGCTGGGATCATAAGAACTTAAAACATGGGCATGAAAGATATAATCTTGACAATAGAAACTTAGCAACCATGTTATAACATGAAAATGAACACAAACAAAAGATCATGAAAATAAAACAATGAAAGTCAAACGTGTGTTCAAATCAGAAGGAAAAACATACAAATGGTTTTCAGCTTGTCCTTCATGGAGAGCAAAACATAAATGCATAGGACACCTTAAAGTTTAAGAGGGTGACTAGATACAAGTAATTTAAGAACAAGTGAAACCATAGTCATGAATCAATCAATGATAAACTTTGGGACAATGCACATTATACTCAGAATGACAACTATGCTCTCTTAGACGGTGCATAAAGATAGAAGGTGGTGACTCAACATAAAAGTAAAAGAAAGGCGCTTCGCGGAGGGAAGCAGTGATTAAACATGTGCTAGAGCTTTTCATTTGTAAAACAGAGAGATAAAAATTGGTTTTGAGAGGTGATTGTCTTTGTCAACGACTGGCAATGGGGTTCTTACTATCTTCCATACAAAAATGAAGCAAGTTTTTGAGAGAGAGATTGGTACTTTTGTGCTCTTTTATAAAGCTTGGCACTCCTCCCCACCTTTTTTCCTTTCACAAACCATGGCTAACCGATTCCATCGGGTGCCCACCAACATTCACATACCATGGAGGAGTGCCTTTTTTCTTTATTTTTTTTCTCTTTTTTTTCTTTTTGGAATAAGACAATATGGAAGATAGCAAATCCGACCACTACGTCCCCATGAGCTAAAAACAGTGGCACAAAATGAGAAGTAGTTGAAAGTTTTGAAAGGTAGCACATGAAAATTTACTTGGAATGGCTTGCAAATACCATGCATAGGAATTTATAGTGGACACAATGGCAAACTTGGTTTTTAGGAGTTGGATGCACGAGTAGAGCTCATACTCAGTACAAAATGAGGGCTAGTAAAAGACTGGGAGCGACCAACTATGAGAGCAATAACGGCCATAATCATGCATAGCGACAAAACATCATTGAAAGAAGCATAAAGTGGTATCACAAGTCAAAAACCAAATGATTATAGAGGCTATTGGCGACTTATTTTGTAGTCAACATGGTGTAAGCATGTGCCAAGTCAACCCAAATAAAGCATCAAAGGAGAAAACCAAATAAATGCTTCCATATAATAAAAACAACGCATAATTTTTTTTCAAAGGCTCATTAAACAATCTCAGTCATTTGCGATAAGTCATGCTACAGTAAAACCACTAATCATACTATTAAAAAGACATTAAGCACGACATGCAAAAGCCTAGGCCGCAGTCTACACAAGCTCCTTCTTGTACCACTTTTTTGCATAAAGCTTTTTCTCTTTTCCAACACCATTCAAACCTTTTTATAAACACCTCTTTTGATGAAAACCAATAAAGATCAGAGGCAAAAATACACCTTGATGAAAAGATATAACAAGATCTGAACAAAAATCAAGGCGAAAAATGCAAGCTAAACGCAGTAGCAGAAAAGAGAACACTCATTGAACGATAAGAGTGAAAACTAGAGTGTTCTTGGCAAATGAAAAGTGAGTTCATCTCCTCCAAAAGAAACATGATGTGATCTAACCATTTATTGCAGCAAACAAAGCAAAAGAAAACTGAAAGCAAAAACAACTGACGCTCCAAGAAAAATGCATAGTGCATGAAGCAATAAAAATATAGTGTCTTGAAAGGTGACCTAATTTTTGCAGATGAAGAAGGGGTGCCTCGGGGGCATCCCCAAGCTTTGACGCTTGCACTTCTTGGATATTTATTGGGGTGATGCATGGGCATCCCCAAGCTTGAGCTTTTATCCATTCTTCAACTCATCTCATCATTCTCCAATCCCTACACTTGAAAACTTCCTTCATACAAAACTAAACACAATTCTATTAGCAACATTAGTGTAAGCATAACATTGAATCAACCCTTTTTTGCTTCAGGTTTCAACCTAAAACCACCACATATAAAGCATATACTACTGTAGCAACTTCCCCAAAAGTTCCGTGATCAAAAGAACTCAAAAGAAAGCGATAAAGCGGCAAACACAAATATTGGCAGAAATCTGTCAAAACAGAACAGCTGACAAAGGTCGAATTTTAAGAGGATTTTCTATTGCTCAAATCAAAAAGTGTTCAACTAATGAAAGTTTGGATATAACCTGGGGCATATGCACAAGAAATCGCAGGTCCAAAAGATATACAGAGAATTTACACAAATTTTTACGGTGTAGCACCGAAAATAGTTTTAGGACAGCAACATCCCCAAATCTTTACCTCACTCAAATTAGAGGCTTCTCTTGGCACAAAAACGAAATAAAAAGGATAAGGAGCGGTTATTACAGTAGTAATAACTTCTAAGACTCAAATAAAAGAAAAAGTACTGAAAATAAACAATGGGTTATCTCCCAAGAGTGCTTTTCTTTAACGCCTTTGAGCTAGGCGCAGTAATTTGCAAAGATGCTCATTTGGGCGCCATATAAGAGCTTGAGGCAAAGGCGCCATATAGGAACTTAAAGCAATAGAGAGCATCAAAAAGCAAGTATGAAACACATTTAAATCTAAACCACTTCCTATGCATAGGAATCTTGTAAGAAAATAAATCAACGAGGCACATAGTAGCAAGCATGGATAGATAAAACAAGTGCCACTTCAAGATTTGCAACATAAAGAGGGGAAACTCAATATTGTTGAGATCCATCAAACCATATTTCCCTCTCTCATAATAACTTTCAGTAGCATCATAAATAGAACTAACAATATAACTATCACATAAAATATTCCTATCATGAGCCACATGCATAAAAGAATTAATACTCACCACAGGAACAATAGTAGTAGGAGCAAATTCAACAAAATAATTATTCTCCTCACCATAATCATCATAAATAGGAGGCATATTGTAATCATAACTAATTTTATCCTCAATAGTAGGTGAACTAAAAATATTATACTCATCATCATAACCATCATAAACTAGAGGTTCAGTATCATCACAAGCTAAAGAACAGCTATTTTGCAAAGCATATTCTTCAAACATATCATGATAAGAAGGAACATCACATATGGGAGGTAAAATATTATCAGAACAAACTTTCTCCACTAAAGCTGAGGAATTAAAAATATCATGCTTAACAAAACCAGCTTCCCCAAGCTTAGACTTTTCTATAGCATTAGCATTAACGGTATTCAAAGCATTCATACTAATAACATTGCTATGCGAAATAAGCTCCAAAGGATTCTCAATTTTCTCTTCAAATCTAAAATCAGGAAAAAGACTAAAGAACTCTTTGTTTTCCATTAAGCCTAACTAGTGAAAATAAAATCAAGAAACAAAAAGATATAATTGCAGAATCTAAAGAAAATAACTTCGAGCACTCACACAGGAGGATGCGAGTACCTTTTACCTTACCTCTCCGGCAACGGCGCCAGAAAAGAGCTTGATGTCTACACACGCTTCTGTTCTTGTAGACAGTGTTGGGCCTCCAAGTGCAGAGGTTTGTAGAGCAGCAGCAAGTTTCCCTTAAGTGGATCACCCAAGGTTTATCGAACTCAGGGAGGAAGAGGTCAAAGCTATCCCTCTCAAGCAACCCTGCAATTATGATACAGAAAGTCTCTTGTGTCCCCCACACACCCAATACACTTGTCGGATGTATAGGTGCACTAGTTCAGCGAAGAGATAGTGAAATACAAGTAGTACTGATGATTATAAGTAGCAAATGTGATTTGAAGTAAATATCGCTGCGAGCAAACATGTAACAAAACAGGAAGTAAACGATGTGCAATGCTTGGAAACAAGGCCTAGGGATCATACTTTCACTAGTGGACACACTCCCAACAAATATAACATAATTGAGCAAATAAATAACTTCTCTTCACTATGGTACTCTGAATTACTCTCCTATTGAATAACACTAATCATTGCATAGGGCTACGAAGCACTCCTCAAAGTTCATCAAGTACTTGACAAACACCACTCATAGAGATATCCAAATCAAATCATAACTCAAGATAGATATTACTGCAACTTAGACCAAGTACTAACACGGTGCACACACTGTCAACATTACACCATGAAAGGAGGAATAGATCACTTCAATACTATCATAGTGATAATTATTCTCATAATCCATAAAAGATCACAATCGTAGCCTAGACCAAGTACCACCATGATGCACGCACTATCACCGTTACACCATGGCAGGAGGAATAGATTACTTTAATAACACACTAGAGTACACATAATGAAGAAGAGTAACATCTACTTATTCAACATGATACAAAGCTCACGATCACATAAAAGATCACATCATGGGAGAGAGAGGTGAACCACATAGCTACTGGTAGAGCCCTCAGCCCCGGGGATGAACTACTCCCTCCTCATCATAGGAGACAGCAAGGTTGATGGAGATGGCGGTGAGGTCGATGGAGACGGCAGAGACGGCGATGGAGACCGATGGAGATGGCTCCGGGGGCACTTCCCCGTCCCGGCAGGGTGCCAGAACAGAGACTTCTGTCCCCCGAAATTCGTCGACGGCGGCGGCGGAGCTACGAAACTGTTCTGGAAATTTCGTCGACTCCCCTAGGGTTTTCCGTCCCGAGGCTTTATATAGGCGAAGGGGCGTCGTCAGAGGGCAGCCAGGGGCTCCTCACACCAGGGTGGCGCGGCCAGGGCCTGGGCCGCGCCACCTATGTGTGAGGACGGCCTCTGGCCCCCCTCCGGCTCTCTTTCGGTCCTCGGGAAGCTTCCGGGCAAAATAAGACTTCAGGAACTTGTTTCGTCCAATTCCGAGAATATTTCCTGTGTATCACTCTGAAACACAAAAACAGCAAAAAACAGGGAACTGGCACTGTGACATCTTGTCAATAGGTTAGTTCCGGAAATCGCATAAAAACGCCACGAAGTGTAACGAAACACAAGGCAAATGGTATAAAAACAAGCATGGAGCATCAAAAAATATGGATACGTTGGAGACGTATCACTCATGAAAGCTGATATGACTAATGCAACTTCCTTGCAACAAGTTATGGATACTTACTGTGCAAACTCTGGACAATTGGTGAGTCTGGCAAAGTCAAGTATTTTCTTTTCTCCTAACACTAATGTTCTGTTGAGGTCAGAGATTTGTCAGGCCTTACATATTGACACTGAGGCGATTTCTGATAAATACCTTGGGCTCCCTGCACTTGTGGGTGCTGATAGGAGTGATTGCTTTGTTCATTTCATTGAAAGGATCATTCAACGTATAAATGGCTAGAAGGAGAAGTTTTTATCTTTGGGAGGTAAGGAAACCGTGCTGAAGGCTGTGGCCCAAGCTATACCTGTTTATGCCATGTCGGTTTTTCTCATCCCAAAAGGCGTTTGTAAGCGTATGATGGACGCTATTTCTCAATTTTGGTGGGGAGATGATGAGAATAGCAAGAAAATGCATTGGATGGCATGGTGGAAGCTCTGTTACCCAAAGAAAGATGGAGGTATGGGGTTCAGGGACTTTCACTCATTTAATCTTGCTATGTTGGGTAAACAGGTGTGGAGACTTTGTTAGCGACCCATTCTCTCTATGTGCTCGAGTCCTGAAGGCAAAATACTACCCTAACTGTCATATTCTCAAGGCTGGTCCAAAGGCAAACTCATCTTTTACTTGGCAAAGTATTATTGCAGGCTTAGCTACGTTTAATCTTGGGTGCATCTGGAGAGTTGGTAATGGTGAATCGATTAATATTTGGAATGATCCCTGGATCCCTGCGAGCCCGTCCAGGAAAGTTATTTCAGTACGTGGTGCTTCTCTTCTCACAAGGGTTTCAGAGCTTATCTCTCCAATTACTGGCCAATGGGATTTACAACTTCTGAGTGATAATTTTTGTGCTGTCGATATGGGGAGGATCTTGGAAATTCCTATCAACAGCCAGGGCTTTGAGGATTTTGTCGCTTGGCAGTTTTCTAAACATGGTCGCTATACTGTTCGATCTGCATACCACGTCCAATGGAATTTTCAGTTTGGTCATAATGGTTCAGCCTTAGCCCTTCCTGGCAGATCTGCCACTAACCCAGTCTAGAAAACGATTTGGAAACTTAAAGTTCCTCCCAAGGTGAAAATCTTTTGCTGGCGTACTCTTCACGGCATTATCCCTTTGAAGTGCATCCTGGCCAACCGTCATATTGGTACATCGATGGAATGCCCAATTTGCCACCAAGGGCCTGAAGACATCATGCACCTTCTTTTTACATGCCCGGCAACTCAGGTAATTTGGCAAGAGTTGGGTATTTATGATATTATTCAAGAAGCTTCGATTATTGATCTTGCAGGTTCGGCGGCCTTGGAGTACATTCTCTATGATACTGATCGCCCCTTCCCTGGAGTTACTGATATTGGTTTGAAAGAAGTCATTGTTTATCTCTTGCTGGTACATTTGGTGGATGCGGCGCCAACGAGTTCATGGAGAACAGGTTCCCCCTCCATATAAATGCAAGATGTCTATACTCGGTATTGCCTTGAATGCTAGATCAAAGAAATCTACACCGACTGGAGATGAAAAGGTTCAATGGTCGAAACCAGAAACAAGATTCTTGAAACTTAATGTTGATGCCGCCTTTTATGAAGATTCAAGATCAGGTTCCTTTAGGGCGGTGATTAGAGATTTCCAAGGCAACTTCGTGGGAGCAAAGTGTGGTCTTATACCGTCCGTGGCGTCTGCATCAATGGCAGAAGCAATGGCAATGCGAGAAGGCTTAGTGTTAGCAAATTCCATGGGGATTAACAGACTGATTGCTGATTCGGATTCGACGAAAACTGTCGAAGCTTGCACTGGCGAAGAGCGTTGGTGGAATGAGTCAGCGGCATTTTATGCGGACTGCATTGATTTATCTTCGTCCATTGGTACTGTGAAGTTTAATTACTGTTCCAGAGAAGCCAACCAAGTTGCTCATGAATTAGCTAAATTTAGTTTTTTGAATGCTCTGAGTTGTAACTGGGTCGATGAACCCCCTAGCTTTCTCCTTGGTAGTCTTCTGAACGATGTAACAATTATGTGATTTCGGCAGCAGGTTTCAGACAGCACTCTTTTTCTTACCAGGATACCTAAGGGGACTGAAAGGTTTTTAATGAGGCGGCCTGCTTGCCTAATATAGTGTCATTTATTTCAAAAACGAGAATTGGGTTGGGTCGAACCAGGTTCGGTGCGCAGGGCTGGTCCGGCACGTAAGAACGCTGGTCTGGCACATTGCTCCAATAGCGCTTCTATCACGTAACAATATGATTTACACTACTATGCTCAATTTTCTCTCTATACACACAACTTGAATTAATTGCCCTTTGTGCTTTACAATTTCGTCCAAAATAATAAAGGCTTGATTTGCACTGCATTCGTCTGCTCTACACGGACAAACACAAGATCACATCGCCAGCACGTAAACAACGGCGCTCAGCAAGCAGCACACTGCTGCAAGCAGGAGTATATTCTGACCTCACCGAATGCAATTTCCACCCCTCAATGCATACATCCAAACACAACCTTAAGGAACAGTATTGGTGCACAGAAGCACATGATATTTAGGTACCACTCATGTTTGATGTCCTTCAGCAGCTCCAGAAGAGGATTTTTACAAGCAATACATAGCTACCATCCACAGGCTGACTTACACACTTGCAGATGCATTCTGCTTCGTTTGGCCTAACGACTGATACAGATAGATTGTTCTTCAGCCAGTTCTGCACTTAAGCGTACTGTGAAACCCTCCTCCCATAGACATACTACATGACACTAGCTAGTTTGTTGCTTCTGCATGATCAACCGATCAGTCATCATCACCCTCAGGAATGTAGTCCCTAACCTTCACATCAGCATCCTCTCCATACTGGATGCAGTTGTCGATGTTTGACAGCACGTATTGAATGCTGGAAAAGCAAGGACGGTAAGGGATATGAAAACAGAAGAGGGTAAGTATACTCGAGACTAATTGACCCATACATGCCATGTAAATAACTGAAGGCTCAATATCAGCATGCTGTTGTATTAGACTTACGAACTGACCCAGCTATAGCACATGCAACTCAATTGAACAATCATCTCACAAAGGAAGCTTTCCCAATCCCCACCCACCAGTGTTGACTCCACAATTAGACTTTTTTTTTTCCAAAGGCCAGAGCAGTATATGACCGCAAAAGATCACATTACTACAGTTAATTGTCAAGTGTACTACTCCCTCCGTTCATACATATAAGATGTTTTAGCATTTTGTAGATTCATCTATTTTGGTATGTACCTAGTCTATTTTTAGTGTGTAGATTCACTCACTATGGGATGTATCTAGTCCACTTCAACATGTCTAAAACATCTTATATTTGTGAACGGAGGGAGTATTATACAGCCAGAAAACTGGATAAGGCACGACTGGAAAGTGTCTTCCAGATAAATATAATCTGTTAATATTGCATCTGTAAGCATATGGAGTACTAGTATAAGCATCATGTCTAGGGATCAGAACTTTAAGTGCAAAAGGGCACTTGACCCACACCCAAAAACACTGCATGTAAAAAGGCTTGACATTTGGAAACAACAAGGGTTGAGATTGTAACCAAGAAAACAAACAGCATTACCTGCTCTCCTTTCTCAAGTCAAGTGGTATGAAATTCACCATGTTGTAATCATCGACCTACATGATAGTAGTAGTGACATCAATATTGGATAGGATACCTAACAAAAACGCATATAGGAAAAGCAAATAGGAAAAACAAATGGGAAAAATGAAGCACATGAAAGACGAGTGGCATCTCAACGTTGATATGTACAAAGAAATAAAACGAGGTTACTACTTTAGTACATCCATCTATTCTAAATGTTGACCTAGCATGCTGACATGAATTTAGCTGTCCACGTGTACACCTTCACACCAATAATCTAAGCCCAGGAAGAGCCAAAAAACAACACCACTATAGGTAAACTGATATTAGTTTTCCCAGCCCATGAATTTCATGTTGGGATTTATACAATAATTAAGGATCAGAAAGTGAAATGCTATCGTTACTTAAGGAGTAAAAGAACTCATGTGCAAGAAAATCCCTGCATTCTTCACGAAATCACGGGTCCGCAGATATTAATGTAGATTTATTCATACACACCAATCAGAGCTCTCTAAAGCTTTTATCAGAAGTCCACAGGCTCACCAATCACCATAGCCAAACATAGTGTTAGTTATCTAGTTGGAGTACCAAATTTGCATGGGCTATCATGCTAGACAGGTTCCACTTCCTGGCCTAACTTTAGATAAAGCAAAGGCGAGTTGGCCACAGTTCATAGAATCACAACAAAAGTGCATAATGGAACTCAAAACGTAACTTTTAAGCAAGTCGGTTCTACTAGTGCATGGTCAGAGCTCAGATGCCAGAACATAATGAGTCATTCTAATGAAAATTAAGCCATGTGTCGTCAGAGAAAATCTAACCACGCAGATATTTTCATTAATAAAATATCAGTCCGATGCAGGAAAAACAAGTCCAGCAACTATGATTTATGAGCGTAGGCATAACTGACAACAATATATTGACAGTTAGAGGGCTACAACAGGGATGAAATTTCACAGAATTTGAAATTTACAGGTTTATAGAAGGCATACCAGATCAGCCAAAGCCTTGTTTAACTTGCCAAACCGAGGTGCCATCTGTCTATTCAGCTGTGACAGAAGAACTGCTGCCTCTGGATTCAGATAGCTAGAAATACAAAAAAAAATTAGTAGTACAAAAAAGGGCGACTTTTAAAATGTTACAGCGAAGTAAAGGGTAAAATAAAGATAGCATACTCTTCTACATCTTTTTTGTTTGAAACCAGGTCCATCTTTGAAAGGATGTTGATATGAGGAAGTTCAAGTTGAATCATAGCAGAAAGAGAAGCCATGCAACCACTGATGTATTTTGTTACATCACTGACAAACTGCACCAAGAAAAACAAACAGAAATCAGTCTGGGATTCAAGTTCAACGTTGTCATAAATAAAAACTGTATTAATGATTCAAACCTGCGAATCCAAAAGATACACAGCGCAAACAGTGAAATTTTTCCGTTTCAGATACTCGACAAAGTTACGCAGAACTGGAACATGAGTGAAGAGTTCAATCTGGCCTGGCAAAACAAGATGTGGAGCCTTGGGTTAACTTTTTTAGGTAATGTTAAGCAATCTACGTATATCAGACTTTCCATACAATAACACATGCGATAGAACCACACAAGAGTGGATTACGATGGCAACATGTACATAATTAGTGCAAAAGCATAACATACGAAGTAAAGAAAAACTCATTACACTAGGCCCACGCAGGTGTTAAGAATATGAGGTGACATGAAGTTTATAGAATATTACCTGGACAGTCAAACACAAGATAGTCATCGTCCAGATAGTTTTCTAATTGTTCATCCAACCAATCATCCAAATTGTCTTCAAGGTGCCTAAGGGTTTCTTAAGGAAACAACAACTGCCAAAATAAGATACTATAAAAAAAAATATGCCAATAAAGAATGTTCACAGCCTCTACAAATTGCTTGATAAACATGAATTTGGGCAGAGCCAAGATTACAAATGTAGCTGTTTATTTGGCTTTAAGTAAAAAAGGAGAGAAGGCAGTAATAAAATTGACAGCATGACATTGCCAATCAATTATGTGTGACGTTCTTAGCAAACGACTTGAACAAATGTAGCGGCAAACTGAAACACTAGCTGAAAGTCACAGTATCTACTATCCAGATAGCAAATCATGTGAGCACAGTGAAACTATTTGCTCTTGGAACATATACATATAACTATTTCTGGTGAAACCTAAACAGAAGGCAATATAATTTTTAGACATATAATGAAGCATATTTTGTGACCGTCCCACCAGGACGTAATAAAGTACTAGTAAGATCAAGATGAAAGTCCAGATCTAGTGGCCATTTACCAAGCAAGTATGTTCTTGCAAAATTAATATGTACGGATATACAACATCTGACATCTGTGAGCATCAGGGTACTGACAGAACAATTGTGGAGATGTGCTATAATAAGAGTAAATCTGCCACGGCAGCCTAATGTTGCAACTCCAACCCGATTGTAGGTACCAAATGAAACAACAGGGGGTCACTTCATAACTAAATACTAGTTTGGAAGGAAGACAACAATCAAAACAAAACAACAGGCTTTCGGACAATAGGATACTCCATGCAATAAATGAGCCCGCCATTTGGTCCCATCCCAAGCTCCTCCATGACATCATCCAGCGAAATGAGCTCTCTAATATCTACAAAAAAAACACCAAAAGCAGCCGAGTTAGAGGCATATATCTAAGAAACGCGAGCACAAATATGTTATTACCCGTAGATACAGGATAGCTGAAGTGCTCTGCGGCAGGGTCCAGATTGACCATATGAATCCTCCTGCCCACCGTCTCGCAGTGTTGGAACAGACCGGAGCAGTAGGTCGACTGCACGGTAAAGACAAATGATTAGAGCGCTGCATCGCTTCTAGGCTCGTCCCTAGTCGGTCTAACCTAACGATTAACTGAACCCTGGATAAAAACCAGGCAAGTAGACTATTTCACCTGTAATCACCTCAAATACTGAACCAAGCCCAGACCCCGTGTAAACAGCACAGAATAATCCGTACTCTACAATCGATTAGCGGCGGGGACTGAATCAAGCATCGAGCAAAAGAGGAGGTGTGGGAGGGAATCTCACCTTGCCGCTGCCGGCCGGGCCGATGACGAGCTGCGCGAACCCCATGGCGGCGCGGGAGTACCGAACGAGTGGGGAGGAGGGTTTAGAGATAGAGGTGGGGGGTCGGGGGCTAGAGGAGGAAGTGGGATTAGAAGGCGGCGGAGATGGCGGCGACGAGGTAGGCGGCGCACCAGACGAGGGCTGCGAGGAGGGTCCCGATTAGGGCGGACATAGGCGTCTCTCGGCGTTTGGTGGCAAGGTCGCGGCTGGCGGGGGTGGAGACGAGAGTAGACGGCGTGTGCGGCGGGGACGAGGAGGGGAAGAGGCGTGGGGCTTGAGGAGGGTTTCTGGCGGTGGCCTTCCTTCTCGTACCCAGAAAACTCCAGAAGTATTATCGGCCACCAGCCCACCACCCCAGGCAGGCCCGTGTGGCCGTGTCCAACTCTTGATCAAAACTTTGAGGCCCCGTTCGGCTTCAAGGACCGGAAAACTCTTGATAAATTTGGACTTGGAGGTGACAGCATGCATAATGGTGATTCCTATGCTCCAATCAGGTCGGCGCTTTGCACCGCGCCGCGGGTGATTTTGTTTGCGGTCACCGAGTTCTTTGCCACAGGCTCACAGGTACCTTTGTTGCTTGTAATAGATGTCATTTGAAAAGTTAGATAGGTAATTGCCTTATTTAAAACATTTTATATGAGGACAAGTTTGCTGAGCGTAGCTTGCTAGATAAAATGACTGTTTTGACCCTTTTTGTTCCTCCTTTGGTTAATAAGATATATATACCCGGCCAACTGCTCTATGAACTTGTCCTATGTCAACTTTAGGCCGCCGCCGGCGCTGCACATCGGTGTCACACTCCTTGTCCTCTAGACCATGGTTTCATCTTGCCTGGCTCTCCTCTCTCCTCCCATGCGAAAACCATTTTTGCTGGTGCTATGTGGCGTCGGGAAGGCCGTTGGCATTCGGTTCACGACGCCAATGGCGCCCGCCGCGTTCCCGCGACTAGCATCCACATCCATCCTCTCGCACTTGCCAATTTGCTTTGTCTCCTTCTTCTATTGCATCCCTTCCAAGGAATTGAGCGCTCGCGCCATAAGCTGTCGTCTATGTCTGCTGTCTGCTTTTTCCTCGCTTCCGGTGACCGGCTACGGCAGCCACCATCTTCAAAGTCGTGGAGTCCTGGACATCTCTCACCGTACAGACACAGGCCACAAGAACGCAGTGCACGTGACGGGCCCCGCGTAAAGGCTGCCGTCGAGCTGTGAGTGCATGCGAAGAATCCAATGTCATTTGTTTGGATAGTACTCGTCGTAGTACATAAAACACTGTACAACCTGCATTGAAAACTTAAGTGCATGCAAGGTACCGTGCATAGAGAAATAAAGTATATGGTGATTACAACCTAGCACTCTCTCTCTCTCTTTTATAATGTGTGTATATTATTTATCATTTTTATGTCACATGGTCTGACATACACCTAGCCTGCCACAACCTATCGATAGCTTTCCTGTCACATTATTAGTCATTTGATTCTAAAGTTTGTATATAACTTATCTCTTGAATTAATAGTCTGATTTATGTTCTAATTGCATATTTGAGTTCCAAATGACAAGGACTTTGAAACAAGACCAATTTTGAATATATTCAAATAAGTTTTAAAAATTAATTTTGAAACAAGATGAAACTAGGTAAACTTCGTGTAAACATAAAAACAATAGCGATGCGATATAAAATAAAAAATAAAAATATATTCAATATAATTAGATTTGTATTTGAGTGACATTATTCCATACTTTTTTTTGTAGTTTTGTAGTGTTCTATAAAAATTTAGCAAGTCAAAAATCCCTAGTTATAAAAGTTGTTGACCTTTGCAATGATGCACATCTATACCAAAAATATGATCAAGATTCAAAATTTTGTTGTGAAACTTACATAAACCATGGTCAAATGGGTAGAAAGTCAAGTGAACTCCTGCTTCGTACCCATAGTTTAAATTTAAATTTAAATGGATTTAGCTCAAAAATAATTCAGTATATGGCTCCAAGCCGAGATAATTCCTAAAAGCCTCGATCTATCCTTCCAACAATATCCCCCACCTGTGAAAATTGGAATGGCTGAGTTCGGCACACTGCTCTTGGTAGCTGCTTCACAAAAAACCAACCTTTTAGGCACTAATAAAATGGAAAATCAACTTTTTATGTAGCAAGTAAAAAACCCTAGTTAGTAAAGTTGTAGGCCTTGCAAATATGCACATGTCAGCCAAAAATGGGGTCAAGATTCAAATTTTTACTGTGGAAGTTTCAAAAACCATGGTCACATGGGTAGAAAGTCAAGTGAACTCCTGTTTGGTGGCATTTTTTGTGAAGAGTTTTTCAATGAAACCTTGGTATGTCATGTTTAGTATTTTTCCTAGGTACTACATCACATATCATGACTCCATGCACTGGTTTGCTATTTTTTGTTTTTTTTTAATTCCTTTGCTCCCATTTAAAATCTAGGTCAAACTCGCGGCGCCCGCCGTCTGTGCTAGGTGGGTGGGGGACCCAAGTTTGTGGTGGGTTCTGGGGTTCCACACCTTCAGCGAACCTGCAGGTATTTTTCGCCAAAATTTTTGAAGTGTACTTTATGTACCCATAGTTTAAATTTAAATTTAAATGGATTTAGCTCGAAAATAATGCAGTATATGGCTCCAAGCCGAGATAATTCCTAAAACCTTGGATCTGGCCTTCCTACAATGTCCCCCACCTGCGAAAATTGGAATCATTGAGTTCGGCATACTGCCCTTGGTAGCTGCTTCACAAAAAACCATCCTTTTAGGCACTAATAAAATGGAAAATCAACTTTTTATGTAGCAAGTAAAAAATCCCTAGTTATGAAAGTTGTAGGCCTTGAAAATATGCACTTCTCAGCCAAAAATGGGGTCAAGATTCAAAATTTTGCTGTGGAAGTTTCAAAAACCATGGTCACATGGGTAGAAAGTCAAGTGAACTCCTGTTTGGTGGCATTTTTGCGAAGAGTTTTTCTATGAAACCATGGTATTCCATGTTTGGTATTTTTCCTAGGTACTACATCACATATCATGACTCCAAGCGCTGGTTTGCGATTTTTTGATTTTTTTTGAATTCCTTTGCTCCCATTTCAAATCTAGGTCAAACTCGCGGCGCCCGCCGTCTGTGCAAGGTGGGTGGGGACACAAGTTTGTGGTGGGTTCTGGGGTTCCACACCTTGAGGGAACCTCTAGGTATTTTTCCTAAAAAAATTTGAAGTATAGTTTATGTACCCATAGTATAAATTTGAATTTAAATGGATTTAGCTCAAAAATAATTCAGTATATAGATCCAAGGCGAGATAATTCCTAAAACCCTGGATCTGGCCTTCCTACAATGTCCCCCACCTGCGAAAATTGGAATGGTTGAGTTCAGCACACTGCACTTGGTAGCTGCTTCACAAAAAATCACCCTTTTAGGCACTAATAAAATGGAAAATCAACTTTTTATGTAGCAAGTAAAAAATCCCTAGTTAGGAAAGTTGTAGGCCTTGCAAATATGCACATGTCAGCCAAAAATGGGGTCAAGATTCAAAATTTTACTGTGGAAGTTTCAAAAACCATGGTCACATGGGTAGAAAGCCAAGTGAACTCCTCTTCGGTGGCATTTTTTGTGAAGAGTTTTTCTATGAAACCTTGGTATGCCATGTTTAGTATTTTTCCTAGGTACTACATCATATATCATGACTCCATGTGCTGGTTTGCTATTTTTTGATTTTTTTTTGAATTCCTTTGCTCCCATTTAAAATCTAGGTCAAAATCGCGGCGCCCGCCGTCTATGCTAGGTGGGTGGGGGACCCAAGTTTGTGGTGGGTTCTGGGGTTCCACACCTTCAAGGAACCTCCAGGTATTTTTTCCCCAAATTTTTCGAAGTGTAGTTTATGTACCCATAGTTTAAATTTAAATTTAAATGGATTTAGCTCGAAAATAATTCAGTATATGGCTCCAAGCCGAGATAATTCCTAAAACCTTGGATCTGGCATTCCTACAATGTCCTCCACCTTTGAAAATTGGAATGGTTGAGTTCAGCACACTGCCCTTGGTAGCTGCTTCACAAAAAACCACCCTTTTAGGCACTAATAAAATGGAAAATCAACTTTTTATGTAGCAAGTAAAAAATCCCCAGTTACGAAATTTGTAGGCCTTGCGAAGATGCATATGTCAGCCAAAAATGGGGTCAAGATTCAAAAGTTTGATGTGGAAGTTTCAAAAACCATGGTCATATGGGTAGAAAGCCAAGTGAACTCATGTTTGGTGGTATTTTTTGTGAAGAGTTTTTCTATGAAACCTTGGTATGCCATATTTGGTATTTTTCTAGGTACTACATCACATATCATGACTCCATGCGCTGGTTTGCCATGTTTTTGATTTTTTTTGTAATTCCATTGCTCCCATTTCAAATCTAGGTCAAACTCGCAGTGCTCGCCGTCTGTGCTAGGTGGGTGGGGGACCCAAGTTTGCGGTGGGTTCTGGGGTTCCACACCTTCAGGTATTTTTCCCCAAATTTTCCGAAGTGTAGTTTATGTACCCATAGTTTAAATTTGAATTTAAATAGATTTAGCTAAAAATAATTCAGTATATAGATCCAAGCCGAGATAATTCCTAAAAGCCTAGATCTGGCCTTCCTACTATGTCCCACACCCGTGAAAATTGGAATGGTTGAGTTCGGCACAGTGCCCTTGGTAGCCTTTTTTGTGAAGTATTTTTTCTTTGAAACCTTGGTCCAATGGGTAGAAAGCCAAGTGAACTCGTGCTTGGTGCCATTTTTGTGATGAGTTTATCTTTGAAACCTTGGTATGACATGTTTGGTATTTACCTAGGTAGCACATCACATATCATGACTCCATGCGGTGGTTTGCTATTTTTTTTAAACCGCCTTTGCTCCCATTTTAAAACTACATCAAATTTTACGATGGGTTTCTGTGGTTCCACACATTCAGGACATGTGTGGGTATTTGTTCGTCAATTATTTTTGAAGTGTAGTTTATGTACCCCCTGGTCAATTTTGAATTTAAATGGATTTAGATAAAAAAAATTAATATATGGCTCCAGGGCTATATAATTCATGGAACCTTGGATTTTGCATTCCTACAAGGACCCCTACCTATGAAAATTGGAGTGGTCAAGTTCTGCAGAATACCCTTGGTAGCCACTTCACAAAAAATCACCAATTTTTGCCCCTTTCGGCCACTAATATAATGAAGAATCCATTTTTTATGTTGCAAGTCGAAAATCCCTAGTTAGAAAATCCTTGATTTATGTGGAGAAATTTGTTAGCCATGGAAAGATACACATATGATGTGTACTTTATAAAAGAATTTTGCTCAAAACTATTTCAGTATATGGTTGCACACTGAGATAGTTCCTGAAACCTGTATTTGTTGCATGAATAATCAGGATTTATTTTTATCTTAAACCAATATTTTATAAATGACACACCTCAACACTAAATGTAACATTTCATGTAGTATTTTCCTTAGAGTAGCGGTGTGTGGAGATAAGAGTGAAAAATCACAGCAGGATTTTTGGTGGGCTCCACCACCCACGTGAGCAAGGCAGCACTTCCTCCATTCCTCCACTCCTCCACTAGTACTTGACCGAATAGTTTATTTGCAGCAACACTGTGCTCCACCAAGATAGGGTAGTAGATTTAATTTGTGGCCTGTCACACGGTACTGCGCCCTGTAGGAGAAAACGACGTGACGCGGACTCGCGAAGTACTGCGCCCTGTACGTGCTGGGGCCCTTCATGCTAACTGGAGTAAAAAAGATAGATGCCCCCTTCGTCTTCGCAGAGAGGAAAAAGCTTTGGAACTCCTTTTAATGGCGCCCGCTGCCGGCGTATAAATTGAGCTCCTCCCCACTCTTTCTTCCGTCATGGCGAGGTTCATTGGCACCAAGGGCCTGAGGCAGCCGCCCCGCTCGCCCCCTCCTCAAGGGACAGGCCTGGCTTTGGGCGAGGGGCTAGCCTCCATGGCGACCTCCAGTTGACGAACAACTCTTTAGAACGAAGAAATCAATCTCTATGCCGCGGACGAGGGAAACATCCGATGTAATACGACTTACGAGCTAGCCGATGCGCCTTATCGGCCAGTCGGTGCGCCGCGGCGATGTTGCCTGCCGGCATGTGCTTCTCGGCGTGTCAATAGCCTGCTCTGCAGCGACGAAGTATTTCTCCGCGTGCCGGCATGCCCGCTCGGCCGTGTCTCCATTGGCGAGCCTAAGTCGGAGAATCCCTCTAAGTATACATGTGCAGGTCAATCATAGACAGCTTACCAAAAGACAAAGAAAGGGCAACATAGACATTTTATTCGACATACGGGCCCACGTTATTTGTATTTTTTGAATCAAATTTGTATTTTATAAATTTGTGCCAAAAAAGAACCTCTAAGCAGTTGTCCAATCAATTTGCGGTACCGTGATGTGATTGCAGCGAAGAAAGGCACCTGTGAGCCTGTACCAAACAACTTGGTGACCGCAAACTGAATAGCCCCCGCGCCACACACCCGCGCGCGCGGTGTGGGCCGGCCCATTAGCGCGGACCTGGTCGGCTGTTTTTTTCGTTATTTTTGCTTTTTTTCTTTTTTTTTGTTGTTTTTCCTTTTTTCTTTTCTCTGTTTTCTTTTTCCCTTTTTCTTTTCAGCTTATTTTTTCTTTTTCTTTTGCAACATTTTTTAAAATGTTCAGATCTGATTTTTTTGTTCAAATTATGAAATGCATTCAAATTACGATTTTTTTTTAAAATTTTGATATTTGTTCAAATTTTGAAATTCATTTAAATTATGAAATTCGTTCAAAATTTTTGATTTTCGTTCAAATTTTTAAATTCATTCAAATTTCGATTTTTGTTCAAATATTGGAAATTTCATAAATTTTGAAATTTGTTCAAATCCAATTTTCGTTCAAATTTTGAAATTTGTTCCAACTTGAAATTTGTTTTAATTTTGAAATTTGTTTTAACTAGAAACTTGTTCTAATTTGAAAATTGTTTCAATTTTAAATTTGTTTCAATTTGAAAATTATTCCGATTAAAAAAATTTCCCGATTTAAAATTTGTTGCGACTTTGAAATTTGTTATAATTTGAATTTTGATCCGATTTTCAATTTATTCCGATTTAGAAATTTTAAAAAACAATCGAAATAGGAAATGTGAAAAAGAAACAGCGAAAAAACAAACAGCGAAGAAAAAGCAAAAAAGCGGACGAACGCGAAATGGGCCAAGCCCACGACTAGCCAAGGCGTGAACGTCCTGGAAAAAAAAAACGCGCGGAAACAGTTTAATGGGCCGGGCCCAGTAACCATCGGGGTGTGCGGCGCGGGGTTCGCACCGATCAGGGTGGAGTATAGGAGCTCCCATGCATAATGCACGTACGTGTCTCCTCTTTCCATCGATTAGTAACTTGGGTTCTTGCACGTAAAACCACATTTTGCAAGTGAATGTCCCAAGTGCAAATCTCAACATGAATAAACGGAGAAGTGATACAACATGCTTGTTTCGAAGGCCTCCCAATCTCTACCTAATAATAATAATAATAATAATAATAATCTATACCTAATAATAAAGGACGTAAGGTTTCCGTGGTTCGTTTGTTGGTTCGTTCGTCCAACATTTTTCTGAACCGATATACCCTTCCACCAAAATACATATTACCCTCAATGCCACCGGTAAGTGAAAAAACTGTTCACCAAACTACATATTACCCTCAATGCCACCGGTAAGTGAAAAAACTGTTCGATTTATTTGTTGATTGACCCCGGGCAGGCCTTTGTGCCATGGGCTCAGGCGCTCAGCCGATCTCTACACCAAGACGAGCCGATATTTACCAGACATAATATCCGCCGAAATTGACCCCTACATCTTCCCTGGTGTTTGAGGAATATAATTAGTGAAGAATCCGGCTAGAGAAGGGGAAAGGGAGGCGTTGGCGCATGGTGCGGCGGCGCCGGTCGCAGCAGGGCTGCACTCCAACCATCAGGCGTGGAGCGCTCAGCTCAATAGTTGGATTCTTTACATGGATGCGATCTTCCTGGTGTCTGGTCCTATCCTTGATTCTTATGCCTCTGAGCTCCATGACGCCTTGGTCTCTGGTGCCCTCTCGCCATGGCGCCTCCGTCTCCGGTGCCCCATGCCTGCAGTCTGCTGCTAATGAAGCTGCTGCCCTCGGCCTAAGTCGATCCCCAACTCCCGTCCCATGACAGTGAGGGTCACCACGCCTCAAGCGGCTAGAATCCTCCATGTGTGCATGTAGCAACCTGTCCAATCCACATGTGTAATTGTGCATCCTTCCAATCTAATCAAGGAACAATTCAGGTGGAGAACTGGAGGTGGAAGCCTTATTTTAGCGATTGCTGCTCCTAGGAGGAAGCCCACTGGAGGGTTGGTTGTCTTGCGATTGACTCGTGCCTGCCTCCGGGAGCGAGGGGTGCTCAAGCCATCCGGCGTCAAGGCCGGCGTGCACGCGGCGGTCGAGGCCCTAACGCTCAAGGTGGAGGCTGGCGCAGCCGCGCGCAGGTTGCTGTGCGCCGTCCAGTACGTCAGCGTCGCCGCGCACGAGGAGATGCGGCATGCCAGGTGAGCACTCTCAAGCGTATTGTGCTCTATATACCGCGGCGTCGAACATGTACGACTACAGGCCGGCCGGGTGCACTGTCAAATGCAACGTCCTAGCGTTTTGGTCTTGTGGAGGCCGATAAGTTTGTTATAGTGAGGACTTATTGTTATGAAATTTAATGCTTATAGCAGAATTGTCATTAACAACTTACTAAACTCAAAGATAGATACAATAACAGAACCAGCTACGATTTTTCAGAAATAAGACATTGAGCTAAAGTTCGTGCAAATCTTTCATGGTTTGCGGAATGCGAAGTTGCAGGTGAGGTCAGTACTATAATCTTGATTTACTTCATGACTAAATGTGAATGTTTCTAATTAGACAACTTCATTTGTTTTGTTGATTTACTTAATCCCAAAAACAATCAATTGCTATTATTAACACCTGTCTCATGTGTCAATCAAACTTTGATTTTGTCATATAAAAGCAAAATACAGTAGTAGTGTTTTAAAAGATAGCATTAGGAGAGTGGAAGTAACTGCGTATATACTATATACACAGGCCACTGCGTTCAGAAGTGCTGGTGATTTGGTTGTTCTTTGTGTATTAAGTGGAAATATCAGTAGCTGTTCAAATAAATGAATACAAATTATGAGGAGAGTTATATTACTCAGTTTGTTGTGGTAGAAGGACTATGCATGGTTGATGCACCTGAAAACTGAAATATCTTGATAATTTAGTTAATTCGGGTTAGTTAACTTAATCGACACCTTGGTTCCTCCTGGACAATTTATCTGCCATTCTCTGCTTTCTCTACTTCTGACCATGAGAGAGATGAAGGCCTTCACATAGCGGGGTTGGGTGGCGCCGCAGCGCACGGATCTTGGTGGCCTCGCTTAGGTGACACATAGAGTAGGTAGTGGTGGCGGACCTCAACGTGACGCCGTCGTGGGCGCGATGGAGCTAGCTGGTTTATGCGGTGTAGTGACATAAATTTGTTTTACGTGTCCTGAACTCCTGATGCAAAAAAAATTATCTCCCCCGTTGCAACGCACGGGCATATTTCCTAGTCTATACCTAATAATAAAGGACGTAAGGTTTCCGTAGTTAGTTCGGTGGTTAGTTCGTACGTTAAGAGTTTATTAGTTTGTACGTCAAGAATCCATCCGTACGTCAAGCGTCCGCGATCTGGCCCAATCGATCCGTACGTCAAGAGTCCGATCTGGCCCGATCGATCTACTGCGCCCATGTCATTTTTTTTACCAAACCGTATTGTAACGTGGTCAGCTAGAACTCTTCAATTCCGTAGTACGTGCTTAGCTAGGCCTCTTAAATTTTTTCTTCATGGTCAAGACATCTCGTGTAACACAAACTCCAGATAGATCACGATACCATGGGGCACCACCAACCCTTTATAAATACTCAGATTGACCGACCACACAAAAAATCTCCAACATAAGTTTCCTCCGACTACACAGGAGATTGGTCCTCCCTCCGTGCATTGTCGACTACCGACTTCACAGGAGATTGGTACTCCCGTGCTCTACAAAAGGTTCGATGCTATACTCAAAATCAAACCGATTTGTTTCTTGCCACCAGTTGTGCGCGTCGCTACCACCGCCTCGTCGCCCACCGCCTTCTTCCGGACCTTCCTGCCGCCGCTGGTAGCGTGTCTCCCGCTCCACGACTCTCCGCTCCACCAGTTGCGTGCATTATCTGTAGTAATGGTACTGCTGCCTTGCAAGCCACT
The DNA here is from genome assembly GCA_007115705.1 of Dactylis glomerata. Classification (NCBI taxonomy): domain Eukaryota; kingdom Viridiplantae; phylum Streptophyta; class Magnoliopsida; order Poales; family Poaceae; genus Dactylis; species Dactylis glomerata. Next base: position 4,453,547 of record QXEO01000464.1, on the reverse strand, counting down.
ATCAGCTCGGTTTCTGCTAGGATTCAGCATCAGCAAGCGCTGTCCGCGAGGTAGACATGCGTCGCATCAGGCTAGAAGCAGCTGTGCTTCTTTCCCCTGGCGAAACTCTGTTCATGCAATGCAACTGCTTCAGTCTAGACTTGCAATTGTCAATTTTAGCCCAGTCCAACTTATATCAGTGTCAAAATTTAGGCCGCAACTTGTAACCTGCACAATTAAAAAAAACCAATTTGAGTTTGTGATGTTTAACTTTTTATTTTGCTTGTGTTTGCAGAAAATGGATCACGACATTGAAAAAACCAGTATTGAGGATAACCCAGCTGGGGAATTTGATAACCGTCTATTAAAAAGAGCAAAAAATTTGGAATCAAGTGTTATGGATGATTCATTACCATCACTTAAAATCTCAACATCATCTTCGATTTCTGAATCTCCTGAATCGTTTTGTTCAGAATCAGAAAATGAGATGAACAATGAGCCATTGTCATCAACACAATCAACAACCAGGTCATCGTTGTCTCCGATTTCTGAATTGATGAATGAAGAAATAGCTTCAATAGATGATGATAAGCTGACAATAGATGATGATAAGCTGGCAGATGAGCCTAAGAGTATAACAAATAATTTAACATATGACTATCTCCCGCAAGGTAAATATGAACTTATTATTTTCACTTTTGTTGCCATTGCTTTTCATGAGTCATTCGTCATATTTATTAATGTATACTTGCTTTTTTTTTGCAGATTATACATTGACCCAAATGGATGATTGCGCTCATGGTGTTATAGATTACTCCAAGGATGATGATATATTGGTGATGATAGACGACATATCGATCAAAAAACGTTATTTGACATGCCTGTTTGATGAAAGCAAATGGCTTGATGATGAAGTAAGTACTCATACAAACAAGAAAAATACATTCTATATATTAATACCCATTAGTAATTTATTTTTATATATTTATAGGTAATAAGCGCATATATATGCTGTCTAAGGGATCAAGCACATGTGCAAAATCATAATGTTGCTATTGCAAATCCATTTGTTACCAAACTGTTGAAGCAGGATGGTGAAAAAGGAATAGATGGATCTACTGGTATGACACATGTTGTCAAAAAGTATTTAGAGCATGACATGGTAACATCAATATGCATAATTATGAAGTTCTAGATTTGGCAAAATTTCAATTTGTAAATATACATGTCTTAAAGTAACTATTGTTTTGATTATAGATTCATCTTCCAATAAATATCAATGACTCACATTGGTATTTAGCTTCTATCAATATTGAAACGTCTCAGATACACGTACTCGACTCATTGTGTTGGAAGAACATTCGAGCTGAACTCACTCTTACGGTTATTTCCTATGCAATTTATAATCATTTTCGTTAAATTTTAAAAATAGTTCAATCATTAATCTGTATCATTTTTTATGACTAATTATTTTTCAGCTACAAGGACTACAATATCATTTGGACATTCTTAAAAATCAAGGAAATTTCGGTAATCATAAATTAGAAGACACGGATATCACTAAATGGACGATTATAGAACAACTACAAAAGCCAATCCAGAGAGACAGGTATATAGAGCACATATTTTTTATAATAATGACAATATAAAACATTGAGATGCATGTGGAGTACTCAAGATTTATTTTAATCATGTAGTTCATCATGTGGTCTATTTTTGCTTAAATTCATGGAATATTGGACTGGACATAAGCTATCTCATCCAATTACACAGGTAATAAGTCTATTCTTTGATAAACATATACAATTGCCGCCATTTTATTTGTTATCTATGCTAATATTGTTTACCATTTTATTTTGTTTCATACACAGGAAATGATTACTTATTTTAGACCTAAATTAGCTAGCATACTCTTGTGTTGGAAAAACAACAAGGCACCACCAACTACAGTGATTGAAGAAACTGATGACAGTGTTGGAGATCCAGATGATGTTATAATGTCAGACAGCCCATTTGATCAAAATCAATCAAATGATAATAATTCATTATCCATTGAAAACAAATACCAATCACTGATATCTGTTCTTTCTACCCTGAGCACACACCAGTTAATAGATGGAGTTTGTAACTACATTAAATCTATCAATTCTGCAGATTCTTTAGAGTAAGCCTTTTTTTGTATTGCATATAATTTTTTATTCGTAATTGCATACCATTGACAACATATATTATCTTATTTTCTATGGCAATGATTTACAGGAAAGTCTGGGTGCAAATCTCTGAACCATATCCCATCAGTGTAACACTCAAAACACTACAAGAAATGCTAAATAATGAATTGCCCATGGATCGTGATTGTTTCAATTTGGTTGTACGGAAGATTGTATTTGATGATATCCAAGCAGTCAAAGAAAGGAGAGGATTGATGTCAAAACACTATCTTGACATGAAATTCTGGGTATCCTCTTAGATTAACTATATTGTGACGTCTACATATATACTATTTTTATCACCTTTGTAAACACTTATTATATGTTTTATAATATCCTAGATGGTTACTGATTTCGGACGACATCCAAACTTCCGAAAGAAGCTAGATGTCGAACAACTAGCAAATTCCGTTCGTAGTTGGCCTGGTATCAACTATAGTCTTTCATCATGCAAATTGGTAAGAAAACTTCCCTATACATGTCATCCTAATTATTACTACTTTATATTTTATATATTTAATAGCATGCTATTTCAGATTCATATTCCAATACAATCTTCTGGCCGTGATTTTATTCTATTCATACTGGACAAAGATACTAGAACAGTCTATATTTTGGACCCTGCTCCTATTGATTCCATGTATCAACGCAACCCACTTGCAAAATATATGCATAGAATTTTATGGATTGCTGAACACTTACCAAAAGCCATGTCAAAAGCATGCCCTGGATCTACATGGAACGAGAATATTTTCCTATGGCAACAAAAGATAATAAATGATATTTCAGGACACAAAAGGTAACATATATACTAAGCAATATTTTATGTTATGAATCTACACTACATATTGCCATTGATTACTAATCTATATCTTATATAGGCAATTGTCTGGTTATCTTGTTGCCCTCTACATGTCTAGATGGGAAGATGAGAAAGTGAATTTACCAATTATAAAGGTTAATATCATAATTATTTAAACAATTATATTTTTTACACATGAGATAGTGATCTTATTGTTCATACACTGTGTAGGATGGGTACGAACTCAGAAAACAAAGTTTGGGACAACTACTTACATTCAAGGTGAATGAATGTGAAGACAATATGCCTACCGGTGTCCAAGATTTCATCAGATGTATCAGGAAACAGAAACTTATATGAATGTGAAGACATGAGGTTGAAAACGCAAACAAGGCCAATAAAGAAGTTGCGCCTCAAACTCCATCTCAAGTTGCATCCTCTCAGTTGTAAAAACGCTCCTACAGTCATGTACTCCTATATTACAGTGTCTCTAGCTTTCAGGAACTAAATATATTTAGGCTAAAATGATGTTTTGCTTTGGTGTAAGAAACTTGGTAGTTTTCTCCAAGTGCCAACCATACTTTGAATTTCTTTGAATCTATATAAATAAGAGTTTGCCATATATTATCATTTTCTGGGATTTCGAATAAGCTAATAATATGTGTGGGAATGCTGCCATCATAACTGTGACCTTGCACTTTGCGTAGCAACTTTCCGTGCTGCCAACAAGGCATCCCCACGACAACCTTCCAACTTAAAAGAGTGAGTCCTGCTCTCGTCTCCGGCCGAATTCCTCTCCATCTGAGACCGAAACACTTGTGTGGAGTGAGTAATTGAAGTTGGGCGTGACATATGGTTGCTTCCATGCGATAAGCTCGTTCATGCTAGAAGGTTTGTAATTATTATATTGTTAAATCTCTATGAAACTTCCACATAAAAAGTTGCAGTGCAGTGGGGTGCTGGATAACAAAACAAACAGGTCCATTACGCATCACACAAAATATTAGTGGGCATTCATAAACATAGGAAACCCATACGTACACCGCAAATATTCAAACAACTGCAGCACCACTACATAGAGCAAATCAAGTGCAGCGACTTACCTGCGTCTTGCTGATCCCATAGGGACCAATGACCTTCTTGAGCTGCCAGGGTATATACCGTATACCAACCTGTGTCCATCATCTCATCGAGCACGCAGAGCGTCGTGGCCAGCCGCCGTATCAGAAGGATGAGGACATATACAAGCCAGTCCTTTGAATTGCCATATGACTGGATTTTAATACCTATCCGCGTAATGCTTTGCTTTAAGAAATTGTTACATATTGTCAGTATAGTACAGTGTAGTGCAGTCGTTTCAATAATTTACCAAGAATTAGTTAGAATCATTGCTGCAAATGACCATTTAGGCAAATGAAGAAATGCCACGATTTTTTTAACTCTATGCTAGACGCTTGACCTTACGACCGATGCACAATGAACCAGACGTGATGCAGAACTGAACCAGATATATATCCAACTGGACCTGATGCAAACTGCAGGTAAAGGTTACGTAAAACTCTAATTGGTACTAACAATAGTCAGTAGTGTCACGTATGAAGTTTAATGAAAAAATAGTTGGATCTGAACTTTAAAAAAAAAATTGAGGGAACAAATAAAAATAGTTACCTAACAACACAGTCCGGTTTTGACACGATAAAGATTTCACATATCGTCCAAGACTCCATATGCCATACGTGAATTACCCAAAACAAGGCATCGTAGACCACCTCATCATGATTAAATAGATGGAGTCCAGATGCCGTACGTAAACTACTCCAGCTCGTCCTATTTCCTGCTTCCTACGTCAGACTAAGCCATACCAGAACGTGCCCTTCAATACCGCCGTCCTGAGATTACAGCGACAAAGCCAGAATCCGTCAGCGTTCTGGACAACGGAATTTCTCAATGTTCTGACTACTATAACCGAGCTCCACCACAGGTAAAGATTTGGCGTCTTGCACAACACAATTTCTCGACGTTCTGGCAACTACAGCAGAATTCATCCAACCCAGATCTACCATAGCTGCAAGATTTATATATGTTGTAGGAACCCAGATCTACCATAGCTACAAGATTTATATATGTTGTAGGAACGAAATAGTAGTAGAAACTGCCTCACCGAGAGCAATACACTCGCTCGCCCCATGTGCACTGCTTCTTGGCACGTGTTGAGGTTCAGATTATTCAACTCTGAGCAACTAACATATAGGGCCTGACATATATAAAAAACAGTAATAAGAACCAGAATAAAAATAAATTAGGAATCAAGATCTTATAACAATTATATCTACTACTGAGCAGCCCAAAAGAATTATCCTTTTCAGATTACAATACTTTATAATCAGCTGTTGGAAAGTAAGTTTGGTAGAATTGCTTGAAGAAAGCGCATATGTGTGTGTCTCCTTTTGTCCTTTTCAGATTACAATACTTTATAATCAGCTGTTGGAAAGTAAGTTTGGTAGAGCTTGGTGCTAGGACTTGCTTGAAAAAGGAGCCTATTTGTGTGTCTCCTTTTATTCTTCTATATAGTTTATGATATTATTTTTTATATTTCCCATTGATGACAGACTATGTTTTCCTTTGATTAAGAGTATAAGTTCGCACTGCAGGAACTAAGCGCCATTGTTCCTACTTGGGAGAAACAAGCCATCATAAAAACAATTATAAGTAAGGTATATGAACTTTGTATCTGTTTGTGTTCGAAAGATTATTTGGTTGCAGCAAGTTGGTTACTTACAGTATACACACTCTGATGCAGGAAAACCATTTGAGCCGCAATATAAAATCATGGATGCAAAAGAAGAGAGAAGGATAAGAGATAGAGATCGGTATGCACGGATGACAAATGAAGAAAAGCAGGAAAAACTGAGAAAACGCCGTGAAGCCTATCTGCAAAAGAAAACACAAGAGCCCGATAAAGAAAAGCAGGAAAAACTAAAAAAACGCCGTGAAGCATATCAGCAAAAGAAAGCAGAGGAGTCTGAACATGAAATGCAGGAGAAACTAAAAAATCGCCGTGAAGCCTATCAGCAAAAGAAAAGAAAAGAGTCGGAGCATGCACGGATGACAAATGAAGAAAAGCAGGAAAAACTAAGAGAACGCCGTGAAGCCTATCTGCAAAAGAAAACACAAGAGCCCGAGAAAGAAAAGCAGGAAATACTAAAAAAACGCCGTGAAGCATATCAGCAAAAGAAAGCAGAGGAGTCTGAACATGAAATGCAAGAGAAACTAAAAAATCGCCGTGAAGCCTATCAGCAAAAGAAAAGAAAAGAGCCGGAGCAAGTGACAAAAAGATGTGCACAAGACAGGCAGAGATATGAAAAAATGCAGCCGGAACAAAAGAAAGCCAGAATTGGCCAAATTACAGCTAACCGTGGATTGAGGCGTAACACACCATGCAAACAATCAATTGCCATGGTGAACCCGGCATATGTCGCAACACAACAGAAAGTTGGTACATCTACCTTGAATGCGAGACAAACAAAGCCTGTCACGCCGGGAGAAAGACAAACATTGCTACGTCGTCGTAACGAAGAGTTTTCAATAATACAGAGGAAAACTACTTCACAATCATCACAAGACATGGAAACGAAAAAACAGCCTGAAGTTATGATTAATGGTAATAATTTGAATTTTACAACTACCAAAATAATATAGCGTATGTACAGCTAACAAACCTTCATGTACAGGCATCTACCATCCATTGAGTCCACCGGCAAACCCATTCAGCAATCCTGATGAACATGGTAAGAATATCGATCTCATAATATCAATGATGAGAAATGGAAATGGTGACATACGACCTCTAAAGCAGCAAGAAGTCACCATTAACGGTAAATACTCTAAATTTTATGTGATACTAATACATACCGAAAACAATAAACAATATGAAGTATGAAAAACTAACCATGTTTCGTGGACAGATATCCCCTCTTCAGCATCTCCAACCAACAAATACGTAGATGCAGAAGCACAATCATTCTGCAATGATGATGATCACGGTAAGGTTAACAATTTCATATAAATATATATTCTTATATAACACACAAACATTATCTACAAAAAATGCTGTGCAGACAACGAGGAAGTCATATTTGAACAAGACACAAACGACGATGAATACATGTTCTCTGGTCAAGGTATGCTCAATACAATTTTAGTTATACTTGCATCATTATATTTCAAATTTACTTAACTTTTATTTTGTAAAACGTTGTCCAACAAACATAGACCAAGAGTCACCAGCACGCAATGATGATGATCACGGTAAGGTTATAAAGTTAACATATATTCTTATGGAAACGATATACCCAATATTAATATCAAATTTCCTAAGCAGGTGATGATGAAGTCATATTTGAACAAGACACAAGCGAGGATGAATACATATTCTCTAATCATGGTATGCTCAATAGAATTTCAAATTTATTTGCATTATTAAACTACTCCTTTACTAAACTTTTTGATACTGGAAACCACACCAGATTGTGAAAGAGAAGTGGAAATTGAAATCGAAGAAGACGAAGAGGGTCAAAATCCAGATCCGTATGATGATGTCTACAAAAACATACCAAAGAGCACACACATTCTTCAGAATCAAAAAGATTGCAGATTTTGCGGCGCAAAAAAATTCCAGTATGAACATGAGGGGCTATGTTGCAAGAAAGGAAGGATAAAACTTGCAAATCCAGAAACACCACCTGAACTCATGAGACTTTGGACAAGCAGCAACTCTGATGCAAGATATTTCCGAGACAATATAAGATTTTTCAACGGACACTTCTCATTTACTACTCTATACTGCCACCTTGACAGAGAAACAACTGACGTGCGAACCGCTGGTATTTACACATTTAGAGCTCATGGTCAGATCTATCACAACCTACACTCATTTGCTAATAGTCGGTCAAACCCAAAGCATTTGGAGCTATACTTCTATGATGATGATCCAAGCTTGGAACATCGATACCGCCGTTGCAGGAAGGAAACATACGAGCAAGACAAACACGTAGTCAGCATGATAACCAACATTCTACGTGAAAACCCATACTCTAAACAGTTCAGGAGTTTGGGTCAAGCAGAAAATCTTGATGACTACAGGCTAATTTTGAACCTTGACCAGAGATTAGACCAGCGAACATACAACGCACCAATCACTTCAGAGGTAGCTGCAGTATGGGTAGAAGGAAATGAAATAGCAAATAATTTCCATAAGCATGTAGTATTACATGGAAACAACAGCGAAATACAAAGCATTAAATCATATTATGGGTGTTATGATCCACTGTCATATCCTCTGTTATTTCCAAGAGGTGAACTAGGTTGGCATTCAAAGATACCAAAGGCGAAAACAAAAGACGTGGATATTACAGGGGCTGCTACAGAAAATAATGATGATGACGATGACCCAGGTAAATAAGTCACATATATATGCCTTCAATATTTTTTAATATATATGGTACACTAACACGTGCAACTAACTTTTTTGTGTCACAATGCTTCAAACAGATGCAACAAGTAGGCTGTGGGTAACCATGAAAGAATACTACTGCTATAAACTACATACGCGGCCAAACATATTCAATCCAATATTATATGGAGGACGACTGCTCCAACAATTTGTTGTAGATACATATATCAAGATTGAAAGCTCCAGACTAGACTATATCTTTCATCATCAAAAAGAATTAAGGGCAGATTTATACCAAGGCCTTCTCGATAGCATTCAAGCAGGAGAACAAAATGGAAATGCAGTCGGAAAACGAACAATTCTCAACTCACAATTTATTGGAGGTCCAAGAGATAAACTACGTAGGTATCTAGACGCAATGGCTTTAGTTCGGAAATACGGAAAGCCGGACATATTCTTAACAATGACCTGCAACCCCAACTGGGAAGAGATTACACGTGAACTAGAGAGTGGACAAACACCACAAGATCGACCAGATATCGTTGTCCGTGTTTTCAGGGCAAAGCTAGAAGCGATGAAGAAGCAACTATTTGAGAAGGGCATTCTTGGAACGGTGACGGCATATACCTATGTTGTGGAGTTTCAAAAAAGGGGACTACCACATGCTCACTTCTTGTTGATTATGACCGGAAAATACAAGTACACATCTCCAGAACAATATGACAAAATCATCTCCGCAGAGCTACCTAACAAGCACAAGTACCCAGAGCTATACAAAATGGTAATCAAGCATATGATGCATGGTCCTTGTGGTGCACTGAATAGAAATTGTCCATGCACAAAAAATCGCCAGACATGCAAGAACAACTATCCAAGGCCATTTAACGAAAGAACAATTCAAGGCAAGGACTCCTATCCAGTGTATAGGAGACGCAAAGATGGGCGGACAGAAATAGTCCGAAAGTGCACGCTAGATAACAGGTGGGTCGTCCCTTATAACCCATATCTACTGAGGATGTTTAACTGCCACATAAATGTTGAGATATGCTCAAGCATTAAAGCCGTTAAGTACCTATTCAAGTACATCTACAAAGGACATGACCGGGCATCTGTATCCGTGACTGAGAAATTGAACGATGCCGAAATCGACGAAATTAGACAGTACAGAGATGCACGGTGGGTAACACCTCCAGAAGCCTTATGGAGAATATATGGCTTTGAACTGAGCAAAATACATCCATCTGTCCTACAATTGCAGCTACATCTCGAAAATATGCACATGGTCTCATATAATGGTAATGAAAATATCGACAATGTTGTAAGCCGCGATGGAACAGATAGGTCAATGTTGACAGCATACTTTGAGACAAACAACTTAGATGAGAAAGCACGAGGCATACTATATAGGGACTTCCCGGAACATTACACTTGGCAAAGAAGAGGTAAGTTTTGGCAAGAGAGGAAACGAAAAAGTATATTACAGGTTGGCAGGATCATCACGGCTCATCCAGCTGAAGGAGAACGATACTATCTCCGAGTTCTCCTAAACCATGTGCCAGGCGCCACAAGCTACGATGAACTAAAAACAGTTGACGGACAGGTAATTTACTATTATATTAATTCCCGGTGATGCACCTGATTGTTGAAAGTACACGTTTTCTTAGCTTTGTACGTTATTTTTTTAGGTAATGGCGAACTTCCGCGAGGCTGCAGAAAAAAGGGGTCTCATTGAAGCCGACAGCACACTAGATGACTCAATGACAGAATCAGAGTTGTTTCAGATGCCATCATCGCTACGAAGGTTATTCGCAACAATCCTGGTGTTTTGCGAGCCCAGCGACGTCCGTGCCCTTTGGAACAATCACCTCGAGTCAATGTCTGAAGACTACGGTAGAAACTGCAAGTGCAAGCACACTGTTGAACAGATGGTTCTCAAAAATATCAGAGACATGCTACAATCAATGGGAAAAGACATCAGATCATTTCCTCTACCAGAAATCGACGAACAACATGATACAACAGACGGCATACCTAGGGAAATGACAGAGGAATTGTCCATCGAGATAAACCCTGAGGACAAGTCTTTACATAAAAACCTAAACAAAGAGCAGAGGGCAGCCTATGTCGAAATCCTAGACACAATTGACAGCCAAAGAGGAGGAATATTCTTCATTGATGGACCGGGAGGCACCGGAAAAACATTTCTTTACAGGGCACTCCTAGCCAGGGTACGCGAACAGGGCAAGATTGCTCTTGCAACGGCCACCTCAGGTGTCGCCGCTTCCATAATGCCCGGAGGGAGGACCGCACACTCGAGGTTCAAAATTCCACTAAAAATAGATGATGGGGCTATTTGTGGATTCACAAAACAAAGTGGTACAGCCAAGCTACTAAAATCAACATCGCTAATAATATGGGACGAAGCATCTATGACTAAGAGGCAGGCAGTTGAAGCGCTAGACAAAAGTATGCGGGACATAATGGACAGACCAGATCTTCCATTTGGTGGTAAAACAATCGTATTTGGAGGAGATTTTAGACAAGTGTTACCTGTTATCAGAAAGGGTACAAGAGCACAAATAGTAGACGCATCACTTAGCAAGTCAGAGCTTTGGAACTGCATGAGACGAAGGAAGCTTGTGCGCAACATGAGAGCTCAAAATGACCCGGAGTTTGCGGAATACCTATTGCGAATTGGAAACGGTACTGAGAAGACAAATGAAAACGATGAAATACTACTACCTAGAAGTATATGCGTGCAAGAAAAGGCAGATAATAAAGGGTTGGATGGACTCATCAACCATATCTACAAAACGACCGGGGATTTACTGGAAGATCCAAAATACATAACATCAAGAGCAATTTTAGCCACAAAAAATGACTGTGTTGATAGAATCAACCTAAAAATGATTGATCGCTTCAAAGGGGAGGAGATGGTGTACTACAGCTTTGATTCTGTTGAAGAAGACCCACATGGCTACTATCCAGAAGAATTCCTAAACAACCTTACCCCAAATGGTCTGCCTCCACATATGTTAAAGCTCAAGATGAATTGTCCAATCATACTACTCAGAAACATAGACCCCGCTAATGGCCTCTGCAACGGCACAAGATTGATCGTACGTCGGTTTCAGAAAAATGCAATTGATGCAGAGATTGTACTAGGACAACATTCTGGAACACGAGTTTTCTTGCCTCGGATACCCTTATGCCCCTCGGACGACGACATGTTCCCGTTCCGTTTTAAGAGAAAACAATTTCCTGTCAGGCTCAGCTTTGCGATGACAATAAACAAATCGCAAGGTCAGACAATACCGAATGTCGGAGTCTACCTACCTGAACCAGTTTTCTCTCATGGACAACTATACGTGGCACTTTCTAGAGCAACTGCAGCAGCAAACATAAAGGTACTAACAGGGATATGTGATGAAGAGGAGGAAAAGGAAGAAAAAGAAGATAAGAAGAAGAAGAAGAATAACAAGAAAAAGAAGAAGAAGACGGAGAAAAAAGAGGAAGTTAGTACAATCGAGACATACACAAAAAATATTGTGTACACAGAAGTCCTCACCAAATAGTCTGAAGGTAATTAATAAGTTAAGATTTATCTATTTCAGCATATTTCTGTAAAATGATATATGTTTACTTCCTATTTGGGGCTAATTAAATTTATTAAATATAAATGAGGGTGGGGGGGGGGGCCTAACACTGCCAATGCCGGTCCCAAGCCCGGAAAAAAAGTGGAGGGGGCATTCAAACTCTTTTGGATCAGAAATAGGTAGCATAAGCTGACGTTATGAGGTGACAAAAGAATTAATCTCATTCAAAAGAAGACCTTACTGCTATTACTCCATAAAAACCAATGTAATCTCATCTACTTTCCAACTTTAAGAATATCTATAGTACAAGTCTACTATGCATGTCGTTTAACAATACTGGCAGTGTTTCTGAAATAGAAAGAACACACACTACTAGGATAGAAAAAATGTGATGTACGACTTCATAAAATTCACTACCCACAAAACCACATCAAAATGATTGTGAAAGTTCAATTTTTTAAGACAAATACTAAAAGCGATTCAACAACATACCTGCAACAACACAGGGAACGAACAGCAGCAGCAGGTAAGACCGACAAAGCAAACTTCAAAGAATCCAGACCCAAAAGGACAACTCGACCCCATGACATCGCTTCTAATCTAGGGCGAGCGGCCTTCACCCAAAGTCGAGAAGGCCACGTCGACGAAGAAATACATTAGGCAGTCGGAAACTAATCTGAACATGGATCATACCGAAGAGCAAACAATCTGCAACACATGACAACAAAATATCCATGCTGATTATAGGGGATACAAATCATGCGGTTTTTCAAATGTTTTGGCGAGCAACAAGTCTCACTAAAATGGAACTTCTAATGACTACGCTGCCAGATTGCTTACCTGTATCTAATATAAGGTCACTTGTTCCTTTTGTTCTTCTACCTTCTCTTTTATATCCTCACTTTCTCACCCGATTAGTACCTGTGTTATATCTGGTGAAGAAACAACAGCAAAAATTGTAAGGACCCTCGCGCGAGCAGGAAGCAACCAGCCGCGGATTAAAACCAAATTCAACGGGAAGTCCATGCCAGGAACATACAGATACAACCAATCTACATCAGTAACGGCACCACTACCGGCACAATATCCAAGCATAAGACAGACGTATGATAAAGCAATCAAAAGGCCTCTGCGCGCCGCTCACCTGCGAGACGATCCGCGCGGCCTGCCGACCTCGCCGAGCCTGGCGCCAAAAAAGCCGGCCCGGAGGAGAAGAACGAGCACCCGCCGCCGCTGCCCTTGGCCGCCAGCAGCGCCGCCGCGGCGCCGTCCATGGTGGGCGGCGCGCTCCCGCTGCGCAGCGGTTGTCCCCGAACGGAGCCTTCGACCATCAAAATCGGGAGCACGTCGTACTTGATTCACTCCAAAAGGCTCGAGGCAGGCCCAAACCGCCGAAGCGGCGCATCATCGCCGGCGTTCATCGGCGCTCGATCTGATTCCGTATCTTGTCCAACAGGAGGAGGTGGTAGGCGCTCCTCAGACCTCCAACGCACACAGACATGAGAGATGGTGGTCCTATCCAGCACAGCACGCGGCAGGCAAGGGGGAGGCCAGAGGGTCCTAGAGCCGGCCGGCGGGGAGGCGTCGGAAAGGACGGATGCGCATGCACTGCTCATAGTGTGTGTGTGTGTGTGTGTGAGAGAGAGGAAGCTGAGAGTGGGGGAGGGGGGCGGTGCGTGTCCTCAATCTGACCGGTGTCAGCTGGGGTGTGTGCATAAGCACAAGTTGCTATATGAGATTCTGATAAAAAAATGGATTTTCATGAAAGAATTCATTTGCTTTTACATTTGAGACCATTACATTTTTTGATAATTAATTTATTTAATATATTAGTAAAATAATTAAAATCTTCAAAATTCTATTATCATAACAATCATCATGTCGTTTGTGGATGCAAAATATTGTATCATCAAAGTGGACTATTTGGATAGTTCAATGACAAAGGTGAACTTCATAGATCGCATAGGTCTCGCACTCGCCGAAGAGGCCACCGCCCACGAGATCGTCGCCGCCTATGCGCTGCAGCCGCCACCCAAGCTCACGACACCCGAAAGGAATCCTCCTGAATTGTGCACCAAATTTAAGCTATATACAACTAGCCCCAAAATTATTACAAGTTAATGCAGATCGCAAGAACAAAACAAAACTACGATTCATAATGTTTGCCCGGTGCAACGCACGGGCATTTGTACTAGTCTATACCTAATAATAAAGGACGTAAGGTTTCCGTGGTTCGTTTGTTGGTTCGTTCGTCCAACATTTTTCTGAACCGATATACCCTTCCACCAAAATACATATTACCCTCAATGCCACCGGTAAGTGAAAAAACTGTTCACCAAACTACATATTACCCTCAATGCCACCGGTAAGTGAAAAAACTGTTCGATTTATTTGTTGATTGACCCCGGGCAGGCCTTTGTGCCATGGGCTCAGGCGCTCAGCCGATCTCTACACCAAGACGAGCCGATATTTACCAGACATAATATCCGCCGAAATTGACCCCTACATCTTCCCTGGTGTTTGAGGAATATAATTAGTGAAGAATCCGGCTAGAGAAGGGGAAAGGGAGGCGTTGGCGCATGGTGCGGCGGCGCCGGTCGCAGCAGGGCTGCACTCCAACCATCAGGCGTGGAGCGCTCAGCTCAATAGTTGGATTCTTTACATGGATGCGATCTTCCTGGTGTCTGGTCCTATCCTTGATTCTTATGCCTCTGAGCTCCATGACGCCTTGGTCTCTGGTGCCCTCTCGCCATGGCGCCTCCGTCTCCGGTGCCCCATGCCTGCAGTCTGCTGCTAATGAAGCTGCTGCCCTCGGCCTAAGTCGATCCCCAACTCCCGTCCCATGACAGTGAGGGTCACCACGCCTCAAGCGGCTAGAATCCTCCATGTGTGCATGTAGCAACCTGTCCAATCCACATGTGTAATTGTGCATCCTTCCAATCTAATCAAGGAACAATTCAGGTGGAGAACTGGAGGTGGAAGCCTTATTTTAGCGATTGCTGCTCCTAGGAGGAAGCCCACTGGAGGGTTGGTTGTCTTGCGATTGACTCGTGCCTGCCTCCGGGAGCGAGGGGTGCTCAAGCCATCCGGCGTCAAGGCCGGCGTGCACGCGGCGGTCGAGGCCCTAACGCTCAAGGTGGAGGCTGGCGCAGCCGCGCGCAGGTTGCTGTGCGCCGTCCAGTACGTCAGCGTCGCCGCGCACGAGGAGATGCGGCATGCCAGGTGAGCACTCTCAAGCGTATTGTGCTCTATATACCGCGGCGTCGAACATGTACGACTACAGGCCGGCCGGGTGCACTGTCAAATGCAACGTCCTAGCGTTTTGGTCTTGTGGAGGCCGATAAGTTTGTTATAGTGAGGACTTATTGTTATGAAATTTAATGCTTATAGCAGAATTGTCATTAACAACTTACTAAACTCAAAGATAGATACAATAACAGAACTAGCTACGATTTTTCAGAAATAAGACATTGAGCTAAAGTTCGTGCAAATCTTTCATGGTTTGCGGAATGCGAAGTTGCAGGTGAGGTCAGTACTATAATCTTGATTTACTTCATGACTAAATGTGAATGTTTCTAATTAGACAACTTCATTTGTTTTGTTGATTTACTTAATCCCAAAAACAATCAATTGCTATTATTAACACCTGTCTCATGTGTCAATCAAACTTTGATTTTGTCATATAAAAGCAAAATACAGTAGTAGTGTTTTAAAAGATAGCATTAGGAGAGTGGAAGTAACTGCGTATATACTATATACACAGGCCACTGCGTTCAGAAGTGCTGGTGATTTGGTTGTTCTTTGTGTATTAAGTGGAAATATCAGTAGCTGTTCAAATAAATGAATACAAATTATGAGGAGAGTTATATTACTCAGTTTGTTGTGGTAGAAGGACTATGCATGGTTGATGCACCTGAAAACTGAAATATCTTGATAATTTAGTTAATTCGGGTTAGTTAACTTAATCGACACCTTGGTTCCTCCTGGACAATTTATCTGCCATTCTCTGCTTTCTCTACTTCTGACCATGAGAGAGATGAAGGCCTTCACATAGCGGGGTTGGGTGGCGCCGCAGCGCACGGATCTTGGTGGCCTCGCTTAGGTGACACATAGAGTAGGTAGTGGTGGCGGACCTCAACGTGACGCCGTCGTGGGCGCGATTGAGCTAGCTGGTTTATGCGGTGTAGTGACATAAATTTGTTTTACGTGTCCTGAACTCCTGATGCAAAAAAAATTATCTCCCCCGTTGCAACGCACGGGCATATTTCCTAGTCTATACCTAATAATAAAGGACGTAAGGTTTCCGTAGTTAGTTCGGTGGTTAGTTCGTACGTTAAGAGTTTATTAGTTTGTACGTCAAGAATCCATCCGTACGTCAAGCGTCCGCGATCTGGCCCAATCGATCCGTACGTCAAGAGTCCGATCTGGCCCGATCGATCTACTGCGCCCATGTCATTTTTTTTACCAAACCGTATTGTAACGTGGTCAGCTAGAACTCTTCAATTCCGTAGTACGTGCTTAGCTAGGCCTCTTAAATTTTTTCTTCATGGTCAAGACATCTCGTGTAACACAAACTCCAGATAGATCACGATACCATGGGGCACCACCAACCCTTTATAAATACTCAGATTGACCGACCACACAAAAAATCTCCAACATAAGTTTCCTCCGACTACACAGGAGATTGGTCCTCCCTCCGTGCATTGTCGACTACCGACTTCACAGGAGATTGGTACTCCCGTGCTCTACAAAAGGTTCGATGCTATACTCAAAATCAAACCGATTTGTTTCTTGCCACCAGTTGTGCGCGTCGCTACCACCGCCTCGTCGCCCACCGCCTTCTTCCGGACCTTCCTGCCGCCGCTGGTAGCGTGTCTCCCGCTCCACGACTCTCCGCTCCACCAGTTGCGTGCATTATCTGTAGTAATGGTACTGCTGCCTTGCAAGCCACTATCAGCTCGGTTTCTGCTAGGATTCAGCATCAGCAAGCGCTGTCCACGAGGTAGACATGCGTCGCATCAGGCTAGAAGCAGCTGTGCTTCTTTCCCCTGGCGAAACTCTGTTCATGCAATGCAACTGCTTCAGTCTAGACTTGCAATTGTCAATTTTAGCCCAGTCCAACTTATATCAGTGTCAAAATTTAGGCCGCAACTTGTAACCTGCACAATTAAAAAAACCAATTTGAGTTTGTGATGTTTAACTTTTTATTTTGCTTGTGTTTGCAGAAAATGGATCACGACATTGAAAAAACCAGTATTGAGGATAACCCAGCTGGGGAATTTGATAACCGTCTATTAAAAAGAGCAAAAAATTTGGAATCAAGTGTTATGGATGATTCATTACCATCACTTAAAATCTCAACATCATCTTCGATTTCTGAATCTCCTGAATCGTTTTGTTCAGAATCAGAAAATGAGATGAACAATGAGCCATTGTCATCAACACAATCAACAACCAGGTCATCGTTGTCTCCGATTTCTGAATTGATGAATGAAGAAATAGCTTCAATAGATGATGATAAGCTGACAATAGATGATGATAAGCTGGCAGATGAGCCTAAGAGTATAACAAATAATTTAACATATGACTATCTCCCGCAAGGTAAATATGAACTTATTATTTTCACTTTTGTTGCCATTGCTTTTCATGAGTCATTCGTCATATTTATTAATGTATACTTGCTTTTTTTTTGCAGATTATACATTGACCCAAATGGATGATTGCGCTCATGGTGTTATAGATTACTCCAAGGATGATGATATATTGGTGATGATAGACGACATATCGATCAAAAAACGTTATTTGACATGCCTGTTTGATGAAAGCAAATGGCTTGATGATGAAGTAAGTACTCATACAAACAAGAAAAATACATTCTATATATTAATACCCATTAGTAATTTATTTTTATATATTTATAGGTAATAAGCGCATATATATGCTGTCTAAGGGATCAAGCACATGTGCAAAATCATAATGTTGCTATTGCAAATCCATTTGTTACCAAACTGTTGAAGCAGGATGGTGAAAAAGGAATAGATGGATCTACTGGTATGACACATGTTGTCAAAAAGTATTTAGAGCATGACATGGTAACATCAATATGCATAATTATGAAGTTCTAGATTTGGCAAAATTTCAATTTGTAAATATACATGTCTTAAAGTAACTATTGTTTTGATTATAGATTCATCTTCCAATAAATATCAATGACTCACATTGGTATTTAGCTTCTATCAATATTGAAACGTCTCAGATACACGTACTCGACTCATTGTGTTGGAAGAACATTCGAGCTGAACTCACTCTTACGGTTATTTCCTATGCAATTTATAATCATTTTCGTTAAATTTTAAAAATAGTTCAATCATTAATCTGTATCATTTTTTATGACTAATTATTTTTCAGCTACAAGGACTACAATATCATTTGGACATTCTTAAAAATCAAGGAAATTTCGGTAATCATAAATTAGAAGACACGGATATCACTAAATGGACGATTATAGAACAACTACAAAAGCCAATCCAGAGAGACAGGTATATAGAGCACATATTTTTTATAATAATGACAATATAAAACATTGAGATGCATGTGGAGTACTCAAGATTTATTTTAATCATGTAGTTCATCATGTGGTCTATTTTTGCTTAAATTCATGGAATATTGGACTGGACATAAGCTATCTCATCCAATTACACAGGTAATAAGTCTATTCTTTGATAAACATATACAATTGCCGCCATTTTATTTGTTATCTATGCTAATATTGTTTACCATTTTATTTTGTTTCATACACAGGAAATGATTACTTATTTTAGACCTAAATTAGCTAGCATACTCTTGTGTTGGAAAAACAACAAGGCACCACCAACTACAGTGATTGAAGAAACTGATGACAGTGTTGGAGATCCAGATGATGTTATAATGTCAGACAGCCCATTTGATCAAAATCAATCAAATGATAATAATTCATTATCCATTGAAAACAAATACCAATCACTGATATCTGTTCTTTCTACCCTGAGCACACACCAGTTAATAGATGGAGTTTGTAACTACATTAAATCTATCAATTCTGCAGATTCTTTAGAGTAAGCCTTTTTTTGTATTGCATATAATTTTTTATTCGTAATTGCATACCATTGACAACATATATTATCTTATTTTCTATGGCAATGATTTACAGGAAAGTCTGGGTGCAAATCTCTGAACCATATCCCATCAGTGTAACACTCAAAACACTACAAGAAATGCTAAATAATGAATTGCCCATGGATCGTGATTGTTTCAATTTGGTTGTACGGAAGATTGTATTTGATGATATCCAAGCAGTCAAAGAAAGGAGAGGATTGATGTCAAAACACTATCTTGACATGAAATTCTGGGTATCCTCTTAGATTAACTATATTGTGACGTCTACATATATACTATTTTTATCACCTTTGTAAACACTTATTATATGTTTTATAATATCCTAGATGGTTACTGATTTCGGACGACATCCAAACTTCCGAAAGAAGCTAGATGTCGAACAACTAGCAAATTCCGTTCGTAGTTGGCCTGGTATCAACTATAGTCTTTCATCATGCAAATTGGTAAGAAAACTTCCCTATACATGTCATCCTAATTATTACTACTTTATATTTTATATATTTAATAGCATGCTATTTCAGATTCATATTCCAATACAATCTTCTGGCCGTGATTTTATTCTATTCATACTGGACAAAGATACTAGAACAGTCTATATTTTGGACCCTGCTCCTATTGATTCCATGTATCAACGCAACCCACTTGCAAAATATATGCATAGAATTTTATGGATTGCTGAACACTTACCAAAAGCCATGTCAAAAGCATGCCCTGGATCTACATGGAACGAGAATATTTTCCTATGGCAACAAAAGATAATAAATGATATTTCAGGACACAAAAGGTAACATATATACTAAGCAATATTTTATGTTATGAATCTACACTACATATTGCCATTGATTACTAATCTATATCTTATATAGGCAATTGTCTGGTTATCTTGTTGCCCTCTACATGTCTAGATGGGAAGATGAGAAAGTGAATTTACCAATTATAAAGGTTAATATCATAATTATTTAAACAATTATATTTTTTACACATGAGATAGTGATCTTATTGTTCATACACTGTGTAGGATGGGTACGAACTCAGAAAACAAAGTTTGGGACAACTACTTACATTCAAGGTGAATGAATGTGAAGACAATATGCCTACCGGTGTCCAAGATTTCATCAGATGTATCAGGAAACAGAAACTTATATGAATGTGAAGACATGAGGTTGAAAACGCAAACAAGGCCAATAAAGAAGTTGCGCCTCAAACTCCATCTCAAGTTGCATCCTCTCAGTTGTAAAAACGCTCCTACAGTCATGTACTCCTATATTACAGTGTCTCTAGCTTTCAGGAACTAAATATATTTAGGCTAAAATGATGTTTTGCTTTGGTGTAAGAAACTTGGTAGTTTTCTCCAAGTGCCAACCATACTTTGAATTTCTTTGAATCTATATAAATAAGAGTTTGCCATATATTATCATTTTCTGGGATTTCGAATAAGCTAATAATATGTGTGGGAATGCTGCCATCATAACTGTGACCTTGCACTTTGCGTAGCAACTTTTCGTGCTGCCAACAAGGCATCCCCACGACAACCTTCCAACTTAAAAGAGTGAGTCCTGCTCTCGTCTCCGGCCGAATTCCTCTCCATCTGAGACCGAAACACTTGTGTGGAGTGAGTAATTGAAGTTGGGCGTGACATATGGTTGCTTCCATGCGATAAGCTCGTTCATGCTAGAAGGTTTGTAATTATTATATTGTTAAATCTCTATGAAACTTCCACATAAAAAGTTGCAGTGCAGTGGGGTGCTGGATAACAAAACAAACAGGTCCATTACGCATCACACAAAATATTAGTGGGCATTCATAAACATAGGAAACCCATACGTACACCGCAAATATTCAAACAACTGCAGCACCACTACATAGAGCAAATCAAGTGCAGCGACTTACCTGCGTCTTGCTGATCCCATAGGGACCAATGACCTTCTTGAGCTGCCAGGGTATATACCGTATACCAACCTGTGTCCATCATCTCATCGAGCACGCAGAGCGTCGTGGCCAGCCGCCGTATCAGAAGGATGAGGACATATACAAGCCAGTCCTTTGAATTGCCATATGACTGGATTTTAATACCTATCCGCGTAATGCTTTGCTTTAAGAAATTGTTACATATTGTCAGTATAGTACAGTGTAGTGCAGTCGTTTCAATAATTTACCAAGAATTAGTTAGAATCATTGCTGCAAATGACCATTTAGGCAAATGAAGAAATGCCACGATTTTTTTAACTCTATGCTAGACGCTTGACCTTACGACCGATGCACAATGAACCAGACGTGATGCAGAACTGAACCAGATATATATCCAACTGGACCTGATGCAAACTGCAGGTAAAGGTTACGTAAAACTCTAATTGGTACTAACAATAGTCAGTAGTGTCACGTATGAAGTTTAATGAAAAAATAGTTGGATCTGAACTTTAAAAAAAAAATTGAGGGAACAAATAAAAATAGTTACCTAACAACACAGTCCGGTTTTGACACGATAAAGATTTCACATATCGTCCAAGACTCCATATGCCATACGTGAATTACCCAAAACAAGGCATCGTAGACCACCTCATCATGATTAAATAGATGGAGTCCAGATGCCGTACGTAAACTACTCCAGCTCGTCCTATTTCCTGCTTCCTACGTCAGACTAAGCCATACCAGAACGTGCCCTTCAATACCGCCGTCCTGAGATTACAGCGACAAAGCCAGAATCCGTCAGCGTTCTGGACAACGGAATTTCTCAATGTTCTGACTACTATAACCGAGCTCCACCACAGGTAAAGATTTGGCGTCTTGCACAACACAATTTCTCGACGTTCTGGCAACTACAGCAGAATTCATCCAACCCAGATCTACCATAGCTGCAAGATTTATATATGTTGTAGGAACCCAGATCTACCATAGCTACAAGATTTATATATGTTGTAGGAACGAAATAGTAGTAGAAACTGCCTCACCGAGAGCAATACACTCGCTCGCCCCATGTGCACTGCTTCTTGGCACGTGTTGAGGTTCAGATTATTCAACTCTGAGCAACTAACATATAGGGCCTGACATATATAAAAAACAGTAATAAGAACCAGAATAAAAATAAATTAGGAATCAAGATCTTATAACAATTATATCTACTACTGAGCAGCCCAAAAGAATTATCCTTTTCAGATTACAATACTTTATAATCAGCTGTTGGAAAGTAAGTTTGGTAGAATTGCTTGAAGAAAGCGCATATGTGTGTGTCTCCTTTTGTCCTTTTCAGATTACAATACTTTATAATCAGCTGTTGGAAAGTAAGTTTGGTAGAGCTTGGTGCTAGGACTTGCTTGAAAAAGGAGCCTATTTGTGTGTCTCCTTTTATTCTTCTATATAGTTTATGATATTATTTTTTATATTTCCCATTGATGACAGACTATGTTTTCCTTTGATTAAGAGTATAAGTTCGCACTGCAGGAACTAAGCGCCATTGTTCCTACTTGGGAGAAACAAGCCATCATAAAAACAATTATAAGTAAGGTATATGAACTTTGTATCTGTTTGTGTTCGAAAGATTATTTGGTTGCAGCAAGTTGGTTACTTACAGTATACACACTCTGATGCAGGAAAACCATTTGAGCCGCAATATAAAATCATGGATGCAAAAGAAGAGAGAAGGATAAGAGATAGAGATCGGTATGCACGGATGACAAATGAAGAAAAGCAGGAAAAACTGAGAAAACGCCGTGAAGCCTATCTGCAAAAGAAAACACAAGAGCCCGATAAAGAAAAGCAGGAAAAACTAAAAAAACGCCGTGAAGCATATCAGCAAAAGAAAGCAGAGGAGTCTGAACATGAAATGCAGGAGAAACTAAAAAATCGCCGTGAAGCCTATCAGCAAAAGAAAAGAAAAGAGTCGGAGCATGCACGGATGACAAATGAAGAAAAGCAGGAAAAACTAAGAGAACGCCGTGAAGCCTATCTGCAAAAGAAAACACAAGAGCCCGAGAAAGAAAAGCAGGAAATACTAAAAAAACGCCGTGAAGCATATCAGCAAAAGAAAGCAGAGGAGTCTGAACATGAAATGCAAGAGAAACTAAAAAATCGCCGTGAAGCCTATCAGCAAAAGAAAAGAAAAGAGCCGGAGCAAGTGACAAAAAGATGTGCACAAGACAGGCAGAGATATGAAAAAATGCAGCCGGAACAAAAGAAAGCCAGAATTGGCCAAATTACAGCTAACCGTGGATTGAGGCGTAACACACCATGCAAACAATCAATTGCCATGGTGAACCCGGCATATGTCGCAACACAACAGAAAGTTGGTACATCTACCTTGAATGCGAGACAAACAAAGCCTGTCACGCCGGGAGAAAGACAAACATTGCTACGTCGTCGTAACGAAGAGTTTTCAATAATACAGAGGAAAACTACTTCACAATCATCACAAGACATGGAAACGAAAAAACAGCCTGAAGTTATGATTAATGGTAATAATTTGAATTTTACAACTACCAAAATAATATAGCGTATGTACAGCTAACAAACCTTCATGTACAGGCATCTACCATCCATTGAGTCCACCGGCAAACCCATTCAGCAATCCTGATGAACATGGTAAGAATATCGATCTCATAATATCAATGATGAGAAATGGAAATGGTGACATACGACCTCTAAAGCAGCAAGAAGTCACCATTAACGGTAAATACTCTAAATTTTATGTGATACTAATACATACCGAAAACAATAAACAATATGAAGTATGAAAAACTAACCATGTTTCTTGGACAGATATCCCCTCTTCAGCATCTCCAACCAACAAATACGTAGATGCAGAAGCACAATCATTCTGCAATGATGATGATCACGGTAAGGTTAACAATTTCATATAAATATATATTCTTATATAACACACAAACATTATCTACAAAAAATGCTGTGCAGACAACGAGGAAGTCATATTTGAACAAGACACAAACGACGATGAATACATGTTCTCTGGTCAAGGTATGCTCAATACAATTTTAGTTATACTTGCATCATTATATTTCAAATTTACTTAACTTTTATTTTGTAAAACGTTGTCCAACAAACATAGACCAAGAGTCACCAGCACGCAATGATGATGATCACGGTAAGGTTATAAAGTTAACATATATTCTTATGGAAACGATATACCCAATATTAATATCAAATTTCCTAAGCAGGTGATGATGAAGTCATATTTGAACAAGACACAAGCGAGGATGAATACATATTCTCTAATCATGGTATGCTCAATAGAATTTCAAATTTATTTGCATTATTAAACTACTCCTTTACTAAACTTTTTGATACTGGAAACCACACCAGATTGTGAAAGAGAAGTGGAAATTGAAATCGAAGAAGACGAAGAGGGTCAAAATCCAGATCCGTATGATGATGTCTACAAAAACATACCAAAGAGCACACACATTCTTCAGAATCAAAAAGATTGCAGATTTTGCGGCGCAAAAAAATTCCAGTATGAACATGAGGGGCTATGTTGCAAGAAAGGAAGGATAAAACTTGCAAATCCAGAAACACCACCTGAACTCATGAGACTTTGGACAAGCAGCAACTCTGATGCAAGATATTTCCGAGACAATATAAGATTTTTCAACGGACACTTCTCATTTACTACTCTATACTGCCACCTTGACAGAGAAACAACTGACGTGCGAACCGCTGGTATTTACACATTTAGAGCTCATGGTCAGATCTATCACAACCTACACTCATTTGCTAATAGTCGGTCAAACCCAAAGCATTTGGAGCTATACTTCTATGATGATGATCCAAGCTTGGAACATCGATACCGCCGTTGCAGGAAGGAAACATACGAGCAAGACAAACACGTAGTCAGCATGATAACCAACATTCTACGTGAAAACCCATACTCTAAACAGTTCAGGAGTTTGGGTCAAGCAGAAAATCTTGATGACTACAGGCTAATTTTGAACCTTGACCAGAGATTAGACCAGCGAACATACAACGCACCAATCACTTCAGAGGTAGCTGCAGTATGGGTAGAAGGAAATGAAATAGCAAATAATTTCCATAAGCATGTAGTATTACATGGAAACAACAGCGAAATACAAAGCATTAAATCATATTATGGGTGTTATGATCCACTGTCATATCCTCTGTTATTTCCAAGAGGTGAACTAGGTTGGCATTCAAAGATACCAAAGGCGAAAACAAAAGACGTGGATATTACAGGGGCTGCTACAGAAAATAATGATGATGACGATGACCCAGGTAAATAAGTCACATATATATGCCTTCAATATTTTTTAATATATATGGTACACTAACACGTGCAACTAACTTTTTTGTGTCACAATGCTTCAAACAGATGCAACAAGTAGGCTGTGGGTAACCATGAAAGAATACTACTGCTATAAACTACATACGCGGCCAAACATATTCAATCCAATATTATATGGAGGACGACTGCTCCAACAATTTGTTGTAGATACATATATCAAGATTGAAAGCTCCAGACTAGACTATATCTTTCATCATAAAAAAGAATTAAGGGCAGATTTATACCAAGGCCTTCTCGATAGCATTCAAGCAGGAGAACAAAATGGAAATGCAGTCGGAAAACGAACAATTCTCAACTCACAATTTATTGGAGGTCCAAGAGATAAACTACGTAGGTATCTAGACGCAATGGCTTTAGTTCGGAAATACGGAAAGCCGGACATATTCTTAACAATGACCTGCAACCCCAACTGGGAAGAGATTACACGTGAACTAGAGAGTGGACAAACACCACAAGATCGACCAGATATCGTTGTCCGTGTTTTCAGGGCAAAGCTAGAAGCGATGAAGAAGCAACTATTTGAGAAGGGCATTCTTGGAACGGTGACGGCATATACCTATGTTGTGGAGTTTCAAAAAAGGGGACTACCACATGCTCACTTCTTGTTGATTATGACCGGAAAATACAAGTACACATCTCCAGAACAATATGACAAAATCATCTCCGCAGAGCTACCTAACAAGCACAAGTACCCAGAGCTATACAAAATGGTAATCAAGCATATGATGCATGGTCCTTGTGGTGCACTGAATAGAAATTGTCCATGCACAAAAAATCGCCAGACATGCAAGAACAACTATCCAAGGCCATTTAACGAAAGAACAATTCAAGGCAAGGACTCCTATCCAGTGTATAGGAGACGCAAAGATGGGCGGACAGAAATAGTCCGAAAGTGCACGCTAGATAACAGGTGGGTCGTCCCTTATAACCCATATCTACTGAGGATGTTTAACTGCCACATAAATGTTGAGATATGCTCAAGCATTAAAGCCGTTAAGTACCTATTCAAGTACATCTACAAAGGACATGACCGGGCATCTGTATCCGTGACTGAGAAATTGAACGATGCCGAAATCGACGAAATTAGACAGTACAGAGATGCACGGTGGGTAACACCTCCAGAAGCCTTATGGAGAATATATGGCTTTGAACTGAGCAAAATACATCCATCTGTCCTACAATTGCAGCTACATCTCGAAAATATGCACATGGTCTCATATAATGGTAATGAAAATATCGACAATGTTGTAAGCCGCGATGGAACAGATAGGTCAATGTTGACAGCATACTTTGAGACAAACAACTTAGATGAGAAAGCACGAGGCATACTATATAGGGACTTCCCGGAACATTACACTTGGCAAAGAAGAGGTAAGTTTTGGCAAGAGAGGAAACGAAAAAGTATATTACAGGTTGGCAGGATCATCACGGCTCATCCAGCTGAAGGAGAACGATACTATCTCCGAGTTCTCCTAAACCATGTGCCAGGCGCCACAAGCTACGATGAACTAAAAACAGTTGACGGACAGGTAATTTACTATTATATTAATTCCCGGTGATGCACCTGATTGTTGAAAGTACACGTTTTCTTAGCTTTGTACGTTATTTTTTTAGGTAATGGCGAACTTCCGCGAGGCTGCAGAAAAAAGGGGTCTCATTGAAGCCGACAGCACACTAGATGACTCAATGACAGAATCAGAGTTGTTTCAGATGCCATCATCGCTACGAAGGTTATTCGCAACAATCCTGGTGTTTTGCGAGCCCAGCGACGTCCGTGCCCTTTGGAACAATCACCTCGAGTCAATGTCTGAAGACTACGGTAGAAACTGCAAGTGCAAGCACACTGTTGAACAGATGGTTCTCAAAAATATCAGAGACATGCTACAATCAATGGGAAAAGACATCAGATCATTTCCTCTACCAGAAATCGACGAACAACATGATACAACAGACGGCATACCTAGGGAAATGACAGAGGAATTGTCCATCGAGATAAACCCTGAGGACAAGTCTTTACATAAAAACCTAAACAAAGAGCAGAGGGCAGCCTATGTCGAAATCCTAGACACAATTGACAGCCAAAGAGGAGGAATATTCTTCATTGATGGACCGGGAGGCACCGGAAAAACATTTCTTTACAGGGCACTCCTAGCCAGGGTACGCGAACAGGGCAAGATTGCTCTTGCAACGGCCACCTCAGGTGTCGCCGCTTCCATAATGCCCGGAGGGAGGACCGCACACTCGAGGTTCAAAATTCCACTAAAAATAGATGATGGGGCTATTTGTGGATTCACAAAACAAAGTGGTACAGCCAAGCTACTAAAATCAACATCGCTAATAATATGGGACGAAGCATCTATGACTAAGAGGCAGGCAGTTGAAGCGCTAGACAAAAGTATGCGGGACATAATGGACAGACCAGATCTTCCATTTGGTGGTAAAACAATCGTATTTGGAGGAGATTTTAGACAAGTGTTACCTGTTATCAGAAAGGGTACAAGAGCACAAATAGTAGACGCATCACTTAGCAAGTCAGAGCTTTGGAACTGCATGAGACGAAGGAAGCTTGTGCGCAACATGAGAGCTCAAAATGACCCGGAGTTTGCGGAATACCTATTGCGAATTGGAAACGGTACTGAGAAGACAAATGAAAACGATGAAATACTACTACCTAGAAGTATATGCGTGCAAGAAAAGGCAGATAATAAAGGGTTGGATGGACTCATCAACCATATCTACAAAACGACCGGGGATTTACTGGAAGATCCAAAATACATAACATCAAGAGCAATTTTAGCCACAAAAAATGACTGTGTTGATAGAATCAACCTAAAAATGATTGATCGCTTCAAAGGGGAGGAGATGGTGTACTACAGCTTTGATTCTGTTGAAGAAGACCCACATGGCTACTATCCAGAAGAATTCCTAAACAACCTTACCCCAAATGGTCTGCCTCCACATATGTTAAAGCTCAAGATGAATTGTCCAATCATACTACTCAGAAACATAGACCCCGCTAATGGCCTCTGCAACGGCACAAGATTGATCGTACGTCGGTTTCAGAAAAATGCAATTGATGCAGAGATTGTACTAGGACAACATTCTGGAACACGAGTTTTCTTGCCTCGGATACCCTTATGCCCCTCGGACGACGACATGTTCCCGTTCCGTTTTAAGAGAAAACAATTTCCTGTCAGGCTCAGCTTTGCGATGACAATAAACAAATCGCAAGGTCAGACAATACCGAATGTCGGAGTCTACCTACCTGAACCAGTTTTCTCTCATGGACAACTATACGTGGCACTTTCTAGAGCAACTGCAGCAGCAAACATAAAGGTACTAACAGGGATATGTGATGAAGAGGAGGAAAAGGAAGAAAAAGAAGATAAGAAGAAGAAGAAGAATAACAAGAAAAAGAAGAAGAAGACGGAGAAAAAAGAGGAAGTTAGTACAATCGAGACATACACAAAAAATATTGTGTACACAGAAGTCCTCACCAAATAGTCTGAAGGTAATTAATAAGTTAAGATTTATCTATTTCAGCATATTTCTGTAAAATGATATATGTTTACTTCCTATTTGGGGCTAATTAAATTTATTAAATATAAATGAGGGTGGGGGGGGCCTAACACTGCCAATGCCGGTCCCAAGCCCGGAAAAAAAGTGGAGGGGGCATTCAAACTCTTTTGGATCAGAAATAGGTAGCATAAGCTGACGTTATGAGGTGACAAAAGAATTAATCTCATTCAAAAGAAGACCTTACTGCTATTACTCCATAAAAACCAATGTAATCTCATCTACTTTCCAACTTTAAGAATATCTATAGTACAAGTCTACTATGCATGTCGTTTAACAATACTGGCAGTGTTTCTGAAATAGAAAGAACACACACTACTAGGATAGAAAAAATGTGATGTACGACTTCATAAAATTCACTACCCACAAAACCACATCAAAATGATTGTGAAAGTTCAATTTTTTAAGACAAATACTAAAAGCGATTCAACAACATACCTGCAACAACACAGGGAACGAACAGCAGCAGCAGGTAAGACCGACAAAGCAAACTTCAAAGAATCCAGACCCAAAAGGACAACTCGACCCCATGACATCGCTTCTAATCTAGGGCGAGCGGCCTTCACCCAAAGTCGAGAAGGCCACGTCGACGAAGAAATACATTAGGCAGTCGGAAACTAATCTGAACATGGATCATACCGAAGAGCAAACAATCTGCAACACATGACAACAAAATATCCATGCTGATTATAGGGGATACAAATCATGCGGTTTTTCAAATGTTTTGGCGAGCAACAAGTCTCACTAAAATGGAACTTCTAATGACTACGCTGCCAGATTGCTTACCTGTATCTAATATAAGGTCACTTGTTCCTTTTGTTCTTCTACCTTCTCTTTTATATCCTCACTTTCTCACCCGATTAGTACCTGTGTTATATCTGGTGAAGAAACAACAGCAAAAATTGTAAGGACCCTCGCGCGAGCAGGAAGCAACCAGCCGCGGATTAAAACCAAATTCAACGGGAAGTCCATGCCAGGAACATACAGATACAACCAATCTACATCAGTAACGGCACCACTACCGGCACAATATCCAAGCATAAGAGAGACGTATGATAAAGCAATCAAAAGGCCTCTGCGCGCCGCTCACCTGCGAGACGATCCGCGCGGCCTGCCGACCTCGCCGAGCCTGGCGCCAAAAAAGCCGGCCCGGAGGAGAAGAACGAGCACCCGCCGCCGCTGCCCTTGGCCGCCAGCAGCGCCGCCGCGGCGCCGTCCATGGTGGGCGGCGCGCTCCCGCTGCGCAGCGGTTGTCCCCGAACGGAGCCTTCGACCATCAAAATCGGGAGCACGTCGTACTTGATTCACTCCAAAAGGCTCGAGGCAGGCCCAAACCGCCGAAGCGGCGCATCATCGCCGGCGTTCATCGGCGCTCGATCTGATTCCGTATCTTGTCCAACAGGAGGAGGTGGTAGGCGCTCCTCAGACCTCCAACGCACACAGACATGAGAGATGGTGGTCCTATCCAGCACAGCACGCGGCAGGCAAGGGGGAGGCCAGAGGGTCCTAGAGCCGGCCGGCGGGGAGGCGTCGGAAAGGACGGATGCGCATGCACTGCTCATAGTGTGTGTGTGTGTGTGTGTGAGAGAGAGGAAGCTGAGAGTGGGGGAGGGGGGCGGTGCGTGTCCTCAATCTGACCGGTGTCAGCTGGGGTGTGTGCATAAGCACAAGTTGCTATATGAGATTCTGATAAAAAAATGGATTTTCATGAAAGAATTCATTTGCTTTTACATTTGAGACCATTACATTTTTTGATAATTAATTTATTTAATATATTAGTAAAATAATTAAAATCTTCAAAATTCTATTATCATAACAATCATCATGTCGTTTGTGGATGCAAAATATTGTATCATCAAAGTGGACTATTTGGATAGTTCAATGACAAAGGTGAACTTCATAGATCGCATAGGTCTCGCACTCGCCGAAGAGGCCACCGCCCACGAGATCGTCGCCGCCTATGCGCTGCAGCCGCCACCCAAGCTCACGACACCCGAAAGGAATCCTCCTGAATTGTGCACCAAATTTAAGCTATATACAACTAGCCCCAAAATTATTACAAGTTAATGCAGATCGCAAGAACAAAACAAAACTACGATTCATAATGTTTGCCCGGTGCAACGCACGGGCATTTGTACTAGTAATAATAAAGGACGTAGTGTTTCCGTAGTTGGTTCGTACGTTCATCCTTCCGTGGTTCGTTCGTCCGTAGGTACGTGCTTCCATCGTCCGTCCGCGTCCATACGAGCCTGGCCCAATAACGATTGGTTTCTTGACTCCGTTCCTCATAGTTTCATATAAAAAAGAAAAAACTTGAACGAGACAGAGCCGGCTCGTCTCTCCCATGAGGCGCCTCCGCTCCTAGCCGCCACCAGCTCAAACCCTAGCTACAGCCATCGCTACGCCCTCCTCCGACCGGAGGAACGGAACCGCTCACCCCCACCTCGACGTCAACGCTATGGATTCCTTCATGGGACGTTGGCTGGTCCTGGGACGCACGAAAACAATGGTATGCCCAACCGCGACAGCCACCGGGGCGACAACACATCGAGGAAGGGCTCTGGGACCTGCACCCGCTCGGGGAGGATGTCGGCTGATTCAGGGGGAAAGGACCGAGAGGCCGTAGTGCAGGCGATTCAATAAATACCGTCGTGACGAGCCGCCGTCCGTGCCCATCGATCAGATTGATGTCGTCCAGAAACAGCGCGGTGCCGGGATGTTTGTGGGAAGCGATGAGAGCGAGCTGAGTCTGCTCTGAGATTGGTCCTTTGCCTTATCCTTGAAGGCTTGAACATGCTCAGCAAACCATCAACCAGAATCGTGAACCAGCCGCGCGTGTGCAGGCAGGCGTCGTTGACGCCGCCGTGCATATTCTGGTCATATCCACAGACAGCATGCTTTAGGTCAACTATGGCCTTTTCACTGCCGAGATTGATCCGGAGTTCCAGCAGCCCCTGATTGTTATGCAGGCATCGGCAACAGACAGCATGCTTCAGGTGAACTATGGCCTTTTCACTTCCGAGATTGATCCGGAGTTCCAGCCCTCGATTGTTATACAGGCATCGGCGGCATACTAAAGCTCCAGTGCTCCACAATGATGTGCAGACATGAAGAAACCAGTACATGCAGATCCATGTGAGCTGCAAGCAACGCATGCTCTCACAAGAAGCAACAACGCTCCTGGCATTATGCGACAACTTGCCATCATTACCACATGCGGCGGTTGTAGTAGAGACTAAGAATAAGCCCATTCGTTGCAGTCATGAAGCTAAAAGATTGCTGAGAAGAATATTACGAGGCTTGCTATTGCATATCAGGCCTTTGTCACCTAAGCTTTTTCTGCCCAAAGAAAGAAAAAAAGCCTTCTTAATGTGTGTAAACAGAGTCTGATTCTGAATTTAACACCAGCCGGGAGGAAGACGGAGCAAGAGGGGTTTTAGTTTAGTTTGCAATTTGTGATGTCATTTTCTCGTCGGATTTTGCACGATTTCAATATGTTTTAGAAGAACTAAAGCTCCTATTCTATTTGTAGCCTACGAGTTGACCGAAAGACCGTTCAAAAAAAAGAGTTGACCGTAAGAGATCAGCCCCTTGCCGACTTGTACATTCCTATAATTTTCTAAATTTTCTTTTCACCTCCACCTTGTTATGGCGGTGTGTGATAGTGTAAATCACCGTTCAGTTGGGAACCCCGAGAGGAAGGTTTGATGAGTACAGCAGCGAGTTTTCCCTCAGTAAGAAACCAAGGTTTAATCGTATCCAGGAAAAAGCCAAACTCAAGAAGGTGATGCTTGCTAGCTTCGCGACAGCTCCGGACAATTTATAAGGCGCCTCATCTAGTGCTTTGCTTTGCTAGCTGCAATGCGGAACCTACACACAACACAACCAAATACTTTGCTCCCAACTTACGATGAGGTTATCAATCTCACCGGTTTGCTGTAAACAAAGGAATGAGCGTATCGAGTGGAAAGCAATAGTAGTATGCGAGAAAGTAAATAGTGCGAGTAAAGTAAACAGGTGATAGCAATATAAAGGAAATAGGACCGGGGTCCACAGTTCACTAGTGGTGTCTCTCCATAAGATAAATAGCAACATGCTGGGTAAACAAATTACAGTTGGGCAATTGATAGAATAAAGACAACGTGCATAGGATCACTATGAGATTTACTCTGGGCATTACAACAAGATACATAGACCGCCATCCAACTGCATCTATGACTAATAATCCACTCACGGAGATATCGTCCGAACACCCCACAAATATTAAGTTGCGAACAACAGATAACTGCATTAAGCAAAGTGTGTAATGTAAACAAAGCATATGCCCTTGGACATAAGAATGTTGTTTTCTCCGTTGTGGCAACATCACATCTACAATCTTAGAGATTTCTGTCACTCCCCCAGATTAAATAGAGGCATGAACCCAACTATCGAGCATAAATACCCCCTCTTGGAGTCACTAGTATCTACTCGGCCAAGATAACTACTAACAACGGAGAGCATGCAAGATCATAAACAACATAGAGATAACATAAGATAATATTTAGCACATCAACTCAAAAATAACACCAATATTCATCGGATCCCAACAAACACAATATGTAGAATTATATAACGGTGATCTCGATCATATAAGGCAGCTCACGAGATCTAAATATGAAGCACATGGTGGAGAAGACAACCATCTAGCTACTGCTATGGACCCATAGTCCAAGGTAGACTACTCACTCATCGCGCCGGAGGCAAGCATGGCGATGAAGAAGACCTCCGGTGGTGATTCCCCTCTCCGGCAGGGTGCCGGAAAGAGCTTCTGGACCCTCCCGATCTCGGGTCGACGAC
Organism: Dactylis glomerata; assembly: GCA_007115705.1. Classification (NCBI taxonomy): domain Eukaryota; kingdom Viridiplantae; phylum Streptophyta; class Magnoliopsida; order Poales; family Poaceae; genus Dactylis; species Dactylis glomerata. The sequence continues at coordinate 4,419,628 of QXEO01000464.1, read as the reverse complement.
GGCGACGGATCGCGATCTGTTTCTGGAAAATTGATCGGGTACTTAGGTTTTTCCCGTCGGAGGGTCTTTATAGGCGAAGGGGAGGCGTCAGAAGTGGACCAGGCTGGTCACTGATGACCCACAAGTATAGGGGATCGCAACAGTCTTCGAGGGAAGTAAAGCCCAAATTTATTGATTCGACACAAGGGGAGCCAAAGAATATATGTAAGCCTTAACAGATGAGTTGTCAATTCAGCTGCACCTGGAAACAGTCTTGCTCGCAGTGGTTTATCAGTAGCAACAGTTTTATAGTGGTGATAGTAGTGAAACAGTAACATCAGTAGTAAAATAGCAGCGGTAATAGTAACAGTAGTAAACAGTAGAAACAAATACTGTAGGCATAGGGATGGATTACGGGCGTTACATGGATAAGATAATTCATAAAATCAATGAGACATGGGCATTGCAGATAAATAATGATAAAGCATCATAGTACAAACAATCATAGGCATGTGTTCCGTATATAGTCGTACGTGCTCACAAGGAGAAACTTGCACGACATCTTTTGTCCTACCAGCCTGTTGCAGCAGGGCCTCAAGGGAAACTAATGGTAATTAAGGTACTCCTTTTAATAAAGTACCGGAGCAAAGCATTAGCACTCGATGAACACATGTGATCCTCACATCATAGCCATCCCCTCCGGTTATCCCAATTTCTGTCACTTTGGGGCCTCGGGTTCTGGACAACAATATGTGTATACAACTTGTAGGTAAGACCATAAACAATAAGTATCATCATAGAAATAATAATATGTTCAGATCTGAAATCATGGCACTTGGGCCCAAAGTGACAAGCATTAAGCACAACAAGTTGCAACAATGTCATAGGCACTAAATAAAGATACTAGGCATTATGCCCTAACAATCTCATATCAAATTACATGAACGATCTCATCCAATCCCTACCATCCCCTTACCTACAGCGGGGAAATTACTCACACATGTATGGGGGAGTCATGGATGGTCGATGGAGGAGCATCGATGATGATGGTGATGAAGATCTCCTCCAAATCCCCGTCCCGGCAGGGTGCCAGAACGGAGTTTCTGGTTCCGAATAGCGGTTTCTGATGGCGGCGGCGCAACGGAAGTCTATCTGGGAAAAACGCCGTCTCTCCGATATAATCCAGTCAGGAGGTATATGTAGGCGAAAGGAGGGGCCGAGAGGACTGCCGAGGCGCCCTCACACCAGGTGGGCGCGGCCAGGGCTGGGCCGCACCCCCTGTGTGTGTGGGGCCCTCGAGCCTACCCTCTGTCTCGTCTTCTGGCTCCGTGGGTCTTCTGGTGAAATAGGATTTTTGATGATTTTTCCCGAATTTTTACTGAAAGTTGGATTTCTGCACAAAACGAGACACCAGAGCAATTCTGCTGAAAACAGCGTCAGTCCGTGTTAGTTGTATTCAAAACATACAAATTAGAGGAGAAACAATAGCAAAAGTGTTCGGGAAAGTAGATACGTTTTGGACGTATCAACTCCCCCCAAGCTTAGCTATTTGCTTGTCCTCAAGCAATTCAGTTAACAACTGAGAGCGATAAAAGAAACTTTCACGAACACATTTGCTCATATGATGTATATATACTAACTATATGATCAAGTACTCAGGCAATTCATAATAAGAAATATGCAACTAATGTTACCTCATAGTCAAGCAAGCTATGAAAGAGTGCCAATGCACTAATAATAAGTAACATGTACATAAGAAACTACAAGATTGTAATATGCATAAATGATATGAAAGAGTGGTATCCAGCTTGCCTTTATTTGTGGAGCAAAACATAAATGCTGAGGCACCTCTGAAGTCCAAGGGAAGACTAGAAGTAAAAATATCAAAGATATAAGCATCAAAGTTATACCACAATTAACCGTGTTCTGGGACAAGCAGATTACACTAAGAATAACAGCTATGCTCTCAAGAAGTGCTTAAAGTTAGAAGATGATGACTCAACATAAAAGTAAACGAATGGCCCTTCGCAGAGGGAAGCAGGGATTTAACATGTGCTAGAGCTTTTCATTTGTAAAACAGAGATAAAAGTTTATTTTGAGAGGTGGTTGTTTCATGTCAACGACTGGCAATGGGGACTTGCTATCTTCCATAATAAACAAGTGAGAGCAGTTCTGAGTTCTTTGAAATTTTGGCACATTGGTGCTCTTTTATAAAGCTTTGGCACTCCTCCCCACCTTTTTTTCCTTTCTCAAACCATGGCTAACCGATTCCATCGGGTGCCCACCAACTTTCACATTCCTTGGAGGAGTGCCCTTTTTTCTTTCTTTTTAGAATTACATTATAATGGTCTGACCAGCTCTCATGCAAAATTAATGACGAGCAGATGAAGCTGCCTAGTCGAGGGGTACTTAATTTAATATGGAAGATAGCAATTCCGACCACTACGTCCCCATGAGCTAAAAATAGTGGCACAAAATGAGAAGTAGTTGAAAGTTTTGAAAGGTAGCACATGAAAATTTACTTGGAATGGCTTACAAATACCATGCATAGGAATTTATGGTGGACTCTTTGGTAGACTTGGTTTTTGGTAATTGGATGCACGAGTAGAGCTCATACTCAGTATAGGTGAAGGCTAGCAAAAGACTGGGAAGCGACAATCGAGAGAGCAATAGCTGTTATAATCATGCTTGCGACAAAACAAAATTAATATAGGCATAAAAATGATACGAGAACTCTGAGGCAAAGTAAATCATCGAGGCTTAATTGACTTTTTGTTTCAGTCATATGCGTGCTTGAGCATATGCCAAGTCGATTCAAATGAAGCTTTCAGAGGAGGATACCACAATAACATACCATATTATGAATAAAACAATGCATGCAAGCGTCTACATGACATGCTACAAGCTATTAGTAAATTGAAACTAATCATATGAAAGCAAGAACTATAAAGCATCCATTAGATAACATATACCTTACATGAACCGACTAAGCATGTCCACATAGATGAGTATATGTACAAAAATGAAAACAAATAGAGTTCATACCAGCCTCTTACCACATCTCGAATTGTCATATATCGTCATTATTGCTCTTCACTTATGTGGCTTGAATAATATAAAGTGAATACCAAGCTCCAATTGAGTAACGCGAGACTGAACTCTGCAACAAACTTTACAAAACCGAAGAAGAACAACAAATATTTTTAGGGTTTTCGATTTTTGAAACAAGAACAGAAGGAAATAGCAAACAAAGCAAAATATTCTTGGATTTTTCAAATAGCAAACCGAAAATAGCAAGTAGAGCAAACCAAAGGTAGCAAACTAAAAAGGCAAACAAAGAGAAACAACGGAAATATTTTTGGTCTTTTTGTGTTTTGGAATAGTGGAAATAAGAACAAGAACAATAAAGAAAACGAAACATGGATATACATATGACCGATAGAATATGATATGTAGATGAGTGAATCGTCAGCGTACCTCCCCCCAAACTTAGGCTTTTGGCCTAAGTGGAGATCAATTCCGGCCCTGGTAGCTCCAGGCTGGTGGGTCATCATAGGTGTAATCGTACCCCGGCTCTCGTGAAGATGAAGCTGATGGCGCATAATCATAATAAGGTTGCTCGTATGGGAAATTCGCAATATTGGAGGGCTGACCCGACTCCTCGGCGCCCTCCTCATCGTGCACAGGCGGCGGGTTCTCCTCTACGTACGCGTCGAGCTCATCCTCCGTGAGCGACCATCCATTCCACCCTCTCCTGTGAAGCTTCTTCCTTGACAAATCTCCTCGTATAGTTCCAACAACAGCCTAGGTTGGCAACTTATCTTCTCGAGCGATCCCCATTGTGGAACTCTAATAGATGTACAGAAAACATCAAGAGGCAAGTCCACAGATTTGTTATAAATTTTATAATAAACCATGGGGTTAGAAGTGGACCAACTAAATCTGAAATCCTGCACCATAGACATTGTTAGTTTAACATATTGGGGAGGTTCACCCTCAGTAAAATGTTCCAACCCTGCATTAGAGAGTAAAGTTTGGAAATCCCGCAGAATTCCGGCAGCATTCATGAACTCTGAGCATGGATAGTGTGAGGGGAAGACCCTCTCTTCTCGGTGAACTTTCATGACTTCATGCACTTCTAATTCATGCTGAAAAAGTTGATAAGCATTCTCATCCATTTCTGAAATTTTTAACAAACCTCATAAAATATGATTTTGAGACAAGCAAATGTAGGGAACTACTATAGTGAGTTACTAGAGAGCTATCATGCATCAAAATATCATTTCTAAGCAATAGAACAAGCATGCATACTCATTTATCCTGCCACCTACAATGCTAAAATACTCAAGAAATACTTCACCAAAAGAAATTCTACTTGGACAAGCGGAGGAGTCACATACCGGAGAACAAATGCTCCAAATCTCAGCATAAATGATGGGCTGAGCAAGGAGATCGAAAAATTGAAGTGAAGAACAGCAAGAACTCGGGTATGAGCTGGGTGTGTCGTTGTTTTCGGGAGAGAGAAAGAGCAAGGGAGGAAGAGATAAGTGAGAGGCCAGGTGGGGCCTCCTCACACCAGGTGGGCGCGGCCAGGGCTGGGCCGCGCCCCCTGTGTGGGAGATGGCGTGGCAGCCCCTCCTGGTGTCTCCCAGGTGCCTCTCTGCCCCATTTTTGACATAAAAAATTATAAAGAATTTTCTAGAATTTTTCGAGAAACTTTATTTTCGAGGATTTTTTAGAAATTGGCATATCGATAAAAACTCAGAAAAACGATGATGAAAAGATTTCAAGCAAATCAAAATCAAGCATGCAGCAGCTCTGAGATGCTCTTAATCATGTAACTAAACTAAAGAAATAAAATTGAACAAGTAAATATAGGCGAGGTGGAGTCGATGCGGTGAAAACGAAGTTTCGTTCATATAAAATCACTTTGTTAACAAGGTTGATCAAGTCTTGTTCCCAAACTAACTTTATATGAGGCAAAACTTTGCACTTCACTTAATGCTTATGTTACCTCAACTTTTATAGGCATAGTCCCAATCATAACAATTTTATATTCTTCCTTGGGCTTTCGCTCTGAACAAAAAAATTGACCAACTTTGATGGTCTCAACATTCTTGACGGAATTTAGAGCATTCTTTCTATCAATCTTCCTGGGAAAATAAACCGTGTACTCTTTATCATTGACATTGAAAGTCACTTTTCCTTGATTGCAATTAATAACAGCACCTGCGGTGTTTAGAAAAGGTCTTCCAAGAATAATAGACATATTATCATCTTCAGGCATTTCCAACACAACAAAATCAGTTAAAATCAAACAACTATTAGCAACTTGAAGAGGAACATTTTCACATATACCAATAGGAATAGTAGTAGACTTATCAGCCATCTGCAAAGATATATCAGTTGATACCAATTTTTCTAGATCAAGTCTCTTATAAAGAGAAAAAGGCATGACACTAACTCCAGCTCCCAAATCACATAAAGCAGTTCTAACATAGTTATTTTTAATGGAGCAAGGAATAGTTGGTATACCTAGATCTCCAAGCTTCTCTGGAACTTTACCATCAAAAGAATAATTAGCAAGTAAAGTGGAAATTTCCTCATTAGGAATCTTCCTTTTGTTAGTGACAATATCTTTCATATATTTTGCATAAGGAGGCATTCTAATAGCATCAGTCAAAGGAATTTGCAAAAATAAAGGTCTCATCCATTCACAAAACCTGTTGTAGTGTTCTTCTTCCTTGGACTTGTGTTTCTTACCAGGAAAAGGCATTGGTTTCTGTACCCAAGGTTCTCTCTCTTTACCATGCTTGTTGGCAATGAAGTCTTCTTTGGTGTACTTTGCATTCTTATCAATCTTTTCTGGTTCTTCTTCGACTTCTTCTTTATCGGAAGCATCTCCTGGTTCAGTTTCAGCATCAGAAATAGAAACACTATTAGGATCTTTACCTGCATCAGATGATTCTGTAGTTGTTTTATGCTTCTTCTTCTTCTTAGAAGGAATATCATCACTTGAAGTACGTTGAGAATCTTGCTCAACCCTCTTAGGATTTCCTTCAGGATATAATGGATCTTGAGTAGCAGCGCCACTTCTTGTGCGTATTTCACATGCTTGCTTCTCTCTTGCGGCATTAACTAGCAAGTCTTTTTGCACCTTGGTAAGCTGATCAATTTGTGTTTGAACCATTTGAAAATGTTTAACAAGTATCTTCACATCATTGGCGGTTCTCTCCACAATATCCTGCAACTTGTTAATAGCTCTAGAGTTTTCCAACAAATGATTATGCACCATTCTATTAATTTTTTTTTTGCTTAACAATAAAATTATCAAATTCATCTAAGCATTGATCAGGAGGTTTAGAATAAGGAATATCTCTTTCATCAAAGCGTTGGAGAGAGTGTACCTCAATTGTAGATGAATGAGGGATTGGCATACATAATTCTTCTATAGGAGGTAAATTCTTCACATCTTCAGCCTTAATACCTTTCTCCTTAAGAGATTTCTTAGCTTCCTTCATAACTTCATCATTTAATTCAATCATCCCTCTCTTCTTCGGCGTAGGCTCTGTAGATGGCGCAGGGGTTGGTGCTGGTGTTGGCTCGACTAAAGTCCAATCATCATGATTCTGGCTTATTTTAGCCATTAATTCTTCAGCATCAGCCGGAGTTCTTTCCCTGAAAACACAACCAGCACAACTATCCAAATATGACTTAGATTCATCAGTTAGTCCATTATAAAATATATCAAGGAATTCATGTTTAGGCAATGGTTCTTTAGGCAAAGCTCTAATTAAAGAACCAAACCTTGTCCAAGATTCAGGCAATATCTCTCCTTTTCCCTGTTCAAAATCAAAGATTTTCTGCACAGCAGCATGTTGAGCACTAGCAGGAAAATATTTCTGAAAGAAAGCATTAACCAAAGCAATAGGACTAGTAAGAGATCCAGGAGACAAGCTATTAAACCAAGTTTTAGTTGCATCTTTCAACGAGAAAGGAAAAATCTTAGCAACAAAGTAAGTGCGGAGCTTAATATCATCAGAAAACAAATTACTCAAAGTAGAAAGCTCATTCATGTGCCCCATAGCACTCTCATGTTTAGTACCACAAAAAGGAGTTTTCTCAACAATAGATATGTAAGATAAATCCAAAGAGAAATCATAATCCTTGTCTCTAATATTGATGGGAGAAGCAGCAAACTTAGGATCAGGAGACAAATTATATCTAACAGAACATCTTGCAAGAAGTTCTTTAACATTACCAGCATTACGAGCAGCACGTGCTTCAGCAATAAAATCATCATTAAGCTCAATATATGCATCATCATCATAATCATCACTAGGACATTCCCTAGACTCAGGTGAACTAACAGGTGTAACAGTGGTGTTTCCCAACTTAGCTCTAGCAATAGTAGCATCTAAAAAGGAACCTAGTGAACCAGTCTCATCAAGCACAGTAGAAGCATCATCTAAATTACCAGTGGCATTTTCAAACTCAGCAGAAGTAGTAGCAGTAGCGTGTGGGTGTGGTGGTGTAAGCAACTTACTCATAACAGATGGCGAATCAAGAGCAACAGAGGTGTTGAGAGTCGTACCTCTTCTTGTAGTGGATGACAATATAGGAACTTTTCCATCACGAGATTTACCCATGATGAAAGGATTGCAGCGAACAATATGAATACCAAGTGAACTTACAAATAAAGCTATGCTCCCCGGCAACGGCGCCAGAAAATAGTCTTGATGACCCACAAGTATAGGGGATCGCAACAGTCTTCGAGGGAAGTAAAGCCCAAATTTATTGATTCGACACAAGGGGAGCCAAAGAATATATGTAAGCCTTAACAGATGAGTTGTCAATTCAGCTGCGCCTGGAAACAGTCTTGCTCGCAGTGGTTTATCAGTAGCAACAGTTTTATAGTGGTGATAGTAGTGAAACAGTAACATCAGTAGTAAAATAGCAGCGGTAATAGTAACAGTAGTAAACAGTAGGAACAAATACTGTAGGCATAGGGATGGATTACGGGCGTTGCATGGATAAGATAATTCATAAAATCAATGAGACATGGGCATTGCAGATAAATAATGATAAAGCATCATAGTACAAACAATCATAGGCATGTGTTCCGTATATAGTCGTACGTGCTCACAAGGAGAAACTTGCACGACATCTTTTGTCCTACCAGCCTGTTGCAGCGGGGCCTCAAGGGAAACTAATGGTAATTAAGGTACTCCTTTTAATAAAGTACCGGAGCAAAGCATTAGCACTCGATGAACACATGTGATCCTCACATCATAGCCATCCCCTCCGGTTATCCCAATTTCTGTCACTTTGGGGCCTCGGGTTCCGGACAACAATATGTGTATACAACTTGTAGGTAAGACCATAAACAACAAGTATCATCATAGAAATAATAACATGTTCAGATCTGAAATCATGGCACTCGGGCCCAAAGTGACAAGCATTAAGCACAACAAGTTGCAACAATGTCATAGGCACTAAATAAAGATACTAGGCACTATGCCCTGACAATCTCATATCAAATTACATGAACAATCTCATCCAATCCCTACCATCCCCTCACCTACAGCTGGGGAATTACTCACACATGTATGGGGGAGTCATGGATGGTCGATGGAGGAGCGTCGGTGATGATGGTGATGAAGATCTCCTCCAAATCCCCGTCCCGACAGGGTGCCAGAACGGAGTTTCTGGTTCCGAATCGTGGTTTCTGATGGCGGCGGCGCAGCGGAAGTCTATCTGGGAAAAACGTCGTCTCTCCGATATAATCCAGTCAGGGGGTATATGTAGGCGAAAGGAGGGGTCGAGAGGACTGCCGAGGCGCCTTCACACCAGGTGGGCGCGGCCAGGGCTGGGCCGCGCCCCCTGTGTGTGTGGGACCCTCGAGCCTCCCCTCCGTCTTGTCTTCTGGCTCCGTGGGTCTTCTGGTGAAATAGGATTTTTGATGATTTTTCCCGAATTTTTACTGAAAGTTGGATTTCTGCACAAAACGAGACACCACAGCAATTCTGCTGAAAATAGCGTCAGTCCGTGTTAGTTGTATTCAAAACACACAAATTAGAGGAGAAATAATAGCAAAAGTGTTCGGGAAAGTAGATACGTTTTGGACGTATCAGTCACACACATAGGGGCGGGGCCAGGGCCTGGGCCGCACTGCCCTACTGTGTGGCCAGCCTATGGCCCCTCTCCGTCTCCTCTTTGGTTCTCTGGAAGCTTTGGTAAATTTCTGGATGTCTGGCTTTTGTTTCGTCCAATTCCGAGAATATTTCCTGTGTAACTTTTCTGAAACACAAAAACAGCAGAAAATAGGGAACTGGCACTGTGGCATCTTGTTAATAGGTTAGTTCCAGAAAATGCATAAAAACGCCACGAAGTGTAACGAAATACTAAGCAAATGGTGTAAAAACAAGCATGAAGCATAAAAAATTATAGATACGTTTGAGACGTATCAGCATCCCCAAGCTTAACTCCTGCTCATCCTCGAGTAGGTAAGTGATAACAAAAGAAATAATTTTTGAGGTGACATGCACCTACACAATCTTGACCATATATGTAAGCGTTGTGCGCTGGGATCAAAAGAACTTAAAACATGGGCATGAAAGATATAATCTTGATAGAAGAAACTTAGCAACCATGTTATAACATGAAAAAGAACACAAACAAAAGATAATGAAAATGAAATAATGAAAGTCAAACGTGTATTCAAATCATATGGAAAAACATACAAATGGTTTTCAGCTTGTCCTTCATGAGAGAGCAAAACATAAATGCATAGGACACCTTCAAGTTTAAGAGGGCAACTAGATACAAGTAATTTAAGAACAAGTGAAACCAACATCATGAATCAATCAATGAAAACTTTTGGACAATGCACATTATACTCAGAATGACAACTATGCTCTCTTAGATGGTGCATAAAGGTAGAAGGTGGTGACTCAACATAAAACTAAAAGAAAGGTCCTTCGCGGAGGGAAGCAGTGATTACAAGTTTTATAAACCTTCAAAAATTATGGTACTTACTAGCTTTGAGCTCTCATTGCCCCCATCATAAGCATCTTGAATGGTTAGAGTTAATGCGAGTACAATTATGCTGCATATGCTTGACAAATCATAAGTTGAAAACCTCGTGTCCCGTGAACTACGAATACCCAAACCTCATGCTACTCGACTTAGAGTCCCAAGCAAGCTCTTGTCATTGTAAATATATGTGTATCATCGAGAACCGCCAACGGGGTACCTCCTGCCCGATGATATGGAACAAGCCCATATCAAAATGACAAGACAAACAGACAATGAACACCTCGACATCTCTTTTCTTTACCATTGGTATAGCTTTTTATTATGAGATGCGTCATCGAATGTCCACTATGGGCATGCTGTAAATTTCCACCATGAATTATGCATGGCTTAGATTAGCGGCCCAGGCGTTTCCCTAACACATATAAGAACTCAATGATCCTGCAAGATTTCCAACTTGTTTCACATCGCGAGTATCCATAAACAAAAGATCATGATATCAACTCAAATGAAAGATAGTGCAATGTTGAAAGCTTGCCCCAAGACGGCATGGCTGGGCTAATTTCCAACTTACAACTTGCAAGCATAACAACTCAACATAAGAGAGCCACAATGTCAAAATTTTAAAGCGAGAAAAGTAAAGTGTGCCATCAGGTTCATGAGAGCTTTACTGACCAATTTTCGCATAATACCAAACAGAGTTTAATTTGAAGGATATATAAAAGCAAGTCAAATGTACTTTGGAATAGCAAATTGCTAATAGGTATGTATGGTGGACACATTGGAACAACTTGGGTTTTAGGAGTTGGATGCATGAGTAGAGCTCATACTCAGTACAAAGCGAGGGCTAGCAAAAGACTGGGAGCGACCAACTAAGAGAGCAATAACGGCCATAATCATGCAAAGCGATAAAGCAACATTAAAAGAAGCATAAGATGGCATCAAAAGTCAAAAACTAAAAGATCATAGAGGCTTATGGTGACTTTGTATGAGTCTAACATGTGTAAGCATGCGCCAAGTCAACCCAAATAAAGCATCAAGGAGAAAACCAAAATAATGCTTCCAAATAATTAAAACAACGCATGATTTTTTCAAAGGCTCATTAAGCAATCTCAGTCATTTGAGACAAGTCATGCTATAGCAAAACCACTAAGCATACTATCAAAAAGACATCCAACACGACATGCAAAAGCCTAGGCCGCAGTCTACACAAGCTCCTTTTTATACCACTTTTTTGCATAAATCTTTTTCTCTTTTTCAACACCATTCAAACCTTTTTGAAACAACTCTTTTGATGAAAACCAACATAGACCAGAGGTCAAAATACACCTTGATGCAAAAATATAACAAGATCTGAATAAAAATCAAAGCAAAAAATGAAAACTAAACGCAGTTCTAGAAAAAGAGAACACTCGTTGAACGATAAGAGTGAAAAACGGAGTGTTCTTGGCAAATGAAAAATAAGGCAACTTCTCCAAAAGGAATTTGTTGGGGTCCAACCATTTATTGCAGCAAATAAAACTAAACAAAACTGAAAACTAAAACAACTGACGCTCCAAGAAAAATGCATAATGCATGAAGCAATAAAAATATAGTGTGTTGAAAGGTGACCTGATTTTTGCCGATGAAGAAGGGGTGCCTCGGGGGCATCCCAAGCTTTGACGCTTGTACCTCTTGGATATTTCTTGGGGTGCGTGGGCATCCCCAAGCTTGAGCTTTTGTCCATTCTTCAACTCATCTCATCATTCTCCAATCCCTACACTTGAAAACTTCCTTCATACAAAACTGAACATAATTCTATTAGCAACATTAGTGTAAGCATAGCAATGAATCAACCCCTTTTTGCTTCAGGTTTCAACTCAAAACCACCACATATAAAGCATATACTACTGTAGCAACTTCCCCAAAAGTTCTGTGATCGAAACAACTCAAAAAGAAAGCGATCGAGCGGCAAACACAAATAATGGCAGAAATCTGTCAAAACAGAACAGCTGACAAAGGCTGAATTTTTAGAGGGTTTTCTGTTGCTCAAATCAAAAAGTGTATAACTAATTAAAGTTTTTATATAACCTGGGGCATATGCACAAGAAATCGCAGGTCAAAAAGATATTCTGAGAATTTTCACGAATTTTTATGGTGCAGCACCGAAATCTGTTTCAGGACAGCAACATACCCAAATCTTACCTCACTCAAATTAGAGGCTTCTCTTGGTACAAAAACGAAAATAAAAAATATAAGGAGAGGTCATTACAGAAGTAATAACTTCCAAGACTCAAATAAAAGAAAAATAACTGAAAGTAAAAATATTGGGTTATCTCCCAAGAGTGCTTTTCTTTAACGCCTTTGAGCCAGGCTCAGTAATTTGAGAAGATGCTCACATAAGAAATATGAATTAAAGCAAAAGAGAGCATCAAGGTGCAAGTATAAAACACATTTAAGTCTAACCCACTTCCTATGCATAGGAATCCTGTAAGAAAATAAATCAAAAAAGCACATAGTAACAAGTATGGGTAGATAAAACAAGAGCAACTTCAAAACTTTCAATATAAAGAGAGGTATTTTAGTAACATGAGAATTCCAACAACCATATTTTCCTCTCTCATAATAATTTTCAGTAGCATCATGAACAAACTCAACAATATAAATATCACACTCACCCTCCTTTGTTAAGCATGGAGGGCGATCAAATAAGGTATTAGTTAAAGAGTTACTCTTATTGGGAGGTAGACATGGGTAGCTCTTTTCTTTCTCCTCTTGATCATCACTCTCCTCCTCTTTTTCATCCAATGAGCTTCCAGTTTCAGCAATTTCTTCTTCCATAGGCTCCTTCAAGGCATTAGTCTCTTCCGTTGGAGAGCATCTATTAAGATATTTAAGAATATAGCCATTTTCTTCCTTGTAATTATCAAAGCAAAATATAAGTATATCATAAACCTCATATTTATAAGGTGCATCATCAGTATTTTCAAGCAAACAAGCAAGTTCGAATGCACCCTTCCAAGAAATAAATTCTTCAATTTTTTTCACATCATAAAAGTCATAATTTCCATTAATATAAGAAGATATGGTGACATCATCATTATACTCACATTGAAAAGGTAGGTGTTTATACGTCCTACAGCAACAAGATCTATCAAAACAATAAATAACATTATAAGTAGAGCACACGTTTCTAGCAATGCTATACAATTTATCAATTTGTTCCCATAAGTGTTTCTCTTTTTGTGACAAGCGGTGTTCCTCATAATATTTTTGTTGCTCTTTCGTGAACCCACCTTGCCAAAAAGATTTAGTTTCAAAGAAACCAACCATTGATAGAAAGCATGATAAAGCAAGACAATAACAGACCAACAAAAATAACAACTATAAAAGGAACTAATTTTTTTTGTATTTTTGATAAAACGATGCAAGCAAAAAATAAAATAAAGCAAAACAATAAACAAAGTAAAGGATATGCGTGCAAAACTCCCCTTGCAGAAGTCTTCTTTTTCCCCGGCAACGGCGCCAGAAAAATCTTTGTTGTGGCGGTGTGTGATAGTGTAAATCACCATCCAGTTGGGAACACCAAGAGGAAGGTTTAATGAGTACAGCAGCGAGTTTTTCCTTAGTAAGAAACCAAGGTTTAATCGTATCCAGGAAAAAGCCAAACTCAAGAAGGTGATGCTTGCTAGCTTCGCAACAGCTCCGGACAATTTATAAGGCGCCTCATCTAGTGCTTTGCTTTGCTAGCTGCAATGCGGAACCTACACACAACACAACCAAATACTTTGCTCCCAACTTATGATGAGGTTATCAATCTCACCGGTTTGCTGTAAACAAAGGAATGAGCGTATCGAGTGGAAAGCAATAGTAGTATGCGAGAAAGTAAATAGTGCGAGTAAAGTAAACAGGTGATAGCAATATAAAGGAAATAGGACCGGGGTCCACAGTTCACTAGTGGTGTCTCTCCATAAGATAAATAGCAACATGTTGGGTAAACAAATTACAGTTGGGCAATTGATAGAATAAAGACAACGTGCATAGGATCACTATGAGATTTACTCTGGGCATTACAACAAGATACATAGACCGCCATCCAACTGCATCTATGACTAATAATCCACTCACGGGGATATCGTCCGAACACCCCGCAAGGAAAATGCCACTTGAGGTACATGTATGCATCCACTTCATCGGATGATCCAACGCAAAAAGTATGATATTTCTATTCTCTAGCGCTCGTCATATAGAAAAGGGGTCTAGCTCGTCCCTCTAGCGCTCGTAAAAGAAATCCTTCTTGTTCGAGAAGGCAACAACCATTTCATTTCTTTAACCCGGATTGCATTATTGTAAACAAAGCATATGCTCTTGGATATAAGAATGTTGTTTTCTCCCTAGTGGCAACAACACATCTACAACCTTAGAGGTTTCTGTCACTCCCCTAGATTAAATAGAGGCATGAACCCAACTATCGAGCATAAATACCCCCTCTTGGAGTCACTAGTATCTACTCGGCCAAGATAGCTACTAACAACGGAGAGCATGCAAGATCATAAACAACATAGAGATAACATAAGATAATATTCAGCACATCAACTCAATCATAACACCAATATTCATCGGATCCCAACAAACATAACATGTAGAATTATATAACGGTGATCTCAATCATGTAAGGCAGCTCACGAGATCTAAACATGAAGCACATGGTGGAGAAGACAACCATCTAGCTACTGCTATGGACCCGTAGTCCAAGGTAGACTACTCACTCTTCGCGCCGGAGGCAAGCATGGCGATGAAGAAGACCTCCGGTGGCGATTCCCCTCTCTGGCAGGGTGCCAGAAAGAGCTTCTGGACCCTCCCGATCTCGGGTCGACGACGGCGGCGGATTGCGATCTGTTTATGGAAAATTGATCGGGTACTTAGGTTTTTCCCGTCGGGGGGTCTTTATAGGCGAAGGGGAGGCGTCAGAAGTGGACCAGGCTGGTCACACACATAGGGGGCGGGGCCAGGGCCTGGGCCACGCTGCCCTACTGTGTGGCCGGCCTGTGGCCCCTCTCCGTCTCCTCTTTGGTTCTCCGGAAGCTTCGGTAAATTTCTGGATGTCTGGCTTTTGTTTCGTCCAATTCCGAGAATATTTCCTGTGTAACTTTTCTGAAACACAAAAATAGCAAAAAACAGGGAACTGGCACTGTGGCATCTTGCTAATAGGTTAGTTCCGGAAAATGCATAAAAACGCCACGAAGTGTAACGAAACACTAAGCAAATGGTGTAAAAACAAGCATGGAGCATAAAAAATTATAGATACGTTTGAGACGTATCAGCATCCCCAAGCTTAACTCCTGCTCATCCTCGAGTAGGTAAGTGATAACAAAAGAAATAATTTTTGAGGTGACATGCACCTACACAATCTTGACCATATATGTAAGCGTTGTGCGCTGGGATTAAAAGAACTTAAAACATGGGCATGAAAGATATAATCTTGATAGAAGAAACTTAGCAACCATGTTATAACATGAAAAAGAGCACAAACAAAAGATCATGAAAATAAAACAATGAAAGTCAAACGTGTGTTCAAATCATATGGAAAAACATACAAATGGTTTTCAGCTTGTCCTTCATGAGAGAGCAAAACATAAATGCATAGGACACCTTCAAGTTTAAGAGGGCAACTAGATACAAGTAATTTAAGAACAAGTGAAACCAACATCATGAATCAATCAATGAAAACTTTTGGACAATGCACATTATACTCAGAATGACAACTATGCTCTCTTAGACGGTGCATAAAGGTAGAAGGTGGTGACTCAACATAAAAGTAAAAGAAAGGCCCTTCGCGGAGGGAAGCAGTGATTGCAAGTTTTATAAACCTTCAAAAATTATGGTACTTACTATCTTTGAGCTCTCATTGCCCCCATCATAAGCATCTTGAATGGTTAGAGTTAATGCGAGTACAATTATGCTGCATATGCTTGACAAATCATAAGTTGAAAACCTCGTGTCCCGTGAAGTACGAATACCCAAACCTCATGCTACTCGACTTAGAGTCCCAAGCAAGCTCTTGTCATTGTAAATATATGTGTATCATCGAGAACCGCCAACGGGGTACCTCCTGCCCGATGACATGGAACAAGCCCACATCAAAATGACAAGACAAACAGACAATGAACACCTTGACATCTCTTTTATTTACCATTGGTATAGCTTTTTATTGTGAGATGTGTCGTCGAATGTCCACTATGGGCATGCTGTAAATTTCCACCATGAATTATGCATGGCTTAGATTAGCGGCCCAGGCGTTTTCCTAACACATATAAGAACTCAATGAGCCTGCAAGATTCTTAACTTGTTTCACATCACGAGTATCCATAAACAAAAGATCATGATATCAACTCAAATAAAAGATAGTGCAATGTTGAAAGCTTGCCCCAAGACGACATGGCTGGGCTAATTTATAACTTACAACTTGCAAGCATAACAACTCAACATAAGAGAGCCACAATGTCAAAATTTTAAAGCGAGAAAAGTAAAGTGTGCCATCAGGTTCATGAGAGCTTTACTGACCAATTTTCGCATAACACCAAAAAGAGTTTAATTTAAAAGATAGATAAAAGCAAGTCAAATATACTTTGGAATAGCAAATTGCTAATAGGTATGTATGGTGGACACATTGGAACAACTTGGTTTTTAGGAGTTGGATGCATGAGTACAGCTCATACTCAGTACAAAACGAGGTCTAGCAAAAGACTGGGAGCGACCAACTAAGAGAGCAATAACGACCATAATCATGCAAAGCGACAAAGCAACATTAAAAGAAGCATAAGATGGCATCAAAAGTCAAAAACTAAATGATCATAGAGTCTTATGGCGACTTTGTATGAGTCTAATATGTGTAAGCATGCGCCAAGTCAACCCAAATAAAGCATCAAGGAGAAAACCAAAATAATGCTTCCAAATAATTAAAACAACGCATGATTTTTTCAAAGGCTCATTAAGCAATCTCAGTCATTTGAGACAAGTCATGCTACAGCAAAACCACTAAGCATACTATCAAAAAGACATCAAGCACGACATGCAAAAGCCTAGGCCGCAGTCTACACAAGCTCCTTTTTGTACCACTTTTTTTGCATAAATCTTTTTCTCTTTTTCAACACCATTCGAACCTTTTTGAAACAACTCTTTTGATGAAAACCAACATGGACCAGAGGTCAAAATACACCTTGATGCAAAGATATAACAAGATCTGAATAAAAATCAAAGCAAAAAATGAAAACTAAACGCAGTTTTAGAAAAAGAGAACACTCGTTGAACGATAAGAGTGAAAAACGGAGTGTTCTTGGCAAATGAAAAACAAGGCAACTTCTCCAAAAGGAATTTGTTGGGGTCCAACCATTTATTGCAGCAAACAAAACTAAACAAAACTGAAAACTAAAACAACTGATGCTCCAAGAAAAACGCATAATGCATGAAGCAATAAAAATATAGTGTGTTGAAAGGTGATCTGATTTTTGCCGATGAAGAAGGGGTGCCTCGGGGGCATCCCCAAGCTTTGACGCTTGTACCTCTTGGATATTTCTTGGGGTGCGTGGGCATCCCCAAGCTTGAGCTTTTGTCCATTCTTCAACTCATCTCATCATTCTCCAATCCCTACACTTGAAAACTTCCTTCATACAAAACTGAACATAATTCTATTAGCAACATTAGTGTAAGCATAGCAATGAATCAACCCCTTTTTGCTTCAGGTTTCAACTCAAAACCACCACATATAAAGTATATACTACTGTAGCAACTTCCCCAAAAGTTCTGTGATCGAAACAACTCAAAAAGAAAGCAATCGAGCGGCAAACACAAATAATGGCAGAAATCTGTCAAAATAGAACAGCTGACAAAGGTCGAATTTTTAGAGGGTTTTATGTTGCTCAAATCAAAAAGTGTATAACTAATTAAAGTTTGTATATAACCTGGGGTATATGCACAAGAATTCGCAGGTCAAAAAGATATTCTGAGAATTTTCACGAATTTTTACGGTGCAGCACCGAAATCTGTTTTAGGATAGCAACATCCCCAAATCTTATCTCACTCAAATTAGAGGCTTCTCTTGGTACAAAAACGAAAATAAAAAAGATAAGGAGAGGTTATTACAGAAGTAATAACTTCCAAGACTCAAATAAAAGAAAAATAACTGAAAGTAAAAATATTGGGTTATCTTCCAAGAGTGATTTTCTTGAACGCCTTTGAGCTAGGCTCAGTAATTTGAGAAGATGCTCACATAAGAAATATGAATTAAAGCAAAAGAAAACATCAAGGTGCAAGTATAAAACACATTTAAGTCTAACCCACTTCCTATGCATAGGAATCCTGTAAGAAAATAAATCAAAGAATCACATAGTAACAAGTATGGGTAGATAAAACAAGAGCAACTTCGGAACTTTCAATATAAAGAGAGGTATTTTAGTAACATGAGAATTCCAACAACCATATTTTCCTCTCTCATAATAATTTTCAGTAGCATCATGAACAAACTCAACAATATAAATATCACACTCACCCACCTTTGTTAAGCATGGAGGGCGATCAAATAAGGTATTAGTTAAAGAGTTACTCTTATTGGGAGGTAGACATGGGTAGCTCTTTTCTTTCTCCTCTTGATCATCACTCTCCTCCTCTTTTTCATCCAATGAGCTTCCAGTTTCAGCAATTTCTTCTTCCATAGGTTCCTTCAAGGCATTAGTCTCTTCCGTTGGAGAGCATCTATTAAGATATTTAAGAATATAGCCATTTTCTTCCTTGTAATTATCAAAGCAAAATATAAGTATATCATAAACCTCATATTTATAAGGTGCATCATCAGTATTTTCAAGCAAACAAGCAAGTTCGAATGCACCCTTCCAAGAAATAAATTCTTCAATTTTTTCCACATAATAAAAGTCATAATTTCCATTAATATAAGAAGATATGGTGACATCATCATTATACTCACATTGAAAAGGGAGGTGTTTATACCTCCTACAGCAACAAGATCTATCAAAACAATAAGTAACATTATAAGTAGAGCACACGTTTCTAGCAATGCTATACAATTTATCAATTTGTTCCCATAAGTATTTCCCTTTTTATGACAAGCGGTGTTCTTCATAATATTTTTGTTGCTCTTCCGTGAAACCATCTTGCCAAAAAGATTTAGTTTCAAAGAAACCAACCATTGATAGAAAGCATGATAAAGCAAGACAATAACAGACCAACAAAAATAACAACTATAAAAGGAACTAATTTTTTTGTATTTTTGATAAAATGATGCAAGCAAAAAATAAAATAAAGCAAGACAATAAACAAAGTAAAGGATATGCGTGCGAAACTCCCCTTGCAGAAGTCTTCTTTTTCCCCGGCAACGGCGCCAGAAAAATCTTTGTTGTGGCGGTGTGTGATAGTGTAAATCACCGTCCAGTTGGGAACCCCAAGAGGAAGGTTTAATGAGTGCAGCAGTGAGTTTTTCCTCAGTAAGAAACCAAGGTTTAATCGTATCCAGGAAAAAGCCAAACTCAAGAAGGTGATGCTTGCCAGCTTCGCGGCAGCTCCGGACAATTTATAAGGCGCCTCGTCTAGTGCTTTGCTTTGCTAGCTGCAACGCGGAACCTGCACACAACACAACCAAATACTTTGCTCCCAACTTACGATAAGGTTGTCAATCTCACCGGTTTGCTGTAAACAAAGGAATGAGCGTATCGAGTGGAAAGCAATAGTAGTATACTAGAAAGTAAACAATGCGAGTAAAGTAAACAGGTGATAGCAATATAAAGGAAATAGGACCGGGGTCCACAGTTCACTAATGGTGTCTCTCCATAAGATAAATAGCAACATGCTGGGTAAACAAATTACAGTTGGGCAATTGATAGAATAAAGACAACGTGCATAGGATCACTATGAGATTTACTCTGAGCATTACAACAAGATACATAGACCGCCATCCAACTGCATCTATGACTAATAATCCACTCACGGGGATATCGTCTGATCACCCCACAAGTATTAAGTTGCGAACAATAGATAACTGCATTAAGCAAAGTGTGTAATGTAAACAAAGCATATGCCCTTGGATATAAGAATGTTATTTTCTCCCTAGTGGCAACAACACATCTACAACCTTAGATGTTTCTGTCACTCCCCCAGATTAAATAGAGGCATGAACCCAACTATCGAGCATAAATACCCCCTCTTGGAGTCACTAGTATCTACTCGGCCAAGATAGCTACTAACAACGGAGAGCCTGCAAGATCATAAACAACATAGAGATAACATAAGATAATATTCAGCACATCAACTCAATCATAACACCAATATTCATCGGATCCCAACAAACACAATATGTAGAATTACATAACGGTGATCTCGATCATGTAAGGCAGCTCACGAGATCTAAACATGAAGCACATGATGGAGAAGACAACCATCTAGCTACTGCTATGGATCCATAGTCCAAGATAGACTACTCACTCATCGCACCGGAGGCAAGCATGGCGACGAAGAAGACCTTCGTTGGCGATTCCCCTCTCCGGCAGGGTGCCGGGAAGAGCTTCTGGACCCTCCCGATCTCGGGTCGACGACGGCGGCGGATCGCGATGTGTTTCTGGAAATTAATCGGGTACTTAGGTTTTTCCCGTCGGGGGGTCTTTATAGGCGAAGGGGAGGCGTCAGAAGTGGACCAGGCTGGTCACACTCATAGAGGGCGCGGCCAGGGCCTGGGCTGCGCCGCCCTACTGTGTGGCCGGCCTGTGGCCCCTCTCCGTCCCCTCTTCGGTTCTCTGGAAGCTTCGGTAAATTTCTGGATGTCTGGCTTTTGTTTTCTCCAATTCCGAGAATATTTTCTGTGTAACTTTTCTGAAACACAAAAACAGGGAACTGGCACTGTGGCATCTTGTTAATAGGTTAGTTCCAGAAAATGCATAAAAATGCCACGAAGTGTAACAAAACACTAACCAAATGGTGTAAAAATAAGCATGGAGCATCAAAAATTATAGATACGTTTGAGACGTATCACACCTCTGTCTGGGTTGTGCACGAATGATCCAATCTCGATGGAGAGGAAGACCGCAGAGGCTATCGGCGATTTCAGGAAGATGCCCATCTAAGCGTAGATAGCTATGCCACCCACCTACAATCTGCACTCTTCCATCCTATCCAAAAATTCAGACTGAAATTGACTAATACGTTTAACTGAACAGCTTTGCAGGTAACGCTACCTGTGCAGCAGGACCTGCTCCAGAACGTCCTTGGTGGCATGGACGCACTCTCTGTGTTCCAGGAATTCGACGAGAAGGGATACCTTGAATACTGAATATGTACCTCACGATTATTTATGTCTGACGCTGGTGCATTTATATTGAGTCAGAAAAATACAGCTATATAGGAAGCGCTCACAATGACTGATGCTTTATGAAATGGCCAGATTCAATCACTTCTGCCGATGGACAAGTAGGAGATATGTTGCCATTTCTTGAGACTAGACTCGAGTTGCACCTGAGTGAGCGAGTGCGGTGAGCCAGATGAAAAACAACTTAATTAAGGTCTACCCCGCTAGCTTCGACAAGGATTTGGGAGACTTTATTTTTATCTTCTTTGGCAGGTCATTCGATGACCGATACTTGCAAACTTTCACATTTAAAGTTAATCGAGATACTGGACGTGATTAAGAAAAACACCGTGTTCCAAGACCACATGACGAGAATAGACCATCGGAGCAGACGCTGCGCAAACACAAGTGCAACAAAGGCTACCCCTACTTCGTCAATCAGCGATAGCTGAACACATCTGCTTGTCGCGTGAAGAGTAACTAGGTGATGATACAAGCTTGTTATCATGGTTGTCGGCGGCCGTCACTGGTGGTAAAACCGTCTCCGAGAAATCAGGTACGTATGGAAATTTTGTTCACTCCCGATGCAATGCACGGGCATTTTTGCTAGTCGATGATGTAATTAGGAAAGAGTTCAGAATTTTCGAAGAACATAAACGATCTTGTTTTCGCATGCATCGAAGAAGCATCCAGAAGAGCAGACTGAAATTCGGCACTTAGCAGGAACATGCAGCTGCCGAGCTTGTATCCCGGTCAGTGCGGCGCCGGCGGGGCGCAGGTTACGCGCACGTCGTTGGAACGGCACGACGGCCCGGCCGTCGAGTCCTCCACCTCTCCTCCCAGAACCCGGCGCGCGAGCTTCAAACCCGGCATCCCTCCCAGCAGCACCTGCTGCGGCACCAATGCCCTTCCGCTCCTCTGCTCCGGCCCAACAGCACCGCCGTCGCCGAGTGCCGATGCCGCACCATCGGCGTCTGCTCCACGGTGGACGCCGGCCGGTTCCTCCTCCGCGGGGCGCCGGAGTTGGGTCGTGGCCCCGTCGCGGCGGCTTGGTTCGTCGGCGCCGTGAGCCACCGGATCAGGCAGGACCGCAGGCTTCTGCGGCTCCCCGGGAGATGGTCTCGAGCAATTGGAACCCTGGACAAGCACACTTGCGAGAAGAAGCAACGAGAGCAGCGCGCGCGAGTGGCAGGCCATAATCTGAACAAAGTTTCGGCGGGGTACTACGATCGGAGAGTATGTGAGCTTTCTTTGCAAGATTACTGGCTACTGGCTTTCCTTCTCTCTTTCTCGTAAGAACGTGGACGATACCACACTAAGGTATGCTTAGGTGAGACAACAATAGGAGCAACTGTTACAATGCAGATTCACAGGCAAACAGTAAGTGTACTTATAGGGGCGTGGAGGGCGAAATGACAGGGAATTCGCAAGGGAAGGTACCGCCCAATTTTCACCGAGAGGAGGCTAGCTTAGTTAATTCGTGCGTTGATAGGCGAAAAACACATGTCATGAGTTTCAGAACATCAGCAAACTCTGAAGTTCAAAGGGACAAGCGGTCCTAAAAAGTCTCTGCCTGGAAACTACGCGTGTCTCCGTGTCTCGCTAGCATGTCAAACATGCCTGCGGTGCCTGTCGCGAGGAATGTAGTATGCTACTGTAGCCGAGCTCCTTTACACGATCGAGGAATATACTACTACTACTCGATCAAGAGTTCAATACCGGTGCAGAGTATCAAAGATTCGCTTATATGTGTGGAGCCGTGTAACAAGTGCTGCATCTCCCGAGTAGTAGAATATGGCAGTGGTCGATCTGGATTTGGAGGTGAGTGCTGCTGCATATGCAGAAGTTTCCCCGGTTCACACCGCACGTACGGCACCACAAAGTAGTGCTAGCAGGAATTTTAACTTGGTCAGAGATGACGGAGTACTGAGTAGGAGTTTAGTCAGAGCCTGACAGAGAACAGAGAAGTTTAGTCGTAGCCGACAGAGTACTGAGAAGTATACTCTTTATATTGGCAGCTCGATGCCAAAATGCAATGGAGTGCTAGTGTTTTCTCGGAAACTGATGTAGCGTGTGCTGGAGGATAGAGCAACGTGTCTAGGGACTTGCCAAAACGAGATACATTGGTCCACAGGTCTTGAAAGTAGCTTTTCGTCCAATGTTCGAGCTGGATCGATGAAATCGCTCCGAATCTGCCCGTAGAAGTCATTTTTGTGTGAGTGCTAAAACCTTGCATTGTAATAGTTTTTTTAAAAACAAGGCTGAAATTTTTGCCTTTTTTATTGATTAAGAAGAAGAGATTTTAGAGGTCTTGCAAACCGTCTTGGCATAAGCCAAGACCATAAACAAAAGCCTACTCCTGCGGTAAAATACTACTAAGCGTGCTAGCTCTAGCGAGGCTCCACATAGATACCTCCTCCCTGATTTTCAAAACGAGCATGTTGGCGGTTGATGATTGGTTCCTAAAAACGCGTGCTCCTCTCCTTCAAAACTTTCCACGAGACTAACATCGCAAGGGAAGCCAAAGCCTTTCTTGCATTCCCCCTCTTTTGAATTACCTCCCTCCACCATTCTTTCACGGAGTGCATAAGGTCCAATGTTGGGGATGAATATCAACAATCCCAGCCAAGACTTTAAGCTTTACAAGTATGCCTAGATCGAGTAGCGGCATCAGAAATGAAAGCACACGGACCATTCTTGTACTTGGTTGTAAAGCTTACAGTTGTCATAATTTGGTCATCCCCGCCTATGAAGCCTATCCGTCCTCCACGCCCAATTTAGGAGAACAAGCCAAAAGAAGATCTTGCACTTGGGAGGAGCCAAGGCTTTCGAATCATCGGAGGCATAGTAGAGGAAGTGAGACCCATGGATTCCATTGAGTAAACCGACTTAGCCAAATATCCTTTATTGCCAAACTTCCAAAAAATGGAGCCCGGAGTATCATGTTCTATTTGAACATTTTGGAGCATATCACAAAGCTTGCAGAATTACGCTATATGGTCAATCGAAAGGCTCTCGTTGATATTCATATGGGAAACCCAAAAAACATTTTCAATGCTCTCTTCACACTGGACTTTCTTCTCTCTGAAATCACAAAATCTTTGGGACAACATCCTTTCGCTGCATTCCATTTGGCCAAGCTGAACCCCAAAATAAAGCCTTCTCAACATTTCTGATAGTCTCATGACAAACAAGGGAAAGCTTAAATATTTTACTGGGAAGGAGGTTCAGATGGCCTGGAACACTTGGAGGATGTTTTCAAGATCAATATCATCACACCTTATAGGCACAACTTGGCTCTTTCTGCAATTGGTAACAAAGATCGGTGGTGTTTATTAAAATAAACATATAGCCTAGCCTTTTTCCATCAGTTTAGACTTTTAGAATTGTAATGCACTACTTAATCTACTTGGAATAGTTGCGGCCCCCGACTAGCCATGTCTAGTGTGTTCTCATTTGTTCAGCCTAAATATGAAGGAAAATGTTAAAATAATACATAGCCTAGCTCTTTCCATAAGTTTGAACTTTTAGAATTATTGGCTGGAGCATCAATCCAATAGTGTTGCCAAAGTTTCGTAAGATGATTGCCAACAAATAATATTCTCACTCTTTCTTGGGAGGCACGAAAATTGCAGCGTTTGTCAGCATAAACGGAGGTGCGTAGACAATATATCTAGAGCATAGCAATTCTTTATATTCACAAATCAGTCTTAACTTGCGCAACATCATCACATCATGTCGAGCATACTGATCTATACAACAGCCCAAGTTAATGAAACATATAGACGAGTAACGGGAATGTAAACGTATATACAACTATTCATGAAGGAATGATCAAAGCGATGGACTACGAGCGGGCTATAAGCATTTTAGGTCGATCCATGGCCGCCGTGCGTCAGTGCAGCGCCGGAGGGGCGCACGATACGCGAGCGTCGTGGGAGCGGCACGACGACCCTGCCGTCGAGTCCGCCGTCGCTCCTCCCCGCAGAACCCGGCGCGCCAGCTTCGGACTCGGCGCGGTTCTCAGCACCTGCTGCACTACTGATCTTCCATCCAACCGAGCAGCACCGTCATCGGCGTGTGCTCCACGATGGCCAGTCGCCCCCTCCTCCGTGGAGGCCGTGCCGCCGTCCCCGCGGGGGCGTGGTTCGGCGGTGCCGTGAACCGCCGGAGATAGGACCTCGGGCTTCTGCGGCTCCAGCAGAGAAGATCGCGAGCCGTAGGAGCTCTGGACGAGGGCGCATGCTAGAAGAAGCAACGGGAGCAAAGCGCGCGAGTACCGTGCCATTTGGTCTAGGGTTCCGGCGAGGTACTGCGTACGGAGGCGAGCTTTCTTTGAAGAGATCGAGTCAGATTTCTCAGCAAGCGCGGGAGATGCCACACCAGTGAGTGACTACAGTAGGAATAGCTTGAACTGTTGCAAGATTCAATGGCAAGCCGTCGTACTTATGTAGGGCGCGAGACTGGAGATCGACCGAAATGACAGGGTAATGGCAAGGAAATGTGCAGCGATTTCCACTAAGGTGAGCATGTGAGGCCTTGCTAATTAGCGCGTGGGCGTAAACCACACGACTACACGAGCATACCACAGCACCGGCCATACGTGGATGCATTGTGAAAGTCTGGAAAAAATTCAAATGGACAACAGTCTGCCGGGAAACTACTCCTGTCCACGTCGTGTCTAGCATTTTGAACAAGCCATGTCGGTGGATTTCTACTTTACACTATACTACTACGGCAACTTTTTGACTTGCACAGCAAGGATTGGCTCAATCGTATCTCCCGTGCAAAGCAGAAATATTAATACCAGTGGCCGTCGGGGTTTAGACTTAGTTTGCACGCCCAAATGCTTGACTATGTGCACACGGTGCCTCAAAGTAGTAGTAGTAGCCTGAAGTAGGATTGTTAACTAGTTAGAGCCGACTGTGTGCCGAGTAGGACTAGCAGGAGTATATTACTCCGTTTTCTTTCCATGTGCAGCTAGCAGACAAAATGGATTCTGGGCCGGTATCTTCTAGGAAAGGGACGTGCCGTGTGACTGGGGGAGTCCACTGCTTTCCACGCCTCAGTTAAAAGAGGAAACAGGCTCTGATCATGGAAGTACTTGCTTTGCAGGATTCTCCATCGGAATGCTAGTTTAAATCGAAATGGTGTGATGCGCCAATAAATTAAAATGACCAAAATACATTATATGATGAATCTTGTTCTCTCTCATTTTGAAAATGACATAATGCATCTTCTTTTAACAAGCTAAAAGATTTACCATTATTATTGATTAAGAAGAAAATGGTTTTAGAGTGTTGCAACACCAAAGTGAAGGAAAAAGCCAAGACACAAAAACAAAGGGTCTACTCTATGTTTCCTTTAAACCCTCGCGAATCGTACCAAATTATAGGCACGACCAATATTTTGGTGCAGCTTTTGGCCGCCTTCAATCCACCCACCAATCGGCAGAAAATGAACTGCGCGCAGGCTAGCCGATTCGGGGGTCGAACCAAACCAGTGCCAAATGTCATGGCGCACCAATTGGTAGGGCTACCTTTGGCTTAGAACCAAACGTATCCTACATTACTCAAATCTCCCCACTAGCTGAGAGCACATCACCGTCTCATTCTTAATTCTTGCCACCACCGTAGAGGCGGTGGACAAGTGATTTCAGATCACGCAAAAATTGTGTTCTTTCCAAACTTCCTATGAGGCAAGCATGGCAAGTGATGACACAGCTCTCCTTGACTTTCCTCTTTTTTACACAAAGAATCTACTAATATTTGATGTCTTTGTTGGCATGCCACTTAGTCGGCATGACATCATGAAGCCTAACGCACACCTTTAATCTTGGCCAAACACTAATTGTGAAACAACATTTGAATAGAAGATGGGCAGCCAATTTTTCAACTTGATTGCATAATTTACAAAGGCCACAATTTCGCCATCCACATTGTTCTAATCTATTCATCGTCTAACTTCTATTTTAGAGAGCTAACAAAGAAAAAAAAATTGGACTTCGGAGTTGCCCAAGGTCTCCAAAGTCCAAACCGATGGGAGGCATGCTTGGTTGAGGTAGTGAGGCCTTGAAATCGCATCTTGTATCCAGTTTTTTAACAAAAACTCATACGATGGATCTACTCGACCGTAAATTTTTACATTCACAGTCAGTCTTTTTTTGATCTTATACGCAATGATCATATCAGGTAAAAGTAAACTGATCTATACAACAAAATCTATTAGATATTATACGACTAGCATAAATGTTAACATGCACATAGATGTGCTGGATAAGGTGTCAGGTGGAATCCCTAAGTCCCACTTATAGCTCATTTTATCTTTGCTAGTACTCCCTCCGTTTTAAAATATAAGATGTTTTAGTTTTGTGAAGCAAATGTATCTAGACATCTTTTAGTGTGTAGATACATTTGCTTCACAAAACTAAAAGATCTTATATTTTAAAACGGAGGAAGTATAAATTTTTATCTCAAAATTTACATTAAAAATTCAAAATACACTACAAGTGGGATTAAGGTGAGATCCCACATTCCCACCTGACACCTTAGTGCTGGGCTGCTATACATGAATGAATAGCTCAAATCTATCTACTAGCTAGGAGCAGACCGTAAGCACTAGCATGCATGCCAGGTCCATGGTGGCCGTGCGTTAGTGCAGCGCCGGGAGTGGAGCGTCGTTGGAGCGGCACGACGACCTGGCCGCCGAGTCCTCCGTCGCTCCTTCCTCCAGAGTCCGGCGCGCCAGCTCCAAACTCAGCATCTGCTGCGCCACCGCCCCTCCTTTGTTCTGCACGGACCCAATATCACCGTCGACGACCAGCGCCAATGTCCCGTCGCGGCGGCGTGGTTCGTGGGGCCGGCGTCGAGCGGCGGAGATAGGGCCCGAGGCTGTTAGCTAATCTTCTGCACATAGTAGACAGGTTTTTAGTCTCTTTCAGTTTTCTGAATAAGCTGTCAGTTAGCGTGCACCTGTCCACGTATTGTCAGTGTTAGGCGTTTTACAGTTTTCAATTAGCTGTAGTCTCCCGCTAGAATAGCTCCATGGGATGGCATGGATCACGCATTTGTAGAGGGGTTTAGTGGAGCTCGTGCAACGGGCGTCGTGGGATGGCGCGGCAGTAGGCTCGGTGCATGACTCGTTCTCCTTGTAATTTGGCATCACGTTCTGGTGATCTGCCCCTTAATAACAGAAAGCAGAAAAGGCTGCAAGCAGTTGAGCAGCGCAAATATTGTCTCACACTCTCTCAGAATTCTAGTCTAGGTTTTCACCACAGTTAGATCTTTGCAACAACAAGTGGTATCAGAGCATCCAGGTGCTGTGGTGATCATGGTAGGAACTCCACCGGCGGCATCGGACGCCGGCAAGGCGGCGGCAGGCGCGTCAAGGAGTCCAGGGACGCGTGCGCGGTCACAGAGCCGCGGACGACACAGATCAAGGACTGGTGGTGAGCTCGTGGTCCGTGAAGTGGTGCGGGAGAGCAGCGGCGGTGCCGTGAACTATCCCACCCTCACGAAGACGAACTACTCGGAGTGGGCAATCATTATGCGTGTCCAGTTGCAGGGCGCGGGACTGTGGGACGCCGTCGAGCACGACGACGCCACCGAGCGGCAGGAGCGGCTGGCGCTCGGAGCCATTATGCACTCCGTGTCGTCAGACATGGTACCTGTCCTCGCCGCGAAGGACAATGCGAAGGCGGCGTGGGACGCGATCAAGATCATGCGCGTCGGCGTGGACCGTGTCCGCGAGGCGCGTCGCCAGAAGCTACGGAAGGATTTCGAGAATCTCGCTTTCAAAAGCGGAGAGTCGATCGAAGATTTCTCCCTGCGCATCTCGGGCATCATCAACGAGCTGCAGCCTCTCGGCGACATGACCTACAACGAGCTCGCGGCGGTGCAGAAGTTCCTGCACGTCGTCCCGTCACAGTACGGGCAGATGGCGTGCTCGATCGAGACTCTTCTCGATCTGAAGGACATGACAATCGAGGAGCTGAGCGGACGTCTCTCTGCATCAGAGGGGCGTGGCGAGCCGGAGGTAGACACGGCCAGGCGTCTGGTCCTTACTGAGGAGGAGTGGACCGCTCGCATGACTGGGTGGATTGAGGTTCTCAGGACCAAGGACAAGGCATTTCGGTTCTTCCGCCAGATCAAGGCACACGCCGAGCTCCAGAGCGGCGCCAAGCTCAGGGCGTTTCATTCGGACAGAGACGGGGAGTTCAACTCGAAGGAGTTCAGCTCGTACTGCGAGGAGCTAGGCATCCAGAGGTGCACGACAGCGCCGTACTCACCCCAGCAAAATGGGGTGGTGTAAGGGTAATTGCCCCTAAGTGTGTTTTTGGTAATTAATGACAATCCCTATGGACTAATGTTTTCATTGAGCTTTTTGTGAAGGATTTGTTCATAGGAATTGCTTGAAGTCCATGTGTTGGATTCAAGGCTTGGATGCCATGAAGATAAAGATTTATCTTAAGTATTGGCATCAAGATCATTGAATAGAAGAGTTGAATTCATTATGATCAAGAAGAAGAAATAAAGATGTAGTTCTTGTGTAGAACTCATGTAATCCATGCTCTAGCTTATGTGTTAAGAGGAGTCTCAAGATCTTAAGAGTTTGGTTACATGAGAAGAATTCAAGATATGGCTCTATGTCGAGGTCATAATGGTTTCATGAGTTGAGATATGATTGACTAATACCTAGAGCATGCAATCAAATGAAGAATTCTTTATGTGGCTCAAGATATTGTGATAGATCATGAGAAGATTCAAGGTTGACCAAGGCAAAGATCAAAGATTGGATTCTAGTTTGGTCAACACATGAAGCATAAGGAATGTGCCACATGGGACCAATCGGTCTTGTGGTATGGTACGGTTTGTCAATTATGCTTTGTGAACTAACCCATTACATATGTGTGTTTGTGTTGTCTATGTGGGTTAGGTATTGTGTCATGGATATGCATCACTAGTGAGATTTCATATAGACCATGAAAGGATGACATCAAGTGGTGGTTGTCATCAAGGTTGCGAAGTGCAAGTTTCAAGATAAGCATCTCGAGAAGATCATATGCTTGAAGCTTGTCATCCATTTGGTGATAATGGAATTGTGAAGACATGCCTTAGTGAAGGTATCCCATAGTGGTGTATGGGGGAGCATATTGGAAGTCTTCACGAAGCAACAATGATCAAGTGAAGCATTCCGGCTTGACGGAAGCATGAAGCATCATCATCAAGATCAAGCGGGGTGTGCAAGGCAAAGGTTTGTCCTTGCTAGGTTTTCCTTTTACCGGTCTCAAGGTGTTTGTTGGGAGACCGGGTTATAGGATAGATAGCTGCACTATCAAGAGGGGCCTTCGGTTGGGTAACTTGATCACATCGTCTTAGGGAGCTCAATCCTTTGCATACTTTGCATCTTCCTACTTTGTTGCTTCTTAGTGTTTCTCCATGTGAGGTTCTTGTGCTTGTTGCTAGCTTTCCAACAAGTCCAAGTTCATTGAAAACGGAATCCGTATGCATCTTTTATCGCGTTTTTGAGTTGGGAGGTTTTACCGGTTCTTTCTTAAAAGAGGTATTCACCTCTTATTATTTGGTATTTTATCTCTTACTACATCTTGGGTTTTATGGTCTCCATTGGATAGATATTTTTCTTAGCTTTTCAAAAAGCCCAAGTTTGCTAAAATCCGAGTCCGGATGTGAAAGTTATCGCATTTTTTGTGAGGTTATATTCTATCGGTTTCGAGCTCGGTTTAAACCGGAAATTCAACCGAGAATTTCCGGTTCAACCGAGAATTCAACCGGAAATTCAACCAAAAATCAACCGAAAACCTTCTGGACTGATTTCTTCTAGGCTCGGTTTAAACCGGAAATTCAACCGAGAATTTCTGGTCAAACCGAGAATTCAACCGGGAATTCCAGTTTCGTCCCAAACAGCTAGTTTTCCTTGGGAATATAAAAGGGGTCTTCTTCCCCAAATGTTTTAGGGTTCTTGAGCATGAAATACACCTCCATTGTTGACCCTCTTGAGCTTGCTCCCTCTCTCTTCCCTCCAATGATTCTTGCATATTTTTGGGGATTTGGAAGAGGAGATCTAGATCTACAACTCCACCAATCAATTCCTCCTCTAAGTGAGGGGAACCCATTGGATCTAGATATTGAGGTCATTGGTTGACCTCCACCCTTGTTCTTTCTCTCTAACTCCTCCATAGCATTTGTTGCCTTGGTGGGATTTGGGAGAGAAGGATTTGAGCACTTCCTCTTGTGTTCTTGCTTTGCATCCTTGCATAGTGTTAAGCTCTCCATTACGATTTGTTCGAGTGAGAGACCGTGAGCTTGTTACTCTTGGAGGGTGACCTCCTAGTTGGCTTGGTGGTTGGTGCCTCGGTGACCTCTTCGTGGAAGATTGTGAAGAGGCCCGGGCTTCCCCTTCGTGGGAGTTGTGAAGTGGTTGTGGAGCTTGCCATCTCCGGAGTGGAGGAAAAGCTAACCATAAGAAGGGGTCTCTAGCTTCGTGGGGGACTCGGAGAAGAAGGTGAGCCTTCATGGCGTTCGGGGGCCTTCGTGGTTACCCGCATCTCTCCAACGGTGATTAGCTTACTTTATGTAAGTGAACATCGGGATACATCTTCGTCTCTGCGTGCCTCGGTTATCTCTATACCCGAGTTTATTTCCTTGTGATAGCCATCGTGCTTGAAGTACTATATCTTGTTTATCACTTGTGAATTATATCTTGTGTTATCTTGCTTAGCTCTAGTTGTTGTTGGTGCACTTAGTTGAGCCTAGCTTATTTAGGTTTTGTGCTTGTAAAATAAATGTTAGTTTATGATGACCCACAAATATAGGGGATCGCAACAGTCTTCGAGGGAAGTAAAACCCAAATTTATTAATTCGACACAAGGGGAGCTAAAGAATATTTATAAGCCTTAACAGATGAGTTGTCAATTCAGCTACACCTAGAAACAGACTTGCTCGCATTGGTTTATCAGTAGCAATAGTTTTATAGTGGTGATAGTAGTGATAGTAGTGAAACAGTAACATCAATAGTAAAATAAAAGCAGTAATAGTAGCAATAGTAAACAGCAGGATGAATTACTGTAGGCATAGGGATGGATGTACGGGCGTTGCATGGATAAGATAATTCATGAAATCAGTGAGACATGGGCACTACAGATAAATAATATAAAGCATCCTAGTACTAACAATCATAGGCATGTGTTCCGTATATAGTCGTACGTGCTCGCAATGAGAAACTTGCATGACATCTTTTGTCCTACCAGCCTGTTGCAGCAGGGCCTTAAGGGAAACTACTGGTAATTAAGGTACTCCTTTTAATAAAGTACCAGAGCAAAGCATTAACACTCGGTGAACACATGTGATCCTCACATCACAGCCATCCCCTCCGGTTATCCCAATTTCTGTCACTTTGGGGCCTCGGGTTTCGGACAACAATATGTGTAAACAACTTGTAGGTAAGACCATAAATAACAAGTATCATCATAAAACAATAACAAGTTCAGATCTGAAATCATGGCACTTGGGCCCAAAGTGACAAGCATTAAGCACAACAAGTTGCAACAATGTCATAAGCACTAATAAAAGATAGTAGGCACTATGCCCTAACAATCTCATAGCAAATTACATGAATAATCGCATCCAATCCCTACCATCCCCTTCGCCTACAGCGGGAATTACTCACACATGGATGGGGGAGTCATGGATGGTTGATGGAGAGACGTCGGTGATGATGGTGATGAAGATCTCCTCCAAATCCCCGTCCCGGCAGGGTGCGAGAACGGAGTTTCTGGTTTCGAATCGCGGTTTCTGGTGGTGGTGGCGTAGCGGAATTCTATCTGGGAAAAACGCCGAACCCCCGCTGTTTTCAGGTCAGAGGGTATATATAGGCGGAAGGAGGGGTCAAGGCAATGGCCGAGGCGGCCTCACCACAGGTGGGCGCGGCCAGGGCTGGGCCGCGCCCCCTGGTGGTGAGCCCAGGCCGCGGCCCCCCTTCGCCTCTCCTTCTGGCTCCGTGGGTCTTCAAAGTGCAAAATCCAAGGCCATTAGTATTTGACTAACATCCTTTGGACTATGTGTCAAATGATTGATGCCACTGTTGATGTCGATAGATTCTTCTAAAAGGAGAGGAAACGCTAAATAGGATCTGCAAAAGTATTTGGTAGAAAAGGAAAAGAC
Organism: Dactylis glomerata; assembly: GCA_007115705.1. NCBI lineage: Eukaryota > Viridiplantae > Streptophyta > Magnoliopsida > Poales > Poaceae > Dactylis > Dactylis glomerata. The sequence continues at coordinate 4,386,109 of QXEO01000464.1, read as the reverse complement.
TGGAATTGTCCAGCTCAGGTATATAAATGATATACATGTTATAGATGTATTCTTTGCTAAGTACATGATGTAATTCTTGGGTATTCGATACTGATTTGTTGGTATGAAATGTCATACAAAGCAACACAATACAAGAAGTACAATGGCCTAAGTAACTAGTAAAAGAATATGGTAATGATGCATGTCGAGATACAAATAAAAGTGTTATTGTGCTTCTCGTCGACATCAAACCTAGCCTTCAAGATATTTCATGAACTTAATAATTGTTATCTTGTTCTGGTATTATGAGAACAATTGTTATTCATGTCATTACCGTCTTCCATAATCGATGGATAGATTATTATAAATCTTGTTGGTGAAATAGACATTTATAACACTGATGCTAAAGGTCACCAGACAAAACGAATTTCACTTATATATGACACCGCCGTTTAAGTCATATTGGAAACAAAACATGAAAGAAATTCTATATTGATAGATTTTCGAGTCATTTGATTTTGAATTGATTGACGCTTGTGAGACTTTTCCTAAAGATGATTAAACTCCGTTCATAGGCCATGGACAGATCAAGTGACTAACTAAATGGAGATCATACATATTGATGTATATAGTCCATGGTATGAAGTCGATCATGGTGTATTTTCTATTTCATCAATGACTCGAATAGATGTATGGTATATCTACTTGATGAGATAGAAGTATGAAACAATTGAAATTGTTCAATTTATGAAGTGAAAATTGTTGTAACAAGAATATTCAAGTTGTATGATTAGATCATCAAGAAGAATATTTGAGTTACAAGTTTAGCAAACATCTAAGAGTTAGAGGAATTGTTCCACAAACTTGCATCGTGATAAACACCATAGAGTATGGAGTTTTCGATGGATGTAATCAAACCTTGTTTGACATGGTTAGATCAATGATGAAATAAAACTACCAATATAATTTGTAGAGTACCATCATAATCTACCGAAATGACACCATACAAATTATAGTTGTCTTTTCTTGAATTTTGGTATGCAAGGCATATGTGTAAAATGTTTACAACCAAAATTGGATTAGTATGTCTTTGTAGGTTATCCCAAAGAATGTCGATGGGTGTTTCTTCTGCCATAAACCCAATTAAAGGTGATTGTCACTGAAAGAAGTGAACTTCTTATGAAGGAGTTTTTCGCGAAAGGTTTAAGTGGGAGGAAGATAGAACTTGATGAGGTTGTTGAATCTGAGCAAGATGATCAAAGTAGCGCAGCACCAGAATATGTTCTGGAAGCGGCAACTGCATTCATAGCTCACGTGTCTACAATGTGTTGTAGTCACGACATCGAAGTTCCTATTTAACCAAGTTGGTCGTAATCAAATAATAAGATTTGAGGACGAGATATTATTAGATAATAGTAACCAACAATATACAAAGAAGCAATGATGGGCCCTGACTTCGTCATATGAATTATTCTAGCAACAATTACATATAGAGATATGTTAGTTGAATAAACAAAACAATGTTCCTCTACCGGAATGCACACCAAGGACGTGTACCTGACACGACCCAATGGGTTTTGTTGATTCAAAGGTTCCTAGATATGTATGCAAACTTCTATGGTAGAAGTAAGCATAGCGAAGTTGGAATCTTCAATGATGAAAATGTTAAAGTGTTAATTTCATCAAGATATTTGAAGATGCTTGTATTACAAGAAAGTAAGTGGGAGCGCTAAGACATATTTCTAATGCTTTATGTAGGTGACATATCGTTTATTGGAAATAATGTGTTTTTCTTGATATTGTTAAGTTTTCATTAAAAAAATTAGTTTTTGATGAAAGACTTAGGTAAAACCAGAATATTAAGCATCAATGTCTATACAGATAGATTGAGGCACTAATATAGTTTTGCCAGAGTACATAGATGAAATATTGAATTTATTCAATATGGAAACAATAAGAACGGTTCTTGTTGCATGGAAGAGGTTGGAGCAAGAATCAATTGTTTTGACACTTGATGAGTAAAACCACAAGAATGATTTTATCAATCTTGTATACCATGATATGTAGATCCAGATGTGTCCAATGCTCTAAAGGTTATAGCATTCATATGATGATTGTTGGACAATAGTAAAAGATATTCTTATGCACTTTCGAAGAAGTAAGAATATGTTCTGTATACAGAAGTGACAAATGGTTCATTGCAATGAGTTACATTGGCTTTGTCACACATACAAGTAAAATTTTATCTCAATTTTTGAAGCTATTTGTTTTAGAAGGTGGCATAATAAGATGGAAGAAAGTTCCATGATGACTTGGATGAGTTCCAATGTTAATATTGTGGCGGACACTGCAACGAGGGCTAAGTATATAATCGCTTTAGAAGCAGCATAAAAGATGCAAAGTAGATAGTGATAATCCAACTTATTTGTGGCACTGTCGTCCAGGTCATATTGGCGTAAAACGCATGAAGAAACTCCATTCTGATGGACTTTTGGAGTCTCTTGATTTTGAATCATTTGACACGTGCAAGCCATGCCTCATAGGCAAGATGATCAAAAACCCGTTCTCCGGTATAATGGAGCGAACAACGGACTTATTGGAAATCATACATACCGATGTGTGCGGACCAATGAGTATTTCGACGCACGGTGGATATCGCTATTTTTCTAAGTGTGCTAGTACTATGTAGTCCTATTGTATGACAATAGTGACAACATAGTCTCGGCCAAGAAACAAAGGTCTCACCAGAAGACCAAGTTTATACGATGCTATCTCATACAAGATGAGTAATGCGTGCTGACGCAAAAGAATATGCAAATACAAACGGACCTGAAAGTGTCAGACCCGTAGATAAGGTTTACCACATGCAACGCGTATGAATAACACCGGAATGCCATAGGTGTTAAAGGCGCAAGTATGACTAGATTATTGACTCTAGTGCAAGTGGGAGACTGAAGGAAATATGCCCTAGAGGCAATAATAATATTGTTATTATCATATTTCTTGTTCATGATAATGTTTATACTCCATGCTATAATTGTATTAATCGGAAACATTAATACTTGTGTGGTTTATGAACAACACCGTGTCCCTAGTACGCCTCTATGGACTAGTTCATTGATTAATGATGGTTAAGGTTTCCTAACCATAGACATGAGTTGTCAATTAATAATGAGATCATATCATTAGGAGAATGATATGATGGACAGACCCAAATAAAGCAGAGCAATTAGATCGTGTCATCGTGTTCATCTTTGCGAAGCTTTTCCTATGTCATGTATTGTATTCCTTAGACCATGAGATAATACAACTCCCTAGTATCGGAAGAAAGCTTTGAAGTCATCAAACGTCATCCTATGTGAGGGTGATAATAAAGGTGTCTCTCAGGTGATCGGAAAGTACTTGTTGGGTTGTATGTATCGAGATGGAATTTGTCCCTCCCAAGTCGGAGAGATATACTTCGGGCCCACTCGGTAATCGATATCAACACCGCTTGCAAGCATGTGGTTAAGGAGTTAATCACGAAGTGATATCGGATTACGGAACGAGTAAAGTACTTGCTGTGAACGAGATTGAACTAGGTATGGTGATACCGACGATCAAATCTCGGGCGAGTAAAATATCGTGTGACGAAGGGAATACATATACGGGATTAATTGAATCCTGACATCGTGGTTCATTCGATATGATCATCGATGAATATGTGGGAGTCAATATGGGTTTCCAGATCCCGCTGTTGATTATTGATAGAAGATCATGTCTACATATTCTCGAACCCGTAGGGTCACACACTTAACGTGTATCGATGCTAGGATAGAATGGATAATTGGTTTATGAGTTTTAGTTCGGAGTCTCGGATGAGATCCAGGACGTCACGAGAGGTTCCGGAATGGTCCGGAGAATAAGATTCATATAAAGGAAAGCAGTTTTTGGATTCCGGAAAGGTTTCGGAGTTTATCGGTATTGTACCGGAAGGTTCTAGAAGGTTCCGGAGTGGGACCAACGTGGGCCCACTTGACGGAGGCCTGCGTGGGCCTAAGGGGAAGTGCCCTGGCCGCCTTGGGCCAGGCGCACAAGGCCCCTAAGGCCCAGCCGGCCAGCCCAAGGGGAAACCCTAAGGGAGTCTTCAAAGAAGGAAAGGGGGAAAACTTGCCCCCCACTCTTCCTACTCCAAGTCGGCGCCGTAGGGTTTGGGGAGAGGCCAAGCTGGCCTTGGCCGGCCACCCCTCTATATATAGGGGGGCAAGGGCGCAGCCCTCTCTTCACCCCTGACCCAAACCCTAGCCGCCAACTGCTGCCCTCCCTCTCTCTCTCTCGCGACTGCACGTAGGCGAAGCCCTGCTGCAGAAACTCTCCACCATAAGCACCACGCCGTCGTGCTGCTGATCCAATCTATCTCTCCACCATACTTGCTGGACCAAGGAAGGAGGAGACGTCGCTGCACCGCACGTGTGCAACTCTCGGAGGCGCCGCCACTTACGGCGTAGGATCGGATCGGATCGCGAGGAGGAGACGGCAAGTACGACTACGTCAACCACGTTCTATTGAACGTTTCCGCTGTGCGAATCTTCAAGGGTATGAAGATCTCATCTACCTCTCTCGTTGATTACATCTCCTAGATTAGATCTTGGCTTTCTTGTTCGCATCCGTAGGAAAATTTTTTATTTACTTTGCTGCGAATCCCTTCAGTGGTATCAGAGCTAGATCTATGCGTAGATGTGTTTCACGAGTAGAACGCAACATGCTTGTTGCGGGCGTTGATGTTTTCTGTTGCAAACCTCTTGTTGTGTATTTCTTATGGCGCGGTATAGTGAGATTGAAGCGGTCCAGGCCAACTTTACGCGACCGCGTTCGCGAGACCGGCTCCGCACTTGACGTGTGGCTTGTTCCACACATGCGGCTGGTGGATGCCAGTTTCTCTCACTATAGTAGTCATGGGACTTACATCGGATGTTAGCAACCATAATATCACCGTTGTGGCTTTTCGTAGGTAAGAATCGTTCTTAGCTTGCTACTCCCATAAGCCACGTAAAACATGCAACAACAAAGTAGAGGCGTCTAACTTGTTTTTGCAGGGAGTGTTTTGTGATATGGTATGGCCCAAGACATGATGTGTATGAATTGAGATGTATGCAATGATCATGTTTTGTAATCTTTCACGACTTGCATGTCGATGAGTTCACAACCGGCAGGAGCCATATGGTTGTCTTTATAATTGTGTATGACCTGCGTGTCAACTTCTTATACGCCATGTAATAGCTTTACTTTATCGCTAAGTAGTTAGCAATAGTTGTAGTTGCTATTCGTGGTGGAGGCAATCATGGTGGAGTGATGGAGATCATGCCGGTGCGCACAAGATGGAGATCATTGCGCGGAGATTGGCTATACCATGTCACATAAAATTATATGCATGTGATGTTTATCCTTTTATGTATCTTATTATGCTTAGATCGCGACGGTAGCATTTTAAGATGATTCCTCACTTAAAGATCAAGATAAAATTGTGTTCTCCCCATGTATGCACCGTTGCGAAAGTTCGTCGTGTTCAAGCATCTCGTGATGATCAGGTGCTATAAACTCTACGTTCACATACAACGGGTGCAAGCCAGTATTTGCACATGCGGAGATACTTGGGTTTGACTTGACGAGCCTAGCATGTACAGACATGGCCTCGGAACACACGGACCGAAAGGTCAAGCATGAGTCATATGGATGATATGATCAACATGTTGATGTTCACCATTAAAGCTACATCATTCACATGATGATCGGTCTCGGTGTAGTGAATTTGGATCATGCTTCACTAAACAACTTTGAGGGATGTTGAATTTAGTGGGAGTTCATTAGTAATTTGATTAACTTGAACTAATTATCTTGAACTAAATCTTGTTGTATTTGCATAAGTCGTTGTAGTCTTTGGCACCGTTTCCCACCGACACTTAGCTTAATTGAGTTAAAAGAACTATAGATTTCTGGATAATCACTTTTCGGGCTAGTGCCGTTTAGTTAGAATGTCAAGACTAAAGATTAAGTCCTATTGCAAACTTTAGCAAACCTTGCTTGCTCCATACGATTTAATAAATTGTATTAATCTAAGAGCAACGATTCAAGTTTAGTATCTAAAGATCATATGTTTGCCTTCATGATAAATTGATCTTCAAAAATTGTTTGAGAATCAAAGTGATCATCGAGCTGAAAGAATTGTTTCAGAAACAAATAAGAAGTGAAAGATATTTGATATCTAAGACTTTGATTGTTTGCAAAATAATGAAGTATAATTTAGCAAAAGAACATATGCTCATATTGTATGACTATATGCGAAGATTGAAGATGCTAGGCGTCCCGATCACCCAAAAGTTTGGGAACTAATATTATACTTGCATTCATCCTTATAAGCTATAGTAGTTTCATCATGAAAGATGTCATGATAGGACGAATGAAAAGGTATCGGCTAAATTGTTTTGCTATACCAAAAGAATACTAAAGAATGGAATCTAGAAGAATACCAATCATATGATGATGGCGATCCACTTCAAAGTGCAAAATCCAAGGCCATTAGTATTTGACTAACATCCTTTGGACTATGTGTCAAATGATTGATGCCACTGTTGATGTCGATAGATTCTTCTAAAAGGAGAGGAAACGCTAAATAGGATCTGCAAAAGTATTTGGTAGAAAAGGAAAAGACTGGAATTGTCCAGCTCAGGTATATAAATGATATACATGTTATAGATGTATTCTTTGCTAAGTACATGATGTAATTCTTGGGTATTCGATACTGATTTGTTGGTATGAAATGTCATACAAAGCAACACAATACAAGAAGTACAATGGCCTAAGTAACTAGTAAAAGAATATGGTAATGATGCATGTCGAGATACAAATAAAAGTGTTATTGTGCTTCTCGTCGACATCAAACCTAGCCTTCAAGATATTTCATGAACTTAATAATTGTTATCTTGTTCTGGTATTATGAGAACAATTGTTATTCATGTCATTACCGTCTTCCATAATCGATGGATAGATTATTATAAATCTTGTTGGTGAAATAGACATTTATAACACTGATGCTAAAGGTCACCAGACAAAACGAATTTCACTTATATATGACACCGCCGTTTAAGTCATATTGGAAACAAAACATGAAAGAAATTCTATATTGATAGATTTTCGAGTCATTTGATTTTGAATTGATTGACGCTTGTGAGACTTTTCCTAAAGATGATTAAACTCCGTTCATAGGCCATGGACAGATCAAGTGACTAACTAAATGGAGATCATACATATTGATGTATATAGTCCATGGTATGAAGTCGATCATGGTGTATTTTCTATTTCATCAATGACTCGAATAGATGTATGGTATATCTACTTGATGAGATAGAAGTATGAAACAATTGAAATTGTTCAATTTATGAAGTGAAAATTGTTGTAACAAGAATATTCAAGTTGTATGATTAGATCATCAAGAAGAATATTTGAGTTACAAGTTTAGCAAACATCTAAGAGTTAGAGGAATTGTTCCACAAACTTGCATCGTGATAAACACCATAGAGTATGGAGTTTTCGATGGATGTAATCAAACCTTGTTTGACATGGTTAGATCAATGATGAAATAAAACTACCAATATAATTTGTAGATTATGCTTTAGAGACTACCGCTTTTCACTGAATAGAGTACCATCATAATCTACCGAAATGACACCATACAAATTATAGTTGTCTTTTCTTGAATTTTGGTATGCAAGGCATATGTGTAAAATGTTTACAACCAAAATTGGATTAGTATGTCTTTGTAGGTTATCCCAAAGAATGTCGATGGGTGTTTCTTCTGCCATAAACCCAATTAAAGGTGATTGTCACTGAAAGAAGTGAACTTCTTATGAAGGAGTTTTTCGCGAAAGGTTTAAGTGGGAGGAAGATAGAACTTGATGAGGTTGTTGAATCTGAGCAAGATGATCAAAGTAGCGCAGCACCAGAATATGTTCTGGAAGCGGCAACTGCATTCATAGCTCACGTGTCTACAATGTGTTGTAGTCACGACATCGAAGTTCCTATTTAACCAAGTTGGTCGTAATCAAATAATAAGATTTGAGGACGAGATATTATTAGATAATAGTAACCAACAATATACAAAGAAGCAATGATGGGCCCTGACTTCGTCATATGAATTATTCTAGCAACAATTACATATAGAGATATGTTAGTTGAATAAACAAAACAACGTTCCTCTACCGGAATGCACACCAAGGACGTGTACCTGACACGACCCAATGGGTTTTGTTGATTCAAAGGTTCCTAGATATGTATGCAAACTTCTATGGTAGAAGTAAGCATAGCGAAGTTGGAATCTTCAATGATGAAAATGTTAAAGTGTTAATTTCATCAAGATATTTGAACATGCTTGTATTACAAGAAAGTAAGTGGGAGCGCTAAGACATATTTCTAATGCTTTATGTAGGTGACATATCGTTTATTGGAAATAATGTGTTTTTCTTGATATTGTTAAGTTTTCATTAAAAAAATTAGTTTTTGATGAAAGACTTAGGTAAAACCAGAATATTAAGCATCAATGTCTATACAGATAGATTGAGGCACTAATATAGTTTTGCCAGAGTACATAGATGAAATATTGAATTTATTCAATATGGAAACAATAAGAACGGTTCTTGTTGCATGGAAGAGGTTGGAGCAAGAATCAATTGTTTTGACACTTGATGAGTAAAACCACAAGAATGATTTTATCAATCTTGTATACCATGATATGTAGATCCAGATGTGTCCAATGCTCTAAAGGTTATAGCATTCATATGATGATTGTTGGACAATAGTAAAAGATATTCTTATGCACTTTCGAAGAAGTAAGAATATGTTCTGTATACAGAAGTGACAAATGGTTCATTGCAATGAGTTACATTGGCTTTGTCACACATACAAGTAAAATTTTATCTCAATTTTTGAAGCTATTTGTTTTAGAAGGTGGCATAATAAGATGGAAGAAAGTTCCATGATGACTTGGATGAGTTCCAATGTTAATATTGTGGCGGACACTGCAACGAGGGCTAAGTATATAATCGCTTTAGAAGCAGCATAAAAGATGCAAAGTAGATAGTGATAATCCAACTTATTTGTGGCACTGTCGTCCAGGTCATATTGGCGTAAAACGCATGAAGAAACTCCATTCTGATGGACTTTTGGAGTCTCTTGATTTTGAATCATTTGACACGTGCAAGCCATGCCTCATAGGCAAGATGATCAAAAACCCGTTCTCCGGTATAATGGAGCGAACAACGGACTTATTGGAAATCATACATACCGATGTGTGCGGACCAATGAGTATTTCGACGCACGGTGGATATCGCTATTTTTCTAAGTGTGCTAGTACTATGTAGTCCTATTGTATGACAATAGTGACAACATAGTCTCGGCCAAGAAACAAAGGTCTCACCAGAAGACCAAGTTTATACGATGCTATCTCATACAAGATGAGTAATGCGTGCTGACGCAAAAGAATATGCAAATACAAACGGACCTGAAAGTGTCAGACCCGTAGATAAGGTTTACCACGTGCAACGCGTATGAATAACACCGGAATGCCATAGGTGTTAAAGGCGCAAGTATGACTAGATTATTGACTCTAGTGCAAGTGGGAGACTGAAGGAAATATGCCCTAGAGGCAATAATAATATTGTTATTATCATATTTCTTGTTCATGATAATGTTTATACTCCATGCTATAATTGTATTAATCGGAAACATTAATACTTGTGTGGTTTATGAACAACACCGTGTCCCTAGTACGCCTCTATGGACTAGTTCATTGATTAATGATGGTTAAGGTTTCCTAACCATAGACATGAGTTGTCAATTAATAATGAGATCATATCATTAGGAGAATGATATGATGGACAGACCCAAATAAAGCAGAGCAATTAGATCGTGTCATCGTGTTCATCTTTGCGAAGCTTTTCCTATGTCATGTATTGTATTCCTTAGACCATGAGATAATACAACTCCCTAGTATCGGAAGAAAGCTTTGAAGTCATCAAACGTCATCCTATGTGAGGGTGATAATAAAGGTGTCTCTCAGGTGATCGGAAAGTACTTGTTGGGTTGTATGTATCGAGATGGAATTTGTCCCTCCCAAGTCGGAGAGATATACTTCGGGCCCACTCGGTAATCGATATCAACACCGCTTGCAAGCATGTGGTTAAGGAGTTAATCACGAAGTGATATCGGATTACGGAACGAGTAAAGTACTTGCTGTGAACGAGATTGAACTAGGTATGGTGATACCGACGATCAAATCTCGGGTGAGTAAAATATCGTGTGACGAAGGGAATACATATACGGGATTAATTGAATCCTGACATCGTGGTTCATTCGATATGATCATCGATGAATATGTGGGAGTCAATATGGGTTTCCAGATCCCGCTGTTGATTATTGATAGAAGATCATGTCTACATATTCTCGAACCCGTAGGGTCACACACTTAACGTGTATCGATGCTAGGATAGAATGGATAATTGGTTTATGAGTTTTAGTTCGGAGTCTCGGATGAGATCCAGGACGTCACGAGAGGTTCCGGAATGGTCCGGAGAATAAGATTCATATAAAGGAAAGCAGTTTTTGGATTCCGGAAAGGTTTCGGAGTTTATCGGTATTGTACCGGAAGGTTCTAGAAGGTTCCGGAGTGGGACCAACGTGGGCCCACTTGACGGAGGCCTGCGTGGGCCTAAGGGGAAGTGCCCTGGCCGCCTTGGGCCAGGCGCACAAGGCCCCTAAGGCCCAGCCGGCCAGCCCAAGGGGAAACCCTAAGGGAGTCTTCAAAGAAGGAAAGGGGGAAAACTTGCCCCCCACTCTTCCTACTCCAAGTCGGCGCCCTAGGGTTTGGGGAGAGGCCAAGCTGGCCTTGGCCGGCCACCCCTCTATATATAGGGGGCAAGGGCGCAGCCCTCTCTTCACCCCTGACCCAAACCCTAGCCGCCAACTGCTGCCCTCCCACTCTCTCTCTCTCTCGCGACTGCACGTAGGCGAAGCCCTGCTGCAGAAACTCTCCACCATAAGCACCACGCCGTCGTGCTGCTGATCCAATCTATCTCTCCACCATACTTGCTGGACCAAGGAAGGAGGAGACGTCGCTGCACCGCACGTGTGCAACTCTCGGAGGCGCCGCCACTTGCGGCGTAGGATCGGATCGGATCGCGAGGAGGAGACGGCAAGTACGACTACGTCAACCACGTTCTATTGAACGTTTCCGCTGTGCGAATCTTCAAGGGTATGAAGATCTCATCTACCTCTCTCGTTGATTACATCTCCTAGATTAGATCTTGGCTTTCTTGTTCGCATCCGTAGGAAAATTTTTTATTTACTTTGCTGCGAATCCCTTCATAGTCCGTGTTAGTTGCATTCAAAATACACAAATTAGAGGAGAAACAATAGCAAAAGTGTTTGGGAAAGTAGATATATTTTGGATGTATCAACTCCCCCCAAGCTTAGCTATTTGCTTGTCCTCAAGCAATTCAGTTAACAACTGAGAGCGATAAAAGAAACTTTCACGAACACATTTGCTTCATACGATGTATATATACTAACTATATGATCAAATACTTAGGCAATTCGTAATAAGAAATATGCAACTAATGTTACCTCATAGTCAAGCAAGCTATGAAACAGTGCCAATGCACTAATAACAAGCAACATGAAACATAAGAAGTTGCAAGATTGTAATGCTCATAAATGATATGAAAGAGTGGTATCCCGCTTGCCTTTATTTGTGGAGCAAAACATAAATGCGGAGGCACCTCTGAAGTCCAAAGGAAGACTAGAAGTAAAAATATCAAAGATACAAGCATCAAAGTTATACCACAATCAACCGTGTTCTGGGACAAGCACATTACACTAAGAATAACAGATATGCTCTCAAGAAGGTGCTTAAAAGTTAGAAGATGAAGACTCAACATAAAAGTAAAAGAAAGGCCCTTCGCAGAGGGAAGCAATGATTTAACATGTGCTAGAGCTTTTCATTTGTAAAATAGAGATAAAAATTTATTTTGAGAGGTGGTTGTTTCATGTCAACGACTGGCAATGGGGACTTGCTATCTTCCATAATAAATAAGTGAGAGCGGTTTCGAGTTCTTTGAAAATTTGGCACATTGGTCCTCTTTTATAAAGCTTTGGCACTCCTCCCCACCTTTTTTCCTTTCTCAAACCATGGCTAACCGATTCTATCAGGTGCCCACCAACTTTCACATACCATGGAGGAGTGCCTTTTTATATTTCTTTTTAGAATTAGATTATAATGGTCTAACCAGCTCCCTTGCAAAATTAATGATGAGCAGATGAAGCTGCCTAGTCGAGGGGTACTTAATTTAATATGAAAGATAGCAATTCCGACCACTACGTCCCCATGAGCTAACAGTGGCACAAAACGATAAGTAGTTGAAAGTTTTGAAAGTTAGCACACAAAAATTTACTTGGAATGGCTTTGAAATACCATGCATAGGAATTTATAGTGGACTCTTTTGGATTACTTGGTTTTCAGGAGTTGGATGCACGAGAAGTATTCCCTCTCAGTACAAGTGAAGGCTAGCAAAAGACTGGGAAGCGACAATCGAGAGAGCAATAACTGTTATAATCATCCTTGCGACAATACAAAATTAACATAGGCATAAAAATGATACAAGAACTCTGAGGCAAAGTAAATCATCGAGGCTTAATTGACTTTTTTGTTCAGTCATATGCATGCTTGAGCATGTGCCAAGTCGATTCAAATGAAATTTTCAGAGGTGGATACCACAATAACATACCATATTATGAATAAAACAATGCAAGCAAGCGTCTACATGACTGATACGTCTCCAACGTATCCATAATTTTTGATGCTCCATGCTTGTTTTTACACCATTTCCTTAGTGTTTTGTTACACTTCGTGGCATTTTTATGCATTTTCCGGAACTAACCTATTAACGAGATGCCACAGTGCCAGTTCCCTGTTTTCTGCTGTTTTTGTGTTTTAGAAAAGTTACACAGGAAATATTCTCAGAATTGGACGAAACAAAAGCCAAACATCCAGAAATTTACCGAAGCTTCCAGAGAACCGAAGAGGAGACGGAGAGGAGCCACTAGTGGGCCACACCACCAGGGGGCGCGGCCTAGGGCTGGCCCGCGCCCACTTGTGGTGAGCCCCACCAGGTCCACTTCTGACACCGCCCCTTCGCCTATAAAGACCCCCCGATGGGAAAAACCTAAACACCCGATCACTTTTCTAGAATACATCGTGATCCGCCGCTGCCGTCGACCCGAGATCGAGAGGGTCTAGAAGCTCTTCCCGGCACCCTGCCGGAGAGGGGAATCACCACTGGAGGTCTTCTTCATCGCCATGCTTGCCTCCGGCATGATGAGTGAGTAGTCTACCTTGGACTATGGGTCCATAGCAGTAGCTAGTTGGTTGTCTTCTCCACCATGTGCTTCATGTTTAGATCTCGTGAGCTGCCTTACATGATCGAGATCACCGTTATGTAATTCTACATGTTGTGTTTGTTGGGATCCGATGAATATTGGTGTTATGATTGAGTTGATGTGCTGAATATTATCTTATGTTATCTCTATGTTGTTTATGATCTTGCATGCTCTCCGTTGTTAGTAGCTATCTTGGCCGAGTAGTTGCTAGTGACTCCAAGAGGGGGTATTTATGCTCGATAGTGGGTTCATGCCTCTATTTAATCTGGGGGAGTGACAGAAACTGTAACTTCCCAGGATGTGAGGCCAGAAATAGAGAGAACACAGAAGTGTGCATTGCATTCCTGCATAGAAAATCTGGGAAATTTTCGCGCTTTGAAATAAAACTTGTCAAAGTGATTGAAGCTTCTCTTGAGTTGATGGAATTGAAGTAGCTCATCAACTGAAGTGCGATAAAGTACAACAACTAAAAGGAGATGAATGTGAGGAATAATTAATATGTTAACACATCATTTTAGGACCTTATAACCAATTCTACCATGATCACCATGGTATTTCTTAAACCTAAATCATTGAAGCCATTCCTAGCTGGAAGGAAGACAACACAAGTCTTACCTTGACTCTTAATCTAGTTTATTTTCATATCTTGATTATCATAATCTTTCCCATCTAAGTCTATTTAGCTCCAAGACAAGAGGAGAGATTCTATATCAAATCCAATATCATTCTCATCTCTTAAGATGATATTTTAGGATCTAATCCACAAATTCAGAAGAGGGAGAGACTAACCTAGTACCAAGTTGATTAGAGGAGTTTACAATAGAGTTTAACTACTTAAATAATTAACAAGTACTTCTGGGTATTATATAATTCACTCTTAAACTTGTTACCAAAATTGGTAAACCACAAGGTCTAAAGTGCATAAAAGCCACCCATTCTTATTTAAATCATAACTTATTAACTATATGAGATATAACAAAACTAAACTCATTTACATTACATTAAATAGTTCAAACTATTTGAATAAAAATAACTCTGATCATTTTGAAACTCTTATGATCATGCCTTGGTGAAATCAAGTAGAACCATTCAAAGTTTGAACATGACCTTTGCTAACCTTAGATATTTTGAGCACAACTGATAATAGGAACAAATAAGATATGACAATATGCATAATTCACAATAACAGGATCATTTCAAATATGAACTTTGGAAGTTAAACTTCCAAACAATTAATATAAAATCTATTGGTAACAATACAATTATGAGTTACAAATATGTATAAGAATATGAATTGATTCAGCCACAAATCCATTTAGTGCCAAATGCCACTTGGCTATCCAAAATAAATATTATTAGAGGATAATCATCATGCCACCTAGGATAGTTATCCACTTGAAAATATCTTGTGATAGTTATTCACTTGAAAATATCTTGTGATAGTTATCCACTTGAAAATATCTTCCTATACTTGAACCCCAAGTAATGTTCATAGTTATCCACTTGAAAATATCTTCTTTTACTTGAACCCCAAGTAATGCTCATGCGTGAGAGCTTGACAACAAGTAGCTTACTCACCAAATTAAAACAAGAGTCACCACTTGAGGTGTCAACTTGTGGTGGACATCAAAACACTATAAAAGGAACCCCTTGGCATCCATCTTGACACCATAAAATCATGGTATGAGGGCACCAACGAATTTGGGCCATTTCATACATTCTATAGGACCAAGAAACACCACCATCACACAAGAAACACCAACATCACACCAGCAACACCACCACACAATCCACCCTGCTCATGAGTTGAGCAACAGGGCAGGATTCACCACACCAGCACAACCACAAGAACCAAACTAGCAAGACCAAGACCAAATGGTTACTTAGTTCAATTAGGAATTAGGTCAAGCAGCTAGGAGGTGCAGGCATGCCACAAGACGCAGGTTTATCAGATTTCCCGAAGAACAAGCTTCACAAGACCACCAGGTTGGTCTAGTATGAGTGGAGAGGAGTGTAGTTAATGGGAAAAGGGAAGAACTCACCATAAGCAAGAGAAATATATGCCTCTGATCTGAAATCATCTGCTAAAAACATATACATGATCCAGGGGCATATCACATACATCTAAATGATCATTTGAGCACCAAGACCAAACAAGAAAATTTACTAGGAAGCAAATCAAACCCAGAAAATGTAGAGTAGCTATTCATATCATGCATATGTCTGTACCAAGAAATTACTATCAACATATGCATAATATTCATACACCTACACTTGCATAACAAAGGTTAGAACATTATCTTTAGCTGCCATTCGTTAGTGAACACACCAATAGTTAATTGTGTGAATGCTTATACAACCTAGCATGCTAAGATAAATTAGTACACACTCTAACAACTCACTTACATATTATTTGAGATGCATCTTTGCATATAGCCAAATCAAATAGATACCCATTGTTATGGAAACCATATGGACAACCTTGCTTTGTATTCAAGTTTGCATTAGGCAAGTAACTAGATATGTAGGAGAAGACCACAAGTTTATATCTTAGTTGATGGTTTAGACTTGAAGCTATGGCACATTAGTCTCATCTGAGGAGTGAACTACTTTCTTAATAGGGTAATTCAAGCATAGCAAATCATATTTCCTTTATCCATCCATGTGGGACATATTCTAATATTCCTAACTTATTCATCACCTTGTGATCATAAGCAAAGCTCTAGAATCATATCTTGTCTCCAAATCCAAGAATTATATCAATTCAATTAAGTCCAATTCACATCCATCAGCTGGAAACCATATCACATGTGATTATGTACATCTATGTCTTAATCTCAAATCACCTTCAAAGATTCTTTTATAAAAGGATATGCAAGACAATATCCCTACATATAAATAGAAATGATTCCAGCATAAATCAATATGTTGAAAGCAACAAAAATGACATTTAGATTATCCCTATTTGCACCCTATTCAAATTCTAATTACACCAAGGTTATTTCTATGTGTTAATACACATAAAATTCCCCTGGGAGCAATACAATGTTTCACTTTATATCCTAGATGAAATCTTGAAGAACTCACAAGCTCAAAACCTGCAAAACAGGATTCCAATTCAAATAGAATTCAAATCTGAAAAACAGAAATAGGAAAAGAATAAGAAGCAGAAAAAAATAAAGGAAACGCTTACCAGCCAGAGCCCACCGAGCCGGCCCAACTACCAATCAGCCCAGTCCTCGTACCGGTTCATTATATGACAAGCGGGACCCACCAGGGGGAATCGTCGTCTTCAACCTCTGGATCAAAGAAGCAGCTCGTTGTCGTCCTGCCATCGCTCGGTCGCGCTAAGATTCACGCCGCCGCCCTCTAGTGCTTATAAGACGTTGTCCACCACCGTCTAAAACCCTAGAAGGCCGCCGTCACCTCTCAATCTCTCTTTCTTCTCCACATCACCGAAGGTCACCGCCGAAGAAATTCTGGCTAGCCGGCGATTGAAGCCACCCCGGAGCCCATGGGCTAGTCGAGGAGAAGCTCCTCATCAAGGAGATCATCTGGGAGGAGCAGTTCGTCAAGGGGAGCCATGAGTGCTGCGAATCGACGGATTCCTTTTCACTGGACCTCACCGGAATCCGCGAAACTCCACTCGTCTCCGACCATGTCCATCGTCACCAAGCATCTTATCGATGTCAAGGTTAGCTAGGGCATCTCTGGAGCCGGTTATTGCATCTCAGTATAGTCTATGGCGTGAGTTCGAGGTCCGACCGGAGTCCACCGCCGCAGGTGTGCTTGACGGAGCATGCTCCGGTGACCAAAACTCGGGGGCGCCGCCCCTAAACTGCTCAGTGAGAGGCCCTGGTTCGATTTGACCATCTCTTGAAGCTCCAGAAGCCCTGGAGCGTCACCACCGTTCTTCTCTGTCTCACCGGCGGTGAGGTCAACCTAGCCAGTCAACATTTTGACTAGGTCCTGCCAACGTGGCAGATGACATGGCCATACCCCCACCTGTCCGTCTCTGCGGCTAAGTCTGTCTCGGTATAATAAGGTTTTCCTAGTCAAATAGAAATTCCTGGAAATAGTCAAAACTTAGAAAAATCATAACTATTTCATCTCTAGTCAGAAAAATAAGAATAATATATCAAAATGATCCTAAAATTAAGACCTATCTGTTTGTTCTATAAGATTATATGCTTGTGTGGATTAATCTTGAGTGCAATTTAAAAACATGTTTAAGTACAATTTTTGAATATGAATTTGAATCAAATTTAGGAATCAAATAATTTCCCTAATTATGTAGTAACTATTTTTACACTCAAACAACTTTATTGTAGATACTATCTCATTATTATAGTATCTTCAGCTTTGCCATTAGCACTTAAACACTAGAGTTACTTTTCATAGATAATTCAAAAGTATTAAAATTATAGAGGACCTCAACAAATTAGTTGTAACTTGTATTTAAAGTTATGTCTCAACTTTCATTCAGTAATAAGTAGTTAGTTCTAAATGCTTAGTTCAACCTTGATGAATGATTAACTCAATTACTTTAACATTCTTAGTTAAGACCTAGAAACTTATAACAAGTAAAATCATGTTCTATTAATTAACCCAAGTTCCTAAGAATAATTGTAATCACTTAAAATCAGTTAAATACTAATTACCCTTTTAAAGAATGTGTTCTTCAAAATTTATTCTTTTGAGATACCTTGAAAGTAAGCATCAAACCAATTCCTTTTAGTTATAAATGAAAACCCTAAGTTATATTAAGATTGTTGTCAACCCTCGAAATACTTAGATATTACTTTGTGTATACTTTACTTTGTCTTTGCATATCCATGATCAACCAAGTGCTTGCTAATTATAAGATGCAACTTAAAAGTGTTACCTTCATGTTTTCACCATTAACCATCATTCCCTTGTAGCAAGGAATGATTATAACACCCGAAAACAATAGCTCTTGTTAAAGTCTTATTCTTTTAATATCACCTGATAGTGATCAAACCTAAAATGCTTAACAACCATGTTATGGTGTGATTTAAAAGTGAACACATCAAAAATCAATCACCATAATTCAATGATAACAAATCAACGGGATTAGGTTACGCTTAGAGTGATGCATATCATATCTTATGCATATCATGCTGCAGATTTCTAACATCATCCCTACCGGATGATGATTGCTATTTCAGAATTGGGATTTCTATCGTATCGAAGACCCTGACTCGCATAATCTTGCGGTCAGAAAGGCAAGTTCACTCTTGCTCATATCTCTTGGTTATCTTTAATAAAGTACTTGCAAATATACCGGTGGTATTATAATTATGATTGCATTAAAAAGCAAAGGTTCTGCTTTTCTTGAATGAATATGTTTACTGGTTAGCAATCATAATGGTTGTCGACCTAGGAAGGTGGGCAGTGGGACCATGGTAAGAGTATGGTAGAGGTCCCACTGTACCGGGAATGTTCACCTAGGACTAATAACCAATGTCACCAGTGATTCTTGTGCCGTAAACTACGGTCAACCATAGGGTCTGGAATGGGACGGGAGAGTCAGCTGTATCTTTTCCCTCATGCATATCAACGGACGCGCCGTTTCGGAGCAGTTGTCTCCCTACGCGGAGCTTCGGGATAGGTGGATTCCCCCTAATGAATTCACGATTCTGGCGGTCTATGATGGATTGCGGCAACGACGGGGGTAGAGTGCCGAGACCGGTGTTACCAAAAAGAAGTGTAACCGTATCCGGTGGGGGTAACTCATTGTCTAGGAAAGGCAAGTATGGCGAGGTCAGCAACTACTAAAAATGTAGACCGGCAAGGGTAGCGAACCGAAGTTGGAGCCGCAAAAGGGTGGGTATGCACGGTCACGGGAAGGAACAGTGATTGGCTCGGATCAACGGCTGGGCCCCATACACAAGAAGTGTGGACGAGCATGCAACTCGGATGTGCAACAAAGTGTTGATCTCCTATGGGTACAAGTGACCACCTCTGCAGAGTGTACAAAAAGTATCAAGATACTCCCTGTTCCGGAAAGGAGCTGCGAACATGGCAGGAAAGGAGCCCATCAAAGCTCTAATCAACCTGTGAAGACTGATGGACATAGTTCTTCTAAATAAAAGCAACCTCTTGAAGAAATGTTTACGATAACTTGCATTGCCGAACGACTCTTGAGTCTAAGGCTGTAGCTAGTGCATAAAACACCTTATTCCCTATATGAACTTGCTGGGTAACGCTCGTTACTCACCCCACTCCCTCGTAACCCTTGCTTAGATCGGAGGCAACACAAGGAGACAACCTCGAGACACTGAAGACGAAGACGAAGCCTTCTATCAATGTCAGAACTATCAATGAAGTCAACGGCTACGCCAAGCTTGGTGGAAAACTAGAATAGGAATAGAAGGGACCCAATTCCCTAATCCTAGAACCTAATTAGCTAGGGTAGTTCTGTAGCAAGCCAACTGCATTAGTGGTAGCTCTAGTTTAGTCTTCAATGTACTCTTTCTCGTTTGTAGTCGCCAGGACTAAACCTCTACCTGTTGAGGAAGTTCTGAAGCTGTTCTGTATGATGAAATTGTAATCCTATGCACCAACCTTGGACCTGCGATGTTTCTGTTGTACCACTCTGATCGATGTAATACTAGTGAGACGGTGTTTCATTGGTGTTATGTCAACGACTTGCATACTACACATGCAGTGGTATGCTGGGTCACCACAGTTGGTATCAGAGCAAACGCTTTGTCCCTAGGATTAAAACCCTTTAATAGGAGACCTATAGGTTTGGTAGTGACTATAGGAAGCCATCTTATCTAAACCAATTCTTCTTTATGACTTGAGATGGATATTCAATAAAAGGATACTCCTGACACACTTGAGTCAAATTCTTACCTGTCTGCTTAAGTGAAGCTAGATATCTTGTTCCATACCAAGTACTTTTGACATTATTATAGCCTTACACAAAGGATGGGAGTAGATTACAATTGGTATACAATACATGGTATTCCAAAGAGAGGATACAACCGGAATGGGAACTATCCTATTGGAAGAAGTATACCAATGACGTTATGTTAAACTTGAGTCATCTGAAACTGTAGTAGGATGATGTTGAGTGATGAAGTGAAGCTATATGAGGTAGTAGGACCTTAGGTTAAGTCATGTATGTGGATACTCTAGAATTCCATATACAAGTAAGAAGTACCCATGGTATAAAAGCTTGGAGCATGTGAGATTCACATGAGAATCTTTACATGACGGAGAAGAACTTTGTAGTAAACCAGCAATTCTCTGCTGAGGAGGAAGATGCTCTAGGAGAAGGATGAATGAACTGTTCCAAACTATGGTAACTAGGCTAAATATGAAAGAACTGTAGCCCTAGTTGGAGTAGATTGATCAAAGCACAACGGAGAACCCCATGAACATCATGGAGTTGTGTGAACCATCACTTATTAAGTAGGTGTTTAGAGCAGCTATGCTAGAAGTTTTGAGAGAACATGTGAGGATTGTCTTCAATAGAATGGAAGGTAAGTTATAGAAGGATAGAAAGGCACGTATAGGTCAGCTATAAAGACTCACAAGCCCATTTTGTTCAAATTATTTGGTTGCAATTGAGCAATTAAAGTAAATATTGAGACAAAGAGTAGTAGTCCACCACTATGTGCAATATAGCACGATATAAACCTATATTACTTGGTGCTATAAAGTACACATCTAAGCCTGAATTATAGAGATGTTTTACTCAACGGGCTTATGATGATGTATGTTGCCAACACACATTTGGATTCTTCTTGGATTTTTATTGATTGACTAGATTACATGAAGTTTAACCTTGATATGCAAATGCATGTTGCATTACCAAGTTCTTACTTCATGGTATTGGTCTAGAGGGTTAAAGGATTCGTGTGAGGGAGAGACGAATTCCTAGGGCATACAAAGACAAAGAGGAAGAGATCACAAGAAGGAAGCCAAATAAGAAGGGAATATATGAGAAGACACCTGTAGATGGCGTATTTCTTACAAGAAAAACCCTAGAACAAGAAAAATTGATTAAGAGATACCACAGTTGGTATGGAGTTTAGTGGAACTCTAGGTTCGTCAATACTAGAGCCTAACACCAGATCTTGGAGTAAACCCACTAATTAGGTTAGCTACAATTGAGTTAGAGGTATTTGAGCTCGTTGTTATGCAGCCTTGGTTATGCTTAGTACATCACGGGTCGATTGAGGTGTTGTATTACCGATGATCCATTCCGGTATTGCCTGCTGCTTTACTCGGCCTGGGAGTGGTAACCCCAGTAACCCTCGTTGCTAGCGTGACTAAGACACATAACATTTCTGTATAACTTTGATCCCTAGTCCCAAAATCTTAAATTGTAGATTGGTGGTTAAGACGTTAACAACATCTTTTCTTATCTTAGAGTGTAATCTTTGTCTACGGACCAAGACTTGTGAGGTTTTCGTGTACTAATGATTCGTTGAAGCCGTTGGTTCGTTTGTATTCCTATTAGCTCTTATTTTGCTCAATATATACAATTGCCTGTCATGGATGTCCTCCGGTACAAGAGAAACTCTGCCGGATTTCTCCCGTGGCTTTGTATATACCCTACCATTCGAATTTGGATAGACCACGATGGGAAAACCCAATTCTCATCAACCTTTAGAACTTTTGGGTAAGTTCATATCTCCAAAGTGGAATAGAAGCCTACCTAAACACTTAATCAAAGAATTCATACCGGATACCCTCAATTGTGTGGGTGCACCGCAGACTTCTTAGAGAAACCTTTAGAACGGCGTCATTGTAAGACAGACCAAGACTAATAGTCTAACCATGGAGCCAAATGGTTAGAGGACAAGACTCATGGAGACCATTAGAAAAGTCTAAGGGGGAGAGTGGGCTTTGAGTTGGAAAGAGACCAAATAAGTTGGAGTAAGAAGGAGGTCTAGACTAAGATGAGATTAGTCTTATTTCCATAAGGTGATGTCGAGGTACTGTATTGATATTTGCCTCGGAAGTTCGTCAGCATGGAAGTTGAGGTTTATACCTCATGGAAGCAACAACTAGACCTTAAACTTGACCAAAAGGAGTAAATAATACTTTGAAGAAGCAGCAATTGGGGAGAAACTAAAGATGATGGAAGTTGGATGAAGTATATTGAATGACACTTCCCTAAGATTCACCGTAGCTCCATTAGGAGAGCAGTGAAGAAGTTAGACAATTGTGGACCATGAACCACACCTAGTATGAACCACAGTTAGTAACATTTTGAGCATAGAGGACCAAGATCAAATTTATGAAGGTAAACCAAAACCCTATATTGGATAGACTAAATGAGTCCAATCCATTCCTTAGAACTGAATCTTTAAATATGCCTATGCCTTAACGGACCTCTTAAGTTTTATCTTGAGCTCCGTGAAACCTTATTTTATAACCTATAACTAGACCCAAAGTAGAAGGTTGATACCCCACTATGGAGACCTCACCAAAACAGCTTGTAAAACTAAGTAAACTAAGGAGCCAAAGACTATTGGATTCCCCAAGAATGTTGGAAGACAACATAGGACTCATTCAAGTAACAATTGTTCAGAGCCGGAGAAAGAAGATTTAAGAGATACTCTGAACAAAGGATATCATCTATATCCAATCAGTTGGAGAAGGAGTTGCAAGCAAGATGTTATCGACGATATGCTCAGCCCAAACATAAGAGAGTTCGAACTTCGAGGATGAAGTTGATTTTAAGGGGGAGAGTCTATAACATCCCATGATGTGAGGCCAGAAATAGAGAGAACACAGAAGTGTGCATTGCATTCCTGCATAGAAAATCTGGGAAATTTTCGTGCTTTGAAATAAAACTTGTCAAAGTGATTGAAGCTTCTCTTGAGTTGATGGAATTGAAGTAGCTCATCAACTGAAGTGCGATAAACTTCAACATGACCTTTGTTAACAACCTTGTTTTGGGTAGAGATAAGTACACCAACTAAAAGGAGATGAATGTGAGGAATAATTAATATGTTAACACATCATTTTAGGACCTTATAACCAATTCTACCATGATCACCATGGTATTTATTAAACCTAAATCATTGAAGCCATTCCTAGCTGGAAGGAAGACAACACAAGTCTTACCTTGACTCTTAATCTACTTTATTTTCATATCTTGATTATCATAATCTTTCCCATCTAAGTCTATTTAGCTCCAAGACAAGAGGAGAGATTCTATATCAAATCCAATATCATTCTCATCTCTTAAGATGATACTTTAGGATCTAATCCACAAATTCAGAAGAGGGAGAGACTAACCTAGTATCAAGTTGATTAGAGGAGTTTACAATAGAGTTTAACTACTTAAATAATTAACCAGTACTTCTGGGTATTATATAATTCACTCTTAAACTTGTTACCAAAATTGGTAAACCACAAGGTCTAAAGTGCATAAAAGCCACCCATTCTTATTTAAATCATAACTTATTAACTATATGAGATATAACAAAACTAAACTCATTTACATTACATTAAATAGTTCAAACTATTTGAATAAAAATAACTATGATCATTTTGAAACTCTTATGATCATGCCTTGGTGAAATCAAGTAGAACCATTCAAAGTTTGAACATGACCTTTGCTAACCTTAGATATTTTGAGCACAACTGATAATAGGAACAAATAAGATATGACAATATGCATAATTCACAATAACAGGATCATTTCAAATATGAACTTTGAAAGTTAAACTTCCAAACAATTAATATAAAATCCATTGGTAACAATACAATTATGAATTACAAATATGTATAAGAATATGAATTGATTCAGCCACAAATCCATTTAGTGTCAAATGCCACTTGGCTATCCAAAATAAAGATTATTAGAGGATAATCATCATGCCACCTAGGATAGTTATCCACTTGAAAATATCTTGTGATAGTTATCCACTTGAAAATATCTTGTGATAGTTATCCACTTGAAAATATCTTCCTATACTTGAACCCCAAGTAATGTTCATAGTTATCCACTTGAAAATATCTTCTTTTACTTGAACCCCAAGTAATGCTCATGCGTGAGAGCTTGACAACAAGTAGCTTACTCACCAAATTAAAACAAGAGTCACCACTTGAGGTGTCAACTTGTGGTGGACATCAAAACACTATAAAAGGAACCCCTTGGCATTCATCTTGACACCATAAAATCATGGTATGAGGGCACCAACGAATTTGGGCCATTTCATACATTCTATAGGACCAAGAAACACCACCATCACACAAGAAACATCACCATCACACCAGCAAGACCACCACACAGTCCACCCTGCTCATGAGTTGAGCAACAGGGCAGGATTCACCACCACCAGCACAACCACAAGAACCAAACTAGCAAGACCAAGACCAAATGGTTACTTAGTTCAATTAGGAATTAGGTCAAGCAGCTAGGAGGTGCAGGCATGCCACAAGACGCAGGTTTATCAGATTTCCCGAAGAACAAGCTTCACAAGACCACCAGGTTGGTCTAGTATGAGTGGAGAGGAGTTTAGTTAATGGGAAAAGGGAAGAACTCACCATAAGCAAGAGAAATATATGCCTCTGATCTGAAATCATCTGCTAAAAACATATACATGATCCAGGGGCATATCACATACATCTAAATGATCATATGAGCACCAAGACCAAACAAGAAAATTTACTAGGAAGCAAATCAAACCCAGAAAATGTAGAGTAGCTATTCATATCATGCATATGTCTGTACCAAGAAATTACTATCAACATATGCATAATATTCATACACCTACACTTGCATAACAAAGGTTAGAACATTATCTTTAGCTGCCATTAGTTAGTGAACACACCAATAGTTAATTGTGTGAATGCTTATACAACCTAGCATGCTAAGATAAATTAGTACACACTCTAACAACTCACTTACATATTATTTGAGATGCATCTTTGCATATAGCCAAATCAAATAGATACCCATTGTTATGGAAATCATATGGACAACCTTGCTTTGTATTCAAGTTTGCATTAGGCAAGTAACTAGATATGTAGGAGAAGACCACAAGTTTATATCTTAGTTGATGGTTTAGACTTGAAGCTATGGCACATTAGTCTCATCTGAGAAGTGAACTACTTTCTTAATAGGGTAATTCAATCAT
The DNA here is from genome assembly GCA_007115705.1 of Dactylis glomerata. Classification (NCBI taxonomy): domain Eukaryota; kingdom Viridiplantae; phylum Streptophyta; class Magnoliopsida; order Poales; family Poaceae; genus Dactylis; species Dactylis glomerata. The sequence goes on along the minus strand of QXEO01000464.1, from coordinate 4,360,532 downwards.
AGCAAATCATATTTCCTTTATCCATCCATGTGGGACATATTCTAATATTCCTAACTTATGCATCACCTTGTGATCATAAGCAAAGCTCTAGAATCATATCTTGTCTCCAAATCCAAGAATTATATCAATTCAATTAAGTCCAATTCACATCCATCAGCTGGAAACCATATCACATGTGATTATGTACATCTATGTCTTAATCTCAAATCACCTTCAAAGATTCTTTTATAAAAGGATATGCAAGACAATATCCCTACATATAAATAGAAATGATTCCAGCATAAATCAATATGTTGAAAGCAACAAAAATGACATTTAGATTATCCCTATTTGCACCCTATTCAAATTCTAATTACACCAAGGTTATTTCTATGTGTTAATACACATAAAATTCCTCTAGGAGCAATACAATGTTTCACTTTATATCATAGATGATATCTTGAAGAACTCACAAGCTCAAAACCTGCAAAACAGGATTCCAATTCAAATAGAATTCAAATCTGAAAAACAGAAATAGGAAAAGAATAAGAAGCAGAAAAAAATAAAGGAAACGCTTACCAGCCAGAGCCCACTGAGCCGGCCCAACTACCAATCAGCCCAGTCCTCGTACCGGTTCGTTATATGACAAGCGGGACCTACCAGGGGGAATCGTCGTCTTCAACCTCTGGATCAAAGAAGTAGCTCGCTGTCGTCCTGCCATCGCTCGATCGCGCTAAGATTCACGCCGCCGCCCTCTAGTGCCTATAAGACGTCGTCCACCGCCGTCTGAAACCCTAGAAGGCCACCGTCACCTCTCAATCTCTCTTTCTTCTCCACATCACCAAAGGTCACCGCCGAAGAAATTCTGGCTAGCCGGCGATTGAAGCCACCCCGGAGCCCATGGGCTAGTCGAGGAGAAGCTCCTCATCAAGGAGATCATCTGGGAGGAGCAGTTCGCCAAGGGGATCCATGAGTGCTGCAAATCGACGGATTCCTTTTCACTGGGCCTCGCTGGTATCCGTGAAACTCCACTCGTCTCCGACCACCTCCGTCGTCACCAAGCATCTTATCGATGTCAAGGTTAGCTAGGGCATCTCTGGAGCCGGTTATTGCATCTCAGTATAGTCTATGGCGTGAGTTCGAGGTCCGACCGGAGTCCACCGCCGTAGGTGTGCTTGACGGAGCATGCTCCAGTGACCAAAACTCGGGGGCGCCGCCCCTAAACTGCTTAGTGAGAGGCCCTGGTTCGATTTGATCTGCTCTTGAAGCTCCAGAAGCCTTGGAGCGTCGCCGCCGTTCTTCTCTGTCTCACCGGCGGTGAGGTCAACCTAGCCAGTCAACATTTTGACTAGGTCCTGCCAACGTGGTAGATGACATGGCCATACCCCACCTGTTTGTCTCTGCGGCTAAGTCTGTCTCGTTATAAAAAGGTTTTCCTAGTCAAATAGAAATTCCTAGAAATAGTCAAAACTTAGAAAAATCATAACTATTTTATCTCTAGTCAGAAAAATAAGAATAATATATCAAAATGATCCTAAAATTAAGACCTATTTGTTTGTACTATAAGATTATATGCTTGTGTGGAATAATCTTGAGTGCAATTTAAAAACATGTTTAAGTACAATTTTTGAATATGAATTTGAATCAAATTTAGGAATCAAATAATTTCCCTAATTATGTAGTAACTATTTTTACACTCAAACAACTTTATTGTAGATACTATCTCATTATTATAGGATCTTAGTTTCAGCTTTGCCATTAGCACTTAAACACTGGAGTTACTTTTCATAGATAATTTAAAAGTATTAAAATTATAGAGGACCTCAACAAATTAGTTGTAACTTGTATTTAAAGTTATGTCTCAACTTTCATTCAGTAATAAGTAGTTAGTTCTAAAAGTCATGTATGTGGATACTCTAGAATTCCATATACAAGTAAGAAGTACCCATGGTATAAAAGCTTGGAGCATGTGAGATTCACATGAGAATCTTTACATGATGGAGAAGAACTTTGTAGTAAACCAGCAATTCTCTGCTGAGGAGGAAGATGCTCTAGGAGAAGGATGAATGAACTGTTCCAAACTATGGTAACTAGGCTAAATATGAAAGAACTGTAGCCCTAGTTGGAGTAGATTGATCAAAGCACAACGGAGAACCCCATGAACATCATGGAGTTGTGTGAACCATCACTTATTAAGTAGGTGTTTAGAGCAGCTATGCTAGAAGTTTTGAGAGAACATGTGAGGATTGTCTTCAATAGAATGGAAGGTAAGTTATAGAAGGATAGAAAGGCACGTATAGGTCAGCTATAAAGACTCACAAGCCCATTTTGTTCAAATTATTTGGTTGCAATTGAGCAATTAAAGTAAATATTGAGACAAAGAGTAGTAGTCCACCACTATGTGCAATATAGCACGATATAAACCTATATTACTTGGTGCTATAAAGTACACATCTAAGCCTGAATTATAGAGATGTTTTACTCAACGGGCTTATGATGATGTATGTTGCCAACACACATTTGGATTCTTCTTGGATTTTTATTGATTGACTAGATTACATGAAGTTTAACCTTGATATGCAAATGCATGTTGCATTACCAAGTTCTTACTTCATGGTATTGGTCTAGAGGGTTAAAGGATTTGTGTGAGGGAGAGACGAATTCCTAGGGCATACAAAGACAAAGAGGAAGAGATCACAAGAAGGAAGCCAAATAAGAAGGGAATATATGAGAAGACACCTGTAGATGGCGTATTTCTTACAAGAAAAACCCTAGAACAAGAAAAATTGATTAAGAGATACCACAGTTGGTATGGAGTTTAGTGGAACTCTAGGTTCGTAAATACTAAAGCCTAACACCAGATCTTGGAGTAAACCCACTAATTAGGTTAGCTACAATTGAGTTAGAGGTATTTGAGCTCGTTGTTATGCAGCCTTGGTTATGCTTAGTACATCACGGGTCGATTGAGGTGTTGTAGTACCGATGATCCATTCCGGTATTGCCTGCTGCTTTACTCGGCCTGGGAGTGGTAACCCCAGTAACCCTCGTTGCTAGCGTGACTAAGACACATAACATTTCTGTATAACTTTGATCCCTAGTCCCAAAATCTTAAATTGTAGATTGGTGGTTAAGACGTTAACAACATCTTTTCTTATCTTAGAGTGTAGTCTTTGTCTACGGACCAAGACTTGTGAGGTTTTCGTGTACTAATGATTCATTGAAGCCGTTGGTTCGTTTGTATTCCTATTAGCTCTTATTTTGCTGAATATATACAATTGCTTGTCATGGATGTCCTCCGGTACAAGAGAAAGTCTGCCGGATTTCTCCCGTGGCTTTGTATATACCCTACCATTCGAATTCGGATAGACCACGATGGGAAAACCCAATTTTCATCAACATTTAGAACTTTTGGGTAAGTTCATATCTCAAAAGTGGAATAGAAGCCTACCTAAACACTTAATCAAAGAATTCATACCGGATACCCTCAATTGTGTGGGTGCACCGCAGACTTCTTAGAGAAACCTTTAGAACGGCGTCATTGTAAGACAGACCAAGACTAATAGTCTAACCATGGAGCCAAATGGTTAGAGGACAAGACTCATGGAGACCATTAGAAAAGTCTAAGGGGGGGGAGTAGGCTTTGAGTTGGAAAGAGACCAAATAAGTTGGAGTAAGAAGGAGGTCTAGACTAAGATGAGAATAGTCTTATTTCCATAAGGTGATGTCGAGGTACTGTATTGATATTTGCCTCGGAAGTTCGTCAGCATGGAAGTTGAGGTTTATACCTCATGGAAGCAACAACTAGACCTTAAACTTGACCAAAAGGAGTAAATAATACTTTGAAGAAGCAGCAATTGGGGAGAAACTAAAGATGATGGAAGTTGGATGAAGTATATTGAATGACACTTCCCTAAGATTCACCGTAGCTCCATTAGGAGAGCAGTGAAGAAGTTAGACAATTGTGGACCATGAACCACACCTAGTATGAACCACAGTTAGTAACATTTTGAGCATAGAGGACCAAGATCAAATTTATGAAGGTAAACCAAAACCCTATATTGGATAGACTAAATGAGTCCAATCCATTCCTTAGAACTGAATCTTTAAATATGCCTATGCCTTAACGGACCTCTTAAGTTTTATCTTGAGCTCCGTGAAACCTTATTTTATAACCTATAACTAGACCCAAAGTAGAAGGTTGATACCCCACTATGGAGACCTCACCAAAACAGCTTGTAAAACTAAGTAAACTAAGGAGCCAAAGACTATTGGATTCCCCAAGAATGTTGGAAGACAACATAGGACTCATTCAAGTAACAATTGTTCAGAGCCGGAGAAAGAAGATTTAAGAGATACTCTGAACAAAGGATATCATCTATATCCAATCAGTTGGAGAAGGAGTTGCAAGCAAGATGTTATCGACGATATGCTCAGCCCAAACATAAGAGAGTTCGAACTTCGAGGATGAAGTTGATTTTAAGGGGGAGAGTCTATAACATCCCATGATGTGAGGCCAGAAATAGAGAGAACACAGAAGTGTGCATTGCATTCCTGCATAGAAAATCTGGGAAATTTTCGCGCTTTGAAATAAAACTTGTCAAAGTGATTGAAGCTTCTCTTGAGTTGATGGAATTGAAGTAGCTCATCAACTGAAGTGCGATAAACTTCAACATGACCTTTGTTAACAACCTTGTTTTGGGTAGAGATAAGTACAACAACTAAAAGGAGATGAATGTGAGGAATAATTAATATGTTAACACATCATTTTAGGACCTTATAACCAATTCTACCATGATCACCATGGTATTTATTAAACCTAAATCATTGAAGCCATTCCTAGCTGGAAGGAAGACAACACAAGTCTTACCTTGACTCTTAATCTACTTTATTTTCATATCTTGATTATCATAATCTTTCCCATCTAAGTCTATTTAGCTCCAAGACAAGAGGAGAGATTCTATATCAAATCCAATATCATTCTCATCTCTTAAGATGATACTTTAGGATCTAATCCACAAATTCAGAAGAGGGAGAGACTAACCTAGTATCAAGTTGATTAGAGGAGTTTACAATAGAGTTTAACTACTTAAATAATTAACCAGTACTTCTGGGTATTATATAATTCACTCTTAAACTTGTTACCAAAATTGGTAAACCACAAGGTCTAAAGTGCATAAAAGCCACCCATTCTTATTTAAATCATAACTTATTAACTATATGAGATATAACAAAACTAAACTCATTTACATTACATTAAATAGTTCAAACTATTTGAATAAAAATAACTATGATCATTTTGAAACTCTTATGATCATGCCTTGGTGAAATCAAGTAGAACCATTCAAAGTTTGAACATGACCTTTGCTAACCTTAGATATTTTGAGCACAACTGATAATAGGAACAAATAAGATATGACAATATGCATAATTCACAATAACAGGATCATTTCAAATATGAACTTTGAAAGTTAAACTTCCAAACAATTAATATAAAATCCATTGGTAACAATACAATTATGAATTACAAATATGTATAAGAATATGAATTGATTCAGCCACAAATCCATTTAGTGCCAAATGCCACTTGGCTATCCAAAATAAAGATTATTAGAGGATAATCATCATGCCACCTAGGATAGTTATTCACTTGAAAATATCTTGTGATAGTTATCCACTTGAAAATATCTTGTGATAGTTATCCACTTGAAAATATCTTGTGATAGTTATCCACTTGAAAATATCTTCCTATACTTGAACCCCAAGTAATGTTCATAGTTATCCACTTGAAAATATCTTCTTTTACTTGAACCCCAAGTAATGCTCATGCGTGAGAGCTTGACAACAAGTAGCTTACTCACCAAATTAAAACAAGAGTCACCACTTGAGGTGTCAACTTGTGGTGGAAATCAAAACACTATAAAAGGAACCCCTTAGCATCCATCTTGACACCATAAAATCATGGTATGAGGGCACCAACGAATTTGGGCCATTTCATACATTCTATAGGACCAAGAAACACCACCATCACACAAGAAACATCACCATCACACTAGCAACACCACCACACAGTCCACCCTGCTCATGAGTTGAGCAACAGGGCAGGATTCACCACCACCAGCACAACCACAAGAACCAAACTAGCAAGACCAAGACCAAATGGTTACTTAGTTCAATTAGGAATTAGGTCAAGCAGCTCGGAGGTGCAGGCATGCCACAAGACGCAGGTTTATCAGATTTCCCGAAGAACAAGCTTCACAAGACCACCAGGTTGGTCTAGTATGAGTGGAGAGGAGTTTAGTTAATGGGAAAAGGGAAGAACTCACCATAAGCAAGAGAAATATATGCCTCTGATCTGAAATCATCTGCTAAAAACATATACATGATCCAGGGGCATATCACATACATCTAAATGATCATATGAGCACCAAGACCAAACAAGAAAATTTACTAGGAAGCAAATCAAACCCAGAAAATGTAGAGTAGCTATTCATATCATGCATATGTCTGTACCAAGAAATTACTATCAACATATGCATAATATTCATACACCTACACTTGCATAACAAAGGTTAGAACATTATCTTTAGCTGCCATTCGTTAGTGAACACACCAATAGTTAATTGTGTGAATGCTTATACAACCTAGCATGCTAAGATAAATTAGTACACACTCTAACAACTCACTTACATATTATTTGAGATGCATCTTTGCATATAGCCAAATCAAATAGATACCCATTGTTATGGAAACCATATGGACAACCTTGCTTTGTATTCAAGTTTGCATTAGGCAAGTAACTAGATATGTAGGAGAAGACCACAAGTTTATATCTTAGTTGATGGTTTAGACTTGAAGCTATGGCACATTAGTCTCATCTGAGAAGTGAACTACTTTCTTAATAGGCTAATTCAATCATAGCAAATCATATTTCCTTTATCCATCCATGTGGGACATATTCTAATATTCCTAACATATGCATCACCTTGTGATCATAGGCAAAGCTCTAGAATCATATCTTGTCTCCAAATCCAAGAATTATATCAATTCAATTAAGTCCAATTCACATCCATCAGCTGGAAACCATATCACATGTGATTATGTACATCTATGTCTTAATCTCAAATCACCTTCAAAGATTCTTTTATAAAAGGATATGCAAGACAATATCCCTACATATAAATAGAAATGATTCCATCATAAATCAATATGTTGAAAGCAACAAAAATGACATTTAGATTATCCCTATTTGCACCCTATTCAAATTCTAATTACACCAAGGTTATTTCTATGTGTTAATACACATAAAATTCCTCTGGGAGCAATACAATGTTTCACTTTATATCCTAGATGATATCTTGAAGAACTCATAAGCTCAAAACCTGCAAAACAGGATTCCAATTCAAATAGAATTCAAATCTGAAAAACAGAAATAGGAAAAGAATAAGAAGCAGAAAAAAATAAAGGAAACGCTTACCAGCCAGAGCCCACTGAGCCGGCCCAACTACCAATCAGCCCAGTCCTCGTACCGGTTCGTTATATGACAAGCGGGACCTACCAGGGGGAATCGTCGTCTTCAACCTCTGGATCAAAGAAGTAGCTCGCTGTCGTCCTGCCATCGCTCGATCGCGCTAAGATTCACGCCGCCGCCCTCTAGTGCCTATAAGACATCGTCCACCGCCGTCTGAAACCCTAGAAGGCCACCGTCACCTCTCAATCTCTCTTTCTTCTCCACATCACCAAAGGTCACCGCCGAAGAAATTCTGGCTAGCCGGCGATTGAAGCCACCCCGGAGCCCATGGGCTAGTCGAGGAGAAGCTCCTCATCAAGGAGATCATCTGGGAGGAGCAGTTCGTCAAGGGGAGCCATGAGTGCTGCAAATCGACGGATTCCTTTTCACTGGGCCTCGCTGGTATCCGTGAAACTCCACTCGTCTCCGACCACCTCCGTCGTCACCAAGCATCTTATCGATGTCAAGGTTAGCTAGGGCATCTCTGGAGCCGGTTATTGCATCTCAGTATAGTTTATGGCGTGAGTTCGAGGTCCGACCGGAGTCCACCACCGTAGGTGTGCTTGACGGAGCATGCTCCAGTGACCAAAACTCGGGGGCGCCGCCCCTAAACTGCTTAGTGAGAGGCCCTGGTTCGATTTGATCTGCTCTTGAAGCTCCAGAAGCCTTGGAGCGTCGCCGCCGTTCTTCTCTGTCTCACCGGCGGTGAGGTCAACCTAGCCAGTCAACATTTTGACTAGGTCCTGCCAACGTGGTAGATGACATGGCCATACCCCACCTGTTTGTCTCTGCGGCTAAGTCTGTCTCGTTATAAAAAGGTTTTCCTAGTCAAATAGAAATTCCTATAAATAGTCAAAACTTAGAAAAATCATAACTATTTCATCTCTAGTCAGAAAAATAAGAATAATATATCAAAATGATCCTAAAATTAAGACCTATTTGTTTGTACTATAAGATTATATGCTTGTGTGGAATAATCTTGAGTGCAATTTAAAAACATGTTTAAGTACAATTTTTGAATATGAATTTGAATCAAATTTAGGAATCAAATAATTTCCCTAATTATGTAGTAACTATTTTTACACTCAAACAACTTTATTGTAGATACTATCTCATTATTATAGGATCTTAATTTCAGCTTTGCCATTAGCACTTAAACACTGGAGTTACTTTTCATAGATAATTTAAAAGTATTAAAATTATAGAGGACCTCAACAAATTAGTTGTAACTTGTATTTAAAGTTATGTCTCAACTTTCATTCAGTAATAAGTAGTTAGTTCTAAATGCTTAGTTCAACCTTGATGAATGATTAACTCAATTACTTTAACATTATCAGTTAAGACCTAGAAACTTATAACAAGTAAAATCATGTTCTATTAATTAACCCAAGTTCCTAAGAATAATTGTAATCACTTAAAATCAGTTAAATACTAATTACCCTTTTAAAGAATGTGTTCTTCAAAAGTTATTCTTTTGAGATACCTTGAAAGTAAGCATCAAACCAATTCCTTTTAGTTATAAATGAAAACCCTAAGTTATATTAAGATTGTTGTCAACCCTCGATATACTTAGATATTACTTTGTGTATACTTTACTTTGTCTTTGCATATCCATGATAAACCAAGTGCTTGCTAATTATAAGATGCAACTTAAAAGTGTTACCTTCATGTTTTCACCATTAACCATCATTCCCTTGTAGCAAGGAATGATTATAACACCCTAAAACAATAGCTCTTGTTAAAGTCTTATTCTTTTAATATCACCTGATAGTGATCTAACCTAAAATGCTTAACAACCATGTTATGGTGTGATTTAAAAGTGCAACACATCATAAATCAATCACCATAATTCAATGATAACAAATCAATGGGGTTAGGTTACGCTTAGAGTGATGCATATCATATCTTATGCATATCATGCTGCAGATTTCTAACATCATCCCTACCGGATGATGATTGCTATTTCAGAATTGGGATTTCTATCGTATCGAAGACCCTGACTCGCATAATCTTGCGGTCAGAAAGGCAAGTTCACTCTTGCTCATATATCTTGGTTATCTTTAATAAAGTACTTGCAAATATACCGGTGGTATTATAATTATGATTGCATTAAAAAGCAAAGGTTCTGCTTTTCTTGAATGAATATGTTTAGTGGTTAGCAATCATAATGGTTGTCGACCTAGGAAGGTGGGCAGTGGGACCATGGTAAGAGTATGGTGGAGGTCCCACTGTACGGGGAATGTTCACCTAGGACTAATACCCAATGTCGCCAGTGATTCTTGTGCCGTAAAATACTATCAACCATAGGGTCTGGAATGGGACGGGAGAGTCAGCTGTATCTTTTCCCTCATGCATATCAACGGACGCGCCATTTCGGAGTAGTTGTCTCCCTGCGCGAAGCTTTGGGATGGGTGGATTCCCCCTAATGAATTCACGATTCTGGCGGTCTATGATGGATTGCGGCAACGACGGGGGTAGAGTGCCGAGACCGGTGTTACCAAAAAGAAGTGTAACCATATCCGGTGGGGGTAACTCATTGTCTAGGAAAGGCAAGTATGCCGAGGTCGGCAACTACTAAAAATGTAGACCGGCGAGGGTAGCGAACCGAAGTTGGAGCCGCAAAAGGGTGGGTATGCACGGTCGCGGAAAGGAACAGTGATTGGCTCGGATCAACGGCTGGGCCCCATACACAAGAAGTGTGGACGAGCATGCAACTCGGATGTGCAACAAAGTGTTGATCTCCTATGGGTACAAGTGACCACCTCTGCAGAGTGTACAAAAAGTATCAAGATACTCCCAGTTCCGGGAAGGAGCTGCAAACACGGCAGGAAAGGAGCCCATCGAAGCTCTAATCAACCTGTGAAGACTGACGAACATAGTTCTTCTAAATAAAAGCTACCTCTTGAAGAAATGTTTATGAAAACCTGCATTGCCGAATGAATCTTGAGTCTAAGACTGTAGCTAGTGCATAAAACACCTTATTCCCTATATGAACTTGCTTGGTAACGCTCGTTACTCACCCCACTCCCTCGTAACCCTTGCTTAGATCGGAGGCAACACAAGGAGACAACCTCGAGACACTGAAGACAAAGACGAAGCCTTCTATCAATGTCAGAACTATCAATGAAGTCAACAGCTACGCCAAGCTTGGTGGAAAACTAGAATAGGAATAGAAGGGACCCAATTCCCTAAATCTAGAACCTAATTAGCTAGGGTAGTTCTGTAGCAAGCCAACTGCATTAGTGGTAGCTCTAGTTTAGTCTTCAATGTAATCTTTCTCGTTTGTAGTCGCCAGGACTAAACCTCTACCTGTTGAGGAAGTTCTGAAGCTCTTCTGTATGATGAAATTGTAATCCTATGCACCTACCTTGGACCTGCGATGTTTCTGTTGTACCACTCTAATCGATGTAATACTAGTGAGACGGTGTTTCATTGGTGTTATGTCAATGACTTGCATACTACATATGCAGTGGTATGCTGGGTCACCACAGAAACCTCTAAGGTTGTAGATGTGTTGTTGCTACTAGGGAGAAAACAACATTCATATGCTCAAGGGCATATCCTTTGTTTACATTACACACTTTGCTTAATGCAGTTATCTGTTGTTCGCAACTTAATACTCGTGGAGTTCTCGGATTGATTCGCCACAAGTGGATTATTAGTCATAGATGCAGTTGGATGACGGTCTATGTATCTTGTTGTAATGCCTAGAGTAAATCTCATAGTGATCCTCTCAACATGCACGTTGTCTTTATTCTATCAATTGCCCAACTGTAATTTGTTTACCCAGCATGTGTTATTTTATCTTATGGAGAGACACCACTAGTGAACTGTGGACCCCAGTTCTATTTCCATTATATTGCTATCACCTGTTTACTTTACTCGCACTGTTTACTTTACTTGCATATTACTATTGCTTTCCACTCGATACGCTCGTACCCTTTTGTTTCAAGCAAACCGGTGAGATTGACAACGTCATCGTAAGTTGGGAGCAAAGTATTTGGTTGTGTTGTGTGCAGGTTCCGCGTTGCTACTAGTTGAAGACGAGTCAACAAGAATCGTTAACGGCGCCCTTGTTGGAGTGTTAGTAGGCTAGTCAGCATCACCTTCTGAAGTATTGACTTTTTCCTGGACGACTAAACCTTGGTTTCTTTCTGAGGGAAAAACTTGCTGCTGTGCTCATCATACCTTCCTCTTGGGGTTCCCAACTGGACGGTGAAAAACTATCAACACCGCGCCGCATCAAGACATTTTTCTGGCGCCGTTGCCGGGGAAAAAGAAGACTTCTGCAAGGGGAGTTTCGCACGCACATCCTTTACTTTGTTTTAGTTTTGCTTTTACTTTATTTTTACTTGCATCGTTTTATCAAAAAAATACAAAAAAAATACTATCCTTTGCAGTTGTTTTTACTTGTCTGCTTTTAGTTTTGCTAGAATGGCTACTCCTGAAAATACCAAGTTGTGTGACTTTACTAGCACGAATAATAGTGATTTTATCTGCACTCCTATTGCGCCACCTGCTCCTGCTGCAAATTTTTATGAGATTAAGCCTGCTTTGTTGAACATTGTTATGAAAGAGCAATTTTTTTGTGCTAGTACTGATGATGCTGCAGCTCATCTCAACAATTTTGTTGAGCTATGTGAGATGCAAAAGTATAAGGATGTAGAAAGTGATATTATTAAGCTTAAGTTGTTTCCTTTTTCTTTGAGAGGAAAAGCTAAGGATTGGTTGCTTTCTTTGCCTAAAAATAGTATTGATTCATGGGCTAAGTGTAAGGATGCTTTTATTGGTAGATACTATCCTCCTGCTAAGATTATAGCTTTGCGTAGCAATATTATGAAGTTTAGTCAGTTTGATAATGAACATGTTGCTCAAGCTTGGGAAAGAATGAAATCTATGATAAAGAATTGTCCTACTCATGGACTGACTACTTGGATGATTGTTCAAACTTTTTATGCAGGACTGAATTTTTATTCAAGGAACCTACTTGATTCAGCTGCTGGAGGCACTTTTATGTCCCTTACCTTGGGCGCCGCGACCAAGCTTCTCGACAATATGATGGTAAATTACTCTGAATGGCACACCGAGAGAGCTCCACAAGGTAAGAAGGTAAATTCTGTTGAGGAAACCTCTTCCTTGAGTGATAAGATTGATGCTATAATGCTTATGCTTTCTAATGATAGGACTCATGTTGATCCTAATAATGTTCCTTTGGCCTCTTTGGTTGCTCAAGAAGAGCATGTTGATGTAAACTTCATTAGAAATAATAATTTCAACAATAATGCTTATAGGAACAATTTTGCTAGTAACAATTATAGGCCGTTTCCTTCTAATGGTGATAATAGCTATCTTGGTAGACCTAAAATGCCTAGTGAAGAAAGAATTTTTGAACTTGAAAAGGCTACCAAGAATTTTATGCAGGCGCAATATGAGCAGAACAGGGCTTTCACCAAGACTATGGAGGAGCAATCAGCTCTGTTGAGGACTATTAGTCATCAACTTGAAAATTTAAACAAGGCTATTCCTGAGTTGCAAGCTAAGGTTTCCCAAGATGAAACCAATATTTCGTCTTTGTCTAATGTGCAATCTTCTTTGGTTAACAGAATGTCCGCTAAGCCTGATCCTTTTGCCACTGCTAATGCTATCCAAGTTAGAATTGATGAAAATGTTAGGATGCTAGCAGAATTGCATGCCAGATAGGAAAGAGAAGATGAGATGGCTAGAAAGACGAAGGTATGTACCATTACTACCTCTAATGATGTTATTACAAATGCTAGCAATCCTCTTACTTTGATTGGTGTAGAGAAAACTCCTACTCCTAGTGTTAAAAAGCCCAAAACAGCAAAAACTTTTTCTCAAAAGAGTGCTGAAATTTTTCGGAGTGTAGGAGATGATAGCTCTATTTCCTTTAATGATTTTAATGTTGATGGCTGCAATATATCTGAAGTTATTTTGTTCTTGCAAAAGCTTGCTTTGACTCCCAATGCTAGTTCTTTAAATGTTGCTTTTACTAAGCATATTACCAATGCTCTTATGAAAATTAGGGATGAAAAGTTGAAGCAAAAAGCCTCTATTCCCAAGAAATTAGAAGATGGTTGGGAACCCATCATTGATATGCATGTTAATGGTTTTGATTGCCATGCTTTATGTGATCTAGGTGCTAGTATTTCTATTATGCCTAGAAAAATTTATGACATGCTTGATTTACCACGACTTGAAAAGTGTTATTATGATGTTCCTATTGCTGATGTTGCTAAGAAGAAACCTTTGGGAAGGATTAATGAGGTTCTTATTATGGTTAACAATAACCTTGTTCCCGTTGATTTTCTTGTCATGGATGTTGAATGCAATGCTTCATGTCCTATTATTTGGGGAAGACCTTTTCTTCAAACTGTAGGTGCCATCATTGATATGAGGGAAGGCACCATCAAAAATCAATTCCCACTCAAGAAAGGTATGGAACACTTCCCTAGAAAGAGAAAGAAATAGCTTTTTGACTCTATTCTTAGAGCAAATTATGAGCTTGATATTACTTGATTCGCACTTTCTGCGCCTAGCTCAAAGGCGTTAAAGAAAAGCACTCTTGGAAGATAACCCAATGTTTTACTTTCAGTTCTTTTTCTTTTATTTGAGTCTTGGAAGTTATTACTACTGTAATGACCTCTCCTTATCCTTTTTATTTCGATTTTGTGCCAAGAGAAGCCTCTAATTTGAGTGAGGTAAGATTTGGGGATGTTACTGTCCTGAAACTGTTTTTGGTGCTGCACCGTAAAAATTCGTGAACATTCTCTGTATATATTTTGGACCTGAGATTTCTTGTGCATATGCCCCAGGTTATATCCAAACTTTAATTAGTTGAACACTTTTTGATTTGAGCAACAGAAAACCCTCTAAAAATTCGACCTTTGTCAGCTGTTCTGTTTTGACAGATTTCTGCCAATATTTGTGTCTGCCGCTTTATCGCTTTCTTTTTGAGTTCTTTTGATCACGGAACTTTTGGGGAAGTTGCTACAGTACTATATGCTTTATATGTGGTGGTTTTAGGTTGAAACCTGAAGCAAAAAGGGTTGATTCAATGTTATGCTTACACTAATGTTGCTAATAGATTGGTGTTTAGTTTTGTATGAAGGAAGTTTTCAAGTATAGGGATTGGAGAATGATGAGATGAGTTGAAGAATGGACAAAAGCTCAAGCTTGGGGATGCCCATGTCACCCCAAGAAATATCCAAGAGGTACAAGCGTCAAAGCTTGGGGATGCCCCCGAGGCACTCCTTCTTCATCGGCAAAAATCAGGTCACCTTTCAACGCACTATATTTTTATTGCTTCATGCATTATGCATTTTTCTTGGAGTGTCAGTTGTTTTTAGTTTTCAGTTTTGTTTAGTTTTTTTTGCTGTAATAAATGGTTGGACCCCAACAAATTCCTTTTGGAGAAGTTGCCTTACTTTTTATTTGCCAAGAACACTCCGTTTTTCACTCTTATCGTTTCAACGAGTGTTCTCTTTTTCTAGAACTGCGTTTAGCTTTCATTTTTCGCCTTGATTTGTGTTCAGATCTTGTTATATCTTTTCATCAAGGTGTATTTTTGCCTCTGGTCCATATTGGTTCTCATCAAAAGAGTTGTTTATAAAAAGTTCGAATGGTGTTGGAAAAGAGAAAAAGCTTTATGCAAAAAAGTGGTACAAGAAGGAGCTTGTGTAGACTGCGGCCTAGGCTTTTGCATGTCGTGCTTGATGTCTTTTTGATAGTATGCTTAGTGGTTTTGCTGTAGCATGACTTGTCTCAAATGACTGAGATTGCTTAATGAGCCTTTGAAAAATCATGCATTGTTTTAATTATTTGGAAGCATTATTTTGGTTTTCTCCTTTGATGCTTTATTTGGGTTGACTTGGCGCATGCTCACACATGTTAGACTCATAAAAAGTCACCATTGCCTCTATGCTCATTTAGTTTTTGACTTTTGATGCCATCTTATGCTTCTTTTAATGTCGCTTTGTCGCTATGCATGATTATGGCCGTTATTGCTCTCTTAGTTGGTCGCTCCCAGTCTTTTGCTAGCCCTCATTTTGTACTGAGTATGAGCTCTACTCGTGCATCCAACTCCTAAAAACCAAGTTGTTCCAAAGTGTCCACCATACATACCTATTAGCAATTTGCTATTCCAAAGTACATTTGACTTGCTTTTATCTATCCTTCAAATTAAACTCTTTTTGGTGTTATGCGAAAATTGGTTTAGAACCTGATGGCACACTTTACTTTTCTCGTTTTAAAATTTTGACATTGTGGCTCTCTTATGTTGAGTTGTCATGCTTGCAAGTTATAAGTTGGAAATTAGCCCAGCCATGCAGTCATGGGGCAAGCTTTCAACATTGCACTATCTTTCATTTGAGTTGATATCGTGATCTTTTGTTTATGGATACTCGCGGTGTGAAATGAATTGGAAATCTTGTGGGATCATGGAGTTTGTATACATGTTAGAGAAACGTCTGGGCCGCTAATCTAAGCCATGCATAATTCATGGTAGAAATTTACAGCATGCCCATAGTGAACATTCGACGACGCATCTCACAATAAAAAGCTATATCAATGGTAAATAAAAGAGATGCCAAGGTGTTCATTGTCTGTTTGTCCTGTCATTTTGATGTGGGCTTGTTCCATGTCATCGGGCACGGAGGTACCCCGTTGGTGGTTCTCGATGATACGTGTATACTTACAATGACAAGAGCTTGCTTGGGACTCTAAGTAAAGTAGCATGAGGTTTGCGTATTCGTACTTCATGGGACACGAGGTTTTCAACTTATGATTTGTCAAGCATATGCATCATAATTGTACTCGCATTAACTTTAACCATTCAAGATGCCTATGATGGGGGCAATGAGAGCTCAAAGCCGGTAAGTACCATAATTTTTGAAGGTTTATAAAACTTACAATCACTGCTTCCCTCCACGAAGGGCCTTTCTTTTACTTTTATTTTGAGTCACCACCTTCTACCTTTATGCACCGTCTAAGAGAGCAGAGTTGTCATTCTGAGTATAATGTGCATTGTCCCAAAGTTTTCATTGATTGATTCATATTGTTGGTTTCACTTGTTCTCAAATTATTTTTATCTAGTCGCCCTCTTAAACTTGAAGGTGTCCTATGCATTTATGTTTTGCTACTCCATGAGGGACAAGCTGAAAACCATTTGTATGTTTTTCCTTATGATTTGAACACATGTTTGACTTTCATTGTTTCATTTTCATGATCTTTCGTTTGTGTTCTTTTCATGTTATAACATGGTTGCTAAGTTTCTTCTATCAAGATTATACCTTTTATGCCCATGTTTTAAGTTCTTTTGTTCCCAGCGCACAACACTTACATAGTTGATCAAGATTGTGTAGGTGCATGTCACCTCAAAAATTATTTCTTTTGTTATCACTTACCTACTCGAGGACGAGCAGGAGTTAAGCTTGGGGATGCTGATACGTCTCCAACGTATCCATAATTTTTGATGCTCCATGCTTGTTTTTACATCATTTGCTCAGTATTTCGTTACACTTTGTGGCATTTTTATGCATTTTCCAGAACTAACCTATTAACAAGATGCCACAGTGCCAGTTCCCTGTTTTCTGCTATTTTTATGTTTCAGAAAAGTTACACAGGAAATATTCCCGGAATTGGACGAAACAAAAGCCAAACATCCAGAAATTTACCGAAGCTTCCAGAGAACCAAAGAGGAGACGGAGAGGAGCCACTGGTGGGCCACACCACCTGATATGGGGTGGCCCGATCTTCTCGTGAGCGACACGATGGTGATGATGGCAGCGGATGATTGTCGAGGATAACTTGGTGTCACCGATGAACTCTCCTCGCTTGAACCCTGATGCCAATGCAACAGCTCTCAAACCCTGTAGGATATTCACGACTCCACACACTTGCGCACGTAGCCGTCGACCATGAAACGGTAGTTTGCAATCTACTAATTCCCAGTGGAACAACAGATTACACTAAACTTGCAGTAGTATAATTCTCCCAATCGATGAATTGGCGAGAGGAATTCAAGATGAATGCTTGCAGCAGTTCAACAAGAGTATTTTGTCTAAAACGTGGTCTAACCCTAATTGAGGGGGCGCCTAGGGGTACTTATAGGTGGCCGGGCGTCCTCAGCGTTGACCTGGCCCAAAACCAGCCTGCTTTGGGCCCAAACTGACTCGGTTCGACTCAAACGGGTACATACCGACCCATATATGGGTTCGGCCTATTTCTGGCACGCAGGCCATGTGTGTAGCGCTCCTTAGACGTGTAGACATCTTGTCATAGGCAGTCCTAGTGCGCCATCATGTGCTCGTGCTCATCCAGACTTGATCTCCACTTGTCTCTTGATCGCCATCCTCCCTCTCCTCCCGCTGGCGATATCTTGACAGATGACATACCTAAATACAACATAGTACATTGCTTTAGGTAGTATATAATTCGGAGATATCAAGACATTCTTTTCAACTAGGAAAGAATTCACCTTGTAATAATCATCAATTAGACTCAATATTTCCTTCCAGCTCAAATACTCAAAATCAGCATGATCCATGATTGTATTCTCATCATCCTCCCTTACTTCAAGAAAAGCCGTCCTCAGCTTTGGGTAAGCTGAAAGTGGTAGGAACAAAAAGAACAACGTGTACACAGAGTATATGTATACATAACATGTTGTATTATTTTTGTTCACATGAAAAGTATGTCTACTATACATTAAGCAACTTAAATTGCAGGTATAAGTGAAGTACAAAGAATCATAATCATGGTGAAAAACAAAGAGATGGTCAAATTTATGATGAACAAGGTCAAACCAGTCCAAAATATGTGAAAACAAAATTGATTTATGCCATGACTCAGCTACGCTGCACTGATATGTAGAACAAATAGACCTATCATGATCAATACTCGCAGTGCATAAGATACAACTCAATTTGCAAATATAAGTGAAGTATATTTTAGTAGCATATAAATACAACATGTGTCGGGACAAAGACAACGGATATAAAAATTCTGATGCTATTCTAGCAGAAGTAAAACACTCCAACACAGGTAAAAGTACGTTGGTTGGTTGTAGTATATCAACTAGGCCAGAATATAGTTGCATACTATCGCGAACATAATCTAGTGTCCCACAACAAAAGGACTGCGACACATTGCATATAGGACTAAGAACATCAAGTTTTAGTTCATTAATTCTATCACAAGTTATGCATATGTGATCGACAAGAAAATTATCATTCATGCTATATTCACCAATCAAGTAAAACATGAAGCAGTAGGCATGTGTGCTAGAATTCAAATATGAAATTTTAGAAATCTTATTCATAGCACAACGCAAACTAAGAGGTTCTTTTAGCATGATGGAATACACAATGTCATTTGATGGTATTCTAGCAAGTACTTCCTTATGTGTCAGCACTACCACATGATCAAAAGTCGAAATATACAAATTATCACATGGTGCTGAAACATTAGTGCAAGGCAAATCACTAGAAGGAACCAGCAAAGTAGTAGACTCACAAAGATTATCCATAGCTGCTGGTTGTGGCTCGAAATCAGTACCTATGTCAATGACATGCTCCTCAGAAGAAATAGGCACTGGAACATCCTCCTCAAGTGATAATGCACAAACCGGTGATCCAGGTTGTAAAATAGGCGGCTCCCTTTCTTCAAAAGCAAGCTGCATATCACAAGAAAGAACACTAGGAGTAGACAGAGTTACATTAGTTGAAATATCCTCACATATCCTATCGTTGACTACTCTTGTGTTTTCATTTTCGCTCATACTCTCAAAGTGTATGCTCTCAACCTCACGTTTGGTGGAATCACACAGCTCACTTTTTGTAACACTCTCACTCAATTTGGCTATGTGGCTCTCATTCTCACATGGGTTGTGAAGCACACCATGGTCAAGATGGCATATAATTGGAATGCCACCATTCATCATGACCTTGTGCGTATGTGACAAGAAGAACTCCTTTGTCCTCTCCTTGCTAAGAAGATGATTCTTATGAAACTGTTCAGCTGTTAGACGCAGCCAAGCACGCCGCTGCTTATTCCACTTGAATGAAACTGTCGGCCTATCACGACATGGCTGAGCGTGATAGGTGTGGAACCAAGGATAACCAACAGAATATGACAAGATTCAAGTGGCATTGGGGATACACCACAATGAATAACCTCGGTATGCCCTCTATAAGTAACAGGAACGTCAGCGATGTGTGAAATCAACAAGGTGCCATATGAGGAACGCAAGAGGTATGGCGATGTACTAGCACGTGTGGCTAGGTGCAACGTCTCGACGACCTCAATGCTGATTAAATTGATGGTAGAGATGTGGTCAATGGTGGTTGCAGCACATCTATCTCGAATCATCACACCATGGTGAAAGAGCCCATCACCGTCAAAGTTGCCACGTTCTTCCTCCCAAAAAGTGGCACTACAATATCTATGGCGGAAAAAATGATATCTGCCAGCCTCCACAGTATCCATAACATCATCTGCCATAATTAGTGCAACAACAAATATGTATATATGGTGAAACACGCTACTCACTCAAAACTGACAAGAAAAGGTGAATCTTACCGTTCCAAGGTGAATAGCGATGCTTACCAAATCGGATAAATGACCAATGCACTGATGTGAAGAAGTGAATACCGAGGGTATAAGAGCGATCACACGACAAACCAGGAATATATGGTGGAGCTATAGGTATGGTATCCTAAATACACCGCAAATAAGTCCTAGTGCTGATCGTATGACAAGACCCACGAAACACACACGGTAGAGATAAGCGAGGCAAAGCAACTCTGAAAAAGAGCTCAAGAGATATAAGTGACAACGCACAATAGCTCATGTTGCAATGCACAAGAGAGACGCTAGCACTGGCTCGACGAACAGGCACAAGATTGCGCACACGGCAGCAGCCTGATGAGCACGGAATAGCTAGTCCCGTATGGGTAAGCTCCTAACACGATGCTGTAGACAGGCTGTAGCTAAAGCGATCAAAATCATGCAGAAGAAACACTATGTGGACACAGTGGTAACACGATGTCGCGGCAGAGAAACCGATAAAAAACGTGTCGCGACAGAGATATACGACGCCGGAAACACACGGTAGCTCGACGGCGACGTGAAACGCACGGCAGGCCGAAGTAGTTCGTCTCCTTTTTTGTTGTATTTGTGGTGCGGCGTGTACTGCACACAAAGCTGCAGTGTACGTCCCCAGTTTTTTTTACTCTTTTTTTTACAAAACTGAAACTTGGGCCAAAGAAGTGGGGCCGATTTGGCGCCTGACCACAGAGGATGTCTGAGGTCGGACGATCCCGTCCAGCGATAGCGAGGGAAGCTCGCGCTCGACCACAGAGACTGTCTGTGGTCGGGCGAGCGGGCGCTCGTTCCATTTTTTTTACGGAAAACGATCCGCTGGCAGGGAGCGCTGGATAGCGATCGGATCTGATTGTTTTTTTTTGAATTGACCGATCTGAACTGACAGAAGTATACTAGCTGGACTCTGTGGAAAAACGATGAAACAGTGATCGGTTTCCCCTTTTTTTTAAGACTTGACTAATCGGATCTATACGGTGATGCACAATCCAAAACAATCGGAAACGATCGGAAACAGCGACGAACACACGGCGGCGGATGGAAAAAAAATAGATAGAAAAGGCTACGCAAAAAGAAACTATGACCAGCAACTAGCACAAATACTTCGATGCAACCTAGGCTATGGCAAGTACTAAGAACCCTAATTTTGTGTGTGGCTTTTTCTGGATAGGACTAAAAACAAAAACGAATCTACGGGGATGGATTTGTGGATGCTCACCGAGGAAATGCCGGAATCTGATACCAAGATGATATGGGGTGGCCCGATCTTCTCGTGAGCGACGTGATGGTGATGATGGCAGCGGATGATTGTCGGGGATAACTTGGTGTCACCGATGAACTCTCCTTGCTTGAAGCCTGATGCCAATGCAACAGCTCTCAAACCCTTTAGGATATTCACGACTCCACACACTTACGCACGTAGCCATCGACTACGAAACGGTAGTTTGCAATTTACTAATTCCCAGTGGAACAACAGATTACACTAAACTTGCAGTAGTATAATTCTCCCAATCGATGAATTGGCGAGAGGAATTCAAGATGAATGCTTACAGCAGTTCAACAAGAGTATTTTGTCTAAAACGTGGTCTAACCCTAATTGAGGGGGCGCCCAGGGGTACTTATAGGTGGCCAGGCGTCCTCAGCGTTGACCTAGCCCAAAACCAGCCTGGTTTGGGCCCAAACTGACTTGGTTCGACTCAAACGGGTACATACCGACCCATATATGGGTTCGGCCTATTTCTGGCACGCAGGCCATGTGTGTAGCGCGCCTTAGACGTGTAGACATCGTGTCGTAGGCAGTCCTAGTGCGCCATCATGTGCTCGTGCTCATCCAGACTTGATCTCCACTTGTCTCTTGATCGCCGTCCTCCCTGTCCTTCCGCTGGCGATATCTTGACAGATGACATACCTAAATACAACATAGTACATTGCTTTAGGTAGTATATAATTCGGAGATATCAAGACATTCTTTTCAACTAGGAAAGAATTCACCTTGTAATAATCATCAATTAGACTCAATATTTCCTTCCAGCTCAAACACTCAAAATCAGCATGATCCATGATTGTATCCTCATCACCACCAGGGGGCGCGGCCTAGGGCTAGCCCGCGCCCACCTCTGGTGAGCCCCACCAGGTCCACTTCTGATGCCGCCCCTTCGCCTATAAAGACCCCCCGACGGGAAAAACCTAAACACCCGATCACTTTTCCAGAATACATCGCGATCCGCCGCCGCCGTCGACCCGAGATCGGGAGGGTCCAGAAGCTCTTCCCGGCACCCTGCCGGAGAGGGGAATCGCCACCGGAGGTCTTCTTCATCGCCATACTTGCCTCTGGCGCGATGAGTGAGTAGTCTACCTTGGACTATGGATCCATAGCAGTAGCTAGTTGGTTGTCTTCTCCACCATGTGCTTCATGTTTAGATCTCGTGAGCTGCCTTACATGATCGAGATCACCGTTATGTAATTCTACATGTTGTGTTTGTTGGGATCCGATGAATATTGGTGTTATGATTGAGTTGATGTGCTGAATATTATCTTATGTTATCTCTATGTTGTTTATGATCTTGCATGCTCTCCGTTGTTAGTAGCTATCTTGGCCGAGTTGTTGCCAGTGACTCCAAGAGGGGGTATTTATGCTCGATAGTGGGTTCATGCCTCTATTTAATCTGGGGGAGTGACAGAAACCTCTAAGGTTGTAGATGTGTTGTTGCTACTAGGGAGAAAACAACATTCATATGCTCAAGGGCATATCCTTTGTTTACATTACACACTTTGCTTAATGCAGTTATCTGTTGTTCGCAACTTAATACTTGTGGAGTTCTCGGATTGATTCGCCACAAGTGGATTATTAGTCATAGATGCAGTTGGATGACGGTCTATGTATCTTGTTGTAATGCCCAGAGTAAATCTCATAGTGATCCTCTCAACATGCACGTTGTCTTTATTCTATCAATTGCCCAACTGTAATTTGTTTACCCAGCATGTGTTATTTTATCTTATGGAGAGACACCACTAGTGAACTGTGGACCCCAGTTCTATTTCCATTATATTGCTATCACCTGTTTACTTTACTCGCACTGTTTACTTTACTTGCATATTACTATTGCTTTCCACTCGATACGCTCGTACCCTTTTGTTTCAAGCAAACCGGTGAGATTGACAACCTCATCGTAAGTTGGGAGCAAAGTACTTGGTTGTGTTGTGTGCAGGTTCCGCGTTGCTACTAGTTGAAGACGAGTCAACAAGAATCGTTAACGGCGCCCTTGTTGGAGTGTTAGTAGGCTAGTCAGCATCACCTTCTGGAGTATTGACTTTTTCCTGGACGACTAAACCTTGGTTTCTTTCTGAGGGAAAAACTTGCTGCTGTGCTCATCATACCTTCCTCTTGGGGTTCCCAACTGGACGGTGAAAAACTATCAACACCGCGCCGCATCAATGACACGCTACAAACTATTAGTAAATTGGAACTAATCATATGAAAGCAAGAACTACAAAGCATCCATTAGATAACATATACCTTACATGAACCGACTAAGCATGTCCACATAGATGAGTATATGTACAAAAATGAAAACAAATAGAGTTCATACCAGCCTCTTACCACATCTCGGATTGTCATATTTCATCATTATTGCCTTTCACTTGTGTGGCTTGAATAATATGAAGTGAATACCAAGCTCCAATGGAGTCACGGGAGACTGAACTCTGCAACAAACTTTACAAAACCGAAGAAGAACAACAAATATTTTTGGGTTTTTGATTTTTGAAACAAGAACAGAAGGAAACAGCAAACAAAGCAAAATATTTTTGGATTTTTCAAATATCAAACCGAAAATAGCAAGTAAAGCAAACCAAAGCTAGCAACTGAAAAAGCAAACAAAGAGAAACAATTGGAAATATTTTTGGTCTTTTTGTGTTTTAGAAAGTAGAAATAAGAACGAGAACAACAAAGAAAGCAAAACATGGATATACATAGGACCGACAAAATATGATATGTAGATGAGTGAATCATCGGCGTACCTCCCCCCAAGCTTAGGCTTTTGGCCTAAGTGGAGATCAATCCCAGCTTGGCCATGAAGTGGCATCCCCAAAATATGACGAAGAAGCACCTTTGTCCTGATATGAGCTCGAGGGCGCCCCGGTGTGGTACGTGGTGTAGTGATAGGCCGGCTCCTCCTCTTCCTCTTGGTCCATGACGCCATGCTGTACATTGAAGCCGAGCACCCTAAGCTGCTTGTCCAACTCCTCCTTCGTGCGTGACCATGGCCTGTTGTCAATACTGAACAAACTAGGTTGTGGCAAGGGCACTTCCCTTTCCTCTCCATCTGTAAAAAACATTCTATAAACTAATTTCCCTGCACAAGAGTTAGCAGTAACAAAATGATGGAGCTTCATGGTAGCAAGATCAAGCCTCTGTGGAGTCAACAATATATCATGAGGAGCAATAGGAAGTTCAAGAGCAGCAACAATGCACGCAGCAATAATACCTCCATAAATAGGTCCCCTAGCGGCTAGGAGATGAGCAATAATAGCACCGAGGTTATACTTCCTGCTAACATCAAGAGCGGTAGCTAGAAAAGCTAAATGATAATTGGAGATATTGCTAGTGTTCCCTCTACCAAGTACACTAGTGGCAAGATAGTAAGTAAAATATCTAATACCTGGGAGTTGAATGTTCCTTATCTTGCCACACTGTGTTGTGCGGTAATCATCGTTGGTCACTCCTCAGTAGAGCTCCAACAAATCAGTGGGCTGATGAAGCATCTTCTTCGCTGTCTCAAACATGGGAATACCTAAAATATCACAAAACCTCTCCAAAGACATGGTGATAGACTTATCATAAATCTTAAATGCAATGGAAGGCTTGAAATGAGAGTTAGTGAATTTAAAGCTTTCAACAAAAATCTTTGTGAGAATAGCATATTGATTACTCGCATCCATCATGTATGTAGTCAATCCAACCCTGTTAATAAGGAGCAAGAAATCATCAAGAATCCCTGCATCACTCAAAAAGTTAGCACAAGGGAAGGTGGATGGATGCGCATCTCCGTCGTCTCCCTCAAGGTTTGGTGACATAAGATCTTCATTGTAAGATATCCTATATTGAGCAGTGGATCTTGAAGGCCTTGATGACCTTGGTGCTTCCCTTTCAAAGACTTCTCCATAGGTGTAGTTATCCATGTCTCTTTACTGAAATTTTTGACAAACCTCATAAAAATGAATTTGAGACAAGCAAATGTAGGAAATTACTATAGGGAGTTACTAAAGGGCTAACATGCATCAAAATAACATTTCTAAGCAATAGAACAAGCTTGCAAACTCATTTCACCTATCACCTATAGAGCTAAAATACTCAAGAAATACTTCACTAAACAAAATTCTACCTGGACAATCGGAGGAGTCACATACCGGAGAACAAATGCTCCAAATCTCAGCAACAATGATGGGCTGAGCAAGGAGATCGAAAAATCGAGATGGAGAGCAGCAAGAACTCGAGTTTGAGCAGGTGTGTCGTTGTTTTCGGGAGAGAGAAAGAGCCGGGGAGGAAGAGATAAGTGAGAGGCCAGGGGGCCCCCTCACCATAGGTGGGCGCGGCCAGGGCTGGGCCGCGCCCCCTGGTGGTGAGGTGGCGTGGCAGGTCCCCCTGAGGTCTCCCAGGTGCCTCTCTGCCCCATTTTGACATAAAAATTTAAAAAGATTTTTCTGGAATTTTTCGAGAAACTTTATTTTCGAGGATTTTTCAGAAAAAGATAAGAGAATAAAACTCGGAAAAACGACAATGGCAAGATTGCAAGCAAATCAAAACCAAGTATGCAACAGCTCTAAGATATTCTAATCATGTAACTAAACAGAGGGAACAAAAATGAACAAGTAAATATAAGTGAGGTAAAGTAAATGCGGTGAAAATGAAATTTCGTTCATATAAAATCACTTTGTTAACAAGGTTGATCAAGTCTTGTTATGAAACTAACTTTATATGAGGCAAAACTTTGCATTTCACTCTATGCTTATGTTACCTCGTCCTTGATAGGCATAGTCCCAATCATAACAATTTTATATTCTTCCTTGGGCTTTCGCTCTGAACAAATAATTTGACCAACTCGAATGGTCTCAACATTCTTGATTGAATTTAGAGCATTCTTTCTATCAATCTTCTTGGGAAATTAGACCGTATATTCTTGTCATTGACATTAAAAGTTACTTTTCCTTGATATCAATTAATAACCGCACCTGCAGTGTTTAGAGAAGGTCTTCCAAGAATAATAGACATATTATCATCTTCAGGCATTTCCAACACAACAAAGTCAGTTAATATCAAACAACTGTTAGCAACTTGAACAAGAACATTTTCACATATACCAATAGGAATAGTAGTAAACTTATCAGCCATTTGCAAAGATATATCAATTGATACCAATTTTTCTAGATCAAGTCTCTTATAAAGAGAAAAAGGCATGACACTAACTCTGGCTCCCAAATCACATAAAGCAGTTCTAACATAGTTATTTTTAATGGAGCAAGGAATAGTTGGTATACCTGGATCTCCAAGCTTCTCCAGAACTTTACCATCAAAAGAATAATTAGCAAGTAGAGTGGAAATTTCCTCATTAGGAATCTTCCTTTTATTAGTAACAATATCTTTCATATACTTTGCATAAGGAGGCATTCTAATAGCATCAGTCAAAGGAATTTGCAAAAATAAAGGTTTCATCCATTCACAAAACCTGTTGTAGTGTTCTTCTTCCTTGGACTTGTGTTTCTTACCAGGAAAAGGCATTGGTTTTTGTACCCAAGGTTCTCTCTCATTACCATGCTTGTTGGCAATGAAGTCTTCTTTGGTGTACTTTGCATTCGTATCTATCTTTTCTGGTTCCTCTTCAACTTCTTTTTTATCGGAAGCATCACCTGGTTTAGTTTCAGCATCAGAAATAGAAACACTATTAGGATCTTTACCTGCTTCAGAGGATTCTGCAGTTGCTTTATGCTTCTTCTTCTTCTTCTTGGAGGGAATATCATCTCTTGAAGTGCGTTGAGAATCTTGCTTGATCCTCTTAGGATGTCCTTCAGGATATAAGGGGTCTTGGGTAGTAGCACCTCCTCTTGTGCGTATTTCACATGCTTATTTTTCTCTTGAAGCATTAACTAGCAAGTCTTTTGCACCTTAGTAAGCTGATCAATTTGAGTCTGAACCATTTGAAAATGTTTAACAAGTATCTTCACATCATTGGAGGTTCTCTCCACAATATCCTGCAACTTGTTAATAGCTCTAGAATTTTTCAACAAATGATTCTGCACCATTCTATTAAAATTATCTTGCTTAACAATAAAATTATCTAACTCATCTAAGCATTGATCAGGAGGTTTAGAGTAAGGAATATCTCTATCATCAAAACGTTGGAGAGAATGTACCTCAATAGTAGAGGAGTGAGGGATTGGCTTACATAATTCTTCTATAGGAGGTAAATTCTTCACATCTTCGGCCTTAATACCTTTCTCCTTAAGAGATTTCTTGGCTTCCTTCATAACTTCACCATTTAATTCAATCATTCCTCTCTTCCTCGGTGTCGGCTCTGGAGTTGGCGCAGGTATTGGTGCTGGTGTTGGCTCAACTAGAGTCCAATCATCATGATTCCGGCTTATTTTAGCCATTAATACTTCAGCTTCAGCTGGAGTTCTTTCCCTGAAAACACAACCAGCACAACTATCCAGATATGACTTAGATTCATCAGTTAGTCCATTATAAAATATATCAAGGAGTTCATTTTTAGGCAATGGCTCTTTAGGCAAAGCTCTAATTAAAGAACAAAACCTTGTCCAAGATTCAGGCAATATCTCTCCTTTTCCCTGTTCAAAGTCAAAGATTTTCTGCATAGCCGCATGTTGAGCACTAGCAGAAAAATATTTCTGAAAGAAAGCATTAACCAAAGCAATAGGACTATGAATAGATCCAGGAGACAAGCTATTAAACCAAGTTTTAGCTGCATCTTTCAACGAGAAAGGAAAAATCTTAGCAACAAAGTATGTGCGAAGCTTAATATCATCAGAAAACAAATTACTCAAAGTAGAAAGCTCATTCATGTGCTCTATAGCACTTTCATTCTCAGTACCACAAAAAGGCTCTTTCTCAACAATAGATATATAAGATAAATCTAAAGAGAAATCATAATCCTTGTCTCTAATATATATGGGAGAAGCAGCAAACTTAGGACCAGGAGACAATTTATATCTAACAGCACATCTCGCTAGAAGTTCCTTAACAGCTTTAGCATCACGAGTAGCACGAGCTCCAGCAATAAAATCATCGTCAAGCTCAATATAAGCATCATCAAAATCATCACTAGGACATTCCCTAGACTCAGGTGAACTAACAGGTGTAACAGTGGTGTTTCCCATCTTAGCTCTAGCAATTGTAGCATCTAAAAAGGAACCTAGCGAACCACTCTCATCAAGCACAGTAGAAGCATCATCTAAATTATCAGTGGCATTTTCCAACTCAGCAAAAGTAGTAGCAGTAGCGTGTGCGTGTGGTGGTATAAGCAACTTACTCATAACAGATGGCGAATCAAGAGCAACAGAAGTGTTCAGAGTCGCACCTCTTCTTGTAGTGGATGGAAATATAGGAACTTTTCCATCACGAGGTTTACCCATGATGAAAGGATTGCAGCGAACAATATGAATTCCAAGTGAACTTACAAATAAAGCTATGCTCCCCGGTAACGGCGCCAGAAAATAGTCTCGATGACCCACAAGTATAGGGGATAGCAATAGTCTTCGAGGGAAGTAAAACCCAAATTTATTGATTCGACACAAGGGGAGCCAAAGAATATTTATAAGCCTTAACAGATGAGTTGTCAATTCAGCTGCACCTG